>JASDDO010000024.1:256918694-258204540 GCA_030015575.1 Agapanthus africanus
GCTCCTGCAGTAGGCATGTTCGTGGGTACCCTCGATCCGCAGGAGACCATATCACAGTTCATGATGTTTTTCAAGCCGACTGCCTTTCAGACCTTGATTGATAAGCTGGCTCAAATGGACCAGATGGGTCATAAGCCTTCCTTTTCAAAGACAGAACTGCGGAATGAAAAGGGCAAAGGGAAAGCGACCTTTGTAGCCAATGCACAACAACAGCCGAGCAACTTAAAACCGGTTGTTCGCCAAAGCAACGTGCATCCACGCTAATCCCTCGAGGAGAGACTGGGACGTCCTTACTTGTTTCCCCGGGAGAAAACAAAGAGATTGTTCAAACTGGTGATACGCAACAGGCTCATCAATCTTCCGGATCCGTGACGTCCATTGCAGCCCGGTGATGTCAACAATCCCAATTATTACCCCTATCACCGAGTAGTAAGCCATCCAATCAAAGATTGCTTCATCTTCAAAGGCTGGATTAAGAACCAATACCAACAGGGCAAATTCACACTGTCCGAGAATTGGAAAGTAAGCCCGACCCAGCCGCACGCTCCTAAAAGGGTAGACACACCGGGGGCATCATGCTCATTTATAGAAGAAACTTCATGGGAGGTCGCTCTTTCAGCCAAAATAAAAAGAATGCTGAAAGATCTTCAAACATACCCGACGATCAGGTGGAAAAGTCCGCTAGAGCCCGAAATCATTGAGGGAATGCTGAAGCCGCGCCCGACGCCAAGAATTGGTAGCGATGGTCAAAACGCCCATGCCTAGCCGTCAAAATCTTTAAAGAAGATGAAGAAGACCAAAAAGCCCATGAAGCCTGATGACAAGCACACGGATCTACAAAAACACATTGACGCGCTGGAGGAATACAATCAGAAGGCGCGAACCCCGGTCACACTCCAAGAGTTTCTCAACCACATCCTTGAAAACAAAGATGGCAACAAAGATGAGGGAGAAGACTCGTCAGATGAACCTAAGGATTATGTGGCAAGCTGCCACGTGATCTCTCACTCGTCAATAGATGGTGAAGAAACTCTTGATGCAGAGAAATTGGGGGCAAATTACGAACCGAAACCCTTGGAACCATCTGACGAGATGATCGATCTGCTGCTGAACGCTGCCCGTCAGAAAAGCAAAGCTGATAAGGAGCGCGAAATGGCCATATTCGAAAAAGCCAAACGCCGGCGGCTGGACGAAACGGTTAAAACACTCCCACCAGATCAAAGAACATCCGCCGCAAACAAAAGCAAACTTAAGACAAGGAAGCAGTTCTCTAAAGCCCTGTCGATGGGAATGGAGTTGCCACCTTCCAAAGAAGATACTTCAGAAAATACGTTTCCTGACGAACTAAATACACATCCAAGATTCTGCTTGTACCATCGAAGGATCACGCACCCTACCGAAGAGTGCAATGCCTTTAAAAATTGGTGGCAAGGATATGTTGCCCACCGGCGGCATTTCAAGCGGATGAAGCGTAAGACTCGTCGGGAGCAAAGAAACACGACAGATGGGCGTAGAAGAACTGCCGGCGACTACCACATGGTTAACTCCGGAGGATCACAAGTTCTCACCTTCGGGAGCGATTCGGAAGAAGAAGTAGCTCTCGACCCTTTCTTCAAGGAATCCATCTCTGAAGTAGAAGAGATAAAGACATGCGAGAACATTCAGCTGCGTAATCGCACGTTACCCGAGAAGAATCTCGGACCCACAAACAAGGGGTTGAGTAAAAAAGATAAAGGAAAGGAAAAAGTCCCTGAAGATATCGGCCTCGATGATCAAGTCGTCAAAGAGCTGACAGCCAAGGACCCGCCGAAGAAAAACAAGGTGGATTACAACGTTCTGGCACACCTGAGGAAGATACCCTCGCAGCTAAACAATCTCGATGCCCTTCTGCTATCTAAAGAGGCGAGAGATTCTTTGATCAAGGCACTACAAGAGCCCAAGCAGTTCCAAGCTTTCCTTACCGAAGAAGAGATGAAGGACGAGCTAGAAAAAGTGCACACTGCTGACATCACTTTCGGCGATGAAGATCTCCTCGGGACGTGCGAGCACAACTGTCCCCTTTATGTCACCGGATACTGCCATGACTTTATGATAGAGAAGATCTTAGTTGATAACGGGTCATCTATCAACCTTCTCAACATGAGATTACTAAAAGAAATCTGCAAGAGTGTTCAACACCTTGCTCGGGATAAAATCACTATCTCCGGGTTCGACTCTCAGTCATCACGGACGCTCGGGGCTGTGATACTGACATTACGCTTTGGGCTGCTCGTCATTGACATCAAATTTCATGTCATTAATGCCAAGACTTGCTACAACGCTTTGCTCAGCAGACCTTGGTTACACAAATACAACATCGTCCCTTCTACACAACATCAGTGTATGAAGTACTTCAAAGATGGTCTCGAATATACCATGACGGGGGAACTGAACCCATTCTCCGTAAATGAAGTCCGCAAGTATGAAGATGCAAAGTATTTCCTGCTAAACTTTAAAGACACGGAAAGATGCCATAAGCCGGAGAATAAGCAAAAGGCTACATCACTATTCTGGTCTTTGGGAGCGATACCGAGGAGGAAGAAGAGATAGTCTATTCGAGGCCGCCCCAATACAACAAGCCCGGACCGCCTACCCCTATGTTGGTCTTCGACAGCGACTCTGAAGATAAGGTCAATGCAGTAATTTTTGTTTGGCCATCAATACGAGCCTTCGCTGGTGATGAACGGAGTTTGCAAATTGCCATGGTTCCACAAGAGTATTACAAAGACCTCGACGCAGTTGATACCTATAGTGTGCAAGAACTGCAGACGTTCTACGTCTCTCCTGGGCGAAGAGATGAAAAGGCGATCCTCTTTTATCGATCCACGGAAACCAAAGTGGAGAAAGAAATCTGGCATGGTGCCGATTCTACACTTGACAGGCTCCAGCCCATCCGTCTGCCCAGATATTACACGGAAGGATTAAAAAGGCTATTGAGGCGCCAAGGCATACCTTTCAAATAGACTGCTCGACAGGCTCAGTTCTACAACAGGATCTGGAACGTCCCTGGAACTCAGAAAAAATTGCTCAATGGGAGAATGGAAACGATCGGGCTTAGATATGTTCAATCCACGAAACGGGAACGATTCCATGGCTGCTACGTTATACATGACTATGATGAAGAAGGAAATGCTCTGTTAGAAGACGGTAACCCTAAACCAAAACGAGGTCCCGCCATGAAAGTGCCAAGTCTGTCGTTCGAAGAACAGATGGACAAGCTAATAAGAGAAGCGGGACAAAAGGTCCAGGATGACCATAGCCGCAAAATGGCCATTTACGAGAAAACCAGGACACAGTGCCTCCTTCGGCAGGCTACGGAGAATGACGATGCCCTTCGTCACCAGCCCGTCATACAAAAGACCCGATGCGGAGGCAAAAACAAACTAAAGAATGGAAAAAATGTCCGATGGCGGCAAAGCGGGTCCAAGAAGTCACGCGATAGAGAATTGAGCAGCCTGGATTCATCTCTTATAAAGAAAATGGGTCGAGCATATTCTTTTCTCTAAGACAAGACAAGGAAGATATTCGATCTCGTCATGAAACATCAGATGATGACACTCCCGGAGTCCAAACACCCCAAACAAGCAAACGAGGCCTCTCATCCGGATTATTGCTTCTATCACCGAGCGATAGGACATCCTCTTGAAAACTGCTTCACCTTCAAAAACTGGGTTGAAGACCAATATCAACTCGGCAGGTCGTTCTATCCAACAGTTGGAGGGTAGCCCTACCGCAAAAGCATATACCAAAAGCAATGTATATGGCGAGAGTAGAACCAAATCAACATCGGTCTTGGAAACGATCTTGTACCTGTCACGTGATAACGCTGTCAGAAGAAGGAGTGCCCGAGAACAAGGATGACCTGTTCTGGTGCTTCGAAAATGAGGGTGAAGAGGAATTGATCTCGGAATTTCCACCAGCGCCAAAAGAATTGGAGGATGGAATACACACCGCGGCGGATAACCTAAGGAAAATAAACTTGGGGACAGCTAATGACCGGCGGCCAACGTTCGTCAGTGAGCTGCTTTCTAAAGAACAGGTAGCTACGCTAAGAGACGTGCTCATACAGTATAAAGACTGTTTCGCATGGAACTACTCCGAGATGCCGGGGCTAGATCCAGAGATAGCTGTGGATAAATTGGCGGTATCCCCGGACGTCAAGCCAGTCAAGCAAGTATCAAGAAGAATGTGGCTCGAATTTGAAATGAGTATTAACGCCGAGGTCAAGAAGCTAATCGACTCTGGATTCATCCAAGAGGTTCAGTACCCTGACTGGATTACCAACATCGTCCCAATGATGAAGAAAAATGGGACAATGCACATCTATGTGGACTTTTGAGACCTCAACAAAGCCTGTCCAAAAGATGACTTTCCCGTACCGGTCACCGAGCTGATGATAGACAACACGTCCACTCACGAAGTCTTCTCCTTCATGGACGGCTCATCAGGGTACAATCAAATAAAGATGCATCCCGAAGACCAGAAGCATACCGCTTTCCGGACCCCTTTGGGCATATTCTACTGCAAAGTGATGCCTTTCGGTCTGAAGAACACTGGCGCGACCTATCAGAGGGCCATGAAGAAGATTTTCGATGACCTCATACACGAAATCGTCGAATGCTATATCGACGACCTCGTGGTTAAAAGCAAATCGTACGAGGAACATTGGGAGCATCTGAAGTTAGTGTTCCAGCGTCTTTGGAGATACAATCTGAAGATGAACCCTCTCAAATGCGCATTTGGAGTTTCCTCAGGCAAATTCCTGGGATTCATCATTCGACATCGAGGCATCGAAATAGATCCATCGAAGATCAAGGCGATTATGGAAATACCTTCGCCAAGAACTCTCAAGCAACTGCGATCTCTCCAAGGAAAGCTCGCATATATCCGACGATTCGTAGCCAATCTCTCTGGCAAGTGCCACCCTTATAGCCATTTAATGAAGAAGGGGACCGCTTTCATCTGGGATCGCAAATGTCAAAGCGCACTGGACGAAATTAAGATATACCTGCAGAATCCGCCAGTACTGACCGCTCCGGTCAAGGGAAAGCCTTTCATCCTGTATACAAGGGCCCTTGAAGGTTCTTTAGGCACGCTATGGGCACAGGAGAACGACCAAGGGAAGAAGAGAGCCCTCTACTATTTGAGTCGAGTTCTCCTGGGGGCAGAAAACAACTACTCCCCTATTGAAAAACACTGCCTGGCATTAATCTTCGCGATAACGAAGCTCCGGCATTATGCTTTGGCGCATGCGGTCCACCTAATATCAAAAGTGGATCCTCTCAAATATTTGATGTCAAGAGCCATACTAACAGGACGGCTCGCTAAATGGGCCCTCCTCTTGATGGAGTTCTCGATAACATACCGACCTCTCAAGGCAGTGAAGGGCTAGGCCATCGCCGACTTCCTCGCTGAGCATCTGATACCTGCCGATTTACCCCTAAATTGCGAATTGCCAGACGAGCACGCCTTTGACACGATCAACAGTGAGAAAGGAGAGAGTGATACCCGATGGGAACTTTACTTCGATGGGGCATCTTCCATGAAGAAGCGACAACACAACACCCCTATAATCAAATCTGGGGTAGGCCTTATCTTCGTGACTCCACAAGGAGGGATAATGCACTTTGCCTTTTCCTTAACAGAGTCGAGGACAAACAATGAAGCTGAATATGAAGCTTTGATAGCAGGTCTAGAGATCATCGTCGACATGGGAATCGAAAACCTCCTCATATATAGAGACTCCCAGCTGGTCGTTAGTCAAGTAAACGGCGACTATCAAACGTGCAAACCGGAATTGGTAAAGTACGGTGAGAGAGTGCAGCAACTGCTGACCCAAATCCCCTCCTACATGCTGGAGAGCATACCATGCACGGAAAATAGCAAAGCTGATGCACTAGACAAGCTCGCTAAAGAATTGGCTGATGAAAATCTCGATGATGTACGGATCGTTGTGCAAAGCCGTCGGGTTCTTGTACCGGCAGAAATATCTCCGGAGTCGTCCAAAGAAAAAGGAGAGACCTAGCAAATGGCCCTACAAATAAAAGACCAGGAAAAGGCTAAGGATTAGAGAGAAGTCTTTATAGACTACTTCAAATCCCGTCGAACACCTGAAAATGCGTCTTCGAGACATCAGCTCATGAAAAGAGCTCTGTCTTTCACCTTCGTCAATGATACTCTGTATAAGAGATCGTTCGACTCCATGTGGCTAAGATGCCTGGGACCGGAAGAAGCAAGGAGAGTCGTCCAAGAAACTCATGACGGGTCTGCGGTTCTCATCAAGCCGGGCCAAAGATGAAGCTGAAGATCAAAAGAATGGGCTACTATTGGCCCACGATGATCCAAGACTGGCTCGAATGTGCGAAGCAGTGCCACTCGTGCCAAATTCATGGGGACATCATCCACCAGCATCCAAATCCGCTACATCCAACGGTGGCTAGCTGGCCGTTCGAAATGTGAGGAACTGACATAATCGGGCCTATCGAACCAGCATCGTCCAGAGGACATCGGTTCATATTGGCGACAACTAATTACTTCTCCAAGTGGGCAGAAGCAGTACCGCTAAAAGAAGTGAAGACGGAGAATATTCTTCAATTCTTCAAAACACACGTCATCTATCAGTTCGGCACTCCGCGACGGATTATCTCCGATAACGGGACGGTCTACAGAAGTCACAAAATCAGTCATTTCGCACAACAGCATAATATAGACTGGAGATACTCTTCGGTCTATAATCCCCGAGCTAACGGTCTGGCTGACACTTTCAACAAGACCTTGATGAAAATCATAAAGAAGACGGTGTCCAAAAACAAAAAGGACCGGCATGAGAGATTGCATGAAGCTCTTTGGGCGTATCGAACTACATTCAAAACGGCCACAAATACAACGCCGTATGCATTGGTATTCGGCGCAGAAGCGGTACTCCCTTTGGAGATAGAGCTACCCTCTCTACGAGTGGCGGTTCATTATGAGCTAACAGACGAAGAGAATGCTCACCTTCGACTTGAAGAGCTCGACGCCCTTGATGAAACTCGGCTCATGGCGCAGCAAAACTTGGAGGCTTACAAAGCAAAGATGACGCGCTCATACGAGAGATTGACTAGGCCGAGGACATTCTGCCAAGGCGAACTCGTGCTGGTGGTCAAGAGACTTATGATTCCCAATCGTGCTAAATGAGGGAAATTCAAGCCAAACTATGAGGGCCCGTACATCATAGACAAAGTTTACCAAGGTGGAGCTTACTTACTCATGAATATGCATGGCGAGAAACCCTTTAGGCCAATAAACAGTCGGTTCTTGAAAAAATACTTCGCCTGACCGAAACGTCTTTAAACTACTACAAACCCACAGCATCCTTGGGCTGACCTGTAAAAAAACGGTTCACGACCCGGAAATGGCACGTGACTGGCACTTGAATCATATGAAGTCTATAGGGCTCAATATAATTCAAGTAAGCCAAAATCCCATAAATCTAAACCATTTTTAAAGAAAGTGTTTTGATAAAATAAGCCGAATATGCGTTTTTAAAACATCAAGTCTTTTCTGAAAATTTTGGCAGAGTTTCCCTTGTAAATACTGGCCCCAAAAGGGGTACAACATGCATAATATATAAAAAGGCATCCCTAAGCGGGAGCTAGCTCTTCGTCAATCAACGGCCACAACCACGCAAGCAATATAATATACAACGCCGAAAGGCGAGGATCAAACTCAAAAAAGAAACTCAAATCATCATGAAAACCATAATAATACAACGCGCGACTCTAAGGTCGAAATAATAATACAACTGGTCTCTAAGTCTGAAATAATATACATGTCTGGTTGATGGAGTTTACTAGATACAATGAATAAAATAAAGTACAATGGTGGTCACGATACAAGTGAACCCACCTACCAAAGCAAATCACCCGGAATGGAAGCAGTGTGCCAGTAAAGCCGTAACGAAAGTTGTATGGCAAAACCTGCAAGAAACTGTGGCACAACGGGGGTGAGTTGCCAACTCGTGAGTAGAAAACATCACCGAGCAGAAATCGTATGAATGACTTAATCTTAGGTCAATACGATCAAATATATAAATATAACCTCAAAATGATAAGTCTGAAGTATGAAAAGGTGGCAAGGGTAAAAATCTATACATAAGTGTAATCCCATGTGCTCGTGTCCGTGCCTCAGGTAGCAATATATCATATGTATGAGATATGAATGCATGAAAACAGAATACATATAAATGAGAAACTGTTTTCTTGTTTTAGTGAGATTTCTGTATGTTTAAAATGAGGTATCATCAATAAATCAATCTAAATCAGTGTCTAGCATCGACACAAAACATAAATCACAATATCTCAATATCTAGGGCTCCGGCTATCTGGACTGGCCCATATCATAATATCTCAATACCTCAAAATCAGTATCTGGGGCTCCGGCTTTCTTGACTGGCCCCTGGACTCCGGCTATCCGGACTGGCCCAACTCCGATTGGTATCCTCCGGATATCCGACGAGTCTCAATACAATCACCGGTCAGCAATGCTCCCTGTAGGGTGTTTTTCGTCACCCCATTGAGATGGGAATACGCGCGCACTTGTCAGGCATACTACAGATTCCCCCTGCCTAGGGTAGGCAGGGGTTTAATGATTGTGAGGATCCGAATCTCCGGCAGCCGCGGACTAAGCTGCCGTTAATTACCCCTCGCCTTTGGAGCGAGGGAACCTCCGATTGACGGGTTAAACTGGTCATGCGAACTCAATGTGCAGTGTGCGTGTGTTGTGTTTTGAAAGAGGGGTTTGGATATATTGGGAGCCACGCAGAGATTTTACGGGGGTCCCGCTACCCGGATAGCGGGCTGGGGGTCAAGGGGGCTAGCAGCCCCATTGCGGGGTGTGGGGCAGCGCCCCGTTAGAAATTTTTTTCTAACAGGGACAGTGTCGTGGAGTATGTGTGTGTGTAAATATGTATGCATATGTACATATATATATATGTATGTATACATGTATATATATAGATAGATAAAAGAAAGAGGGGGAAAAGACATCCAAAGGATGCGTGGGGCAGCACCTTGGGCGCTGTGCGCCTAAGTGCTGTGCGCTCAGGCGCTAGAGTGCCACGTGTCGGCACGTGGGCGCTCTACGCTTGAGCGCTGGGCGCTTGAGCGCAAGTGTGCCACGTGTCGGCACGTGGGCGCTCTGCGCTTGAGCGCTTGCGCTGGAGCACAAGCGCGCCACGTGTCGGCACGGGGGTGACTTGCGCTCGAGCGCTTGCGCTCGAGCGCTTGCGCTGGAGCGCAAGCGCGCCACGTGTCGGCACCGGGGTGACTTGCGCTCGAGCGCTTGCGTTGGAGCGCAAGCGCGCCACGTGTCAGCACGGGGGCGACTTGCGCTTGAACGCAAGCGCGCCACGTGTCGGCACCGGGGCGACTTGCTCTCGAGCGCTTGCGCTTGAGCGCAAGCGCGCCATGTGTCGGCACCGGGGCGCTTTGCGCTCGAGCGCTGAGCGCTGGAGCGCAAGCGCGCCACGTGTCGGTACGCGGGCGCTCTGCGCTTGAGTGCCGGCGAGAAAAAGAGGCTTTTAGCCTAAAAAAAAAGATTTCTCGAAAGAGAAATCAGAGAGGAGTTGAACTCCTGAGTGTGTTTTTAGGGTTAATGGAAGGGGTTCTTCTTCTTCCTCCTCTGTTAGCTAGATCTTGAAGATCAAGAGATGTGAGATCTCAAAATCTCTCCTTTTTGAGAACTGATGACAGATCTAAGTTCCCCTTTGTGGGTTTCGTGGTGAAAAACTATTTTGATTTTGAAAAGGAAGAGTAAAACTCTTGATTTAATTCAAATGAAAGAAGAAGGTTTGAGACCTTCAGAGAAGGGAAAGAGATACAAACCCTAGGTTTTTTGTGAGAATGAAAAGCTTATTACTTTATTCATCATCATGTTGCCTTTTATAGGCTTACATATCTGCATATAGCCCCTTGGGCTTTACAAAAATGGCATTTTAGCCATCCCATGGCTCATGTGCCATTTCATTTTTGTACATAAGCCATGGGCTTACAAAATATTGGCTTTATGCCCATTCATGCATAAACAATTTACATAAAAATTATTTATTACATGATTTTGTTGTTGGCACGGAGAGGCTGGCCGCGGGCTCGATTTGGGCATGGGCCCACTTGACCTGGGCATAGGCCCACCTGGCTTGAGGTTGACTTTGATTTTGACCTGGTCAACCGGGGTGTAAATTTTTACCCCAACACTCCCCTGTCACAGGCTCAACGCCGATCAACTGCGATCTTCTTGCCCCGGGATACCGCACCGGGTCCACCATGCACCCATAGACGGACTCTACTCCTCCTCGAATTGGGTGTATGATATCGCTCAAGAACCAAGAAAACTCATAGTGGACAATCTCAAATCATATCACGAGAAAACCGCAACTTTCATTCTAAAATGATAATCAGTTTTATAAATTCTTGCGGTTTCTCCAAATCCATAAATCTCATGGAAAACCCAAATCTCGAGAATAAATAACAATGAATTTAAAAGCATTGGGCTCCGGCAATCCGGACTGGCCCTAAATAAAAATGCATGACAGTGAATAATAATATGCATGAAATAGCTAGTAATAAATGCAATGTCTAAACTAGCATATAAAAACAAGTACGCTAATACCATGTCGAAACTATCAGCTAACAAGCTATGTCAATGAAATAATATTCTCTAAAGTGTACGTGACATGGCAATTACCGATGATGGTGTGTGTGAGCCGGCAAGTAAGTGTATGTGGGACATACGCATCATCGGTAATGGTGCTGGTGTCCTGACAGCATGATTCCAATACTAGCATATGAAAACACGATATAAGCATGCAATGCGATGCGAGCAACAGAAATATGCGGGAGCTGAATAATAAACACAACAATAAAGGATATACAATAATGTAAACGAGTCATATACAGGTAACTACAGGTCTAAACTAACAGGCAAATTAAAAGGTAAGGAAACCGCCTAAAATCTGAGTCGATATATATATATATATATATATATATATATATAAATAATAGTCAGTGATTCCGCCTCAATAGTATCCCATACGATACCCTATATAATATGACATCCTCGGGTCAAGAGTGCGGATCTATCATCAATATAGCTCGTACGGTAAATCCATCGTACGGCTTCCCGAATCTCGATACGGGTCAAATATCACATTTATCTCATTATTCGTCTGGTATCCTTTTCATCATATATCATGATCTGGGGGTACTGATCTAAGTCTAGTACAATAATGATACCATCTATGTATATGCATGCGTGTGTATGAAAACACCACGCCTAAAGGACCCGCTAAACATCGTGTCGTATCTCATAATACGAACCACGTCATATCACCGATCTTATGGCATCCAGCCTAATCTCATCGACTCATCTCCAAATATCATGTACTATCCTTATAATCCGTGTATATGTATACGTACACACACACACACACAGAGTCCAATACCCATATGTGTGTGTGTGTATCCCCATATACGCACAGGTAAAAAAAGTATGCAAGTGTGTGTGCGTGTATGTAAATCTTATTCTAAGGTTCGTGGCTAGGAAATTAACTAACGACACTATCATTCAAAGTCTTCTAAAACCAATTAGCTAAGTATACACATCCTAATAATATCATTTAAGTATATATATCCATATATATAATATAACGCATTTGCGTTCTATACTACGAACTGCGGGGGTGCTATACGCCATCCACCCGACTTCTCCCGTAGATATATATATCTACTCACATTGATCTTGCTTGCCGAAGTCGATGTCGCCACACCCTTGCTTGCCATCCCGAAGCTCATACGGAGGTACCTACATATACACAAATCATAAATGTGTATAAAAACCCAAGTCGGAAAACCAAAACGGCACACGTTTCGCTCATAGATTAAAACCTATAGCCTCGTATGCAAAACACGACCAATAAACCTAATCGTTGACGTTCAAACGCCACACGACTGAAACACAATATCAAATACCAAATCCAAATTCATAAAAAACTGCAAAACGAATTCAGAAACTTCGAAAACATGCTCCAGATTTTACCCTAGATGAAATTAGCCAATTTTGCATATGTAAAGGGTCTAATTTATAGCAAATGGAGCCATGGACCAAACACGATGCCACATCTCCCTGCTCTGGCCGAAAATTGCGGCCAGAAGGAATATAATTGCGGCCTAAAGTTGGGGTTGGGGTCCCAGGTTTCAGTGGTAGCTCCTAGGATGCCTGCTTGTATCACTGTGTTTGCTAAATAATTTTCCAGGTCCCCGAGTGTTAGCAGATTTCAATATATCATCACAAAATCCACAATTTCCAATGTCGGCGGATTTTCAAAGTTCGTATTTAGGGTTTAAGTCTCTGGTCTAGTCCAGAATTTAACACTAAAGGGGTTTGTATAGCCTCTACTAACCTCAATTATACAAACACAACTCAAAAGCCCCTCAAACCCTAACTAGAAATTTCCAAAGTTCACTTAACCGCATTAAAACACTTCTAAACTAACATGAGTGCTAAAGCAATTGAAATACTACATTAATGGTATACATTAATGGTATAAGAATTACCTCATTTGGTAACTCAAGAAATTCTTGAGTTGCCCCAAGTGTCCAAAATCCTTGCTTTCTTGGTCCAAAGTGTAGCTTCTGAGCTTGTGCATGCTTTTTGTGAAATGGAAATGGGGTTTTGAGTTGATTTTGGAGGTGTTTTGAGGCTTGAAGAGGGGGAGGGAAAGAGGGCAGCAGGTTGGGAGGAGGAGGGAGGAGAAAAGGATGAAGATGATGAATGAAACAAAGGGGCATGACCAAGGTTGACCCTCACCTCTCTCTCTCTTGCCCATGCTTCTATATTCTATTCTTTTGTTTTGTTTTGTTTTCTTTTCTTTTCTTTTCTTTCCCATTCAAAACAAATCCAAGCAAATCAAAAAGAAAAGCCATGGTAGAAAAGATGAAAAAGTGTAGAATATGACACGGTGCGTGTCATGTGCACAAATCCGGCTTAAAACACGATTAGCGATATTTAATCGCGATTAGCATTAAAATAGTGTATAATTAATCATAAAATTTTATAATTTGCTTCAATCCAATAAAGCACCCTCATTTTAGTAATTTCTATAATTTTCCAAATTTTTTCCAATTTATCGGTATTTAACTTATACCACCTTATTAAAATATTCATAATAATATTATTTAATTATAAAAATTCCCAAAAATAATATTTTATTTTTCTGAAATATTACAGTCCACAAGCAAAATAGGTACGGATGAAAACCCAAAAGGGCTCCATGAGTAAAAACAGCTGGTCTACCGGCGAGTTTATGAAAACCCGAAAGGGCACAATCTCGTTAAAACACACTTGTAAGGTCCTCTCGACCTTGTAAGGAGAAAACTACATGCGTGAGATCCTTACGACTCACAAAGGAGAAACACACTTAGGGATCCCCACGATTCCTAAGGAGAAATTACACTTACGAGATCCTCACGACTCGTAAGGAGAACCCTCTTATGAGACCCTCACGGCTCATAAGATTCAAAAGCCTTCAGCTACAGGAATCTGAACCTGTTCTTAAGCCATCACCTTTCCCAAATTTCCCTACAAGTGGTTCAATGTTGACCCTTGTATACAATCCATGGGCACAAATAAACGTCTCCCCCACCAAGTTCTACCAATAGCGTGAAATTCCCCTATTCGGTGAACAAACGCTTATAAGTCCTCTCGACTTATAAGGAGAAAACACTCTTATAAGATCCTTACGACTTATAAGGGAACGCACACTTGAGGATTCTCACGATTCTTAAGGAGAAAACGCACCTACGAGATCCTCACGACTTGTAAGAAGAAATACCTTTATAAGACCCTTACGGCTCATGAAGTCAGAAGCCTTAGTCGACAGGATCCTAACCCTGTTTGCTAAGCCACCTTTGTTCGACATTGACAGAGGCAAATGATGATTCACTCCTGGCAATGTCCTAATGGTAGCGATGCTGATGCCTAAATTGGTACCAAATTCCAAGTCCTTTCACGGCAAATGATGATTCGCTCCTGGCAATATTCCAGTCGCAGCGATACTGATGCCATCAGGTTCCAAGTTCTATACTTGCAACAAAATCAGCAAGTAAAAGAAATGCATATGAAATAGCTGAAATGATGGGACAACTTGCAAAAAAATCGGCAAGTAAAAGATATGCATACAAAAATAGCTGAAATGATGGGGCAACTTGCAAAAAAATCAGCAAGTAAAAGATATGTATACAAAAATAGCCGAAATGATTGGGCAACTCGCAATAAAAAGCAGCGAGTAAAAACAAAAACAGCCGAAATGATTGGGCAACTCGCAATAAAAAGTAGCGAGTATAAAAAATAGCCGAAATGATCAGGCAATCGCGACTTTCGTGAAATAAAAAGTTGAAATGATAGAGCATCGCGGAAAAAAATAAAAAAAATAAAATGAAACTTTTTGCCCTACAGGTGAGTCCATACTGACCCCTATATACATTCCTTGGGCATAAACGAAAAGGGAACCATATGTCCCCCACCAGATCCTGTCAAAAAGGAAAGTCAGATCTCGACAGCAACATCTGCATCCCAGAAGACCAACAACGGCGTTCCTCCTCATGCCAGCAGGGCACGAACGTGACACCACCAATCGAAGCCATAGCAAAGTCCCCAGTTCCAAGATTCTATGGTTCACGGACAACCTAGAGTCAGCCCCGACACCGCAGAAAACGAAGCACGTCAGCACATGACCCCGTCGCGGAAATACGTCATCCAATGACCCCGTCGCGGAAATACATCATCCAATGACCCCGTCGCGGAAATACGTCAGCACATGACCCCGTCGCGGAAATACGTCAGCACATGACCCCGTCGCGGAAATACGTCATCCAATGACCCCGTCGCAGAAATACGTCAGCACATGACCCCGTCGTGGAAATACGTCATCCAAAGACCCCGTCGCGGAAATACGTCAGCAAATGGCCCCGTCGCGGAAAAACGACATCAAATGACCCCGTCGCGGAAACACGTCAGCACATGACCCCGTCGTGGAAACACGTCAGCACATGACCCCGTCGCGGAAACACGTCAGCACATGACCCCGTCCCGGAAATACGTCATCAAATGACCCTGTCGCGGAAATACGTCAGCAAATAACCCCGTCACGGAAATACGTCATCCAACGACCCCGTCGCGGAAATACGTCAGCAAATGACCCCGTCGCGGAAATACGTCAGCAAATGACCCCGTCGCGGAAACACGCCAGCAAATGACCCCGTCGCGGAAACACGCCAGCACATGACCCCGTCGCGGAAATACGTCAGCAAATGACCCCGTCGCGGAAATACATCATCCAATGACCCCGTCTCGGAAATACGTCAGCATATGACCCCGTCTCGGAAATACATCAGCCAACGACCCCGTCGCGGAAATACATCAACCAATGACCTCCCCGTCGGAGCAGTGCTTCGACTCGGAAAAAGGCCAACTCATCAACCACTTACGAGTCCTCTCGACTTGTAAGAAAGAAAATTCTCTTGTGAGATCCTTACGACTCTCAAGAGAAAACGCACTTAGGAATCCTCACGATTCCTAAGAAGAAAATACACCTACGAGATCCTCACGACTCGTAGGGAGAAAAATCTTTATGAGACCCTCACGGCTCATAAAGTTGAAAAGTCTTAGGCAGTAGACCCGAACCTACTTCCCAAGCCATCGTCACCCTACAAAGAGTTCACGATGAATTATTATCTACTATCTACAGGCCAAATTTGCTAAAGTAACATGTCAACAACATAGCAAAGAGAAGAAAGCGACAGCGGGAGATAAGGAAAATGTGTCTTTATTCATAAAGTCAATCGAATACAAGGTACATCATAAAAAAAAGAATGAGTACATGTTATTCAAAGATAACAAATGTACAATCGATACAAGGATGACTATTGAGGAGGAGGCGATTTTAACATATCAGCAAGTCGCTTGCGCACTCCTTTCAGCTCCTTCTCACAGTCAGCCACCGCTGCCAGCTCCGCTTCAATTCAAGCCCGTTGCTGCAAGCAGGTTGACAGCTTCGTATCGATTTCATGCTTAGCAGTTTTGCAACTTTGCGCAACCCGCTCGGTGGAGTCAAGCTTCTGCCTTAGCGCCAACCCGTCTAAGATCCACCGTTGGAGACTATCGAAAATAGCCTTCTGCTGTGCAGCGTTCGTGTCGACCTCGGCGCGCAACCGAGCAGACTCGTTAGAAGCCGCCTCATGTTCCTTCTGCTGCAGGGTTGCCTCTTGTTCAAAATGGCGAAGGAAAGGAACACTCTGCTCCATCCATGCAACCCGCTGGGAAGTTGAAGCTAATACCTCAGGAGCAATACGCTTGAGCTCGATCTCGTGCAAGCAAGCCTCGATCTATCTACAGTAGTCAACCCACGACCCGACGACGTCCTCAGTATGGAAGTTCATAAGTGTCGCCAGCATCTGATTAACCTGCATAGCAAAATTTGTAGCGGAGGTGAGGGCTTCAACATCAAGATCCTTGACGAACTCGCTCAACATTCGTCGGCTGTTCACGACGCCTCGAAAAGATGTAAATATAACAAGAGGCCCTACCGGCATCATAATGCGAGTCTCGAAGGAAGCTGGAGCCGGTGCGATTGCTGCAGAATAAGTTATGGTTAAATGCCAACTCAGGAAATAAAGAAAACGCATAAGGGGTAAAGCTTATCATACCAGCTACAACAGGCGGTAGGACGGGGATTGCAGGGAGCTCGATTATTCTCTCGTCCCACGACGCTATATCCAATATGAAGAAGAGTTAGCAATATGGCTATCTGTAAGAGAAAGGAAAAGACATCTGTTATAGACTATACTCACTAACATCAGCAGGTAGGGCAATCTCTGGCTGGAATGAAAAATGCGGGTTTAGCATCTGATACAGGTGATCAAAAAGGACTCCTGCAAAGTTATGACGACATACTGTCAGTACAAAGAGAGTGATACCTACAATGAAGCCAATGAATCACAAACCTATACCTTCCAGCATTTCAGAAGACATGGGAGAAGGTGAGGGAACAACAGCCGTCATTGCGGCGACCCGAGGTGCTTCAGAGGGCACAATTTCAGCAACGAAAGCATCGCTAGGCCTAGTGACTTCTTCACTCTCCTTCAGTGGGACGGTCTCGACGCTCATGGCTTCGTCCCCTGATTCGACAAGGGCCGTCGTGACACTCGCGATGCCTGCCGACACCAGAGAGCCACAAGGGGAGAGAGCAGTGGTTTGGGCAGTCCCAGACTCCCTGGAGAGAGTAGCTATTTCGGGCTCCATGGTCGCCGTCGCCTCGCCTACCATCTCACTGCCAAGACTTAGCCCTGCAGGACATGATAAATAAGAATTTGCAGATCAAGTTCTGATAAAAAAAGAATGGGCATTGCATTACCTTGCGATGGATCCTCAGTTGCCTCCCGAACCGCGCGTGCAACCTGTCTATGGGCGGTAGACAAGGCGGCTGGGGTACCCTCTAAAGCAATAGCGACAGAAGGGATGGTGCTTGAACCTGCACCCAATGCCAAGGCAGCATCATGCTCCCTCGCTGCGCGCTTCCTGCGTTTCTTTTCAGTTTGATCAATGAGGACCGACCTCCTCAAGACTTCGGACAAGGGGATACCTTCGCCGTCATCTGACCCTAGTTCTGCCTCCGGTGCCGCTATGGCGTCCATCATTGGCTGTTTCAGTGAAGACTCTCATGCTGGCTTGGGGATAGCCGTAGCCGCGATAGCCGACTCTGACAAGACTACTACACCATCGCTTGGGATCGGCGCTACACTAGGAACAACTGAAGCCGAAGCAGTCCCTGTAACAAGGTGAAATAAAGCGTCAGAGCACAGGTATAAAGCATGAGGGCGTAATCAAACGAAAAAAGTTATACCTAAGCCATAAGAAGTGCGAAGCCTCTCTTCCTCCTCAAAAGTCCGAAGGGAAGCCGCCAGAGCCTCTTCAGTGGAGATGCCTGACAAAGAAGGATGTATTAATAAATGCATAATAAGAGAGAAGGAAAAAGCTCAAAATGAAATGACTAGAGCATACCCGTCTCCGTAAGTGATAGCAACGCTGCCTCTTCGCGAGCCTGTCGCTCGGAAGCCACAAGGGCGGCTTAAAAATCGGTATCATCTGCAGGCTCAATAAATAGACCCTCATTAGTCCCGTACTCACTCAAACCCTCGCTATAGGGAGCATGGGACTCCTGGCCGAGTAGGACGTTGAGAGAAAACATCTACTTCTTCTTCTGCGAACGAGCCCCAGCGGCCGACGATAGGAGCCTACGCTTCACGGGCATTTTTGGGCGATGGGTCCCAATTTCTGCGCCAACTCCAGAGTCCGGAGACGCTATAGCTACCGTTTTAGGAACGCTGGGCTGTGGCTTTGAAGTAAAGGTATGAGGATCCGCAACCGTATCAGTCTCCTTTAATGAAGGACGAACGGCAATTCGTCGTTTTAAAGGGACAGACGGGTTAGCGGCAGGGATTGCACCCTTGCGATTAAGCAGCAGCCGTCGTTCTTCCCTAATCATGGCACCCGTTGCGTGCTGATACCATGCAACATATGCGTTCGAGGCATTCGGGATGTATCTCGGCTCGCTGATAAGGAAGATGGACCCAGTATTCAGGCGCATGAAGTGGTGCAGCGCTGTGCGAATGCCCTCTTCAGTAGCAGTCGGTTCAGTCAGAAAAGCTTCGAGGGGAACACCCTGGTTGTAACCCGATTGTTGGGCAATGCGGTGCAGATTGTACCTCATAAACAACGCCGACTCGTTCTGCCTGAATACTAAGAATCCCAACCTGATCGAGTACAGATGCACGATTTCCCGAGCCTTCAACGTGGAAACCCCATCCTTAAAGGTGTCACGCATCGGCTGCACCGCCTTAGTTGACTCCTTGCCAATAGTCATGACCCTATCAACAAAGGTCATGCTGTCCCCAGCCATGCGCGGACGGAGGATCACTCCCCGAGCTTCTCACGACGATGGGTCTGAAGCAGAGACATCAATTAGAGACATCACCCCGGGGAAATTGTAGCTATCATAGAAACGGGGACGTTTATGGATTCCAAAGGCTCTAAGCACGTGCAGCTCGATCCACGAAGTAAAATAGTGCAGCGGGAGATGTACGGGCTCTAAACCCGGCTGAGTAGTGTCCGCCGCCAAGCTCAAGCCATGATACAAATGAGCCAGCCTGGCAATCCCGACAGCAACCCTCATTCCTTCAACCATCCGGTGAGCCAGGTAGAAAACGGACGGCCTCATATGACGAGGGTGCATGGGAAGTACGAACCAACTTAGCCACAGGCTGAGAAACCCAAAAAAGAACGTCTCTTCGTCGACGTCTGAAGCTGCAAGCTCTGTGAAGGGGATGACCAGAGTGTCCGAGAGAGAGAAATTTCTCTGATCCACTTCCGCTGCCGGCTGTTTGTCCAAACCAAAGCCGTAGGGATCGGTGAGCTTGGCAAATTTTGCGGTTTCCTTTGAAAGGACTTCGGGGCGGAGAAAGCGGGTAATAAAATCTGTGAAGCTGACGCCATGCCCCCCAGATTCCAAGAACAGGCACTCATAAATATTCAACACTTTGATTAAGCTTGGGAAGCGGTGCTGAATGGCATTTTTCGGAGTCAGACCCATCACTACTGATCGGGTCGCAAAGACGTATTCGTGGGAAATTTCCTCGTAGTGTTCCCCTCTGACAGGTAGGCCTGAGATCTCCGAAAACTCCTCCAGTGAGATTGAAACCTCCAGATCCGATAAGAGAAAGGTTTGTGTCGGGATGTTCCATTTCTCTAAGAAAGCCTTAATCTACCACACCGGAGGCGCCGGATACTGGAAAAGCGACGCATAGATAGCAGGGTACAGCCGGAGCTTCAATAACACTGACTTTTTTGCCGATAAGATGTACCGGGCCCACTGCAGGTATCCGGCCGAATGACGAGGAGTCAGGCCAATCATATACACCTGTCCCCATGGGGGCGACTCGCCCTGACATATGCGCCGCCCCAGAATATCTAAAGCCATCGGCGGCTGCATAGATATCGCGGCCATAGAGGGCTGAAGGCGACCCTCTGAGGTCCAGTGGATCTCCTCTACGGCATAGTTAACCTGGGGTAAGTCGGCATAGTGAATAGCGGAGATTGGT
Organism: Agapanthus africanus; assembly: GCA_030015575.1. Taxonomy (NCBI): domain Eukaryota; kingdom Viridiplantae; phylum Streptophyta; class Magnoliopsida; order Asparagales; family Amaryllidaceae; genus Agapanthus; species Agapanthus africanus. The sequence goes on from JASDDO010000024.1 coordinate 256,938,923, forward strand.
TCTGAAGGCGTCGCATAAGAGAAGCTGCGTCGACCCTGGATAATCTGGTTGTACCACAACCCCCACAAATGAAGCGACTTCTGCTCTGGGTCATGATCCTTGATCAGTGCAAAAAATTCTCGGTCTATGGACGCGTCGGCGAAAGTGCTCTCCGGACGAATGAATGGGAAAGATGTGTCGTAAGATATAGTGCCTACATGGGAAGAACAAGGGTTAGCCGTCAATGCTACAGCCTAAAGCCTAGCACTTGGTACTTTAAATTGGTACCGCACTGCAATGCAGTGGAAAGGGACCAAAGGGGACCCACACAATCTAGATGACAGTTCATCATTAATAAAACAGCTGGATCATTTGATGAGACAGTCATTAAATGAAGAAATCCTAAAAGGATTCTCATTTAATGAGCGCCCCTTGGGCCAAAGAGTAAATCTCCCTTCAGAGCAGTGCTCTGCAACAGATATGACATCTGTCATAATTAATCATGAAGGGAATAAAAATTCCCCAAAGAAAAAAAAATTCTGAAGAGCCATTGCTCTGTGAAGACGATGGAATCATCCATCAAAACCCTAAAAGCAATGCTTTCTACAGAAGTAAAAACTTCAGGATCTTTAAGATCTAAAGAGGACTCTAAGAATTCTTCGTTAATGGGTTAAAAGAACCCTAAAAAAGATTTCTTTTTCTGATCCATGATCTAGAGAGAGCAAAGCTCTGTTTTAACGGGTTAAGAAACCTTAAAAGTCTTTAAAAGATCTATGATCTAGGTAGAGCAAAGCTCTGTTAATGGGTTCAAATCTTACCAAAAATTTGACAGAGTTCTGTCTCTAAGAGAGTTCTTAAAACAAAGAGCTATGCTCTGAAAGAGAATTAATTCTCAGAAAAAACAAGAAAGAAGATGAACAGAGATCATCTCAAGGGCCAAAGGCCCTATTTATAGGCACTGAGAGCCGTTTCAACTTCTAAGTTGATCTAATGGCAGAGATGCTGCCATCGCTGCACTCACATGTAGGCCACGTGAGCGCAAAGGTGGGGGGCATTTGTTTCCCCCAATCAGAGCAATGCTCTATTCAAATTTTTGAAATTTGAAATGAAGCAGTGCTTCATGCGCCAGCGCTAAGAGTCAAAGACTCTGCTGCAGCGCTCACGTGCAAGGCACGAGAGTGCTAGCGCTCGCAGCGCCAACGCTAAGAGTCAAAGACTCTGATGCAGTGCCCACGTGCAAAGCACGAGAGCGCTAGCAGCGCCCACGTGCAAAGCACGAGAGCGCTAGTAGCGCCAGCGCTAAGAGTTAAAAACTCTGTTGCAGCGCTCACGTGTAAAACATGAGAGCGCTAGCATTGGAACTAAATGTTCCCCGCCGTTAGATCAAAGATCCAATGGTGATTAAAAAAAATCACCAAGATACAGAATAAGGTCTGTATAGGAAAAGATTTTCCCAATCTTGTTTAAAACAAGAATATTGCCTTCTGTAAAACAGAAGCCTTAGGTTCAAAGATCCAACGGTGGGAAACATTTCCCAAATCAATCAGAGGAAAGATTTCCTTAACTGATTCAACAAATCAGCCTACTCTATATAAAGGCCCCAAGACTTCAAGTCGAGAAGAGGGGAACCCCCCCCCCAAGCTTTGAGAAATTTCAAAGAAAAGAGCAACCTCTGAGAAGAAGAACTTTTCTTCAAGGTAAAAACAGAAAGATAAAAAACATCTCATCAAGGAAGAAGAACATGGTTCTTTTTTTCAGATCATAGATCTATAAGACAGAGGTCTTTCACAAAAAGAGATCATAATATCTCATCATAAAAAGGGGGAGAGAAGAATTTCATTCTCTTCAGATCATAAATCTACAAAAACAAAGTCTTTCACAAAAGAAAATAGAAGAGATTGCAACATCTCCTATAAAAATAAGAACTTTGTTCTTAAAACCATGCGACAAAGTCTCTTGTAAGCGAGAACTTATTTCTCAGATCACGAAATTAATCAGAAGCGCTCTGCGCTCATTGTCTGACGCTCAACGCCAAGCGTGCTACGTGCTCTTCACGTGTGTGCTACTTCATAAGAAGCACCTTAGCGCTCCAAATCTGGCGCTCAGCGCCAAGCGCGCCACGTGCTCCTCACGTGTGCACTACTTAACAGAAGCGCTCTGCGGTCATTGACTGGCGCTCAGCGCCAAGCGCGCCACGTGCTCCTCACGTGTGCGCTACTTAACAGAAGCACTCTGCGCTCATTGACTGGCGCTCGGCGCCAAGCGCGCCACGTGCTCCTTACGTGTGCGCTCATTAACAGAAGCGCACTACGTGCTCCTCACGTGTGCGCTGAGGGAACAAAAACTGTTCTTTAAATAAAGCCCCAGAGCTATAATGAGTGCTCAGCACTCAATAAAAGACCAAAACGGTTGTCAGAATCCAAACCAATGCTACGCATTGTTAAATGAAAAAGGACCGAGCTTAATTAAATGTTCAATATTTTAACTGAATGGATCGAGCCCAAGTTGGACACAGATCCCTAATTGAGCTCATAAGCTCATAAATTTTTGATCTTAATCCCAAACTTGACTACAGATCTCCTAACCGATATTGGTTCAAGGGTACATCTCTTCATACCTCTGATATATGTCATTGTAATCCTTCAACGTCTTCGGAGAGGTGGAGGGTCCCAATAACCAATAACTTTTGGTGCATCCTCAAACAATTGAACCAAAACCACACAGACTATGACGTCTTTAAACTGGACTATGATGTCCTTAAACTTTACGGACTGTGGGGTCTTTAAACAAATGGACTATGATGTCCTTAAACTTTATGGACTGTGAGGTCCTTAAACTTATAGACTATGATGTCTTTAAACTTTACAGACTATGACGTCTTTAAACTGTCACGGACTATGATGTCTTTAAACCCAATGGACCGCAATGTCTCTAAACTAAAACAATAGAGTCCAAATGCTCTTTTGTTGGATCTAAATGATCCTGTTAAGTATATCTTAGTCTAAAATTAGACTAACGTATCCTTAACAAACGTTTAAGTTGATCTTAGTCTCAAATGAGATTAACGATCCTTAGACCCAAGCCAAACCCAAATCTAAGAAAATACGGATTTGGACTAATCCACGCCCTACGGGCGACAACATAAATTAGTCTCCGTATACAATCCACGGGCAACCAAAAGTAAAACAAAAACACACGACATGAAGTGACCATCTGGAGAAGGAGAAAGTTGTTGCCGCGATACGGTAGCATAATTAACTACAGGGGCTTGCGCCTGCAGAGAAGAGCGTCCCCACAATCAAAAACCCCTCAAACGAGGGGGAATCTGATGAAGTCTGCTGCAACGGCTGCATCCGTCTAAACCTCCGATATACGGTGTCATAAATCAACTTAGCATCTTCGGAGAGGTGGACAAATTAAAACCCAAATAGCATCTGCCCCTAAAATTCAGGACTGACGTCCCAACGTCCCGGTCGCGTCTTTCAGCGGCGAACAATGTAATTAATATCAAAATATCTATTTTGAATATTTATAATATTCCACATTTCCATAATTCAAGAAAAATATCTCATTTACAAGAAAATACCATACAATTCCAATATTACAAATAAATACTATATATTATGAAATTAGGTTTTATCCACTAGAAATGTTACATTGATAAAATATACATCCATGAAAATTTTAAAGACGATAATAAAATACTTGAGGTGTATTTAGAAAATTATATAAAATTATTTTTACATAAAACCCCATCAAGTTACACTAAATTACAATAAAAACCCTAGTAAACATAGGTTTAAGCGGGACCAGTCTTTTGAGCCTCAGGGAGCCGGAGATATGGGTGCTTTATCTATTTAAGGTAGACAACTTAACAAACGGTGTTATCAACACGGTAATTGTTTTTGAAAAATACACAAATCCTGCCATCCATGTGCAGCAGTTACCGATAGCACCAAAACATAATTCAGGATTCAACTTCTTTTCTAATTGTCTGACTCAGACTGAGTCTCGGATATAATCAATCTGACTTGAATATGATTCAAGTATCAAACTTCAATACAACATGGATCTATGAATCCGTCTATTCAATCTAATCAATCTATATTGACTGAATCGAACCATGGATATACATCCATCTACATGATTCTCCAGTTACATCCATTTACTGATATCATGGTTTTGGCAAGTCATCCATCTACATAAATCAAGACAATACAATACAAACAATACAATCAAGATATCGCGGGGTTTATAAGGGGTAGACTGGTACGAAAGGTGTTAAAAGTGGCATGAGACTGTAACCATAATACACCTAACCTGAATTCAATTGCCGTTATACCGTGGCTGAGCGGTTCCTTGTGCTCCGTATACCTTAGTCTCAAGAATAGTGGGACTCCTCTCGTATACACTGGCATTCTTCTGTACCAAGCTACAAACAACAGCGTTAACGTTAAGTACAACATTATAACAATATACTCTCCATTCTGTCTATTCAATTCTTGTCTATTTACGGGACTTACTGAGCGATTTGTTCGCTGACGACATTCTCTTTCTTTTCTTTGGAATGTCGTCAGGTGATTCGGACTCACTGGAGATCGAGCCCACTAGCGAGGATTTGGACCAGCTAGCTTTCGACCCAGAGCTTTAGATTCCTTGTACACATTTACATTCTGTATTTTCCATTTCTGTTATGCCACTGTTTAGGCATTGCTTTCCATTCCATGTATTTATTTTTTAGATCTATTGTAAAAAGAATGTTAATAAATAAAATTGTTTTTCATTTACATCATGTCTCTTGTGTACATTACATTTTATATTGCTTAGATACGCTTAGTGTGTTTACTTCAGAGTAAATACGTAGCGGCATCGTCACGTCCTCTGCCCATATACTGGGAAGCGGGGCATGACAGGTTTTTTTGATGGCCCATGCAGGTCAGAGCTGTATAGAACTCTACCATGCAGTTCCGTTCTGCGTGGACAACCTAAGCAATATAACACAAGAACCAGCAACTGAAACATTCTTTACAATTTATATTCCTTCAATCTTATCATATACTTTGAATCGGTCCTAACCCAAACTTTTCTTTTAAGGTTATGGATTCCCCAAACAACACCAGCACGAATGTTAACAACACTCCCCCACCACTACCACTCACACCTGTCGTCGCTGCTCCGATCAACGAGCAGACGGTTCTGCTTGAGGCAATCCGCAGCCTCCTAGATGGACTGCAGCAGCAGACTACTATCTTGATGAACCGACTAAAGGCAGAAGAACCTGGAGTGAAGCAATTCAGAGCTTTGCACCCAAAACAATTCTCGGGAAAGGAGAGCTCTCTAGAAGCTGAGGAATGGGCTCAAAGTATTGAAGATAATCTGGCAGCGGCACAAGTGCCAGAGATAACTTGGGTTCGTGTTGCGAAGTTGCAACTCACGGACAATGCACGGGTTTGGTGGAAGGCGGAAGAAAGCCGTCTTGATCAACCCATCGAATGGAAGACTTTCCGTGACATGTTCGACGCAAAGTACTTCCCTGAGACTTCCCGCTTTGATATGGAACAACAGTTCATCCATCTGCAACAAGGTTCAATGTGGACCAAGTCATAGATGAATATGACGCTGAATTCACCATGCTCAGTAGGTAAGATATGTCTCAATAATTCGACTTTTCAATAAACACATACTACACAGCTAACACAATACTTTAACAGGTTTGCGGCACACTTGATACCGACGGATGAGATCAGAGCCCGTCGATTTCAAGAAGGATTAGATTCGGAGATCCAGGCTGTATTAGCCACAGGAGATTTTCCGACTCATGAATCGGCTCTGAAAGCTGCCACCGTTATGAGGCGGTGATAAAGATGAGGGGCAGACCTCAGTCTGTCGGAATGAAGCGCCCTGCCAACCAGATGGCAGGAGGAGCCTTTTCAAGGCCACCATTTATGCCCAGGAGACCGGGCGTACCAATCAACCGGCCCAGCCTAGCCTTTTGTACCTACTGCAGGAGAGATGGACATTTGGCAAAAGACTGCCGGCGAACCAACCGTCTTTGCTTAATCTGCGGCTGAGCTACTCATGATATTGGGTATTGTCCCCGAAGACATAACCCAACTGCTGCACCCAGGCCAGCAATCACTTACCAGCAGAGACTAGCCCTTCAGGCACCTGCTCCAAGGCTCGCTCTCCCTGCTCCACCACCTAGAGGACCACCGACTGCACCTCCTCCTCGTCGGTTCCATCAAACTTAAAGGAACATTCAGAGGAATGCTCCTCTAGCCAAGAGGAATGTACCACGACGACAGGCTTTCACGAAGATCGTGGAAGAAGCTAAGGCCACTGGCCAAGTCATCACTGGTAACCCTTTCTTCTCAAGCTTTTCTTTCAGTCTTAACACCTACCTACATATTTTTTCTATAACTAAAACATATCCCACATACCTTAGGTACAATCTTAGTTGTCTCACTTCCTGCACTGGCACTATTCGATCATGGAGCATTTCATTGCTTTATGTCGCAATGGTTCGTCCGAACTCATGTGATTCCAGTCACACCGCTTGTATCCAGTTGGAATGTCAGTTCAAGGAACGGCGTTCTAAAGGCAACAATGGGATACAACTTGTGTCCAGTAGTCGTCTGCAGCAGAGAATTCTATGCTGACTTTAAGGTGCTGGACATACCGAAGTTCGATGTGGTTCTGGGTATGGATTGGCTCGGAACATTTTATGCTACCATTGACTGTCGTCAAAGGAGGGTAGTATTCGAGATTCCAGAGCATCCGGTTTTCTATTTCAAAAGTGGAGACCGTACCCTGGAACCAAGTACTTACAAAGCGAAACCAAAGAAGGCAGTGATTGCGGCAATTCAAGCGAAGAAAGAATCAAAGCCAGAAGTAGTTCGAGAGTTCGACGATGTGTTTCCTGACGATATATCAGGTTTGCCTCCCAATCGAGCTCTTGAATTCAGCATTGATTTAGTACCAGGAGCACAACCGGTGATTAAAGCACTTTATCGGTTAAGTCCGGAAGGTTTGAAGGAAGTCCGAACTTAGTTGGACGAATTATTGGCGAAAGAATGGATTTGTCCCAGCACTTCAAGTTGGGGATCTCCAGTTCTACTTGTAAAAAAGAAGGAAGGTTCATACAGAATGTGCATCGATTATAGAGCCTTGAACGAAGTAGCGATAAAGAATAAGTATCCGCTACCGCGTATCGACGATTTATTCGTTCGGCTAAGTGGATCTTGTGTTTTCTCCAAATTAGATCTTCGTTCAGGTTATCATCAGTTGAAGGTCAAGGAATCTGATATCCACAAAATGGCTTTCAAAACTCGTTATGGACATTACGAATTTCTTGTGATGCCATTTGGAGTGACCAATGCACCAGCAATATTCATGAACCTAATGAATCAAGTTTTCCGGGAGTACTTAGACAGGTTTGTTGTCATCTTTATAGACAACATCCTGGTGTATTCAAAGTGTCAGAAAGAACATGCTGAGCACCTACAAATTGTCCTGAAAACTCTACGACAACATCAACTCTACGCCAAGTACAACAAGTGCGAGTTTTGGCTTGATCAAGTTGGTTTTCTTGAACATATTGTATCAGGTGAAGGAATCTCGGTGGATCCAGCGAAAGTTTCAGCAGTAAGCGAATGGCCGACACCAAAGTCAATGAATGACATTCGAAGTTTCTTGGGTCTAGCTGGATATTACCGAAGATTCATTGAAGGCTTTTCTAAGATAACAACACCCCTGACCAAGCTCAGACGTAAAGATGAAGAATTCATGTGGTCAGAAGCATGCAAACAAGCTTTCGTAGAACTCAAGTCAAGGTTAACATCAGAGCCTATTCTCGTTATACCGAACCAATCTGGAGGTTTCGAAGTAAGGGATTAGGATGTGTTCTACATTAGCACGGTAAACTTGTGGCTTATGCTTCAAGACAGCTGAAGATTCATGAGCACAATTATCCAACGCATGATTTGGAATTGGCAGCTGTTATCTTTGCTCTTAAGATTTGGTGCCATTATCTTCTTGGTGAACGAGTGAACATATGCACAGATCACAAGAGTCTGAAATATGTGTTTACTCAGAAGGAGCTTAATATGCGTCAGAGACGATGGTTAGAACTCATGGCGAACTTCGACATCAACCTGCAACATCACCCAGGGAAAGTGAATGTGATACCTGATGCCCTTAGTCGCCAACCATTATCGATGGATGTAAATCCCCGTTCCCATCAATAAAAGTTTTTTTTTCTATTTTCCTAGTTCCCCGATGTTCCCCTTCCCTCGTAAATTTTTTTGTGTGAAACCGTAGTTAGGTTTTCAGTATATAAATTTTTCTGAGCCCTTAAAACCTAAGCAAGCCCAAACAATTAATTAAAACCCAAAACAAAATAAACTCCCTTTTAAAAAAATCCCCAGCCCAACTGAAAACTTAAGACCAAATATAGTAATTAAAACCTTAACCCAACCCCAGCCCAAAACAAATATATTTGTATGATTTCCCTCATTGGCCCAAACTTAAAACATATAATAAAACCCAAAATTTCCTCCGGCCCAAGCTCCCAAAGCCCAGCTCCCACACCAAACCGACCCGACCCGTTTAAAGCTCTTCTCCCCCAACGTAACCATCTTTCCCGCTCGATTCTTCGTTTCTCATTCCCACGTCGCCCCTCGCGCGCCCACGTCGCCCTCAACCGCGCTGTTGCCCCATCACCCGCGACCCCAGCCACGACTCCCTCAACCTCTTCTCGACTCCAACTCCTCTCATCCCTCTCAATCTCTCAAACTCCTCTCCTCTCTCTCGAAAACTACAGAAAACCCAACTCGAGCTCCCATCACTCGCCACTCCCTCCGACGACGACGACTGCGACTCTCTCCTTCCTTCCTCCTCCTCCATCAACAGAGCCTCTCCTCACCTTCTCCTCCACCACCGAGCTCTCTCAACCCACCGCAGCTCCCCTACACCCGAGCTCGGCCACCCTGCACACTCGACGCCGGCGAGCTCCCACCACATCATCGACGCCCCTGCACCCTCCTCGTCATCAGCATCATCACCCTCACTTCAAACCCGAGCCCCACTACCTCCCTCTCTCTCTCTCTCTTTTTCAAACCCTAAACACCAAGCTCCGACCCTTGCTGCCCATCGCCGGAGCGACACCGCCGACCATCGTCGATCCCAGCACACCCCGGGAGATCCACAGAGCATCCCCCCCCGCTTCCAGCGAACACGAGTCACCCCCGGACGACTCCGACGTCGAACTCGAATCGCGAGCCGAGGCCGTGAACCCAAACCACGCCGTTCGTGCCGTTGCCGCTGCCGTGCATCGCCAAAACGTCTCCAGGCAAGTACCCTACTTGCTACATGCTAAATTATTTCCGTTACAAACTAAAATCATATTAATTCCATGTTTACAATTCATGATAACTTATATGACATAACTGTTCGATGCAAGATCCCAATGAAAACCTTCTTTTAATTTGACGGAACTCAATTGCATATTCTGGCCCGTCTAGCAATGAACCTTGTGTAGAAATTTCACTGGAAAATATGACTATTAATGACTAAAACGAACACCCCCAATTACACCCGTAAAAACTGGGAATTTCCCGCATCTGAAAATTGTTAAAATCACCATAAATTGTGTATATATTGAAATGATGCGTTCGAGGGCTTAAATCGAATACGACTCGACGACCTATAATCCTATGCAATTTTTTAATGGTTTTTGTACTGAAATTATGACAAGAATTGGTTCGGAGAGCGGCTCTGGACTGCAGTCCAGAGCGGCTCTGGTTATTGTTTTCTGTCCCGTAATGTTTACTACCTTGTTTCCTGAACTCGTATGTTGCGGAACCCTTCACCTTATTGAAGATGAATCTGTTAGATAAATAACACAAGTGATTTCATCCCGTTTTATCGTTGTTTGCTATTTAATCTGGAATTTAAAAGAACAGGACGTATAACAGTCCCAAACAGAATCAGAATTGACATGTTAGTGTTGAACAGTATATAACTTCTGACATACAAATGCGATGGAGAATTTGTCTATTGCGTTGGAAACCCTACTGAAAACCCTAGATTTCATTCAACTGTAGCGTCACTAAATTCTGAGCCCAACTGGGTGAAAATTGTGCCGCGAAACGGATGTTCAGTTCAGAAACTGAAATTCCTGCAGCGAGCACTTAGATTGAAACGGCTGTAACTTGAATACCAGAAACCCGATTGAACTGAAACAAATTTTGATGAACTTCTAACAGAGTGTACTTATTATCGTATTTGTATCATTTTGCTGAATTCTGAACATATGAATTACTGCAATTTTTGTAAGCTCATGACGTGCATATTGGTTCATAATACACATGACTTGTCAACTGCATAGATATACATATCTTACCCAATTGCCATATACATAGTGTTAGTGCGCGTTAGTATTCAGTGGACATTTCATTATCGTGCGTGAATGATATTGGTTTAGGAGTGTCAAGTACACCAATGGAAAAGTGAATGATTCATGACAGTGGTTAATACAGTGAACAGTGATAAAACCGTGCTATTGGTGCATACTTGTACACGACTAAATCATAACCATCAATAGTGTAAATCTAGGGAAAAGGGGGAAATCGAAATGGAAAGAGCATCGTATTTAGCGGGACCGTGTTTTAGAGGATGATCATTCGAGCAGTTATATATATATTAGGTAGGATCTAGCGATCCGGCTGACAGGGTTATGTCCCGGACGTGTGGGCTGTTGTCTCGGGTATGTATGAGACTCCTATTAAACATGATCCTCCTTTCCACTATACGATTTCAAACATGACTTAGAGACCGATAGGGACACAGATCATATTTTGCATCATTTAGTGACATAGTGATTACCCGCATTTTACTTTCATTGTTATTACCTTATTTACCTGTTTCACATCATTATTATAACATTGCTATTACGTCGCTCTGATGACCTGAGTATGCATGCTCATACATCGAGGAAGAAACAGCGCAGGAGTCGGATTTACCTTTCGAGCTGACGCAGATCTAGTCTGGAGTACATTTTCTTCTTTTCTGCTTTCCTTAAAGAGATTGTGTACTCGAACTTGGTTAGTAGCTCTTCTTCTTTATTTGTAATCTGTGAACAATGAAATTTGATGTAATATTTTAGTGATGTGTTTCTTTTACTGCTGTGCTTTGTTTACTGATTACCATGTAATGCTAGAAGCCGAAGTGTGACTACGGCGGGATTATTCCTTGACCGTAGGAGCATGGCTGGCCTAGTCATCCCTCGTTTTCCGTATTTTGGGAAGCGGGGCATGACAATGAATCTCACCACTCAATGGAAGCTTCAAAAAGACTTGCATCAGATGGAGATTGAAGTAATCATGCCAGGTAACGCTTCAAATTTGATGAATTTACAAGTTCAATCTACCGTTGTCAATCAGATCAAAGCAGCTCAAGCAAGTGATGCTAAGTTGCAAAAGATCAGAGAACAAGTAGAGAATGGACTCAGAACAGATTTCATAATCCATGAAAACGGATCTTTGAGATACGGCAGCAGATTATGTGTACCAAAAGGTTCTGTTCGGGAAGAGTTAATGAAAGAAGCTCACAGCTTTCACTACTCAGTACACCCTGGAGGTACAAAGATGTACAAAGATCTACGTCAGAATTATTGGTGTCATGGAATGAAGCGTGAAGTAACCAGAAGCATTGCTAAATGCTTGGTGTGTCAGCAAGTAAAGGCTGAACATCACATGACTGCTGGATTACTTCAACCGTTACCTATCCCAGAATGGAAGTGGCAACACATCAAAATGGACTTTGTGACTGCACTTCCTCGCAGCACAAAGGGTAATGATGCGGTATGGGTTATTGTGGATCGACTCATAAAGTCGGCTCACTTCATCCCATTTCGAGTTGTCCAATCCACTAAGACATTAGCAAAGAAGTACATGAAGAAAATTGTGAGACTTCATGGAGTACCGGTCTGCATTGTCTCCGATCGTGACACTAGATTTCGATCGCAGTTTTGGCAAAGTCTGCAAGCGAGCTTGGGAACAAGTCTGATCTTCAGCAAAGCTTATCATCCACAAACAGATGGTCAGTCTGAGCGAACTATTCAGATCTTCGAAGATATGCTCAGAGCTTATATGTTAGACTTCGGAGGATCGTGGGAAGATCGCCTACATCTTGTGGAGTTTTCATACAACAACAGCTACCAAGCAAGTATAGGAATGACACCCTTTGCAACACTTTATGGAAGGAAGTGTCGATCGCCATTAAGTTGGGGTGACATCGGTGATAGGGAACTTCTTGGACCTGAGATGATAGTAGCAACTGTTGATATGGTTCATACTATCAGGGAAAGAATGTGCATAGCCCAAGATCGACAGAAGCACAGGGCTGATGCAAAGCGCCGTCATTTGGAGTTTCAACCAGGAGATCATGTATTTCTGAAGATATCTCCGAACCGTGGAGTGATTCGATTTGAAAGACGGGGAAAACTAAGTCTGAGATATATTGGACCGTTCGACATACTCGAACGAGTCGGTGAAGTGGCTTATCCCTTGGCACTTCCACCTTCATTAGAAGGAGTGCACAATGTGTTCCACATATCCCAACTCAGAAGGTTTGTGAGTGACCCCAGCCATATTCTCGATCATTCCGAGCTCACTGTACAGCCCGACTTATCTTGTGAGCAACAACCTGTGGAGATCCTGGACATGAAAGTGAAGTCACTTCGGAACAAGGAAGTCAACTTGGTTCGAATGATGTGGAGAAAAGACACTCCAGGAGAATCGACATGGGAAAGGGAAGACGAGATGCGTGCAAGATATCCTCATCTATTTGTAAACTAGTCCTTAAAATAAATTGTAAATTTCAAGGACGAAATTTTTGTAAGGAGGGTGGACTGTAACAACTCCAATTCTTGTGTACATAAAATTGATTTAAAAGTTAATGTATACTTGGGGTATTTACATTTCCTGTGAGTACTATAAGTATTTGATTCAATTTTGAACAGCAAGAAAGAACTTGTAGCTCACTAGTAAGACCTTGCACTGCTGAACCAAAGCACCAGAGTTCAAATCCCATCAGCCATATTATCTTTTTATTTTAATTTATTTTAAAATTTTAGAAGCCCAAGAGTCTACACGTACACTACACGTAATAGGGTAAGTTACATAATAAACAAACGTGACCACGAGGCTAGACCAAGCGTCAGGGACACGTGGCATCAAGACACACCCCGACTCGCCCAACTCGGGCCGGCGAATCGGTTGACTCGGCCGGCGCTGCCGGTCCAACTCGGTTCGATCCTAATTTTTCTTGAACCCCCTGCACCCTTTGAACTATTCCACTCCCTCTACACAGTTTAAATTCTCTGCAATTAACCAGAGAATTAAAATACCCCCTTTTAATCCTTTTTAATGCAATTTTAAATACAATTTTTATCACACCCTTTCACTACCCTAAACCCTAGATTTTTCCTATAAATACCATCCCTCAAATCAAACCCCCCCCCCCCACTCATAAATCCCTTCCCAAACTCTCAAGAAAATTCCCAAGACTTTTTGTGTCCAAGTGGAGTTAGCAAAGGGTGAAGCTCCGACGAATTTCTGACAGCAATCCGAGGAGATTACGAGGACGAAACGACGCACCGGCACCTCCCACCTCTTCCTCCTTCTCTATTTTAGTCTAATAACCTGTAAGTCCCTACTTCTTCCTCTTTTCACTATTTTAAAAATATTCAAAACTAAAACCCGACAGAAGCGGAATTAGTCCGACTTCCAATTCGGTTTTTCCTTAAAAAGTTCTATTTTTCTTAAACACAATAATACCAAACTCTTATGTCATGACCATTAAACATTAACGAAGATAATAGAACAAGTTTGGCATCAAAATAATAACCGTAGCAAGTTTTATTCCACTTTTACATTAAAATACCCTTATGTTTCATTTCGACATGCTTGAACTTTATAAACCGTATTACCTTAGAAAACTCACGAGATAATGACCTACCTCCTCACAACACTCATATATAATATAGCACGATGGAATTTGGGAACATAGATCTGAGAAAATACGACTTTACATATAACTACCTTCAACTATTAAAATATTTTTCTACAAGAAGTGTATTTTAACAAATCTTTGCAAATGCACATCTACAACCCATTTTAGGGAACCCGTTCAGGATGGTGCAGATTATCGCACATCTTCGGATTTAGTAGAGTGAGATGCAGACCTCCGCAAGGAGCATAAGATCTTGAAAGATTTTAATACATTTTCCTTTAGAAAAATGTGATTTCTATTATAAAAAAACTTATATTTTTATAAATAAATATATATGTAATTAATATCAAAATATTTATTTTTAATATTTATAATATTCCACATTTCCAAAATTCAAGAAAAACATCTCATTTACAAGAAAATACCATACAATTCCAATATTACAAATAAATACCATATATTATGAAATTAGGTTTTATTCACTAGAAATGTCACATTGATAAAATATACATCCATGAAAATTCTAAATACGATAATAAAATACTTGAAGTGTATTTTGAAGATTATATTAAATTATTTTTACATAAAAACCACTCAAGTTATACTAAATTACAATAAGGACCCTAGTAAACATAGGTTTAAGCGGGACCAGTCTCTTGAGCCTCAGAGAGCTGGAGATATGGGTGCTTGCCTATTTAATGTAGACAACTTAACAAACGGTGTTATCAACACGGTAATTGTCTTTGAAAAAGACACAAATCCTGCCGTCCATGTGCAACAGTTACCGATAGCACCAAAACATAATTCAGTATTCAATTTCTTTTCTAATTGTCTGACTCAGACTGAGTCTCGATATAATCAATCTGACTTGAATATGATTCAGGTATCAAACTTCAATACAACATGGATCTATGAATCCGTCTATTCAATCTAATCAATCTATATTGACCGAACCAAACCATAGATATACATCCATCTACATGATTCTCCAGTTATATCCATTTACTGATATCATAGTTTCGGCAAGTCATCCATCTACATAAATCAAGATAATACAATATAAACAATACAATCAAGATATCGCGGGGTTTATAAGGGATAGACTGGTACGGAAGGTGTTAAAAGTGGCACGAGACTGTAACCATAATACACCTAACCTGAATTCAATTGTTGTTGTACCGTGGCTGAACGGTTCCTTGTGCTCCATATACCTTAGTCTCCGGAATAGTGGGACTCCTCTCGTATACACTGGCATTCTTCTGTACCAAGCTACAAACAACAGCGTTAACATTAAATACAACATTATAACAATATACTCTCCATTCTGTCTATTCCATTCTTGTCTATTTACGAGACTTACCGAGCGATTTGTTCGCTGACGACATTCTCTTTCTTTTCTTTGGAATGTCATCAGGTGATTCGGACACACTGAAAATCGAGCCCACCAGCGAGGATTTGGACCAGCTAGCTTTCGACCCGGAGCTTTAGATTCTTTGTACACATTTACATTCTGTATTTTCCATTTCTGTTATGCTACCGTTTAGACATTGCTTCCATTCCATGTATTTACTTTTCAGATGTATTGTAAAAAGAATGTTAATAAATAAAGTTGTTGTTCATTTGCATCGTGTCTCTTATGTACATTACATTTTATATTGCTTAGATACGCTTAGCATGTTTACTTCAGAGTAAATACGTAGCGGCATCGTCGCGTCCTCTGCCCGTATACTGGGAAGCGGGGCGTGACACATCCAGTTCTGATGACTTGGCCAGCCGCTTCACTCGCTTGATGAGCTCGTATTTGTTGAGCTATCTAATCATCAAAGGTAGCCTTGGAGATTGTCTCTTCCTGGGCTGCTGAGGCAGCCGGATGAGGGTTTGGCGTTTTACCTCTGTAGTCTTCGATGATTATCGGAGGGTCTTCGGCTGAAGGTTCTGGCCGGATCATCATCCCAACCATGTCTTGGAACAGAAGCTCCATCTTCTTTATATTAGCGGCCTGTTCCGCGGCCTCCTTATCCTTCTTTTCGAGCAGCCTTCGCAGAAACTCTGTATCAGTCTCCTGCTCCTGGCATTGTTCAGACATCGATTCCAGGCTTTCTTTTTGCGCAGTGAGTGCTGCCATTTTTTTCAGCATCTCCTGGATATTTTGTTGCTGCTCTTGAGCTTTTGTCAATGACCGAGTTTGTGGTCGATGACCCATGGAAGTACGGCTTTCCTCTTTCCCGAAATCCATGTATACAGTGTGCACGATCATGCCCCCAGACTTGGGGCATTTGGATCTATCACCCTTAGGATTTGCCGCCGGTGGTGGTAGATTCTCCAGCCTTCTCTTTTTGTGAGAAGTCGAAGTCGAAGGAGCTATTATAACAGGTGCCTGAGAAGTCCCTCGCTGCTTGCTAGAGGGATGACTTTTCTCTTGTCGAACCATCATTTTGTCCGGTCGACTAGAGTAGTTCTTGTTGATTACAGAATCCTAGACTTTCCGCCATACTCTGTGGATTCGGGATGACATCCGCTGAAGGGGCTGCTCCGGCTTCGCCTGTACCATGTTTTCAACATGTGGGGGAGATTTCTTCAGCACCACGGTCGGAGAGTTCTTTCACACCCTCCTAAGAAGATTAAAGTTGTTCCCGGTTGGAACAACAGCGTCAACTTCCACCATTGGAGCTGGTGGAGTAAGTCCAGAGGGGGAGTTTCCCCCAGCTTTCCTCACTTGGCGCCAGTGGCGACGTCGAGCATGCCTTGCAGATGGGATTGCCTCTGTTGTGGGAGTGGTTTCATCATGCCCCTGCTTTGACGAAGGGCTACTGCTGATGCCAGCCTATCGAAGACTGACGTCCATTGAGAGAGGACGGTCAATCTTTCGAAGGCCGACTTTCTGGTAGGGGGAGCATTTTTGACGACTTCACCCGTAGAAGGAGTTGGAATGGCCGGTCTTGCGAAGACCGATCCTTTAGTAGGAGAAGCCCCTTTGACGACTTCATCCGCCGGAACTGGAATAGCTATCCGCTTCGGGACAACCCCTTCAAGTATTGCGAGCCTCTTTGCAGGTCCACTGGAGCTTTGGCTCAGTCTATTGAAGACTGAGGTGGAAGACTTGGACGACCCGTTGAGTGGGGCCGTGGTGGCTGCAAGTCGATCGAAGGCCGACTTCTTTGGAGCTTCCTGTGATGGCACTGGGGCACTGAAGCTTGCTGGCGGGATCATGGTCCCAAAGAACAATCCAGTGGTGGCTTGAGTCACCTGCTCCACTGGCATTGCAAAGATGGAGGCCACTTGGGGCCCGTAAGTCACTCCTCCAGTCAGGGCGGAGCGGGAATTGCTGTTGCAGTTGGTGCAGCTGGAAGCCATTGATGTTCAGTTCTTCTTTTTGCACAGGAACAAGATACCAAATCTTAGCCTCTTAAATCCACAGTAAACCGCAATTTGTTCGCGAACACGACACACGAAGTGTGGAGTGGAAAGAGGAAAAGGTCCCACCGGCCGTGCCAGAATCTGTTTACCGCCGAAAACGGAGACGAACCGCGTAGGTCATCTTGCCTGAATTTAGGGACAGATGCCATTTGGGTTTATCCATCCACCTCTCCGAAGATGCCAAGTTGATTTATGGTACCGTATATCGGAGATTTGGACGGATGCGGCCGTTGTAACAGACTTCGTCAGATTTCCCCTCATTTTTGAGAGGTTTTTTTTATTGTGGGGACGCTCTTCCCTGCAGGCACAAGCCCCTGCAGTTAATTACGTTACCGCGTAGTGATAACCACTTTCTCCTGCTCCGGAAGTTCACTTCGTGTCGTGTGTGTTTATTTTATTTTTGGTTGCCCTGTGGATTATATATAGAGACTAATTTATGTTGTCGCCCGTACGGCACGATTAGTCCAAATCCGTATATTTTAGATTTGGGTTTTACTTAAGGATCGTTAATCTAGTTTGAGATTAAGATCAACTTAAATGTTTGTGAGCAGTTGGAGCTCGATTGTTTTTTTTTGTTAAGAATACGTTAGTCCAATTTGATACTAAGATCTACTTAACAAGGTTTTAGGATCATTCAGATCCAACAAAAGAGCATTTAGGCTCTATTGTTTTAGTTTAAGGACGTTTCGGTCCATTGTTAGTTTAAGGACGTTTTGGACCGTATTGGGATGTGCCCATCGGTTTAGGAGTGCACTAAAGAGTTATTGGTTGTCGGGACCCACCACCTCTCTGAAGACGTTGAAGAATTACAACGACGTGTATCAGAGGTGTGGAGAGATGTACCCTTGAACTAATTTCCATGTTTGAGGGAAAAGGAATTGATGGTCAAGCCCAGAAATCATTAGTCGTATTTTGAAACTAAGATTTCTTTCGGGGGAATGTGGGATGAATATCGTTTTGGTCATCATCAATTGAGGAGTCATCAGACGTAGATTGGGTTTCTGCAATACCCAGGAGTGCTAAGCACTTAGCTGCATATAGCGCTCACGTGTATATCACATAAGGCGCTGCAATAGTGCTAAGCACAAACTTTTGTGGCTCTCACGTGTGTTTCACATGAGGTGCTCCAATAGTGCTAAGCACTAACTTTTCCAGCGCTCACGTGTGTTTCACGTGAGGCGCTATATAACTTGGCCTTGAGTGCTCACGTGCTTTTCGCGTGAAGCGTTGAGTTATTTTAGAGATTTAATCTCTGCTGATGTTTCTCTGTTAATGGTATTTTGATCACCAAGATCATTACTTTGTGGATCTTGAATCGGGTTCTTTAAAGAACCGAGTTCTTGATTTGAACTCCATTTTCTCCGAGAGGTTAAATCTCTTTCAATGGTGTTTTGACCATTAAGGACCATGAAGATCATTATTTTGAGGATCTTGAATCAGGTTCTTTAAAGAACTAAGTTCTTAATTTGAAGAAACTACGTTCTTGATTTGAACTCCATCTTCTCCGAGAGGTTAAACCTCTTTTAATGGTGTTTTGACCATTAAGGATCACCAAGATCATTATTTTGAGGATCTTGAATCAACTTTGAGTTCTTGATTTGAAGAAACTATGTTCTTAATTTGAACTCCATCTTCTCCGGGAGGTTAAACCTCTTTTAATGGTGTTTTGACCATTAAGGATCACCAAGATCATTATTTTGAGGATCTTGAGTCGGGTTCTTTAAAGAACTAAGTTCTTAATCTGAAGAAACTAAGTTCTTGATTTGAACTCTATCTTCTTTCTTTTCAAATTCGTTCTTCCATGAATCTTTGATTCTCAAGAACAAGATCTTCCCGATGAGAATTAAATTATCAACTTGTGGGAGATTTGTCTTGCGGATCTCAGATCCATAGAAAGAACTAAGTTCTTTGAGAAGAGTTAAACTCTTTGTTTGAGAATTAAATTCTCTTTTGTTTTGTGGGAGCTTTTGGGAGGCTTCTGTATATTTTTTTAGAAGCTTATGGGATGGTCTCCTCCTCTTTTTCTCTTTTGGAAAGAAGGATCATTGGTCGTTGGGACCCACCACCTCTCCGACGACACTTAGAGATTATAGCACCATATATCGAAGGTGTGGAGGGATGTACCCTTTGAACCATGTCCCATTCATCAGGGGGGAAGAACAGGTTAGAGCTTAAGCTTCTCATTGCTGAAAAATGCTTCTTTGCATTCGCCACGTGCGTCGCACGTGGAAGGCGCACATGTTTCGCACGGCGTGGACGCATGTGCATCGTACGTGTTGCGCACGTGCGTTGCATGTGGTGTGCACGTAGCGGGCGCACGTACATCGCACGTAGTGCTTGCACATCATGGAGGGCAGCTAAGGCCCTAACTTGGAGAACTAAGCTCCTATGAAGAACTAAGCTCCTTTGAGGATTGAATCCTCGCACGTGGAGGGCGCACGTGCGTTGCACGTGGTGCGCACGTTGTGGGGGGCAGCTATGGCCCTAACTTGGAGAACTAAGCTCCTTTGAGGATTGAATCCTCGCATATGGCGGGCGCACGTGCGTTGCACATGGTGCGTATGTATCGAGCGCACGTGCGTTGCACGTAGCGCAAATGACGCTTGCGCATATGCGCATTATGGGGGGTAGCTATGGCCCTAAGTTGGAGAACTAAGCTCCTATGGAGAACTAAGCTCTTTTGAGAATTGAATTCTCCTTCTTCTCTAAGAGATATGCCCTCTTATTTATATGGGAGTGGTAGAGAAGAGATCTCTCTTTTTCCCGATGTGGGACTAAAAATGTATCCCCCTTGGAGTAGAGCATTACTTAGATTACACGTGCATATTACATTTGCTCATAACTTTTGATCCCGGATGAATTGTGAGGCCCATAATATATCAAATCAAAGGATTTTTCAAGACGCTTTCGATGCCATCAAAATTTAGCTGGTTCTCATTCAGGAGTTTGTCAAAATACATCCCGGAAAATACTTGTTTGCATTTTCTTAAGTGTATCGCTGCCATTTGATACCTTGGGTTCTTTTGTGCAGAAATTTTTGGCAGAAACAGGGAACAGTTCTCTTGAGCCTCAGGGAGACGGAGAATATGGGTGCTTACCTATCTAAGGTAGATGCCTAAAAACGATGTTATCAACACGGTAATTGTCTTGGAAAAAGACACAAATCCCGCCGACCATGTACTGCAGTTATCGATAACTCCAATACAATCAGGACTTCAATTCTGTTTAAATGTCTAACTCGGTTCGAGTCATGGTCAAATCTGAAATCCATCTGGCTTGAATTCAATTCAAGTATAACTGCAATACAACATGAATCCACGAATACCAGAATACAATCTATATCAACATGAACATGACCGAACCGAACCATGGATATACTCTGATTACATGACTATACATTATATCCATTCTGTTTGCTGATATCATGGTTTCGACAAGTCTTCCATTTACTACAAGACAATACAATACAATCAGTACAATCAATACAATAAATATTACAGGGTTTATAAAGTGGTCGACTGGTACGAAACATGTTAAAGGTGGCACGAGGTGGTCACTAAAAGACATAATTACATCCATGCCGTTGTTCCGTGGTATTATCGACGGATCCTTATACAGCGGGTTACCAAAGTCCACGGTGTAAGTTGGACTTCTCTCGTATATACTGGCATATTCTATATCAAGCTACAACAATTACGTTAGTATAACAAATATAATATTATCTACTTCACCTATTCTGTTTTCTGTCTATTCTTCTACTTCTTTCTTTGGGTCTTACCGAGCGATTGTTCACTGACGACATTCCTATTTCTCTTCTTCTTTGGAATGTTATCAGGAGGACCCGACTCTGAGGAGTTCGAGCTCAGCCGGGAGAACTTGGAGCAGTTCATAGAAGAGCCTGAGCATTGGCATTACTTGTGCTCATTTTATTTTCAGTTCATGCCATTGTTTAAGTATTGCTTTTTATTCCTGTATTTACATTTCCGGTTGTATTTGTAAAGAATTGTTAAATAAATAAAAGTTGTTGTTCATTTATATTTATGTCTTTTGTGTACATTTTACTTTATATTGCTTAGATACTCTTAGCGTGTTTACTTCTGAGTAAATACGTCGTGTGACCTGTCGCGTTTCCTTACCGTACACCCGGAAGTGGGACGTGACATATATCTATAGCTCACTGTTTTCCACCTGTGTTTATTATTTATACTCATGTTTAATCATAGCATCCTATTCTGGTTATTACTATTATTTTGATATTTATGACGCACTGACGTCTGGGTTTTGCATGGCCCAGATACTTGACATAGCATATGAGTATTCGACCGAATCGCCGATCAGTGGGGACCACCTCATTGATATAGCTTTTATGCGGGTTAGTTATTCCTTAGATCTTTATTGCTTTGGTTATCTTTTCCAGTTATTATTCTTATGGCTATTGGACATGCGGTAGATAGATTTAGTAGTTTACTGTTCTTGATATCTGGTTGGCAGCCGTAATGTGACTATGGAAGGATCTTTTCTCGTCATAGCTAGCATGGTTGATTTTGTCATGTACCGTATTTACGTACTTTGGGAAGCAGGGCGTGACAGTCTCGGTTTGTGAGCAGGGTGCGCCGGCGGTGAGGATTTGCAAATGAAGAAGAGGGAGCAGGGGTTGTTTGCGAGGTAGAGATAGCAGTGGCAATGATAGGTTTAGAGATAGGATCTGGGGTGCAGTTGAGGAGGTGGCATAGCAAGGTGCAGCTGGAGTCAGAGTTGAAGGGTCGTGGGTTGATCGGGTTTGGGTTCGTAGTGGAAGATGAAGAGGAAGGGGTGACGACAACGAGATGACGAAGGTGATGATTCGGTGGAGGTTTCGAAGGAAGGAGGATGTCGACGGTGGTGGTCAGGACTGGATCGAGGTTGACGACAAGAGTGATGGGTGCGGTGAAGGAGGTGAGGTCGAGTGAAGGCGAGGGGATGGTGATGACATGAATGATGGTGTTGGCCGTCGGGGATGATGGATGGTGGTGGTGATGAGGTCAGAGGTGAAAAGGAGATGGGCGTGAGGAGATCAGGGCTCGGGGATATATGGAGGAGGAGGGAGATAGGAGAGAAAGAAAAGGTTTTTAAAAAAAAATTATATAAAAGATTATATATATATATATATATAATATAGATTTGTATATAAACAACTAGCTAAATCATATTTTACAAGGCCTTAAAATCCCCAATTACTCTCTATTAACTCTCAAAATATACTAGGAAATATTTACCCCTACGTTGCCCATCTATATCATAATACAATAGTTAGAAAAGAATATATTTTAAATATCTTATACCTTTTATTAAGATTTAAATATATTTAATTTACGGATAAATATCAATAAAAGATATTTAAGCACCACAATAGATTTCACGCAAGCGGGTCGGGTCGGATAACAACATACACCAAACACAACCCAAATAATAAAACCAAAAAAATTAAATAATGGCGTATGATCGTGCTAGGGTGTTACAAGTATGGAGATGAATTGAGGAAGAACCCAAATTGGGATGTAAAGACAATGCAAAAGAATTGAAGAGAGATTACATATTGGATGTGAATGTGGCATAACTATATAAAGTTAAGCAAGCTGTAAAGAGAAGATTTAAGGGTTTTCATCTGGAACAGTATTGGAAGATTGGGAATTACGCAAATATGATTCTTGTGAAGAATCCGGAAAGCAATGTGAAGGTTCAGGTTGATTATCCTTTGCCTGATTCTCCTCTTGTGTTTAAGAGGATATACATCTTGTATGCTGCTCAAATACAAGGATTCAAGGCTGGTTGTGGAACATTCATAAGTCTTGATGGCTGCCATCTCAATGTACAGGAAAGCCTTCTATTAAGTGCAATTGGAATGTAAGTTACAAATTTTAATTGATAAACTCGGATAAAGTAGCATATATTAATATTTACTACTTATTATAATCACTTCATTCATCACAATATAAGGATGCAGCTAATGAGATGTTCCTATTAGCAATTGCTGTAATGGAGTCTAAGACAAATGATGCTTGGAAATTTTTTTTATTGAATGCATTTTAGTATCAGTTGGTCCATAAGAAGAGAATGGGAGGGTTTGGCAAAAAGGCAAGTAGTTTAGTTTAGTACTTAAGATAATAAATTTATGTTTTGTGATTATACCAAATGTTCCTGGAACTAAATATGGTTGGATTTTTTTCTATTGTAGGGACTTATCAAAGCAATTGAAGAAGTTGTTCCAAGAGCTGAACATGGGTTTTGTGTAAGGCACATGCATGCTAACATGTTGTTTACTTGTAGAGGATCAGGAGCTATTAAAAAACAATTTCATAATACAGATTCCAGCTTCAAGACATGGATGGCAAACTTGAAAACCAAAAATCCTAAAGCCCATAAGTATCCCATGAAGCAATATCAACCATCTTATCAGTGTAGGGCATACTTTACCACTAGGGTGAAATGTGATTTAGTAGTAAACAATATTGCCGAGTCTTGGATAAATCAATCATAGAGGCAAGAGACAAAACCATCTTGACTATGCTGGAGATAATCAGAAGGCAATCGATGATAAGGATTTATAAGAAAAGATTGTGGATGCAGGATCATCCTAAAAGACCGGGTCCACTAATATTGAAGAAAAATTTTCAAGCTGGAAAAAAATCCAGATTTTGTAGGTTGCTAGAAGGAGGATGATATGATTTAGAGGTACTAGATAAGTGCATGTCA
This sequence comes from Agapanthus africanus, assembly GCA_030015575.1. Lineage (NCBI taxonomy): Eukaryota > Viridiplantae > Streptophyta > Magnoliopsida > Asparagales > Amaryllidaceae > Agapanthus > Agapanthus africanus. Next base: position 256,963,064 of record JASDDO010000024.1, read on the forward strand.
TATATTTGTAACTTAAACAGGGGCACTTGTGAGCGTAAGATATTTGATATGACCGGAATACCATACCGCCATGCCATTGCAGCTTGTATCAAAACAAGAAGGAACCCTAAAGATTTTGTCCATCCTTACTACTCCAATGAAAATTACCTGAAGGGATATGAGTGCAACATAAATCCAATCCCCCATTGCAGTCAGTGGGAAAGAACTGGAATGCCTGCCCCTACAGCTCTATGGCTGGAAGGCCAAAGAAGAAAAGAAAGAGAGGAATAGATGAGCCAATACAATCTAAATCAGTTAGAGCATCTACTGGTTCACTAATGTGCTCCAAGTACAAGGGTTGGGGTCATAATAAAAGAAGTTGCAACAATCAAGAAGCTTCGATACCTATGAAAGTATCCAAGAAGCCAGGGAGACCAAAGAAAATTGAAAGGGATTTCAGTGAATTTGGAGCGTCGGTTAATTTGGAGCTTCAAGTTCTAAGGCACAAAATCAGGCATCTGTATCTTCAGTGGGGCAGTCTGCTCCTACTCCTAATGTCTAAGATATTGGCAGCCAAAGAAGCAACAAAATGATGGGAAGGTTGGATGTTGGTGTAAGTCGACTGCCATCACAACCAAGATAACTAAAGGTATGTCTCCTTACATTTGTGTTGTATTATTTCATTTTCAGTTGATATATTTGGCTAACTACATTCTCACATTTCACCAATTTGAGTGCTGTAGTGCATTCATTACATCAAGTCTGATTCAATGTTCATCTATATTTTCTATGCAAGCAACTGATGCCTAGAAGGAAAATAGTGAAGAACGCAAGAGATGATTTGAAGGGATAGAAATTGCCTGAGATGATTGGAAGTGGAGGTTGAGCCTTTTACTTTATATTTGAAAAATAATGATTGTAGATTTCTACTTACACGATGAAATATAAAACTAATAATTTTAGCAAAAAATGACTCATGCAGACTTGATGTCCATGCAAGAATGGAAGATGGCAAAAGTTGATGGCTGGAAGATGATGTATGCAGTGTTCCGGTTTGATGGATATGAAAAATTGTCTGCTGAGAGGAGCAGGAGATTATTGGGTGTGTGATGCAATGAAACAATGTGTTCTTGTCAGTTCTTAAACATTCTTGATTGGATTGGAGTTGTTAAACAATGATATTGAGTTGTCAGTTCTTAAACAATTAGAGTATCTGTTTTGTTTGGGTTGTTAAACAATGACGTGTTGGTTCTTTTACAATTAAATTATGTAATTTGGTTTGAGTTGCTGAACTCATTATTGCTATGATGCTTGTGTTCTTTTAAATTGTTGTGTGCATATTTATTACATTGAGTTGCTAAAATTATATTCTCATGTGTTCTTTTACTTTGTTATCTATGTGGTTACCTCTTTTAGGAAATCTACCGCCTTCTTTTGTTGCTGTTGCTGCTGCATGTTTGCTATGGATATGTTTGCTTCTTTTGCTTCCACTGCAACTTTTGCTGTTGTTGCATGCCATTACTGTAGCTGCATATTTTTTCCACTTTTCAAGTTGAAGATACTACTGATGCAAATGCAATCACATTCCATTTTTCAGTTACAATATGTCATTTTATTTGTGTTTTTTTTTTACAATAATGCCATATATTTGCTTCCAGATTTCACGTTTAATGTTGGCAAGCTGTCGCTGCATCTTTTGCTGATGCAAATGCCATTTTAACGAAGCTATTTCATTTTTAGATATTTGTTGAAGGAAATTTCATCATCTCTTTTAGGTATAAAAAAAATAAATAAATAAAACCAACCGCTAATCTCTTTTTGGAATTTACACAAACACATTATAAACGTCACAAGAAAATCCCATCATCCCTTTTTAACATTCACAAAAATACATTGTAAACACCATCATTCATCTAGATACATTTGGCACAACGATATCTACATTTCTTTCAAACATATTACATAGCAAAAAACATCATCGATTAACAAACATTTGCTACAGCAATCATTCATTCTACATTGGACAATAACTCAGTAATCCTCTCAGGTATATGAATCAAAATCACGATCACAACTATTACAAGCAATACCCTAACCAACCAAGTTGGATCAACTATACTTGGGGTAGTTGGAATTACTCTGATATTTGGAACATCTGGAGCATCTGGTGCTTCTGCGGCGTCTCTATGCGCTTCAATGTACGTTGTAGCCATCATCACCTCCAAGACACTATCATAAAGTGCTCGATTGTCTCTTGGAGCCGTATCAGAAGTTACCCACTTATAAAATGGACACCTCTTAGGGTAGTAGCAACAGCCAAAAAATTTCTTACCTGGATTTTCTCCATTGGTTGCAACTTTGACATGTGATCTCAAGCTGCATATGTAGTAGAACATATCATACTCGGTCACGATGCCCGAACTCTCCACTGGGGCATTGGATCTTCTTTTAGAGGAACTCGCAGGCATTTCTTCTCTGGGCGCTTCGATGATCATGAAACACTAGAAAACTTAGAATGAAGGGAGAATCAATTTGGGAGAGATGCGGTTATAATGAAGAAGAAGAGTAAAAGGGTGATTTAAAAAAATGTAATAGGCTACGTGAGGTCACATGTCCACTTAAAAGTGGGTTTTAACGAGCGAAGGGGGCTGTGGGTAACGATTGCCAACTATAGGGGGTTTTGTGTAACGGCGGAACTACCATGTATCTAGATAATGCGCCAAACTACTGGGGTTTTCTGTTAAATAACCCTAATTTTATTATACATGTGCTATGCCCGTGCAGTGCACGCGCCTGTAACATTTCTTCCCAAATACAGTAAAACCTCTATACAGTAATATCCTTGGGACCGGGGAAAAATATTACTATAGGGGGGTTATTCTTAAGTAGAGTTTTATATATAAAAATTAGATTTTTTTTTGAAAAAATAGTAGTCAAAATTCTTAGACCTTCAAAATTCATATAGACCTTCAAACTTATTAACAAGTCAAAATTCTTAGACCTTCAAAATTCATATAGACCTTCAAACTTATTAACAAGTCAAAGTACTTTATGTCATCTTAAGTTCAATTGTGTAGTTAAGTAATTTATGTCATCTTAAGTTCAATTGTAATAGCCAAGTAATTTTATGTATTTTTTATATATATAAAAAATTATTTAAAATTTAATGCCAATTTATTACTATATAGAGGTAAATTAGTACAGGCGGGACTTGGAAAAAGTATGGAATATCACACTGTGGAGGTTATTCTTATTTATAACTGGTCCCGAGTCGGGACCGGGACTTTTTATCACTATAGGGAGGTTATTCCTATATAGAGTATTCCTATACGGAGGTTTTACTGTACCAATAATTTTGCGCCCCCCCCTCTATACCAAAAAGTCTTTATCGCAGCGATGATTCGTTGAGCGAATCTCACTCTTTGATCGACGAAGATGAACGCCGGCAGCGCGGCGAAGCTCATCGTTGAAGCGCTACTGCAGCGTTTCCTCCCCCTCGCCCGTCGACGCATTGAGACCGCTCAGGCCCAGGTTTCCAACAAAACCCTAGTTTCCGCAATTTTGATTCTCCTCTGTTTGCTAAAGCTAGAGAAACCCTAACTTTTTCTCCTTTTCTATAAGCGTATTTGTAAAATGTGTAGCTCATTCGATGCACTCTTTTGTCCTACTAAAACATTAAATCGTCAAATTTTGCTATTTACTCAACGTGCTTAGTGTTGTGAGCTTGGGCGAGGAATTGTGGTACTGAAAACCTATTTTTTACGACAAAACTAGCCAAGATTTGATGGATTAGGTTTGATATATGTCTCCCATTCTTCCTTTTGAGGTTTTATTTTCAGGCCAAATTTTTTTACTTGTTAATATTCTCCAAGCCAAATTCACATGTGGTGTACAAGCCTTCACAATTAGATCATAACAAATTAGCTAGTTTTATGTAACACAAGTAATTGAACCTTGAGTGGTTATATAATGTTTTATAATTATTCAATAAGATATCTGATTTACTACGAGGGATTCACATGTAAGAAAAGAACAGGTCTCGATTAGCATCTTTGTACTTTAGTATGTATGACTTGAGCCTTTAACAAGGATAATAAATACGTGAAAGTAAGTGCGACAAGTAGTTTGACACGAGACTGATAACTCACTTATTTCTCTCTTCATAGCAAGATAAACACTTCCTTTATAAATCTCGGTTTTCATATGTTGCATAGTAACCTAGCAAGGTAGCATGTGCTATTGAAGAGTGTAAGATAAAATCATATGACGGTTTCTAGAGGGAACTTCCTCGTATCAGAAATATAATATGCTTATCTCATCAAAATCATGGTGTGGTTTACCCGACTAGCCCAAAACCCTCTACGGTTAAAACCCATTACCAAAACCCCCTGAAGTTACTTTCCATTAAACACCACCACCCTGACAGTTAGTTTTTACATCAAGGCTTATTTCACCAAAAACAATGGTTTACCCGACTTGCCCAAAACCCCTTAGGGTTAAAACCTATCACCCAACCCCCTAAAGCCACCTTCCGTTAAACGCCACCCCTGACCATTAGATTTTACATGAATTTATCGAACTAACCTGAATTCTTAAGCAGCTGGTTTAGGAAGAGGATTCTTAAGCGGTTGGTTAAGGAAGAGGAAGGCAAGTGTAAAAACTAACGGTGAAAACATGCTAGGGCTCTAGACTCTAGTGATGGATTTTAACTCTTAAGGGTTTTGGACTAATCGGGTAAACTATAGGGTGATTTTGATGAAATAAGCCATAAATATAAATTAGCCAAATAACCTAGTTTAGAAACAAGTTATATTATAATAAGTAAACCTCTGCCAGCACAACTAAGGTTCTAAATATCGGATATCTGATTCGTATTGGACATGTATTTTCAATATCAGATAGTGGAAATCGGGCGATATCGCGGCGATACGAGTACATATTGTGCGTTCATATCGGATGTCGATATCAGACATATCGGATGTCGATATTAAGACAACAATATTGGGAACAAATATATATCAAACACAAATATATAAAATTAGCAACAAATATATATCAAATACAAATATATAAGTATTGTCTAATATTGAAAACCTATAACTCTATTTAACAGTTAACAATTACAATTAAAAAAAGAAATATAAGCTTAACTCAAGGCCATCAATCGAGAAGATGACGGCGGCGTCGAGAGGAGGATGAGGAGACGACAACGTCGAGAAGAGGATGAAGAGACGTCAGCGTCGGGAGGATGCTATCGATCCTAGAATGTAGAGCTTTAGAATTTGGGGAGAAGATATTTTAATCGGTAATGTTAACTGTTCGGGTCGAGTTTAAACCATTAAACCAAATCATTTTTACACCATCTCGGTTCGATATTTTAGCGATAGGAGAAACCCGAGATATCGCCTGATATTACACCATCTTGGCAGATATTGGTTCAAAACGATATTTGAGCAAAATTTGATGTATCGTATCATTGGCACATCGATACCGATATATCGCCGAGATGGCCGATATTTATAACCATGTGTACAACCTGCTTGCTAGCGCATTTGTCATTAAATATATTTTCAGGATATATTAAGCATTTATGTTATGCATTACTAGCTATAAATTTCTTTCGTTTGTCAGCCAACGTAGACTCAATCAATTATTTTAAAAATACCATAAAATGATAATGCGGTAGTCTTTATGAATAAGTGGCTACAAAATATTTATCATGATTGGTATTTGGCTATTGCATATACAAAATCAGTCCATGAGGCCGTTGTGAATAGTCGCATATTAGGTGAGTCGCGACCCAAGATCATATTGTATACAACTTATATCCTGTAGTGAAGAGATGAATCCCAAAGTACTAATGACACATAATATAATCATCAATTACCAAAAATTTGAAACTCAGCTTAAGACGTTTATTGTAGATTGGTTTTACTTGTTGTTTGTCCAAAGCAAGGTTGAAAGGTTGGTGTCAGCTAACAATAATTCTAAACTTAAATTTCCTATAACAGGTCTTCACAAAACCGAAAACAATATACAAAGTCTTAACCTCACATCCATAAGAAATTACAGAAGGGTGATGGAGATGTAGAAGAATCTTTGATAGAGAACATAGGTAACGGCTCGGTCATTAGTAGATACATTGCAAAACGCTCAACTTGTCTTGCCAAATCAAGCCTTGCTACGTAACCATGCGATTAAGGGTTTTGCATATAAGTTGGACATAGGCCAAATAAAGAAGATCCAGATCCAAATTGATGCAAAGTGAATTAAATGAGTGGATTGATCAGTAATAGTTTGACCGATGGAGCTATGTCCTAAAGCATATATTTATTGATTTTTGGCCTTGTTGGGTTGGACTAATGTTATCCCTGAGAATATACCCTTCACTAATTTTTCATGGCTGGTTGCGACAAAATGCTACATTTGTTGCATCTATTAATCCAAATTTCCTTTTCTTTTCTAGTGTGCCTTCATGCAATAAAATGTTGCGTAGGCTTGATTAGAAATTAAAATAGTTGAATATCAACATGGGTGTCATTTATTATTGCAAGTGTTTTATGAGCAATTAAGAAATAAAATAAGTAAATGCTTAGGCTCTGTTTAGGAATGGAGCTAAGGTTAGATAGCCGGAGTTCCATAAAGTTATCTAAACTTAACTCCAAAATCCTAACTGTGCCACGTTTGGCTTTTACTTTGGAGTTTAGCGAACTTCGATTAATTAAACTTAAAAGTTGAGATAACCGGAGTTTACTAAACTCCACTTCAACCAAAGTTTTTTAAACTCCTAAATTTCTGAAGAAAAAATCATTTTGGGAGTTTAGATAACTCCAAAACAACATTTTGGAATTCTAAAATTTTTAGTATTTTAGTTTTCAAAATTAAGTTTAGTAAACTCCGGTACACCCATCAAAATTAAGTTTTCAAAATGGAGGCAGGGCCTTGCAAACCAGAGTTTGCATAGCCTCTGCCTCCGCCTAAAAATAAATTCCAGTTTTTTCTCTACTCTATATCCAAACAGGGACTTAGTTCTCATGCATTAATTTTTTTTACAATCCTTCGAAAGATTTACTGCTGTCAATTTGGTGGAATATATGCGTTTAATTTGTGTATTTATTTTATGATTGGATAATTAAATATAGAAACAATAAAACATGTATTATATCTTTACTGTAACCATATATTCCACAATGCCTTTCTAGAACTTACAATATGAATGACTACTAGACTAATAGTTAAATTTTAGTTTACAAATTTCAATTCTATGGCATTTCTTCTTATTTCTTTTAGTCATCAATATTTCCGAAACTTTGGTTAAAAGCTTAGAAAGCATTGAAAAATTGAACCTTTGAAGAAAGTATGCTCCAAATCTTACATGTTAAAGAATTTCGATTCCAAAAGATTTAAATGTCAATGCTATTCTAATTAGTGAGTATTTTTGCAAATTTATTACGGGCCAGTATATGTTAATATAAATTCATATTGTCCTCCGTGCTGTGTTGGTTTGTTGTAGGTGGTGATATAAATAATTTCTATAATTTACTTCTTTCGTTATTCCTTCCCTTCTTTACTTTAATAAAGCTATTAACTCATGCCCATTGTCTTTAGTCTTCTTATCCTGGGAGAATTCTGGGGTGTAGGTTCAACAGTTTAAACTTTACATATGAGAAGATAGGTTTTCCTACTCTTTAACTAGACCCAACTTTGTGATATGCTCTTTTTTCCATAATTACTTCAGCAAAAGAGTTTGACTTCTACTTAGAAATTGTATGTGACAATTGTTGTTTAGCCATAATGTCGACTTGATTGTTGGCCCTTTTTTAATTAGGAAAAGGCAAGGCGCCACTTGCCTTTTTTTCTCTGTTCCTTTTGGGTCCATTTCATTAATTTTGATGCCATATAGTCATCATTTTGCAAATATATAGTTTTTAAATGATTTATATTTAACATCCTTATTCCCAAAGATATGTATTGTCGTCAAGTAACGTTAACTTGATATACCACATTTCTTTCTTTCCTTTTGTTCTCTTTGGGTTCATTTCATTAAGTTTGATGCCATAAAGTCATCTCATCGTAAATAAATAATTTTTAAATGATTTACATTTAACGTCCTTATTTCCAACGTGATGCATTGTCTTCAATTAACCTTACATTGACATGTTTGTATTCTAAATTTTATAATTAACATAAGATATTAGATATTAATTTCCTGGGATTTTGAAAAGTAATGCTTTGTTCTCCTATATTGGTTTTGATTAAATTTTATTGAACAGGATGGGCAATATCTTCGACCATCTGAACCTGCTTACGAGCAAGTACTAGATTCATTGGCTATGGTTGCTCGACATACGCCAGTGCCTCTTTTGGAAGCTCTTCTTAGGTGGAGAGAAAGGTATTTAGTTATGAATTTACAATTATTCTTATATTATATTGTAGAGTTAAGCTATCGTTGACATTTCAACTTTGAATAATGGAGCCAAAGACCAGTAAAAGGTTTCTAACCACATGATATGCAAATTTTTTATTTGTGTGCTAATTACTTGTTGCCTTAGCCTAGGGTTTTGTACCTCAGATCCCCATAACTTCAATATTTACCCCATTCTCTCACTACTCGCCATTTTGCCTAGACCCTCTCAAAACTTTAAGGTTTCAATAAACTCCCATAACATTTTCCTACTAGCCTCCTTCAACGTTCCAACCATCTTGAATCGATTCTTCCCCCACTTCTATTCTCTTTCTTTCTCTTCTTCCTGTTCGAAAGAATTATAATACCGCAAGTGCACGGTTTGCTAGTGTAGCTAGCCGACAAATATGGATCGATCCATAAGGAAAAGGTTTCTTGAGACTTTATTAAGGCGGGCTAAAAGAGGGGTTGAGAGAGATTGTCACAAAAAGAAGTATAAAATAAAGAAAGTTTAGAATTAGAATTAGTTCGATATATGTGGCAATTCTCCACCAACCATCCCTCTTGATCTCTTTGCCTCTAATTATCTACAAGTTAATGTGAGGAGTATGGAATATCAAACCTAACTACTGGAGTTACGGAGCATAAAACCATCAACTCAAGCTTGCTAACTTGCAAATAACGAGGCTTGAGTGCTAAACACAACATTAGCAAACGGGGATTAAGGGAGCATAAGCTATGTGATTAGGGGGAAGCAAAACCATCCATGCCTAAAATACATAGCCTATTAAACCTTTGTCCCCTTATTTCCTAATTTTGTATTTAGATCTTAATCCAACCAACTTCAATCCTAATCCCTATTGAGCATAAACCAGCAAACTTAGTCTCAAGTGATTAGGAGGTAAATCCATCCATTTTCTAGCTACTTGGATTAAAGAGCATGGAAAATCAAAATATGAGGGATTAAAGTTGATTGTATTAAGACCAATTTGGATCAAGAGAGATTAAAAGGAGGCTTAGCCATCCATGATCTAACCCCTCCTTAGCCTAAGCAAGAGAAGAACTACTCACAAATAAACATCAAGAAACAAAGAAACCAAGAACAAAAGGAAAGAGCAAGTAATTAAGTGCTTGAATGTAAATCTAATGGTTGCCACATGGGGTTCTTTTAAAAGGGAGAAAAACACTATCTTGCATCATTGCAAACCCTAAAAACAAAAGAAAAGAGAAGAATAGAGAAGAAAAGGGAAGAAGAGATCATAAAAACATAAGCTTTAACTAATAAAGAGAAGATTACATAATAAAAGTCAAGATACATGAAGAGAAGCTGCAAAGGCCATAACTTAAAATGAAAAATTACAACTTGAATTGAAACTAACCTAAAGCTAAACCCTAGAACAAGGAAGAAAAAGATGGCTACTCTAATCCTATTCCTAATCCTAACCCTAATTACAAGAAAAGAACTAATCTAATTCTAATCTTAGATGATGAAATCTCTAAGATTTGCTGCTTGTATAGGTACTGTAGGTCGGTTCCCTGGGTGGATACGAGATGTGGATCCTAAGACGAGCCAACGTATCAAATTCAAGATTTCGCTATGGTGGGACCACTACGAAGCGGCAAAATGGCATATTTTACCGCTGGACGGTGATCCCACGGAGGCAGAATGTCGTAAAATTTGTATAGGATCTAAACCGCATCGTGCACTTTCCTTTGGTCTGGGTCTTGGTTGCTGATTTCACTGAGACTTTTTCAGCACCTGGGTACATGTTTAATTAACCATCGATTCGCCTCGAGTATACGTTTTGCGTTCGTTTCCGTCTTATGTCCCCAGAATCCTGGAACGTGCAGAAATGTAGTAGATATACCTCTATAGCACTTATTTATATAAAAAAACCGGATAGAATGGAAGGTATAATATGCAGATAGTTGTGACGAACACTTTCTCATCTTCAATTTAATCTTTCCTTATGTTACCATAAATCGCTAAAGTGCCAGTGAATTGCGATTTGGAATGATTGTTCCCAATTCGAGAACATTAGCTCTTCAGAATGGAAGAATCACTATTCCAATCAAAACTTAAGTTAAATGGGACATTTAATCAGGTTTGTGTTAGATTATACCAAAAAATATTTTATTTTTTAGCAGAAGAAATTGAATTATATTTATGTATATTATACAAAATACACACATACAAACGGTCCAAAAATACTTCCTTTTTTGAAGGTACGTTTTCCATCCAATATAAGCATATGAAAAAAGACTACCCTTATCGTATTACATTTCTCAACGAGTGGCGTTTCATGTTCCCGTTTTTGTTTTGCGTACCGAAACGTTAAGGTAACATTGATCTTTCTCATAGTCAAGAAGCAGTTTGAGTAATGAAGGGTAATATATCTACTAATAGAAGTCAAGATCAGAAGGTATGAGGTTAGAGTTTGATTTTGGTTTTTTAAGGTTAGTTTTGGTAATTTGGGTTTAAGACTTCGATTTTGTGTTTTAGAGTTATATTTAGGATTTAAGGGTTTCGGTTTTGGGTTTTGGGTTTTAAGGGTTAGATATAGGATTTTAGGGTTTCGATTTTGGGTTTTTCCTTAGCAGGAATTGAATTCTTCACCTCAGAATCCATTGAACTCTTGCTCTTCACCTCAGAATTCTTGACGAGATACTTCTTTGCCTAGGGTTGTGGAGATCGAAGTTGAACCCATGATTAATTTGTAGAAAACGAAGTTGAAATCCTATATTAGGTTTGCTCTATTTTAAGCTTTAAAAAAATGGGGATGTTGAATGAGGAAGGAGACTTCCGGGGTATTAACGAACCCTCCCTCGATAATTGGCCGACAGCCACTAACAAAGTTAAGAGAGTATTCCGAAAATATACTTTTTTTGTCAACTTGGGAAGATTATAGGTGTAACTTATATTTTCTGGGGGAGGGATGCCTAGGGTAAATAGTGAGAAGTAGGCGTTAAGTAGCATGGATTCGGATACAAACATTGATACGAGATACAATGTGAGTCGGATTCGTAGATTTTGAATTCTCCAAAAGTTGAGGATCCAATCAGTTAGGATACATGGAGTTTTTTGGTGTGTATATAGATAATAGCAAAATAATTTCATACTAGAAAAATTAGACCGAATGTTCAATTAATTTGTTAATGTTGATGGATAGCTAATTGATGTTCTAGTCATGCTTACAATATTGATGCATCAAGAACATAATATGAGTTTTAGAATGTACCTAAAAGAGCTTTATCAATATTTTTAACGAATCCAAAAGGATTTGATATGGGTATGAATCCGGTACGAATACGTCGCGTTGACAACTAATACGTGCAACATAGGTAGGGGGATAAGGGAAATTGTGAATTTTTTTTTTTTTGGGGGGGGGGGGGGTCTGAAGTAAATAACCCTTTAGACTAATAAGACTAGAAGAATGAGAAGAGATATTGGGTAATTGTTTTTGCGTAGGATAAATAAATGGTTCAAACTACCAAAGTAGTTCGATTGCATTTATAAGTTTGAATGTATATGTTGACCAATTTGTAGCTATTAGTGCTATCTGAATGCATAAGTTCAACATATAAGCTAATATGACTGGAAGGATGATATACTAGAGAGGAGCATTTTGAATGTTGACAAGGATATTTAATGCGCATTGGGCCATACGTTTCACAGGAGGGGGACATTCAGACTTGCATTAGGGCCACACTTGTCACATGCAGGGAAAATCTGGACTCGCAATTTTGGTCTAGACATGGAACTATTATTGCTATCTTTTCTGTCCAAATGAATTAGTGGCTGTTCATTTTCCATTTGTAGCATTTTTTCCCCTTTGTTATGAGTTTTATTGTTCATTTATGTTATTCAAGAGTTTGGGCATTAACATTGACTGTTTCTAGGTGTTATTAGAGTTGTTATGGAATATAAAGAGTCAAAAAACAAGCCTATATAATGGCTAGAGGTATAGAGAAGATATCAGACATTGAATGAACGGATATATATTGGCTTATTGCTGAATTTACCTGAATATTTTGATTGGTTGCGGGCAATTTACTCGCTGCTATGGTGGCGACATGAGATACTAATTATTGTTCAAAGACTTATAACCAATTCCTAACTCACAACAACCCAAACCAAATCCATTATCAATTCCACTGAAATTCAATTGAACCCATTCATCATCTCAAACCCAAAGAACAGCAAATGAGAAGAATTAGAAAAAGAGAAGAGCGAGGGGTTATTCTGTCTGTTGCCGTCACTGCATCTTGAGGCTCCAACCTTCGCATCCACCCTGCTAGACTGCCACCTTCACCTCCTTCGAGAGGCCACCACCGACGTCTCTCCAATTAAAGTCGACACTCGCTCCTCGAAGCGACCGCCTTGCTTTCAGGTGTCGAATCGAGTGCAAGGAAAACCCTCTCTGGATATTTCTAACTTAGATTTTCTTTGGTGTGAACCTATTAAAATCCAACACAACTCGGTGAACCTAACCCCTTTATACAATTGAAGTTGTTGGTCTTGATTTGATTCTCTCGAGAGCATATTTACTTGGCTTCATTCATGATAGGAGACTTTTAAGTGCTGGATTGGATTTTCTCTGGTTTGGATTTGCTTGAACTTTGGAGGTAATTGAGTCGTTACTCAAAATCTTTCAAGTTTTACTTATCAAGGTTTAGATAGTCCTTAAAGTAATCGATACAAATTCAAATCCATACGATAACTCTAACTACGAGAACAGATAGTCCAATTTACACTCTTGAAATCCTACTGTTGCGAATACTAATTTCTGGACTTAAACTTGAGTTAACTGTGAATTAAGCGTAAGATTTTATAATAATTTGCTTTTGCAATTATTATCATTGGATCTCAGCTTGCATCTTCATCATTTGGTTATATGTCGTTTTGCATACACTTGGCTTGTAGTTCCTTTGCTACGTCAATATTGAAGTGGGTCGAGTTGAAAAAGTTTTTGGGCTACATCTAAATTAAGGTATAGGATTAATCAATTGTAGGTATTTAAACTGAATGATACCATATCAATTATATTCACTTAATTCTTCTTATCTTAGCAAATCGGAATGAATTCACAGAATGGAAATTGTTATTGTTAGAAATAAAATCTAGCTCAAAATAAGCAAATGATCTAAAATAACAAATCATTAATATTCTAGTACGTAGAAAGCTATTTACATCCAATTTATAAAGAAATCACTGTACCAATATCAAAGTCTTTATCAATATTACAACACCTCATATCACCAAATTTAAAGTTTTTTAAATTCCGATGATCCTATCTGAATAAATAGAAACCATTATTTGAATTGAGAATTTCATTTAGTTGAAGATTATCTTAGTTTCTTATTTGATATGAATGTGGGCTAACCAATCCATTTAATTTGGCTTAAATAATATGGTTTGTAAAGAAGATATCGAACGGGTTTGCTGGTTACTTGCAGGCGGCCCATCCTTAGGTTGTGGGTAAAATGCGGACATGCGTAAATGCTCATATCTAAACACGTATTAAAATACACTCATGCACTCAACTTCTATATGACAGATGAATATGCGAGTGACCCATCCATAGTTATGAAGCATGAAGTGGACATATGAGAATGGATGCAATACAACACGTACACGAGGACAGACACAATACAACATGAATACGAGGACACAACAATTTTCTAAAGATGTAGGACACAGACAACTGTACGGAAATTTATAATATACATATCAACTTTGTAAAAATAAATAAAGTAGTAATTACAAACTATTTGCCTTAACCGCACATCCGTTCATAAAAATGCATAAAAAATGTAGAACAAATATCATATAGTGATTGATACTTATGATACATGTACGTGAAGATTCCACTTAATTTAAACATAAAAAGTATATTCATTAAAAGAAGGCTATTGTTTTTAAAGTGCGGTAAATACATCATACACAAAACTAACAAGTTGATGATAACAATAAATTTAACTTTAATATAAAAATATGAAGATATCAACTAGATATATATATAAATAAACTAGATGTGCACATAAATTAGGATTTAACGTATCAAATATAATTGTAACGTGTTATTCTACTAGATACATATATACAACACATGTATGCTATGTATACGACACATATAATGTACTTGAACACTTTGAGATGCATCAGACAAGTTCAGGTATCATGGGCGTGTACATGATAGGTCAATACAGGTTAGCAGATCGCCAATGGTGGTCCAAAGGGAAAAATAAAGAGATTTGAACCTTTTTTGATAAATTACAACAAGTCTAGCATCTATTTTTTATTTTACTCTATGAAACTATGCGTATGAGAAATAAACATCACACTTCAACTCTCATACCCCAATTGTCCTCCTCGTACAACAATTAAAGGAAGCAAAATATCTATTCTTTATTTTACGCTATGAAACTATGCTTACGAGAAATAAACATCACTTCAACTCTCATGCCAATTGTCCTCCTCATAAGGCAATTAAAGGAAAGCAAAAATATTGATTTATCAATGATTAAAAAATTTACCACACTTCAAGAAATTGGACTTCTTTTGGCCTTGATAACTTACAAAATAGAATAATCTATGAACTCAAAGCTCTCGGTGGAAAAAAGCCTTGGATCTTTAGGACCGTTGATCCAGTGCGGTAAATAATCATATAAATTGGATGCTGGCCAAATTTCTGCAAGCAAGTAGTAGAACTTGCCCATGATCAATACTTTACATGTAAGGACCCTAATAGTCATGGGTGTCTCCAATACTTCTACATTTAAGTGTTTGGGTTATGTTAATTCTACTATCTTAGAAGTTGATGACTTCGTCGAAGGAATTATCAACAAAGGAGGGCTTTCTGGTCGAATCCCTCCACCGTCGTTGATGTTTCCATGATTTGTAAACATGTCTTCTCATCATGAGCTTATGGTCAATAGATTTACTAAACGGCTTCTAACTACCGTGTTGAGAAAGGGTTCCTAATGGGAATGCCTCCCCAATGTTAGCCTTTTCCACAGCTAGAGACACATCATGTCATTAGGAGTTCGCTTTCTATGGGGATTTTCTTAGAGAATTGATGATCGATGGATAAACACTTTCCATATTTGGCCATGAGAAACCTAATTAAGTATTGCAAAAAAAAAAGAAAAAGAAAAAAAGAAACAAAGATGAAAAAAGAAAAGGCATGTTGATAGAGCTGTGCGAGGTAATACTAGGCATCAGGTCAAGAGCCGCCCAGCCTGTAAGCCACCCCCCTTATAACCAATGACTTATTATTAGGGATTAGTTACATGCGATAAGCCGCCCAGCCTGTAAGCCACCCCTCTTTATAACCAATGACTTACTATTAAGGATTAGTTACATGCGATATGCTGACGACTTACCGGTGGGAATTTGGGTGCCATAGAGCATCTCATAGAGATACAAAAAAACATATCGCCCACTTCCTACAATCTGTCCTGAACCATTAGGTTGGATCAACAACCAAAGCTGCACGGAGTACAGTAGTCGGTTCATGGGTGAATGACCAAACTTCACTTCAACCTATCTAGCTATGTGGTATGCAGTTAATAATAATCATGTAGGTCTAGTTTGTACCAGATCATCACAGATTGACAACTTCAATGCTGTGCAGTTAATGTGTACTAGTTCCTTACGACTTGAGTTTGCAGAATGGTGCACCAATTTGTACCATGTATTCATCCATAGGCTTCTTATTTATCTCTAGCAGTTACAGTTACAGTTACAAATAGACTACCAACAATTTAAGAGGAAGAAACATATGATAGTGTACCACAATGACTGCAGTTGAGGGTAGTCATACTTCAGAGGTTGTTGCCCTTGGCTTCCACAAGCTTTAGCTATTTCCATCAGCTTTGCCACCTCGTATGCAAGGCATTGTGGCTATAGTAAGGGCATGTTTGGTTGCAGGATTATGGAATTTGGATTCCAAAATAGTACGGTTGAAATTTCTGGATTTGGTAATTTGTTTTTTGGTTGGCTTTGGATTCCTAGTATTGGATTTGTAGATCCTTGGAATCTTTCTTTGGGTGGTGAAAAAAGGTGGGATTTGGATTTGAGGATTTTAGAGAGAGATAGATAGAGAGAGGATTATTAAATAAATAAAGTACACGGGTCCCATCTAAAAGTACAATGAATAGTGCCAAATCCTTGAAAATCCTTGAAATTTTTTAGGATTCAAGAATCCTTGTTTTGTGGTGGGCCCCCCATAATAAACAAAGGAATCCTAGAAATCCAAATCCATCAACCAAACACAAAATTATGGAATCCCAGGATTCCACAATCCAAAATCCAAATCCAAATCCATAATCCTGCAACCAAACAGGCCCTAACTGATGCTGCTTGAATATTGTTTAACATCTGGCCCAGTTCTGGCAAGTAAAGGGTATTGCTTTAACTGTGTATGTGAATTTTTTTCTGCGTCCCTAGCACTTCGTTTACTTTCTCTTAAGAAAATTAAAGTTCATACTGTTCTTTACATTGAAATTCTTTCTTCTGAAGTAGTTGTGTGAAAGTAATCTCTTGAAAGTTTATCAAACATTAGATGAATATTTTTTTCCTCAGCATAAGCCCTTAACACATGATCATTGTAGATGATGGGGGAAGATGTTACTCATCAAAACTTTCTTTTGATTGCATTTCAGTGAATCCCCGAAGGGTGCAAACAATGCTGCTACATACCAGAAAAAGGTAAGAACCTGAAATTCATGTTGGTGGTTTGTTGGTATTGGTGACATTTTGATTTAAAGACTTTTGCAAAGATACTGTGGCACTTCTATTTCCTTTTTTATTAGTCGTCCTTTGATCTGTCTTCTGTATTGATGATGCTGATTGTACATAATCTTTAAAAAGATATAGTGACGCCGCTTTCTGATTATAGTTAAAACTTATTTCTTCTTCATTTTATGACTTACGTTGATGGTGTTTCTCTGATAGCATCTGTTGTTGGCTTTGGTCTTTTGATTTCTCTGCTTTTGCTTTCTACTTAAGCCTGTTGGTCATAACGCATTAGATGATTGTTGTTGCAATCCTCTGCACAATTTCCATGATCATCATCATGGAAGACTTTTGGACTTCTCATATCAAAATGCAGCCAGCTATGAAGCAAGCATTAACGAAAGATATGAAAATTTGATGATTGGTTGCAAACCCGATGCCAACTCTTTTTAATTTGCACCAAAAAAGTCCATGCAAATTACCTAAACATTGGTATTTACAAATAATTATCATTAATTGAAGCATCTTTTATCGTGGGCACATATGTTTAAGGATAATGCTCAGTCCTTTTAGCCCTATCTATAGAACAGTATGCCTTTACTTAATAAAAAATATGTTTTAAACTGCTAGCTTCTGCTGATCATGTGTCATGATTTAGTGTTACTATATAGGTTGTTGCTTTAGTGGATAAAAGGTTATCCTTTTATTTTGTTCTCATTTAAGAAATGCTCAATGTGCAGCTTTCAGTTGAATGCATATTCTGCTCTGCTTGCATTCGCTTTGTGGAGTGTTGTCCCCAGGAGGGAATCACAGGTATTTAGTACCTTTTTGCGGAAGGGAACTTTTTACATCTTTGATAATCTAATTTCACTTGCTTTGGCTTTTCCTTTTCCAGAAAAGCTGTGGTCTGGTCTAGAAAATTTTGTGCTCGATTGGCTAATTAATGCAGACAGGTGAGTTTCCTAACCTGATCAGGCTTTTGCTTCTTAGAAGTGTCAAAATTAGTCCACTCTGCATTGAAATTTTCTTATATCTCACCATTTCTGTGATTATGGCATGATAACTTCACTTATGAGAGCAAATTCTCAATCAACTTTCTTTTTTCCGATAGTGGATAGGCAATCTTGTACGAATTTAAGTACTAGATACATACTGAAGTAGAAAGTCTGTGATCATTCAAAGTAGGAAAACATGAACAAGTTTGTACTGGTCATTATTCTAAATAATGCCTATTTATATCCTGTTTTGTCATTGTAGTGAAACTGATGAATCTACTGATGTTGTTGAAAGGGCAATTTTTATATTCCGTTTGCCATAGCATAACACTATTATATGACACTTCAGAAATGTTCAATGAATTTTTATATTTCTCATTTTGAGGTCTGTATCTGATTTTACCAGATATAAAATGCTAACATCTTGCTTGGGTTCTTTTTGGGCAGTCTGTAGACACTAGTTGCTTTGGAATCTAGTGTGTGTGTGTGTGGAGCTGATCCTATGAGGTCCGGCTTCATTTCTTATTTTGAGGTCCACTTTTCAAACACACAATACGTCGTGTTTTTCACTGATTCGCACTGATCATCATGATCTATACATGTTAATATGTTATATATCAAATTTTACAAGATTTGGAGACCTTTAACCAATCCATCAAATAGACTAAAAAATCGACGGCTTTATGATGCATGAAAAACAAGATCACTTGATGGATGTGTCAGAGGTCTTCAAATCTAATGAAACTTTATACATAACCTATCTAATACAAGTAGATCAAAGTGACCGGTAAGGATCGGTAAAAAACACGGGGGTTTGTGTGTTTAAAAGTTGGTGATACTGCGAGGCCCATTTGCTGTCATATATAGTTTTCTTTCATATGGAAATATATGTTTATATAACTAAAAGAATAACCTTTCCTTAGATTGAAATTTTTTTTGGCATTTCTTGCTGATATATTAGTTTATGTTGTGAATCATGACCTAGAAATATCTCCCATCTCTTGTTTATTACAGAAATAAAATGCTTATGAACTATTCTAGACCATTAAAGAGTCTTTATACCAAGAAAGAGGTGATATGAGTTTATACGAAGAAGATACATATGATTTCCAAATGAAATCATATGTTCACTCTCATCCCTTAGTCACAAAGTAACCCGAAGAGCACAATTGAAATACATTCCTGAATCTAGTACTTTATATTCTAAACTACTATGCAAGGTCTGAGAATGCAACATGCACCACTGTGCACTGACCAACCACATAGCATGCATGCACATATCACGCACATGGGTACCACAAATTTAAAACAACATGCACCATTATGTAGCTCCATTTAGGCCTCTTTCTGTCTCTGTCGCATGCGTGCGCTTGTGCTCGTCTAATACACATTTACATGAGCATGTATGTTGAAAAATGCTAAATTATATACATACATGAAAGTTCCATTCGATCAAGGAGGAAAGCAGTTTTTATTGCAGGTGTTGTTTAACCGGGATAACTACAATTGGAACCATAATAAAATATATTCTCCAATTAAGCCTCTCTCTCTCTGTCTCTGGGTGTGTGCTTGCGCGCACGCGCTCGTGCTCGTCCACTACACATTTACGTATGTTGAAAAATGCTATATTATAAATATATATGAAAGTTCTATTTGACTGAGGAAAGCAGTTTTTATTGCAGGTGTTGTTTATCCGGGATAACTACAATTGGAACTATAATAAAATATATTATCTATTATGGCTAAACTGCACAAAAATACCTCCAACTATCATGATTTTTGTGATAAGGACCTTAACCTAATTTTATTAGAGAAAAATACCTCGAACTACCATCCCCGACTGCAGAAATATACCTTGATGTTGTCAGGCATTTGCAAATGTTAACTGAAATTGCCATGCCATCAAATTAGTACATGAACTTCCCATTTTGCTCTTGATGAAGATTTTGAAAAAGATTTCTCTCACCCCCTTTTCCCCTTTGATCTAAGAGAAATCACGTCTTCTTTTCAAATCACCACCACCATGGAATATTTTGCAATTGTGGGCTTCTCAAACTCCTTAATCACATGAAAAGGGGTTGGGTGTTGTAAAATTGTGGGGTTCCCTCTTCTTCCTTTCAAACTCTTTGATTGCATGAAAGGGGATGGGTGCTTTGAAGTTGTGGGCAGTGGGCTTTGTAATCATCTTCTTCAAACTTTCTGATAACATGAAATCCTTAACTCAACCACATTTCTAACAAGTCACAAAAACCCTAATCATGTTGAAAGAATAAAGTAGTCCATAATCACATAGTTATCAGTAAAATTAACCTATCCCTAATCCTAAAAAATCAATCCAGCTACAAAATCGAGATCATAAACCTCTAGTTTTTGGGGGTCACAAATTTCTTCAAGAAAAATGTTAATATCCTTCAATTGAGAACAAGAGAGCTTCGAATTGAGAATAAATTACCGCAAAAGTTAATGGATTAGGGTAAAAGTTAAGAGTAATGGAGGGGGTATAACAATCAATATATAAATTATTTTAACGCCGTAGGGTAGCAATCAGTTAAAGCAAAGATCGAGATAGTTTTCTCTAATAAAATTATATTAAGGCAGTTATCACAAAAATCGTGATAGTTGGAGGTCATGTTTATGCAATTTAGCCATCTATTATTTCAAGTTGGGTTTTCATGGAGAATTTAGAAACAAGCTCGGTCAATGTTTCTTTTGTGTTCCTTTTTGGTAATTAAACTGAAGCTATAGCGGTTGTTTAGGAATATCTAGAAAAACATCGAAGTGAGGATCATATGAGGTGGATGATAATCAGATTTAACCTTTGGTTAAGAATTTATGAATCAGAAATATCTTGGAGAGAGGGGGTTGTTGGATTGGAAGGTGCCATTTAGGAAAATAAATGTTAGTAAAAAGTCACATAATTTGCTTAGATCATACTTTTTCAATGAAATATTGAACACCATTATTCTCAAGATCAACCTGACTAATGAGTGGCTGTTAAATGCAAATAAATAAGTACCAGTGCTGGCCCCCTACATGAAGAGTGTTTTATACATTTACTCTAAAGTAAAATAATAAAATTGCAAAAAATTGGAAAATATAGAAAATCTGTAGCAAATCTTCAATAAGTTCATATGATTTAGACTAGAGGTGAAAAATCATAGCAAGTAGTTAATTGTAATTTAAGTTCATGTATACACTAAACACTTGTGAAGATAGCAAGTCACTATTTAACAAGCAAACATAAACAAATAAAACGCCAAAATGAGTTGTAATTTTCATAAAGGAAAACATTTTATTTTTAATATATAGCGGTCTTAATTCTGGGGGAGAAAAGTGTAATATGCTAAAATTATGCGGAGAGACGAATACGCTAGAAGTGTAATATATTAAAATTATGCTGAGTACTTATTTATGATTTATTTGCAGGGTTGTTAGCCAAGTTGAATATCCTTCATTAATAGATTTACGGGGACTTTTGTTAGACCTTGTTGCACAACTATTAGGTGCTTTGTCAAGGATCAGGTATGTGCACCATCCTTTCCTTATTTACTCAGTTATTTTTTTCATTTTTTAAAATTCAGAAATATTTATATTTGGGTGCTGTGATTCGGAGACAAAATTCAAGGTTTTATAGTTCTGACATCCTTCCATGCAAAATTTATACTGTATTTATTTGATAACTATGATTATTATACTTGCATAGTGTTCATAATTAGTGACACTTTTGATATAGGCCATGAGACACTCTAATGGTGTGTTCGTAAAGCGCAGGAATTGAGTCACCATATATAAGTAAATCAAATATTACCTTTTGCTATTATGCTTTAAACTAAGATTTCTTGCAGTATTTGGTTCATCTGTTTCAGTGTTACTCATATCCGCCAAGCAAGATTTAAATTTTGAAGAAGAATTTGACTTGCCTAAAAGGAGCCATAACTGTTTAAACATTTTTTAAATCACTTATGCACAGGACTGCTTCTTTTCCTTCTTTTTCATTTCTTTATATTTTGTTATTTTCGGGGTTCCCTTATTGTTTGGCGTGCATATCATTTTCCTAATATTTTCTTCTCTCTCGCCGGTAGCTTCTTAGCTAACCGATGTGCATGTGTGCGTAAAAGATGGTAATGTGTGTGTATAAGTTATGTAGCACGGGATAAAGATACGGGATACGATACGATACGGGATGCGATATGATACGGATTCGCAGATTCGCAATTTTCCAAAAACCTAGGATACAGGATACATTTTTGTATCGGTTTTAAATTACCTAAATATGAATATATATTAAGGTATACATACCAATATATAATAATATAAATAAATAATGGAATTATGTTAGATATTCAATGCACTTTCAAACTTTTGAGTGCCTTAGTTTTCAAGAGAAAGAGAATATGTGTCGATTTGAGAGAGGTTGGCGAGACATTTATAAGTCCGAGCGAATCCGAAAGAATCTGAGAGTTACAATACACGACTGGGGATGATTCGCGAGGCATATACAAGTATCCGTGCTTCATAGTGTATAAGATGTTAATTTATGGTGTGGATCTCTTCAACTACAAAATTATGTTATCATCTTGTATATCTTCTTTCCATGTTTCTTCTAGTTGGATGCTTGTTTACTAAAATATGGAGTGCTTCAGTTTCATTTCTTTCTCATTTTTCACAACTTAGAAAAACTAAATAAAATATTTTTTCTCCATTTCTTCTCAGTCGTAGATAAATCATTGGATGAAGAATATTTATGTTTAGCTCAGTAAGTTTGGGACATATGCTCTAGACCTCTTAGAATTTCACAATCATCCTGAAGAATGCTGATGAGCAATGGTCCAAAATGGAACAGTGACAAGCCTTCTGCATACACAATGAATTGAGATTATGAATGCCACGAGCAATCAGTTGAATCTTTAGCACTGTCTTCCATATTGTATTTTGGAGCTAGTTAGGTGGTTCCACTACTGGACACCAAGAGATGAGAAGCAAAGTTGAAAGTGCATTGCTAATAAAAGAGAAAGTATATAAGATATATCACCTTTTGCCTGTTGATCTGTATAGTTCAGAATATGATGTTTGAGAAGAAGCAGTTACCAGCCTTCTGTATCAAACTATCTTACCATGTTAATTGACTATAATACTTCTGTTTCACATCCAATACAGGTTTAGTTCGGTGACAGAACGTTTCTTCATGGAGCTAAATACTCGCCGTGTTGACACTAGTGTTGCAAGAAGCGAGACACTTAGCATTATTAACGGGATGCGCTATCTTAAATTAGGGGTATGCATTGATGTTCTTTTTTACTTCAAAAATATTTGGTCATTCCTTCTGCAGATGGTTCAGATGGCAGGATGATTTAGAGGGAGACATTCTCCTTGAATTTATATTGCCTTTGTTTCAGGACAGTTGAAATCTTTTGATGTGAGAGCAATACCTGTAGTGATATTAATGTTACTCCCCTTGTATAAAGAACACAATGAAATTTTCATATTAGACTTCCAAAAGGAAAAAGAATACACGTGTGTGTGACATTATGCATACATTCAAATTAGACAAGATACAAATATGAATCTATATCTCTCTGTACAAGATATTAAGCTTTTATTGGGGAGTCTTGAGAAACATTATGTTCTTACTCTTTAGGGCTCCATGCCATTCCACAGCTATTGTTGTAAATCATTTTGCTGCAAATGCTTCTCATTGCCTTCTGTTTGTACTAGAAGTCCAGAACATCTGGATACTGTGCCTGTCCTCTTGAGGACAAAGTAACTACTGGATTATCTGAAGCAGAATGGAATTTTTTTACAAAAGACATGACCAGGCATAGGTAAATGCTGGAGCATTATTTATTTTAGAGATATGGGAATTGTTTCACAAAGAATTCCAAGGTAAATTTTGACTCTTGGATCCCTCTCAGAGAAGCTTTACATGTTGGTTGCAGCATCTTTTGTTACAAGGCTTGTTCAATTCCATCTAGATCAGCATAAGAGTTTATATCTTTAGTCACATGATGATGCAGCGATAATACAAAAAAAATCAAATAAACTTTTGTTCTTGATCACATTGCCTAATGCAACTCTTTGAACTCTGCTAGGTTAGGACAGAAGGTGGGTTAAATGCATCAGCATCCTTTGTAGCAAAAGCAAACCCTCTTAATCGTGCCGCACATAGGAAGAAAAGTGAACTTCATCATGCCCTATGCAATATGCTTTCAAGCATACTGGCACCACTGGCAGAAGGTGGAAAAAGCATTTGGCCTCCTTTGGGTGTGGATCCTGCATTGACTCTATGGTATGAAGCTGTTGGCCGAATTAGAGGGCAGCTGATGCAATGGATGGATAAACAGAGCAAACATATAGCTGTAAGTAGATAGGTAGACTATCAAGTGCTTTTTAGTGCTGGAGCTTTGTTTTCTGGTGTAGAATTTTTGATGTTTAAATTGCTATTGGATTATTGTTTTTGCAAAGTACTCGCTTATCTTTAACCTACTCCTTGTTTATGGATTATGAAAAACGCGTCTTTCTTTGATCATTGAACATATTCCATAAAGAGAGAGAGTGTGTGTGTGTGGGTGGGGGGGGGGATCCAAGATGATCACATTACATTTTGTTGTCATTTGGTTAAGAATCCTTATATAGGTAATTCTGTGTTGTGGAGGGAGGGAAAGAGGATTACACACAGTACTTATTAGATACTATTTCCTTATTCCCAATGCCTATCTTTGTACAAGATGGAGCGAATGATGGCAGTGATGCATTTGGAAAAAATAGGAGTCAAAAACTCATTAACTTTTAGATTGGTTTCATATGCCAGTGATTTAGCCATTGCTCATGACTACCAATACCTTAAACCCTTTCCAAATGGCTTTGTTCAGACTTCTTTTTGGAATAGAAGGTTTAAGCTATATTTTGTGTTTGATTATGTTTCAAGTTGCAACACTGTCCGAACAATGGTCCCATCTGGAAACTGTCTGATTTACAGCCCTGTGTTGCTCTTTATTTTTATCAGGATAAGGTGGCTGATAATTGGGGGTTTTAAAGCATTTTTTATCCATTAAAATGTTGCTAGTATGTCAATTGGTGGGTAGAAGGAAAAAAGAAGAGTAATTCGATGAGAGGAAAGAAAGCTGACATCAAGGCTCAAGGGTAGGGTTCGCATGTGGTTTTATTATTTTTATTTTAATTTTTTACAAACTGGTCACACTGTCTTGCTTTCACAGCTTACAATCTTACCTTCTTATCACTTAAGAAGTTTCTTTCGGAATGTGATGTAATTTGCTAGTGAAAATAAACCTACTTTTTGTTTCTAGAGACAATAAAGCCCAGCCGTAAACACACACAAATACACACCACCACCACCAACATGCCTGTATCCCAAATTCTTGGGTTAATCTGTTTCTAAACACACTCACACGCATGCACGCACAAATGCGCCCGCACGCACACAAAAGTGTGTATACCTATTTTAGGAGTCAATAATTTTAGATTTATTTTCTTAGAGAAAGATTCAAGAAATTACAAAGATCATATTAACCAAGTATAGAAAATGAGCAGATAGGTTGTAGAAGTAAATGGAAGCGAAAGCCCTATTTATACTAAAGATACCACAAATTGATTTCTCTTTTTGTCGGGTCTGTTTGCCAAAAAAAAAATGTTCACTACACTGGAGACAATTAGCATTGAAAAAAGTGTGTATGTTTTGCTGCATGGGTAATGGCTTAGAGTTGGATGTAAAAGATAGTTTAGAAGGAAACCATAGTACTTATTTGGCCTCTTGAGCAAGTAACATGATGTTACCTTACAATATAGCAATGAAAAAAGTGGATACTGTATCTAATAATGTCTGTTAGAGTTTGAAAGTTGCGGTAAGGAGTAAATACAATCAACGAAAGCTTTAGATGCATAGATGATAATGTTCTGATGCAAATGTATTCATGTAATGATTAATAAAGGTAATTAGCTTAATAGTTTTGTGGTGTTAACTTTTAAATTTGTTTGATGTACATAGTGGATGACGCACTATGTGAGTTTATGCTTTAGGTAGAATGATGATTGTGTATTGTCTTCAACTTGTTAGCTTCTTCATGCGCGCTGTGTGTGTGTGTGTGTGTGTGTGTGTGTCTGTGTGTGTCTGTCTCTCTCTCTCTCTCTCTCTCTCTCTCTCTCTGTGTGTGTCTCTGTGTGTGTGTTTTGGTAGATTGACATATAAGATTCGCATATGGTGTTATGCTTTAGGTAAGAATCACATACCCAGGTTATGTGATTCCCATGCAATATCCACATACTTAGCTAATACAAATAAGATACCCCGGACTATGTGATTCCCTTCTATGAAGCACAGATACTTGTAAATGCCTCGAGAATCATCCTCGATCGCGAATCGTAGTTCGAAACTCTCGGATTCATTCGGGTGGATTCATTCGGGTCCGCTCGGATTTGTAAATGTCTGACCAACCTTTCTCGAATTGAATGCCTCTTTTTCTCTTGAAAATTAAGGCTCTCGAAAATTTAAAAGTGCGTTAAATATCTAACATAATGCTTTTATTTATTTATATTATTATATGTTTATATGTAGAGAATAATGGAGGAAATGTGTCATACGAGGGATTTTCTCCTATCGAATCAAAAAAATACACACTCCGTGATTTTTTTCGACGATCGGCATCTTCATCATCTTTACCGTCGAAGATGTGGTTACACCAAATTTCATTTGATTCTATCACTTTTTCACCGTTGATTCAGTGGGTTCAAAATTAACGGTTTTCCGATAATAGAACTATTTACATTGCTAATTTAACGGTAAAAAAGTGGTAGAATCAAATGAAATTTGGTGAACCCACATCTTAGATTATAAAGATGATGATGATGGGTGCCGATCGTTGAGAAAAATCGTGGAGGGTGTAATTTTTCGATGCCATGGGAGGAAATTCCCTCCTATGGCCGCTTTCGTATATTATTCTCTTATATGTATTTCTTACTATTTATTTAAATTAATTTAATTAAAAATCGATATAAAAATGTATACTAGGTTCTTGGAAAATTACGAATCCGTAACATATCCAATATCCGAACCTGTGCTATATAGATCCCCTGCATATTTGAAGGGAATTTGATACCTAACAAACTAAATGGGTATCTCTACATTCCCATCTTGTGCGAGTCTTATACCATAGGCCCACAACCCACAATCATGATTGCCGTCGCCGCCACCGACAACCTGGACGCTGCCAGACTATGAACCCTCCTGACACCAAACTATCACACGATGCCGGTGGTCGCCACCAAACTATAAGATATTACCGGCGGTCGGTCACCACTACACTATCGGCCGCCGTCGCCGCCCTTGCCGCCGGTTCCCCTGCTGGCGCTCTCACCGCCAGCCGCTCCTACTGTTTCTGCCACCTGGGCACCATCCCCATCGGTGCACCCATAATTTCCTTAAAGGCTTCGCCATCGCTCCTTTTTTCCTCATGAGCCCCACCGCCTATAGCTGCCGTCTTCACGCCAGCTGTCCCATTGTCACCGCTACCGCCTCCACCATGGCCCATCCCCGCTGCACCCATTACTGCCATCATCGCTTTTCTAGAGGCCATTTCCATACTCGACACCCCCGCCGCAAACACCGGTGTTGGACCCGTGCCGCTGTTGTCGCCACCACAACTATCCCTGTCTTTGCCTATACGCTTGATGTCTTCTTACCACCAGTGTTGTTCACATTGTTGAAAAAATCGGTTTACTTGGCTGATTAACCGGCCAAGTACACGTACTCGCCACCAAAACGAATGCGAAATCTATTACTCGGTCCATTATGCGGTCATACCGATTATTTGTTTTATTCGGTCATTACTCTGTTTGATTATGCGATATTCGTTTTATTCAGTCTAATTACTCGGTCCATTATGGGTTTTGGAACTTTGGTTACTAAAATAATCCAAGCCCAAGGCCTGGAAAACCCAAACCTGACCCAGCTATTCTATTAACCTAACCACCCAACCGAGAATGCCCCATTTTCTATAACTCGAGAACCCCCCCTTCATTTCTCTCGTATCCATTCGACTTCGACGTAGAGCTTTTCCAGCCAATCTCCGACAATTGTCTTCAACTTGGATTCTTTCAGTATTCTCCTCTATTTTCCATTTCAAAAGATAAGTTAATAAAATTAGTCCCCCCAACCCTAATTTTTTTATGGTATTTTCTCCTTCAATCTTTCATTGAACGTTTTATTATTTTTTAAATTTTCATTGTTATATCTGGTATGCTCTATGTTGCTAACCTGCTATGTACAATGTATACCAAGTGTTTGTGGAAATGTCCCAATGAATTTTGAGTGATTTTTTTTACCATCCATGATTTATGGCCGCATAATTCGTAAAACGATTAATTGCCGAATAATCTGATTATGTGATACCTGATGGCCGAATGAATAAAGAATGTCTACATGTTTTACAACATTGGTTGTGCATATTATATTATCTTGAACAATCATATTGTACCAAGAATGGTCAAGCAATATTCTTGGAATCGCTTAGAAATCACATTCCTGGGAATATGTTCAGGAATCTTCCATTCCATGTATGAAGCGGTGTCCACTTGGATAGCTTAATCTTTGTATTACCCTTCACAAGACTAGACGAATGTTGTGGTGTGTCCTTGTGTGTATTAATGGGACATGCTCTGATTTATTCTGTGGTTTCTTCAATATACATCAATGAATCTAATATTCTATCAGAACTGCTTTAGATTATGATTCATACGGAATGTACATATCAGCTGTAAGAATCTGATCACTATATTTGGAACACCTATTACATTGGGAGAAATATGTTGCAAAGTTATTGATACTTCCTGTTTTGATGAACTGGATAAGGCTGACATTCTTGTTGTATGATCTGAGATTTGATTTGATTTTTTTTTTGAACTTCTTAATTTTCTGGATATATGTTAAATCAAGTGGATTTTAATTAACTGTTGACCCTTGTGTTCTTGATTCTATGACATTTCACAGTAATGCAATTAAATGTTGTTGAAACTCATATTCTAAAATAACGAAGCTTAAATTCCAGGTTGGCTTTCCACTGGTTACCCTTTTCCTTTGTCTTGGAGATCCACAAACTTTCAACACCAACTTTGGACCCCACATGGAGCATTTATATAAACAACTAAGAGTGAGTTGATTTACATGAAAAAGAGATTTTATTTCATTTAGCTATAGTCTAGCCAGTTGGCTTCTTCTACGAGGTAGTTGATATAAACCCCTACTTTGC
Source organism: Agapanthus africanus (assembly GCA_030015575.1). Lineage (NCBI taxonomy): Eukaryota > Viridiplantae > Streptophyta > Magnoliopsida > Asparagales > Amaryllidaceae > Agapanthus > Agapanthus africanus. The sequence continues at coordinate 256,992,440 of JASDDO010000024.1, forward strand.
CATATTTCATTCAAGCAACAATTTGAGGAGAATTTGATATCTTTTGCAGGACAAAAACCATCGCTCAATGGCATTGGACTGTCTGCATCGGGTTGTGAAGTTCTATTTAAGCGTCTATGCAGATTACCAACCAAGAAACCGTGTCTGGGACTATTTAGATAGTGTAACATCTCAGTTACTGACTGTTCTAAAGAAAGGCTTGCTAACACAGGATATTCAACATGATAAGCTTGTTGAGTTTTGTGTTACAATAGCGGAAAGCAACCTAGATTTTTCCATGAATCACATGATTCTGGAACTTTTGAAACCAGACAGTTCAAGCGAAGCAAAGGTTATTGGTCTGAGGGCATTGCTTGCCATCGCTATGTCTTCCTCGAATAAGCGCCCTGTGTTAGAAATTTTTCATGGTGCATATTATTTTCCGTTATAAATTATCCCTCTGAAATCTCTGTTCCATCTTGAAATGTTTATTTGTTATGATACTATTTTTATTGATGGAAATTTCAGATCATGATATTGGCCACTATGTTCCAAAAGTGAGATTTGCAATTGAGTCAATATTGAGGTCTTGCAATAGAACTTACAGCCAAGCTCTTCTTACTTCATCTAAGACTACAATAGGTACTTTTTCCCTCAATTTCACAATGATAGTAGTTTGCTTAGTTAATGCAATTAATTAATGTTGTGTCGTCATATGATATCTTATCTATGTGAGAGCTTCCTAAGTTTATCCTGCTAGTGTCTATTGCTTTTGATGTGGATGTCAGATGTCTGATAATCCACCATGATGACATAAAATTTACCTCCTACGATGCATAAAGATTACGTCGTAGGCTCGTTCATGTTGGATATAGATAATATGGTGGGATATATTAAGTAATTCAGCCCTCATTAGAGTGGATCTGTAGTGCTCTAGTTGAAATTGGGGAATCTTTTTATTGTCCAGTCATTTTCATTTTATTGGATCTGGAGTCTCCCTCCCCTCTTTCATCATGATAAGGTCATCAAAGCCTTTGCTGGAGCACAAGGCTCCACCAAAGTTTGCGAAAGATTTGACCTGCTATTCACCTACCTAATGTTAACCTTTTAAATTATGCCAAATTTCTATAAGAGGAACCATACGCAAGAGATGGGCTTGCCAAATATCATAGAATGCTGATTAGCAGAAGGCCAGAATACCTTTTCGCATGCGGTTTAAGATAGCGCAACCAAGGTGAAAATGCCCAAATTTCTTAGACTCAAAAAGTGTTTGGACGGTGGATGATGATCAAGTTTGTAGGGAATTACATTAAGAGAAAAGGGTTAATTCCTTAGCCTTTTTCTTTCAAATAATTATTACTTCTTTTTCCATTTTTTGTAGTAGTAATAATAATATTATTGTAACTATTTTTTGGTTGGGGCTGTTTGGTTTTATCTTCTCTATGAAAACAGGCATCTAGGCACAAATGCAATGGCCCATTACGATAAGGTCCGCATTGTTGCTTCAGCCCAACCCAAATATGTTAACCTCTTTGTTTCTTTGTCAATCTGAGAAGGGAGGGAAACTAAACAACATACACAAGAAAAGGTTGTTGAGGAACTTCAGATCTTCCATTGCTAGACATGGTCCTTTTTGAAACTGATGTTCAGGGTTTTAGGAGGGAGGGAGGGAGGGAGGGAGGGGGAGGGGGGAGGGAAACGATTTTGGATGATTAGGAATTAACCCAACCTCCTTTATGTAGAGTAGGTTTTTTACACATATATCCCCTCTAATATCATGTGGCAAATCATGGTTAGAAAACTCGATAGAATCAGACAAAATATGCACAAGTTGCATAAACAGCAATGTGATGAGAAGTGGTGCAACTTCATGTTCCTTTCTTCAAGATAATATGAACATCAAGATCAGATGGCTGAGTCTTGAGATGGCTGCAAATCTTAAGACGGTAGGATGACGTGAACATGCACATAAGGCTTGATTGTGCAAACCCATTGAGCATACACCTTAGTCACAGTTGGAGGGTCTCCCACCGGATGTAAATTTGCATATTCGGTAAGAGCAGTCGTGACTGCAGGAGTGACCTATAGGATCAGAAGGAGGCCCTTGCGTGATCTAAAGATATTTTTAAGGTGAAGTCCTCATTCATGGTAGGAAGTGTATGAACCTCAGAGAAGTACAATGAGGACTCATGAAAAGTGTCATCAACAAAAACAAATCGACGTTGCAATTCAAGGCTATGCACCGATATCTTTTAGGGTGCTAGAGTACCCAAAAGATGCACTTAATCACGTTAGAGTATAATTTGGATCCACCAAATTGGTAATCCTGAACAAAGCACACCTAAAAACCATAGAGGTGAAGAAAATACAGGCCTCGAAGGAAATATAATGGAATGAGGAACTTGTCTATCCAATACAGATGTAGGCATACGAGTGAGCAAATGACTAGTAAGAACTACAACCTAAAAAGACTTGGGCACTCACATCTGAAAGAGAAGAGTACGAGTAATTTTTAGAAGATGTCCAATCTTCCTTTCAGCCATCCTATTTTGTTGGGGGCGTGTAAGGACAAGATTCATGAATAATATCATATTCCGTCATGTACTCTCTAAAAGGCATGCTAAAGTATTCTTTAGGATTATCACTGCACAAGCAATCAATTGAAATCTAAGTTGATTTTTGATCTTGGCAAAATAAGTTCGAAAATTAGAAAACTCTTCATTCCGGGATTTCATTATAAACAACCATGTCATGTGAGAAAAGTCATCTATAAATGTCAAAAAAATAACGAAACCCTCTTGAGGTACAAATAGGCAAGGCCTCCATACATCAAAATGAACTAAAACAAAGGGTTTAGCAACTCTTTTATTGACAAGTGATGGGTATGCATTTTTCAAGACTCATTCTAAAGAAGATTATGGACAAAAAAAGGAAACAAGCTTTTCAAGGTCTATAAGAAGAGGTGATCAAATCAACAATAAGCATCAAAAGCTGAAGTGGAAGCATGGCATGTGATAAGGCCTTGGATGCTTATCCAGGTATTACAACCATCAGTCTCGGTACATGTGCCGATCGTCCTCATCGTCTCAAGATCATACATAATACAACCGTCAGGAAAATGATCTTACAATTTAATTTTTGAACCAATTGACTAACTGAAAGTAAATTGAAAGAGAACATGACAAATAAAGAACCGAGAATAAAGTCCAGTGAGGTGTAGGTATAGCTAAGCCGACTCTCCATTTTGAAGGTAGTCCTGTTGGCTGAAGTCATCGGACAAATATGCAGGGGTAGGCAGGTAAGAACAAGGTGTACATGACTCTCGGTCATATGGTCCGTGGCACCCAAATAATGACCAAAGGTCGTGATATGGGTGTAGAAAAGAGACATGTTGTATGGTTACCACTGATCATGGTGGCAGCATAAGGTATAGATAAAGGCGCTACCTCAAAATCTCATCCTCAATAAAATAAATATCGGAGGAAGTTGAGTTGCTAAATGCAGTTAGTAGTAGGGATAAGGGGAGGTGAGGTGACACATGCTCAATAGGATGGCTGAGGTGGCTTTCTATGTTTCTATCAACAAATATGCTCGCTTTCTTTTTTCTCAAATCGAGAGCTAGGTAAGAGAAATAGCAGCGAAAGTTAAGGTAAGCAGCGATCGTTCTTTTTTGATTTTCCTCGGACTGTCTATTCTCTAGCTTCTTTTCACAAAGCAAACTAAGACGAGATAGCAATTGAAGATGAAAATTAATAACGAAAAAAGTTGAAGTATTCATTCTCTTACCTTTATCAATCTTTAAACTTGATTTGATAGAGCGTACAAATTTTAGGTATTATTTTTTGTTTTTTGAAAATAATTGAGCATTTTCATTTTTTTTGGCTTCTTTGCTTGGTAAAAAAGAAAACTTGTTACATTGAGTTTCATATTTTGCTAATACTTATTTGCGATTGTTAATCATCTAGTTGGACTTTAATTATTTATTGCTATGTAAATTAATTGATGATTAATGCTAATAATACTATTGAATTCTTGATAATGTGTAGATTTATTTAATTTTTTGTATGTTATATGTTAATATTAGGTATGCCTCTTTCATTGTTTCTTTTCATTAAAGTCACTTAAATTATATGGTATACTTGTTAATTAGATGTAAAATATTTATGAATTATATTTTAAATATTCCAAAAACTTATGCACCTTAATCATCCATGCGTGCACCTTAGGCATGTGTCTTGCGTCTCATGCGCACTACACCCATTGTGCCCCGCATTGCGCCGTGCGGGGACTTCACTGCTGATGTAGAGAATGAGATCCCTGCTAAATTCGATATAAAGTCTATACAAGATCAAAGCCTAGAGAGATTATGTTGCCTTGGGTAAAGATGTGTCAGGCAATTTCAGACCTCTTTCACCCTCATTCATTGTCTTTAGATTTATCACCAACTCCATTACCGACCTCCATGGAGCCCAACATAAGTCGACAAAGCTGGCCTCCTCCTCCTACCCAGCTGTCATGGAAGACGCATGTGGGCTCATAAGATGGCCGTCTTTGCCTTTCCCATCGATGTACATTTCCACCATTATCTTCCAACTGTGGAAATTCTCTTCATTCAACTTAAAATATAGTCGCAACTACCTCCGTTGAAGTAACGGGTTTACTCCATCGTCTAAAACACTCCAAATTTCAACAACCAATCACCCCTTAATGATCGATTTTTCCAAACATTCAATCAACAACCACACACAACCAAGAATCAAGAAACAAGATCTCCTAAGATCCAACGTCAAAGATCATGTTTGATCTTCCAAGATTCAATCGCTGATCACAACTACAAGCAGCTTAAAACACGAATACGGACCTGGACCCGGCATCAGATAGCTCAATCAATCTGACAACACGATCATGCTATAGATCTTAACACAAACACCACCATGATTCATATTTTCAACTAGGTTTTAAATATCGGATATCGGCGGATATCGGAATTGTATCGGCTAGGTGTTTCATATATCATATACGTCCGATATCGCTATATCGGCTGATATATCAACAAAATTTTATTGGTTTTATCGTATCATGAGGGGTCACGATATGGTATATCAGCCGATATAGCAGCCTATATGACCGATATTTGATTCAATATTTTCAAGTGGGTTTAGATCTGGAGAAAAATAACAAGAGAAGTTTACAACCATAACCAATATGAGATCCAAGTACCAAGAAGGCTAGTTGCAAGAATTGAGCTTTAGATCTTATTGATCTTGAAAAAGAAGCGTGGATCTCGACTGGAAGATGCCAGATCTCGCAGATCTAGTAGGGAAGTCATCGGACATCATTGATCTTGAAGGAGCCTCGTCGGATATTGCAGATCTTGAAGGAAATGGCGTCGATCTTGCAGATGAGAGGCTGAGGGTATCGATCTTGATGGAGTCGGCGACTTGGCTTGAGAAGGCGTCCGTCTTGCATATGAGAAGTCGAGGGTGCCGATCTTAATGGAGTTGGCAGCTTGCCTTGAGAAGGCGGCGGTGGCGTGTTTTGAATGGTCAATGCTGCTCGATGAAGATGGCGGCTGTTTTTTTTGTTTTACTGAAGGGTGGAGATTTGAGTTGGGTTTAATTCAATGGCTCTAATACCATGATATTTAGGTTTTTTTGTGTGTGTGTTGTTGGGGGGGGGGAGAGATAGTTGGGAAAATGATTTTGGGGGATTAGGGATTAGGCTCTAAGCTCCTCTATACATACTTGATTATTTACGCATACATCTTTCTGGAATCACATGTGACAAATCATGCTTATAGGACTCTAGAATCTCCTAGACTTCTAACAGAAACAATTTTGATGAACAAAATAGACTGACTTGATAAGTTCTGTAACATATCTTTTAACCTTTTGTTTTATCGACCTCTTATCATAAATGCCTATACCTTCTGTATCTTCTAGTCTCACAATATTTTCATGACAAGTGTTTTGTGTCTCATGAGGACCTCTTTAACAATAATTTGTCAATACGAAAAAACTCTTCCTCCTGGATACATGGATTCACTTCATAGAGAGAAGACATGGGTAGTTAAGACTTAAAGATGTAGAGTGATGATCTGTTCGCATACCAAAAGCATGCCATGATGATACTCAATGTAACTTGACCATTTTCGATTCTTTGGTTGTTCAGATTAGTGGTTCAACTACCTAGTAAAAGGCCTCCACTGCTAAAATCGTGGACACTATATGTCAAGAGAAGCTTTTGGCTAAACCTATGCTCTTAAGATCATTATGGATGTGATGTAGAGGCCTTTAATAATAATCCTTGAAATGAGTTTTGGGTGAAATGGGAATGTTGAGATGGATGAGTGAGCATCTATGAAGAATGGACATGTCTGTAATGAAGCCATTTCATATCGGCATATGTAGCAGATAATTCGTTTTATTTACCATTGCTTGTACATTTTATTCAGAATCGTTGTCTGGTGTCCAGGTTGACATGTTTGTGATTGTGCCTCATAGGTGGCTTTACACACAAAAGATAGGATAAGAAACAGTGCGTCAAATAGATTGTAGGGTGTTTTTCGTCACCCCCTTGAGATGGGAATACGCGCGCTCTTGTCAGGCGTACTACAGATTCCCCCTGTCTGGGATAGGCCGGGGTTTAATGATTGTGGGGATCCGAATCTCCGGCAGCCGCGGACTAAGCTGTCGTTAATTACCCCTCGCCTTTGGGGCGAGGGAAGCTTCGATTAACGGGTTAAACTGGTCATGCGAACTCAATGTGCGGTGTGCGTGTGTTGTGTTTTGAAAGGGGGTTTTGGATATATCGGGAGCCACGCAGAGTTTTTACGGGGGTCCCGCTACCCGGATAGCGGGCTGGGGGTCAAGGGGGCTAGCAGCCCCCTTGCGGGGTGCGGGGCAGCGCCCCGTTAGAAATTTTTTTCTAACAGGGACAGTGTCGTGGAGCACGTGTGTGTGCAAATATGTTTACATATGTATATATATATGTATGTACATAAAAAGAGGGGGGAAAGGCATCCAAGGGATGCGTGGGGGCAGCACCTTGGGCGCTGTGCGTCTAGGTGCTGTGCGCTCAGGCGCTAGCGCGCCACGTGTCGGCACATGGGCGCTCTGCACTTGAGCGCCGGTGAGGAAAAGAGGCTTTTAGCCAAAAAAAGATTCTCGGAAGAGAAATCAGACTGGAGTTGGACTTCTAAATGTGTTTTTGGGGTTAATGGAAGGGGTTCTTCCTCCTCTATTAGCTGGATCTTGAAGATCAAGAGATGTGAGATCTCAAAATCTCTCCTTTTTGGAATCTAAGGACAGATCCAAGTTCCCCTTTGTGGGTTTGGTGGTGAAAAACTATTTTTTTTTTGAAAATGAAGAGTAAAACTCTTGATTTAATTCAAGAGAAAGAAGATTTTGGAACCTTGAGGAAGGAGAAAAGATCTTAGATCTAATTTTTTTGGGGAGAATGAAAAGTGTATTTTTTTATTCATCATGTTGCCTTATATAGGTTCACATATTTACATATAGCCCCTTGGGCTTTACAAAAATGGCATTTTAGCCATCCCATGGCTCATGTGCTATTTCATTTTTGCACATAAGCCATGGGCTTACAAAATATTGGCTTTATGCCCATTTTGTTTTCATTCATGCATAAACAATTACATAAAAATTATTTATTACATGATTTTGTTGTTGGCACGGAGAGGCTGGCCGCAGGCTCGACTTGGGCATGGGCCCGCTTGACCTGGGCTTAGGCCCACCTGGCTTGGGGTTGACTTTGATTTTGACTTGATCAACCGGGGTGTGAATTTTTACCCCAACAAATTGCCCCCCATCAATAAATGCACACAGCATATGTAGGTCGTGTGCATGAAATTGATGGATCTTCTTTTGCGTGGAGGCGACTTGCTTTGGTTCCCACTTTTTGGGATGCACTGCCTTTTTTACGACATGGACGGTCGGTTCTGCCCTTTTTGCGACTTGGACGGTCGGCGCTTGACGCGTCTCCGAGACGGAGTGTCCGTGGTAGACGTTTCCCTGGCCCGGAGCGATCTGGGTCCTGCTTTGTAGGAAGCCTGCACTGCCATTTTTGCGACGTGGACGGTCGACACTTGACGCGTCTCCGAGACGGAGTGTCCGTGGTAGACGTTTCTCTGGCCCGGAGCGATCTGGTTCCTGCTTTGTAGGAAGCCTGCACTGCCATTTTTGCGACGTGGACGGTCGACGCTTGACGCGTCTCCGAGACAGAGTGTCCGTGGTAGACGTTTCCCTGACCCGGAGTGATTTGGTTCTCGATTTGTGGGGAGCCTGCACTGCCCGTTTTGCGACATGGACGGTCGACGCTCTGATCCGGAGCGATTTGGTAGACGTGTCCCCGGCACGGAGTGTCGCTGGTCGACGTTTTCCCGAGGCGGAGTGTCGTTGTTGGACGTTTCCCTGATCCAGAGTGTTTGTGTTGGACGTTTCCCCGATGCAGAGTGTCGCTTGCTGACGTGTCCCAGGCACGGAGTGTCTGCTTGACGTTTCCCCGGCATGGAGTGTCGTTGTTCGACTTTTCCCCGGTACGGAGTGTCGCTGATCGATTTTTCTCCCGGCGCGGAGTGTCGGGTTGACTTTTCCCCGGCACAGAGTGTCGGGTTGACTTTTCCCCGGCACGGAGTGTCGCTGACGGACTTTTCCCCGGCGCGGAGTGTCGGGTTGACTTTTCCCCGGCGCGGAGTGTCGGGTTGACTTTTCCCCCGCACGGAGTGTCGCTGACGGACTTTTCCCCGGCGCGGAGTGTCGGGTTGACTTTTTCCCGGCACGGAGTGTCGCTGATCGACTTTTCCCCGGCGCGGAGTGTCGCGGGTTGACTTTTTCCCGGCACGGAGTGTCGCTGATGGACTTTTCTCCTGCGCGGAGTGTCGCGGGTTGACTTTCCCCGTGCACGGAGTGTCGCTGATGGACTTTTCTTCGGCGCGGAGTGTCGAGTTGACTTTTCCCCGGCATGGAGTGTCGCTGATCGACTTTTCCCCGGCGCGGAGTGTCGGGTTGACTTTTCCCCTGCACGGAGTGTCGCTGATGGACTTTTCCCAGGCCCGGAGTGTCGGGTTGACTTTTCCCCGGCACGGAGCGTCGCTGACGGACTTTTCCCCGGCGCGGAGTGTCGTGGGTTGACTTTTCCCCGGCACGGAGTGTCGCTGATCGACTTTTCCCCGGCGCGGAGTGTCGGGTTGACTTGATTCCGAGGCGGAGCATAATTCCGGCAGGGAAGGTAGATATCCCGAGGCGAAGCATGATTTCGACACGGGGTAAATTCTGGGACGGAGCATGATTCCGCCATAGAGGTTGGTTTGATTTGATTTGGGTTGACATCAGCATCGCTACACTGGAATATGGTACCAGGAGCGAATCATCATCTGTCTTGAGAGGATTTGGGAATTGGTTTTCTGTCGGCATCTGCATTGCTGCACTGGAATAATGCCAGGAGCAACTCATCATGTGCCCCGGGAGGATTCGGATTTGGTTTTTTGTTTGGCATCTGCATTGCTGCACTGGAATAATGCCAGGAGCAACTCATCATTTGCCCCGAGAGAATTTGGGAATTGGTGGCTTAGGAGACAGGTTTAGATCCCTATCACTTAAGGCTTTTCCATTTTGTGAGCCATAAGGGTCTCACAAAGCATTTTCTCCCTACGGGTCGTGAGGATCCCGCAGGTGTATTTTCTCCTTAGGAGTCGTGGGGACTCCTAAGTGTGTTGCTCCTTTGTGAGTCGTAGGGATCTCACGCGGGATTTTCTCCTCACAAAGTCGAGAGGACTTTGCGAGTGCATTTCATTTCTTTTTTTTTTTTACGAGTTTGCGCCCTTTCGGGTTTCCACAAACTCGCCGGCAGTCCTGCTGTTTTTACTCACGGAGCCCTTTCGGGTTTTCATCCGTGTCCGTTTTGCTTGTGGACATACCGTTCTTTTTTTTTCTTTTTTTCTTTTTTTTTGGAGAGATCGGGATTGTTTTACGCCCGTGGATTGTATACGGTTTTGCAGGATGTATGATCCAGACCGTAGGGCCAAAAACATTTCGTGACTTTGTTGGCGTCTGCATCGCTGCACTGGAATATGGTACCAGGAGCGACTCATCTTTCGCCGCTTGGGGACTGGAGAGCGATGGCTTAGGAGACAGGTTTAGATCCCTATCGCCTAAGGCTTTTCAATTTTATGGGCCGTGAGGGTCCCATAAAGGTATTTTCTCCCTGCGAGTCGTAAGGATCCCGCAGGTGTATGTTCTCCTTAGGAGTCGTGAGGACTCCTAAGTGTGCTTTTCCTTTGTGAGTCATAAGGATCCCACAAAGGTTTGTTCTCCTCATGTATCGTGAGGACACATGAGTGGATTTCCCTCGTTCCCAGTTTAATGACTTAGAGGTCGACTGTTTCCAGTTTAACGACTTAGAAGTCATCTGTTTCCAGTTTAACGACGTAGAGGTCATCTGTTTCCAGTTTAACGACTTAGAGGTCTGTTGTATCCAGTTTAACGACTTAGAGGTCATCTGTTTCCAGTTTAAAGACGTAGAGGTCATCTGTCTCCAGTTTAACGACGTAGAGGTCATCTGTCTCCAGTTTAACGACGTCGAGGTCATCTGTTTCCAGTTTAACGACGTGGTGGTCATCTGTTTCCAGTTTAAAGACGTAGAGGTCATCTGTTTCCAGTTTAACGACTTGGTGGTCATCTGTTTCCAGTTTAACGACTTGGTGGTCATCTGTTTCCAGTTTAAAGACTTAGAGGTCTTCTATTTCCAGTTTAAAGACTTAGAGGTCTAATGTTTCCAGTTTAACGACGTGGTGGTCATCTGTTTCCAGTTTAAAGACTTAGAGGTCGAGTGTCTCCAGTTTAACGACTTAGAGGTCGACTGTCTCCAGTTTAACGACTTAGAGGTCGACTGTTTCCAGTTTAACGACTTAGAGGTCGACTGTTTCCAGTTTAACGACTTAGTGGTCATCTATTTCCAGTTTAAAGACTTAGAGGTCTATTGTTTCCAGTTTAACGATTTGGAGGTCATCTGTTTCCAGTTTAAAGACTTAGAGGTCTATTGTGCCCAGTTTAACGACTTGGCGGTCATCTGTTTCCAGTTTAAAGACTTAGAGGTCATCTTTTTCCAGTTTAAAGACTTAGAGGTCTACTATTTCCAGTTTAACGACTTAGAGATCATCTGTTTCCAGTTTGAAGACTTAGAGGTCTACTGTTTCCAGTTTAACGATTTAGAGGTCATCTGTTTCTAGTTTAAAGACTTAGAGGTCTACGGATGGCGAGCTTGGAATTTTGGGGTAGGGGCCGGCATCAGCGTTACTAACACTGAAGCAGAGGTGCCAGGAGCAATTCATCATTTGCCTATTCCTGTTGGGGGAGCGGTGGCTCAGAAGACAGGTTTAGGTCCCTATCGTCTAAGACTTTTCAATTTTATGGGCCGTGAGGGTCCCATAAAAGCATTTTCTCCCTGCGAGTCGTAAAGATCCCGCAGGTGTATTTTCTCCTTAGGAGTCGTGAGGACTCCTAAGCGTGTTTTTCCTTTATGAGTCGTAAAGATCCCATAAAGGTTTGTTCTCCTCATGTATCATGAGGACACATGAGTGGGTCTTCTCAATGGAGTATAATTCCAAAGGCGGAGACCAGCCGCGTAACTGGTGATTGCGGTGGGGCATGGATATGATGAAAATTATTTGAGCCCGTGGATTGTATACGGTAGTCAATTTGGGGACTAACCATAGGGCCGGAAGAATTTTGGAAAACTGAATTTTGGTCGGCGTCTGCATCGCTGCACTGGAATATGGTACCAAGAGCGATTCATCATTCACCGTTTTTTTTGTTGTTTTTTCTTTGTTATTTTTTTGTTTTTATTTTACTGCGATTGCTCTATCATTTCAGCTCTTCTTATCGCGAAGGTCGCGATTGCCCCATCATTTCGGCTATTTATTTGCGGTTGCCCCATCATTTCGGCTATTTATTCGCGGTTGCCCCATCATTTCAGCTTTATTTTCATTTTTATTTTTACTCGCTGATTTTTATTGCGAGTTGCCCTATCATTTCGGCTTTTCTTTATTTTTCTTTTATTTACACATTTTTTTTTCTATTTACATATATATATATATATATTTACATTCCCAGTTTAACGACTTAGAGGTCGATTGTTCCCAGTTTAATGACGTGGTGGTCAGCTATTCCCAGTTTAACGACGTGGTGGTCCTTTTTGCTTATCCCAGCTCCTTGAACTTTGATCTTGGCGGAGCTGTGTTGATGACTAGCTCTGTGGCTTGCCGATACATCCGATGATTGTGAGGTTTTTCCAATCTTATATTGGTCCTCTGCCCAATCTTTGAAAATATAGCAGTCTTCGATGGTATGACCCACCACTCTATGATATGGGCAGTATATGGGATTGCCGGTCATGTCCATTTCCTGTGGCCTCTTTGGAACAGGCAGTTGCAGACCGCCGTTCAGGGCGTCCATGAATATTTTGCGGACTTCATCCCTCCTGAAGGAGTATACCTTCTTCTTTCCCTCCATTGGAGTAGGTGCCTTTACTAATGTTGGTCCTTGAGGCACATGTCTGGGAGGATTAGGTTCCCGAAAGGTTTCGGTCTCCATTTGCATGAAATCGGCGATCGTAGCTTGACTGTTTGCTAACGCGCCTTTAGACAGTTCTATCTCTCCCGTCCTGTATTGCCTTTCGACCCAATCTTTGAAGACGAAGCAGTCCTCAATGGCATGACCTATCACCCTGTGATAGGGGCAATATTTTGGGTTGTCGGTTATATTCTCTTCTTGCGGTCTCTTTGATTCTGGCAGTTGTAGACCGTTTCTTAGGGCGTCCCTGAATATCTTGTGGACCTTTTCCCTCTTGAAGGAATAGACCTTTTCCAGCTTCTCTTTCAGAGGCGATTCCCCCCCCGGCGTATGTATCGGAGGGACTGGAGGCTGATTGCGGCCGTTTTTCGCGAAGGCGCTCCGCTTTTAGGTTGAAAGTGATATCAGTTGGCTGCCCCCGGGTATCAATTCTTGGCTCATGAGCCAAAATTTGATTCTGCTGTACTTGCAATCGGGCGACTTGGGTCGCGAGATCTGCCACGACGTTTGCCAGCTTGTCGACTTTGGAATAGACCTCGGCCATCTTCTCATCCCTGTCCTGAAATTGCCTTTGAAGCCATTGGAATAATGCTTGTTCTGTAGTTCCGGCTATGACAATTGAGTAATCTTTATTGCCTGAGCTCAATTCCGTAGGAACCACGGGCTCCTCTGGCTTATCGGCCTGAGCGGGCTCTTCGTCATTTAGATCGAGCCGATGCTGGGTAGCGTCAACCATATCATCACCATGGCTGTGAAGAAGAGGAGGGTTCGTTTCTTCATGTCCGGCCATGTAGACAGTGTGGATAACACACTCAGCCATTCTTTCATCACTGACAGCTGGTTTTGCAGAGCGGTCCGGGCTTTGGAAATTCATAAATTTTAAAATGGCCAGAGCCCTAGCCCTTTTGTTGGCTCTATATCTGAGCCGCTTCTGCCTCAGCTTCTCTGCCTTGAGCGTCTGGCAGGTTTCTGCTCTTCGGGGAGCCGCCATAGGCTGAGTGATGGGGAGGCTTGAGAAGACACCCAATCGAGCAGTTGTCGGAGGCGCCGCTGGAGATTGCTCAAGACGCGTTGTAGCTTTGTTGGTGTTGATGGCCTTGCCCCCAGTTGGGGCCAAGAAAAGTCGTTCAGACACCGACTTGCGTTTGGGTTGGGGCGCCCTCGAGATCACCACATTTGGTCTCTTTCCTTTCGAGACCGGTCTGTCTGTTGCTAGAGCTTAAGGAGCGGGAATGGCGTTAGCGGGCACGAACAGAATAGAGCCGAACGGTAGCAGAAGCTCCTCCCACTGTCGCCCAAGACTGGCTGGGAGGACCGTCCTGGAGTCCATCTTCATCGTGTAAGAGATGGGAGCTGAGTTCATCATTGGAGACATTGTTGAAAGGCGATTGCTTGGAAAACCTGCATGAAAGAGCATTATTTTAGTATAAATATAGATATGTATATTGATTGGGTTCGCATGAACGTTTAACCCGAAATATGGAAGGAGAGATAGGGTCCCACCGGGCGTGCCAGAATCTGTAGGATGTTTTTCGTCACCCCCTTGAGATGGGAATACGCGCGCGCTTGTCAGGCGTACTACAGATTCCCCCTGTCTGGGGTAGGCCGGGATTTAATGATTGTGGGGATCCGAATCTCCGGCAGCCGCGGACTAAACTGCTGTTAATTACCCCTCGCCTTTGGGGCGAGAGAACCTCCGATTAACGGGTTAAACTGGTCATGCGAACTCAATGTGCGGTGTGCGTGTGTTGTGTTTTGAAAGGGGTTTTTGAATATATCGGGAGCCACGCAGAGTTTTACGGGGGTCCCGCTACCCGGATAGCGGGCTGGGGGTCAAAGGGGCTAGCAGCCCCCTTGCGGGGTGCGGGGCAGCGCCCCGTTAGAAATTTTTTTCTAACAGGGACAGTGTCGTGGAGCACGTGTGTGCAAATATATATACATATGTATATATATATGTATGTACATAAAGAGGGGGGAAAGGCATCCAAGGGATGCGTGGGGGCAGCACCTTGGGCGCTGTGCGCCCAGGTGCTGTGCACTCAGGCGCTAGCGTGTCACGTGTCGGCACGTGGGCGCTCTGCACTTGAGCGCATGGCGCTGTAACGCAAGCGCGCCACGTGTCGGCACGTGGGCGCTTTGCGCTTCAGCGCCTGATGCTTGAGCGCAAGTGCGCCACGTGTCGGCACGGGGGCGACTTGCGCTTGAGCGCTGGGCGCTTGAGCGCAAGTGTGCCACGTGTCGGCACGAGGCGACTTGAGCCAGAGCGCTGGGCGCTTGAGCGCAAGCGCGCTACGTGTCGGCACGGGACGACTTGCCCTCGAGAGCTTGCGCTCGCTTGAGCGCAAGCGCGCCACGTGTCGGCACTGGGGCGACTTGCGCTCGAGCGCAGGACAAGCGCGTCACGTGTCGGCACGTGGACGCTTTGCGCTTGAGCGCTGAGCGCAAGCGCGCCACGTGTCGGCACATGGGCGCTCTGCGCTTGAGCGCCGGTGAGGAAAAGAGGCTTTTAGCCAAAAAAAGATTCTCGGAAGAGAAATCAGAGTGGAGTTGGACTCTTAAATGTGTTTTTGGGGTTAATGGAAGGTGTTCTTCTTCCTCCTCTATTAGCTGGATCTTGAAGATCAAGAGATGTGAGATCTCAAAATCTCTCCTTTTTAGGATCTAAGAACAGATCCAAGTTCCCCTTTGTGGGTTTGGTGGTGAAAAACTATTTTGTTTTTGAAAATGAAGAGTAAAACTCTTGATTTAATTCAAGAGAAAGAAGGTTTTTGAACCTTGAGGAAGGAGAAAAGATCTCAGATCTAATTTTTTTGGGGAGAATGAAAAGTGTATTTTTTTATTCATCATGTTGCCTTATATAGGCTTACATATTTACATATAGCCCCTTGGGCTTTACAAAAATGGCATTTTAGCCATCCCATGGCTCATGTGCTATTTCATTTTTGCACATAAGCCATGGGCTTACAAAATATTGGCTTTATGCCCATTTTGTTTTCATTCATGCATAAACAATTACATAAAAATTATTTATTACATGATTTTGTTGTTGGCACGGAGAGGCTGGCCGCAGGCTCGACTTGGGCATGGGCCCGCTTGACCTGGGCTTGGGCCCACATGGCTTGGGGTTGACTTTGATTTTGACTTGGTCAACCGGGGTGTAAATTTTTACCCCAACATAGATGTCGAGGTCTTTAATTGAGAATAAAACAAGGAAGAATGGGTTAACATGGCAGGAAAATGTGCAATGGAGACCAACAAGTTTCTTAGTTAGGGACGAAAGATGATAAAATCCTAGTTGTTAAAGGGGCAAATACTTGGGCTAAACATGAAAGAACATGATTTGAGCAGTAAAAAAGGATGCAATTGTTGTGAACATAGGAGATGGCCATTAACAGAGTATTCCTATCATAGGTAAACTACTTGACAGGGGACAGATTTCTAATTTTGCAACGCTTGGATTTAACCCCAATAGTTGAATTTTTTTTTGTGATTTAAAAAAAATTATTTGGCTTTTTGATGTTTTGGCCTGTTACCATGCTCTCATTTTGGTAGGAACTCAATATATTCATTTGCTGACAGATTAAAGTGCATAAAACAAAATAAAAATTCATGTTTAAAAAGCCATGACTTGTAAGTTCTAGGCAACTCTGACTTCATTTTTGTCTCATTGTCAACCTCTATTGGATTGTTTGGTGTCTTTGCATTTCATTTTGCTTTGTATCTTTTCTTCTAGTTTGCAAGTGTCTATGTTGATTATCTTATGGTACGACCTCGCTAATAATATCAAGGTAACTATAATCTTTTCCAGAAAACATAACCAAGGAAAAATCTCAAGGGCCTCTTTTTAAGTCCGTGCTGAACTGCATACCATATATAATTGAAGAAGTTGGTCGCAGTGATAAAATAACTGAAATAATTCCCCAGCATGGCATAAGTATTGATCCTGGCGTTCGTGAAGAAGCAGCGCAGGTGATGAACTGGATTGTACGGTATCTTCCCCACCGTCGTTATGCTGTAATGAAAGGAATGGCTAACTTTATACTGAATCTTACTGATGAATTTCCTCTTCTGATACAAGCATCACTGACTCGCCTAGTAGATCTTATGTGTATGTGGAGGACTTGCTTAGCTGAAGAAATGTTAACGAATGATACCCGCAATGTAAAACAATTAAACAGGGGACGTGATATATCTCTCAAGTCTCCTTTTCCTCAGCCAGGAGATCCATCTGAATTTCGTTCTTCTGAAATGGATTCACTTGGCCTTATTTTTCTCAGTTCCGTGGATGTTCAGATTAGGCATACTGCTTTGGATTTACTGCGTTATGTTCGACTTTTGAGAAATGATATAAATGACCTCTCGTTAAATGACCGACTTGACCGTAGATTAAAATATGACGTAGAACCTATACTGATTATTGACGTGTTGGAAGAAAATGGAGTAAGCTTCTTGATCCAGTGCTCTTTTGCTTTGGCCTCTTTTAGTTTTCATTTGTTTCTATATAACCTTCTATATAGCTTTTAAAGATGTAGATTTACAGGATGACATTGTTCAAAGCTGCTATTGGGACTCTGGACGTTCTTATGATCTGAGACGGGAGTTCGATCCTGTTCCTCCTGATGTGACACTGCAATCCATACTTGAGAGCCCTGATAAGAATAGATGGGCTAAATGTCTTAGCGAACTAGTCAAATATTCTGGTGAACTATGCCCAAATTCTGTACGGGAAGCAAGGCAAGGAAATCATCAAAATTTAGATTTTACTTTTTCTGTTCATGTTTGTGTCGTTTTTTTTAGCTGTATATCTTCTGCGGACTATTTCTTTTGTCTACAAAGATATTTAAATGGCTAGATTATAAGGAGCTAGCTGCAGGCTTCAATTTTTACCATTATTACTGCTAACAGCCCCGCGGAAGTAATACTACACATCTATACCTCCACTTTTTACATTTGAAGAAAACGATCTCATGGTATGACAGGACCATAAGAAAATGATATTGATGTTCTTGATTAATTTTAAGTTGGAAATTTTCAATAACTACCATGTACTCTTAAAATTTAATACAATACTACACTTCTTAATTTTCATCTATTTACTTCTTAAAAAAACATTTTCCCCTAGAATACATCATTAAGAAACTATGTATAATAAAATCACTGTATTATTTAACTATATAACAACAATAGTGAGAGTTGGCGCAATCACTGGCTTTTAATTTCGAGTGAGGTAGTCTAACTAAGTTATGTTGCTGAACCAATTACAATTCTAATAGCTCGGAGACAAAAGGTAAATCCATTTAGTTTCAGAATTGAAAATTATTATGATTCTATCAAATAATAAAATTATTAAGTGCTTAACTATTGAGATAAG
This sequence comes from Agapanthus africanus, assembly GCA_030015575.1. Lineage (NCBI taxonomy): Eukaryota > Viridiplantae > Streptophyta > Magnoliopsida > Asparagales > Amaryllidaceae > Agapanthus > Agapanthus africanus. The sequence continues at coordinate 257,010,377 of JASDDO010000024.1, forward strand.
ATATTTTTTCAGAAGATAACTATTACATGCCATTATTATATATCATTGATAACAAAGTCATTTCACTATAATTATCAATCTATTTAGGTTATTTTTAATATAACTATATCCTTGTTGTACTATTTGAAATAAAATAATATCTTTCAAGAAAGTCCATAATATAACTGAGGATAATTAGTTGTTAACCTTTTTTTGTTTCAATTACCAATACAAATAAATAAATATTTCCTAAAATGTCATTATAATTAGGGAAGTAATCATTCAATATTATTAAATTTTATATAGCATAACGATATAAGGAATTTATCTAGAACGAGGCAAGTTAATAGAAACTATTTTCTTTTTAGCTTTGTATTTAAATAAACAGAAATTAGTTTTTTTTAATATTGACCAATATATTATTATGAAAGATCACCTTTTCCAAACAAAAAACATATTGTACAATCAAGACATTCGATCCCATTTCTCAGATCATAATGTCATTGATTTATCTTACACTATCTCAATACCAATGTATTGGAATGTATTGAGCCTGATCATAGGATGCAGGCCTTATTGATTACAATGGCGGAAAAGGAGTTTGTTTGATCCTTATTTTTTTACGAGAAGCGGTTTCAAAATTTGATGTTCGAGATCTCAAAGGATTTTGGGTTAAGAGTCATATTAGTGAGGTTCGGGTGTGAAAGATGTGGAGTGATAGGGTCTTACTCTTGGGTATGAGGGGCTAAGGAGGTTGGTAGGATTAAGCATTTAAGGAAGAGTTGATGTGTTTGAGGAGGAAAGAAAGGTTAAGTAACACGAGTTGTTGTATATGTAAACTCTATAACGATCATATTGTTGTGATTCTTTTAAGTTATTCTGGTTTTCGTGTGAGTGGGAAAAATAGGGACTTAAGGATGTGATTTATGTTCTAAACATTGGATATTGGTATTGTATCGGCCTGAAATATTTTATATCGGATATCGTGATATATCGAGAATATTTTCTAAAAATCTGACCGCATATTTTTGTATTAGAAATATCATAATATCACACAATACAAATAGTTAATTTTCTTAAATATGTTTTTCCTCAAAAGTTCAGAGATAAAGACCTCATATTAAGTCATTGGTCTCAGGTTCTTATATGAGTTTTTTCCTTTTCTCGTCTTTGGATATCAGATCTCTCTTCTTCTGGATGAAGATTTTTTAAGAAAATTATGGCTGAATATCTAGAAATTTAGGGCTGAATTTCTAAGAAATTAAGTCATGTATTTCTTAGAAGTTGCCATCACACATACAGAGAGACTAAGCTTCGAAGATGAAGAAGAAAAAAGAACTTCAGACTTTATCCAACTTCGGTGAGCTTCAAAGACAGAGGGAAGAGCTTCAAAATTGGAAGACACAAATCTGTGGTTTTGATATAGAGTCTTTTTGGATACAGAGATAACAATTTTTATCTTGGTTTTTTTTGAGCTTTTTTGACTTTATGTTATCCTCTTACGGGTCGGGTCGGTCGGATCTGTTCCAATATTACCTAAAAACCCAAATAAATTTTTGGAGAAAAAATTATGATATTTTAACCGATATCTAACAACCGATATATTGGCAAATATTAAGAATATTGGCCGATATTTTCCCTAAACTGAAAAATATTTAATCAATGAATTATATCGTTTCTTCTCCATTACGGTTATATCGGCGACATGCGATGGGCGATATTTATAACACTGTCATGTGATCATGACTAATTGTGTCGCCCGTAATTACTCTCACGGGAGTTGTAATTTCATGTTCATTCTTGCAGGGTGGAGGTTACGAAAAGACTTGCTCCAATTACACCTGCAGAATTGGGTGGGAAAGCTCAGTCACAAGATGCAGAAACCAAACTGGACCAGTGGCTAATGTATGCAATGTTTGCATGCTCCTGCCCACCTGATAACAGAGAAGATGGGGGCCTGGCTACAGCTAAAGAACTTTTTCACCTCATTTTTCCATCATTAAGACATGGGTCTGAGGCACATGCTGTACGTTCCCATAAAGATCTTATCATCTCCATAAAAATATTTTGTTATCCAAAATTAATAATTCATTAGATAACATTATTAAGTAATACTGAAGTGGCTGAGAAGATTGGTGATATAGTATATTTACTTTTTAAAGGAAGACCTTTGATATGCTTATAAACACTTTTTCTTTTGAGGCATGGAGTATGCAAAATGCATAAGCAGTAGTCTAAAACATTTATGCCAGTATCTTATTGTTTGGAACTCAAACTAACCTGCTGATATCACTGTTAGGGTTAAATGGCATCAAACCGGTATGGATTTTCGGGTCTAAAGTCAAGAAAAATAGAATTAGTCTTCAGACATGATTAAATAGACGTGAAGACACATGAAGTGCTTATTAAAACCTTTTTCAAGATATTGACCCAATGATCTATAAACACAAGGTTTACATTATCTGTTAAGCAGAAGTGCTCATGTTAAAATGGAGATATGAGATAAGAAAACAATTTGAATAATGAATTTCATCAATTTGTCTATAACATACACTATGCGGTACCCAACATACTCATACTTGTATTAACATGTAGACAGTGACAGTATTTGAGAGCTAACAAAGAAATTTATTGTTTACTGTTGCTCTTTGGATGGAGTTCACACAACTAGAACTGGGGCTTTTATTGTTTCTGCTCTCACTTCATTTAAAATCACAAACTCTGATGGAATGTATGACGAATTTCCAATCATTACTTCTATTTATTGTTGTTGTCTACTTGTATCTTTGCACAGTTGTTCCTCATGCTTGCATTTTGGTTACTGCATGATATCCGAAAGGTATTCTATTAATAATTTATATGCTTATTAAGGCATGGATTCATCTAGCAATTTGGTTATAGGAGAATTGCAATGATCTGAATATTTAGTTATTAAATCATTCTTAAGTTCTTTGTTTGTCTTCTCATTTGTCTCGAATTTGATTACGAACTCTTAAAAGATAATGAATTAACCAACTACATGCTCCGTTTCTTTTTTGATAGTCCTTTTTTGCTTTTTTTTTAAATTTTTTTTCAAATTATTTGCCCCTTTAGAATATCAAGAAGCATGATTTATACCATGCTTCTAGAACTTATGAAGCACCGACACGGACATGGGACACGACATATTTGTAAAAAGGACATAGTGACATGTCTATATTATTTATCTATATGTTTAATTATTTATATTAAACCAAATATAGTAAACTATGAGAAAAAATATGTATTAATCCAATCTTAAAAGCATAATAAAATAAAACAAAGGCTATAACTTTATCCAAAATTATAAAATTTTTTTAGCACGAACAAATACTTATATAAAACTAAAAGTAAAGCACATAAGAATACAATCATAATAGTGTAAACACATAAAATATTAACCCTTTTTAATTGAAGCCGACTTTCATATACCCGAGCATCAATTAGCCCTTTACTTTTTCTAGTTGCAGCCCGTCATGAAAGAAATTTAACCCCCTACATAATTTAGAAGTGGAATCTAGTTTTTCTAGGAGTCCGTTGTGAAAGAGATTTAACCCCCACGTGTCGGGCATGTCCAATATGGACGAACACGGCTCAAGTGTGTCCGCAAGTGTGTCCGGCGGAGTGTCCAATACGTATGAGAGTGTCGGACACGGACACGGACACGGCAAGCAAAAAAAGTGTTTGTGCTTCCTAGTCTAAAACCATTGCACTTTATATATGAAGTTCCAAATTATCCCTAATTGGGGGATTTATTCTCAGTAAATCTCTACCATGAGGTTACATTAGGAATTTCTCATTTATGTCATTTTAGATTTTAAATTAGTTATACTCTTCTTAATTAGTGTGCAAAGGGGAAAATAGGACCTCTAAATGGAACAGAGGGAGTAGTATTTGACATTAGATTTTTACAAGTAAATCTCATCTTATTCCTGTAACACGGTCACATAATTTGGGGAAAATGTCATTGAAAATGTTATTATTCACTTTCTCATGCTTCAGATGCATGTCTATTTAAAGTGCTGCTGCATCTTTCTATTTTTCTAGGTTAGGAATCAAGTCATGATTAATATTTTTCTTTTTGTAGCATGCAGCCACCACTGCTCTTGGTTGTTCACATCTTGAATTATGTGAGGTCATGTTTGGCGAGCTTGCATCCTTTGTTGAAGAAGTTTCATCAGAATCAGAAGGAAAGCCAAAATGGAAGGTAAATTAATTACTGGCTGAATTGCATCCCTGTGATGACCAATGTATATTTTCATTATACTCCAGAATGTCATTCCCGTTTTTGGTTTAAGTATTTTTTGGGTTTTATCTTTTTTTAACTAAAACTTTAGGGTTATTTGTTATCAGTATCCAGCCCTGGTAATTGATCGATTTGCTGTGCCAGATTGATCATAGACTTCAATCCTTAATTGAAAATGCTGCGGACACCCTGCCTATTTATGATAAAGGTGTTGAGAAAACTTAGTATAGTCAGCTTCTTAGATTTGGAGGCAACTTTTACCCGTAGAAATGCTTTGTTCTTTAAAGCAAGAAATAAATGTAGTGCCACACTTCTTTAACTGGAAACCATCTGTTGCTGATATCACTAGGATAATTCATTGTGGTTTCAGAATATTAAAAAAATCTTGGGACATTAGTGGAGATTTTTGCTTATTGGAAAATCAGTTTTTTCTCGTACTATTATTTCTAACTTAAAACTTTATGGTTACCTTGATAAAACTTTCAAACAAAAGACTAATTATGCATGCAGAATCAGAAATTCCGTCGTGAAGAACTTCGGGTTCACATTGCAAATATACACCGGACTATCGCTGAAAATATTTGGCCTGGGATGCTGAGTCGAAAACCTGTGTTCCGTTTACATTTTCTAAAATTTATTGATGAAACATGTCGCCAGCTATCATTATCACCTTCCGATAGCTTCCAGGAGCTGCAACCTCTTCGCTTTGCATTAGCTTCGGTTATAAGATACCTTGCCCCTGAGTTTGTAGACTCAAAGTCTGAAAAGTTTGACACCAGAACTCGGAAGAGGCTTTTCGATCTCCTGATTACGTGGTGCGATGAAACTGCAAGTGCATGGGGCCAAGAAAACAATAGCGACTATCGTAGAGAAGTTGAGCGTTACAAGTCAGGTCAACATAACCGTTCTAGGGAATCTATAGACAAAATCACATTTGACAAAGAAGCGATCGAACAGTTGGAGGCAATCCAATGGGCCTCCATGAATGCTATTGCCTCTCTCTTATATGGTCCTTGTTTTGATGATAATGCAAGAAAGATGACGGGGCGTGTGATAACGTGGATCAACAGTTTGTTTATGGACTCCGCCCCTAAACCGCCACATGGCTGTTCACCAGCTGATCCTCGAGCACCAACTTATCCCAAGTACTCAGATGGTAGCCGTGCAGGCGGTGGACGTGACAGACACAAGGGCAGTCACCTAAGAATTCCCTTGGCAAAAACTGCTTTGAAAAATCTTCTTCAAACAAATCTGGACTTGTTTCCAGCTTGCATCGATCAGGTTCTTTTCTTTCCTTGCTTATTTCTTTTACTTTGTTTATTTTTGTACAGTCAGTTTGAATTTGAATGTTAAAGACTCTTTGTTGATTACTTCTTGTTGTTGATGTGATATTATACTTATTTACTTGGCTGCTCCATGCTTTGGTGACTTAAATGCGGACAGTGAACTCTAATCAAGCTACAGTTGAGAGGTTTCCTCCCTCTACTAAAAGGCCTACATATTTTTCAAGATGCTTAAACCTAATTAGTAGGAATGTTTCAAAGGTTTTTTTATGAGAAAAAATTAATAATGCTGACATCACACAAGGTTGCACGAACAGGCGGACATGGACATGACGCGACAGTGTGATACAGAAAAATCCCAAAATATAAGATTAGGGGAGAGGCGATCTCTGTTTGTTGGGTATTTTTCTTTGGTGGATTGAGGGCTATTTTTACTCCCAGGGTATAACCACAGCTAATTCATGCCATGTGGATAATGACCTTAATACCCTTCATTTATTAATAACATAGGCGTTCAGACTGTCTTCTTCATAGGGATTGTTTAAACCAGATCTTCATATCTTCTCAAAAATTCTTTCTTTTAAAGTCCAAACAAAAAGCCATGCCCTCCTTTGATGAAGCTTTATTCTCTTAACTTCTTTCTTTGTTTTACCAGGACTTAATTGTGATGGAAAAAACCTTTTTTCCCCCAAAGTGGAAAAAACCAATTGATTGAACGAGGAAAAGAATGATGTGGTTTATTATCTCAGAGATAATTGATTTTACTCTAATTTTTTAACAGCTCTTGTTAAAGAGATGTGATTTTGTTGGTAGAATAAATTTTAAAGAGGACAGCGGAGACTTCAAATGTGAACATTCATCAGTCAAACGAATTTTATATAAGCATTGCAGATTTCCTTCCCTAATATAATTGATACAAGCGGACCAAGATACTTTGGGCTTCTTGCTAGATCGAGCAAAAATATGATTAGAGAGGACTAAATCCTTTTCTCTGAAAAACAGTGAAGTGGTTTAAAGAAGACTATCAACAAGTTCTCTTACAGGCTTCTTCGATGGCAAGATCAAGAGAGAAGTTCACCATTAAAAAAAGTTTGACAGAGCACGGGAAATGTATGCAGATTAGTTGAAAAAGTTTTGGCTCTCTTTCAAGAAATGAATTTTAATTTGTTTTGTTAAAGAGAAAGATATGAGACGTTGATCGGATCCTTTAAGCATATCCTTTCATTTTATATCCGTTTAATGAACAATCCTACCCTTTATCAATAATTGAAATGCAATTGGGTTCATTATCTACATGGCATAAGTAAGCTAGTTAAGCCCTAGGTGTAATTTAGCCTTCCCATATATATAAAACATAAAATATCAAACTGCTACAACAACTTGAAACAAGAAAAATTAACAAGTCTAATATCCAGATGGAGTAATAGACAACATCATAACGATAGCATACAACCATAAGCCATTCTTCAAATTTAACACTAAAGAGAGAATGATAAGCATAAATGATTAACAAGTCTTTCTCAAATCAACCAAACAAGTAATTGACAACCCAAAACCCATTAACATAACTAGATTCAACTATGATGTTCTCTTCTACTCTTCATCGTAAATGAATAACATTAATTTCAGCTCTGGTTCATCTGAAGAAAATATCGCCAATCTACAAAACATTGGCACCATCGAAGGACAACACTTCTCTATTAAAGTCCTATAAATTTGATTCTCTTTAATATTACATGAAGCATCTAACTAGAAGAGAGGTTGGACATGCATAGAACACACGGCTTATAAGACAAGAATAATTTAAAATTATAACATCTAAATAAACACATCAAAATGAAAACATACTAAAGGCATGTATTAGACACATAGGACATGCATGCACACATACGCATATGACATGTATGCGGCATGTCTAGTGTGTATACGGCATATCCGATACGTGTCGGGAATGTATCAGGGTCCAATACATGTTGGACAACCTGGATATGCCATCACCGTATAAAGTATATGAAACCTACCTCGTCTGTCTTTGTCCATTAACTAGGTGAAATTCCCTTGGCAGTCAATTCCATGCTTTCTGTGGTATTTTCAAAATGTTTAAAACTAATTTGGGATTGGTACTCCATGTCATATGTGCAAAATATTAGTAATATGTTGTTTTACACCATTCACCTACTAAGCAAAATATTCATCTAATAGTTCTCATGCACAAGCTACTGTGAAGATCTCCATCCTGTAAAGTAATAAAGGTCTAGGATTTGCTTATCAATATTGCAGTTATAATTTTCCTCCCCTATGAAGTGGCATAGATCACTTTTATGCTATAGCCAAACCCACTGGACATGTTTTAATAATTAATCTGGCTGCTATTGCTGAAAACCTGAAGAACATTTCCTACACAAAACTATATAATTGACATCTCAACTCTTCGTGTGAACCCTTTCTTAGTCTTGTAAATTTTTAGTCTTTTCCCAAGATTTTTGTGATCCAAGAAGGCAGGTCTATCAAATGGACAACTGGCCTTCAACATGACCCTCTCATGCTTATGCTGAGTTGATGATTCGTTGTAAAAGCTTTGTATTCTATTATGGATCTTTCCTTTTAGTTGTCCACTGTAGTTGACCCCATTTTGATGGGCAGAGGATGATGAAGGATGATGATCTATAATCTTACTTATTCTAGGTCCGCAAGTGGAGCAAAATTATAACAACAAAAGAAATTTAACTTCCAGTATGTATTAGGATAGAGTTTTGTGTTCATCAAATCCATGAGCAATCAGACCATCTGGAAATAAATTACCTGATAAAATCAAATGTTTGATTGGAAGCTGGTTTCTTTCCTTGACCTTTAATTTATGCCGTCATATTTTTTTACATCATCTGTAAAGATGACAATGCTTTTCTTTTGGCATTCTAGTGCTACACCCCAGATTCTTCTATATCAGACCGCTACTTCAGTGTGTTGGCCGAAGTATACATGCGCCAAGAAATTCCAAAATGTGAGATCCAAAGAATACTAAGCTTGATCCTCTACAAGGTGGTGGACCCCTCAAGACAAATCCGTGACAATGCCCTCCAAATGCTTGAAACTCTCTCGGTTCGTGCATGGGCTGAGGATGACACTGAAGCCTCGGGCCATTACCGAGCATCTGTAGTGGGCAACCTCCCTGACTCTTACCAACAATTTCAATACAAACTCTCATCCAAACTCGCAAAAGACCATCCTGAGCTCAGTGAGCTCTTATGCGAGGAAATCATGCAAAGGCAGCTCGATGCAGTCGACATAATCGCACAACATCAGGTTTTGACCTGTATGGCTCCATGGATCGAGAACCTCAACTTCTTAAGACTATGGGATTCTGGGTGGAGCGAGCGGCTGCTCAAAAGCTTTTATTACGTGACCTGGAAGCATGGAGATCAATTTCCTGATGAGATTGAAAAACTTTGGAGTACTGTTGCTAGCAATAACCGCAACATTATTCCTGTTCTTGATTTCCTAATCACGAAAGGCATTGAAGACTGCGATTCTAACACATCCGCAGAAATAAGCGGAGCTTTTGCCACGTACTTCCCTGTTGCCAAACGAATTAGCTTGTATCTAGCACGTATTTGCCCACAGCAAACCATTGATCATTTGGTCTGTGAGTTATCTCAAAGAATGCTTGAAGACAATGAAGAACCAGTGAGGACAATTAAAGGGGATCCGAATGTAAATTGTGTTTTGGAATTTTCTCAAGGGCCCACCGCCGCTCAAATTGCAACTGTCATCGATAACCAACCCCACATGTCACCTTTGCTTGTTCGTGGATCCCATGATGGCCCGCTTAGAAACGCTAGTGGGAATCTAAGCTGGCGTACTTCGGCTATATCAGGCCGAAGCATCTCGGGACCACTGAGCTCGCTTCCCCCAGAAGTCAACATCGTTACCGCTACTGGCCGGTCCGGTCAACTGCTTCCCGCGTTAATGAACATGTCTGGGCCTTTGATGGGAGTTAGGAGCTCAACTGGTCATTTGAGGAGTCGACATGTATCTAGGGATAGTGGAGATATTTTTATCGATACTCCTAACTCAGGTGAGGATCTATTGCATCCTGCTGGTAGCAGATCCCATGGTGTAAATGCCAGTGAACTTCTATCGGCCTTGCAAGGGCATCATCAGCACCAGCTCTCTCGTGCCGATATAGCATTGATTCTACTTGCGGAGATTGCTTACGAAAACGATGAGGATTTTCGTGAGAACCTTCCCTTACTTTTCCATGTCACGTGTGTTTCAATGGATAGTTCAGAGGATATCGTGCTTGAGCACTGCCAGCATTTGCTTATTAATCTTCTCTACTCACTTGCTGGCCGGCATTTGGAATTATACGGAGTAGAGAACGGCGAGGGAGAAAATAAACAGCAGGTGGTGAGTTTGATAAAATACATACAGTCGAAGCGTGGAAGCTTGATGTGGGAGAATGAGGATCCAACTCTACTAAAGCCAGAACTTCCAAGTGCAGCACTGCTATCTGCTCTTGTACTTAGCATGGTCGATGCTATATTTTTCCAAGGGGACCTACGTGAAACTTGGGGAACCGAAGCACTCAAATGGGCAATGGAATGTACTTCAAGGCATCTCGCTTGCCGGTCCCACCAAATTTACCGTGCATTGAAGCCTGGAGTGAAGAGTGATACTTGTGTTTTGCTCCTCCGATGTCTTCATCGGTGTCTGGGTAATCCAGTTCCGGCAGTTCTAGGGTTTGTCATGGAGATTCTCCTAACTCTTCGAGTGATGGTGGAGAACATGGAGCCCGGGAAGGTGATTCTCTATCCTCAGCTTTTCTGGGGGTGCATAGCGATGATGCACACTGACTTTGTGCATGTATACTGTCAGGTTCTCAAGCTTTTTTCTCGGGTGATTGATCGTCTCTCGTTTCGTGATCGTACTACTGAGAATGTGCTTCTCTCAAGCATGCCTCGAGATGAGCTTGACACAAATGGATGTGGTGCAGGAGAGCTCTGTCGGCAAGAATCATGTGCAGAGAGCGGGAAGGTTCCGGCATTTGAAGGCGTGCAACCGCTCGTGCTCAAAGGGTTGATGTCAGTGGTCAGCCATGGGCCCGCCATCGAAGTTCTTTCTCGTATAACTATCCCACCGTGTGATTCTATATTCGGAAGTCCAGAGACACGGCTTTTGATGCACATTATCGGCCTCCTGCCATGGCTTGGGCTTCAGCTTACCCAGGACCCAGGCTCTTCTTCATCAACAGCTGATAATCAAAAGGCGTGCTTGGTTGCATCCAACATTTCATTTTGGTGCCGAGCGAAATCCCTCGATGATCTATCACAAGTTTTCCAATCTTACTCTCGAGGCGAGATCACATCCACCGAAGATCTCTTCACACGTGCATCACCCTTGATTTGCACAGAGTGGTTCCCAAAGCACTCTTCCTTAGCATTTGGCCACTTGCTAAGGCTTCTAGAAAGGGGGGCCGTCTACTACCAGCGAGTCATTCTCTTGATGCTCAAAGCACTCCTTCAACAAACCCCAGTTGATGCAGCACAGAGCCCACACATGTATGCAATTGTTTCACAGCTTGTGGAGAGCACGTTGTGCAGGGAAGCATTGAGCGTTCTCGAAGCGCTCCTGCAGAGCTGTTGCGGATCGAGTGGTGGCCACATGGACGAGCTAGGGTTAGGGTTAGGGCTAGGGTTTGGGGAGAATGGGTATGGGATGGAGAAGGCTCTGCAAGGGATGCTTGTGCCTCAAAATTCGTTCAAGGCAAGAAGTGGGCCGCTGCAGTATATGGCTGGTGCCCTAGGAGCGGGAGGTCAAGGTGGTGCAGGGACGAACACTGATGGTGGGTTGAGCGAGAGGGAGGTGGCGCTTCAGAATACGAGATTGATGCTTGGACGTGTTCTTGATACTTGTGCCCTTGGTCGAAAGAGAGATTACAAACGTCTAGTGCCTTTTGTTGCAAATGTAGGGAAAGAATGAATGAAATGATGTGGATTCTTAATTGAAGGATACAATGATAGCATCAGCATTGCAAGAACGAGATTTTCATGAGGCCGAAGCAAATATTTATAATTAACATGAATTGGTGTAACTTTATGGGAGGGGCTTGATGCACTTTATTGGTATGGTATAGGCTCAATCGTTTCCCATTGCTTGTAATTTTTAGTAGCTATTGTAATTTAAATGAGCTGTATTTCTTTTCTTTTCTTTTCTTTTGTTTTATAGCCCCACCCTCACCCCAACCCCCTTTTGAGATATATACTGTATTTCTTGTACTCGCAAAAGGTGCACGACTGTTGGATGGAAACATATTGTGTAGTGATTTCTTGTTTCATCACATGGATCAGGTTTGGTGTTGCTTCTTGTGATTTACATATCGTGTAGTATTTTCTTGTTTCATTACATGCATTAGGTCTGATGCGAAAGTTGTATTGTAGGAGGATTGCAAGTGATTTTCAGTAACAATGTGATGCCTCTACGGGCATGCAACTTTTTTGCCTTTTTGTTTTTCTTATGGAAAGTAGAGCTGTGGTTCACCTCGTGTTCAAGCAGAGTTGCCTCTACTGCTTGTTACTGGATAGATAGCTCCTCAACTTGTAAACACGGGGCGGGGGGGGGGGGGGGGGGCAACATTTAAGCCAAAAAAATTATGGTAATCTTGATAGCTCCGGTCCTCCACTGATAAGAGCTCAAACGCTAACCACCCAGCTAGCTCCGGTCCTCCATTGATAAGAGCTCAAACGCTAACCACCCAGCCACTTTTGGTTCCATTCGGTTTGATAGCGTACATTCAGCCATTCATGAGCGGATTCAAGATGAGTTGAGATTAGATAGACAACCCATCTAGATCACAAGTTTGGAATATGAGTGTGCAAATATAGATGAAATACTTAGATAAATAAATTTCGTGGAACTCCTTAAATTAAGTTAACAAGCAACCTAGTGGTCAACGCTTTCGATGTTACAGCCAAAATTAAGTTATCAAGAATCCTTTATCTTACATCTGTTTAACTTGTTATCTATAGGAGGATGTCTGCTCGCTTGCTCTAATGTTCAATTCTCTTTTGGATTAAAGAAAAAGCTTTAAATTAAACTTTGGGTAAATTGTTGAAAAAAACCCGGCCCTTGAAAAACTTGTGAGAAAATCCCTAGGCTTTTTCAACTAGTAGAAAACCGTCTAGGCCCATGAAGAATTTCCTTAAATATTCAAGGTCATTTGTATTTTAGTATATCCGAGAATTATCCTTGTTGACTCGTGTGTGCAAGTACAATGACAGCTGCATCAATTTCTTAGTAATAAAGCATCAAATGTTACACAGATGACTTTCCTGTAACATCTAAGGTTAGGAGTAACATGTAACTTCTATTCTGTGTTGATTTTTGCTTAAAAGACTAAATATTAAATGTCCCAACCAATCCATTTTCTCTCCAAATTCACAACTTTTCCTACCAAAAACCCAATTTGCCACCGGAACAAGAATTATCCTTTCATTTTCTCCATTATCCATTATCTTCTCTGATTTACTCCATTTTCATTTACTATCCCAACAAACTAAATCTTCATTTACTATCTTGCTCATTGACGATGACCCAAGTTTGGACATTAATGTGTTTTGTGAGTGGATCCAATGGTAGAAGTACGGTCTTAATCATCCTAGAGGCCACAACATGGTTTGAATTGTAAGGAACCATCTCGTTTCGACTTGATATACTAGTTGATAAGTTAAAACTTTCATATAAAATGGAGAAATATGGAGATCATGTGGTTAGAATGGTAACTAAAGATAACTATATAAATAAGGTCTATATCCACCAAGAGATGAATGAGAAGGTCATCCATATGTAAGCCTCTGTAGATACTGAAGCCATTATGAGCAGATTTGGTCTTTATTTGACTTTATTTTTTTAGAAGAACATCCAAGAAAGCTGCCTGCAATATTTAATCACTTGTCTGTAACATATAGAAAGTTGCCTGTAACATTTAAGCCGTTGCATGCCCTAATATCTAGGAAGAATTGCATATAATATCTAATAAGTTACCTGTAATATTTATATAGATGCAACTAATAATATGTTAATATAAGAGTTTTCTATGTAACAATCAGCATGCATCATTGTTTTCCGCTCCAGCAATTGCGTATGACCGAGTATATGATTTGGAGTCAAGCTTATCAGGATCAAATAATGAGGAACAATATCCCGATTGCGTAGCATGACACAATTGATGGCACATCTCAAATATTCAAGAGTTCTTCCAAAGTTAGGACGGTTCTTTGCCAATTTGCTATTGCAAAACAATTTAATTTCGACTATATTAAGAACGATGGCTCGAGGGTAACAGTGGTTTATTCTTAAAGGATAAAGGATGCCAATGGAGATTGCATTCATCGCCTTGTACTCGGAGGTATATATAGAGTTAACATATATGTTAGTAATATAAAATTGTAATTATCATTTTTTCAAATTGTTGATTGTTTTAACTGTTGAGTTATACTAAGGTTTGCATGTTTGTTATCTATGAGCAATTCTCTATGGGCTATAAAGAGATAATACTTGACGCATAAATATTCCAGAGGAATTTCAACCGACGGACACCCCGGGCTACTAAGAAATTGGTAGCCAACATATTTGTAGATGTTTTGAGGTCACGACCTGGCTATCAGCCAATCGAAGCTAAGAAGGACTTCCATCAAAGGTTCAGGGTCAATATTTCATACGATGCTTCGTGGAATGCAAGAGAATTGGCACATGAGATTCTCCTCGGCAATTATCGGCATTCTTATGACTCTTTGAGGTAGTTACAAAGTAAATGCATGGAAACCAATTCTAAGGGCGTAATTAGCATCGATAAATCAGCGAACGATAGATTCATGAGGCTATTTGATAGCTATGATGTTTGACAGGTTTTTAGATGGTCGCCGGCCTCTCATATTTTTTGATGGAACTTTAATCAATAACAAGAAAAAGGCCTTCTATTAGAAGTGCTTGCTTTTAACGGAAAAAATGACATGTTTCCATTAGCTTTCACCATTTGCGATCAAGAGAACATCTTGGGCATGGTTTTTAGATCGGTAAAGAGCTGTTTTGTTTGACGGTCTTAGGTCTTACAACCCTCCACATACCCTTGTGTTTGTATCTGACTTCAACAAGGGAATCAAAGGAGCGATTAGGATGTTTGTTCCCACCGCATTGCATTTATTTGCATTCTTCACTTGAAATAGAATTTTAAGAATAGCCTCAAGGGGCTTGGTATAAAAAAATTCGGAAACCGAAACTTGTGTGTATCTGATGGAAAGTGTGTGTTACCAGTATACGACTGTTGAATTCTTATGGAAGATGAACTTCTTAGAGAATGCATCGATGTCTGCTTACAACGCATTGGTTGAACATTACAATCTTCAATATTGGGTTAATAGTTACTTCTCTGAAATAAGCTTCAATTATCTCAATTCTTACTCCTTAATACATCTTATCTGGTGATGAACCTGATTAACATAGATATGTATTATATCCGAGTAGTTTCCTGCAACACCTGGACAATTACCCATAACATCTAGGCGGTTGCCTGTAAAATCTAAGTAGTTGTCTGTAACATCTAGACAGTTTCCTGCAACATCTAGACAGTCATGGTCATCGTGTGGTCTTTATTTATATATCTTTTTTGTTGAATGCAGTTATGGTCATGTTATATCCAATGTTGCTGAATCATATAATAACTGGATACGTAAGATCCACACTTTTCTTATTCTTCAAATGGTGGACCACATAAGGGTATGTTTGATGGACCACTTCCATAGTCGTCGAGAAAAAGCTGAAGAGTGTAATGGAGTGTTATGTCCCAAGTCAGAGGAAATTCTGGAAAAAATTTGTAAGCTGCGAGAGTTTTTTCTGTTCATTAAGCTAATACGGAGCATGTGTTCGACATTAAAACTGTTTGGATCAATGTGTCGGCTCGATCATGTACATGCCGGGAATGGGATGTTACTAGGATTCCTTATAAGCATACTTGCGCCGTTTTCAATTTCTTGACGCACCCTTTTCTTGACGATTCAATATTTCATGGCTATTTACGCGAATACAATATATTTAATACCTAAATTTGATAAGCCGACAGTGACTGAAGAGAAAATCGAGATCCGGCCTCCTTTGACAAGAAAATGGCCTGGTAGACCCCCCTATAAGACGAATAAATAACAAGGATATTCAAAAAAGGAGGATGAATTGCAGTTGGCAACGAGGGTCATAATAGAGCGACATTCACTGCTCCTATCGATTAAGTTTAAAATAGCTACACGCTGGTTGTTTGATATTTTGTTTTATATTTATGTATCCACCGTTAAGTTTCGTGGACTTTTTGTACTAATACATTATAATATTTGTTATAATTTTGTTGTAAAAATTGCTCTTTGTTAAGTATGTATCTGAATGAAATTTAGAAGATGTTTTATGAAAAGCATTTGCACTTGCCTGTAATATCTAACCACTTGCATGTAACATCTAAAAATATAACATCTATAAGCAGTTACCTGTAACATTTAATCACTTGCATGTAACTTCTAAGCAGTTGTCTTTAACATTTAAAAGGTTGCATGTAACATCTAACCACTTGCCTGTAATTTCTAAGCACTTGTCTGTAACATCTAAAAAGTTGCATGTAACATCTATAAACACTTGCCTGTAATATCTAACCACTTACCTGTAATTTCTAAGTAGTTGCCTGTAATATCTATAAGCACTTGCCTGTAACATCTAACCACTTGCCTGTAATATTCAACCACTTTCTTGTAAATTTTAAGCACTTGCATGTAACATCTATAAGCAGTTGCATGTAACATCTAAGCACTTGCATGTAACATCTAAAAAGTTGCATGTAACATCTATAAGCAGTTGCTTGTAATATCTAACCATTTGCCTCTAACTTCTAAGCAGTTGCCTGTAACATTTAAGTACTTGCATGTAATATCTATAAAAGTTGCCTGTAACATCTACTAAGTTGCATGTAACATTTAAACAGTTCCCTGTAACAACTAAGTGTGTATCCTCTGAACAAAAGTTAAGCATAATACAATCCACAGTAATTGTATCAGCCAACATCGGCGAAATCAAAATATATGTAGAGTGTTTTTCGTCACCCTATTGAAATAGGAATACGCGTCACTTGTCAGGAATATTACAGATTCCCCCTGCCTTGGGCAGACTGGGATTTAATGATTGTAGGGATCTGAATCTCTGGTAGCCACGGATTAAACCACTGTTAATTACCCCTCGCTTTTGGAGCGAGAGAACCTCCGATTAACTAGCCAAACAGATCATGCAAACTCAATATGCAATATGTGCGTGTTGTGTTTGGGAACAAGCTGAGGGTGCTTCGGGCATATCGGTAGGCTCGCAGAGTTTTTACGGGGGTCTCATTACCCGGATAGCGGGCTGGGGGTTTCATTACCCAGATAGCGGGCTGAGGGTCAAGGGGGCTAGTAGTCCCCTTGCGGGGTGCAGGGCAGTGCCCTGTTAGAATTTTTTTTCTAACGGGAGAGATGATGAGTGTATACATATCAAGTGCGCATTTAGTAAAGTGAGCACGTGATAAGAGGCGCACGTGACAAGTGCGCACTTGTCGAAATGCTCACTTAGCAAGGTGCGCACTTGGCAAGTGGTGCACATGACAAGTGCACACCTGCCGAGGTGTACGCACCTGCTGAGGCGTGCACTTGGCAAGGTGTGAGGGAGTGAAGGGGGCCAAAGGGTCTCGAATAGGCCAAAAGGTCCAGTAAAATGCGTACTTAGGAAAGTGCTCACCAAGTAAGGTGCGCACCTAGGCCGGTACGCACTTGGCTCGATATGCTCTTTATGGGGTGTGCACCTAACCAAATGGGCACCTAGCACGGTGAACACTTAGTACGGTGCAAGTTGGGTCAAAATCCAATGAAGCAACAATATAAAAACACAAAGATTTTGACTTTTGAAGATCAAAAGGAGCTCTTTTTCCCTTTTTCGAAGCCTCCTGACGTGCACACTTAAAAAAGAAAGGAAAAGTGAAAGAGGGATTGGTGCACTAAAGAGCAGCTCAAAACCGAAGATTTTGTTTTTGAGGAATCAAGATTAGTTCTTCCTTTCTTATCAAATCACCATGGGAGGGGGCCTTTTATAGGCTTATATCTTTTCATTTAGCTCCATGGCTTGTACAAAATTAGTATTTTGCCCATCTCATGCCCATGTGCTTATTTTTTTCGCACATGAGACATGGGTTTTACAAAATTTGTCTTTCTTCCCATTTATTTTACATTTATTCATGAAAATTATATCAAATCTATTTATTGCTTGATGGTTATTCCTTTAGCAAGGGGGCTGGTCTAGACTTAGGCCCATCTACTTAGACTTGGGTTCGGGCGTGAGCCCGGCTTGTGTTCAGACGTGGGCCTGGCTTGGATTCGACAGTAGAGTTTGTTTGCTTTGGCTTGAGCCTACTTGTTCGCGGTTTAACTTTGATTTTGACTTTTGCTCAATAAGGTGTAAATTTTAACCCCAACAAAGTGCTCCCATCAATGAATGCACGCTATATGTATGGGTCGTGTGTATGAAATTGATGGATCTTCTTTCGTGCAGGGTTTGATTTGATTTGGTTCCCGCTTTTAGGAGGCTGGATCCGTCCTTTTTATGACATGTACGGTCGATGCTTGACGTATCTCTGAGACGGAGTGTCGGTGTATGCCGTATCCTCAGCACGGAGTGTTGCTGGTCGACGTTTCCCTGAGACGGAGTGTCTGTTTGACGTTTTCCCAGCACGGAGTGTCGCAGGTTGACGTTTTCCCTAATCGGAGTGTCACTATCTGATGTTTCCCCGAGACGGAGTGTCTGTACGTGACGTATCTCCGAGACGGAGTGTCTATACGTGACATATCTCTGAGAC
The DNA here is from genome assembly GCA_030015575.1 of Agapanthus africanus. Classification (NCBI taxonomy): domain Eukaryota; kingdom Viridiplantae; phylum Streptophyta; class Magnoliopsida; order Asparagales; family Amaryllidaceae; genus Agapanthus; species Agapanthus africanus. The sequence continues at coordinate 257,028,810 of JASDDO010000024.1, forward strand.
GGAATGTCGCTGGTTGACGTATCCTCAGCATGGAGTGTCGTTGTATGACGTTTCCCCAACACGGAATTCCGCTGTCTGACGTTTCCCCAAGACGGAGTGTCACTGTCTGACGTTTCCCCAAGACAGAGTGTCTGTTTAACGTATCCCCGAGACGGAGTGTCGTTGGTTGACGTTTCCCCGGCACGGAGTGTTGCCGTTTGACGTTTCCCCGTGACGGAGTGTTCGTTTGATGTATCCCCGAGACGGAGTGTCACTGGTTGATGTGTCCCCAACACGGAGTGTCACTTTTTGCCATTTTCCCGAGACGGAGTGTCTGATTGATGTCTCTCCGAGACGGAGTGTTGCTGGTTGACATGTCTCCGACATGGAGTGTCACTGTGAAACGTTTCCCCAAGACGGAGTGTCTGTTTGACGTGTCCCTGAGACGGAGTGTCATTGGTTGACGTGTCCCTGACACGGAGTGTCACTGTCTGACGTTTCCCTGAGATGGAGTGTCTGTTTGATGTATCCCTAAGACGGAATGTCGCTGATTGACGTGTCCCCGACATGGAGTGTTACTATCTGACGTTTCCCTGAGATGGAGTGTCTGTTTGACGTTTTCCAGATACAGAGTATTTGTTTGACGTTTCCTCTTGCACGGAGTGTCTGTTTGACGTTTCCCTTGCACGGAGTGTCACTATTTTTGACGTACAGGTCATTGTTGGAATTGTTTGGTTTGATTTGTTTTAGGAGGTTCCAATCTGTCCGGCGGGACTTTTGAGCTTGGAAGCTCTTTCGAGTGGGACTTAAGTTTGATTTGTTCGATTCCTGCTTTATTTGGTGGGACCTTTGAATTTGAGACATTGGTGTGTGTTAGTTATATGTATGCCCTAGAGGCCATTACTGTACATGGGATGTATATTGTAGTGCATGCTTGGACATATATAGGGAGGACTTTCTTGCTCGATATGATAGTATGCTATCTGGTTGCTCTTTGTCTTAACATGTTGACTTATATACGTAATGCTGTCTTGCTCTCATATGTTGATAAAGCCCTTAGGATGTGTACTTGACTATCAGGACTATGATGGAGATCATAGTAGTGGGTCCAAGGGTAGTCCACAAATACACCCTATAATTGTTCCTAGTCGTGGGAGTATCGAGACAGGGCATCGATACTCCAGAGTAGTCTAGCGTATACGCTTCTCAACCCATGTGATGGGCAATGGATGATCCCATATCCATTGGTGTTTGACATCATAGAAGGTATACGGGTGCCCAGTGGAGACTGGGTACACTGGACGGACTCGCCGAGAACTCCTAGATGGTATTATACCTATCGTCAAATAGCAGTTCTCTGGTGACACTAGTACAGGTTAGTCTGTAGACCCGAGATCGTCATAGAGTCTTGTGTGATTCCCGCTGTGCTTTGATTTCCACAATACCATGGTCAAGAGATCGTGCAAAAACGTGGTTTTTGGGTACAGTCCCAAGTCACATAGAGGCAATGAGCGATAGGAGGGGTTTCGTCTCTCCCGGTATTGGGAGTTGATGTTGCGCTATGCTCGATTGGCCATAACAGGAAATCCCTGGCCAGGGTTGCTGAGATTTACCGGAAAGTGTTATCAGTAGTTTCTCGAACCGTTATGGACCTTGCATCGGCATGACTTATCAGGCTATTGAGGTCTGACATTATACCACCCCCAGGCTGTGATATGCGATATATCAGACGAAGAGACCGGACTGTACGGTAGTGTTACTGATTGGATTGGCAGGAGTACGAGCAGGCTTGCTTGTTGATCTTCTGATCGCTCAATACCCGGATGGCTGTTACGTTTAGCAGACCGCTTGCGGCTTGTGGGTGTTTGATATGATCATCACCTACTGCCAGCGTATTGACGAGTTTTTAGAGTCCTACACAGAGGTTTCCTGGTTCATGCGAAACGGAGTAGGAGCACATATGTGATATGTGCGGGACCGAGATTAATGCGCGTATGTGATACCGCATTCTATTCTCGCGATATATGTATCGATTGGTTATATGTGATATAGCCAGGTTATCGGATCAAGTGTTGATTCGATAAAAGGATACATTTGATATTAGTCGGTTATATGTGATATAGCCGGATTATTAAATCAAGTGTTAATTTAATAATTTAATGTATGATTATATATTTGATATATTACATTACATTAACTAATATTAGCTCACTTAAGTATTACTTTTTCTCACTTGATGATACATTGATATATATGTGATATATGTTAATTGTATTATTTTCTTTTTGCACACAAAATATATATGTGATATATATTGTTGTGTCATGCTAGATTGCACATGCAACATGTATGTATGAGACTTATACCATGCTAGGGTTAAGTTAGTGTTTATATTTATTTCAAGCAAATTCAAAATTGTGGAGATATTTGTCATGGTTCAAAACTTGTAGAAGCCTGTAGTTTTCATCGACTTAGTCTTGCTTAAGATATTTTCTAACCAAACCATTAACCTTACACCATGGTTAACTCTCTACATGAGTTAGTGTATGACACTAACTCACCCTTGGTTGCATTTCTAACCTCAAGAGTTCATTCTCTCTTCTTCAATCTTCATCTTCTTCATGAGCTCAAAAAGCTTTCTAGGATTTGGAGATGAGAAGAAATATTGTGAGAAAAATAAATCTAAAGTGAGCCCACTTTCTACTTCATCATCCTATACTATTAGCGATTTAGTTTAGGGTGTATGCACTAATCTACAATTAGTGAAGAGGTAGCATGAGCTCGAGTCTTCTCGACGTAGATCATCTTCGGCCTCGAAGACACTGAGCAAGTTTGTTCGTTTCTTCAAGTGAACCCTCTCTAGAGTCCGGGAGTTCACCATTCGCAGCGAAGGGAGTACAACATGGAGCTTTAGAAGTGAAGGACCAGTCTACAAAGGTTGTATTCCGCATTCACTTTGTATGTAAAGTAGTTTATATGTTTATTCGTCGGATTTTCTAGTTTCGATTCTAGGGTTAGGGTTAGCTAGAACGGTAAAAATTTAAATATGGCATGGACGATGCCTCCCGAAATCTTGCTGCCGTGCTAGGAAACCCTATAGTGGTATCAGAGCCATGCTAGAAAATTAGACGATGTTTGTTAGGATTACGAAACTGAAACTACTCTGAAACATCTGATACGATGACCTAGTTTCTTTCGATTTTTTAAAGGGCTCTAAAATTTTTTTAAACAACTGCAGAATGTTGTATGTGATGCAACATGAACACAGTACAAAATTGAACCCCAGGCCTCGGAGTTTGGCCGGCCAGACAGCATAGAAAACCAGTGTGCTCGGTTTTATGGTGGAGTTCAGGGTTCAAATTTGCACTGTGTTTCAATCTCTGGGTTTTGGTGTTTCAGGTGTTGTTTGTTTTTGCTAAATTTTCATGTGATGTTAACTTTCTGCAAAAGCAATTCGGAGTGTTTCGTAATCGTAATTCTAACATGTATTTGGGTTATTTAGACGACGTTAAAAATTTCGAACGGATATCAATAACTCATATTTTCCCTTGCTGGAAATTTTTCCAAGTGTTGGATTTTTCCTAGTTTAAAATATTCAGAAAATCATGCAGGTGATTCTGTGGACCCTCTAGAAAAACGGAACCCTAACTCGATTCTGTGACCGTCAGAACCGCCATCAAACCCTAGAGTTTGTGGTAGTTCAGCGGTGCCACAGGTGAGGCATTGGTTGACCCTTCTACGGCTGGTTTATAGGTGCTGTGGTATGTTCTGAGTGCTTTTTTTAGACTTCGCTCAAGTGTTGAGCTTGTTGTGAAATTTTGGGTGTTTGTTTATTCGATTGAAAAGTTTAACTTCGTCTAGCTATCTATGATTGTGATACAATATTTGGAATCCACAAAAGGAGTTATGAGATAACTAGTTTGAATTTTATAAATCTAGCAGTTTAGTCTCATTTGATCGGCTGCCACGGAATTTTGATGTGGATTAAAAGTCTGTCGCAATTACGTAGTGTACGCGGATACTCGCCGGATAACCTTACTAGATAGCCACGCCCCATAGCCCCGACCAAGTGACTGTAGGAGAACCCCGTCGCCAAAAGCATCCGTTCGGGTGCTCGCAGCCGCGGTGTTCCGCCTTAGTGCACTTCGTCGACGGCATCGGGAGTGCGGCCGTCTACTAAATTTTCCGATGAGCATTCGATCAGATTATCGGGAATCTTGTTGAATTACCCGACATGTTATTGGAAAGTGTTTTCAATATCGAGACTAAAATACGGGGTTTATAATTGTTAGGCATGTTATATCTAAGGCATTCATTTGGTTAGGCATGAAATCCAATATATGTGATACATTGGGTTTATGATGTCTAAGGTGGTTGCGGATTCCAACTGTTGTAGTTTTTCACTTTCTTTTCTACGACCGTAAGTGTAATATGTGGTGTATCGCTAGTTTCGGTACTATATATCAACAACAACTGGGATACGCATATTTACTTACGTTGATGACATGTGATGTTATGTGTTGCTGTGATATATTATATTGGATCGTCGTGTTCTAAATAGCGGGGTTTTTTTTTATGTGAGATGAGAGTTTTTCATTTTCATTCATGTAAAAGCTTGTATATAATATTCTTTTATTGGGGCACTTCCGGGTTGAGGATGATATCACTATTGATGTATATTATTTACTTTTCCGCATTAGGATAGACCTAAGGCGGGGAGCACAAGTAACCGGGTTCTAGGGTCCAGTGGGAGACCATTTCGAGGAGTCAAGACCGGGTCTCCTAACTCTAGAATTGGTAGGGTTGCTTGCCGCTCTCGTAGGGGGTCTAAGGATGTGGGTTTGGCTATTCATCGCGACCGTGGAATCCGTGTTTTATACTGGCTTAAATAAAACACGGAATTCCTAGTGTATCCAATATTTCATATGTGATTCTTTTGCTGCTGATATTCTGTGATGTGATCACTTGATATGTTCTGAGATGAATGCCTATATTATATATATGAGATATAATTAATATTGCTGCTTTCGCTTCTTCTGTGATACTTGGGAAGCATAATTTGATGTGATTTCATTAATGAGATTAATGAAAGAAATAAAAGAAACCTAAAAGATGTTGTAGAAACTTGTTTAAAAACTGGTAGCTCTAGTTCTTGCTTTCCATAGTGGTATTCCTTGTAGAATATCCAGCACCTTATTCCATAAGGAAAGAGCCGAGATCCCTTGACCTCTTTTGCGAAACTGGCAGATGCTACAACCCACTCGGTTTGTCTTTTGATTGCTTCTATAGTTTTTGCCTTTCATAGTGGTATTTGTGAAATATCTTACACCTTTGTTGGTTTTCGTCAAGGGTCGTGCGGGTGGGTTTAATTCAATCATGAAATGTACGGGTTGAACTTGACTAGTGGACTATGGTTTGTTGGCTTTCGTCAAGGTCATACGATGCTAGGGGCAAAACATTATCGGGAATTTCAAGTATTGAAATTTGCAATGAGATTGCATACCTTCTATGAGATAGTTGGATCCCGATACCCACTGCGAGTAAGAGTTACTCCTGAGAGAGTTTTACACATTACAATTAGCCGATCAAGTAGGTGTCTAGAAAGGTGTTAACAGGGTTACTCCCCTGGGAAAACGATGTTTATTTTAATTAGGTTCGTGCGAAAGCATGGAGAACCTCCCTCAAAGTACCGACACTGGCCTGGCCGAAAAATTGGCGAACTTGTAGGGTGTAATTAATCCCGGCTAGTCTTACCTTTTAGGGTTTGAAGGTAGATTTGACTAAAACAGTGCGAGCCATCCTGATTAGATAAACTAATAACCAATCTAATCCTGCAAGAGCACACGCAGAGTGTTTTCTTCTCTCTCCCTCCTGGTAGCGACCATGTCAGGTCTTAATCAAGATAATAATATGGATGTATTGACCGAACCTACTTATTATACTGAGCAGAGGAACCTTGGTTTCTCTCTATCTTATAACTGTTATAAGTCCGAGCAGGAAATAGGGGAATATCCGGACTCCCATACCACCCAATCGAAGAAAGTACATATTGTTGCATCTTCCTCAGATGTGTTCACTACCAAGAACCGTTTCTTAGTATCCTCTACGTCTTAGGTATGAGATACCGGATCAGGATCCCACATATGTAAGAGTTACATGGGCTACAGAAAGGTAGAGAACTGAGAAAATGTGATATATCTCTAAGAGTTAGAGAATGATGCAATTGTTGCAGCCAAGTCAGTTGGCAGATGTCACCTTGTATAAATACACTGATTCTGAACAAATGTCATTAGATACCGAACCTGATAAACAACATTACATCAGTTTCTTTATAAAGTTAAAGAAGGATATAATTCTGTATTGGAGGATAATGTTGTGAATATTTTCCTGAGTCAAGAATTGATTCGTTCAGGCACGTTATATAATAGCATATATGTTCTAAATCAAACCACAGTTCAAAATATGGAACACACACAAGAGGAATAGTTCAGAAATGAACGAATCCTTTTTGTGGCATTATAGACTAGGTCATATCAATGCGACACGACCAACTAAGTTACATAAGGATGAATATGAGAATCTGTTCGAATTTTCATCTTATGATACTTGCCAGTCTTGTCTCAAATGTAGAATGACCAATACTCCGTTTACTGGAAACAGAGATAGAGTTACTGAACTCTAGGGACAGATACATGATGATGTATATGGTCCTATGTCTACAAATGCCCGGGTTGGTTCTTCGTACTTCATTATATTCACCGATCCTCTCTCAGGATTCGGACATATATTCTTATTGAAACACAGGTCTGAAACTTTTGAGAAATTCAAGGAATATAAGCTTGAAGTTGAGAACCTAAAGGGTAGAATTATTAAAGTCCTTCGATGAGATCGAGGAAGAGAATACTTGCGCATGGAATTCCTGGAATTTCTAAAAGGAGAATATGATTCTCTCTCAGCTTACTCCTTCGTATACCCCACAGGACAACGGTGTATCGGGACGGAGGTATCATGCCCAATGAGATATGGTGCGCTCTATGATGAGTATTGCTAAGTTACCTGTTTCTTTTTGGAGTTATGCACTTGAGAAGCTGCATACCTATTGAATGGGGTTCCATCCAAATCAGAGCCTACCACTACATATGAGATATGGAATGGGAAGAGACCATGTCTTAAATGATTTAAGATATGGGTTGTCCGGCCTATGTTGAAAAGCAAAAATCCGGACAAGCTCGAGGCAAGATCAGTTCTGTATAAGTTTGTTAGGATATCCCAAACATTTGCGAGGGAATATCTTCTACCACTCTGAGGAGCAAAAGGTGTTTTTTTCTCAGCATGCCACTTTTTTAGAAAAGGTATTTCTTATGAAGAAATTTGTGTTCATGAGGTAGAACTGGAAGGTGTTCCAGCTAGACAAACTAACAGTTGATGATTTGGTGAAACCAAAGAATTCAATAGTCTCCAACGAACATCAGCCTCTCCGCGAATCTGGTAGGGTTCCTCATCCACTTGAGAGATACTACGGTCTTCTCAGTGACAGTGGGAGCGAGGATTGTATCATGGTAGATGATGGCCCAACTAGGTTCACATAGGTCATCACGAGTAGGGACTCTGTGAAAAGGCTGGATGCTATACGATCAAAGATGGAATCCATCTACACCAACAAAGTATGACTTTGCATGTTGCACCTGAAGGGGTAAAACCCATTGGGAGCAAATGGATCTTGAGAAGATTCTTAGTGTAAATGGAAAAGTTGAGACTTTCAAAGCTATGCTTAAGTCCATCAGGATCAATGCAAGTATCGCGGAGTTGGAACATCTGTTTTAATGTGATAGTCAAAGAGTTTGACTTCATCAAAATGGTAGATGAACCTTGTATACAAGAATGTTGTAGAGAGTAAGGTTGTCTTCTACGTATTGTACGTAGATGACATACTCTTGATAGGAAATGGTTTCCTATGCTACACTCGGTCAAGTTCCTCTTATCACGAAGATTCTCAATAGAAGATCTGGATGATACCTACTACATCTTCTAAATTATGATCTATAGTAATAGATCAAAGTGGATGTTGGGAGTGTCCCAAATCCAGGTACATTAACACCATGCTAAAGGGGTTTAGTATAGAAGATTCTAAGCGTGGTGGTTCGCCCACTTACTGAGGAATCACTCTCTCCAAAAAGATGTCTTCCAAGACTGATTTGGAGAGAGCTCACGTGCAAGGGATAACCTATGCTTTGGCAGCAGGCTCTATCATGTGTGCGATGTTATGTACCAGACCAGATGTAGATAACTCACTAGGTATAGTGATCAGGAATCAATCGGATCTTGGGAGAATTACTGGAAAACTGTGGAGGACATTCTTAAGTACTTGAGGAGCACTAAAAGAAAGTTCTTGGTTCGAGCTTTCAGAATGATAAGGACGATTGAGAGTCAGTCAGAGGCATTTTCTTTACCCTCAGTGGAGAGACGGTATGTTGGAAGAGTTCCAAGCTAGATACCGTGACATACTAGACGATAAAGGCTGAATACATTGTTACCATTGATGCCGCCAATGTGGCTGTCTGGGCATTTCTTGTTCATGAGATGAACAAGGTTCCTACCATTGAGCGTCCAATAATTGTTATTGTGACAACAATAGAGTTGTGGCTTTGGCCTAGGAACGCAGGTCCCATCAGTGTTCCAGACATATTCTGAGGCAAGTATCACCTGATCAGGGGGATGGTTGATCTCCAAGGGATCGAGGTAAGGAGAGTAGATTTTGAGGTTAACACGGCGGATCCACTCACTAAGGCCTGCTTCCCCAAATACTATTTTAGAGATTTTGGGATGGTTGAGTATGGGATACTACAACCACTGCTATATTGTTGGGTATTGGATACTACGACAGATGGCCTTAGTGCAAGTGGGAGATTGTTAGTTATATGTATGCCCTAGAGGCCATTACTGTATATGGGATGTATATTGTAGTGGATGCTTGGACATATATAGGGAGGACTTTCTTGCTCGATATGATAGTATGCTATCGGGTTGCTCTTTGTCTTAACATGTTGACTTGTATACGTAATGCTGTCTTGCTCTCACATGTTGATAAAGCCCTTAGGATGTGTACTTGACTACCAGGACTATGATGGAGATCATACTAGTGGGGCCAAGGGAAGTCCACAAGTACACCCTGTAATTGTTCCTAGTCGTGGGAGTATCGAGACAGGGCATCGATACTCCAGACTATACTAGTGTATACGCTTCTCAACCCATGTGATGGGCGATGGATGATCACATATCCATTGGTGTTTGACATCAAAGAAGGTATACGGGTGCTTAGTGGAGACTAGGTACACTGGACGGACTCGCCGAGAACTTCTAGATGGTATTATACCTATTGTCGGATAGCAGTTTTCTGGTGACATTGGTACAGGTTAGTCTGTAGACCCGAGATCGTCATAGAGTCTTGTGTGATTCCTACTATGCTTTAATTTTCACCATATCACGGTCAAGAGATCGTGCAAAAATATGGTTTTTGGGTACAGTCCCGAGTCATATGGAGACAATGAGCGATAGGAGGGGTTTTGTCTCTTCCGGTATTGGGAGTTGATGTTGCGCTATACTCGATTGGCCATAACAGGAAATCCCTGGCCAGGGTTGCTGAGATTTACTGGTAAGTGTTATCAGTAGTTGCTCGAACCGTTATGGACCTTGCATCGGCATGACTTATTAGGCTATTGGGGTCTGACGTTATACCACACCCAGGCTGTGATATGCGACATATCAGACGAAAAGACCGGCCTGTACGGTAGTGTTACTGATTGGATTCGCAGGAGTACGAGCAGGCTTGCTTGTTGATCTTCTGATCGCTCAATACCCGGATGGCCATTACGTTTAGCAGAAGCTTCCTTCTCATACACATCCGAAGCAACGTTTGATCATCAGCATTAGAGAGTTTTGCCGGTCCTTGAAAAAGCGTCTTACGACTTGTGGGTGTTTGATATGATTATCACCTACTGCCGGCGTATTGACGAGTCTTTAGAGTCCTACACAGAGGTTTTCTGGTTCATGCGAAATGGAGTAGGAGCACATATGTGATATGTGTGGGACCGAGATTAATGCGCGTATGTGATACCGTATTATATTCTCGCGATATATATATATCGATTGGTTATATGTGATATAGTCGGGTTATCGGATCAAGTGTTGATTCGATAAAATGATACATTTGATATTAGTCGGTTATATGTGATATATCCGGATTATTAAATCAAGTGTTGATTTAATAATTTAATGTATGATTATGTATTTGATATATTACATTACATTAACTAATATTAGCTCACTTAAGTATTACTTTTTCTCACTTGATGATACATTGATATATATGTGATATATGTTAATTGTATTATTTTCTTTTTGCACACAAAATATATATGTGATATATATTGTTGTGTCATGCTAGGTTATACATGCAACATGTATGTATGAGACTTATACCATGCTAGGGTTAAGTTAGTGTTTATATTTATTTCAAGCAAATTCAAAATTGTGGAGATATTTGTCATGGTTCAAAGCTTGTAGAAGTTTGTAGTCTTCATTGACTCAGTCCACTCCTTTGTCTTGCTTAAGATATTTTCTAATCTAACCATTAACCTTACACCATGGTTAACTCTCTATATGAGTTAGTGTATGACACTAACTCATCCTTGGTTGCATTTCTAACCTCAAGAGTTCATTCTCTCTTCTTCAATCTTCATCTTCTTCATAAGCTCAAAAAGCTTTCTAGGGTTTGGAGATGAGAAGAAATATAGTAAGAAAAATAAATCTAAAGTGAGCCCACTTGCTACTTCATCATCCTCTACTATTAGCGATTTAGTTTAGGGTGTATGCTTCACTAATCTACAATTAGTGAAGAGGTAGCATGAGCTCGAGTCTCCTCGACGTAGATCATCTTCGGCCTCGAAGATATTGAGCAAGCTTGTTCGTTTCTTCAAGTGAACCCTCTCTAGAGTTCGGGAGTTCACCATTTGCAGCGAAGGGACTACAACATGGAGCTTTAGAAGTGAAGGACCGATCTACAAAGGTTGTATTCCGCATTCACTTTGTCTGTAAAGTAGTTTACATGTTTATTCGTCGGATTTTCTAGTTTCGATTCTACGGTTAAGGTTAGCTAGAACGACAAAAATTTAAATATGGTATGGACGACGCCTCCCAAAATCTTGCTGCCGTGCTAAGAAACCCTACAGTGTCGGACTTGGAATTTCGATTCTTTTTGGTATCAACATCTCTACACTGGAATAGCGCCAGGAGAGACTCATCATTTGCCATGAAAGGATTTGGGATTTTGTTTTTGGTTTGGCATTAGTATCGCTACACTGGAATATGGTACCAGGAGCGAATCATCATTTGCCATGGGAGGATTTAAAGATTTTGGTTTTGGTTTGGTATCAACATCATTACACTGGAATATGGTACCAGGAGTGAATCATCATTTGACATGCCCGTTAGGGAATGATGGCTTAGGCGACAGGTTTATGCCCCTGTTACCCAAGGCTTTTCAATTTTATGAGCCGTAAGGATCTCATAAAAGTATTTTCTCCCTACAAGTCGAGTGGATCTCATAGGTGTATTTTCACCTAAGGAGTCGTGAGGACCCCCACCTCAAGTATGTTGCTCCTTTGTGAGTCGTGAGGATCTCACATGGAAATATTCTCCTCATAAGGTCGAGAGGACTTTGCGAGTGTGGGATTTAGGTTTTGGGTCGACATCAGCACCGTTAACGCTGAAGCGTAATGCCATGAGCGACTCATCATTTTCCGTTGCCCGTTGAAGAGCGATGGCTTAAGAGACAAGTTTAGGCCTCTGTCACCTAAGCTTTTTCAATTTTATAAGCCGTAAGGATCTCATAAAAGCATTTTCTCCCTACGAGTTGGGAGGATCTCATAGGTGTATTTTCTTCTTAGGAGTCGTGAGGACCCCCAAGTATGGCTCATTTGTGAGTCGTAAGGATCTCACGCGGAAATATTCTCCTCAGAAGGTCGAGAGGACTTTGCGAGTGTGGGATTTAGAATTTGGGATTTTGATTTTGGGTCGGCATCAGCACCGCTAATATTGAAGCGTAATGCCAGGAGCGACTCATCATTTGTCGTTAGTCGTTGGGAGCGATGGCTTAGGAGACAGGTTTAGGCCCCAGTCACCTACGTCTTTTCAATTTTATGAGCCGTAAAGGTCTCATAAAAGCATTTTCTCCCTACGAGTTGATAGAATCTCGTAGGTGTATTTTCTCCTTAGGAGTCGTGAGGACCCCCAAGTGTGTTGCCCCTTTGTGAGTCGTGAGGACCCCCAAGTGTGTTGCCCCTTTGTGAGTCGTAAGGATCTTACACGGAAATATTCTCCTCACAAATTCGAGAGGACTTTGTTTCACGGGTTTGCGCCCTTTCGGGTTTTTGACAATCTCGCTGGCAGTCTTGCTGTTTTTACTCACAGAGCCTTTTCGGGTTTTCATCTGTGCTCGTTTTACTTGTGGACATACCGTTTTTTTCAAATGAGTTTGCGCCCTTGCGGGTTCTCACAAGCTTGCGGGTAGTCTCGCAGTTTTTACTCACGAAGCCTTTTTAGGTTTTCATTCGTGCCCCTTTCGCTTGTGGACTGACCCTTTATTTCTTTTCTTTTTCTTTTTTTTATTTCTCATTTTAACAACTTAGGGGTCAATTATTCTCAGTTTAACGACTTAGGGGTCAATTATTCCCAGTTTAACGACTTAGAAGTCGATTACTCCCAGTTTAACGTCGTAGGGATCGTTTGTTGTGCGCTTATTCAAAATTCTTGAACTTTGATCTTAAGGTGTTCAACGTTCTCTTTGTCTTTTTGGGAATAAGTGTGTCCCATAGGAGCTGTGGTGGACCGGGTCATTTTCTGAAATGGGCGATTGAACCTTCTGCCTCAAGTGGGTTTTCGTCCTCGTCAATATAGAGTTGGCGATCGTAACTTGGTCGTTTGCTAACCCGCCTTTGTCCAATGAGATCACTCCCTCCTTGTATTGTTTTTCAACCCAATACTTGAAAATATAGCATTCTTCGATTGTGTGACTTACTACTCTGTGGTATGGGCAATACATGGGATTGTCGATCATATTTGCTTCATGAGGCCTTTTTGGTTCGGGGAGTTGCAGACCGTTGTTTAGGGCGTCCTCGAATATTTTATGGACCCTGTCCCTTTTGAAGGAATAGACTTTAGTCAACTTCTCTTCCAGGGGCGATTCTTCTCTCCCTCCCAACACTGGTTTTCGAGCCTAGTTGGGATTAGGCTCGCATGTTCCTCGCTTACTTCGGTTAGCATAGGTATTAAAGGATTCAGTGTTGTTAGGACGTCCACCTTTGCAGTTGTCGTTTTCCGGACATTTGAACTCGTTGTTATATTGGAATTTTGGAAGAGATTTGGGACCCGCATGTTTCAACATCTGAACTCTTTTAATTAGGTCCTGAAGAGTTTTGGGATCCGCCGATGACTTGCCCTTGATTTTGTCTCGTGTCAATTTGTCGCAGTCATGCATCAGGACTCCCCTAGAGGCTGGTCGCCATTGACTTTCATGAAGGTGCTCCGCCCTTGGATTGGAGGGAATATCTGCTAGCTGCTTTGGGGGGTAATCCCTGGTTCATGGACCGAACCTTGATCTTGTTGTGATTGAATTCGAATGACCTGGGTTGCGAGATTTGTCACAACATTTACCAGATCGTCGAATTTAGAACGGATCTTGGCTAACTTCTTATCTCTGTCCTGAAATTTCTCTTGAAGCCATTGGAATAATGCTCGTTCTGTAATTTCAGGGATAATGATTGGGCTATTCTCATCGTCTGAGCTTGATTCTCCAGGAGCCATGGGCTCTTTTTGCTTAACAGCTTGAGCAAGGTCCTTATCATTATCTGAACCAAGCCAGTATTGAGCCGCGTCAACCATATCATCACCATTGGTGTGAAGTGTAGGAGGATTTGTTTCTCCAGGTCCGAACATGTAAACCGTATAGATTGCGTATCCGTCCGTTGCCTTCTCATTATCAGTGTGACTTGCTGAACTTTTGGATTGTCGCCGTGGTTTGCTCTTTTCAGGGAAGGGTGAACAATTGAGAGTGGTCGGTTCCCGAAATACCTCAGTCTCTGTTGGTATGAAATTGGCGGTCGCAACTTGATTGTTCACCAACACGCCATGGCACAACGAGATTTCTCCCTCCTTGTATTGTTTCTCAACCCAATCCTTGAAAATGCAACAATCTTCGATAGTGCGTCCCAACATTCGGGGGTATGGGTTAAAATTAGGATGATCAGGTCCTGTTTGCTTCACTCGGCCTCATTGGTTCCGGTAGCCGCAGGCCATTCTTAAGAGCATCCTTAAATATTTTCTGGACCCTGTCTCTTCTGAAAGAGTAGACCTTGTTTCTCCTTTCCTCCAAAATTAGCTCTCGGGGTTGGCTGACATTGGGCCCGCCTGTCCCTTGCTTATTTTGGTCAACCGAAGTGTTAAATGATTCATCATTGTTCAGTTGATAAAACTGCACATTTGTTATTACATTTTTCCTACCATTTCCATATTTAAAAAGGTCTTTATTATAATATATCATACATATGAGGGTTTATCAGTAAAAATACTATTTTCCATGTGTTGATATATTATAATTAGCTTTTGGTAGGAAAATGTATGCAAATAATATCATTGACCAAATCCCAGTAGAACAAAGTCTACTAAATATTATTTGAGTTGTTGTGCAGAATTTTCAGGTCTAAAATCAAGGAAATCAAGTTGTTAAAGCAAACCTGCCTAATTAAGAAATCAAAATTAAGAAATCAAGTCTGGCAGCATCTACAGAAGATTTCCAAATTCTGAAGGTACCAGAGATAGACACATGTCACAAGAAGAGAAACCACAAAAAGATATTCAAAGGATCTGAGCAATTGGCCGCGGATCCGCGGCCATACCCCCCCTTTGGCCGCGGATCCGCGGCATGATAGGGGAGTTAGGGTTTGCACTTTTTGGGGGTGAATCTTTGATGTTAACTTCCATTTTTGGAAGCTAAATTTCTGTCTTTGGGACTATAAATAAAGACCGAGAGCCTCTTAGAAAAATCATCAAGCCGACGAGATCACGAAGCCCCAGACGCTCACGCATCCAGGCTGATCATCAACTGTTCGTCTACCTCCTTGGAAGAGATCGAGAAGCAAACTAGTCTTTGTAATCATTTTCTAAGGAATCAAAGTGTAGATTGTTCAAGTTGATTAATAAAGATAGTTGTTTTATTTAATTCTTTTGCATTTTACATTATGTTTTCCCTCTCTATCTTTTCATTTTCTTTTCCCAACACGCGCGAGTAATTCTCCGCTTGTTAGGGTTCGTAGGACTAGGGTAGGCTAATGGATGATGAACATCCCTAAACCCTTTTTAAGTCCTATAAAGTTTATGAACGTTATCAAAAGAATCATTAACATCCTAATCGGGCGCGCTAACAATTCTTTACTAGTTCCGACCGCGATTAGCGATTAGATTAATGATTGTTTTGGTAAAGGCTAGATATGAATGGAGTTCCGTGTCGAGATAAGGGTTAAGAGTGGGATTCCTTTTCCCTCCAGAAACCCTAATCTACACACATCGCCGTCGTTCTAGTTATAAATCTATTAAAGGATAAAAAGGATAACTTTTAATTAATCGTCCATAACTACTAAATCCTAACGAACCCTACAAGCCCTTTTATTATATTAACTACATCCCTAAAATAATCTAGATCTATATTTTTGCATTCTTGCTTAATGTAGATCTAGAAACCATTCTACAACATTCTTATTTCTTCCGCTTTTCTCAACACATCTAAAGTAAGAGTAAAAGATTCAACGTTTCCCTGAGGACGACCCGTACTCATCTCGGTCTAGCTACGCGCGACACCGTTCTGATTGCGGTTATACTACAAATACACTTTTTTCGTATCAATCAAATGGCGCCGTTGCCGGGGAAACATGCGTAATTTTTTATTCTTGCTATTTGTGTTGAATTCTTAGAAGATTCATATCATTATTAACACAAAACTGCAAATTGCATATTTAACGATTTGTGCGTGAATTTTGCGAGGAAATTTGGAGTCACAGAATTGAGGAAAACAGAAGACAGAGACATTTATCGAGATCCAGAGGAGTACAGGAGGCCAAAGAAAAATTTTCATCACTTGATTCTTCCACCTCGCGGCGGAACCGCGGCACAAAGGGCTTCTGGCTGCGGAATCGCGGCAGGTTAGAGGGATTAGGGCTACAGAACTCTCTGGTAATATTCTCAACTCCTTCTCTCTCCCCTCAAATCCAATAAAATCTATCTTCTGCAGGATTCTTTGCAAAATTGCGCCGCTCAAAAATCTTTTTGCAAAAGTTTTGTGATTGGTTTTGTTTTGCATATTTAATACGGACTTTAAGGGGCAAAGACCAAATCAAGATTAGGTGGGGATTTCATCACCCTTCCTAAGCCCCACAAATCACAAACCGAGCATATAGATCAACCCTTCATTAATTTAAAAAATATCTAGACCAGACTCTAAGGACTGTCGCGCTCATTAAGGACAGAGGAAGGTCATTGGTAATCTATCGTTTATCCGCATTACTTTTGTAGTGCCTAGGCAAGTGTATCAAAGGCTAGTGGTTTTTAATTAGGCCCACTACTGTGGTTCCTTCCCACTTACCTGGCACTTACCTGGCTATAAGGGTAGTACGGAGGCGGTAGGGGATTTATCCTGCGGCTTGTCCTTTGGAAGTCTAGGAGCGGTCTAGAAACTGGACCTAGGTGACCTTAGTTCTAGGGTTATTTGTGCATTTTTGTGTGATTTGTCTAAATCCGTCATTTTTCAAAACAAACCAATTATTTTCTCCCCTTTTTACCCATTTCCCCTTCTTCTCTTCTTATAATGGGTGACTTAAACAGAAGAACACTTGCCGAGCTTTGCTGTCCGCAACCAGATATCTCTTGTTTTCGAAATCCCTTCGGTATACCGTCCGGCTCTTCCATGTCCTTAAGAGATCATATAGAACAAGCAGGAAGAAATAGTTGGCCACCTCAGTCTTGGTCCTATCAACCGTATCCTAATCCTACACCTGTTTCAGTTGATACCCAGAGTGAGGAAGCTCCTAGACGAATGTCCATTGCCGAGCACATAGCTAGGTCTAGAGGCCAAAGTTTCAACCCGGACCAATATCAACCATCACTACTACTGTCCGGAGAAGAGTTTGATATGCGGTTTGTGGCATATAAGATATCTGTTGAAAATAGCCAGCCAACCAACCCATATCAATATTCTTCTTATCATAATATTGATCCTACTCCTACCCAAGTTCCGCAACCATTCTATTCCTATCAATCCAATCCGACTTTTCCACCTACTCTAGACAGTTCTTCTAATCGGTCATTTGGGAGTTTTAATTATCCACAGGAATTTCAATCTTATACTGAAACCCCTTATCAACCCAAGACTAGTCTGGAGCAGACATTAGAAAAATTTATGGAACTGTCGAACCAAATTATGAAGGATTTGGGTAGTAAGACAGAACTGTACACCCTTCCTAATCAAACCTCCCCATTCCAAACTGAAATCCACAACTCCAGCTTCATAGATTCATCAAGTACACCAAATAGAATGACTGATAAGTTGTGTGACTTTGTAGTGTTTGATTTACCCGACTGTGAAGGGTCCATTTCAAGTGAAACCATACCCAACCTTTGTGATCTCTACACCTCCACTCTTGAACCAAAACTGATCGAAAACCATACTTTTGATGGGGAGTTTGAGAATTTTAACCTTCACTTGAATGAGGTGATTGACTTTGGGGATATATTGATTGATGAACCCGAAATTTTGGATGATTTTGTCCCACCAATTCATCAAATCCTTTCACTTCCGTGTGGTCATCATCTTGAGCCTTTAATTCTTCCCGAATCCCAAATACATCTTGAAGTTGATGATAATGGTATACCCGAAGATCAGACCGAAATACAGCCTCCATCTTCCACATCTGGTTCAGCAACACTCGACACACCAATTTGTTTACCCATTTCACCTTCTACTTTCTCCGGTTCTTCTTCTGTTCTTATAGTTTCAATGAGTTTTGATAAATCACAATCCGTTAATTCAAATTCAATAATACCAGAAATTCAACTTGATTTGGATATTTTTGAAAATGAGGTGGATGAGTTTTTCGAGTCCTCTATCTCAATAATTTTTGAATCAAGTAGGTAAATTCTGGCACAAAACTCTTTGACAGCAAAATGTTCAATCACACCATTGATAAAAGTTTTGAAGAACTTTTTGCTGACGAACTTGAATTTTTAAACAATACGGATTTTGTGATTAATCAATCTCCACCTATAGAGGTTGAACCGTCACCATTCCTTCTTCCTAATCATTCACATTCATCCACATTCTTTTCTTTTCTCTAATTTCAAACCCTTTCCAGACCACCTCTTATCCCTTCCCCACTTTTTCTTGACTCGATACAATACATTCTTCCACCAACCTATACGATATACTGATAAAATCTTTGAATGGTTGGTGTTAACTTTTGGTCTTTGTAAAGTCTTACTTTGACCAAATGACTCACCCCCTCTTAAAATGCTTCGTATTGTCTAACTCATGTTTGAGGGGGGGTATATTTTTGGCTCTTGATCATAACTTTTGTTCTCAAATTTGTGAGCCAAAAATAAGTTTGGGGGAGCATTTTCACTTTCATATATTCTTACCCCCATTAATAATGTCCTCCCAAGCTTACAGGTTTTTGTGATCCAGCAGATAGCAACAGTGAGGACACTGTTGAAAATAAGTTTGGGGGAGGTTTGTGCTTATTTACACATACTTTGCATTATACTATATATTAGCACAATTTATTTTTTTGATAATAAAAGAATAGAAAGTGAAAAATTATATATGAAAGATAGGAATAGTTTAAGAAAACCAAGAAAATTAAAAGTTTTTTTAAACGAACTAGTAATAAGTAGTTATGAGCTGTTGTCCTAAGGGTTAGTAAGATGAAGGAAGTCACTAATCTGAGGATAAAAATAAGTCTGAAAAATAGTTTCTATTTTGGAAGCCAAACATTTGAATGTTGATACCCTACTATATGCACTTACACACGTCTTGAAACTCGGGATAGTAGAGGATACCTTGAAATGCTCTTGTCTAAAAGCCAAAGTATGAAGGGAAAAAAATGAAATGAAGAAAATATAAAAATGGTGAAAAGAAAAATGAACACTGGTTTTGTTATCGCCAAGGCAGCAATAAAAAAATATAGCGAGGGTGCCTCTTCACCTAGTGCCCTAAGGCCAACTGGTCTGGGAGTCAGTGCTAAGCCTTAGGTGGTGCAAGACGAGAAAAATATTATCACCTAATCAGCAAGCACATAAGTAATAGGTCGGTTAGTACCTCAAGAAGTATTAACGGTCGCATGAAAATGTGTGAGCAAATCTAAATATTCATCAAGTTAAAAGGTACTGAGGTAGATGGACAAGAGTATGATAGCTTGAATTGAATTCTCCGAGTGTAGGGATGTCCATTTCACACACGTAGGGGTATATGATCGATGTTTGGATTAAAGGTAGGAATGAAGAATAAAGACGATATTTTATTGAGGGGTGATGTGATTTGTAATATCTTTTCATGACTATTAAGATAGGGCTCATGACAACTGAAAAGCTAGTATAGTTGGAAACTCTTATTTTCAAAGTCTTTCTTTTATGGTTCTTATCTTTATATGTAAATTTCACCATCTCTCTTTTATTATAGGATTTTGTGGGTGTAATCCGCTGAACACCCTCAGGAGACAACACTCCTCCTACTAGGAACACCTAGAGGTTTAACGGCTTGTTGCATGTGCTCAGTGCAATCGTGTTTGCCTATGAAAGTGTGCTTAGTTTTCTCCTTTCTTTTTCTCCTTCTCTTGAATAAACTAGTTTGCTCGGGACGATCAAAGATAAGTTTGGAGGTATTTATTCAGTTGATAAAACTGCACATTTGTTATTACATTTTTCCTACCATTTCCATATTTAAAAAGGTCTTTATTATAATATATCATACATATAAGGGTTTATCTGTAAAAATACTATTTTCCATGTGTTGATATATTATAATTAGCTTTTGGTAGGAAAATATATGCAAATAATATCATTGACCAAATCCCAGTAGAACAAAGTCTACTAAATATTATTTGAGTTGTTGTGCAGAATTTTCAGGTCTAAAATCAAGGAAATCAAGTTGTTAAAGCAAACCTGCCTAATTAAGAAATCAAAATTAAGAAATCAAGTCTGGCAGCATCTACAGAAGATTTCTAAATTCTGAAGGTACCAGAGATAGACACATGTCACAAGAAGAGAAACCACAAAAAGATATTCAAAGGATCTGATCAATTGGCCACGGATCCGCGGCCATACCCCCCTTTTGGCCATAGGGGAGTTAGGGTTTGCACTTTTTAGGGGTGAATCTTTGCTGTTAACTTCCATTTTTGGAAGCTAAATTTCTGTCTTTAGGACTATAAATAAAGACCGAGAGCCTCTTGGAAAAATCATCAAGCCGACGAGATCACGAAGCCCCAGATGCTCACGCATCCAGGCTGATCATCAACTGTTCGTCTACCTCCTTGGAAGAGATCGAGAAGCAAACTAGTCTTTGTAATCATTTTTGTCACGCCCCGCTTCCCAGAGTACGCATGATTGGGCACGTGACATAGCCAACCATGCTACCTGTGGGTAGGAAAAATCCATCCACAGTCACATTACGGTTGTAGAGATATCAAGAACAAAATAATAAGCTAATCTAATACATGTCCAAATCCATAAATAACAAGAATCAATAAACAATAAGTGCGGAAGCTAATGATCCAATACAATGAATAAACAGTACGTCCCATAATGCGGGCTCACATCTGGAAATGAAATGAAATAAATAAATTAAACTCTAAGGAACTCACAGTTCAGCCTGCTGGCTGAAGTACTCCTGCTCAGTCGTCGACAGTGGTACGGAATCTGGGCCATGCAAAACCCAGACGTCAGCGCGTCATGATATTAAGTATATAGTATAAACATGATAATAAGCAATGCAAGTATGAACATGAATAAAGCAGTACTAAGAAATAACAGAGCAGGGTAATGTGCAATGGTGACTAAACTGTCCTATCAGGTTTCTACTCTATAGTCTTTGAAATCAATTGATGAATCGTCGATGTAACTCAATAGTATCCCGTACATACCCGGGACCACGGCCACAATATTCTCGGCTGCAGCCGAGACATGCCGTTAGGCACAGAATAGGAATGTGTACACTCGGTATTACCCCGTACATACCCGGGATCACGGCCACAATATTCTCGGTCGAACCGAGACATGCCGTTAGGCACAGAATAGGAATGTGTACACTCGGTATTACCCCGTACATACCCGGGATCACGGCCACAATATTCTCGGTCGAACCGAGACATGCCGTTAGGCACAGAATAGGAATGTGTACACTCGGTATTACCCCGTACATACCCGGGATCACGGCCACAATATTCTCGGTCGAACCGAGACATGCCGTTAGGCACAGAATAGGAATGTGTACACTCGGTATTACCCCGTACATACCCGGGATCACGGCCACAATATTCTCGGTCGAACCGAGACATGCCGTTAGGCACAGAATAGGAATGTGTACACTCGGACGGTAGTGAACTGTCGAGTTACAAGTCAGGTTCATCTTTGATTTCCCCATACCCCCAAGTTATATATGTCAGGTCAGGTATTCAGTAGTCAAGGATCAATGCCAACACATGATCAAAAGTAGGTCTGTCTGGATAGACAGCAGGAATGGTCCAAAAGGACCCCAAGTCATGTTGTAGTCCACTAGGCTGGGTCAGTATGTATAGGGTGTCATGTCCGGTGTATCAGTACATGTGTCAGGTGTATCAAAATCGGGTCAATATGTAATGCAATCAAATGTATACTGATAACAGGTATAGTAACGATTAAGGAAACAACAGCAGGAACAGTAAATAACAATATTACTCCATGTAAACACAGTGATGCTTTGTATTCTCTTATTAACAGGTTCACGCACCTTTGGGGTGCAATAGTCACAAGGTAAACGATATTAATAACACGAAGCAATGAAGCTATTAAAACTACAGCATGGATAATAGTCACAAGGGTGATCTAGCAGGTTAAGCAAGGACGTTCTAATTGGTTTAATTAGTTTAAAGCGAGGATTGATAGCAGACTGATTAATTACAAGAACTACCATACTGATTTAATGTTAAGGATTATTGTGACCGTCAGTTTTAAGTTATAAAATAATATGATAATCAAGAGTAAAGCAGGACTTGATATTGTGTATTAGCATGTTAAAGCAAGTATTCGGATACTTGCCTCGACGGTTTCGCAAACCGGAAAGCACGGATGCAAAGTCGGCAGAAAACACGAGATGGGTGCATGGGACACGGATCGAGTCCCAACAGAGAACAACGGGATCACACGGACCAGGGTACTTCGCTGGAGCGTCGGGTTCACAAGACGGCACGGTCGGGTTCCGGCAAAAGTCACGGCAACGAAGTTAGCAACAATGATACGATACACGCAAAATAACTACCAGCGAGGGGGATTAGCCCAAAAGGAAGATAAGGGATGCTTACAGGGAAGAAACAGGGTGCAACCACGATGGCTCGACGGCGATGGGGTGCCGGCGGCGACCCGGGAGTGCGGCTGCAGTGCTGGAGGCGGCTGGTTCGGTTGAAATCGATGGTGCTGAGAGTAAAGGAGATGCTGGCCTGCTCTGGTGGTCGAGGGGAGAAGGAGGTGGTCGGAGGTGGCGTGGGTGACGTCGACGAGGGTCGACGGCGCGGTTCCCGGCGACCCGGGGATGGTGCAGGGTCGGGCTCGGGTTTGAAGGTGTTCCGGCCAGGGGAGGAGGAGAGCGACGACGAGGTCGGGACGAGGAGGAGGAGAGGGAGTCGCGGGCGGCGTCGACGACGAGACCTGCGGTGGTTGGTGGCGTCGTCGGGGTTGGGTGCAGGCGCGGAAAAGAGCGGAGGAAGGAGGAAGAGGGTGCGGCTAGGTTGAGGCGGTGCTGACGGCGACGGCGACGTCGTGGGGAGGTCGGCGGCGCGAGTGCGAGGGGCTAGGGTTAGGGTTCTGATGGTTCTCGTGATGGAGAAGATGAGTGGGGGAGGCGGCTGCATGGAGGGATTAAATAGGAGGAGAGAGAGAGTTGTTAGAGGGAGAGAGAATGAGGGAAGAGAGAGAGAGATAGGGAAAGGGAAGGGGGCCCACGAGTTAAAGTTAGGAGCTCGTGATTGGCCACGAGAGATTTTAAAAGGGATTTGAAAAAGAATTTGAAAGAGTTTGAGAGATTTATCAGTTAAAGAAAATATATAATCGTATATATATAGTTTAATATATTAAATTAAAATGGGCCTTTTTGGCGCGAAATGAAACATTTCCAAATCGAGCCCGGGTTGCGCCCAAATGTTCCAAATTCAAATTATAGGATTTTAAGCGGTTTCCAAATTTTGAAAAGAGGTGTTTTGTAATTAAAATGCATGCCCCCAAGTCGGACACTTGCACGCGCACGTAGTCGTCCAAACTTGCCCGTTTCACCGAACGGAACGGAATCTCGACACGCGGACGCTACCACGCGACTAGTGGCGACGAGTAGGCCAACATGGATACTTTTAATTTCATTTTAGGAGTTAAAATTTGTTATGTGCCAAAATGACTTAACCGGTTAAAATTTAGCAATAAACACCAGAAAATCAGAATAATTGGAAATGAGCAATATATAACTCTCAACCATTAATATGAATAGTATTATTGGGCTCGGGTGTTACATCATACCCAACTACAAAAGAATTTCGTCCTTGAAATTCCAAGAACACAAGATAGCTAACTACTGGAAAAGGTGAGGGAATTTCTGCCGAATCTTGTCTTCTAGCTCCCAAGTGGATTCTCCATGCGATCGATTACCCCGAGAAACTAGCACAAGAGGGATAACCTTGTTCTTAAGAACCTTTTCTCTTCGATCCTTGATTTCAACTGGTCGCTCTTCAAAAGTTAGATCCTCCCGTACGGTCAACTCCGAATGATCCAAGACATGAGTCTCATCACGAACATACCTCCGTAGTTGAGACACATGAAACACATCGTGCACTCCTGCCAATGACTGGGGTAACGCCAAACGGTATGCTACCTCTCCAACACGCTCCAATATCTCGAAGGGTCCAACGAATCGAGGACTAAGCTTTCCCCGACTTCCAAAGCGAATCACCCCTCTAGTCGGTGATATCTTCAGGAATACCAAATCACCCACGGCGAACTCTAGAGGTCTTCTTGACGTGTCGGCCCAACTTTTCTGTCTGTCTTGAGCTGCCTCCATATGCTTCCTGATTGTATTCACCTTCTCGACTGTCTGTACCACCAAATCTGGTCCTAGTAACCTTCGTTCACCAACATCATCCCAACAAACAGGTGAACGGCACTTACGACCAAACAGTGCTTCAAACGGAGCCAACTGAATTGTCGCTTGGAAGCTATTGTTGTACGAAAACTCCACCAGGTGTAGATGATCCTCCCATGAACCTTTGAAGTCTAACATGCAAGCCCTCAGCATATCTTCAAGGGTCTGGATCGTTCTCTCCGATTGTCCATCAGTCTGAGGATGATAAGCTGTGCTAAACTTCAATCGAGTCCCCAAACTTTCTTGTAAACTCCTCCAAAAGTGCGACAAGAATCGAGTGTCCCGATCGGACACGATGCTTACCGGTACTCCATGCAATCTGACAATCTCCTGCATGTACCGCTCTGCCAAAGTCTCTGTCGATTGACCAACCCGAAACGGAATAAAGTGAGCTGCCTTGGTCAACCGATCGACAATCACCCATACTGCATTGTTGCCCTTTGGACTCCGCGGTAAAGCCGTCACGAAATCCATGGTTATATGTTCCCACTTCCACTGAGGAATCGGAAGTGGTTGCAACAAACCAGCAACCCTTTGGTGTTCAGCCTTGACTTGCTGACACACTAAGCACTTAGCCACGAAGCGAGCAATTTCCCGTTTCATACCTTCCCACCAGAAATGCTGTCGAATATCTCGGTACATCTTTGTCCCTCCTGGATGTACAGAGTAAGCTGAACTGTGTGCCTCCTTCATAAGCTCTTCACGCACATCTCCCTTTGGCACACACACACGGCTACCATATCTCAACGAACCGTCTTCATGGATCAGTAAATCGGTTCGTAGTCCGGCTTCAACCTGCTCTCGAAACCTTTGCAGTCTAGGATCCTGCGATTGTGCCGCTTTAATCTTCTCAACTAAGGACGACTGTACTTGCAACTGCATCAACTGTCCTGTAGCATGTGGTAGCACAACCTTCAAGTCAAATCTCCGAAAATCCGCAATGATCTCTCTTTGTGCAGTCAATATTTGAATTGCTGGTAACCGACTCAGCGCATCCGGCACGACGCTGACTTTTCCCGGATGGTACTTACGATCAAGGTCATAGTCGGCCATCAGCTCCAACCATCTGCGTTGCCTCATGTTCAACTCCTTCTGAGTGAACACATACTTTAAACTCTTGTGGTCAGTAAAGACTTCAACTCTCTCGCCCAAAAGATAGTGTCTCCAAATCTTCAGGGCGAAGATCACGGCTGCAAGCTCTAAGTCATGAGTCGGATAGTTCTTCTCATGAGTCTTCAGTTGTCTCGATGCGTAAGCGACGACTTTCCCATTCTGCATCAGAACACTTCCCAATCCCTTTCCGGATGCGTCGCTATGAATCACCAGTCCTCCTGAATCATCCGGTACGGTTAGGATAGGGGCGGTTATCAACTTCTGCTTCAACGTCTCGAAGGCCAATGCACATCCATCCGTCCAAACAAACGGTACCACCTTACGCGTAAGCTTGGTTAACGGCTCAGCTAAACGAGCGAAGTTCTCCACAAATCTTCTGTAGTAACCGGCGAGTCCAAGAAAACTTCTTATCTCCTTAACATTCTTTGGAATAGGCCAATCTCGAACTGCTGCAATCTTTTCGGGATCGACGGCGATTCCATCGCCCGACACGACATGCCCCAGAACTTCACTTCTTCCAGCCAGAATTCACACTTACTCATCTTCGCAAATAAATTCTCTTGTCTCGGCGTCTGCAGTGCGATCCTTAAGTGCTCAGCATGCTCCTCCGGACTCTTCGAGTACACCAGAATATCGTCAATGAATACCACAATAAACTGGTCCAAGAACGGAGAAAAGATCCTGTTCATCAAATCCATAAATATTGCTGGCGCATTAGTCACTCCGAAGGGCATCACTAGATACTCGAAATGTACATATCGAGTTCGAAACGCCCATATCGAGTTCGAAACGCCGTCTTGCAAATGTCTTCTTCTTTTACTCGGACCTGATGATATCCCGATCGCAAGTCCAGTTTTGAGAATACCCTCGCGCCACTAAGCTGCTCAAAAAGTTCTCCAATGCGAGGGATCGGGTACTTGTTCTTAATAGTCACCCGGTTCAATTCTCGATAATCAATGCACATCCTTCTTCTTTACTAGAAGAACCGGAGCTCCCCAAGGCGAGTTGCTGCTTCAATTCCAACTCTTCTCGAGTAATTCACCCACTTGTTTCTTAACTTCTTCCAATTCCACTGGTGCCATCGGATAATAAGCCTTAGATACTGGTGCTGTACCAGGACTAAGATCAATCGCGAACTCCAGGTCTCGCCTCGGCGGTAAGCCTGATATATCTTCAAATACGTCTATAAAATCGCGAACAACTGCCGGCTCTTCATTACTATCAACTTCCATAGCTGCAAGAACACTGTTTGTCGGCCTAGCCCTAAACTCGACTGGCCCGACAGAACTGCTTCCTTACCGCAACTGCTGTCTGCATCGTTGGCCGCGAAAGGTCCAGCGAGACTACTAAGTCTCGTCCACTCCGCTGCATGCACGTCCACGGTTGCTCCATTCTGCCTTAGTCCGATAAATTCTCTTCCCTTTCCTCCGCGCAGTCTGCGGGAAGAACTTCTCCAGGGGGTTCTTAGAAAAACTTCGCCCAACTGATCGGCTTGGGCAAGCGGGTCTCCTCCACAAGCCGTCACTCTCGGGCGTAATCCACTAACTGAATGCGCACCACATCAACTCCTTTGTCCTCTGGAATCTGTGTCGCAATCAGCAAATTCTCCGAGTCACTAGCCACGGCTCGGCTGGCAACGGCTCCTCCAGAATAGTGAAAGTAGTAGGACCCAAACGTCTGAAATCTGCCACGGTCCCTACTCGGCTAACTGGTCTAGTTCCATCGTTGTTTACAGACTGCTGAACGATCTGCAAACCTTCCTGAAACAAATCTGCTATTGCTGATTCAGCTCAGTCTGTCTCTTTGATTTCCAGCATTTCTCTTATCACTCCAAGCATGGCGGCTTCGCTCACACACCTCCGGTACGTCTTCAACTTCTTACCTGTCGTAATCCTGAACTCAAAACACCCAACATTAGCATGATGATAGATTCTGAATATAGATCAAGGCTAGAACTCCAAGATACTTAAATAGAGTACTGCATTGTAGCTATGCCGCGGCATCATAGCCGCAATTACTTAACTCCACCCAAGTCGCCCAAGTCCTAGGGATAACAAGAAATCAGGTTTTCGACTCGACATGCAAAGTAAGTTTGCACGTCGTAAAAGATATAATCAGGAAGAATGTGATTCAAGAATGGTAAAAAGGTCAAGGTGGCAGGACATGTTTCCTAATCACGGGTATTCTGATTCGTGTATCGGGTGCAATACCCAACTACAAAGAATCAACCCAATTAACCTATGGCTCTGATACCAAAAGAACCATGTCACGCCCCGCTTCCCAGAGTACGCATGATTGGGCACGTGACATAGCCAACCATGCTACCTGTGGGTAGGAAAAATCCATCCACAGTCACATTACGGTTGTAGAGATATCAAGAACAAAATAATAAGCTAATCTAATACATGTCCAAATCCATAAATAACAAGAATCAATAAACAATAAGTGCGGAAGCTAATGATCCAATACAATGAATAAACAGTACGTCCCATAATGCGGGCTCACATCTGGAAATGAAATGAAATAAATAAACTAAACTCTAAGGAACTCACAGTTCAGCCTGCTGGCTGAAGTACTCCTGCTCAGTCGTCGACAGTGGTACGGAATCTGGGCCATGCAAAACCCAGACGTCAGCGCGTCATGATATTAAGTATATAGTATAAACATGATAATAAGCAATGCAAGTATGAACATGAATAAAGCAGTACTAAGAAATAACAGAGCAGGGTAATGTGCAATGGTGACTAAACTGTCCTATCAGGTTTCTACTCTATAGTCTTTGAAATCAATTGATAAATCGTCGATGTAACTCAATAGTATCCCGTACATACCCGGGACCACGGCCACAATATTCTCGGCTGCAGCCGAGACATGCCGTTAGGCACAGAATAGGAATGTGTACACTCGGTATTACCCCGTACATACCCGGGATCACGGCCACAATATTCTCGGTCGAACCGAGACATGCCGTTAGGCACAGAATAGGAATGTGTACACTCGGTATTACCCCGTACATACCCGGGATCACGGCCACAATATTCTCGGTCGAACCGAGACATGCCGTTAGGCACAGAATAGGAATGTGTACACTCGGTATTACCCCGTACATACCCGGGATCACGGCCACAATATTCTCGGTCGAACCGAGACATGCCGTTAGGCACAGAATAGGAATGTGTACACTCGGTATTACCCCGTACATACCCGGGATCACGGCCACAATATTCTCGGTCGAACCGAGATATGCCGTTAGGCACAGAATAGGAATGTGTACACTCGGACGGTAGTGAACTGTCGAGTTACAAGTCAGGTTCATCTTTGATTTCCCCATACCCCCAAGTTATATATGTCAGGTCAGGTATTCAGTAGTCAAGGATCAATGCCAACACATGATCAAAAGTAGGTCTGTCTGGATAGACAGCAGGAATGGTCCAAAAGGACCCCAAGTCATGTTGTAGTCCACTAGGCTGGGTCAGTATGTATAGGGTGTCATGTCCGGTGTATCAGTACATGTGTCAGGTGTATCAAAATCGGGTCAATATGTAATGCAATCAAATGTATACTGATAACAGGTATAGTAACGATTAAGGAAACAACAGCAGGAACAGTAAATAACAATATTACTCCATGTAAACACAGTGATGCTTTGTATTCTCTTATTAACAGGTTCACGCACCTTTGGGGTGCAATAGTCACAAGGTAAACGATATTAATAACACGAAGCAATGAAGCTATTAAAACTACAGCATGGATAATAGTCACAAGGGTGATCTAGCAGGTTAAGCAAGGACGTTCTAATTGGTTTAATTAGTTTACAGCGAGGATTGATAGCAGACTGATTAATTACAAGAACTACCATACTGATTTAATGTTAAGGATTATTGTGACCGTCAGTTTTAAGTTATAAAATAATATGATAATCAAGAGTAAAGCAGGACTTGATATTGTGTATTAGCATGTTAAAGCAAGTATTCGGATACTTGCCTCGACGGTTTCGCAAACCGAAAAGCACGGATGCAAAGTCGGCAGAAAACACGAGATGGGTGCATGGGACACGGATCGAGTCCCAACAGAGAACAACGGGATCACACGGACCAGGGTACTTCGCTGGAGCATCGGGTTCACAAGACGGCACGGTCGGGTTCCGGCAAAAGTCACGGCAACGAAGTTAGCAACAATGATACGATACACGCAAAATAACGACCAGCGAGGGGGATTAGCCCAAAAGGAAGATAAGGGATGCTTACAGGGAAGAAACAGGGTGCAACCACGATGGCTCGACGGCGATGGGGCGCCGGCGGCGACCCGGGAGTGCGGCTGCAGTGCTGGAGGCGGCTGGTTCGGTTGAAATCGATGGTGCTGAGAGTAAAGAAGATGCTGGCCTGCTCTGGTGGCCGAGGGGAGAAGGAGGTGATCGGAGGTGGCGCGGGTGACGTCGACGAGGGTCGACGGCGCGGTTCCCGGCGACCCGGGGATGGTGCAGGGTCGGGCTCGGGTTTGAAGGTGTTCCGGCGAGGGGAGGAGGAGAGCGACGACGAGGTCGGGACGAGGAGGAGGAGAGGGAGTCACGGGCGTCGTCGGTGACTGGAGGCGGCGTCGACGACGAGACCTGCGGTGGTTGGTGGCGTCGTCGGGGTTGGGTGCAGGCGCGGAAAAGAGCGGAGGAAGGAGGAAGAGGGTGCGGCTAGGTTGAGGCGGTGCTGACGGCGACGGCGAGGTCGTGGGGAGGTCGGCGGCGCGAGTGCGAGGGGCTAGGGTTAGGGTTCTGATGGTTCTCGTGATGGAGAAGATGAGTGGGGGGGCGGCTGCATGGAGGGATTAAATAGGAGGAGAGAGAGAGTTGTTAGAGGGAGAGAGAATGAGGGAAGAGAGAGAGAGAGATAGGGAAAGGGAAGGGGGCCCACGAGTTAAAGTTAGGAGCTCGTGATTGGCCACGAGAGATTTTAAAAGGGATTTGAAAAAGAATTTGAAAGAGTTTGAGAGATTTATCAGTTAAAGAAAATATATAATCGTATATATATAGTTTAAGATATTAAATTAAAATGGGCCTTTTTGGCGCGAAATGAAACATTTCCAAATCGAGCCCGGGTTGCGCCCAAATGTTCCAAATTCAAATTATAGGATTTTAAGCGGTTTCCAAATTTTGAAAAGAGGTGTTTTGTAATTAAAATGCATGCCCCCAAGTCGGACACTTACACGCGCACGTAGTCGTTCAAACTTGCCCGTTTCACCGAACGGAACGGAATCTCGACACGCGGACGCTACCACGCGACTAGTGGCGACGAGTAGGCCAACATGGATACTTTTAATTTCATTTTAGGAGTTAAAATTTGTTATGTGCCAAAATGACTTAACCGGTTAAAATTTAGCAATAAACACCAGAAAATCAGAATAATTGGAAATGAGCAATATATAACCCTCAACCATTAATATGAATAGTATTATTGGGCTCGGGTGTTACAATTTTCTAAGGAATCAAAGTGTAGATTGTTCAAGTTGATTAATAAAGGTAGTTGTTTTATTTAATTCTTTTGCATTTTACATTATGTTTTCCCTCTCTATCTTTTCATCTTCTTTTCCCAACATGCGCGAGTAATTCTCCGCTTGTTAGGGTTCGTAGGATTAGGGTAGGCTAATGGATGATGAACATCCCTAAACTCTTTTTAAGTCCTATAAAGTTTATGAACTTTATCAAAAGAATCATTAATATCCTAATCGGGCGTGCTAACAATTCTTTCCTAGTTCCGACCGCGATTAGCGATTAGATTAATGATTGTTTTGGTAAAGGCTAGATATGAACAGAGTTCCGTGTCGAGATAAGGGTTAAGAGTGGGATTCCTTTTCCCTCCAGAAACCCTAATCTACACACATCACCGTCGTTCTAGTTATAAATCTATTAAAGGATAAAAAGGGTAACTTTTTATTAATCGTCCATAACTACTAAATCCTAACGAACCCTACAAGCCCTTTTATTATATTAACTACATCCCTAAAATAATCTAGATCTATATTTTTGCATTCTTGCTTAACGTAGATCTAGAAACCATTCTACAACATTCTTATTTCTTCCTCCTTTCTCAACACATCTAAAGTAAGAGTAAAAAATTCAACGTTTCCCTGAGGACGACCCGTACTCATCTCGGTCTAGCTACGCGCGATACCGTTATTGATTGCGGTTAACTACATACATACACTTTTTCGAGCCAATCAATCATCGCCGGACTTTCCACCTTTACGATTATCGTCCTTCGGTTCCTTCAGGATCTGTTGTTAGTTTGGGGGTCCGAAAGGATTCTTGATTTGAGTGCTCCAACATTTGAACTTTCTTGGTCGGCTCTTGGAATGTCTTGAAACCCGCGGTGCATAGAAAAGGATTCATCCAGGTAGCGAGATTTCCGATGAAGAGATTGACGGATTGTTCTTATTTCAACGGTGGCTCACATTTGACGAAAAGATTGTGTTAGCTGGTGTCACACACTCTGCTGGGTTTGTAGAGGCAGAATTTTCAAAAAACAATTTTAAGCGGGCAACACCGACTATAACCCTAAGAACTACTGTAAGCCCTAAATAACAAAAACTTGCATAGGTTCTAATCTACTATGGAAGTGATTATACTTATGTGTTCAAGTCCTTCGGGTCTTCTTATCCTCTTCTTAAGCTCCTCATCTGTCGGGATCAAGCTTGGTCGTCGGCCCCTCATGTCGAAAATGACCCACCCGAGAGTCTATAGTTCAAGCTCCAATCTCAAAACTGAGGTAACTAAAGCACCTAGTTTGCTAATCTAGATGGTTTAATGGATGTAGAATGTGTTAATGGATTAGTTTATCTCATAAACCTTAGGTTTCTCAACTCATGTGAGAGTTAGGGTTTAAGGAAGAAGAAGAGATCAAAGGAGGAAAGAGAAAGGCAAGTATAGAATGAATGAAGAATGGCTAAGTCTAGAAAATATCAAGCATTTCATTTTACAATATAAATATTGTAACCATGCTTGAATAGTCATCACAAATGAATAAATAAAACAAGTAGCCAAGCTTTAAACCATGCTTTAAAACACCGTATCCCTCTACCTCATTATCTATTTAAACAAATAGATTAACACAAAAATAAGGTGTTTTCTTCTAGAAGCATTCTAGTGTAAATATAAGAATACCCTCACCTTATATACATACCCGTATTTGTACTACAAAAAATACAAATACTAAGAGATAAAATAATCCAATAGTATAATACTAGATCATTATTAAATCAATACTTGATTCAATAATGCGGCTTAATCCTAAGCCCGTTATTATTATCCTTCCGAACAAAAATCCATGTAGCTAGTACACGTATATGATCGGAATCCTGCACGTATAACCGTACGGCCTCTACATCGTATCGTCTGAACCAGGGAAATGCTCTGTGTGGGACTTTAAAGATTCGATAGTACACTGACAATGGGTTTAACCACAAGCACGTCAGCGACACTAGCTGTACGTAACGGCTACCCAGGTACCCGTCGAAAAGAAGTCCGACGAGCAAACTCATCCGAACTCCTACTGAGCCTATCCGTGACAATCTCCGTACAGTCCGGTTTGTTCGTCTGAGAGTATCGCATACCAGGTCCAGGGGTGAAAAATGTCAGACCCTTAATAACCTGACAAGTCATGCTGATGTGGCTTAAGACCATCCGAGAATCTACTAATCTAACTATCAGTAATTCTCAAT
This sequence comes from Agapanthus africanus, assembly GCA_030015575.1. Lineage (NCBI taxonomy): Eukaryota > Viridiplantae > Streptophyta > Magnoliopsida > Asparagales > Amaryllidaceae > Agapanthus > Agapanthus africanus. The sequence goes on from JASDDO010000024.1 coordinate 257,062,081, forward strand.
TCGCTCTAATCAGAGACTTATGGTGTTGGACAATTGAACACAACGCGATATCAACTCCCTATACCGGGAGGGACGAATTCCCAATAATTGCTTACTGTCTCCATGTGGCTCAGGACTATACCCAACTAAAACCCGTTTGCACGACTCGGTAGAGCCGTGGTAAGGTAGTAATCAAAGCACAGTGGGAACTCACACAAGACAAATGATAATCTCAAGTCCACAGACTATTTGTACTCATGTCATTAGAGAAATGCTATCTGACGATAGGTATAATACTATCTAGCCAGTTCTCGGCGAGTCCGTCCAGTGTACTCACCTCCAGTGAGCACCTGTATACGATCTTAGGTTCCAAAGACCAATGGCTGTGGGACCAACCATCACCCCTCGTCGGGGTCTAGAAATGTATACACCAATCTTCTCCGGAGTATCGATGCCCTGTCTCGATACTCCCACCACTATGGACATTTAAAGATGTGCTTATGGACTACCCAGCCCCCACAAGTATGATCGCCATTATAACGCTGGTAGTCAAGCAATAATCCTACGAGATTTATCAACATGTATTAACGATACGTAATAATAAGTAAAACATATACACATGTTAAGATAAAGACAAATCAAATAGCATACTATCATATCGAGTAAGATTGTCCTGTACATACATATGTCCAAGCATCCACTATTTATATATATACAATAATGGCCTCCAGGGCATACATATCCAACAATCTCCCATTTGCACTAAGGCCATATATTGGCGTATCGAGTACCCAACGTCTGCACTAGAGCCAGTTGTTGGTGTATCGCATACCCAACATCTCAAATAGTCTTTCGAACCGTGCTTGAGGGAGGGCCTTAGTGAATGGATCCGCCGTGTTCTCTTTTGTGTCTACTCTCCACATCTCAATCTTCCTGATCAGGTGATACCACCTCAATATGTGTCTGGATTTCTGACGGGACCGTGGTTCCTTTGCTAAACCCATAACCCTATTGTTGTCACAATACAATGCTATTGGATTAATAATGGGCGGAACTATCTCAAGTTCAGTAATGAACTTCTTTATCCAGACCGCTTCTTTTGTGGTATCGTTGGCAGAAATGTATTCAGCCTCCATCATCGAGTCTGTAACAGTGTCATGTTTGGAGCTCTTCCAACAGACCGCCCCTCCGTTGATGGTAAACATAAAACCCGAGATAGACTTGTTGTCATTCTTGTCACTCTGGAAGCTCGAGTCGGTAAAGAACTCCACCTGGAGATTCCCTCTACCATACACCAAGAACAATTCCTTAATCCTTCTCAAGTACTTAAGAATGTTCTTCACTGTTGTCCAGTGATTCTCTCCTAAGTTTAACTGATACCGGCTCACCACGCTAAGCGTGTAAGCTACATCTGGTCTGGTACATAGCATCTCATATATTATAGATCCTACCGCCGAAGCATAAGGTATAATGCTCATGCGAGCCCTCTCCCCATCAGTCTTGAGAGACATCTCTTTGGAGAGGGCGATTCTGTGTAATGCGGGTATATTACCGCACTTGGAATCTTCTATACTAAATTATTTTAGTATGGCCTCTATATACCTCGACTGTGAAAGTCCCAACAATCTCTTGGATATATCTCTGTAGATCTTAATCCCCAGAATGAAGGAGGCATCACCGAGGTCTTTCATGGAGAACCTTTGTGACAAGAACAACTTGACTGATTGTAGCATATGAATGTCATTTCCTATCAAGAGAATGTCGTCCACATACAAGACTAGGAATACGACTGTTCTTCCTATAATCATCTTATAGATATACGGCCCATCTTCATTTTTGATGAAGTTAAATTTCTTGACTGTTTCATCAAAACAGATGTTCCAGTTCCGTGATGCCTGCTTTAATCCATAAATGAATTTAAGCAACTTGCACACTTTTCCGCTGCTCCCATTGTCTACGAAACCTTCCGGCTGATCCATATAAACGCACTCTTCCAAACTTCCGTTCAGAAAATCTGTTTTTATGTCCATCTGCCAGATTTCATAGTTATGGAAGGCAGCAGTGGTAAGTATGATCCAAATGGATTTGAGCATAGCCACTGGAGAAAAGGTTTTGTCATAGTCCACACCGGATCTTTGAAGAAAATATTTTGCAACAAGACTAGCCTTTTAGGTTTCCACCTGTCTATCTACACCAATCTTCTTTTTAAAGATCCATTTGCATCCAACGGGGTTTACCCCAGGAGGAGCAATATCCAAGGTCCAAACTTTATTAGTGTATATGGACTCCATTTCAGATCGCATAGAATCCAACCATTTATCAGAGTCCATACTGGTAATGGACTGCTTGAAACTAGTAGGATCATTTTTTTCCAAGATGCAATCCTCCCGATCCCCATCTATGAGAAAACCGTAGTATCTCTCGGGCGGATGAGAAATCTTACTAGATTTGCTGAGTGGCTGAGGTTTGTCAGGTTCTATTGAATTTTCTGGTTCTACCAAATCTTCAGTTGTAGTTGGTCCTTCTGGAATTTCTTCTAGTTCTACCGTGCTCCTATTAATTTCTTTTGCAAAAAATTTATTCTCTAAAGAGATTGCGTGGCGAGCAACAAACACCTTCTGTTTCTCGGTGTAGTAGAACAGATATCCTAGAGAATTCTTAGGATATCCTACAAACTTACAAAGAACTGATCATACCACAAGTTTATCCGGTTTTTGCGTTTTCACATAGGCCGGACAACCCCATATCTTAAACTGCTTAAGATATGAATTCCTTCCACTCTATATTTTATATTGAGTTTTAGGCATAGATTTGGATGGAACATAATTCAGTAGGTATGCTGTTGTCTAAAGCGCATAACCCTATAATGAAAGAGGTAACTCAGTGCTACTCATCATGGAGCGAACCATATTCATGAGAGTACGATTCCTTTGCTCTGACACACCATTATGCTGTGGTGTATACGGAGGAGTAAGCTGAGAGAGAATACCATTCTTTTTTAAGTAGTCGAGGAATTCCGTGCTTCAGTACTCCTCTCCTCTATCAGATTGGAGAATCTTGATACTTTTACCTGTCTGGTTCTCTACTTTGTTTCTGTATTTTTTGAATTTCTCAAAAACTTCAAGTTTGTGTTTCAAAAGATACACATATCCAAATCTAGAGAGATCGTCAGTGAACCCACCCCTTGTATGTAAAGACATTAGACTGCATACATCACTGTGTATGAATTCCAAGAGCTCTGTCGCTCTTTCTCAATGTCCGGTGAACGGAGATTTGGTCATCTTCTCTTTGAGACAAAACTGACAAGTTTCATAGGATAAAAATTTGAACGGATTCAGATATCCATCCTTATGCAACTTACTTAGTCTTTTCTCACTGATATGACCAAGTCTACAATACTACAAGTAGGCTTCGTTCATATCTGAACTCTTCCTCTTGTATGTGTTTTGTATATTGAATACTGTGTTTTGATTTAGAACATAGTACCATTACACAGTGTACCTTCTGCAACCAATACCTAATTAAGGTAAATATTCATGATATTTCTATCTAGAGTAAAGTTGTATCCATCCTTATCAAGTAAAGAAACTGATATGATATTGCAAAGCATGGAAGGTACATAGTAGTAGTTGTTCAAAATCATAGTATTGCCGTTTGGCAATACTAGGTGATATTTACCGACGGCATCATCATCAACTTGTACTCCGTTCCCTACTCTGTAACACCCTAGTACATTTATATGATCTTTTATTTGGGTATTTTCCTAATCTTGCGACAACTTCTCGTTTATTACTGTTTTGGGTGCGGATAGTGCATTTGGTATCTGTGGTTTGTATCCGACATGACCCACATGCCTGAAACCCATCATGGTTCTAGATTACGTCATATTTTACTAGTACAGAGGACCGTGCACATCTAGATTCTATATACATGTATAAGGTATTTTGTGTCTGCATATCTTTAAATGATACAAATTATAACCAAACAGTACATTTTAATATCTAGCATGGCCTGTTATCATACTCCATATCATATGTGTGCATCCATACATCGTGTTTATGTCTAGATTGCTAAAACAGACTTGTTTGGATCGCTATGGGTATTTACGTATATCCGTTCTTAGGGGTATGTATTTTATTTAACTAGACATTGCATTATAGTTTTAACTGATACGTATATTATCCATATTTTAAAACTAGATTTTTAGAAGAGACCTGGGCATTTTTCGGAGTATTTTAATATGAGTTGTATAATCCAAGAAAATATATTATTAAATTCTTTATATATAAACAGATTATATAAACGAATATATATTATATATATTAACTAAATTATATTTCCTCACCGTTTCTCTCTATCTCTCTATCCTCTCTCTCTCCCCTCTCGTATCCTCTCTTTCTCTCTCCTCTCGCACACTCTCTCTACCCTTTGTCTCCCTCTCTCCCCTATATATATATATATATATATATATATATATATATATATATATATATATATATATATATATATATTCCTAATATTTACACCAAAAACCTCTCTCCTCTCTTTCTCTATTTTTTTTCCTTCCTGCTTCGTTTCTCACGACGAAACCTAGCGTCATCCCCCGTCTTCGCCGCCGACCTCCCCACAACCTCGTCAACCTCACCTCGACCTCATCAACACCACCTCCACTTCTTCCTCTCCTCCTTCGTCCCCGACGATATCCCTACAACTCCCGAGCACCCAGCAACTGACCTCAACACTCAAGAACCTCCACCCTCATCGCCGGCGACTCGCCGTCACCATCACCTTAACTCCGCTTTCACCTCCTTATCCCTCTCGTCCTTCTCCCCGAGAACCCACAACCCTGACCACGAACCCTACACAGCCCCGACGAACCCAAGCAACCCAAGAAACCCTCACCTCGCCGCCGATCACCTCACCATCATGACCTCGTTGACTTAACCTCTACTTCCTCTTCTTCCTCTTCTCTACCCGAGCTCCCTGCACCGACGACCATCCCTGCAACGCAAACCCCGACGACCTGTGACCCAACGGCAACAACTTAAGAAACCCATCTCCGGAGACCCTAACCTCATCGTCGTCACCATCGTCGACCGCACCATCTTCACCTCCTTCTCCCCGACACCCTGACCACTACCAGCAACACCCTGCACTCTCAACAACCCAGACTCCCCGATCACCATAGCACCCGACAAACTCTCTGCCCCTCATCGTCGACGACAGCCCATCGTCGCCTCCTCCGTCCTCTGTCCAGAGCCCAACCAGCAGCCACACCACCATTCTTTCTTCTTCCTCTTCTCCTTTCTTTCTTTCTTTTCTTTTTCTTGATCTTGATTTCTTGATTATTCCGGCCAGCTCACCGGAGTCTCACATGTCGCCGACGATCCGGACGACCCAGTCATCGTCGTTGTCCAGTGTAGTCACGTCATTGATCAGCCAGGTCCAGTCCTGCACGCATGAGTTGCATCGCGACGTTTATCCGACGTCGAACGTGACGTACGTATCCCGACATGAGATCCGATCAGGCAAGTTTAACTTGCAACATTCTATGTTAATATATCTATTTATATATGAATAAAAATAGTACTTGTGTTTCATTATGCAGCAAATATTATATTTTTACCGTTTTACAGTATCCGTGCGTATCCGTACCGATAATAACATATTTAATTGCATACCGGAACATCATGATATCATTATACTATTACATTAGTACAACGTATTATCTAGTGTGCATCGTACGTAGTCATGGACGTATAAAAGGTTATTACAGATAGATACATGTGCATCCGTGCATTAACAATGTTTCGATATCAACTACAGTTTCACATTGGATATCTATTTGATGCATGTACATCACCTGGTATATTCATGACACACTACTTGTTACATGGATCTTGTTACTAATGCCAACGATATTGACGTGTTGTCCTGACGGACGTAACTTGTTGTCTGCATAGATGAAAACTGTACATGCTTAATCCTGTGTTGGCATTAGGTCTATATTGGCAATACCTGACTTGAACACAAACTTGGGGGTAAAGGGAAAATCAAGAATGCAACCGAAACGTAACTCAAAAGGCTATTATTACATGTTTGTCATTTTTCTGGGCGTTACAGAATAATTACCTGTTTGCCGTTTTTTCGGGCGTTACGGAATAATTACCTTTTTTGCCGTTTTTCCGAGCATTACGAAATAAATCCTGTTACCGTGGTCCCGTGGGGAATGAACGGGACATGGGCTGTTGGGTTACGATGAGGATTACATTAATTGATTTCAAAGACTATTAGAATAGATAACTTAGAAGCACAGTTAGGGTTGCACGTCACACATCACCTACATACACATACATCACTGTTTCATACCTGTGTTACTCATTTATATTCATATTTACTTATATCGTTATATCTTGGTTGTCACTGTTTCTTTGATATAATGACGCACTGACGTCTAGGTTTTGCATGGCCCAGTTCCTCAACCTTTGTTGCAGGCTGAACATGAGTATTTTAGCCATCAAGTCAAGAAGTGAGGAATTGAACGATTGTTATTTAGAGATGTTCTGTTTAGTTTAGTTTATTTTCCGCAGTTTTATTCCTTAATGTGAGCCCATATTAGAACAAGTTTCAGATGTTGTTTATTGGATTTTAATTCGTTTCCGCTTATGCATTTTCTTGACTCTATTTACTGTGGTAAATGGACATGTACTGGATAGATTTTATATTTTACTATTCTTGATATCTTATAGACAGCCGTAATGTGACTATGGAGGGATGTTTTCTAGCCATAGGTACGTGCCGTTGTTTCACACTCTGGTAAGAGGGGCATGACAGTTTTTGTTTGGTATCAGAGCATAGGTTTTAGGTTGGTTTGGTTTGGTTTCTTTTGTAGTAGGGTATTTGACCAAATACACTAATCAGGAAATCCAGAATTTTAGGAACATGTCCTGCCACATTATTATCTTGTCATTCGAATTCTTAAATCTTATCCTTCTCTTAAACTCTTTTATCTCAACGGTTTGGAAATGATTTTGCATCTCAGCTTGGAATCCTTTCGGTTCCTTATTATTTCTCCCATCTTATTCTTTCGATTCTGTTAGTAGGATTTGGACTACTTGAATAAAGTTATGTAGTTGTAACTATGTACCGCAATATGGTTACAACGCGGTACTCTATTTAGATAACTTGGAGTCCTATTTTGATTCTTTCTCTTGACATATGGTCGTTGTATTACCCTGTTTCCTCTCGGCGTCATTGTTTACGAGTTTATGTCTTATCGCAAGTTTGAATCCAGCAACCACGTTATATTTTTCCTCTCGTAAGAACCAATCCGTTTGTGTTTTGAAGAATAAGGAGTAACACAGGAGAGCATATGATAATTGCAGTACTTCGAGATTAACCCCAGCAGGAGTTGGTACAGACCGGTTAAAGGCTGATATGATGTAAGATGTTTGATTGAAGAAGTTATGACAAACCCGCCTCAGTTTATCAGAGTAGCGCAGTGGAAGTGTGGTGGGTTGATAACTCATAAGTCTTTGAATAAACTTGCAAATTCATGATCAGAGGAACCGTTTACTAAAGGTGAAGTTCGTAGACAAGTTACAGATGAAGCAAAGTGAGCAGTTCGGGATTTCATGGATGTGTTCAATGACATCTCGAGTTTACCGTCTAAATGAGATATGGAGTTTGCGATTGATCTTATTCCTGGAGCAACGCCAATTTCAAAAACCTATTATCCAATGGCACTGGTGGAGCTAGAAGAAGTAACAAACAGTTCGCCAAATTACTAGAAAAGGGTTGGATTCGCAACAGCAATTCATCCTGGGGAGCTCTAGTTCTTCTAGTCAAGAAGAAGGATGGCACGCGGAGGATGTGCATCGATTATCGAGAATTAAATCGGATGACTATTAAGAACAAGTACCCAATCTCTCGCATCGGCGAGTTATTCGATCAACTCCGTGGTGCGAGGGTATTCTCGAAGCTGGATATGCGATCCGGATATCATCAAGTTTGGGTGAAATCAAAAGATATTTCCAAGACAGCGTTCCGAACTCGATATGGGCATTACGAGTACTTAGTGATGCCATTCAGAGTCACGAACGCACCATCAATATTTATGCACTTGATGAATTGAATCTTTTCACCGTATCTGAACCAGTTCGTAGTGGTGTTTATCGATGACATTCTGGTCTATTCGAGGAGCAAAGAAGAGCATGCAAAAAACTTGAAGATTGCACTGCAAACGTTGAGGCAAGAAAGGTTATATGCTAAGATGAGCAAGTGTGAGTTTTGGTTCAAAGAATTGAAGTTCTTGGGTCATGTCGTATCCGGAGATGGAATTGCCGTTGACCCTAAAAAGATTGCGGCAGTTCATGATTGGCCAATTCCAAAGAACGTAGCGGAGATTAGAAGTTTTCTTGGGCTTGCCGGATATTATAGAAGGTTCGTGGAGAACTTCGCTCGAATTGCGGAACTATTGACCAAGCTAACGCGAAAGGAGATACCGTTCGTATGGACGGAGAAATATGTGTCAGCTTTTGAAGCGTTGAAGCAAAGATTGACCACCGCTCCTATTCTGACCATACCATACAGTTCCGGAGGGTTGGTTATTCACAACGACGCATCTGGGAAAGGCCTGAGATGTGTTCTAATGCAGCATGGAAAGGTTATAGCCTATGCGTCGAGACAATTGAAAACTAATGAGAAGAACTACCCAACTCATCATTTGGAGCTAGCAGCAGTGATTTTTGCTTTGAAGATTTGGAGACACTACTTATTGGGCGAATGGGTAGAAGTATTTACCGATCACAAGAGTCTAAAGTATGAGTTCACACAGAAAGAGCTCAACATAAGGTAACGTAGATGGTTGGAGCTGATGGCTGACTATGATCTTGATCTAAGATACCATCTGGGGAAAGTTAATGTAGTGCCGGATGTGCTATGTTGGTTGCCAGCGGTACGAATGTTGACTACACAAAAAGAAATTATAGCTAATTTTCAGAGATTCGAGTTGGAGGTTGTATTACTGCACTCTTTGGGACAGTTGATGCAGTTGCAAGTACAGTCATCCTTGATCGATAATATTATAGCAGCGCAGTCATGTCACGCCCCACTTCCCAGAGTACGCTAAAATGGGCACATGACATAGACAACCATGCTACCCGTGGGCAGGAAGTATCCATCCACAGTCGCATTACGGCTGTAGCGATATCAAGAATAAAATAAAACTATCTAAACATGTCCATAATCCAAGATAACATGAGTCAAGAATAATAAAATGCGGAAGCGAAAGATCCAATACAAAATAACTGGAATGTATGTCCCATAATGCGGGCTCACATTAGGAAATAAATGCAAGAAAGAAAACTAACTACTGCTGACACTCACGACTCAGCCTGTCGGCTGAAGTACTCCTGCTCGGACTGCGACAGCAGTACAGAATCTGGGCCATGCAAAACCCAGACGTCAGCGCGTCAAGTCATCAAGTAATAACATATAAACAGGGTAACAGGCAATGCGAATTTAAACATGAACAAGTAAGGGTAACAATAATATAAATCAGAGCGGTGCAGTGGGTAAACTAAACTGTTCTATCAGGTTTTCTGTTCTAAAGTCTTTGAAACCAAATTGATGAATCATCGATGTAACTCAATAGTATCCCGTACATACCCGGGACTACGGCCCCAGATTCTCGGTGCTGAAACCGAGACATGCCGCTAGGCACTAAACAGGAATGTGTACAGATGAATGATGTCAGCAGCATCAATCCAAGGCTGGCCTAGCCTCTAAACTGATCAGAACAGGTGGCGAACTGTTAAGTTACAAGTCAGGTTTCACCTTTGATTTCCCCATACCCCCAAGCTATATGTGTATGTCAAGTCAGGTATCCCGAAATCAAGAACTAATGCCAACACAGGATCAGGTAAACAGGTTTGTCTGGATAGACAACAGGAACGGTCCATGAGGACTACATGTCAGGTTTGTTGGCATTAGACACAAGATCAGGTAACAGGTCAGGTCATGATACATCAGGTCAAGTCAAGCAGTATACGGTACCATGTCGGGTCAATCAATATGTATGAAGCAAGTCAGGTCAAGATGTAAACGATATCATGGGTGTGCTCATACTCAGTTACATAATCAAGCATGGTCATCAACAACATAGATTTGAGCAACGAATTATACAATAAAGAAGCATCGACTAATTAGCAGCACAGTTATCAATTGTGTGTCCGAGGTGTTAACAACATTATAAGAATACAATACAACAGTTAGGGCCGTTAAATCATGTTAACCAGTTTAAGAATTTTGTGGGTGCAATGATATATATATATAGGTTCCAAGTTTGAAAGACAAAATGATATATAACGATATTGAACACGAAAATGGGAAATGATCGTACTAAAGTTAAAACTACAGGTTTAGGGTGTTATCAATGTGTAAGTAAGTATTATTTAGCATGTAGTAAGGGGTACTTGCCTCGACGGGTCGCGAACCGGGAATACGGAATGTTAAACGTCGGCGGGGAAAACTCGTGACGGGCGCACGGTTCACGGAATGAACCCAAACGACGAACAGTGGAACCACACAGACCAGAGTACCTCGCTGGATCGTCGGGACACGTCGCCGGCACGGCCGGATTCCGGCGAACCCAAAAACAGCGAATCTACAATTTTCAAGAATTCATGAAACGACAAAAGAAGAATCAAGAAGAGGGAAAAGAAGAAGGATAGAGACGAGGGTGCTCACGAGGATCTGTGGAGGGGTGGTGATGGTCGACCACGTCGACGGAGCTCCGGCGACTTGCCTGCATGGAACCATCGGCCAAACAAGAACAGGGAAAAGAATGAGAAAAGGAAGAAGAAGGAAAGAAGGAGAGGAGGGAGAGGTAGGCTTACTGGGTGCGCACGAAGACCGGGGACACGGGGACGAGGTCACCGGCGGCGACTCCCGGCGGCGCAGACGCGTGCAGGGGTGCGCAGGTAGCCGCGGTTGCTGGTGCAGGGTGCACGGGGTGTTGATGAAGGAGGGAGAAGAGATGGATGTGGAGGCGACGAGGGCGAGGAGGCCGGTGATGGTGGCGTCGGCGTGGGCTACTGCGGCGAAGGGAGACGGTGGCTAGGGTACGCGCGCGAGGTGGGTTCACAGAAGGAAAGAAATTGAGGAGAGAGGAAGTTTATATATAGAGGGGAGAGAGAGAGAGATATAGGGAGAGAGAGAGAGAGAGAGACGGGGAGAGAGAGAGAGAGAGGTTAGCGAGAGGGGAGAAAGAGAGAGATTGGGGCCCACGGGGTTATTAGAGAAATTTGATTGGTTGGGATGAAAAAAATTGAAAGATTTAAAGGAAACAGGAAATATTATGAGGTTATAATATATATATTTTGACGGTTTAAAAAGATATATTAGAAATTGGGATTTGGCGCAAAGTAAAATGTTTCCAAATCGCGCCCGGGTCGGGTCCAAAAATTTGAAATTGAAATAAGAAAATCTTAGGCGGGATCCAAAATTTAAAATGAAGTATTTTATGATCAAAAAGCATACCCCAAAACGGACACACGTGCGTGCGCGTAGCCGTCCAAACTCGCCCGTTTTACTGAACGGGACGAGAACACGATGCACGGACGCTACAACAGGGTTAGGGGTGTCAAGCATGCCATGACGAATATTTTTAATTTTATTTTAGATGCCTTAAATTGTTATATGTAGAAATGAATTTCCGGGTAAAATTTATAGCTCACAACAGTCAAGTAGGATCAACGAAATAAATACCATACGCTAACATACGACAACAGAAACCAGTAGCATTGGGCTCGGGTGTTACAAGTCGCATGATCCAAGGTTGCAGAAGTTTCGAGAAGAAGTAGAAGCGGGACTTCGAACGAACCTATTAATTCATGAAGATGGTTCGTTACGATATGGGAGTCGTTTATGTGTGCCGAAAGGAGATTTTCGTGAAAAAGTTATGAAGGAGGCTCATAGTTTCGCATAATCCGTACATCCGGGAGGCACAAAGATGTACAGAGATCTACGACAACATTTCAGGTGTGAAGGCATGAAAAGGGAGATTGCTCGCTACGTATCGAAGTGCTTGGTGTGTCAGCAGGTCAAGACTGAACATCAAAAGGTAACTGGTTTATTGCAACCACTTCTGATTCCTAAATGGAAGTGGAAACATATAACCATGGATTTCATGACAGCTTTACCACGAAGTCCATAGGGAAATAATGCAATTTGGGTGATTGTTGATCGATTGACCAAGGCAGCTCATTTTATATCGTTTCGAGTTGGTCAATCGATGGAGGCTTTAGCAGAGCAGTACATGCAGGAGATTGTGAGATTGTATGGAGTATCTGTGAGCATCGTTTCCGATTGTGATATCCGATTTTTATCGCACTTTTGAAGGAGTCTACAGCAAAGTTTGGGGACTCGATTGAAGTTTAGTACCGCCTATCATTCTCAGACAGATATCCAGTCTGAAAGAACGATCCAAACTCTTGAAGATATGTTGAGAGAATGCATATTAGACTTCAAAGGTTCATGGGAGGATCATTTGCACTTGGTGGAGTTTTTTTATAATAACAGTTTTCAGGCGACTATAAAGATGGCTCCATTCGAAGCATTATATGGTCTTAAGTGTCGTTCGCCCGTCTGTTGGGACGATGTAGGAGAAAGAAGATTATTGGGACCGGATCTTATTGTGGAAATAGTGGAGAAAGTCAACGTGATCCGAAATCATATGAAGGCGGCACAAGATCGACAGAAAAGTTGGGCCGATACAGGACGAAGGCCTCTGTAGTTCGCAGTTGGTGATCTTATATTCCTGAAGATATCACCGACCAAAGGAGTGATTCGATTTAGTAGTCGAGGTAAGCTTAGTCCTCGATTTGTGGGGCCTTTCGATATTATCGAGCGCGTTGGAGAAGTAGCTTATAGATTGGCTTTGCTACCATTCTTGGCGAGTGTTCATGACGTATTTTATGTATCTCAACTTCGCAAATATGTTCGAGATGAGACACACGTCCTTGATCACTCGGAGCTGACAGTAAGGGAGGACTTAACCTAAGATGAAATACCAATGGCGATTGTGGATCGACGAGATAAAGTCCTCAAGAATAAGGTTATCTCTATAGTACTTATTTCGTGGGGGAATCGTTCGCACAGAGAATCAACTTGGGAACGTGAATACGAGATCCGACAGAAGTTTCCACACCTCTTTTCTTAGATTCATGTTTTCTTCTTTTTCTTGTTCTATGAATTTCGAGGACGAAATTCTTTTGTAGTTGGGTATAATGTAACGCCCTAATACATTTATACGATCTTTTATTTGGGTATTTTCCTAATCTTGCGACAACTTCTCATTTATTACTGTTTTGGGTGCGGATAGTGCATTTGGTATCTGCGGTTTGTTTCCGACCCGACCCGCATGCCCGAAACCCATCATGGTTTTAGATTACGTCATATTTTACTGGTACAGAGGATCCATGCACATTTAGATTCTATATACATGTATAAGGTATTTTTATGTCTGCATATCTTTAAATAATACAAATTATAACCAAACAATACATTTTAATATCTAGTATGACCTGTTATCATACCCCATATCATATGTGTGCATCCATATATCGTGTTCATGTCCAGATTGCTAAAATAGACTCGTTTGGATTGTTACGTGTATTTACGTATATCCGTTCTTGGGGGTATGCATTTTATTTAACCGGATACCGCATTATAGTTTTAACTGATACGTATATTATCCATATTTTAAAACTAGATTTTTAGAGGAGACCCGGGTATTTTTCGGAATATTTGAAAATGAGTTGTATAATCCAAGAAAATATATTATTATATTCTTTATATATAAACAGATTATATAAACGAGTATATATAATATATATTAACTAAATTATATTTCCTCACCATTTCTCTCCTCTCATATCCTCTCTTTCTCTCTCCTCTCGCACACTCTCTCTACCCTCTGTCTCTCTCCCCCTGATATATATATATAAATTAAATTCACCTAATATTTACACCAACTCCCTCTCTCCTTTCTTTTTCTATTTTCTTTCTTCCTCCTTCGTTTCTCGTGACGAAACCAAGCCTTATCCCTCGTCTTCGCCGCCGACCTCCCCATGACCTCGTTAACCTCACTTCGACCTCCTCAACACCACCTCCAGTTACTCCTCTCCTCCTTCATCCCCGACGACATCCCCACAACTCCGTAGCACCCAGCAACTGACCCCAACACTTGAGAACCTCCACCCTCATCGCCGGCGATTCGCCGTCACCATCACCTTAACCCCGCTTTCACCTCCTCATCCCTCTCCTCCTCCCCGAGAACCAACAACCTCGACCACGAACCCTGCACAGCCCCGATGAACTCGAGCAACCCAAGAAACCCTCACCTCGCCGCCGATCACCTCACCACCATGACCTCGTCGATCTCACCTCCACTTCCTCTTCCTCCTCTTCTCTACCCGAGCTCCCTGCACCCGACGAACATCCTTGCAACCTAAACCCCGGCGACCCATGGCCCAACTGCAGCAACTTGAGAAACCCATCACCGGAGATCCTAACCTCGTCGTCATTACCATCGTCAACCGCACCATCTTCACCTCCCTCTCCCCGACACCCTGACCACCACCAGCAACACCCTGCACCCTCAATAACCTAGGCTCCCCGATCACCACAGCACCCGACAAACCCTCTGCCCATCATCGTCGACGACAGCCCATCATCGCCGTCGTCGCCTCCTCCGTCCTCTGTCCAGAGCCCAACCAGCAGCCACACCACCATTTTTTCTTCTTCCTCTTCTCCTTTCTTTCTCTTCTTTTTCTTGATTTCTTGATTATTCTGGCCGCCTCGCCGGAGTCGCACACGTTGCCGACGATCCGGACGATCCGGACATCGTCGTCGTCCAGCGTAGTCGTAAGTTGCATCGCGACGTTTATCCGACGTCGAACGTGACGTACATATCCCGACGTGAGATCTGATCAGGTAAGTTTAACTTGCAACATGCTATGTTAATATATCTATTTATATATGAATAAAAATAGAACATGTATTTCATTATGCAGCAAATATTATAGTTTTACCGTTTAACAGTATCCGTGCGTATCCGTACCGATAATAACATATTTAATTGCATGCCGGAACATCATGATATCATTATACTATTACATTAGTACAACGTGTTATCTAGTGTGCATTGTACGTAGTCATGGAGGTATAAAAGGTTATTACAGATAGATACATGTGTATCCGTGCATTAACCGTGTTTCGATATCGACTACAGTTTCACATTGGATATCTATTTGATTCATATACATCACCTAACATGTTCATGACACACTACTTGATTTGTTACATGGATCTTGTTATTAATGCCAACGATATTAACGTGTTGTCCTGACGGACGTAACTTTTTGTCTGCATGGTGTTAGTTATATGTATGCCCTAGAAGCCATTACTGTACATAGGATGTATATTATAGTGGATGCTGGGACATATATAGGGAGGACTTTCTTGCTCGACATGATAGTATGCTATCTGGTTGCTCTTTACCTTAACGTGTACACTGATTGTCTCTCTGTTACATGTTGGTAAAGCCCTTAGGATGTGTACTTGACTACCTGGACTATGATGCAGATCATACTAGTGGGGACGTGGTAGTCCATAAGTACATCCTTCAAGGTCCCTAGTCGTGGGTGTATTGAGACGGGGCATCGATATACCAGAGTAGACTAGCGTATACCTTCTCGACCCATACAGATGGGCGATGGATGATCCCATATCCATTGGTGTTTGACATCAGAGATGATATACGGGTGCTCAGTGGAGACTGGGTACACTGGACGGACTCGCCGAGAACTCCCAGATGGTATTATACCTTACATCAGATGGCAGTTCTATGGTGACACTGGTACAGGTTAGTCTGTAGACCCGAGATCGTCATAGAGTCTTGTATGATTCCCACTGTGCTTTGATTTCCACCTTACCACGTCCAAGAGGACGTGCAAAACGATGGTTTTTAGGTACATTCCCGAATCACATGGAGGCAATGAGCGATAGGAGGGGATTCGTCTCTCCCGATATAGGGAGTTGATGTTGCGCTGTGTTCGATTGGCTATAACCAGAAATCCCTGGCCAGGGTTGTTGAGATTTACTGGTAAGTGTTACCAGTAGTTTCTCGAACTGTTATAGACCTCATATCGACACGATTTATCGAGCTACTGGGGTCTGACGTTTACCACCCCTAGGCGAGATATGCGACATATCAGACGATCAGACCGGACTGTACGGTAAGTGTTACTGGTTGGATTCACAGGAGTGTGAGCGGGCTTGCTCGTTGATCTTCTGATCGCTCAATACCCGGGTGGCCGTTACGTTTAGCAGACCGCTTGCGGCTTGTGGGTGTTTGATATGATCATTACCTGCTGCCGGCATATTGATGAGTCTTTAGAGTCCTACAAAGAGGTTTCTTGGCTCAAGCGAAACGAAATAGGAGCGCATATGAGATATGTGTGGGACCTAGAATAATGCGTGTATGTGATACCGTATTCTATTCTCACGATGAATGTATCGATTGGTTGTATGCGATATAACCTAGTTATCGAATCGAGGATTGATTCGATAAGTCGATACATTGGATATTAGTCGGTCATATGCGATATGACCGGATCGTTAAATCAAGTGTTGATTTAATGATTTAATGTATAATTATATATTTGATATATTACTTTACATTAACTAGTATTGGTTTACTTAGGATTATTTTCTCACTTGATTCTGCACATTGTGTATATGATATATGTTTGTGCACTAGTTTGTATCATGTTTGATGATACATGCAAACTTGGGTGTGTATGTTTTAAACCATGGTTTAAGTTAATGGTTAAGGTCTTATTTTCTTTCTTTATTGATTTTTGGAAAAACAAAATGGTGGTTTTTCTTATTTTGGCTTGAAGCTTCATGAAGCATCAAAGCATCTTTGAAAAAGTCTTGCCATTTTGTTTCATTCCATAACCTAACCATTAAACCTAAACCCTAGTTTATTCTCTACATTAGTTTACCTCACCCATGATTGCTAAAAGATAGGCTTGACTTGTATTTTCTTTTTTAGATAATTCATTTTTTCATTTCTTTCTTCTTCTTCTTCTTGATGAAGAAAGAAAACCTTTGCTAGAAATTTACAAGTGATGAATCCAAGTGAGAAATCCAAATCCAAAGTCAACCTACTTTCTATTTCTTCATCCTCTACCACTTGCCATGTTGTATAGGGTGTTTTCTTCACAAGGTTGATGACCAAGTGAAGATGGAGCTTGAGTTTGAGTCGCCTCGACGTAGATCATCTTCGGTATCGAAGTCAACGATCTAGCCCGTCCATTTCTCCGATGAAACCGACGCTAGAGTCCGGGATTCCGATGATCGCAGCGGAGGGACGTCAACATAGAGCTAAAGGAGTGGAGGACCGGATCTACAAAGATTGTATTTCCATTCACTTAGTAGCAAAGTTGTTTGCTTGTTTCTTTTTCGCCTAATCTCTAGTTAACGATCTTCATTAGGGTTTCTCGGCACCTAGAAAAATTTGATTTTGGCATGGTTGATGCCTTGTGGAACCTCATTAGTGTGCCTATGAACCCTACACATGGACGGGAACTGCACCTACTTGATCCCGTGTTGGCATTAGGTCTATATTGGCAATACCTGAGTTGAACACAAATTTGGGGGTAAAGGGAAAATCAAGAATGTAACCGAAACGTAACTCAAAAGGCTATTATTACATGTTTGCCGTTTTTCTGGGCGTTACGGAATAATTACCTGTTTGCCGTTTTCCCGGGCGTTACAGAATAATTACATGTTTGCCGTTTTTCCGGGCGTTACGGAATAATTACATGTTTGCCATTTTCCCGGGCATTATGGAATAAATCCTGTTACTGTGATCCCATAGGGAATGAACGGGACATTGACTGTTGGGTTACGATGAGAATTACATTAATTGATTTCAAAGACTATTAGAATAGATAACCTAGAAGCACAGTTAGGGTTACACATCACACATCACCTATATACACATACATCACTGTTTCATACCCGTGTTACTTATTTATATTCAAATTTACTTATATCGTTACATCTTGGTTGTCACTGTTTTTTTGATATTATGGCGCACCGACGTTTGGGTTTTGCATGGCCCGGTTCCTCTACTTTTGTCGCAGGCTGAACAGGAGTACTTTAGCCATTAAGCCGAGCAGTGAAGAATTGAACAATCGTTATTTAGAGATGTTCTGTTTAGTTTAGTTTATTTTCCGCAGTTTTATTTCTTAATGTGAGCCCATATTGGGACAAGTTTCAGATGTTGTTTATTGGATTTTAATTCATTTCCGCTTATGCATTTTCTTGACTCTATTTACTATGGCAAATGGACATGTACTAGATAGATTTTATATTTTACTATTCTTGATATCCTATAGACAGTCGTAATGCGACTATGGAGGGTTGTTTCCTAGCCACATGTACCATGGTTGGCTCTGTCACGTGCCATAATTGCACACTCTGGGAAGCGAGGCATGACGGTCTTTGTTTGGTATCAGAGCATAGGTTTTAGGTTAGTTAGGTTTGGTTTCTTTTGTAGTAGGGTATTTGACCAAATACGCTAATCAGGAAACCCAGAATTTTAGGAACATGTCCTGCCACATTATTATCTTGTCATTCGAATTCTTATATCTTATCCTTCTCTTAAACTCTTTTATCTCAACGGTTTGGAAATGACTTTGCATCTCAGCTTGGAATCCTTTCGGTTCCTTATTGCTTCTCCCATCTTATTCTCTCGATTCTGTTAGTAGGATTTGGACGACTTGAATGGAGTTATGTAGTTGTAACTATGTACCGCGGCATGGTTACAATGCGGTACTCTATTTAGATAACCTGGAGTCCTATTTTGATTCTTTCTCTTGACATATAGTCGTTATATTACTCTGTTTTCTCTCGGCGTCATTGCTTACGAGTTTATGTCTTATCGCGAGCTTGAATCCAGCAACCACGTTATATCTTTCCTCTCGTCCCATAAGAACCAATCCATTTGCGTTTCGAAAAATAAGGAGAAACACAAAAGAGCATATGATGATTGTAGTAGTTCGAGATTAACCTCAAAGGGAGTTGGTACAGATCGCTTAGAGGCCGATATGATGTAAGATGTTTGATTGAAGAAGTTCTGACAAACCCGCTTCAGTTTATCAGAGTAGCGCAGTGGAAGTGTGGTGGGCTGATAACTCATAAGTCTTAGAACAAACTTGCAAATTCATGATCAGAGGAACCGTTTACTAAAGGTGAAGTTCATAGACAAGTTACAGATGAAGCAAAGAGAGCAGTTCGAGATTTCATGGATATGTTCAAAGATATCTCGAGTTTACATTCTAATCGAGATGTGGAGTTCATGATTGATCTAATTCCTGGAGCAGCGCCGATTTCAAAGGCCTATTATCCAATGGCACCGGTGGAGCTAGAAGAATTAAAGAAACATGTCGCCAAATTACTAGAGAAGGGTTGGATTCGCAGCAGCAATTCACCCTGGGGAGCTCCAATTCTTCTAGTCAAGAAGAAGGATGACACGCGGAGGATGTGCATCGATTATCGAGAATTAAATCGGGTGAGTATTAAGAACAAGTACCTAATATCTTGCATCGGCGAGTTATTTGATCAACTCAATGGCGCGAGGGTATTCTCGAAGCTGGATTTGCGATCCAGATATCATCAAGTTTGGGTGAAATCAAAAGATATTTCTAAGATAGCGTTACGAACTCGATATGGGCATTACGAGTAGTTAGTGATGCCATTCGGAGTCACAAACGCACCAGCGATATTTATGGACTTGATGAACCGAATCTTTTCACCATATCTGGACTAGTTCGTAGTGGTGTTTATCGATGACATTCTGGTCTATTCGAGGAGCAAAGAAGAGCATGCAAAACATTTGAAGATCGCACTGCAAACGTTGAGGCAGGAAAGGTTATATGCTAAGATGAGCAAGTGCGAGTTTGCTCGAAGAAGTGAAGTTCTTGGGTCATGTCGTATCCGGAGATAGAATTGCCGTTGACCCTAAAAAGATTGCGGCAGTTCATGATTGGCCAATTCCAAAGAACGTAGCGGAGATTAGAAGTTTTCTTGGGCCTGCCGGATATTATAGAAGGTTCGTAGAGAACTTCGCTCGAATAGCAGAACCATTGACCAAGCTAACACGAAAAGAGGTACCGTTCGTATGGAAGGAGAAATATGCATAAGCTTTTGAAGCGTTGAAGCAAAGATTGACCACCGCTCCTATTCTGACCATGCCAGACAGTTCCGGAGGGTTGGTTATTCACGACGATGCATCTAGGAAAGGCCTGAGATTTGTTCTAATGCAGCATGGGAAGGTTATAGCCTACGCGTTAAGATAGTTGAAGACTCATGAGAAGAACCACCCAACTCATCATTTAGAGCTAGCAACAATGATTTTTTCTTTGAAGATTTGGAGACACTACTTATTGGGCGAAAGAGTAGAAGTATTTACCGATCACAATAGTCTAAAGTATGTGTTCACGTAGAAAGAGCTCAACATGAGGCAACGTAGATAGTTTGAGCTGATGACTGACTATGATCTTGATCTAAGATACCATTCGGGGAAAGTTAATGTATTGCCGGATGCGCTAAGTCGGCTGCCAGCGGTACGGATGTTGACTGCACAAAAGGAGATTATAGCTAATTTTCAGAGATTCGAGTTGGAGGTTGTACTACCGCACTTTTCGGGACAGTTGATGCAGTTACAAGTATAGTCATCCTTGATCTATAATATTAAAGCAGCGTAGTCGCACGATCCAAGATTGCAGAAGTTTCGAAAATAAGTAGAAGCGGGACTTCGAACGGGCCTGTTAATTCACGACGATGGTTCGTTACGATATGGGAGTCGTTTATGTGTGCCGAAAGGAGATGTTCGTGAAGAAATTATGAAAGAGGCTCATAGTTCCGCATATTCCGTACATCCGGGAGGCACAAAGATGTACAGAGATCTACGACAACATTTTCGATGGGAAGGCATGAAAAGGGAGATTGCTCGCTACGTATCGAAGTGCTTGGTGTTTTAGCAGGTTAAGGCTGAACATCAAAAGGTAGCTGGTTTATTGCAACCTCTTCCGATTCGTCAATGGAAGTAGGAACATATAACCATGGATTTCATGACAGCTTTACCAGGGAGTCCAAAGGGCAATAATGCAGTTTGGGTGATTGTTGATCGATTGACCAAGGCAACTCATTTTATACCGTTTCGAGTTGGTCAATCGACGGAGGCTTTAGCAGAGCAGTACATGCAGGAGATTGTAAGATTGCATGGAGTACCTGTGAGTATCGTTTCCGATCGTGATACCCGATTTTTATTGCACTTTTGGAGGAGTCTACAGCAAAGTTTGGGGACTCGATTGAAGTTTAGCACCGCCTATCATCCTCAGACAGATGGCCAATCTTAAAGAACGATCCAAACTCTTGAAGATATGTTGAGAGCATGCATATTAGACTTCAAAGGTTCATGGGATGATCATTTGCACTTGGTGGAGTTTTTTTTTATAATAACAGTTTTCAGGCGACTATACAGATAGCTCCATTCGAAGCATTATATGGTCTTAAGTGTCGTTCGCCCGTCTGTTGGGACGATGTAGGAGAAAGAAGATTATTGGGACCGGATCTTATTGTGCAAACAGTGGAGAAAGTCAACGTGATCCGAAATCATATGAAGGCGGCACAAGATCGACAGAAAAGTTGGGCCGATACAGGACGAAGGCCTCTGGAGTTCGCAGTTGGTGATCTTGTATTTATGAAGATATCACCGACCATAGGAGTGATTCGATTTGGTAGTCGAGGCAAGCTTAGTCCTCGATTCGTGGGGCCTTTCGATATTATCGAGCGCGTTGGAGAAGTAGCTTATAGATTGGCTTTGCTACCATTCTTGGCGAGTGTTCATGACGTGTTTCATGTATCTCAACTCCGCAAGTATATTCGAGATGAGATACACGTCCTAGATCACTCGGAGCTGACAGTAAGAGAGGACTTAACCTATGAAGAAAGACCAATAGCGATTATGGATCGACGAGATAAAGTCCTCAAGAACAAGATTATCTCTCTAGTACTTGTTTCATGGGGGAATCGTTCGCATGGAGAATCAACTTGGGAACGTGAAGACGAGATCTGACAGAAGTTTCCACACTTCTTTTTTTAGATTCATGTTTTATTCTTTTTCTTGTTCTGTGAATTTCGAGGACGAAATTCTTTTGTAGTTGGGTATAATGTAACACCCTAGTACATTTATACGATCATTTATTTGGGTATTTTTCTAATCTTGCGACAACTTCTCGTTTATTACTGTTTTTGGTGTGGATAGTGCATTTGGTATCTGTGGTTTGTATCTGACCCGACCCGCATGTCTGAAACCCATCATGGTTCTAGATTACGTCATATTTTACCGGTACAGAGGATCTATGCACATTTAGATTCTATATACATGTATAAAATCTTTTTGTGTCTGCATATTTTTAAATAATACAAATAATAACCTAACAATACATTTTAATATCTAGCATGGCCTGTTATCATACCCCATATCATATGTGTGCATCCATACACCGTGTTCATGTCCAGATTGCTAAAACAGACTCGTTTGGATTGCTACGTGTATTTACGTATATTCGTTCTTGGGAGTATACATTTTATTTAACTGAACATCGCATTATAGTTTTAACTGATACGTATATTATCCATATTTTAAAACTAGATTTTTAGAAAAGACCCGGGTATTTTTCGGAATATTTTGATATGAGTTGTATAATCCAAGAAAATATATTATTATTTCTTTATATATAAACAGATTATATAATCGAATATATATTATATTTATTAACTAAATTATATTTCCACACCGGTTCTCTCCTCTCGTATCCTCTCTTTCTCTCTCCTCTCGCACACTCTCTCTACCTTCTGTTTCCCTCTCCCCCTATATATATTTTAAATTCACCTAATAATTACACCAACTCCTTCTCTCCTCTCTTTCTCTATTTTCTTTCTTCCTCCTTCGTTTCTCGCAACGAAACCTAGCCTCATCCCTTGTCTTCGCCGCCGACCTCCCCATGACCTCGTCAACCTCACCTCGACCTCCTCAACACCACCTCCATTTCCCCCTCTCCGCCTTCGTCCCCGACGACATCCCTACAACTCCTGAGCGCCCAACAACTGACCACAACACTCAAGAACCTCCACCCTCATCGGCGGCGACTCGCCGTCACCGTCACCTTAACCCCGCTTTCACGTCCTCATCCCTTTCCTCCTTCTCCCCGAAACCCACAACCCAAGAAACCCTCAGCTCTCCGTCGATCACCTCACCATCATGACCTCGTCGACCTCACCTCCACCTCCTCTTCCTCCTCTTCTCTACCCGAGCTCCCTGCACCCGACAACCATCCCTGCAACCCAAACCTCGACGACCCGTGACCCAACTGCAGCAACTTGAGAAACCCATCACCGGAGACCCTGACCTCGTCGTCGTCACCATTGTAGACCGCACCATCTTCACCTCCCTCTCTCCGACACCCTGACCACCACCAGCAACACCCTGCACCCTCAACAACCCAGACTCCTCGATCACCACAGCACCCGACAAACCTTCTGCCCCTCGTCGTCGACGACAGCCCATCGTCGCCGTCGTCGCCTCCTCCGTCCTCTGTCCAGAGCCCAACCGGCAGCCACACCCCCATTCTTTCTTCTTCCTCTTCTCCTTTCTTTCTTTCTTTTCTTTTTCTTGATTATTCCGGCCGCCTCGCCGGAGTCGCACACGTCGCCAATTATCCGGATGACCCAGTCATCATTGTCGTCCAGCGTAGTCATGTCATTGATCTGCCAGGTCAGTCCTGCACGCGTGAGTTGCATCGTGACGTTTATCCGACGTCGAACATGACGTACGTACCCGACGTGAGATCCGACCAGGCAAGTTTAACTTCCAACATGCTATATTAATATATTTATTTATATATGAATAAAAATAGTACATGTGTAATACCCGGCCCTTACATCCCCTCGCTGCACGGCACCACCCTCTCCAGCGAACCCCGAGGCTGTCCAGCCTTCGCAGCCGCCGTCGCTGCCTCGCCGGCATTCCAGCGCAGTCGAGCCCGCCGTGGTTGCCCCTGGTGTCTCCCTGTAAGCATCCCTTATCTTTCCTTTTGTGCGAAATCCCCCCCCCCCCCGCTGATCTTTGTTACGTTTATCGTGTTGCTAACTTCATTGCCGATGACTTTTGCCGGATTCCGACCGTGCCGTCGTTTGGACCCGACGCTCCAGCAAAGTACCCTGGTCCGTGTGGTCCCGCTGTTCGCTGTTGGGACTCGATCCGTGGCCCGTGCACCCGTCTCGTGTTTTCTGCCGACATTGCATCCGTGCTTTCCGGTTTGCGAAATCGTCGAGGCAAGATTTCTTGCTACATGCTACGTTAAACTAATTAAATGTTTGACTCGCAAACTTGCTACATTAACTAGTATTGCTACTTATCTCATTGGACGAAATATGATATACATTATAATACTGCCACCTAAATCGTATTTTGCCACCGTAACCTTAATAACAACTACCTGCTAATCATTTTAATATTTAGAGGATAATAGTCGCATACTTATATCTTTATTGCCTGCTGTTATTAATATTGCGCTACGCTGTGATTATTGCACCCAAGTGTGCTCAAACCTGCTAGTCTAATACTGCTGCATCATATTCTTGTACCATTGTGATTAAGTGAACCGTTATTGTTAATTACTTTCTTGCTGCTGTT
This sequence comes from Agapanthus africanus, assembly GCA_030015575.1. Classification (NCBI taxonomy): domain Eukaryota; kingdom Viridiplantae; phylum Streptophyta; class Magnoliopsida; order Asparagales; family Amaryllidaceae; genus Agapanthus; species Agapanthus africanus. Next base: position 257,086,898 of record JASDDO010000024.1, read on the forward strand.
ACTTATTTGATCGTACACCTGTTGAGAGCACATACTCGGTTACATTGCATATTGACTCGACCCTGCCACACCTGACATATATTTACATACTGATACACCAGACATGACACCCTGTACATATCAACTCAACCTGTTAAAACGTGACCTGACCTGTTACCTGATTTCATGCCTAATGCCGACAAACCTGACCATTCCTGCTGTCTATCCAGACAGACCTATTCTCACCTGATTTTGTGTTGGCATTAGTCCTTGACTATTGAATACCTGACCTGACGTACATAACTTGGGGGTATGGGGAAATCAAAGGTGAAACCGACTTGTAACTCAACAGTTCGATACTTATTCTGATCAGTCTTACGGGCTTGGCCAGTCCGGGAGTGATGATGCTGACATCACTCATCCATCCTACTACCTATTACTGCTTAGCGGCACGTCTCGGATTCAGCCCCGAGGACCTTGACCGTGGTCCCGGGCACGCACGGGATACTATTGAGTTACATCGACGATTCATCCATTGATTTCAAAGACTTTAGAGTAGAAACCTGATAGAACAGTTTAGTTACCCTTTACACATTACCCTGCACTGTTGTTTCATAATATTGCTTATTTCATGTTCATACCTACATTGCTTATTACCATGTTTATATTATTATTTGGTTGACATGACGCGCTGACGTCTGGGTTTTGCATGGCCCAGATTCCTTACCACTATCGACGACCGAGCAGGAGTACTTCAGCCAGCAGGCTGAACTGTGAGTTCCTTAGGGTTTAGTCTATTTATTTCATTTCATTTCTGATGTGAGCCCGCATTATGGGACGTACTGTTTATTTATTGTATTGGATCATTTGCTTCCGCACTCATTGTTTATTGATTCTTGTTATTATGGATTTGGACATGTGTTAGATTAGTTTATTATTTTGTTCTTGATATCTCTACAACCGTAATGTGACTGTGGATGGATATTTTCCTACCCACAGGCAGCATGGTTGGCTATGTCACGTGCCCAATCTTGCGTACTCTGGGAAGCGGGGCGTGACATGGATTCCGACCGTGCCGTCGTTTGGACCCGACGCTCCAGCAAAGTACCCTGGTCCGTGTGGTCCCGCTGTTCGCTGTTGGGACTCGATCCGTGGCCCGTGCACCCGTCTCGTGTTTTCTGCCGACATTGCATCCGTGCTTTTCGGTTTGCGAAACCGTCGAGGCAAGATTTCTTGCTACATGCTACGTTAAACTAATTAAATGTTTGACTCGCAAACTTGCTACATTAACTAGTATTGCTACTTATCTCATTGGACGAAATATGATATACATTATAATACTGACACCTAAATCGTATTTTGCCACCGTAACCTTAATAACAACTACCTGCTAACCATTTTAATATTTAGAGGATAATAGTCGCACACTTATATCTTTATTGCCTGCTGTTATTAATATTGCGCTACGCTGTGATTATTGCACCCAAGTGTGCTCAAACCTGCTAGTCTAATACTGCTGCATCATATTCTTGTACCATTGTGATTAAGTGAACCGTTATTGTTAATTCTTTCTTGCTGCTGTTACTTATTTGATCGTACACCTGTTGAGAGCACATACTCGGTTACATTGCATATTGACTCGACCCTGCCACACCTGACATATATTTACATACTGATACACCAGACATGACACCATGTACATATCAACTCAACCTGTTAAAACGTGACCTGACCTGTTACCTGATTTCATGCCTAATGCCGACAAACCTGACCATTCCTGCTGTCTATCCAGACAGACCTATTCTCACCTGATTTTGTGTTGGCATTAGTCCTTGACTATTGAATACCTGACCTGACGTACATAACTTGGGGGTATGGGGAAATCAAAGGTGAAACCGACTTGTAACTCAACAGTTCGATACTTGTTCTGATCAGTCTTACGGGCTTGGCCAGTCCGGGAGTGATGATGCTGACATCACTCATCCATCCTACTACCTATTACTGCTTAGCGGCACGTCTCGGATTCAGCCCCGAGGACCTTGACCGTGGTCCCGGGCACGCACGGGATACTATTGAATTATATCGACGATTCATCCATTGATTTCAAAGACTTTAGAGTAGAAACCTGATAGAACAGTTTAGTTACCCTTTACACATTACCCTGCACTGTTGTTTCATAATATTGCTTATTTCATGTTCATACCTGCATTGCTTATTACCATGTTTATATTATTATTTGGTTGACATGACGCGCTGACGTCTGGGTTTTGCATGGCCCAGATTCCTTACCACTATCGACGACCGAGCAGGAGTACTTCAGCCAGCAGGCTGAACTGTGAGTTCCTTAGGGTTTAGTCTATTTATTTCATTTCATTTCTGATGTGAGCCCGCATTATGGGACGTACTGTTTATTTATTGTATTGGATCATTTGCTTCCGCACTCATTGTTTATTGATTCTTGTTATTATGGATTTGGACATGTGTTAGATTAGTTTATTATTTTGTTCTTGATATCTCTACAACCGTAATGTGACTGTGGATGGATATTTTCCTACCCACAGGCAGCATGGTTGGCTATGTCACGTGCCCAATCTTGCGTACTCTGGGAAGCGGGGCGTGACATGGTTCTTTTGGTATCAGAGCCATAGGTTAATTGGGTTGATTCTTTGTAGTTGGGTATTGCACCCGATACACGAATCATAATACCCGTGATTAGGAAACATGTCCAGCCACCTTGACCGTTTTACCATCCTTGAATCATTCTTCCGGATCATGTCGACATGCAAACTTACTTTGCATTGTCAACTCGAAAACCTAATTTCTTGTTATCTCTAGGACTTAGGCGACTTGGGTGGAGTTAAGTAATTGCGGCTATGATACCGCGGCATAGCTACAATGCAGTACTCTATTTAAGTATCTTGGAGTTCTAGCCTTGATCCACATTCAGAATCTATCATCATGCTAATGTTGGGTGTTTTGAGTTCAGGATTATGACAGGTAAGAAGTTGAAGACGTACCAGAGGCGTGTGAACGAAGCCGCCATACTTGGAGTGATAAGAGGAATGCTGGAAATCAAAGAAACAGCCCGAGCTGATCCAGCAGTAAGCGGACTCGTTTCAGGAAGGTTTGCAGATCGTTCAGCAGTCTGTGAACGAGATTGGAATTAGACCAGTTGACCGGGTAGGGACCGTGGCAGATTTCAGACGTATGGGTCCTACTACTTTTACTGGTTTAAAGGAGCTGCTACCAGCCGAGCAAAGGCTAGTGACACGGAGGATTTACTGATTGCGGCACAGGTCCCAGAAGACAAGAGAGTTGATGTGGTGCGCTTTCAGCTAGTGGATTATGCCGAGAGTGATGGCATGTGGAGGAGACCCGCTTGCCCAAGCCAATCAGTTGAGCGGATTTCTCTAAAAGTCTCCTGGAGAAATTCTTCCCGCGGACTGCACGGGAGGAAATGAAAGAGAAATTTATCGGACTAAGGCAGAATGGGGCAACCGTGGACGTGCATGCAGTAGAATGGAGGAGACTCATTAGTCTCGCTGGACCTTTCGCAGCCAACAATGCAGATAGCAGTTACGGTAAGGAAGCAATTCTGTCGGGCCAGTCGAGTTTAGGGCTAGGCCGACAAACAGTGTTCTTGCGACAATGGAAGTGAATAGTAATGAAGAGCCGGCAGTTGTTCGCGACTTTATGGATGTATTTGCAGATATTTCGGGCTTACCGCCGAAGCGAGGTGTGGAGTTCGCGATTGACCTTATTCCTGGTGCAGCGCCAGTATCAAAATCTTATTATCCGATGGCACCGGTTGAATTGGAAGAAGTTAAGAAACAAGTTGGTGAATTACTCAAGAAAGGTTGGATTCGAAGCAGCAACTCGCCTTGGGGAGCTCCAGTTCTTTTAGTAAAGAAGAAGGATGGCACGAGAAGGATGTGCATTGATTATCGAGAATTGAACCGGGTGACTATTAAGAACAAGTACCCGATCCCTCGCATTGGAGAACTTTTTGAGCAGCTTAGTGGCGCGAGGGTATTCTCGAAATTGGATTTGCGATCAGGATATCATCAGGTCCGAGTAAAAGCAGAAGACATTTGCAAGACGGCGTTTCGAACTCGATATGGACATTTCGAGTATTTGGTAATGCCCTTCGGAGTGACTAATGCGCCAGCAATATTCATGGATTTGATGAACAGGATCTTTTCACCATTCTTGGACCAGTTTATTGTGGTATTCATTGACGATATTCTGGTATACTCGAAGAGTCCGGAGGAGCATGCAGAGCATTTAAAGATTGCCCTGCAGACGCTGAGACAGGAGAAATTATTCGCGAAAATGAGTAAGTGCGAATTTTGGCTGGAAGAAGTGAAGTTTCTGGGGCATGTTGTGTCGGGCGATGGAATCGCCGTTGATCCCGAGAAGATTGCAGCAGTTAGAGATTGGCCTATTCCAAAGAATGTTGCGGAGATAAGAAGTTTCCTTGGTTTGGCCGGATACTACAGGAGATTTGTGGAGAACTTCGCTCGTTTGGCAGAGCCGTTAACTAAGCTTACGCGTAAGGAGGTACCGTTTGTTTGGACGGATGGATGTGCATTGGCCTTCGAGACGTTGAAGCAGAAGTTGATAACCGCCCATATCCTAACCGTACCGGATGATTCAGGAGGACTGGTGATTCATAGTGACGCATCCGGAAAAGGATTGGGATGTGTTTTGATGCAGAATGGGAAAGTCGTCGCTTACGCATCGAGACAACTGAAGACTCATGAGAAGAACTATCCGACTCATGACCTAGAGCTTGCAGCCGTGATCTTCGCCCTGAAGATTTGGAGACACTACCTTTTGGGCGAGAGAGTTGAAGTCTTTACAGATCACAAGAGTTTGAAGTATGTGTTCACTCAGAAGGAGTTGAACATGAGGCAACGCAGATGGTTGGAGCTGATGGCCGACTATGACCTTGATCTTAAGTACCATCCGGGGAAAGTCAACGTCGTGCCGGATGCGCTGAGTCGGTTACCAGCAATTCAGGTATTGACCGCACAAAGGGAGATCATTGCGGATTTTCAGAGATTTGACTTGGAGGTTGTGCTACCACATGCTACGGGACAGTTGATGCAGTTGCAAGTACAGTCGTCCTTAGTTGAGAAGATTAAAGTGGCACAATCGCAGGATCCTAGACTGCAAAAGTTTCGAGAGCTGGTTGGAGCCGGACTACGAACCGATTTACTGATCCATGAAGACGGTTCGTTGAGATATGGTAGCCGTGTGTGTGTGCCAAAAGGAGATGTGCGTGAAGAGCTTATGAAGGAGGCACACAGTTCAGCTTACTCTGTACATCCAGGAGGGACAAAGATGTACCGAGATATTCGACAGCACTTCTGGTGGGAAGGTATGAAACGGGAAATTGCTCGCTTCGTGGCTAAGTGCTTGGTGTGTCAGCAAGTCAAGGCTGAACACCAAAGGGTTGCTGGTTTGTTGCAATCACTTCCGATTCCTCAGTGGAAGTGGGAACATATAACCATGGATTTCGTGACGGCTTTACCGCGGAGTCCAAAGGGCAACAATGTCGTATGGGTGATTGTCGATCGTTTGACCAAGGCAGCTCACTTTATTCCTTTTCGGGTTGGTCAATCGACAGAGACTTTGGCAGAGCGGTACATGCAGGAGATTGTCAGATTGCATGGAGTGCCGGTTAGCATCGTGTCCGATCGGGACACTCGGTTCTTGTCGCACTTTTGGAGGAGTTTACAAGAAAGTTCGGGGACTCGATTGAAGTTTAGCACAGCTTATCATCCTCAAACTGATGGACAATCGGAGAGAACGATCCAGACCCTTGAAGATATGTTGAGGGCTTGCATGTTAGACTTCAAAGGTTCTTGGGAGGATCATCTGCACCTGGTGGAGTTTTCGTACAACAATAGGTTCCAAGCGACAATTCAGATGGCTCCGTTTGAAACATTGTATGGTCGTAAGTGCCGTTCACCTGTTTGTTGGGATGATGTTGGTGAACGAAAGTTACTAGGACCAGATCTGGTGGTACAGACAGTCGAGAAGGTGAATACAATCAGGAAGCATATGAAGGCAGCTCAAGACAGACAGAAAAGTTGGGCCGACACGTCAAGAAGACCTCTATAGTTCGCCGTGGGTGATTTGGTATTCTTGAAGATATCACCGACTAGAGGGGTGATTCGCTTTGGAAGTCGGGGAAAGCTTAGTCCTCGATTCGTTGGACCCTTCGAGTATTGGAGCGTGTTGGAGAGGTAGCGTACCGTTTGGCGTTACCACAGTCATTGGAAGGAGTGCACGATGTGTTTCATGTGTCTCAACTACGGAGGTATGTTCGTGATGAGACTCATGTCTTGGATCATTCGGAGTTGACCGTACGGGAGGACCTAACTTTCGAGGAGCGACCAGTTGAAATCAAGGATCGAAGAGAAAAGGTTCTTAAGAACAAGGTTATCCCTCTTGTGCTAGTTTCTTGGGGTAATCGATCGCATGGAGAATCCACTTGGGAGCGAGAAGACGAGATCCGGCAGAAATTCCCTCACCTTTTCCAGTAGTTAGCTATCTTGTATTCTTGGAATTTCGAGGACGAAATTCTTTTTGTAGTTGGGTATGATGTAATACCCGGCCCTTACATCCCCTCGCTGCACGGCACCACCCTCTCCAGCGAACCCCGAGGCTGTCCAACCTTCGCAGCCGCCGTCGCTGCCTCGCCGGCGTTCCAGCGCCGTCGAGCCCGCCGTGGTTGCCCCTGGTGTCTCCCTGTAAGCATCCCTTATCTTTCCTTTTGTGCGAAATCCCCCCCCCCCCCCCGCTGATCTTTGTTACGTTTATCGTGTTGCTAATTTCATTGCCGATGACTTTTGCCGGATTCCGACCGTGCCGTCGTTTGGACCCGACGCTCCAGCAAAGTACCCTGGTCCGTGTGGTCCCGCTGTTCGCTGTTGGGACTCGATCCGTGGCCCGTGCACCCGTCTCGTGTTTTCTGCCGACATTGCATCCGTGCTTTCCGGTTTGCGAAACCGTCGAGGCAAGATTTCTTGCTACATGCTACGTTAAACTAATTAAATGTTTGACTCGCAAACTTGCTACATTAACTAGTATTGCTACTTATCTCATTGGACGAAATATGATATACATTATAATACTGCCACCTAAATCGTATTTTGCCACCGTAACCTTAATAACAACTACCTGCTAATCATTTTAATATTTAGAGGATAATAGTCGCACACTTATATCTTTATTGCCTGCTGTTATTAATATTGCGCTACGCTGTGATTATTGCACCCAAGTGTGCTCAAACCTGCTAGTCTAATACTGCTGCATCATATTCTTGTACCATTGTGATTAAGTGAACCGTTATTGTTAATTACTTTCTTGCTGCTGTTACTTATTTGATCGTACACCTGTTGAGAGCACATACTCGGTTACATTGCATATTGACTCGACCCTGCCACACCTGACATATATTTACATACTGATACACCAGACATGACACCCTGTACATATCAACTCAACCTGTTAAAACGTGACCTGACCTGTTACCTGATTTCATGCCTAATGCCGACAAACCTGACCATTCCTGCTGTCTATCCAGACAGACCTATTCTCACCTGATTTTGTGTTGGCATTAGTCCTTGACTATTGAATACCTGACCTGACGTACATAACTTGGGGGTATGGGGAAATCAAAGGTGAAACCGACTTGTAACTCAACAGTTCGATACTTGTTCTGATCAGTCTTACGGGCTTGGCCAGTCCGGGAGTGATGATGCTGACATCACTCATCCATCCTACTACCTATTACTGCTTAGCGGCACGTCTCGGATTCAGCCCCGAGGACCTTGACCGTGGTCCCGGGCACGCACGGGATACTATTGAGTTACATCGACGATTCATCCATTGATTTCAAAGACTTTAGAGTAGAAACCTGATAGAACAGTTTAGTTACCCTTTACACATTACCCTGCACTGTTGTTTCATAATATTGCTTATTTCATGTTCATACCTGCATTGCTTATTACCATGTTTATATTATTATTTGGTTGACATGACGCGCTGACGTCTGGGTTTTGCATGGCCCAGATCCCTTACCACTATCGACGACCGAGTAGGAGTACTTCAGCCAGCAGGCTGAACTGTGAGTTCCTTAGGGTTTAGTCTATTTATTTCATTTCATTTCTGATGTGAGCCCGCATTATGGGACGTACTGTTTATTTATTGTATTGGATCATTTGCTTCCGCACTCATTGTTTATTGATTCTTGTTATTCTGGATTTGGACATGTGTTATATTAGTTTATTATTTTGTTCTTGATATCTCTACAACCGTAATGTGACTGTGGATGGATATTTTCCTACCCACAGGCAGCATGGTTGGCTATGTCACGTGCCCAATCTTGCGTATTCTGGGAAGCGGGGCGTGACAACATGTGTTTTATTATGCAACAAATATTATAGTTTTACCGTTTTATGGTATCCGTACCGATAATAACATATTTAATTACATGCCGGAACATCATGATATCATTATACTATTACATTAGTGCAACGTGTTATCTAGTGTGTATCGTACGTAGTCATGGATGTATAAAAGGTTATTACAGATAGATACATGTGCATCCATGCATTAACCGTGTTTCGATATCGACTACAGTTTCACATTGGATATCTATTTGATGCATATACATCACCTGATATGTTCACGACACAGAACTTGACTTGTTTCATGGATCTTGTTACTAATACCAACGATATTGACGTGTTGTCCTGACGGACGTAACTTGTTTTCTGCATAGACGAGAACTGTACCTGCTTGATTCTATGTTGGCATTAGATCTATATTGGCAATACCTAACTTGAACACAAACCTGGGGATAAAGGGGAAATCAAGAATGTAATCGAAATGTTGTAGGGTTCCTAAGCACTCTCAAGAAGTCTCACAAGGCATCAACCATGCCCGTTTCAAAAATTACGGTGCCGAGAAACCCTAGACTACGGATCGTTAGCTAGATGTCTAGGTGAAAGATGCAACTAGTAAACTACTTTACTAAGAGAATGGAAATACAACCTTTATAGATCCGTTTCTCCACTTCCTAAGCTCCACGTAGGCGTCCTCTCGCTGTCCTAGTTGGATCTCGGACTCTCGCATCGGCTTCATCGAAGATATGAGCGGAATGGGTCGTCGGCTTCGTGCCGAAGATGATCTACGTCGAGGTTGCACAAGTTCAAGCTCCAACTTCACCAAGTTGTGAAACTTGTGAAGAAAACACCCAAAACAACTTGGCAAGAGGTAGAGGGTGAAGAAATAGAAGGTGGGTTCACTTTGGAATTGGATTTCTCACACTATAGCTCAAGTTGCCATTAATGGCATCAAGCTTTTTCTTTTGAAGAAGATGAAGAAGATGAAGCTAGAATTATGATAAGTCTTTTAAAATGAAAAGAAAATGAATACTTATCATAATCTAAACCATGGTCAAGTGTAGAGATTAAACTAAGGTTAGTTAGAATGGTTAGGGTTAAAGATAAGATAAGAATGGTGGACTTATTCAAAGCTTCAAGAAGCTTCAACATAAAAAACAAAATAAGCCACCATCCTTAATAATTTCCATAATGAATATATAAATAAATAACTAAGTAAATAATCAAAACCCTAACCATTCATATAACCATGGTTTAATCTTTACACAAACCCAAGTGAGCAAGTATCATCAAACATGATACAAACTAGTGTACAAAAGTATATCACATATACAATGTGTACATCAAGTGAGAAAATCCATTTAAAGTGAACCAATACTGGTTAATGCAAAGTAATATATCAAATATATAATTATACATTAAATCATTAAATCAACATTTGATTCAATGATCCGGTCATGTCGCACATAACTGACTAGTATTCAATGTATCGATTTATCGAATCAATGATTCGATAACTAGGTCATATCGAATATAACCAATCGAAACATTTATCGCGAGAATGAAATGCGGTATCACATACAAGCATTATTCTCGCTCCCGCACATATCTCATATGCGCTCCTATTTCGTTTCGCTTGAGCCAGGAAACCTCTGTGTAGGACTCTAAAGACTCGTCAATACGCCGGTAGCAGATGATGATCATATCAATCACCCACAAACCGCAAGCGGTCTGCTAAACGTAACGGCCATCCGGGTATTGAGCGATCAGAAGATCGACGAGCTAGCCCGCTCACACTCCTGTGAATCCAACCAGTAACACTTACCGTACAGTCCGGTCTGTTCGTCTGATACGTCGCATATCAAGTCTAGGGTGGTAAACGTCAGACCCCAATAACCGATAAGTCGTGCCGATGTGAGGCTCATAACGGGTCGAGAAACTACTGGTAACACTTACCAGCAAATCTCTGATCAGCCCTGGCCAGGGACTTCCCTGTTACGGCCAATCGAGCACAGCGCAACATCAACCCCCAATACCGGGAGAGACGAAACCCCTCCTATCGCTCATTGCCTCCATGTGACTCGGGACTGTACCCAAAGACCACCGTTTTGCACGCCCTCACGGACGTGGTAAGGTGGAGATCAAAGCACAGTGGGAATCACACAAGACTCTATGACGATCTCGGGTCTACAGACTAACCTGTACAAGTGTCACCTGAGAACTGCCATCTGACGTGAGGTATAATACCATCTGGGAGTTCTCGGCGAGTCCGTCCAGTGTACCCAGTCTCCACTGAGCACCCGTATACCATCTCTGATGTCAAACACCAATGGATATGGGATCATCCATCGCCCATCACATGGGTCGAGAAGCGTATACGCTAGTCTACACTGGTATATCGATGCCCCGTCTCGATACACCCACGACTAGGGACCTTGAAGGATGTACTTATGGACTACCATGTCCCCACTAGTATGATCTGCATCATAGTCCAGGTAGTCAAGTACACATCCTAAGGGCTTTACCAACATGTAACTATAAGACAGTATAAAGAGACTAGTGTACATGTTAAGATAAAGAGCAACCAGATAGCATACTATCATGTCGAGCAAGAAAGTCATCTCTATATATGTCCAAGCATCCAATATAATATACATCATCTGTACAATACTGGCCTCTAGGGCATACATACAACTAACAATCTCCCACTTGCACTAGGGCCAGCTGCTGTAGTATCGCATACCGAGCATCCCGAAGAGTCTCTCAAACTGTATCTGGGGAATGGCCTTCGTGAGTGGATTCGCCGTGTTGTTCTTCGTGTCAACCCTCCTGACCTCGATCTCCCGGCGATCAACTATCTCCCGGATCAGGTGATACCGCCTCAGAATATGCCTGGATCGCTGATGGGACCTGGGTTCCTTGGCCAAAGCCACCGCTTCATTGTTATCGCAATACAAAGGTATTGGATGCTCAATGGATGGAACCACTCCAAGTTCAGTAATGAACTTCTTGATCCAGACAGCCTCTTTGGCAGCATCATTGGCAGCGATGTATTCAGCCTCCATCGTCGAGTCTGCCACGGTTTCCTGCTTGGAACTCTTCCAGCTAACCGCCCCTCCGTAAAGGGTAAAGACAAATCCCGACTGCGACTTAGAGTCGTCCTTATCACTCTGGAAGCTCGAATCGGTAAAGGACTCCACTTGGAGCTCTCCGTTACCATACACCAAGAACATATCTCTAGTCCTTCGTAAGTACTTGAGAATGCTCTTCACAGCTGTCCAGTGACTCTCTCCAGGATCAACTTGATACCTGCTCACTACACTTAGTGAGTATACTACATCGGGTCTGGTACATAGCATCGCATACATGATAGAGCCTACTGCCGAAGCATAGGGTATCCCTTGCATGCGAGCTCTCTCCAAATCAGTCTTGGGAGACATCTCTTTGGAGAGAGTGACTCCAGAGATCGTGGGCAAGTTCCCACGCTTGGACTCTTCCATACTAAACCTCTTTAGTATGGTGTCAATGTACCTGGATTGGGACAATCCCAAAATCCGTTTGGATCTATCTCTATAGATCCTAATTCCCAATATGCAGGAGGCATCACCAAGATCTTTCATTGAGAATCTTTGTGATAAGAAGAGCTTGACCGATTGCAGCATACGAATATCATTTCCTATCAAGAGTATGTCGTCCACATACAATACGAGGAAGACAACCTTACTCTCTGCCACCTTCTTGTAGATACAAGGTTCATCTGGGTTTTTGACGAAATCAAACTCTTTGATAACGACGTCAAAGCAGATGTTCCAACTCCGCGATGCTTGCTTTAATCCATAAATGGATTTAAGCAGCTTGCACACCTTTCCGCTGCTCCCACTGTCTACGAAGCCCTCTGGCTGAGTCATGTACACGCACTCTTCTAAATCACCGTTTAGAAAGGCGGTCTTAACATCCATTTGCCAGATTTCGTAATCATGATATGCAGCGATGGCAAGCATGATCCGGATGGATTTAAGCATAGCCACTGGAGAAAAGGTCTCGTCATAGTCCACACCTGGTCTTTGACGAAAACCTTTTGCTACAAGTCTAGCTTTGAAAGTCTCCACTTTCCCATCTACATCAAGTTTCTTCTTGAAGATCCACTTGCTCCCAATGGGTTTTACCCCTTCAGGAGCAACGTCCAAAGTCCATACTTTGTTGGTGTACATGGATTCCATCTCGGACCGCATAGCATCCAGCCATTTCACCGAGTCCCTACTCGTGATGGCCTGCTCGAAGCTAGTTGGGTCATCATCCTCCATGATGCAATCCTCGCTTCCACCGTCAATAAGAAAACCGTAGTATCTCTCTGGTTGGCGAGGAACCCTACTAGATCGGCGGAGAGGCTGAAGTTCATTGGGAGCTACTGAATCTTCTGGTTCCACTAAATCTTCAGTTACGGTTTGTGTATCTGGAAGCTCTTCCAGCTCTACCACTTTGCCACTAATTTCTTTTTCAAGGAATTCCTTTTCTAAAAAGGTGGCATGTTGAGCAACAAACACTTTTTGTTCCTCACTGTGGTAGAAAAAATACCCATATGAATTCTTTGGATATCCCACAAACTTGCAGAGAACTGACCGTGCCTCGAGCTTGTCCGGATTTTGCCTTTTGACATAGGCCGGACAACCCCATATCTTAACTCGTTTAAAATATGGTCTCTTCCCACTCCATATCTCATATAGTGTGGTAGGTACAGATTTAGATGGAACTTGATTCAATAGGTATGTTGCTGTTTCCAGCGCATAACCCCAGAAGGAAATAGGTAACTCAGCTGTGCTCATCATAGAGCGCACCATATCTAATAGGGTGCGGTTTCTCCGTTCTGATACACCGTTGTGCTGTGGTGTATATGGAGGAGTCAGCTGAGAGAGAATCCCATTCTCTTTTAGGAAGTCCAGGAATTCATTGCTTAAGTATTCTCCTCCTCGATCAGATCGTAGGATTTTAATACTCTTTCCGGTTTGGTTCTCAACTTCTTGTTTATATTCCCTAAATTTCTCAAAAGCTTCTGATTTGTGTTTCATCAGGAACACATATCCGAATCTAGAGAGATCGTCAGTGAATGTAATGAAGTACGAAGAACCATCCCTGACATGTGTAGACATGGGACCGCATACATCACTATGTATTAGTCCCAAGAGTTCGGTAACTCTTTCTCCGTGTCCCGTAAACGGAGTCTTGGTCATCTTGCCTTTGAGACATGACTGGCAAGTGTCATAAGATGAAAATTCAAACTGATTTAAATATCCATCTTTATGCAACTTAGCTAGTCGTGTCGCATTGATGTGACCCAGTCTACAATGCCACAAGAAGGATTCGTTCAATTCTGAACTCTTCCTCTTGTGTGTGTTTGTTATGCTCAGAACTGTTGATTGATTTAGAACATAAATGCCATTGCACAACATGCATGATCCAACCAACTTTTGGTTACGGTAAATGTTCATAACATTGTCCTGTAATACAAAATTATATCCCTCTTTACTTAATAAAGAAACCGATATAATGTTGCATATCAGGTTCGGCATGTAATAGCATTCGTTCAGAACCAATGTATTACCAGTTGGTAATACTAGGTGATATTCCCCGACAGTCTTAGCTGCAACAATTGCACCATTTCCAACTCTAATGTCTTTATCACCTTCTCCAAGTTCTCTACCTTTTCTAAGCCCATGTAACTGATTACATATATGGGATCCTGACCCGGTATCTAATACCCAGGACGTAGAGCAAATAGAGAAACAGTTCTCAGTAACGAACACACCCGAAGAAAATGCATCAACATGTACTTTCTTCAATCGGGTGGCGTGGGAATCCTGGTATTCCCCTATATCCTGTTCATTCCTATAACTCTTATAAGAAAGAACGGAACCAACGTTCCCCAGCACAGTATAACATGCGGGTTCGGTCAATACATCCATATTATTATCTTCATTAGGGCATGAAATGGTCGCTACCTGGAGAGAGAGAGAAGAAAACACTTTAGCGTATGCTCGTGCAAGATCAGATTGGTTATTATCTTATCTAATCAGGATGGCTCCCACTGGTTTTTATCAAATCTTCCTTCAAACCCTAAAAGGAAAGACTGGCCGGGATTAATTACACACTACAAGTTCGCCAATCTTTCAGCCAGGCCAGTGTCGGTACTTTGAGGGAGGTCCCCCGTGCTTTCGCACGAACCTAATTAATGTAAACCTCGTTTTTTTAGAGGCGTAACCCCGTTGACACCTTTCTAGACACCTACTTGATCAGCTAATTGCAATGTGTAAAACTCTCCCAGGAGTAACTCTTACTCGCAGTGGGTATCGGGATCCAACTATCTCATAGAAGGTATGCAATCTCATTGCAAATTTCAACACTTGAAATTCCCGATAATGCTTTTGCCCCGAACGATCTATGACCTTGACAAGGTCAACAAACCATAGACCGCAAGTCAAATTCAACCCGTCATTTCTTGATTGAATCAAACCCACCCGCACGACCCTTGACAAGGTCAACAAGGCCGTACGACTACCCTAACCCAATCTGCATCATATGCATAAGCAGACAAATACTGGTTAGCTACAGCACACTGCGCCTTGACAAGGTCAACAAACGCAGCACGAATACTAAACAGGACTTATCTGAAATGACGGAGGGCTACGACAGGTTTTTCTGAAAACCTATTGCGTAATGAACTTGATATCGTTGTAGAATCAAATGAAGTTTTAAAAATGGAGTGATTTTGAGGCTTTTCTAGTTTCGCTAAAGGGGTCACTTCCGGTGAAGGGATCGTCGGCCCTTTCCTCGTCGAATGAGGTGCGGGATATATCATATATATCACTGTGCAAAGCAAAAACTATAGAAGCAATCAAAAACAAACCGAGGGTGTAGCATATACCAGTTATTGCTAAAGGAGTCACTCCCGGTGAAGGGATCTCGGTCCTTTCCTCATCGAATAAGGTGCAGGATATATCACATATACCGCTGTGCAAAACAAGAACTGTAGCTACCTGTTTTATTTAAAATTTGATTCTACAACATCTTAGGTTTCTTTCCATTCATTAATCACATTAATGAAGTCCCATCATTTAAATACCTAAACATCACAGATAAATACGACGTACACTTATGCCATCCGCATTCGCCTCGATGTCCCCTCGTGCACCGTTAGGTTAGGTAACTAACGACAGAGCAGGGCAAGGCTAGTACGGGTGCAAAACATAAGTAACGTCTATATAATATATCATATATACTATATACTGTATCTATCACAGAACATCACATGATCACATCACAGATAAAGCAGCAGAAGAAACATATGAAACATTGGATATATTAGGACGTCCGTGTTTTCAATACGAGCCAGTATAAAACACGGATTCCACGGTCGTGATGAATAGCCAATCCCACACCCCTAGACCCCTACGAGAGCGGCAAGCAACCCTGCCAATTCTAGGGTTAGGAGACCCGGACTCGACTCCTCGAGTTGGTCTCCTACTGGACCCTAGAACCCGGTTACTTGTGCTCCCCTCCTTGGGTCTATCCTAATGCAGAAAAGTAAATAAAATACAAGAGGTGACAACTTCCGCTACCTGGAAGTGCCCCAAATAAAAGAATATTACATACAAGTTTTTACATGAATGAAAATGAAAAACACTCATCTCACATAAAAACCCCCGGCTATTCAAACACGACAATCCAATATAACATATCCAGCAACACATTACAACACATGTCATCAACGTAAGTAAGTATGCATACCCCAATTGTCGTTGACGTATAGCAACGAAACCGGCGACATGAACATACTACACTTACGGTCACAGAAAAGAAAGTGTAAAACTACAACAGTTGGAATCCGCAACCTCTTTAGACATCACATACCTAATCAAATGAAATACTTAGACATCACATGCCTAACAGTTATAAACCCCGCATTTTAGTCTCATTATCGAAAACTCTTTTCAATATCAAGTGAAACTAAACCTCTAGATTTACAACATTCATTCAGTTATCTCATAACTGTTTGTGAATTCCAATTATTGTATCACATTCCAGATAAACAGAAAATGTTAAACTTTCCGATCGAACAGTCGAATACCCAAGTTTTCCCGATACAGCTCAACACATGAAATAAGTCTAACAACATTCAGTTCGTGTCTCAGTACCAACGGTCCAGCCGTAGAAGGGTCAAACCAACGCCTCACATGTGGCACGCCGTACTGCCCCAAACCCGAAGGTTCAAAGGGCAGTTCAAGACGGTCACATAATCGAGTTAAGGTTTGTTGTCTTCTAGAGGGTCCATCGCGTTACTTGCACTACTTAGAACGTCGTTAAACTACTGAAAAATCCAACACTTGGAAATTTCCCGACAGGGAAAAATTGGGTATTTATATCCGGTCGAACTTTTTAACATATTCTAAAAATTATCTGGAAATACACATAGACGAAATTTGATAATCCGATCGAACTATCGAAGCTCCTAAACAACCCCAGAAAATGCAACTCTTGAATAAATTTTAAAAATTCCCAGGAAAACCAGCACTGGAAACTAAGAATTACTGTGCAGAATTCTTTGTTTAATGGGGCCGTACGACCGCGGAACCGCCGCATGAGCCATGCTCATGCCGCGGAACCGTAGCGACTTGGTGGATTTGGGCTGTCGAATTTCACAGTAACTCTTAGAATCACCTGCTGATTTTTCTGCATAT
This sequence comes from Agapanthus africanus, assembly GCA_030015575.1. NCBI lineage: Eukaryota > Viridiplantae > Streptophyta > Magnoliopsida > Asparagales > Amaryllidaceae > Agapanthus > Agapanthus africanus. The sequence continues at coordinate 257,104,029 of JASDDO010000024.1, forward strand.
TTTTAATTTAGAAAAATCCCAGATTTTAGAAAATGTACAGAGAGCATTTTGTGAGTTAGGGTTTCGGTTCGTTCGGACTTCAAACTCCGTCTAGACTTCGCCTAAGGCTCTAGCTAGGCTCTGATACCACTGTAGGGTTCCTAGGCACTCTCAAGAAGTCTCACAAGGCATCAACCATGCCCGTTTCAAAAATTACGGTGCCGAGAAACTCTAGACTACGGATCGTTAGCTAGATGTCTAGGTGAAAGATGCAACTAGTAAACTACTTTACTAAGAGAATAGAAATACAACCTTTGTAGATCCGTTTCTCCACTTCCTAAGCTCCACGTAGGCGTCCTCTCGCTGTCCTAGTTGGATGTCGGACTCTCGCATCGGCTTCATCGAAGATATGAGCGGAATGGGTCATCGGCTTCGTGCCGAAGATGATCTACGTCGAAGTTGCACAAGTTCAAGCTCCAACTTCACCAAGTTGTGAAACTTGTGAAGAAAACACCCAAAACAACTTGGCAAGAGGTAGAGGGTGAAGAAATAGGAGGTGGGTTCACTTTGGAATTGGATTTCTCACACTATAGCTCAAGTTGCCATTAATGGCATCAAGCTTTTTCTTTTGAAGAAGATGAAGCTAGAATTATGATAAGTCTTTTAAAATGAAAAGAAAATGAATACTTATCATAATCTAAACCATGGTCAAGTGTAGAGATTAAACTAAGATTAGTTAGAATGGTTAGGGTTAAGGATAAGATAAGAATGGTGGACTTATTCAAAGCTTCAAGAAGCTTCAACATAAAAAACAAAATAAGCCACCATCCTTAATAATTTCCATAATGAATATATAAATAAATAACTAAGTAAATAATCAAAACCCTAACCATTCATATAACCATGGTTTAATCTTTACACAAACCCAAGTGAGCAAGTATCATCAAACATGATACAAACTAGTGTACAAAAGTATATCACATATACAATGTGTACATCAAGTGAGAAAATCCATTTAAAGTGAACCAATACTGGTTAATGCAAAGTAATATATCAAATATATAATTATACATTAAATCATTAAATCAACATTTGATTCAATGATCCGGTCATGTCGCACATAACCGACTAGTATTCAATGTATCGATTTATCGAATCAATGATTCGATAACTAGGTCATATCGAATATAACCAATCGAAACATTTATCGCGAGAATGAAATGCGGTATCACATACACGCATTATTCTCGCTCCCGCACATATCTCATATGCGCTCCTATTTCGTTTCGCTTGAGCCAGGAAATCTCTGTGTAGGACTCTAAAGACTCGTCAATACGCCGGTAGCAGATGATGATCATATCAATCACCCACAAGCCGCAAGCGGTCTGCTAAACGTAACGGCCATCCGGGTATTGAGCGATCAGAAGATCGACGAGCTAGCCCGCTCACACTCCTGTGAATCCAACCAGTAACACTTACCGTACAGTCCGGTCTGTTCGTCTGATACGTCGCATATCAAGTCTAGGGTGGTAAACGTCAGACCCCAATAACCGATAAGTCGTGCCGATGTGAGGCTCATAACGGGTCGAGAAACTACTGGTAACACTTACCAGCAAATCTCTGATCAGCCCTGGCCAGGGACTTCCCTGTTACGGCCAATCGAGCACAGCGCAACATCAACCCCCAATACCGGGAGAGACGAAACCCCTCCTATCGCTCATTGCCTCCATGTGACTCGGGACTGTACCCAAAGACCACCGTTTTGCACGCCCTCACGGACGTGGTAAGGTGGAGATCAAAGCACAGTGGGAATCACACAAGACTCTATGACGATCTCGGGTCTACAGACTAACCTGTACAAGTGTCACCTGAGAACTGCCATCTGACGTGAGGTATAATACCATCTGGGAGTTCTCGGCGAGTCCGTCCAGTGTACCCAGTCTCCACTGAGCACCCGTATACCATCTCTGATGTCAAACACCAATGGATATGGGATCATCCATCGCCCATCACATGGGTCGAGAAGCGTATACGCTAGTCTACACTGGTATATCGATGCCCCGTCTCGATACACCCACGACTAGGGACCTTGAAGGATGTACTTATGGACTACCATGTCCCCACTAGTATGATCTGCATCATAGTCCAGGTAGTCAAGTACACATCCTAAGGGCTTTACCAACATGTAACTATAAGACAGTATAAAGAGACTAGTGTACATGTTAAGATAAAGAGCAACCAGATAGCATACTATCATGTCGAGCAAGAAAGTCATCTCTATATATGTCCAAGCATCCAATATAATATACATCATCTGTACAATACTGGCCTCTAGGGCATACATACAACTAACAATCTCCCACTTGCACTAGGGCCAGCTGCTGTAGTATCGCATACCGAGCATCCCGAAGAGTCTCTCAAACTGTATCTGGGGAATGGCCTTCGTGAGTGGATTCGCCGTGTTGTTCTTCGTGTCAACCCTCCTGACCTCGATCTCCCGGCGATCAACTATCTCCCGGATCAGGTGATACCGCCTCAGAATATGCCTGGATCGCTGATGGGACCTGGGTTCCTTGGCCAAAGCCACCGCTTCATTGTTATCGCAATACAAAGGTATTGGATGCTCAATGGATGGAACCACTCCAAGTTCAGTAATGAACTTCTTGATCCAGACAGCCTCTTTGGCAGCATCATTGGCAGCGATGTATTCAGCCTCCATCGTCGAGTCTGCCACGGTTTCCTGCTTGGAACTCTTCCAGCTAACCGCCCCTCCGTAAAGGGTAAAGACAAATCCCGACTGCGACTTAGAGTCGTCCTTATCACTCTGGAAGCTCGAATCGGTAAAGGACTCCACTTGGAGCTCTCCGTTACCATACACCAAGAACATATCTCTAGTCCTTCGTAAGTACTTGAGAATGCTCTTCACAGCTGTCCAGTGACTCTCTCCAGGATCAACTTGATACCTGCTCACTACACTTAGTGAGTATACTACATCGGGTCTGGTACATAGCATCGCATACATGATAGAGCCTACTGCCGAAGCATAGGGTATCCCTTGCATGCGAGCTCTCTCCAAATCAGTCTTGGGAGACATCTCTTTGGAGAGAGTGACTCCAGAGATCGTGGGCAAGTTCCCACGCTTGGACTCTTCCATACTAAACCTCTTTAGTATGGTGTCAATGTACCTGGATTGGGACAATCCCAAAATCCGTTTGGATCTATCTCTATAGATCCTAATTCCCAATATGCAGGAGGCATCACCAAGATCTTTCATTGAGAATCTTTGTGATAAGAAGAGCTTGACCGATTGCAGCATACGAATATCATTTCCTATCAAGAGTATGTCGTCCACATACAATACGAGGAAGACAACCTTACTCTCTGCCACCTTCTTGTAGATACAAGGTTCATCTGGGTTTTTGACGAAATCAAACTCTTTGATAACGACGTCAAAGCAGATGTTCCAACTCCGCGATGCTTGCTTTAATCCATAAATGGATTTAAGCAGCTTGCACACCTTTCCGCTGCTCCCACTGTCTACGAAGCCCTCTGGCTGAGTCATGTACACGCACTCTTCTAAATCACCGTTTAGAAAGGCGGTCTTAACATCCATTTGCCAGATTTCGTAATCATGATATGCAGCGATGGCAAGCATGATCCGGATGGATTTAAGCATAGCCACTGGAGAAAAGGTCTCGTCATAGTCCACACCTGGTCTTTGACGAAAACCTTTTGCTACAAGTCTAGCTTTGAAAGTCTCCACTTTCCCATCTACATCAAGTTTCTTCTTGAAGATCCACTTGCTCCCAATGGGTTTTACCCCTTCAGGAGCAACGTCCAAAGTCCATACTTTGTTGGTGTACATGGATTCCATCTCGGACCGCATAGCATCCAGCCATTTCACCGAGTCCCTACTCGTGATGGCCTGCTCGAAGCTAGTTGGGTCATCATCCTCCATGATGCAATCCTCGCTTCCACCGTCAATAAGAAAACCGTAGTATCTCTCTGGTTGGCGAGGAACCCTACTAGATCGGCGGAGAGGCTGAAGTTCATTGGGAGCTACTGAATCTTCTGGTTCCACTAAATCTTCAGTTACGGTTTGTGTATCTGGAAGCTCTTCCAGCTCTACCACTTTGCCACTAATTTCTTTTTCAAGGAATTCCTTTTCTAAAAAGGTGGCATGTTGAGCAACAAACACTTTTTGTTCCTCACTGTGGTAGAAAAAATACCCATATGAATTCTTTGGATATCCCACAAACTTGCAGAGAACTGACCGTGCCTCGAGCTTGTCCGGATTTTGCCTTTTGACATAGGCCGGACAACCCCATATCTTAACTCGTTTAAAATATGGTCTCTTCCCACTCCATATCTCATATAGTGTGGTAGGTACAGATTTAGATGGAACTTGATTCAATAGGTATGTTGCTGTTTCCAGCGCATAACCCCAGAAGGAAATAGGTAACTCAGCTGTGCTCATCATAGAGCGCACCATATCTAATAGGGTGCGGTTTCTCCGTTCTGATACACCGTTGTGCTGTGGTGTATATGGAGGAGTCAGCTGAGAGAGAATCCCATTCTCTTTTAGGAAGTCCAGGAATTCATTGCTTAAGTATTCTCCTCCTCGATCAGATCGTAGGATTTTAATACTCTTTCCGGTTTGGTTCTCAACTTCTTGTTTATATTCCCTAAATTTCTCAAAAGCTTCTGATTTGTGTTTCATCAGGAACACATATCCGAATCTAGAGAGATCGTCAGTGAATGTAATGAAGTACGAAGAACCATCCCTGACATGTGTAGACATGGGACCGCATACATCACTATGTATTAGTCCCAAGAGTTCGGTAACTCTTTCTCCGTGTCCCGTAAACGGAGTCTTGGTCATCTTGCCTTTGAGACATGACTGGCAAGTGTCATAAGATGAAAATTCAAACTGATTTAAATATCCATCTTTATGCAACTTAGCTAGTCGTGTCGCATTGATGTGACCCAGTCTACAATGCCACAAGAAGGATTCGTTCAATTCTGAACTCTTCCTCTTGTGTGTGTTTGTTATGCTCAGAACTGTTGATTGATTTAGAACATAAATGCCATTGCACAACATGCATGATCCAACCAACTTTTGGTTACGGTAAATGTTCATAACATTGTCCTGTAATACAAAATTATATCCCTCTTTACTTAATAAAGAAACCGATATAATGTTGCATATCAGGTTCGGCATGTAATAGCATTCGTTCAGAACCAATGCATTACCAGTTGGTAATACTAGGTGATATTCCCCGACAGTCTTAGCTGCAACAATTGCACCATTTCCAACTCTAATGTCTTTATCACCTTCTCCAAGTTCTCTACCTTTTCTAAGCCCATGTAACTGATTACATATATGGGATCCTGACCCGGTATCTAATACCCAGGACGTAGAGCAAATAGAGAAACAGTTCTCAGTAACGAACACACCCGAAGAAAATGCATCAACATGTACTTTCTTCAATCGGGTGGCGTGGGAATCCTGGTATTCCCCTATATCCTGTTCATTCCTATAACTCTTATAAGAAAGAACGGAACCAACGTTCCCCAGCACAGTATAACATGCGGGTTCGGTCAATACATCCATATTATTATCTTCATTAGGGCATGAAATGGTCGCTACCTGGAGAGAGAGAGAAGAAAACACTTTAGCGTATGCTCGTGCAAGATCAGATTGGTTATTATCTTATCTAATCAGGATGGCTCCCACTGGTTTTTATCAAATCTTCCTTCAAACCCTAAAAGGAAAGACTGGCCGGGATTAATTACACACTACAAGTTCGCCAATCTTTCAGCCAGGCCAGTGTCGGTACTTTGAGGGAGGTCCCCCGTGCTTTCGCACGAACCTAATTAATGTAAACCTCGTTTTTTTAGAGGCGTAACCCCGTTGACACCTTTCTAGACACCTACTTGATCAGCTAATTGCAATGTGTAAAACTCTCCCAGGAGTAACTCTTACTCGCAGTGGGTATCGGGATCCAACTATCTCATAGAAGGTATGCAATCTCATTGCAAATTTCAACACTTGAAATTCCCGATAATGCTTTTGCCCCGAACGATCTATGACCTTGACAAGGTCAACAAACCATAGACCGCAAGTCAAATTCAACCCGTCATTTCTTGATTGAATCAAACCCACCCGCACGACCCTTGACAAGGTCAACAAGGCCGTACGACTACCCTAACCCAATCTGCATCATATGCATAAGCAGACAAATACTGGTTAGCTACAGCACACTGCGCCTTGACAAGGTCAACAAACGCAGCACGAATACTAAACAGGACTTATCTGAAATGACGGAGGGCTACGACAGGTTTTTCTGAAAACCTATTGCGTAATGAACTTGATATCGTTGTAGAATCAAATGAAGTTTTAAAAATGGAGTGATTTTGAGGCTTTTCTAGTTTCGCTAAAGGGGTCACTTCCGGTGAAGGGATCGTCGGCCCTTTCCTCGTCGAATGAGGTGCGGGATATATCATATATATCACTGTGCAAAGCAAAAACTATAGAAGCAATCAAAAACAAACCGAGGGTGTAGCATATACCAGTTATTGCTAAAGGAGTCACTCCCGGTGAAGGGATCTCGGTCCTTTCCTCATCGAATAAGGTGCAGGATATATCACATATACCGCTGTGCAAAACAAGAACTGTAGCTACCTGTTTTATTTAAAATTTGATTCTACAACATCTTAGATTTCTTTCCATTCATTAATCACATTAATGAAGTCCCATCATTTAAATACCTAAACATCACAGATAAATACGACGTACACTTATGCCATCCGCATTCGCCTCGATGTCCCCTCGTGCACCGTTAGGTTAGGTAACTAACGACAGAGCAGGGCAAGGCTAGTACGGGTGCAAAACATAAGTAACGTCTATATAATATATCATATATACTATATACTGTATCTATCACAGAACATCACATGATCACATCACAGATAAAGCAGCAGAAGAAACATATGAAACATTGGATATATTAGGACGTCCGTGTTTTCAATACGAGCCAGTATAAAACACGGATTCCACGGTCGTGATGAATAGCCAATCCCACACCCCTAGACCCCTACGAGAGCGGCAAGCAACCCTGCCAATTCTAGGGTTAGGAGACCCGGACTCGACTCCTCGAGTTGGTCTCCTACTGGACCCTAGAACCCGGTTACTTGTGCTCCCCTCCTTGGGTCTATCCTAATGCAGAAAAGTAAATAAAATACAAGAGGTGACAACTTCCGCTACCTGGAAGTGCCCCAAATAAAAGAATATTACATACAAGTTTTTACATGAATGAAAATGAAAAACACTCATCTCACATAAAAACCCCCGGCTATTCAAACACGACAATCCAATATAACATATCCAGCAACACATTACAACACATGTCATCAACGTAAGTAAGTATGCATACCCCAATTGTCGTTGACGTATAGCAACGAAACCGGCGACATGAACATACTACACTTACGGTCACAGAAAAGAAAGTGTAAAACTACAACAGTTGGAATCCGCAACCTCTTTAGACATCACATACCTAATCAAATGAAATACTTAGACATCACATGCCTAACAGTTATAAACCCCGCATTTTAGTCTCATTATCGAAAACTCTTTTCAATATCAAGTGAAACTAAACCTCTAGATTTACAACATTCATTCAGTTATCTCATAACTGTTTGTGAATTCCAATTATTGTATCACATTCCAGATAAACAGAAAATGTTAAACTTTCCGATCGAACAGTCGAATACCCAAGTTTTCCCGATACAGCTCAACACATGAAATAAGTCTAACAACATTCAGTTCGTGTCTCAGTACCAACGGTCCAGCCGTAGAAGGGTCAAACCAACGCCTCACATGTGGCACGCCGTACTGCCCCAAACCCGAAGGTTCAAAGGGCAGTTCAAGACGGTCACATAATCGAGTTAAGGTTTGTTGTCTTCTAGAGGGTCCATCGCGTTACTTGCACTACTTAGAACGTCGTTAAACTACTGAAAAATCCAACACTTGGAAATTTCCCGACAGGGAAAAATTGGGTATTTATATCCGGTCGAACTTTTTAACATATTCTAAAAATTATCTGGAAATACACATAGACGAAATTTGATAATCCGATCGAACTATCGAAGCTCCTAAACAACCCCAGAAAATGCAACTCTTGAATAAATTTTAAAAATTCCCAGGAAAACCAGCACTGGAAACTAAGAATTACTGTGCAGAATTCTTTGTTTAATGGGGCCGTACGACCGCGGAACCGCCGCATGAGCCATGCTCATGCCGCGGAACCGTAGCGACTTGATGGATTTGGGCTGTCGAATTTCACAGTAACTCTTAGAATCACCTGCTGATTTTTCTGCATATTTTTAATTTAGAAAAATCCCAGATTTTAGAAAATGTACAGAGAGCATTTTGTGAGTTAGGGTTTCGGTTCGTTCGGACTTCAAACTCCGTCTAGACTTCGCCTAAGGCTCTAGCTAGGCTCTGATACCACTGTAGGGTTCCTAGGCACTCTCAAGAAGTCTCACAAGGCATCAACCATGCCCGTTTCAAAAATTACGGTGCCGAGAAACTCTAGACTACGGATCGTTAGCTAGATGTCTAGGTGAAAGATGCAACTAGTAAACTACTTTACTAAGAGAATAGAAATACAACCTTTGTAGATCCGTTTCTCCACTTCCTAAGCTCCACGTAGGCGTCCTCTCGCTGTCCTAGTTGGATGTCGGACTCTCGCATCGGCTTCATCGAAGATATGAGCGGAATGGGTCATCGGCTTCGTGCCGAAGATGATCTACGTCGAAGTTGCACAAGTTCAAGCTCCAACTTCACCAAGTTGTGAAACTTGTGAAGAAAACACCCAAAACAACTTGGCAAGAGGTAGAGGGTGAAGAAATAGGAGGTGGGTTCACTTTGGAATTGGATTTCTCACACTATAGCTCAAGTTGCCATTAATGGCATCAAGCTTTTTCTTTTGAAGAAGATGAAGCTAGAATTATGATAAGTCTTTTAAAATGAAAAGAAAATGAATACTTATCATAATCTAAACCATGGTCAAGTGTAGAGATTAAACTAAGATTAGTTAGAATGGTTAGGGTTAAGGATAAGATAAGAATGGTGGACTTATTCAAAGCTTCAAGAAGCTTCAACATAAAAAACAAAATAAGCCACCATCCTTAATAATTTCCATAATGAATATATAAATAAATAACTAAGTAAATAATCAAAACCCTAACCATTCATATAACCATGGTTTAATCTTTACACAAACCCAAGTGAGCAAGTATCATCAAACATGATACAAACTAGTGTACAAAAGTATATCACATATACAATGTGTACATCAAGTGAGAAAATCCATTTAAAGTGAACCAATACTGGTTAATGCAAAGTAATATATCAAATATATAATTATACATTAAATCATTAAATCAACATTTGATTCAATGATCCGGTCATGTCGCACATAACCGACTAGTATTCAATGTATCGATTTATCGAATCAATGATTCGATAACTAGGTCATATCGAATATAACCAATCGAAACATTTATCGCGAGAATGAAATGCGGTATCACATACACGCATTATTCTCGCTCCCGCACATATCTCATATGCGCTCCTATTTCGTTTCGCTTGAGCCAGGAAATCTCTGTGTAGGACTCTAAAGACTCGTCAATACGCCGGTAGCAGATGATGATCATATCAATCACCCACAAGCCGCAAGCGGTCTGCTAAACGTAACGGCCATCCGGGTATTGAGCGATCAGAAGATCGACGAGCTAGCCCGCTCACACTCCTGTGAATCCAACCAGTAACACTTACCGTACAGTCCGGTCTGTTCGTCTGATACGTCGCATATCAAGTCTAGGGTGGTAAACGTCAGACCCCAATAACCGATAAGTCGTGCCGATGTGAGGCTCATAACGGGTCGAGAAACTACTGGTAACACTTACCAGCAAATCTCTGATCAGCCCTGGCCAGGGACTTTCCTGTTACGGCCAATCGAGCACAGCGCAACATCAACCCCCAATACCGGGAGAGACGAAACCCCTCCTATCGCTCATTGCCTCCATGTGACTCAGGACTGTACCCAAAGACCACCGTTTTGCACGCCCTCACGGACGTGGTAAGGTGGAGATCAAAGCACAGTGGGAATCACACAAGACTCTATGACGATCTCGGGTCTACAGACTAACCTGTATAAGTGTCACCTGAGAACTGCCATCTGACGTGAGGTATAATACCATCTGGGAGTTCTCGGCGAGTCCGTCCAGTGTATCCAGTCTCCACTGAGCACCCGTATACCATCTCTGATGTCAAACACCAATGGATATGGGATCATCCATCGCCCATCACATGGGTCGAGAAGCGTATACGCTAGTCTACACTGGTATATCGATGCCCCGTCTCGATACACCCACGACTAGGGACCTTGAAGGATGTACTTATGGACTACCATGTCCCCACTAGTATGATCTGCATCATAGTCCAGGTAGTCAAGTACACATCCTAAGGGCTTTACCAACATGTAACTATAAGACAGTATAAAGAGACTAGTGTACATGTTAAGATAAAGAGCAACCAGATAGCATACTATCATGTCGAGCAAGAAAGTCATCTCTATATATGTCCAAGCATCCAATATAATATACATCATCTGTACAATACTGGCCTCTAGGGCATACATACAACTAACAAACGTAACTCAAAAGGCTATTTTTACATATTTGTCGTTTTTCCGGGCGTTACGGAATAATTGAATGTTTGCCGTTTTTCCGAGCGTTATGGAATAAATCCTGTTACCGTGGTCTCGTGGGGAATGAACGGGACATAGACTGTTGGGTTACGATGAGAAGTATATTAATTGATTTCAAAGACTATTAGAATAGATAACCTAAAAGCACAGTTAGGGTTACAAATTACACATCACTTACATACACATACATCACTGTTTCATACCTGTGTTACTCATTTATATTCATGTTTACTTATATAGTTACATCTTGATGGTCACTGTTTCTTTGATATTATGATGCACCGACGTCTGAGTTTTGCATGGCCCGGTTCCTCTACCTTTGTTGCAAGCTGAACAGGAGTACTTTAGCCTTCAAGCCGAGCCGTGAGGAATTGAACGGTTGTTATTTAGCGATGTTCTGTTTAGTTTATTTTATTTTCCGCAGTTTTATTCCTTGATGTGAGCCCATATTGGGACAAGTTTCAAATGTTTATTGAATTTTAATTCATTTCCGCTTATGCATTTTCTTGACTCTATTTACTGTGGCAAATGGACATATACTAGATAGATTTTATATTTTACTGTTCTTGATATCCTATAGACAGCCGTAATATGACTGTGGAGGGATGTTTCCTAACCACAGGTAGTATGGTTGGCTATGTCACGTGCCGTAGTTTTGTACTCTGCGAAGCGGGGTGTGACATGGTTTGTTTAGTATCAGATAAAATACTATTCGCACCCCAAACATGATAAATCGGGAAAATACCAAAATAAGCAAATACGATTGTAGGGTGTTTTTCGTCACACCATTGAGATGGGAATACACACGCGCTTGTCAGGCGTATTACAGATTCCCCCTGCCTAAGGTAGGCTGTGGTTTATTGATTGTGGGGATCCGAATCTCCGGCAGCCGCGGACTAAGCTGCCGTTAATTACCCCTCACCTTTGGAGCGAGTGAACCTCCGATTAACGGGTTAAACTGAGCATGCGAACTCAATGTGCAGTGTGCGTGTGTTTTGTTTTGGAAGGGGCTTAGATCTATCGGGAGCCACGCAGAGTTTTTACGGGGGTCCCGCTACCCGGATAGCGGGCTGGGGGTCAAGGGGGCTAGCCTTGAGCTGATGAAGAGGCTTCTCCCCTTGAGCCCTAGTTCTTCCCCAAAGTGGGGTTTCTGGAGATGGGTCTCCTTCTTCTTCCTTTGTTGGCCGGATCTTGAAGATCAAGAAATATGAGATTTTAAAAATCTCTCCTTTTTAAGATCTGATGGTAGATCCAAGTTCCCCTTTGTGGGTTTTGCGGTGAAAAACTATTTAGTTTTGAAAAAGGAAGAGTAAAACTCTTGATTTAATTCAAAAGAAAGAAAAAGGTTTTAGAACCTTGAAGAAGGAGAAAGAGGCACATGCCCTAATTTTTTAAGGAATGAAAAGTCTATGCTTTATTCATCATCTTGTTGCCTTATATAGGCTTACATGTTTACATATAGCCCCTTGGGCTTTACAAAATGGCATTTTGCCCATCCCATGGTTCATGTACCATTTTTTTTGCACATAAGCCATGGGCTTACAAAAAATTGGCTTTATGCCCATTTTGCATACATTCATGCACAAAAAAATTACATCAAAATTATTCGTTTCATGAATTTTATTTTGGTATGGCGGAAAGCCGGACGCTTCGTGTTCGGGCTCGACTTGGGCCTGGTCCCGCTTGACCTGGGCTTAGGCCCACCTGGCTTGGGGTTGACTTTGACTTTGACTCGGTCAACCGGGGTGCAAATTTTGACCCCAACAAAGTGTCCCCCATCAATAAATGCACACCACATATGTGGGTCGTGTGCATGAAATTGATAGATCTTCTTTCGCGTGAAAGCGACTTGCTTTGGTTCCTACTTTTGGGATGCACTGCCCTTTTTACGACATAGACGGTCGACGCTTAACGCATCTCCGAGACGGAGTGTCCGTGGTAGACGTTTCCCTGGCCTAGAGTGATTTAGTAGACGTGCCCCCGGCACGGAGTGTCGCTGGTCGACGTTTCCCCGAGGCGGAGTGTCTGTAGACGACGTGCCCCCGGCAGGGAGTGTCTGCTTGACGTTTCCCCGAGGCGGAGTGTCGGTTGGTTGACGTGTCCCCGAGACGGAGTGTCTGCTTGACGTTTCCCCGTTACGGAGTGTTGTTGTTGGACGTTTCCCCGATGCGGAGTGTCGCTGGTCGACTTGTCCCCGGCACAGAGTGTCGCTGATCGACTTGTCTCTGGCACGGAGTGTACGGAGTGTCGCTGATGTTCGACTTGTCCCCGGTACGGAGTGTCGCTGATGTTCGACTTGTCCCCGGCACGGAGTGTCGCTGATCGACTTTTCCCCGGCACGGAGTGTCGCTGTTCGACTTGTCCCCGGCACGGAGTGTCGCGGATCGACTTGTCCCCAGCACGGAGTGTCGCTGATGTTCGACTTGTCCCCGGCTCGGAGTGTCGCTGTTCGACTTGTCCCGGGCACGGAGTGTCGCTGTTCGACTTGTCCCGGGCACGGAGTGTCGCTGTTCGACTTGTCCCCGGCACGGAGTGTCGCTGTTCGACTTGTCCCCGGCACGGAGTGTCGCGGATCGACTTGTCCCCAGCACGGAGTGTCGCTGTTCGACTTGTCCCCGGCACGGAGTGTCGCTGATCGACTTTTCCCCGGCACGGAGTGTCGCTGTTCGACTTGTCCCCGGCACAGAGTGTCGCTGATGTTCGACTTGTCCCCGGCACGGAGTGTCGCTGTTCGACTTGTCCCCGGCACGGAGTGTCGCGGATCGACTTGTCCCCGGCACGGAGTGTCGCTGTTTGACTTGTCCCCAGCACGGAGTGTCACGGATCGACTTGTCCCTGGCACGGAGTGTCGCTGATCGACTTTTCCCCGGCACGGAGTGTCGCTGTTCGACTTGTCTCCGGCACGGAGTGTCGCGGATCGACTTGTCCCGGGCTCGGAGTGTCGCTGATCGACTTGTCCCCGGCATGGAGTGTCACTGATGTTCGACTTGTCCCAGGCACAGAGTGTCGCTGATGTTCGACTTGTCCCTGGCACGGAGTGTCGCTAATGTTCGACTTGTCCCCGGCACGGAGTGTCGCGGATCGACTTGTCCCCGGCACGGAGTGTCGCTATTCGACTTGTCCCCGACGCGGAGTGTCGTTGTTCGACTTGTCCCCAGCATGGAGTGTCGTTGTTTGACTTGTCCCCGGCATGGAGTGTCGTAGATCGACTTGTCCCCGGCACGGAGTGTCGCTGATGTTCGACTTGTCCCCGGCACGGAGTGTCGCTGATGTTCAACTTGTCCCCGGCACGGAGCGTCGTTGTTCGACTTGTCCCCGGCATGGAGTGTCGCTGATCGACTTGTCCCCGACACGGAGTGTCTGCTTGACGTTTCCCCATTACGGGGTGTCGTTGTTTGACGCAAAGGTCGATGTTGGAATTGGTTGGTTTGATTTGCTTGATTTGAGTTGACATCAGCATCGCTACACTGGAATATGGTACCGGGAGCGAATCATCATCTGTCATGAGAGGATTTGGGAATTAGTTTTCTGTCGGCATCTGCATTGCTGCACTGGAATAATGCCAGGAGCAACTCATCATTTACCCCGGAAGGATTTGGGAATTGGTGGCTTAGGAGACAGGTTTAGATCCCTATTACCTAAGGCTTTTCGATTTTATGGGCCGTAAGGGTCCCATAAAAGCATTTTCTCCCTACGTCGAAAGGATCTCGTAGGTGCTTTTTCTCCTTAGGTGTCGTGGGGACTCCTAAGTGTGTTGCTCCTTTGTGAGTCGTAAGGATCTCACGTGGGAATTTTCTCCTCACAAAATCGAGAGGACTTTGCGAGTGCATTTCATCTCTTTTTCACGAGTTTTGCGCCCTTTGGGGTTTTCACAATCTCGCCGGCAGTCCTGCTGTTTTTACTCACAGAGCCCTTTCGGGTTTTCATCCGTGCCCGTTTGCTTGTGGACATACCGTTTTTTTTTGCGCTGGTGGGACTTTAAAAGTAGTCTCACCGGCAGGACTTGGGAGAGATTGGGATCGTTTTACGCCCATGGATTGTATACGATTTTGCAGGATGTATGATCCAGACCGTAGGGCCGGAAAAATTTTAGGACTTTGTTGGCGTCTGCATCGCTGCACTGGAATATGGTACCAGGAGCGACTCATTATTCGCCGTTGGGGTATGGGATTTGGAATTTGGTTGGCGTCTGCATCGCTGCACTGGAATATGGTACCAGGAGCGACTCATCATTCACCGTTGGGGCATGGGATTTAGAATTTGGTTGGCGTCTGTATCGCTGCACTAGAATATGGTACCAGAAGCGACTCATCATTCGCCGTTGGGGTATGGGATTTAGAATTTGGTTGGCGTCTGCATCGCTGCACTGGAATATGGTACTAGGAGCGACTCATCATTCACCGCTTGGGATTTAAGTTTGGAATTTGGTTGGCGTCTGCATCGCTGCACTGGACTATGGTACCAGGAGCGACTCATCATTCGCAACTTGGGGATTGGGGAATAATGGCTTAAGAGACAGGTTTAGGTCCCTGTCACCTAAGGCTTTTCAATTTTATGGGCCGTGAGGGCCCCATAAAAGCATTTTCTCCCTGGGAGTCGTAAGGATCCCGCAGGTGTATTTTCTCCTTAGGAGTCGTGAGGACTCCTAAGTGTGTTTTTCCTTTGTGAGTCGTAAGGGTCCCACAAAGGTTTGTTCTCCTCATGTATCGTGAGGACACGTGAGTGGGTCTTCTTAATGGAGCATAATTCCAAACGCGGAGACCAGCCGCGTAACTGGTGATTGCGGTGGGATATGGGTTTGATGAGAATTATTTGAGCCCGTGGATTGTATACGGTAGTCAATTTGGGGACTGGCCGTAGGGCTGGAAGAATTTTGGGAAATTGGATTTTGGTTGGCGTCTGCATCGCTGCACTGG
Organism: Agapanthus africanus; assembly: GCA_030015575.1. NCBI lineage: Eukaryota > Viridiplantae > Streptophyta > Magnoliopsida > Asparagales > Amaryllidaceae > Agapanthus > Agapanthus africanus. Next base: position 257,119,702 of record JASDDO010000024.1, read on the forward strand.
AATATGGTACCAAGAGCGACTCATCATTCGCCGTTGTTTTTTTTGTTTTGTTTCTGTTTTTGTTTTTGTTGTTGTTTTTTTTTACCGCGATTGCTCTATCATTTCAGCTTTTCTTATCGCGAAGTTCGCGATTGCCCTATCATTTCGGCTTTTATTCGCGGTTGCCCAATCATTTCGGCTTTATTTTCATCTTTATTTTACTCGCTGATTTTTATTGCGAGTTGCCCCATCATTTCGGCTTTTCTTTATTTCTCTTCTATTTACACATTTTTTTGTTTATTTACATATATATATTTTTTTACATCCCCGGTTTAACGACTTAGAGGCCGATTATTCCCAGCTTAATGACGTGGTGGTCGATTGTTCCCAGTTTAATAACGTGGTGGTCCTCTGGTGTTCCCAGTTTAACGACGTGGTGGTCCTCTTTGCTTATCCTAGCCCCTTGAACTTTGATATTGGCGGAGCTGTGTTGATAACCGTAGCTCTGTGGCTTGCCGATACATCCGAGGACTGTGAGGTTTTTCCAAGCTTGTATTGGTTCTCCACCCAATCTTTGAAAATATAGCAGTCTTCGATGGTATGACTCACCATTCTATGATATGGGCAGTATATGTGATTGCCGGTCATGTTCATTTCATATGGCCTCTTTGGAATGGGCAGTTGCAGACCGTTATTCAAGGCGTCCACGAATATTTTGCGGACTTCATCCCTCCTGAAGAAGTATACCTTCTTCTTTCTCTCCATTGGAGTAGGCGCCTTTACTGATGCTGGTCCTCGAGGCCGATTAGTCTTTGGTTCGCCCTTTTTAGATAATGGCACATGTCTGGGAGGATTAGGTTCCCAAAAGGCTTCGGTCTTCATTTGCATGAAATCGGCGGTCGTAGCTTAACTGTTTGCTAACACACCTTTAGACAGTTCTATCTCTCCCGTCTTGTATTGCCTTTCGACCCAATCTTTGAAGAGGAAGCAGTCCTCAATGGCATGACCTATCACCCTGTGATAGGGGTAATATTCTGGGTCGTCGGTCATACTCGCTTCTTGCGGTCTCTTTGATTCTGGCAGTTGTAGACCGTTTCTTAGGGCGTCTCTGAATATCTTGTGGACTTTTTCCCTTTTGAAGGAATAGACTTTTTTCAGTTTCTCTTTCAGAGGCGATTCCCCCCCCCCCCGGCGTATGTATCGGAGGGACTGGAGGCTGATTGCGGCCGTTCTCCGCGAAGGCGCTCCGCTCTTAGGTTGAAGGGGGTATCAGTTGGCTGCCTCCGGGTATCAATCCCTGGCTCATGAACCAAAATTTGATTCCGCTGTAATTGCAATCGGGCGACCTGGGTCACAAGATCTGCCGCGACGTTTGCCAATTTGTCGACCTTGGACTGTACCTTGGCTAACTTCTCGTCCCTGTCCTGAAGCTGCTTCTGAAGCAATCGGAATAACGCTTGTTTTGTAGTTCCGGCTATGACAACCGGGTCGTATTTATTGCCTGATGTAACAACTCCAATTTTGTATACCAAAAGTTTGCTTTAAATATAGTATATACTTGGAGTATTAATGTTGCTGGAAACAATTTAAGTATCTAATTCCTTACAATAATTACAAGAAAGAGCTTATAGCTCATTGGTAATACCTTGCACTGCTGAACCAAGCCACCGGAGTTCAAATCCCATGCCCCATATTATTTTTGTATTTATTTTGTTTTATTTTTTTTTTGGAAGTCAACGGTAAAAATGCCATAACTCCCAAAATATGTACCGGACAACAAAAAGTAAAAATACCAAGTTGTTCCTCAGGAAAACCCCCGGCCATTGGACCCTTGACTCGGCCTGACTCGGCGCCACCGGCCGGCGACTCGGCCGACTCGGTCCGGCGCCGCCGGCCGGACTTGGCCGGACGGCCGAGTCACCAACTGAGAAAAGTTGAATCTTGACTTGGTCAACCCTCTTGTACACTTATTATACCTGGATCGGTTTTAATTTGGCCAATAAATCCCTTTTACCCCTAGGTTTAATGATTTTTAATGAATTTTTAATGTTTTTTATATTTTCTTTTAATATTTTTTATCCTAACCCTAACCCTAGCCTAGCCCTATATAAAGACCCCTACTCTCTACCATTTCACCTCACCGCTCTAAGTCTACTCTCTCAAATTCTCGAGAACTCAGTACGAAGAGCAAGAAGCGAAGCGCTGCCGAAATCGACGACGGATTCCGGCGACCGGATCAGAACCTTCGCGACGCTTTCGACGAATCGGCAACCACCACATCCATTAGCTTCATTAGCTTGTCCAAACCGTAAGTCCCACCTCTTCTCTCTCTCTTTTCTATAAATGTAAAAATACGACTTTTTGGAACCCGACGGAAATCGGACAAACCGATTTCCGATTCGGTTTTTCTATAAATTTTCACTTGTCACCTAATACATATTATCTACCCATATTCATGTTGACTATTAATCACCCATAAACCAATTTAATCAAACTTTTTCACATGAAATGATAGCTTCTTTGCAAAACCGTATTCTTTTCATAAAAATACCATGAAGTTCATTTTTCTTAGTTTAATCAATTACCTCACTCCTAAACATGTTTATCTTGATCACAAAACTTGTAGAACTCAATTTGAATGAAATTTCACACATAAAATGATAACGTTTTCGAATACCGTATTCTTGTACTATAATACCTTTAAGTTTAACATAGCATGTTTTACCTTTAAACTTCACCAAAACCTAAAATAAGTCACGAGGTAATGACCTACCTCTACACACACTCATTATAACCCTAATTGATAAATATCAAAACACAGAATACGAAATTACAGGACTTTTCACTAAAATACCCTAATTTTTATAATCTTTATTTAAAGTTTTAAGTTGTAAACATTTCTAAATAAAATCTTTTAATAAAATGAAAGCACGATTAGTCATGGACATCGATCGTTTATCTAAACTGTCTTGTGGTGCCTAGACAAGTGTGTCTAAGGCTAGTGGTTTTTAATTAGGCCCACGACTGTGGTTCCTTCCCACTTACCTGGCACTTACCTGGCCGCAATTGACGGTGAAGAGGCGATTTGAGGCTTCTAATGACTCATCGTTTAGACCTTAGAAGTAGGCTGGTTGGCTTAGGAAACCCTAACAACTAAAATACGGAAAACTAAACTCTTTTGCAAATAAATACCTTATATTTATAAAACCGTTTTCCTAAATGAGAAGTGTTTATAAAACCTAAGCAAAGTGCCGCTACAACCCACTTTTGGGGAACCTGTTAGGGATAGTACGGTTCATCGTGCACCCGCAGGCTAGTAGTGCGAGATTCAGACCTCCGCAAGGAGCATTCGGTCTCGAAAGGTTTAAAATACGATATTTAAGGAAAATGAGACTTTCTCTAAATAAAATATTTATATAAAATTATTCATGTGTTAATATATATATAATTAACATTTAAACACCTATTTTATCATAATCTAAAGTTTTCACTTTTTCCTAAAATTAAAAGATTAAAAGTTACGTTAAAATACCATGAATTTCAAATAAAACAATTAATACTTTTATTAGGATATATTCACTAGAATAACACAAATAAAATACACATTCATTATAACAATAAAGACGATTATTAAATACTTGAGGTGTATTTTGAAAACTATACAAAAGTACTTTTTACAGAAAACCCCCTCAAGTTTTACAAATTACAAAAAGGCACCTAACTAATATTGGACTTCAAATTATCTTTCTTTTAGTCTGACTCGGGTTAGAGTCTGACTATTCCTGACTCGAATATGATTCAAGTCAACCTATATTCTTTTATACTCCAACCCAATTTGAATATATGAAACCCTGAATCCAGTTAACAATATATTCCTTGTGACTGAATCAAATCATGGATATTCATCCATTATCCTGATATTCCATTTACCTGATTATACAGTTACAACATACTTACTGATATCATGGTTTTGGTCAGTCACTCAATTTACATATTCCAATACTACAATACTATTAAAACACTACGGGGTTTAAGGGGTAGATTGGTACGGAAGGTGTTAAAGGTGGCACGAGGTGGTCAGATTAAGACACCTAACATGAATCCTATTGCTGTTGTACCGTGGCATAACGGTTCCTTGTACTTTCCTTTTGCCCTGATCTCTAGTATATAGAGATCCCCCTCGTATACACTGGTATCCTTCTGTACCAAGCTACAAACAACAGCGTTACACAATGTTTCATAATATCCGACAATATAACACTTTAGAAAATATATACTGTTACTCTGTCATTCTCATTCTCCTTATTCTTTGGGACTTACCGAGCGATCTGTTCGCTGACGATATTCTATTCTTTCTTCTTTGAATGTCTTCAGGTGCGTTGGACCAAGCTGAGATCGAGCCCACCGGTGAAGATTTGGAGCAGTTCCAGGAAGACCCAGAGCTCTAGATACTTTACCTTGTTCTTTTCAGTTTATTTCATTTTCTGTTATGCCGCTGTTTAGGCATTGATTTTCATTCCAGTTGTATTTTCTTCTCATGCATTGTACAAAGAATGTTATTAATAAAAGTTGCTGTTATTTCAATATCATTTGTCTCTTGTGATTATTTTATATTGCTGAGCTACGCTTAGCGTATGTACTTCTGAGTACATACGTAGCGGACCTCGTCGCGTCCACTTCGCCGTACACTGGGAAGCGGGGCGTAACAGGTTTTGTTGGTGGCCCATGCAGGTCAGAGCTGTATGAATCCCTATCATGCAGTTCTGGTCTGCGTGAACAACCTAAGCAATATAACACAAGAACCAGCAACTAAAACATTCTTCACAATTCATGTACTTTGAATCTTGCAAATTTCTATTCCTTGAATCTTATCATTTCATATATTTGAATCTGTCCTAACCCAAATTTTTCTTCAAGGTCATGGATTCCCCGAACAACACCAGCACCAACGTTAACAACACCCCTCCAGCACTACCTCTCACACCAGTTGTTTCGGCACCACCCACTGAGCAAACAATGCTATTCGATGCGATCCGCAGTCTTCTCGAGGGACAGCAACAACTTTTGAGCCGTCCTGAGACAGATGCACTGGGAGTAAAGCAATTCAGGGCTTTACACCCAAAGCAGTTCTCTGGTAAAGGAAGCCCTCTTGAAGCGGAAGAATGGGCACAAAGCATCGAAGACGATCTGGCCGCAGCTCAAGTGCCAGACCACGCTTGGGTCCATGTAGCGAAGCTACAGCTCACGGATAACGCTCGCAATTGGTGGAAGGCAGAAGAGACCCGTCTGGCACAGCCGATTGAATGGAAGACATTTCGCGAGAAGTTTGATGCGAAATATTTCCCTGTGACTGCCAGGTTCGCTATGGAGCAGCAGTTTATTCATCTACAGTAAGGATCAATGTGGGAGAAATCGGTAGATGAATACGATACTGAGTTTACTATGTTGAGCCGGTAAGATATGTCACAATAGTTTAATTTTTAAAATATCACATATTACACAACTAACACAATCTTTAAACAGATTCGCGGCACACCTGATACCGACGGACGAGATTAGAGCCCGTCGTTTTCAGCAAGGTTTGGACACAGAGATCAAGACTGCTCTAGCCACAGGAAAGTTTTTGACTCATGAGGAAGCCCTAGAAGCTGCCCGCAGTTATGAGGCAGTAATAAAAGAGAGGGGCAGACCTCAGTCAGTAGGAGTCAAGCGCCCTGCCAACCAGATGGCAGGTGGAGCCACGTCCAGACCACCTTTCGTACCGAGGCGACCCGGGGGTACCAACTCATCGTCCTAGCCCAGCTTTTTGCACCTACTGCAAGAGAACTGGACATATGATGAAGAACTGCCGTCGAGCCAACCGCCTCTGCTTAGTCTGCGGTTCAGCCACTCATGATATTGGATCTTGTCCCCAAAGGCAGAACTCAGTTGCTGCACCCAGGCCAGCAAATACTTATCAGCAGCGACCAGCTCTTCAGGCACCTGCTACCAGACTTGCACTGCCTGCACCACCTAGGGGACCACAAGCTGCACCACCTCCTCGACAGTTCCATCAAGCTCAAAGGAACGTTCAGAGGAATGCTCCTCAGGCCAGGAGAAATGCTCCTCAGGCCAGAAGGATTGTGCCGAAGCGCCAGGCTTTCATGATGTCTGTGGAAGAAGCTGAGGCCACTGGCCAAGTCATTACTGGTAAATTTTCTTTCTCAAACTCAACTTTTAGTTTTGTTTACCTACACACTTTCCCTATACCTAAAACCTATCCCATATACCTTAGGTACAATCCTAGTAGCTTCACTACCTGCACTTGCACTGTTTGATACTGGAGCATCCCACTGCTTTATGTCGCAACGGTTTGTTCGAACCCATGCGATTCCAGTCTCACCGCTTGTATCCAGCTGGAATGTCAGTTCTGGAAATGGTGTTCTAAAGGCAACTATGGGATACAGCATGTGTCCAGTCGTCGTCTGCAGCCGAGAGTTTTACGCTGACTTCAAGGTACTGGATATACCAAATTTCGATGTGGTTCTAGGAATGGACTGGCTTGGAGCCTTTTATGCTACCATCGACTGTCGTCAAAGGAGGGTAGTATTTGAGATTCCCGATCATCCAGTCTTCTATTTCAAGAGTGGAGATCGTACACTGGAGCCAAGTGCTTACAAAGCAAAGCCAAGGGAAGCAGTAGTTGCAACAACTCGGGCAGAGGAAGAATCAAGACCGGAGGTAGTTCGAGAGTTCGATGATGTATTCCCTGACGATATATCAGGTTTGCCTCCCGATCGAGCTCTTGAATTCAGTATTGACTTAGTACCAGGAGCACAACCAGTAATCAAAGCACCGTATAGACTAAGTCCGGAAGGATTGAAGGAAGTTCGAACACAGTTGGACGAATTACTGGCGAAAGGATGGATTCGTCCTAGCACTTCAAGTTGGGGAGCACCTGTACTATTGGTAAAGAAGAAGGAAGGTTCATACAGAATGTGCATCGACTATAGGGCCTTGAACGAAGTTACTATAAAGAATAAGTATCCACTCCCGCGCATCGATGATTTATTCGATCAGCTAAGTGGATCTTGTGTTTTCTCTAAGCTAGATCTTCGTTCAGGTTATCATCAAGTGAAGGTCAAGGAAGCTGATATTCACAAAACAGCTTTCAGAACTCGCTATGGACATTACGAATTTCTAGTAATGCCATTTGGAGCGACCAATGCACCAGCAATCTTCATGAATCTTATGAACCAAGTCTTCCGGGAGTATTTAGACAGGTTCGTTGTCATCTTCATCGACGACATTCTGGTATATTCAAAGAACCGGAAAGAGCATGCGGAGCACTTACGAATTGTCCTAGAAACTCTTCGTCAACATCAGCTTTATGCCAAGTACAGTAAGTGCGAGTTTTGTCTAAAACAAGTTGGTTTTCTTGGACACATCGTATCAGGAGAAGGGATTTCTGTGGATCCAGCAAATGTTTCAGCAGTCAGCGAATGGCCTGCACCAAAATCAGTGAAGGATATTCGAAGTTTCTTGGGTTTAGCTGGATATTACAGAAGATTCATTGAAGGCTTTTCGAAGATAGCAACACCCCTGACCAAGCTCACACGAAAAGATGAAGAATTTGTGTGGTCAGAAGCATGCGAGCAAGCTTTCGTAGAACTCAAGTCAAGACTGACATCTGCACCTATTCTCGTCATACCGGATCAGTCTGGAGGATTCGAAGTGCATTGCGATGCATCCGGTAAGGGATTAGGATGTGTTCTACATCAGCACGATAAGGTTGTGGCTTATGCTTCAAGACAACTGAAGACTCATGAGCGCAATTATCGACGCATGATCTAGAGTTGGCAGCTGTTATTTTTGCTCTCAAGATTTGGCGCCACTACTTACTTGGTGAACGAGTGAACATCTACACAGATCATAAAAGTCTGAAGTATGTGTTTACTCAGAAGGAGTTGAATATGCGGCAGAGAAGATGGTTAGAACTTATGGCTGACTTTGACATCAACTTGCAATATCATCCAGGAAAGGTGAACGTAGTACCTGATGCTCTTAGTCGCCAACCATTATCAATGAATCTCACCGCCCAGTGGAAGCTTCAGCAAGACCTACATCAGATGGAGATCGAACTAGTCATGCCAGGTGATGTTTCAAATTTGATGAATCTGCAAGTTCAATCAAATATTGTCAATCAGATCAAAGCAGCTCAAGCCAGCGATGCTAAGTTGCAAAAGATCAGAGAACAAGTGGAGAATGGACTCATAACAGATTTCATCATCCATGAAGACGGATCTTTGAGATACGGCAGCAGATTGTGTGTACCAAAGGATCCTGTTCGGGAAGGGTTAATGAAAGAAGCTCACAGCTCTCCCTATTCAGTACATCCTGGAGGTACCAAAATGTACAAAGATCTACGTCAGAATTATTGATGGCGTGGAATGAAGCGTGAAGTAGCCAGGAGTGTCGCAAAATGTTTGGTGTGTCAGCAGGTAAAAGCTGAACATCACAGGATAGCTGGACTACTTCAACCGTTACCAATTCCAGAATGGAAGTGGCAGCACATCACGATGGACTTTGTAACTGCTCTTCCTCGCAGCACAAAGGGTAACGATGCGATTTGGGTCATTGTGGATCGACTCACAAAGTCGGCTCACTTCATCCCATTTCGAGTTGGCCAATCAACGGAGACACTAGCGAAGAAGTACATGGAGGTAATAATCTAATTTAAATTTAAAAACTCTTCATACTGTACTATCTCTGATACCCATGAACTCATACAGGAAATTGTGAGACTTCATGGAGTACCAGTCTGCATTGTCTCCGATCGTGACACCAGGTTCCGATCGCAATTTTGGCAAAGTCTGCAAGCTAGCTTGGGAACAAGTCTGAACTTCAGTACGGCTTATCATCCACAAACAGATGGTCAGTCGGAACGAACTATTCAGATTTTGGAGGATATGCTCAGAGCATGTATGCTCGACTTCAAAGGATCGTGGGAGGATCACCTGCATCTTGTGGAGTTTGCGTACAACAACAGCTACCAAGCAAGTATAGGAATGGCACCTTTTGCAGCATTATATGGAAGGAAGTGTCGATCGCCATTAAGTTGGGACGACATCGGAGATAGAGAACTCCTTGGACCAGAGATGATAGTAACGACCGTCGATGTGGTTCATACTATCAGGGAAAGAATGCGCATAGCCCAAGATAGACAGAAACACTGGGCTGATGCGAAGAGACGACACTTGGAGTTCCAACCAGGAGATCATGTATTTCTGAAAATCTCTCCGAACCGCGGAGTGATCAGATTTGGAAGACGGGGAAAGTTGAGTCCGAGATATATTGGACCGTTCGATATACTCGAACGAGTCGGTGAAGTGACATATCGTTTAGCGTTTCCACCCTCATTGGAAGGAGTGCATAACGTGTTTCACATATCTCAACTTAGAAGGTATGTGAGTGACCCCAGCCATGTACTTGATCATTCCGAGCTCACGATACAGCCTGATTTGTCTTGTGAGCAACAACCTGTGGAGATCCTGGACAGGAAAGTGAAGACACTTCGGAACAAAGAAGTTAATTTGGTCCGGGTAATGTGGAGGAAAGACACTCCAGGAGAATCCACGTGGGAAAGGGAAGATGAGATGCGTGCAAGATATCCGCACCTTTTTGTAATCTAGTCCTTAAATAAAAGTTGTAAATTTCGAGGACGAAATTCTTGTAAGGAGGGTAGATTGTAACAACTCTAATTTTGTATACCAAAAATTTGCTTTAAATATAGTGTATACTTGAAGTATTAATGTTGCTGGAAACAATTTAAGTATCTAATTCCTTACAATAATTACAAGAAAGAGCTTGTAGCTCATTGGTAATACCTTGCACTGCTGAACCAAGCCACCGGAGTTCAAATCCCATGCCCCACATTATATTTGTATTTATTTTGTTTTATTTTTTTTTTGGAAGTCAATGGTAAAAATGCCATAACTCCCAAAATATGTACTAGACAACAAAAAGTAAAAATACCAAGTTGTTCCTCAGGAAAACCCCCGGCCATTGGACCCTTGACTCGGCCTGACTCGGCGCCGCCGGCCGGCGACTCGGCCGACTCGGTCCGGCGCCGCCGGCCGGACGGCCGAGTCACCAACTGAGAAAAGTTGGCTCTTGATTTGGTCAACCCTCTTGCACACTTATTATACCTGGATCGGTTTTGATTTGGCCAATAAATCCCTTTTACTTCTAGGTTTAATGATTTTTAATGAATTTTTAATGTTTTTTATATTTTCTTTTAATATTTTTTATCCTAACCCTAACCCTAACCTAGCCCTATATAAAGACCCCTACCCTCTACCATTTCACCTCACCACTCTAAGTCTACTCTCTCAAATTCTCGAGAACTCGGTACGAAGAGCAAGAAGCGAAGCGCTGCCGAAATCGATGACGGATTCCGGCGACCGGATCAGAACCTTCGCGACACTTTCAATGAATCGGCAACCACCACATCCATTACCTTCATTAGCTTGTCCAAACCGTAAGTCCCACCTCTTCTCTCTCTCTTTTCTATAAATGTAAAAATACGACTTTTTGGAACCCGACGGAAATCGGACAAACCGATTTCCGATTCGGTTTTTCTATAAATTTCCACTTGTCACCTAATACATATTATCTACCCATATTCATGTTGACTATTAATCACCCATAAACCAATTTAATCAAACTTTTTCACGTGAAATGATAGCTTCTTTGCAAAACCGTATTCTTTTCATAAAAATACCATGAAGTTCATTTTTCTTAGTTTAATCAATTACCTCACTCCTAAACATGTTTATCTTGATCACAAAACTTGTAGAACTCAATTTGAATGAAATTTCACACATAAAATGATAACGTTTTCGAATACCGTATTCTTGTGCTATAATACCTTTAAGTTTAACATAGCATGTTTTACCTTTAAACTTCACCAAAACCTAAAATAAGTCACGAGGTAATGACCTACCTCTACACACACTCATTATAACCCTAATTGATAAATATCAAAACACAGAATACGAAATTACAGAACTTTTCACTAAAATACCCTAATTTTTATAATCTTTATTTAAAGCTTTAAGTTGTAAACATTTCTAAATAAAATCTTTTAATAAAATGAAAGCACGATTAGTCATGGACATCGATCGTTTATCTAAACTGTCTTGTGGTGCCTAGGCAAGTGTGTCTAAGGCTAGTGGTTTTTAATTAGGCCCACAACTGTGGTTCCTGGCATTTACCTGGCACTTACCTGGCCGCAATTGACGGTGAAGAGGCGATTTGAGGCTTCTAATGACTCATCGTTTAGACCTTAAAAGTAGGCTAGTTGGCTTAGGAAACCCTAACAACTAAAATACGGAAAACTAAACTCTTTTGCAAATAAATACCTTATATTTATAAAACCGTTTTCCTAAATGAGAAGTGTTTATAAAACCTAAGCAAAGTGCCGCTACAACCCACTTTTGGGGAACCTGTTAGGGATAGTACGGTTTATCGTGCACCCGCGGGCTAGTAGTGCGAGATTCAGACCTCCGCAAGGAGCATTCGGTCTCGAAAGGTTTAAAATACGATATTTAAGGAAAATGAGACTTTCTCTAAATAAAATATTTATATAAAATTATTCATGTGTTAATATATATATAATTAACATTTAAACACCTATTTTATCATAATCTAAAGTTTCCGCTTTTTCCTAAAATTAAAAGATTAAAAGTTACGTTAAAATACTATGAATTTCAAATAAAACAATTAATACTTTTATTAGGATATATTCACTAGAATAACACAAATAAAATACACATTCATTATAACAATAAAGACGATTATTAAATACTTGAGGTGTATTTTGAAAACTATACAAAAGTACTTTTTACAGAAAACCCCCTCAAGTTTTACAAATTACAAAAAGGCACCTAACTAATATTGGACTTCAAATTATCTTTCTTTTAGTCTGACTCAGGTTAGAGTCTGACTATTCCTGACTCGAATATGATTCAAGTCAACCTATATTCTTTTATACTCCAACCCAATTTGAATACATGAAACCCTGAATCCAGTTAACAATATATTCCTTGTGACTGAATCAAACCATGGATATTCATCCATTATCCTGATATTCCATTTACCTGATTCTACGGTTACAACATGCTTACTGATGTAATGACCCCAAAATCTTTATACATTTGTATTATCCCTCTTCAATAATATACCGTATTTATTTGTACTTGGTATTTTCCTTTTTTTCTATTAAATTTATTATTATTTTATTCCTCAATTTATTATGTATTTTTTTTCTAGGTACAATTTCTTTTTCTTATATTTAAGTTTTTAACTTCTCATTCTTATTTTTCCTTTCATAAATATTTAACCCAAATCCATTATTCTTATTCTCTACAGCCCATCTAAAAAGCCCATTTTCTTTTTAAGCAACATCATATATTTAATTCTAATTAAATATATGCATGAATAACCTTATAGCTCATTGGTTAAGTCCTTGCATTGTTATTCCATAAGTCACATGTTCAAATCCCCATTCTTGCAATTATATTTTATCATTTTTTATTCTTCTCATAACCTACAAATGAGACCTTTCATTTCCGAAATGAATGGTGACCTTTCATTTCTCTTTTAATTCTCATGTTGAATGCATATATTATTATACATAATTCACCATTACACCATCTTTATTGTCCTCCTCTATCTTTTCCTTCCTCACATTTTTCTATCTCTCACTTCTTCCTCTTCACCTAGAGTCCAAGAAGAAGAACATGAAGAAGTCTTCAAGAAGGTCTCGCTACTAACGCGAGGCTATCGGCGGATAGACAAGCCCGGTGACAATACCGGCTTGTGCATGTAAGTCCCTTCTCTCTCCTTTCCCCCCCACCTCTTATTTTCCTCTTGTCATGCATCGTGAACCCCCCTATTCTTTTCATATCATAATCCATAAGAGAAGATACACATAAATATATACATATACATATACATAAGTTTAGATATATATGATTCTATATGGTTTAATAATATCTTATTATCTCTTATTCAAATTAAAGTATTTTTAATTCTTTGTTCATGACTAGGAATGTTTATTACAAGTTGTGAGAACACAAATTTCATGCCACAATATATCTATAATGTCACATGAAATCGGTTTGTTTATTAAAAGAAAAATAGAAGCCTGCATAAAATACGAGTTAATCTTTCTGCCGATTTTAGTATACACATCAATACTTTTAGCTTTAAAATAATTTTTAGAAATTAATTTTTACTTCTGAAAATTTCACGGAATTTACATATGATAGATTATATTATTTTATACATGCTGTAAAAATTTTAGATCGATCCGCATAACGGTTTAGGAATTACATCGTATTTATTCCCTGATCGTAAAACAGAAAACTGCAGTTATCGGTCAACTTCTAGGACATATAATTTGGTATAACGGTATCCAAATTGAGCAAACTCAGGTGTTTTTGATATATACATCGAATGATCTATATTTTCATAGTTTTAAGTTTTTACTGAAAACCAACGTAAGATAAAGAAAACTGCGTTACAATATTAAGCGACGGATCTGGACAGAATATGTCCTGATTCGCACACTGTTTTTAAATAGGACATAACTCGAAATCCCGATATCCGTTTGTGACAAAATTTAGATTTATAGATTCACAATTGATAGAACTGTAATTTTATATATACTAGATAACTTATAAATGCATGAAACAATCCGATACAGTCTTTGCAATATAACATATAATTGCTGTCCAGAAATCTAAATTTCTGTTTTAAACGATGATGTTAAAATGATCATAACTAGAGTTTAAGAAATCCAAATCATGTGAATCTTGGTGTTTTCGATAAGTTCATCGAAATACCTAAAATTTTCTAATACTTTTCATAACCTGAAAACTGATGGAAATTAACTCAAACTGCATTTTAAAAAATATGTGACGGTGCCGAATAGATTCTGTTCTGTTTTGCGCGACGATACGAAAACATATATATCTCTCAAACCGATAGTCGTATTTAGGCGAAACTGGAACTCACGCATGCAAAACACTTAGATCCATATTTTTGTTTTGTTCTCGTATTCGTTTGACTTGATTAATTAGTCGTACATAATATTTCTTTACAGCATTGTTTTTGGTAGTTACTCGTATAATATACTTGACTCATTTCATACTATTCGAACATGTATACATATTTATCTTGATCATTAAATTGTTGTATATACATAAAGACGATAATTAATTACTTGAGGTGTATTTTGAAAACTATACAATATTACATTTTACAATAAACCCCCTCAAGTTTTATAAATTACAATAAGGCCCCTAACAAATATTGAACTTCAACTTAGCTTCTTTAGTCTGACTCGGGTTAGAGTCTGACTATTTCTGACTTGAATATGATTCAAGTCAATCTTATTCTTTTATATTTCAACTCAATATGAATACATGAATGCCTGAATCCAGTTAACAATCTATATAACTTGACTGAACCGAACCATGGATATTCCTTTTACATGTTTCCCAGTATTCCATTTACATGACTCTACGGTTATACCCGTTTTCTGATATCATGGTTTCGGTCAGTCAGTTAATCAATCTTACAATCAATACAATTTTACAAGATAACAATACAAACAAGATATCGCAGGGTTTAAGGGGTAGATTGGTACGGAAGGTGTTAAAGGTGGCACGAGATTGTAAGATTAAGACAACTAACCTGAATCCAATTGCCGTTGTTCCGGGTTGTATAACGGAGCCTTGTACTTCCATTTGCCCTGATCTCTAGCATATAGAGATCCCTCTCGTATACACTGGCATCCTTCTGTACCAAGCTACAACAACAGCGTTAGCACCATACTACTATAATATGACAATACAATACAACATTAAAAGCTACTCTCTCTCTCTTTTACTCTCTGTCTATTTCTCCATTATCTTTGGGAATTACCGAGCGACCTGTTCGCTGACGACATTCTATTTCCTTCTTCTTTGAATGTCGTCAGGTGCGTCGGACCAAGCTGAGATCGAGCCCACCAGTGAAGACTTGTAGCGGTTCCACGAAGACCTCGAGCTCTAGATATTGTATCTTGTTCTTTCCAGTATTTTTCATTTTCATGTCATGCCACTGTTTAGGCATCGCTTTTCATTTCAGTTGTATTTTCCTTTCATGCATTGTACAAAGAATGTTATTAATAAAAGTTGCTGTTCTTTTATACTCTTGTCTCTTGTGTATTTATATTGCTTAGTTACGCTTAGCGTATGTACTTCTGAGTACATACGTAGCGGGCCTCGTCACGTCCACTTCGCCGTACACTGGGAAGCGGGGCGTGACAACTGATATCATGGTTTTGGTCAGTCACTCAATTTACATATTCCAATACTACAATACTGTTAAAACACTACGGGGTTTAAGGGGTAGATTGGTACGGAAGGTGTTAAAGGTGGCACGAGGTGGTCAGATTAAGACACCTAACCTGAATCCTATTGCTGTTGTACCGTGGCATAACGGTTCCTTGTACTTTCCTTTTGCCCTGATCTCTAGCATATAGAGATCCCCCTCGTATACACTGGCATCCTTCTGTACCAAGCTACAAACAACAGCGTTACACAATGTTTCATAATATCCGACAATATAACACTTTAGAAAATATATACTGTTACTCTGTCATTCTCATTCTCCTTATTCTTTGGGACTTACCGAGCGATCTGTTCGCTGACGACATTCTATTCTTTCTTCTTTGAATGTCGTCAGGTGCGTTGGACCAAGCTGAGATCGAGCGCACCGGTGAAGATTTGGAGCAGTTCCAGGAAAACCAAGAGCTCTAGATACTGTACCTTGTTCTTTTCAGTTTATTTCATTTTCTGTTATGCCACTGTTTAGGTATTGCTTTTCATTCCAGTTGTATTTTCTTCTCATGCATTGTACAAAGAATGTTATTAATAAAAGTTGCTGTTATTTCAATATCATTTGTCTCTTGTGATTATTTTATATTGCTTAGCTATGCTTAGCGTATGTACTTCTGAGTACATACGTAGCGGACCTCGTCGCGTCCACTTCGCCGTACACTGGGAAGCGGGGCGTGACACCTGAGCTCAATTCCGCAGGAACCACGGGCTCCTCTGGCTTATCGGCCTGAGCGGGCTCTTCATCACTTAGATCGAGCCGATACTAGGTAGCATCAATCATATCATCACCATGGTTGTGAAGAAGGGGAGGACTCGTTTCTTCATGTCCGACCATGTAGACAGTGCAAACCACATACCCAGCCATCTCTTTATCTTTGGCGGCTGATTTCGCGGAGCGATCCGGGCTTTGGAAATTTATAAATTTTAATATGGCCAGAACCCTAGCCCTTTTGTTGGCTCTGTATCCGAGCCGCTTCTGCCTCAGCTTCTCTGCCTTGAGCATTTGGCAGGCTTCTACTCTTCGGGAAGCCGCCATAGGCTGAGTGATGGGGAGGCTTGAGAAGACACCCAATCGAGCAATTGTCAGAGGCGTCGTTGGAGCTTGCCCGAGATGCCTTGTTGGTTTGTTGGTGTTGATGGCCTTGCCCCCAGCTGGAGCGATGGAGAGACGTTCGGAAACGGATTTACGTTTGGGTTGGGGTGCCCTCGAGACCACCACATTTGGCCTCCTGCCCTTCAAGACCGGTCTGTCTATCAACGGGGCTTGAGGAGCTGGGATGGCATTAGTTGACACGAATAGAATGGAGCCAAATGGTAGCGGCGGCTCCTCCCACTGTCGCCCGAGACTGGCCGGAAGGACCGTCCTGGCGTCCATCTACATCGTGTAGGAGATGGGAGCTGAGTTCATCTTTGGAGACATTGTTGAGAAGTGATTGCTTGAAAACCTGCATGAAAGAGCATTATTTCAGTATAAATATAGGTATGTACATTTACTGAGTTCGCATGAACGTTTAACCCGAAATATGGGAGGAGTGATAAGTCCCACCGGACGTGCCAGAATCTGTAGGGTGTTTTTCGTCACCCCATTGAGATGAGAATACGCGCACGCTTGTCAGGCGCATTACAGATTCCCCATGCCTAGAGTAGGCTGGGGTTTATTGATTGTGGGGATCCGAATCTCCGGCAGCCGCGGACTAAGCTGACGTTAATTACCACTCGTCTTTGGAGCGAGAGAACCCTCAATTAACGGGTTAAACTGGGCATGCGAACTCAATGTGCAGTGTGCGTGTGTTTTGTTTTGGAGGGGGCTTGGATCTATCGGGAGCCACGCAGAGTTTTTACGGGGGTCCCGCTACCCGGATAGCGGGCTGAAGGTCAAGAGGGCTAGCAGCCCCCTTGCGGGGTGCGAGGCAGCGCCGCGGCCCAAATTTTTTTTGGAAAGGATAGTGTTGTAGAGTATGTGTGTGTGTGTGTGTATACATATATATATAATAAAAAAAGGAAAGGGGCATCAAAAGGATGCGTAGGAAAAGCGCCAGCGCTTTGGGCGCTAGCGCACCACGTGTCAGCACATGGGCGCTCGGGCGCTAGCGCTAGCGCACCACGTGTCAGCACGTGGGCGCTCGGGCGCTAGCGTTTTGGGCGCTAGCGCAAGAGCGCTCTGAGCGTAAGAGCGCTAGCGCTATGAGAGCTAACGCCCCGTGTCAGCACGTGGGCACTCGGGCGCTAGCGCTCTTAGCGCAACAGCTCTAGCGCACCACGCGTCAGCACATGGGCGCTCGGGCGCTAGCGCTTTGAGCGCTAGCACTCTGAGCGCAAGAGCGCTAGCGCACCACGTGTCAGCACGTGGGCGCTCGGGTGCTAGCGCTTTGGGCGCTAGCGCCCCACGTGTCAACACATGGACGTTCGGGCGCTAGCGCTTTGGGCGCTAGCACTCTGAGCGCAAAAGTGACTTGGCCCTGCAATAGGAGTTGTACTCCCAGAAAGGAGCACTTATTATTCTCTGTGTGTGTGTGTGTGTGTGTGTGTGTGTGTGTGTGTGAGGAGTTAAACTCCTAGGATATTTTGAAGCTGATGAAGAGGCTTCTCCCCTTGAGCCCTAGTTCTTCCCCAAAGTGGGGTTTCTGGAGATGGGTCTCCTTCTTCTTCCTTTGTTGGCCGGATCTTGAAGATCAAGAAATATGAGATTTTAAAAATCTCTCCTTTTTAAGATCTGATGGTAGATCCAAGTTCCCCTTTGTGGGTTTTGCGGTGAAAAACTATTTAGTTTTGAAAAAGGAAGAGTAAAACTCTTGATTTAATTTAAAAGAAAGAAGAAAGTTTTAGAACCTTGAGGAAGGAAAAAGAGGCTCAGGCCCTAATTTTTTGAGGAATGAAAAGTCTATGCTTTATTCATCGTCTTGTTGCCTTATATAGGCTTACATGTTTATATATAGCCCCTTGGGCTTTACAAAATGGTATTTTGCCCATCCCATGGTTCATGTGCCATTTCTTTTTGCACATAAGCCATGGGCTTACAAAAAATCTGCTTTATTCCCATTTTGCATACATTCATGAACAAAAAAATTACATCAAAATTATTCATTACATGATTTTTATTTTGGTATGGCGGAAGGCCGGACGCTTCGTGTTCGGGCTCGACTTGGGCCTGGGCTCGCTTGACCTGGGCTTGGGCCTACCTGGCTTAGGGTTGACCTTGACTTTGACTCGGTCAACCGAGGTGCAAATTTTGACCCCAACAACGATATAGTTGATCTGATGATCTTTTGGTATTTCTTTACTTCTCTGAGTTGGTCTTCGCCTTGGGCGTCGTATATATTTATCTGTGTGTTGTGTTTCCGCCGATTGGCGATGAGCTAGCTTTCGCTTGGGGATGTCAATATTATTATTGTTTATGTACTGGTTTGATCAAAATTTACAAAAGAGGTGCTGCCCAAATTTCAAATGACGAAAATATTTTCAAACTATTGCATGCAATCCACTTGAATTTCTATAAACTTTATTTATACTTTAAAAGAGAAACTTGATTTCATTTCTACCCCTTTTTCAAAACTTCACCTCCACTGTTTTCTTAAAAAGGTTTAAATTTCTGGTTTTCGGCTTACTTGGGTTATAGCGGAGTCCTATAAACTTCACGTGATTCAAGTGCCGGTCACGTGCCATTTCCGGTTCGTGACACTTTGTTGTATCCTGGAGGTGATTGCCTTCTGCTATACTCCCATAGTCGGGGTAATATCACCTTTCGGAAAGTGTATCATACACGTCTCAAAGATTTTAATTCCGTCTTAACCAAACTACATTTCTAACAACGGTTATAAGAACCTTAGCATTGCAGCCTCGTCTCCTCGTAGAACTTATTTATGAACGCCCCACCCTCCAATTTAGATCCCCTTGCCCTATCCACGGCGACGCTAATGGACGCTGGGACCCGCTATGTTCGTGGAGGGTCTCGGACTTGCCCATCTCCGCTGCTAGGAGTGGAAGGCGAGCCGCGATGGAGAAGGATTTAGCGGTGCCAACGAGATCGGGAACGAGGGAGTAGGGGATGGAAACAAGGAAGGAAATGTCGGAGCAGAGGGTGCTGAGGCTAGGGTTATGGACGATGACGAGGATCGTTGACGGTGGAGACGGCAGCGAGGATCATCGACGGTGGAGACGGCAGCGAGGATCGTCGACGATGGAGGCAACCTCCAAGAGGTGAGAGAAAGAGAGAAAGGGACGACAACAACAACAACAACTTAGCCTTTTATCCCAAGCATATGGAGTATGCTATATGAATCAACATGAGAATCACGCCGGATAGAACACATGAACCCTCCGCCTCCACTCACTCCTATTGAACAATATACTTTCATTAAAGCCTTTGGCATCCATATCTTCGTGTATCGCTTCTTTCCATATTTTTTCAGTCTCCCTTTTGCTCTTTTGACTTGGTCTAAATCAATAAAATCCATTCGTCGAACCGATACTTCCGTAGGTCTGCATCACACATGACCAAATCATTTTTGGCGGTTTTCCCGAATCTTTTCCTCCACGGGTGCTACATCAACCTTTGCACGAATATTCTCATTTCGCACCTTATATTTTTTAGTGTGACCACACATCCAACCGAAGAATGCACATCTCCGTCACATGCATCTTCTGCGCATGATATTTTTTCGAAGCCCGGTATTATGTACCATATAATAAAGCAGGCTGAATAGCGCTTCGATAAAACTTTCCTTTCTGAGCAAGCCCAAGGATTTTCTCACAAACTTCTGTAACAGTGGGCCCTTTCATCCTATTTTGAAAATACCAGGGGTTTTCTCACAAGTCTGAGCTGGTCTGGGTTTTTTTCAACAATTTACCTTTAAATATTTGTCCTATTTGAAATGCATGGCTGGCTCACCAATACTTACATTTATATACATGACTTATACACTGTACATATATATTTTGAAATCCCAATCCTGGTAGAATGTTTGCCTAACATGAGTTCTATATGGATACGCCTCTACTAACCGAATGACGAAATTATTTATGGCTTTTATATACTATGGATGTAAACAATACGGCTTTTATATACTATGGATGAAAACGATATTGGATAATCTGATATGAATACTTAAGATCAATATCTATCCGGATTCAGATACTGATATACTATGGATGTAAACAATACCGGATAATTTTTATCAAGTACAATTAAAAATCATGACCTTAAACTCTACATCTATCGGAATCGTATCCATATACGATTTCAATGGATATGGTTTTTACAATATCCGATCATTATATATATCCGATTTTTAGTAGACATGGATATTGGTTTTTGTTTCGGGTAACTATATGTATATATATCCGTATCCGTATCCGTATTCTATATCCGAAGTATATTGATCCGTTTACATCCCTTATCATTTTTTTATAGATTTATGCAATACAAGTTTCTTGAGTTCAACTTGTATTGCACGTGTAAAAAACAGTGAATAATACCGTAAAATGTTTTTATTGCTCCAGACTCGTCGATCCAATTTGCGCTAATAAACAATGGTAAAAAACAAGTGGCCATGTGTATTAAACTCATACAACCTTAGGTCCTTTTCTACAAAATGTCCCACGAGACAGCGGCTGAGACCCATCTTACACCATGCCCATCACCGGGCCCACAAATATGATTTCGGGTCCCACTGTACGGCTCAATTTGTCTTACATCTACTCTCTGTCCAATAAAACGACGCCACGTGTGTTAAGACAGAACATCCTTCTCCTCAGCACGTGCTGGAAATGCCAGCTAGGATGGGGACCGCCCCATTTTGGCGGACATGGAGAATAACATGCTTTTGCCCTTTTTCCTGAAAGTGGGCGTTTTTCCACATCAGACCAGTAATAATATTGTTTTGCATATGTTAAACTCTAAAGTACACTTTGTTTTTAGGATTAGAAATGTTGTATATATTATTAGATCTTGAAAAGTTTTCTTTTGTGTTTGATAAAAATTCGCTCAAAGTTCATTAGGAATGATTATTGCATTTGACTTTGTGATACATATATTGTAATTGTTATTTTCTAATTCTTCCTTTTCCATATTCAAATAAAATTGATCATTTTCTGATACATCAATGACAGATTAACAAGATGAAGTTATCAGTTATTCTTAAAAATAAAGTTGGAATATATATGTTGATACTATTTAAAGCAACCGTGTCATATTAATAGACACCACCACCATTGTATATTGATTTAGGTTTTTTTCCCTTCAAAATTACAAAAAACAATAATGATTTAACGATCGGCTTTAACAGTTTTGAATTTTATAAAAAAGACCATTTTGCACTTTCATAATACAATTACTTAATTATTAATTACATTAATATTAATTAAAGAAATTTAAAATGATGAGGGAAGAGGGTGGTGGAGGGTGGGGTAATGGTCAAAAAAGGGGCACGGTGTAGGAGGTAGGGGATGGCAGAAGAGGACCCGATCGAGGAGGAAAGGGAATAAAGGGGAGGGAGGGTGAGGGGAGACAGTGGAGTGGGGAAGGGAGGGGCTGTAAAGAGGGAAGGAGGAGGGGGCTAGGTAAAAGGAGGTCGGTCGAAGAGGAGGTAGCATATCGGGAAGGAGGGGGCGGGGTAGGTGGGGGAGGTGGGATGATGAAGATGATGATGATGATGATGGGCGATGGATGGCAAAGGGTCGACGGCGACAGAGGGAGGTAAGGGTGAGGTTGGAAGATAGCGGTGCCGGTGCCGTTGTCCGCTGTGATGGTTGGAAGAGAAGGAAGTTGGTTTTTTTTAAAAAAATTAAATATTATTTAAAAAAAGATTAAAGTTAGAGTTACAAGAAGGGTATGTTTTGTTTTTCCTTCTTTTTTAACTGATGTGGCACAGTCAATGATAACATGAATAATACCGTTATGTAGATAGTTTCTTATATGTTTGAAAGTAAATAGTAGTTTTTTGCGATAGACCGAAACCTAAGGAGAGTTTTCGGTAAATAAACCATTGATTTATTACCATTTCAAGTTCTTTACTACATATTCCAGTAGAAAACTAAGTGGTCAATTAAGTCGGTATCTCGTTTTTGTCCAAATAATAACGAAATCAGATCTTCATCTAATACTTCATCATTTATGGGTGAGCAGATGCGTTGACTCCTAGCAGTAGGGGTATGTCATATTTTTAAGGCTAAAATGTAGGAAACCCCTTTTACTTTTGTCTTAAAGCAGTAAACCCCTCTAAACTTGAAAAACATGCACTTTATCCTAAAATTTTGACACCATTAGTTTTTGTGTATATTTCCCATAACGACCATTAAGTCTTTTTTTCAATTTTTTTTCTTTTTCTTCTCTTAGTTTTTTTCTCTCCGGACTTTTTTACTCATTTTTTAGTAAAATCTCTAAATTCAAAGCATCATCTTCTTACTACTTTTACAAAGAGTAAGTAAAGATTCGAATGGATTTGGAAAAAAAAGAAAAAAAAACAAAAATATTATGTCGGGCAATTAAATTTATTAGAGAGACGTTTTTTGCATAAAAAAGTCTCATGGATAGAAACGTTAACACCGTTAGGGTTTTTTAGGCATGTTTCATATTTTTCAAGTCTAAGGGGTGTTGGGGTCAAAATTTGCACCCGGTTGACCAAGTCAAAGTCAAGGTCAACCCTAAATAAGCGGGCCCAAGCCCAAGCAAGTGGGCCTATGTCCAAGTCGAGCCCCGCGGCCGGCCTCTCCCATGCCGAAATAAAAAAATCATGTAATAAATAATTTTGATGTAATTTTTTATGCATGAATGTAAGCAAAATGGGCATAAAGCCAAATTTTTGTAAAGCCCGTGGCTTATGTGCAAAAAAAATGAGCACATGAGGTATGGGATGGGCAAAGTGCCATTTTGTAAAGCCCAAGGGGCTATATGTAAAGTGTGTAGCCTATAAAGGTAAAGATAATGAAAAAATCTTGAGATCTTTTTTTCTCTCTCCCAAAAAGTTTAAGGTGTGTGCCTCCTTCTCCTTTCTCAAGGTTTTAAACCTTCTTCTTTCTTTTGAATTAAATCAAGGGTTTTACTCTTCTTTTTCCAAAACTAAATAGTTTTTCACCACAAAACCCATAAAGGGGAGCTTGGATCTTCCATCAGATCTTAAAAATGAAAGATTTTTAAAATCTCACCCCTCTTGTTCTCCAAGAGCCGGCCAATAGAAGAGGAGGAAGGAGACCCATATCCAAAGATCCCATTTAGGAAGGATCCAAGGCTTAACAGAGAAGAATCTCTGAAGATTTTTTTTAGGGAGCTCAACTCCAAGACCCAAATCCTCAAAAGAGTTTAACTCCTAATCCAGACATTTTGGAGTTTAACTCCACTCAAAATCCTCTTTTGGAGTTTAACTCCTATTTCCGGGGGTCAAAAAACCTCTTCCTTTCACTTGCACTAAGCGCCCAAGCGCTCACGTGCCGGGCAAGTGAGGCGCTAGCGCCAGCGCCCGAGTGTCCACGTGCCGGGCACGTGGGGCGCTAGCGCCCAAAGCGCTACGCCAGCGCCCGAGCGCCCACGTGCCGGGCACGTGGGGCGCTAGCGTCCAAGCGCTAACCCAAGCGTCCAAGCGCTCATGCCAGCGCCAGCGCCCAAGCGCTCGCGCCAGCTCCAGCGCCAGTATGCTAGGCACGTGAGGCGCTGGTACCCACGCGTCCTTTGGACGCTATTTTCCCCTCATTTTACACACACTCTACACTCAAAACACGTCCCCCGCAAGGAAAATTTTTCTGATGGGGCGATGTTCCGCACCCCGTAAGGGGCTGCTAGCCCTCTTGACCCCCAACCCGCTATCCAGGGTAGCGGGACCCCCGTAAAAACTCCGTGGGGCCCCTGATGTATCCAAAACCCCTTCGAAACACAACACTGCACATTGAGTTCACATGACCTGTTTGACCCATCAATCGAGGTTCTCTCGCTCCAAAAACGAGGGGTAATTAACGGCAGCTTAGTCTGCGGCTGCCGGAGATTCGGATCCCCACAATCAATAAACCTCAGCCTACCCTAGACAGGGGGAATCTGTAATGCGCCTGACAAGCGCGCGCGTATTTCAATCTCAATGGGATGACGAAAAACACCCTACAGGGGGTTTTCTACTTTTCTGGCAAAAGCGAGCAGGGTTTCTTGCATTTTAGCCTAAGAAAGAAAGGTGACGATATTACCAAATCTTTATTTGATAAATCTACACCAAAACTTATGTATGCACAAAATTAACCCTGACTGCACCAGCCTTTAATTTCTGTCTTTTTATACCGTCCTTCATCTTGATCCCGATCCGGATCCCGTTCTCAGCCTCGATGTAGCACTTCCCAGTGTCAATCACATGATGATCGACGTCAGCGAGATCATTAAGACCCACAACATCGCACAAAGATCCGTAGCCTCACGAGCTCGTCGGCAACTCAATTGAGCACCTCCATAATGTTGTCGAGATACTGTCACGCCCCGCTTCCCAAAAGAACGGTAATGGTCACGTGACAAGCCCGCGGCGTATTTATTCTAAGAATGTCCTTTCTCGAAACAAATACGCTAAGTGTTTATAAGCAATATAAAATACGACAAAAATAATCAAACTGCTTATTACATTCAAATCCATAGAGTTTAACAGTTGAAAATATGTTCAAAATACCAGATAAGATAACATAAAGAAGCCTTAACATGGAGATATACTGATAGGAAAATAAGCTGAAAGGAAACTGGTCGTCTTCTTGTGATGCAAGTTGAGAATACTTCTTCTCCGTCCCTGAGTCATCTAACGAACATTTCAAAGAAAAAAAGAAACATGGCGGAATGCCCGTCTGCGAACCTGCGCTCGGTAAGTCCCCAATAGAGGTGTGAAGTATATAAATAGGTGCAAGACGACATATAATACAACATGAATGGAAAAAATGAATGTGTGAATAAGTATGACGTGGCAATTATCATGGCAACTACATAAGCATGGCAAACTACATAAGCATGACAGTTCAATGTAAACATGGTGTCGGTTACAGAGGCATATAATAATCATAACCGATGAACATGAAATGTCAGGCAATAAAGTGTAAGAGGTCACTATAAAGGTAAGCTAATCTAACATCAGTTCAAATGTGAATGACAACCAATCTCAAGAGTATTCTCAAACTCCAAAGATAGGGCCCTAGGGGCAAAGAATTATGAGCCCGAATAACCGGACCCCAAACTGTGTAGGAGTCGTCCTGTGTCAAGACAGTAATGGTGTAGGGTTCCTAGGCACCCTAATGAGGTCTCACAAGGCATCAACCATGCCAATTTCAAATTTTACGGTGCCGAGAAACCCTAAACTACGGATCGTTGGCTAGATGTCTAGGCGTAAAGTAAACTAGTTAACACTTAACTATATGATCGGAAATACAACCTTTGTAGATCCGGTCCTCCACCTCCACGGCTCCGTGATGAAGTCATCTCCGCTGTCCAAATCAAAATCCGGGCTCTAACGTCGGCTTCATCGGAGAAAGATCGGGCAAGGTCGTCGGCTTCGTGCCGAAGATGATCTACGTCGAGGCATCGCTAGATCAAGCTCTCACTTCACCAAGTCAAGAAACTTGTGAAGAAAACACACTCTACTACTTGGCAAGAGGTAGAGGATGAAGAAATAGGAAGTGGGTAGACTTTAGAATTGGATTTCTCACTTGTTTTCATCAATCACCATTGATGAAGCAAGCTTCTTCAAGGAAGAAGAAGATGAAGAAGATGAATATTGTTATGATAAGTTATTTTCAAAATAGAAAATAAAAGGAATGCTTATCATAATCTAACCATGGTGAAGTGTAGAGAATCAACTAGGGTTGAGTGGAGTGGTTAGGGTTAAGCATGAGACAAAATGGTGACTAAGTCAAAGCTTCATGAAGCTTCAACATGCAAGTCCAAAATTAGCCACCATTTCATTTCTTTATGATTAATGTTTTTCCAAAATAAATAAATGAATAAATAATGGATAAAACAAAACACTAATTTCCAACTTAACCATGGTTTAATTCTTTACACTTAACCAAAAAGCATGCATCATCAAACATGATACAATCATGTGTACAAAAGTATATCACATATACAATGTGCACAAACCAAGTGAGAAAATCCGTTTAAAGTGAACCAATACTAGTTAGTGCAAAGTAATATATCAAATATATAATTATGCATTAAATCATTAAATAAACACTTGATTCAATGATCCGGTCATGTCGCACACAACCGACTAGGATTCAATGTATCGGCTTATCGAATCAATACTTGATTCGATAACTAGGTTATATCGCATATAACCATTCGATACATTCATCGCGAGAATAGAATACGGTATCACATACACGCATTATTCTCGGTCCCACGCATATCTCATATGCGCTCCTATTTCGTTTCGCTTGAGCCAGGAAACCTCTGTGTAGGACTCTAAAGACTCGTCAATACGCCGGCAGCAGGTGATGATCATATCAAGCATCCACAAGCCGCAAGCGGTCTGCTAAACGTAACGGCCACCCGAGTATTGAGCGATCAGAATATCGACGAGCAAGCCCGCTCATACTCCTGTGAATCCAACCAGCAACACTACCGTACAGTCCGGTCTGATCGTCTGATATGTCGCATATCTCGCCTAGGGGTGGTAAATGTCAGACCCCAATAGCTTGATAAGTCGTATTGATATGAGGTCTATAACAATTCGAGAAACTACTGGTAACACTTACCAGTAAATCTCAGCAACCCTGGCCAGGGATTTCCTGTTATAGTCAATCGAACACAGCGCAACATCAACCCCCTATACCGGGAGAGACGACTCCCCTCCTATCACTCATTGCCTCCATGTGACTCGGGACTGTACCCAAAAACCACCATTTTTCACGCCCTCTTGGACGTGGTAAGATGGAAATCAAAGCACAGTGGGAACCACACAAGACTCTATGACGATCTCGGGTCAACAGACTACTCTGTACCAGTGTCACCAGAGAACTGCCATCTGACGTAAGGTATATTACCATCTGGGAGTTCTCGGCGAGTCCGTCCAGTGTACCCAGTCTCCACTGAGCACCCGTATATCATCTCCGATGTCAAACACCAATGGATATGGGATCATCCATCGCCCATCTGTATGGGTCGAGAAGGTATACGCTAGTCTACTCTGGTATATCGATGCCCCGTCTCGATACACCCACGACTAGGGACTTTGAAGGATGTACTTATGGACTACCATGTCCCCACTAGTATGATCCGCATCATAGTCCAGATAGTCAAGTACACATCCTAAGGGCTTTACCAACATGTAACAGAGAGACAATCAATGTACACGTTAAGGTAAAGAGCAACCAGATAGCATACTATCATGTCGAGCAAGAAAGTCCTCCCTGTATATGTCCCAGCATCCACTACAATATACATCCAATGCACAGTAATGGCCTCTAGGGCATACATATAACTAACAATCTCCCACTTGCACTAGGGCCATCTGTAGCAGTGGTTTGAAGTATCTCATACTCAACCATCCCATAAAAGTCTCTCTCTGGGAACAGGCCTTTGTGAGTGGATCCGCTGTGTTGTCCTCTGAGTCTACTCTCCAAACCTCGATCACCCTGGAGATCAATTATCTCCATGATCAGGTGATACTGCCTTAGAATAAGTCTGGATCACTGATGGGACCGGCGTTCCTCGGCATGAGCCACAACTCCATTGTCTCACAATGGTAGGAACGTAGTTCATCTCATGAACCAATATACACCCAAACATCCTCCTTGGTAGCATCTTAAGTAGCGATGTATCCTGCCTTTATCTTCTAGTATGCCACGGTATCTAGCTTGGAACTCTTCCAACATACCGTCCCTTTACTGAGGGTATAGACAATGCCTGTGACTGACTTTCAATCATCTTTATCACCCTGGAACCCTTCCAGTGATTCTCCCCAGGATCGGTTGATACCGTCTCACTACAACTAGTGAGAGTCCTAACATCCAATTAGATCTATCTCATAGATCCAAAAACCCAGGATTTAGGAGGTATCACTTTGATCCTATATGGAGAATCATTGTGATAAGCGGAGATTGATCGAGCGTAGCATAGGAAACTCTTTCCCTATCAAGAGTATATCATCCACGTACTCTACGAGGATCGTCACCATACTCCCTACTACCTTTTTTGTTTATACAAGGTTCATCTACCATTTTGATGATGTCAAACTCTTTGACTAATCCATCAAAACAGATGTTCCAACTCCGCGATGCCTGCTTTAATCCTATAAAGTATCTTGCACACGTTTCCGCTGCTCCCACTGTCTACGAAGCCCTCTGGCTGTGTACTTATAGACGCTCTCTTCTAAAACATCATTTTAGAAAAGCAGTCATGGCACCCAACCGCCAGATATCGTAGTCATGGTATGTAGCCGTGGCAAGTAGGATCTGGATGGACTTAAGCATAGCTACTTGAAAAAGTTTCATCATTATCCACGCCTGGTCGATGACGAAAAGCTTTAACAAGTCTAGTTTTGAAAGTCTCAACTTTTCCATCTACACCAAGTAATCTTCTCAAGATATACTTTCTCCTGATGGGGATTTAACCCTTCAGATATAGCAACCAAAGTCCATACTTTGTTGGTGTACATGGATTCCATCTCAGTTCACTAAGCATCCAGCCATTCTTACAGAGTCCCACTCCTGATGGCCAGCTCGAAACTAGTTGGGTCATCATCTTATGATGTAATCCTCGCTCCCACTGTTATAGAGAAATAAAAGTATCTCTCAGGTGGGTGAGGAACCCTACTAGATCGGCGGAGAGGCTGAGGTTCGTTGGTAACTATCGAATCCTTTGGTTCTTTCAAATCATCAGCTGCAGTTTGTATAGCTGGAACCTTTCCAGTTCTACATTACAGACCTTGCCTCGAGCTTGTCCGGATTTTGCTTTCAGACATAGGCCGGACAACTCCAAATCTTAACTAACTTAAGACATGGGTTCTTCCCATTCCATATCACATATGAAGCGGTAGGCAACTGATTTGATTAGAACCCTATTCAATAGGTATGCAGCTTCTCAAGTGCATAACACCCAAAAGGAAATAGGTAGCTCAGTATTACTCATCATAGAGCACACCTTATCACATAGAGTGTAATTGCTCCACCCCGATATACCATCGTGCTATGGTGTATGCGGAGGAGTAATGCTGAGAGAGAATCTCATTCTCCTTTAGAAAAGTCCAGGATTTCCGTGCTCAAGTATTCTCCTCCTTGATCTCATCATAGGACATAATACTTATACCCGTATGCTGGTTCTCTACTTCTAGCTTATATTCTGTGAATATCTCAAAAGGTTCGGACTTGTGTTTCAACAGGAACATATGTCTGAATCTTGAGAGATCATCAGAGAATGTAACGAAGTACAAAGAACCATTCTTGGCATGTGCAGACAGGGGACCTACATACATCAACATGTATCATCCCAAGAGTTTACTAACTCTTTCTCTGTTTCCAATAAACAGGGCTGTGGTCATCTTATCTTTGTGACATGACTGGCGAGTTTCACAAGATGTAAATTCAAACTGATTTGAATATACATCTACATGTAACTTCAGCTAGTCGGGTCGCATTGATATGACCTAGTCTACAATGCCTCAAGAAGAATTCGTTCATGTCTGAACTCTTCCTCTTGTGTATGTTCTGTATACTAAGAACTGTAGTTTGATTTAAAACATCAACGTTTTTAGATAACGTGCCTGAACCGATCAACTATTGATATAGGAAATGTTCAAAACATTATCCAACAATACAAAATTATATCCTTTCTTTACTAATAAAGAGACTGATATGATTTTGTATATCATGTTCAGTATCTAATAACATTCGTTCAGAATCAATGTATTGGTAATACAGGGTGACAGTGACCGACAGACTTGGCTGCAACTCTTGCCTTGTTTTCTGCCTCATGAAACTTATCACCCGTTCTCAGTTCTCTACCTTTCTGTAGCCCTATGTAACTGATTACATATCTGGGATCCTGATCTGGTATCACATACCCAGGACGTAGAGGATACAGAGAAACAGTTCTTTGTAATGAACACACCCGAAGATGATGCATCAGCATGCACTCTCTTCGTTTGGGCGGCACGGGAATTCTGGTAATCCCCTATTTCCTGCTCTGTCTTATAACAATTATAAGTTGGAGCGGGACCAACGTTCCCCAGCTCAGTATAACAAGCGGGTTCGGTCAATAATCCGTATTATTATCTTGATTAAGGCGTGATATGGTCGCTACCTGGAGAGAGAGAGAAGAAAACACTCAGCGTGCGCTCTGTCAAGAATAGATTGGTTATTATTTTATCTAATCAGGATGGCTCCCACTGCTTTTTATCAAATCTTCCTTCAAACCCTAAAAGGAAAGACTAGCCGGGATTAATTACACACTACAAGTTCGCCAATCTTTCAGCCAGGCCAGTGTCGGTACTTTGAGGGAGGTCCCCCGTGCTTTCGCACGAACCTAATTAGTGTAAACCTCGTTTTCCCAGAGGCGTAACCTCGTTAACACCTTTCTAGACACCTACTTGATCGGCTAATTGTAATGTGTAAAACTCTCCCAGGAGTAACTCTTACTCGCAGCGGGTATCGGGATCCAACTATCTCATAGAAGGTATGCAATCTCATTGCAAATTTCAACACTTGAAATTCCCGATAATATTTTGCCCCTAGCGTCCTATGACCTTGACAGAGGTCAACAAACCATAGGCTGCTAGTCAAGTTCAACCCGTCATTTCCTGATTGAAGTAAACCCACCCGCACGACCCTTGACAGAGGTCAACAAGGTCGTACGACTACCCTAAATCAATCACATCATATGCTTATGCAGATAAGCACTAATCAGCTACCGCACACTACGCCTTGACAGAGGTCAACAAACGCAGCACGAATACTAACCAGTACGTATCTGAAATGACGGAGGGCTACGACAGGTTTTTCTGAAAACCTATTGCGTAATGAACTTGATATCGCTGTAGAATTAAATGATTTTAAAATGGAGTGCTTTTGAGGCTTTTCTAGTTTTGCTAAAGGAGTCACTCCCGGTGAAGGGATCGTCGGTCCTTTCCTCGTCGAATGAGGTGCGGGATATATCATATATATCGCTGTGCAAAGCAAAAACACTTAAAAGCAATCAAAAGACAAACCGAGTGTGTAGCATCTGCCAGTTATTGCTAAAGGAGTCACTCCCGGTGAAGGGATCTCGGTCCTTTCCTCATCGAATAAGGTGCAGGATATATCACATATACCGCTGTGCAAAGCAAAAAACTGTAGCTACCTGTTTTAATTTTGAAATTCGATTCTACAACATCTTAGGTTTCTTTTATTTCATTAATCACATTAATGAAGTCCCATCATTTAAGTACCTAAACATCACAGATAAATACGACGTACACTTATGCCATCCGCATTCGCCTCGATGTCCCCTCGTGCACCGTTAGGTTAGGTAACTAACGGCAGAGCGGGGCAGGGCTAGCGCGGGTGTAAAACATAAGTAACGTCTATATAATATATCATATATACTATATACTGTATCTATCACAGAACATCACATGATCACATCACAGATATCGCAGCAGAAGAATCATATGAAATATTGGATATACTAGGATGTCCGTGTTTTCAATACGAGCCAGTATAAAACACGGATTCCACGGTCGCGATGAATAGCCAAACCCACACCCCTAGACCCCTACGAGAGCGGCAAGCAACCCTACCAATTCTAGAGTTAGGAGACCCGGACTCGACTCCTCGAGTTGGTCTCCCACTGGACTCCAGAACCCGGTTACTTGTGCCCTCCTCCTTGGGTCTATCCTAGTGCGGAAAAGTAAATAATATACAAAAGGTGACAACTTCCGCAACCTGGAAGTGCCCCAATAAAAGAATATTACATACAAGTTTTTACATGAATGAAAATTAAAAACACTCATCTCACATAAAAACCCCCGGCTATTCAAACACGACGATCCAATATAACATATCCAGCAACACATAACATCACATGTCATCAACGTAAGTAAATATGCGCATCCCAATTGTCGTTGACATATAGCAACGAAACCGGCGATATCACACATTACACTTACGGTCGCAGAAAAGAAAGTGTAAAACTATAACAGTTGGAATCCGCAACCACCTCAGACATCGCATGCCTGACCAAATGAATTACTCAGACATCGCATGCCTAACAATTATAAACCCCGCATTTTAGTCTCAAAATCGAAAACTCTTTTCAATATCAAGTCGGGCAATTCAACAAGATTCCCGACATCCTGATCGAATGCTCGTCGCAAACTTTAGTAGGCGGCCGCACCCCTGATACCGTTGACGAAGTGCACCAAGGCGGAACACCGCTACCGCGAGCACCCGAACGGATGCTTTCGGCGACGGGGTTCTCCTGCAGTCACTTGGTCGGGGCTATTGTAACACCTGAGCCCAATAATACTATTTATATTACCAGTTGAGGGTTATTTATTGCTCATTCCAATTTTCCTGTTTGTTTGGTGCTTTTTACTAAATTTTAACCGGTTAAGTCAGTTTGGAAAATAACAAATTTTAACTCCTAAAATGAAATTAAAAAGGTCCATGTTGGCCTACTCGTCACCACTAGTCGTGCGGTAGCGTCCGCACGTCGAGATTCCGTCCCGTTCGGCTAAACGGGCAAGTTTGGACGACTATGCACGCGTACAAGTGTCCGACTTGGGGGCATGCATTTTAATCATTAAACACCTCTTTTCAAAATTTGGAACCCGCTTAAAATCCTATAATTTGAATTTGGAGCATTTGGGCGCAACCCGGGCGCGATTTGGAAATGTTTCATTTAGCGCCAAAAAGGCCCGTTTTAATTTAATATCTTAAACAAATATATATACGAAAATATATTCTTTCACTGCAAATCTTTCCAAAATCCTTCCAAATTCCTTCTTATATCTCGCCTCAGCCAATCACAGCGAGGACTGTACCCTCGTGGGGCCCCCTTCAAACCGCCTCTCTCTATCTCTCTCTTCCGTCAAATCTCTCTCTCTCTCCTCCTATATTTATCCATGCAGCCGCCTTCGCCCCTCTCGATCACGAGAAAACCTACGTAACCCTAACCCTAGCTCCTCGTGACCTCACCGCCGACCTCCCCGCGACCTCGCCGTCGCCGTCAGCACCTCCTCAACCTAGCCGCACCCTCTTCCTCCTTCCTCCTCTCTCTCCTGCGCCTGCACCTAACCCCCGACGCCTCCACTCGGCCGCAGAGCCCGACGTCGACGCCGCCTCCCGTCGCCGACGACGCCCGCGACTCCCTCTCTTCCTCCTCGTCCATACCTCGTCGTCGCCTTCCTCCTCCCCTCGCCGGAACACCTTCAAACCACCAACCCGAGCCATAACCCCATCACCTACCCTCTGCTGTTCGCCGGAGAACGCGCCGGCGATCCTCGCCGTCGTCACCAGAGCCACCTCCGTCTCCCCCTCGACCACCAGAGCAGGCCAGCACCCTTCTACGCACTGCAGCACCCTCTTTCCAGCGAACTCAGGATTTCCAGCCATCGTTGTTCGCCGTCGCTGCCTCGCCGGCGTCCCATCGCCGTCGAGCCCGCCGGGGTCGCCCTGGTATATCTCTCTGTAAGCTTCCTCACCTTTCCCTCTGTGCATTAACCCCCCGCTGATCGTATTAAGTTTATCATTGTTGCTAACTTCGTTGCCGATGTTTTGCCGGAATCCGACCGTGCCGTCTTGGTGAACCCGACGCTCCAGCGAAGTACCCTGGTCCGTGTGATCCCGTTGTTCGCTGTTGGGACTCGATCCGTAACCCGTGCTACCATATCGTGTTTTCTGCCGACATCGCATCCGTGTTCCAGATTGCAAAACCGTCGAGGCAAGTATCTGAATACTTGCTTTAACATGCTAGCGTGCGAGATCTAGTCTTGCCACGCAGTTGAATATCATACTATATAATACAACAACTTAATGATGGTAATTGATATTATATTATAAGTTAAAATTGATAGTTGTAGTTATCTTTAACATGGAATCGTTATAATAGTTTCTCGTAATTAATCAACCCACTACCAATCCATATTTCAACTAAATAAAACAATTGGATCATATCTGCTTTAATTGTTAAATCTTTCACGAGACAATTATTATACTTAGTGCAAATTCATGTAGCTTTATTACTTTATGATTGTGGATATTGCTTCACCTTGTGGCTATTGCACCCAAAGGTGCGTGAACCTGTTAATAAGAGAATACAAACATCACTGTGGTTACATGGAATATTATGGTTATTTACTGTTTCCTGCTGCTGTTCATTATTGATTGTATACCTGTTGTCAGCACATACCGATTGCACTACATATTGGCCTGACCCTGCTACACATGACATATACATACATACCGACTCATCCTGTTGTACCATGACATGACTTGTTTCATGATCTCCTGCCTAATGCCGACAAACCCGACCATCCCTGCTGTCTATCCAGACAGACCTACTCTTACCGGATTTTGTGTTGGCATTAGTCCTTGACTACTGAATACCTGACCTGACATACATAGCTTAGGGGTATGGGGAAATCAAAGGTGAAACCGACTTGTAACTCAACAGTTCGATACATTGATCTGATCAGTCTTACGGGTTTGGCCAGCTCCGGAGTGTTGATGCTGACATCACTCGTCCATCCTACTACCTTTTACTGCTTAGCGGCACGTCTCGGATTCAGCCCCGAGGGTTTTGACCGTGGTCCCGGGCACGCACGGGATACTATTGAGTTACATCGACGATTCATCAATTGGTTTCAAAGACTATAGAGTAGAAACCTGACAGGATAGTTTAGTCACCATTGCACATTACCCTGCTCTGTTATTTCTTAGTACTGCTTTATTCATGTTCATATTTGCATTGCTTATTACCATGTTTATATTATATACTTGATGTCATGACGCGCTGACGTCTGGGTTTTGCATGGCCCAGATTCCGTACCACTATCGACGACCGAGCAGGAGTACTTCAGCCAGCAGGCTGATTTGTGAGTTCTGTAGTGGTCAGTTCATTTATGTCATTTTTATTTCCAGGTGTGATACCGCATTATGGGACGTACCTTTCTATTATTGCATTGGATCATTTGCTTCCGCACTTATTGATTATTGACTCTCGTTATTATGGATTTGGACATGTATTAGATTAGTTTATTTTCTTGTTCTTGATATCCTTACAACCGTAATGTGACTGTGGATGGATACTTCCTACCCACAGGTAGCATGGTTGGCTATGTCACGTGCCCGATATTGCGTACTCTGGGAAGCGGGACGTGACAGCTATGGAGTGAGGCTGTCTATTAAGTTTACCCGGCGGGTATCCGCGTACGCTACGTGATTGCGACGGACTTTTGATCACATCAAAATTCCGTGGCAACCGATCAAGTGAGACTAAATTGCTAGATTTACAACATTCATTCAGTTATCTCATAACTTATTGTGAATTCCAATTATTGTATCCCATTCCGGATAAATAGAAAATGTCAAACTTTCCGATCGAACAATCGAACACCCAAGTTTTCCCGATACAGATCAATACATGAAATATGAGTCTAACAACATTCAGTTCGTGCCTCAGTACCAACGGTCCAGCCGTAGAAGGGTCAAGCCAACGCCTCACATGTGGCACGCCGTACTGCCCCAAACCCGAAGGTTCAAAGGGCAGTTCAAGACGGTCACATAATCGAGTTAAGGTTTGTTGTCTTCTAGAGGGTCCATCGCGTTACTTGCACTACTTAGAACGTCGTTAAACTACGGAAAAATCCAACACTTGGAAATTTCCCGACAGGGGAAAAATTGGGTATTTATATCCGGTCGAACTTTTTAACATATTCTAAAAATTTATCCGGAAAGCCACATAGAAAAAATCTGATACTCCGATCGAAACACCGAATCCCCAAAACAACCCCAGAAAATTCAACTCTTGAAAAAATATTAAAAATTCCCAGAAAATCCAGCACTATCTATTAGGAGTTACTGTGTAAGATTCGCTGAACATTGATGCCGTACGGCCGCTGAACCGCCGCACGAGCCTTGCTCGTGCCGCGGAACCGCGGTAGTTTTATGGAGTTACGAGCACGAATTTCACAGTACCTCTTAAATTCACCTGCTGATTTTTCTGCATATTTTTAATGTTGAAAAACTCACTGTTTTAAAAAATGTACAGAGAGCATGGAAATTTTGGACTTTCGGGTTCGATCGGACTTCAAACTCCATCTAGACTTCGCCTAAGGCTCTAGCTAGTCTCTGATACCACTGTAGGTCAGGCAGCCACCCCATCCAATGGGGTTGCCGTGGCACCAACGGGTCCCTCGGCCGCTACTTTTTACGCATGCCCCCTCGCGAGGACTACAATCCGCCGGAACACCTTCCGGTCTCGGGACACCCTGGGGGTAAGAGCCTATGCTTCGCCACACTGTCACACAGTGAGAACCCCCCATAGGTCGACATCCAATGCCTAGTAGCTCTGATACCACTGTAGGGTTCCTAGGCACCCTAATGAGGTCTCACAAGGCATCAACCATGCCAATTTCAAATTTTACGGTGCCGAGAAACCTTAAACTACGGATCGTTGGCTAGATGTCTAGGCGTAAAGTAAACTAGTTAACACTTAACTATAAGATCGGAAATACAACCTTTGTAGATCCGGTCCTCCACCTCCACGGCTCCGTGATGAAGTCATCTCCGCTGTCCAAATCAAAATCCGGGCTCTAGCGTCGGCTTCATCGGAGAAAGAGCGGGCAAGGTCGTCGGCTTCGTGCCGAAGATGATCTACGTCGAGGCATCGCTAGATCAAGCTCTCACTTCACCAAGTCAAGAAACTTGTGAAGAAAACACACTCTACTACTTGGCAAGAGGTAGAGGATGAAGAAATAGGAAGTGGGTAGACTTTAGAATTGGATTTCTCACTTGTTTTCATCAATCACCATTGATGAAGCAAGCTTCTTCAAGGAAGAAGAATATGAAGAAGATGAATATTGTTATGATAAGTTATTTTCAAAATAGAAAATAAAAGGAATGCTTATCATAATCTAACCATGGTGAAGTGTAGAGAATCACTAGGGTTGAGTGGAGTGGTTAGGGTTAAGCATGAGACAAAATGGTGACTAAGTCAAAGCTTCATGAAGCTTCAACATGCAAGTCCAAAATTAGCCACCATTTCATTTCTTTATGCTTAATGTTTTTCCAAAATAAATAAATGAATAAATAATGGATAAAACAAAACCCTAATTTCCAACTTAACCATGGTTTAATTCTTTACACTTAACCAAAAAGCATGTATCATCAAACATGATACAATCATGTGTACAAAAGTATATCACATATACAATGTGCACAAACCAAGTGAGAAAATCCGTTTAAAGTGAACCAATACTAGTTAGTGCAAAGTAATATATCAAATATATAATTATGCATTAAATCATTAAATCAACACTTGATTCAATGATCCGGTCATGTCGCACACAACCGACTAGTATTCAATGTATCGGCTTATCGAATCAATACTTGATTCGATAACTAGGTTATATCGCATATAACCATTCGATACATTCATCGCGAGAATAGAATACGGTATCACATACACGCATTATTCTCGGTCCCGCACATATCTCATATACGCTCCTATTTCGTTTCGCTTGAGCCAGGAAACCTCTGTGTAGGACTCTAAAGACTCGTCAATACGCCGGCAGCAGGTGATGATCATATCAAGCACCCACAAGCCGCAAGCGGTCTGCTAAACGTAACGGCCACCCGGGTATTGAGCGATCGGAAGATCGACAAGCAAGCCCGCTCATACTCCTGTGAATCCAACCAGTAACACTACCGTACAGTCCGGTCTGATCGTCTGATATGTCGCATATCTCGCCTAGGGGTGGTAAACGTCAGACCCCAATGGCTCGATAAGTCGTGTTGATATGAGGTCTATAACAATTCGAGAAACTACTGGTAACACTTACCAGTAAATCTCAGCAACCCTGGCCAGGGATTTCCTGTTATAGCCAATCGAACACAGCGCAACATCAACCCCCTATACCGGGAGAGACGACTCCCCTCCTATCGCTCATTGCCTCCATGTGACTCGGGACTGTACCCAAAAACCACCGTTTTGCACGCCCTCTTGGACGTGGTAAGATGGAAATCAAAGCACAGTGGGAACCACACAAGACTCTATGACGATCTCGGGTCAACAGACTACTCTGTACCAGTGTCACCAGAGAACTGCCATCTGACGTAAGGTATATTACCATCTGGGAGTTCTCGGCGAGTCCGTCCAGTGTACCCAGTCTCCACTGAGCACCCGTATATCATCTCTGATGTCAAACACCAATGGATATGGGATCATCCATCGCCCATCTGTATGGGTCGAGAAGGTATACGCTAGTCTACTCTGGTATATCGATGCCCCGTCTCGATACACCCATGACTAGGGACTTTGAAGGATGTACTTATGGACTACCATGTCCCCACTAGTATGATCCGCATCATAGTCCAGGTAGTCAAGTACACATCCTAAGGGCTTTACCAACATGTAACAGAGAGACAATCAATGTACACGTTAAGGTAAAGAGCAACCAGATAGCATACTATCATGTCGAGCAAGAAAGTCCTCCCTGTATATGTCCCAGCATCCACTACAATATACATCCAATGCACAGTAATGGCCTCTAGGGCATACATATAACTAACAAATGGGACTCTTGAGATTTCGTTGGATTTACACTTAAACTACCCCAACACCCTGCGTATTCTAGATTGTAGTTAATGTCACAAGTCTTGCCCGAATCCATGAATATATAAGAGGTACGAGTTCAAGTCAAGTTTCAAATCGGGTTCATGTCAAGCTCAAGTATTCATGTTGAGTTCATGTATTCATAGTTCGAGTCGAGTCAAGTCAAGTCAAGTATGCAATATGTTTTATTACACAAGCCATGTAGAAGAAATGAGTTGTCACATATAACGAAACGAGTCAAGTATAGTATTCAAGCAACAACCATAAACAATACTGTAAAGAAGTGTTATGCATGACTAGCTATATAAGTCATTAGAATTCAAAATATAAACGAAAAACATAGCAACAAGTGTTATGCAAACATGAGTTCAAGTCTCGCCTAAATACGACTAGTGGTTTGTGAGATATATACATTTTCGTATCGTAGCACAGAACAGATCAGATACTGTCTAGCACCGTCATACATTTTTAAAACACGATTTGAGTTAATTTCCGTTGGGTTACAGGTTTCAAAAATTATTAGAAACTTGTAGGTATTTCGGTCTACTTATCCAAACAATTAAGTTCCGCGCAATTCGGATTCCTGAATCTTTAGCTATAGTCATTTTAACATCAGGGTTAAAACAGAAACTATGATTTCTGGACAGCAACTATGGATGTTTTGCCGGGCATATATCGGGTCATTCTATGCATTTATGTGTAATACCCTAGGTATTATCCGGTATACCCGTTTATACCAGATAAGTATGGGGACCCACTGTAAAGCAATGGGGAATCTTCGGAATACATTCTGAAAAAGGACAGATCTGTACTATAAATAGGAATGATACCGCTCTTCAATACAGAGGCACATTTTAAGTGAACTGGCGCTACAGGAGCTTCAGAACTCCGTAGTTAAGCGTGCTTGAGCCAGAGAAGTTTTGGGATGGGCGGCCTCCTGGGAAGTGGCCCCTGGTCGGGTCCAGTTCGCCCTGAAGGACAAAACCGTGCGGCTTCGGCTAGAGTGGACAATACTCTTTGTATTGGGGGTGGGTCGTGACAGAATGGTATCAGAGCCAGGTTCCTCAATAGTAGGTGTGTGGTTTGAGGACGAACCATTGTTCCAAGTGGGGGAGAATGTAATACCCCAGCTATTATCCGGTATACCCATTTATACCAGATAAGCATGGGGACCCACCATAAAATAATGGGGAATCTTCGGAATACATTCCGAAAGAGGACAGATCTGTACTATAAATGAGAATGATACCGCTCTTCAATACAGAAGCGCCTTTTAAGTGAACTGGCACTACAGGAGCTTGAGAACTCCGTAGTTAAGCGTGCTTGAGCCAGGGAAGTTCTGGGATGGGTGACCTCTCGGGAAGTAGCCCCTGGTCGGGTCCAGTTTGCCCCGAAGGACAAAACTGTGCGGTTTCGGTCAGAGCGGACAATACTCTCTGTATTGGGGGTAGGTCGTGACATTATGGGTCACCCAGTATATAGGAAAATTATAGGTTTGTCAATTGTGCATCCATACATCTAAAGTTTGTCCCGAACCGATATCGGAAGCTCAAGTTATGTCGTATTTAAAAACGGTATATGAATCTGTCCAGATTCGTCACTTAAATTTATAACGCATTTTTCTATATTTACGTTGATCTTCAGGTAATCAGTATAACTAAGAAAATCTAGATCTTTTGATCTAGATGTCCAAAACACTTGAGTTTACTCAAATTGGATATCGTCAAACAGAGTTAGGTGTCCTCGAAGATGACCGATAAAAGCATTTTTCTGCAATTAAAAAAGAGGAATAAAAAGACGTCGTAAATCCTAAATCATTATGTGATTCGATCTGAAATTTTCACTGTAGATCTAAAATTATATATAATATATAATCTAATTTTCCTAGAATGTCCAGAAATCAAGATTGATTTTCTAAAAATTATTTTGAAGGTAAAGGTATTTCTTCAAGGTGGTTTTTGACATTGAAAAGATCATGGTATTTATTTGAAACTTCATTATCATTTAAACTAAATAAAATAAAATAAAAACAACGAGTAATAAAATATGGAAATCATGCAGATATGCAAATGAATCGGTCATGACATATTTATATATAAAAAGATTATACTATCACTTTGTTTTGTATTCGTTATTTAAACATGGGGATTACTGTAGTTATGTGCAAACATAAACAACGTACAGGCATGGCAAGCGGAAAAAATTCAACAAGAGGAAATCTAAGAGGGGAGAAGGAGACGGAGGGGAATTTACAGTTTGTGTGAGTCGGTATGACAGCTGGTTTACCACCTTTTTTTATACTAATGGTGGAAAGCAACACTGGAGGCTACGAGGCCCGAAGAAAGCAAAGTAGAAGAAAGGGGGGCTATGTGCTTTAACTATTGATTTTCTGAATTCGTGTGGAGGAATGAGAAGGAAGGAGGAGGAAGATAAAATATAAAGAAGGAAACGAGAGGTTATTTGTAGGTTATGAGAGAGTTCTTACAAAAATAGATAAAGATAGATAAAAATAATTCTTCAAATAAAAATAATTGCATGGCTGGAGGTTCAAACATGTGGCCTATGAACCAGCAATGCAATGACTTAACCAATGGGATATAAAATTACTATTGCATATAATTAAATAGAAACAAATATATACATCATTTCAAAAGAGATTAATTTTAAAGATAATTAGAATAAATCATTTTCTTAAACTAATTTTTTCTTTCTTTCAAATAAAACAAGTTCTATTTTAAAAATTTTCCTTTCAAAACAAAATCGAATAAATCCTTTATATTAAAAGAAATCAAAATAATTTTTTTAAAAAATCTTTCATAACTTTTTCTTTTTACAAAATGAATTATTTCGAAACAAATATATTTTTGTTCATTAAAAAACATTATAGTAAAACCAGGGTTGTTACAGATACTCCTGCGATACAATCAAGATAAGGGCGTCGAGATCCTTATCGAGAAGCCAG
This sequence comes from Agapanthus africanus, assembly GCA_030015575.1. Lineage (NCBI taxonomy): Eukaryota > Viridiplantae > Streptophyta > Magnoliopsida > Asparagales > Amaryllidaceae > Agapanthus > Agapanthus africanus. Next base: position 257,161,832 of record JASDDO010000024.1, read on the forward strand.
TACTTGACGGCACCGATCTCGTCTCCAAACACGCCGCCGATCTTGGCCAGCAGATCCTCCAGGGTCGAGAAATGTCGGAGCGAGAGGATCGGGTCGGAAGAGAGGATGATGATTGTTGGAGAGGCTGAGGTGGCGAAGATAGGAGAGGAAGGAGACGGAAAGGGGGATGTGGCCAGTGAGATTGGAGAAGGGATCGAGGGTGATGACGCAACGAGTGAGTGATTGCAGTGAGAGGAGGGATGATGGGATGCGGTTTGGATGGAGGGAATTAAAGCCAGAATCATAAATAAGTTTTGGTATGAATTTATCAAATACGGGATTTGCAATATCGCCAATCCTGAAAAACAAAAAGAGCTCTATCATTCATATAGTGGCAAACTCGTAATACTTTCCAACTAAAGGTCCACTTATTTCCATCACAGTTGAGTTAACCTCTCTTCGTTCTTCTGCAAAACAGAAACAGTAAGCACCGCAGCTCTGAAGCGCTTGCTGCCGCTTTCTCAATTTTATTTCCTTTCTCTCTCTTTAAAACAAAAGCTCGAAATCCTAGCAATGGAGTACGAAAGGATCCAAAAGCCTTCACCTCAGGTACAAAAAATCTCCTTTTTCCTTCATGAAACCACACACAAATGCTGATGTATTCGGTTTGATTTCTCTTAGGGCGGCGGTTTCTCCCCTCGAAAGCTTAGGGCTATGCTTTTAGGCGTCGAAAAGAGGAGAAAAGACGAAGAAGAGCTTGAATCAAGGTTCTCATTGCAATTAGACCCAGGTTCCATTTCTTTCCCTGCTCTTAACCCTGAATCTGTTGTCAAAATCGAATCTTGACGAGTTAGGGTTTTGGATTTCAGTAGGTGTGAGCTCTGCTGATGATATCAAGGATGTGAACATGGTGAGCGCTGTTCAAAGTCAGAGCGCATCGATGTCTAGGGCTAGATCTCTTGAAGAGGACCCTTCGGGGTTTGAATTTCACAAGGCTCGATCTGCATTGATGGCGGGATTGTCGAAGCCAGCCCCTTCTAAATGGGACGATGCACAGAAGTGGATTGCAAGCCCTATTTCGAATAGAGTTGGTAAAGGGAAGAAGAGTGGGAGGCAAAGTGGGAGTAAGGTCTTGGTGGAGGAAGTTAGTGAGATTAAGAGGGAGATTGGAGGAGACAAGGGTGATAATTGGGCTAGTGAGGCTTATTCGACGGTGGATTTGTGTTCTAAGTCTCCAATAATCATGGAGAACTCGATTGCTCAATCTGCAGGTGAGGAACATTCAATTCTATGGTTTAGTTAGTTTTGATTGCATATGTTTTCTTACATATATAAATGTATGGATAAAATTAGTGAAGATATATTTTGGTTATTTTTTCCCTTGTTGGTTATCTTATCTAGGCGAGTTGCATCTGTTTATTTTTTGATGATTATTATTATGAATAATGTGTTTCCTTTTAGTTCTTTGGCCTGATTGTGTCTTAGGGATGAATGTGGTTGCCTTTAGGCTGTAGGAAAATATTGTCATATTTGCTCTTGTTTTTTTTATTTTCCTACTTTAGGGGAATCTTGAGAATTGCTCATTTGTCACACATCTCTCCTATTATAACCAGAACTCAAGGGGTTCCGTGTGACATTTTCTTAATTTTTTTCAAATAAAAGTAAAAAGGTGGTTAGAAATATTCTCACCTTTTCCTTAATTCTAGATCTCTCTCTATTATGTATATACACACACACGTGTGTGTGTATACACGCGCGCGTATGTACACACACATGCGCGCGTGTGTGTACACACACATACATAGTCACATAATTCGCGAATTCGCGAATTATGTGACTGCCGATTAAATCTGCGAATTAGTCGCCATCACCGAACGCGCCGAATAATTCCCGAATTATTCGCGAATTATTCAAAAACAACAAATAATTCACGAAATCAAGATCTAGCGTCTCATATATTAATTTTATATTAATTTTTTGTTCGAAATCCTTCCCGAACATTTCCCGAACACTTACCGAATCTTTCCCGAATACCTGCTGATTTTTTCCGAATAGTTCTCCGAATCCGAATTTTCGACCTCGCCGAATTATTGCCGAATCACGAATTTGTTACTATGCACACACATGTGTGTGTGTGTGTATGTGTGTGATCCGTTGCAACATTGACTGCATAATAAGAAAAACGCGAACTCCTAACCTATGCGATATTTAAACGATCCGAACCGTTCATCGTCTAATCCATACATTAATATGTCTGTACGAAAAATCAAAACATTTGAAGCTTTCTAACCCGTGCATCAAATGGGTGCAAAAATTGAACGGCTTTTCGATAATTGAACATAAAGTCCATTTGATGCATGTGTTAGAAAGCATCAAATGTTTTGATTTTTCATACATACATATTAAGGTATGGATTAGACGATTAACGGTTCGGATCGTTTAAATATCATGTAGATTAGGAGTTCACATTTTTTTATTGTGCAACCTGGGTTGCAACGGATCATTTTCATATATATATATATATATTTATATGAGAATGGTGAAGGAAAGAGGGTTTTTCATCCGGGCATCGTCGAAAAAATACACCCTCCAACATTTTATTTAACGATCGGCACCCATCTTTATCATCTAAGATGTGGATACACCAAATTTCATGTGATTCTATCACCTTTTTACCGTTGAATTAGCAATGTAAAAAGTTATATTGTCTGTAAACCGTTAATTTTGCACCGTGAAAAAGTGTTACAATAACGCGAAATTTGGTGTATCCTGTCACGACCCGCTTCCCAATATACTCAAATACAAGAACGCTACAAAACCATCCATGCTACCTACGATAAGAAAATATCCTTCCATAGTCACATTACGGCTGTCAATCAGTAATTAAAAATAATATAATAATAAATCTATCTGCCACATTTCCAACAGCAACAAGAAATAATAACGTGAAACAATATCGGAAGCAATACGATCCAAAGAAATAAAGAAACAATATCCAAATCCTACCCTTACAGGTTCACAAAATAAATTTACAACGTGCAATACTCGAAAGTAAACCTAAACTATAACAACTATCTCATTAGGACGCTCTTCATTGATCAACAATTCTGTTGAACTAATCTCAGTCCTCTTGTGCTAAATTCAAAAGATCTGGGCTAAGCAAAACCCCGACGTCAGTGCGTCATAAATATCATCATAATAATATAAACAATACGAAATATAATATACCATATGCAATAAACTCGATGTCATGAGTATAAACAATAATCAATATCGGTAGCATGTGATGTAACAAGCAAGATATTAATATCAATTATATCATGTGTATCTTAAAGGTCCATGTCGCTAGATTATCTATCTTAAAGGTATTTGAAACCAATCAATATAAATCCTTGATGTAATTCAATAGTATCCCGTGCGTGTCCGGGACCACGGTCATGATTCTCGGAGCTGAATCCGAGACGTGCCACTAGTAAACCAATGTCATGTATAGATGAATGATGTCAGCATTATCATTCTGGAGTCCGAAGCTCGTATCGACTGGTCAGTCTCTAGCAAATAGAGAACTGTTGAGTTACAGGTCGGGTTTCATTCTTGATTCTCCTTTTCCTCAGGTTTCATGTTCATGTCAGATATAAAAATAATATCTACCTAATACCAACACGGGAATAAGCAGGTACATGATACGACCATCAGGATACCAGGTCAAGTCAATCAAGTCAGGATTGTTGGCATTGGTAAATATTACAGGCAAATAGGTACTAGCATGATAACGGTAACAATAACAGGATAACATAAATCCGTGAATCAGTATACAAGCAGGTCAGGGATGATATAATCAATCAAGGTGTGTCTTACAGTCGCATATCACAAACAAGGCATGATGTATAATAGGTAATATAGTCAATGCAGTATAATGGTAATCGTTAACTGATATAGATTAACAAGCGTTTAATTGACTGGATAAATATTGTTAATTAAATATCATATGTTGTAACGATATTTACACGTTAACTATGTAGTTTTGATACTTATCTAGATGTGAATACAACCATGATCATATCAACGACTATAAGTCATTATAACAATCTAATCATATTAAAATAGTCTCCTGTCAAAGATTATTAAAATAATATTAATTAATTATATTATTATATTAAACTTATTATTGCTTAACTTATTATCAGATAATTAATAACATGAAAGATATGATAAATATAGTAATATTACGGCACGATATATATATGTATATGTATATGTATATATATGTCGTAACTAGCATGTATAAGTAAAATACTTGCTTGAACGTGATGAACGGAACGACGGATACACGCAGACATAGAACACGACACGATGCAACAATCGAAGCTCTGATCACTATGAGTGCCTCGGCTTGAAATTGGGCTCGGCTTTTAGTCTCGACTAGGTGCTGGCTCGAAAGAACAGAGGTGGAGACGACAACGATGATGAACGGCTGGAGTTAGGGTCTCAGCTCCGGTAATTGATCGTGCTCGGGTTTTAAAAGGAGATGGCGGCATGAGAAGGAGGTGGCAACGGTTTCAGGTAAGGCAAGGGTCTTCGACGACGGCAAGGTTGCGCAGGGTTCAGACGACAGTGAAGATGATGGGTGCCGCCGGATGGTGGTGTCAGCTATTGAAGATGTAGACGATGGGTTCTCAGGTGTGAGTAGGAGATCTCGGGTTGGCTTCAACCCAGGGTTGAAGAAGATGAAAGCGGTGGCAAGAGGCGGGTCTCGGTTGGAGGAGTTCTCGCCGGTGATGGTGTCTCGGGGAGAGGAGTTGGGTTCGAGGTTCCTCGGTTATGGAAGAAGACGATGGCGATGATGGAGACGATGACGATGAGGGCTGAAGGAGGTCGACGGTGAGGTCTGTTAAGGAGATGGGTGCGGCTGGAGGTGGCAGCGTGAAGACGAGGGAAAGGTTCAGGAGGCGAGGGAGATAGCGGCTAGGTATCGCGCGTTGTGAAGCTCAGGATTTTTTTTAAAGAAGAAGAGGAAAGAGTGCCGGTAAATATATAAGATTAAGGGGAAATTTTCACAACCCTTTCCACAAGGTTGTCTTACACAATACCCCCAATATTTATTTTAAAAGTTTTAAAGGGATTTTATTAAATATCTTATCATAATAAATATTAAACTAGAATATCTTATGCATATAAATAAGATATTATCAAATTAGCAAACAAATATTAAATGCTAATTATCAACTATTACAAACTAGATAACCAAGATTTATTTTATCTAAAATATTACCCTAAACAAAATAGTTTATATGCAGCGGCTCGAGTATAAATATGATACCCATCCAAAACAACATTCATAACCCAAAGAATAATTTAAATTGCCCAAATAATATTTTAATACCAATAAATAGTGTACGATCTTTCTATGGTGTTACATTATAGCTAACTACAAAAAGAATTGTCCTCGAAATTCTCAAAAACAGGAAAAAGACAGGACAATGAAAACACAGATCCAAGAAAAAAAAGTTAGGGATCATGTACGTAATGAAATGTGAAAATGCGTGTAGGTAAATAAGAGTACCGAAAAGTAATCGTGCAGAAAGTAACGGTGCATACAAACAAGATGGTGTCAAGCCGAATACCAATAATCAAGTCAGCATAGTGTCAAACTGAAGGTGAATATGGTGGTCAAGTCATGCCGGGTATCAATCTCGGAGTTAAATTAGGTCAAACAAGCTGTGTAATGATGGAATTGACTGATGGACATACTCATGCCCTGGGATACCCCATGACTAGCTGGAAGCAATATGAGCTGGGGCGCTCGTTTCTGGGGGTGCAACAATAACAAGAATTAATGTAGTAGCGTGAACATCCTCGAAAGGTGTCTCATGACCACAATGGAGTTTTGTCTGGCATGAATATCATCCGGTGTACAGGTATTTCCACCCTTCAGTTCCCCTATAAACAATTCTAGACTGGTAATATAAATATCATAATCCAAAATGCTGACAGATCCATTCATAAGCCATGGCAATGTAAAGCCACGGTACTCCAATCAATCAATGTCAACGATAATCAAATAACAAGAGATGTCTTGTAACATGTCATATCACGAATCACTCAGCATCGACTATGAATCAGATCTAGTGTCAAAGTCTCGAGATAAACAGGCAACAGAGAATCAAGTCTCAAGGTAAATCAGATGTCATGATGTTCAAACGAGTCAAACGAATGTTAGGAGATATATATGCACCAATGTATGCTAAACTAATCATGATACATTATATCAATTTAGACCATGTTAATGGAATGGAACGGAACAAAATGGATACAGTAACAAGGAAAATTAGATTGTGCCAAGTCATCTAAGTTAGGCCAGTAAGTGTCACGCAACCTCATAATTTCCCGCATAAACTTCTCTGCTAACGCCTTCCGAAATGTAATGATATGCTGAGCTATGTGCTCCCTTCATAACTTCTTTAAGAATCTCTTTTTAGCACACACAAGTGGTTTCCATACCAGAAGGACCCAGCTCCTTGGATTAGCAAATCTGTTCCAAAACTTATGGATCATGGGTCTATCATACTTCCACTGCGTCATTCTGATAAGTTGAGGCAAGTCTTCAAACTTCTTCAATTGTGCATCTTATGTCTGAACGTCCTTGATGCGGTTTACCCAAGATAGCTGTACTTGAATACTTGTCTCCATTCAAGCCAATCTCTAACTGCTACAATCCTTTTCTCCGGATCCACTGCCATGCCATCTACTTTGACGTGGTCTAAGACTTCACTTCATCCAACCAAATCTTTTGCTTCAATGTCTAAACTATAATTCTTAAATGCTCGTCGCTACTGGATGAGATAGAGAATAACGCGGTCGTCTGTCACCATCAAACTCTAACGGTCGGGTAAGAAAGAATACAAATGTTAGATTTGATGTTCAAGATAGGACATAACTTTGGAAGTAAAAGAATGGATAAGCAAGATAGTACATATAATCAAATCAAGGAAATGAATCAAGAGTAGGATTCCAAGTTACCCAAGCAGAGCACCGTATTGTAACCATGTCGCGGTACATAATTACAATCACGTAACTCTAAGTCGTCCAAATCCTACTATAAGAGTCAATGTAATAAAGTTTAAGAAAAACAATAAGGAAAATCAAAAGGATGAGGATGACATGATAAGATCAACGAAGATGAAAGGTTCGAAATTATGTTTCCCATTCGCCGAGATACTATCATCAGAAAAGTAAGAAGGATTCAAGGATGAAGCTGGGTGTAATCGTTACAAACCAACTCTACAGTTTAAGTAAAAGTTTTATCGAGAAATCTAACCAACTACGGAAACAAATAATGGAATGCTATACAAACAATTAAGCTAATGCTAGAAAAACTCCAAACGAATAAGATGCTTGAAACTACATCTTCCGAAACTTCTGCCTCCTTGGCTTAGGGTGAAAGCCCGTCTCTGATTATGCCCCTGAGTAATTTGTCTCTGTTCGTAAGCTTGCTTCTGCGGTACCAACGACGCCTTCTTGACATCATCTTTTGTCCGATAACTCGACGGACAAGTGTCGATATGATGATTATTAGATCTGCAAACTAAGCACCGTCCAAGTCTCCTCTAACAATCCTTGTAAATATGGCCTGGTCTCAGGCAAAAGTCATATATTACTGTTCTCCGATCTGGAGCCGCAGCAGAAGAACGCTTCATAGGAACTGTCCCCTGTCTCCTGACCAGAAGGTCCCTATGTCTGGTCTGTGCATGAACTGTCTTCTGTGTCAAACCATCTTGCTGAGATGTATCCTTCTCTTTCCCTAATAACTTCTGTTGTTTCCTGGCTGCAGTGAGGACTTGAGAAAAAGTGGTTAAGCCCAACGATGTGATGTCTCTGAATCTTCACATCCAGACTGCGCATGGGCCGCCTTTCCCTATCCGCCTTGTTGGCTATCAAGGGCCCTGCAAATCGACTGAGCCGGGTCCAATCAGCCGCATGTGCATCCACAGATCCGCCACTCTATTCTGGGCCAATAAACTTCTCCATTTCCTCCTTAGCAGACCGCGGAAAGAATTTCTCCAAGAAATTACGTGTAAAAGTCGTCCAGCGAATCGGCTTTGCCAAACGTCTCCTCAACAAGCCACCATTCGCGAGCATAATCCACCAACTGGATGCGTACCACATCCATCTTTTTTTTGTTCGGAATTTGTGCAGCAACTAAAAGATTTTCTGTATCCACCAGGCACTGCTCGGTAATGGCTCTTCCAATCCAGTAAACGTTGTCGGACTGAGCTTCTTGAAGTGCGCAACAATACCCTCACTCTGAGTTGGTCTAGGAACTACCGCCCTCTCAGCTGCCGTAATACCAGTCTGTTGGGCTATTCTCAAGCCCTCTTGGGAAGGCTCTGCTTGTCTCTGGTTCAGTTCTGTTTGACGTTTCTGGTTTTCCAGCATGCCGCATATGACCTAAGTAATGCGGCGGCGTCGACACGCCTTCGATACGCTTGTAAATTTTTTCCCTCCATGATTATGAAGTCAAGAACAATTGAAGAGGGCTAGCAACAGAGACACGATTCAATGAAATAAGGAGTCAATAAATTATAGATTCAAGGATAGTAAGGTAGTAATGTGGCAGGACACATTCCTAATTTCGGGTTTTAAGGTCAATGTATTGAGTACAATATCCAACTACAAATTGAATCAAGCCCAGCTAATCTAACCCTATGCTTTGATACCGACAAAACCTTGTCTCGCCCCGCTTTCCAATATACTCAAATACGGGAATGTAACAAAGCCAACCATGCTACCTACGGTAAAAAAAATATTCTTCTATAGTCACATTACGGCTGTCAATTAGTAATGAAGAACAATATAATAATAAATCTATCATATGTCCAATAGCCACAAGAAACAATAACATGAAACAATAGCGGAAGCAATGCGATCCAAAATCATAAAGAAACAATATCCAAATCCTACCCTTACGGGTTCACAAAATAAATCTACAACGTGCAATACTCGAAAATAAACCTAAACTATAACAATTATCTCATCGGGATGCTCTTCACTGATCAACAATCCTGTTGAAGTAATCTCAATCCTCCTGTGCTAAATTTAAAGGATCCGGGCCATGCAAATCCCAGACGTCTGTGCGTCATAAATATCATAATAATAATATAAACAATACGAAATATAATATACCATATGCAATAAACTCGATGTCATGAGTATAAACAATAATCAATATCGGTAATATATGATGTAACAAGCAAGATATCAATATCAATCATATCATGTGTATTCTAAGGGTCCATGTCGCTAGATTATCTATCTTAAAGGTATTTGAAACTAATCAATGAATTCTCGATGTAACTCAATAGTATTCCGTGCGTGTCCGGGACCATGATCATGATTCTCGGGCTGAATCCGAGACGTGCAGTTAGGCGGTAAAACAATATCATGTATAGATGAATGATGTCAGCATCATTATTCCGGAGCCCGAATCTTGTATGATCGATTAATCTCTAGCAAGTAGTGAACTGTTGAGTTATAAGTCGGGCTTCATTCTTGATTTTCCCCTTTTCTCTGGTTTCATGTTCATGTTAGGTATACAAATAATATCTATCTAATGCCAATACGGGAATAAGCAGGTACATGATACATCCATCAAGACAACAGGAAAACGTCCATCAGGACACCAGGTCAAGTCAATCAAGTTAAGTCAGGGTTGTTGGGATTGGTAAATATTACTGATAAATAGGTACTAGCATGATAACAATAACAGTAACAGTAACATGATAACATAAATTCGTGAATCGGTATAAAAGCACGTCAAGGATGATATAATCAATCAAGGTGTGTATCACAGTCGCATATCACAAACAAGGCATGATGTATAATAGGCAATGCAGTCAATGCAGTATAATGGTAATCGTTAACTGCTATAGATTAACAAACGTTTAATTGACTGGGTAAATAGTGTTAATTAAATATCATATGTTTTCTTGTAACGATATTTACACGTTAACTATGTAGTTTTGATACTTATCTAGATGCGAATACAACCATGATCATATCAGCGACTATAAGTCATTATAACAATCTAACCATATTAAAATAGTCTCATGTCAAAGATTATTAAAATAATATTAAATAAATATTATTATATTAAACTTCTTATTACTTAACTTATTATTATCAGTTAACTAATAACATGAAAGATATGATAAATATAGTAATATTACGACACGATATATATATGCCGTAACTAGCATGTAGCAAGTAAAATACTTGCCTGAAACGCGATGAACGAAACGGCGGATACACACAGACAGAACACGGCACGATGCAACAATCGAAGCTCTCATCACTACGAGTGCCTCGGTTTGAAATTAGGCTCGGGTAGAAGTCTCGGGTAGTTGCTGGCTCGAAAGAACAGAGGTGGAGACGACGACGACGACGATGAACGACCGGAGTTGGGGTCTCAACTCTGGTAGCTGAGATGGTGCTCGGGTTTTAAAAGAAGACGAAAGAGACGGCGGCGTGAGGAGGTGGCGACGGTTTCAGGTAAGGGCGAGGGTCTTCGGCGACGACAAGGTTGCGCAGGGTTCAGGCGATGAAGATGATGGGTGCAGCCGGATAGTGGTATTGGCTATTGAAGAAGATGCAAGCGATGGGTTCTCGGGTGTGAGCAGGAGATCTCGAGTTGGCTTCAACCGATGGTTGAAGAAGAAGATGAAAGCGGCGGTAGGAGGTGGGTCTCAGTTGAAGGAGTTCTCGCCGGTGATGGTGTCTTGGGGGGAGAGGAGCTGGGGTCGAGGTTCCTTGGTTATGGAAGAAGACGATGACAATGAGGGCTGAAGGAGGTCGATGGGGAGGTCTATTGGGGAGATGGGTGCGACTGGAGGCGGCAGCGTGAAGATGAGGGTAAAGGTTCAAGAGACGAGGGAGATGCGGCTAGGTATCGCGCGTTGGGAAGCTCGGTGTTTTTTTAAAGGAGAAGAGGAAGGACGGCCGATTAATATATAGGATTAAGGGGAAATTTTCCCAAATCCCCTCCACAAGTTTGTCTTACACAATACCCCCAATATTTGTTTTAAAAGTTCGAAAAGGATTTTCTCAAATATCTTATCATAACAAATATTAAACTAGAATATCTTAAGCATATAAATAAGATATTATCAAATTAGCAAACAAATATTAAATATTAATTATCAACTATTAACAAACTAGATAACCATGATTTATTTTATCTAAAATATTAAACTTCAAACAAAATAGTTGCAGCGGGTCGAGTACAAATATGATATCCATCCAAAACAACATTGATAACCCAAACAATAATTTAACTTACCCAAATAATATTCTAATACCAAGAAATAGTGTACGATCGTTCTAGAGTGTTCCATATCCACATCTTAGATGATGAAGATTGTTTTGAATATAATTAGTTATTAGGTTACATCGGTTATAATAGGAGAGGTGGTCTATTATCCTCCTTATATATTTGTAGTATGTACTCATGAATTATTATGCCGATAAATTATTTTACTCTTGGTACTTTTCATGGTATCATAGTTCTGAAAAGAATTGAAAAGAAACCCTAACTTCCCAAATCTTTACTTCCAAAGCCCTAGTTTTCCTAGCCGCCGCTTCTCCTCTGCCCTCCACCGCAATCCTCAACACGCTGCCTCCGATGCTGCCCTAGCTGCCGCCTCTCCTCCTCTGCCCTTCGATCGAACCTCCCCTCCATGCCTTCGCTGCAACAGTACCGCGCTACAGTACCCGCGCGCTGCTATAGTACCCGTCTACTCTGCCCTAGCAGTCCCTTTCCACTCCAGCCTTCAACGCACCATGCTCCAATTTCCTCATCGCACCACGCAGCACCTCACCGCACCACGCAGCTGTCCGCACCACGCTCCAGCCTTCACCGCACCATGCAGAACCCTCACCGCACCATGCAGCAACCCATGTCACTGCTGCATCCTGCTCGTCTCTGCTCCTAGCCGCGGCCTGCCTCCTGCCCGTCTCTGCTCCTAGTCGCGGCCACCTCCTGCTTGTCTCTGGTCCTAGCCCCGTGGCCGCAATCTCCTCCATATCCGTGATAAGGTGGCAGATAAGGTGGTTGCCCTCCAACATGTTTTCTCTTCGGCTCAACTAGCAGATATCCTTACCAAACCTCTTTCTCGGCTGGTTTTCACTCGTTTTCTATCCAAGTTTGGTATGATTGACATCTACGCTCCAGCTTGCGGGGAGTGTTATGAATATAATTAGTTATTATTTTTAGTTCTACATCGGCTATAATAGGAGAGGTGGTCTATTATCCTCCATATATATATATATATATATATATATATATGTAGTATGTACTCATGAATTATTATGCCAATAAATTATTTTCCTCTTGGTGCTTTTCAAAGATGATGAATGCCGATCGTTAAAAAAAATCGTGGAGGGTATCTTTAATCGACACCATAGGAAGAAACTCTCTCGTATGGCACCTTTCCTCCATTATACACACACACGACTATGCTCCTATCGGTAGGATTTGAAAGCAAATTCTACCCATTTCTTAACCATTGGATTCGCTTTGGTATGTGTGATATCAATGATGTGATTAATTAGAAACATAAGAGATTCTCTTTATAATTGCTAGCACACATCCCAAGTCTAATCTAATGGTTAAGAAATGGGTATGATTTGTTTCCAAATCCTATCGATAGGAGCATAGTCATATTGTGCGTGTGTGTGAGATTTCTTACTCAAAAAAGTAAAAGGAAAAGTTAAATCCATGCATCTTGAAATTGGAGTTGTTGTATATAACCCCCTTAAATCTTTTCTTTTTGACATTTTAAAAAAAAAATTCATATCAATCTTCAACAAGAGGGAATCTTTAATAAGAGGGATTAAAATTGAAATTTTAAATTACTTTTTTTAGCACAATATATAGCCAAGAAAAAACTCATAACTTCGAGAAAAATTAATAGTAAAAAAATATCATTGATATAAATTATCCCAAATATGGAGGATGACGTAAAAAATTTCAGACTATTATTATTTTTCCCAAATCTCTTAAAATCTTTCTAATTTTTTTTAGATATCTAACATATATATACACATGCAAAATTGAAGTTATAAAATGCATGACTAAATAGGAGGTATACATAAACAATAACTGGCTTTTAAGGATTTATAGCAGCAATCCCACTTGTTCCTAGTTACCATGGCCAGATATTTTGGCATCCATTCCCAGCAGATTGGCATAAGGTTGAAATCCAGAATACATTTTGGTCAATTCGTTTGTGGAGATTTCTCAGTGCTCCTTGGGTGACCAATTTGTCATGGAGAAAAGTTTGGATAATGGTGATAATTGTTTCTCAGAACTTGGATTATAATGTCATATATTTGTTCTTTTTGTGTATTTTTTTTGTTGTCTTAGACCTACAGAGACTTCGAGAACCCATTATTTTGCAGTTTTGTTTGTGTATGAAATTATGCCTATACAGTTAACCATGCTATGTGCGTTCTGCATCTGGTAAGATATAGGAGAAGGTCATGTTTGCTTACAATGTCAAAACCGAAACATTAATTTGATAAAAATGCGATCCCATAATCCTAATTTGTTCCATAAATTACAATGAAGCAATCTTGGGAGCAAAAGTTGCTGGACTTTATACTACTTGCAGGTTGTGCATTCTCCATAAACCCAATCACTAGACTTGTGTATATGGTCTGCAATGTTTACTTGGAGCCATTGCTATGTTGTTATTTAAGGCAAACAAGCTTTCTAGTACAATTGTGTTATACTTAGCGATTGTTATACCTTTATAATCAGAATTATTCCATTACCATAGTTGCTTAAATTTTTTTTATATCAATGTGTAATTTTGTGCAGTGAATCTTAGTCGACATGATTCATCCACAACAACTCAGAATTCCACAACATTAGTACCTCCCCCATCAACAGTAAGATCTGTGTCCATGAGAGATATGGGCACAGAAATGACTCCTATTGCTAGTCAAGAACCGTCTAGAACAGGAACGCCTATAAAAGCATCGACACCCATACTCAGCCCATCTTCTTCCCGGCCAACAACACCACAAAGAGCAGGACCTAGCTCCTTTTCTCTCGAGTCATCTCATTGTCATGTATCTAAAGAAAGAGAATTATCTGAAAAGGAATTACAATTGAAAACTAGAAGAGAGATAATGATGCTTGGCACACAACTAGGTAAGACGAATATTGCTGCATGGGCAAGCAAAGAGGCTGAACAAAAAGATGCACCTTCTTCATTTCAGATAATGCCAGCCCAATCAGGTAAAGATGTTATTCAAAGTCATGCAGCAGCTTGGGAGGAGGCAGAGAAAGCCAAATACTTGGCTAGGTAACTTGACCGAGTTAAAGTATTAATGATATAGTTCTTGAAGATTTCCTTTTGGTATGAAGTTAATTCAGGGCATTAACCATTTTTTAGATTTAAGGAAGAAGAGATCAAAATTCAGGCATGGGAAAATCATCAGAAAGCAAGGAGTGAAGCTGAAATGAGGAAAATCGAGGTAATGCGGCACTTCACTGATAATATTTCTGTTTTGCTCTCACCGTGGCTGGTTAATTACGAAAATTGAGGTACTGTGGTACTGAGATAGTTTAATTAAATTTATGGATATCCTGCACTCATTTGATGCCTGAGTTACTTGTTTCATGGGAATTTGGACATGTTTATCATTTTGCTTATATATTGCTTTGTTGAAATTTCACTGGAATACATACTCAAGTTACATTGCGGCATGAAGTGTCAATATCTTTGAGGCTTATTTATTGAAAACTTCCAACATGTTTGGGTCATTTTAACAAAACTACCATTGTTTTTGAAATGATCAAGAAACCACCAAATTTAAAGGTGTCAGCACCGTATATGCCATGTCATTTAAGTTGCCACGTCAACAATTTTAAACCCCCCCCAAAATACCCCTATTCTAACCCTAACCCTAATTTCAAAAAATTAAAAAATAAAACTAAAAAACAAAACCCTAACCCTCATCCTCCACCTTCTCATTATTCCGGCGACGGCTATCTCGCCGTCGACCCCACCACCGACTCCGGCCCCCGCACCCGACAGCCACCATCTTCATCATCATCATTCATTTTCTTCATCACCACCTTCATCATCATCACCTTCTTCATCACAACCTTCATCATCGCCGCCACCGCCGCCAGCTCCCCTCCCCTACCCGAGCCCAACTCCTTGACCCTGACCTAAACCCAACCCAACCTCCCCATCCCGACCCTAGCCCCCTTTCCCGACCTCCTCACCTACCCCCGGTCCTCTCCTTCCCCCGACCTTCATCACCATCTTCATCATCAACCCCAACATCAACCCATCATCTTCCTCCTCTCATTTCCCTTGCCAGTGCCCTTTTCTCGCCGCCGGCGACGTCCCACTCCGGCTCCTCCCTTGACTCCCCTCCCAAAAAATTAATTATTTAATTAATATTTAATAATTATTTAAAAAATGGTAGTTTCTTGATCATTTCAAAGGTAATGGTAATTTTGTTAAAATGACCCAAACCCGTTGGGAGTTTTCAGTAAATAAGCCTATCTTTAAAATATGTACTTGACAATCAACAAAATTTTCGTTATATATATGTATATATATATGCTAGGATCCTATCGATAGGATTTGGAAATAAATCCTACCACGTTCTTTGCCTTTAGATTTGTTTTGGGATATGTCATTAATCATGATTATTTAAAAGAATGAAGGATTTAGAAATAAATCACACCATTCATCCTTTTAAATAATCACATGATTAATAACAAATATCCCAATGCAAATTCAAATGCAAAGAAAGTTGTAGGATTTATTTTCAAATCCTATCGATAGTATCCTAGTCTCTCTCTCTATCTCTTTACACACACACAATGGACTTATTTTAAGACGTTATAGAGTTAATCAACACATCCATGTGTATAATTTACATACCTCCAACCATTAATCCCCAAGCTTTTAGCACTCAATCACAACCTATAAGTGAAGAAAGAGTCTTGATTTCAATTTTATTTTGGATACCGTGTTCTTTATGGAGAGATCACAATAGGGTTGCATCCAGATCCGGATATCAATCGGATACGGATTTTGATATCTATCCGGATACGGATATATATTTAAATATTCTTCCGGATATGAATATCCGGGTATGTGAATTTGGATACGGATCCGGATATCCGCAGAAAAATACAAGAAAACATTTTTTAAATCAATTTTTCGTTGATAATGCCTATTTAAACCATACATTTTTAACTCATTTTATATGACATGCGTTTTAAAATAATATTATGGCACATTATTGCATCAGTTTTTTTATTTTTTATTTAAAAATATGCTAGTTATATTTAGTATATTTGTTAATATATTTATTTATTTATTCATATAATATTTATTTCTATGGAAATTTGTCTATATCAAATATTTTAAGGTCATTTTAAATAAGCATTCAATCAAACATATCGATTACATACACATTTCCGCTTCACATTTATATTTGTTTTATATCATATGTTATTTTACAAATATCTTATTCGTATCCTTCTCTTTAATATTCTCTTCGTATCTGTATCTGTTTTTCCCAGATACGGATGCATATTTCTTATCGGACCATATTCATATCCGCATAAGCGGCGGATATGGTAACTCTCATATCCGATCCGGATGCAACCCTAGATCACAAGCCTTTTAATAGACCGTCTCTTCATTTCCATAACCGTCCCCATCCAGCGATAAAGAAATCCCTAAACTAACATTATTGATTAACCTAAAACATTCACATTGGTGGACCAAATCAGATTAGGAGATTTAAGTTGAGAAACGATTAATCAAATTAATTTGTACCAACATTCTCCCGCGCGGTCCACAAAATTTACTTTATAGGACAATGCCATCTTTTCTTTATGGCGACAATACAGAGTTGCCATATATATTAGTGAAATAATTGTATAAAAATCAAATGCTTTGCATCAATTTACCATCATAAGATTTTTCTTTTCAAAAATTAACCGTGACAAAAACTTATAAGTTATTTCGCATCCAGCACAACTTACTCAAAAAAGGAAAATATACAGATGACTCATACTTAATGCACACAATTGAGCCTCATTTGATGCACATGATCCTTGAACGAGTTAACTAGCATGCCTTAGTCAAGAAATCACTAAGCATTAGTCATGGGGCAGATATGAGCATTACCATATCCGTGTTTGTTTTCTTGTGCCGGATGCAAATATAGTTCGGTAATAGAAAGTCATATTCTATATGACAAAATCGGATATAGATATGTAACGGATATTAAAAAAATGGATACAGATATGATATCAATAAAAAAGATTTACAATAAAACTAATATGGACATGGAGCAAAATGTTTATTATGTAATCGATACATTTCATTAAATATTTATTAAGTGCGACTTAAAATATTCGATAGAGACAAATATACACGCAAATGAATAATATATGAATAGATAAATATGCTAACAAGTATATTATAAATCTTGCATGCATATTATACATATTTTGAAAAAAATGATGAAATAATGTCAAAATATTCTTTTAAATGCATTACATATAATATGAGTAAAAAATGAATGGTTTAAATTAGCATTATTAACTAAAAATTAATTTAAAATGATATATTTTCTTGTATTTGTCTGAAAGTATTAGTATCCGTATAAATTCATATGCTCGGCTACTTGTATTCGTATTCAGATAATTTTGCTAAAAACCGTATCCGGAAAAAAGAATACATACGTATGTATGTATCGGTATCAAACTGGATCTGAAAATCCGTATCCATATCCAGAAAATATTTGGATATCCGTATTTGGATTCAGCCCTACTTAATAGTCACTTTCCATGACATGATCTCTTTCAACAAGATATTTTATGTTGATGTGATTGCTTCGATTTCCACACCTTATTATTAAAAGAAACAGTAGAGGGTCATAATATATCAATAACGGTCTTGATGCAATATCAACAACCATTCCTATAATAAATTTCCTTAATCATAATGCCTGTGATGAAACTTCATAGCAGGCAAAATATTCCGTTTCCATAGTTGAACATCTCCAACAAGAAGGAAAACATAAACCTTTAATGACTCTGACATCCAGCATAATCTAAATCCAAATAGCTAACTATCTCCAATTGGTTGACATGCCTATATTTGAGCTTATACTCTTTGGTTTCTTTAAGATATCTCATAACCCTTTTGTCAGCTTACCAATTAGCTAAACCAGGATTACTTTGATATCTTCCCAACATTATCACGACAAAGGTAAGGTCCAGTATAGGGCAAACGAGTGCATATACAAGACTTCTAACCATAGACGCATATGGCTTGTCTTCCATCGCCTTTTGTTTGCTTTTTAACTATAAGTGATACTTTAGGTGTGCAATTTTGCATATGTAACCTTTTCAAACTCTTTTCAATGTAGTCTTTCTGTGAAAATCCTAAGGTTTTTGAGGACCTATCTTTGTGGATCTTTATGTCAAAGAAATAAGAGGCTTTACCCGTCATGTCAAAAGTTTATGATAGAAATTATTCTCTCATGGAACATCCAAATATCGTTGCATGCAAGTAGCATGTCATCTACATATAACACTTAAATAATAAACCTTGTCCCTCAACCCTTATGTAATGCATTGATCCACAATTTCTCGATGAAATCCCATGAGATGACAACATTGTGAATATTTGTGTACCATTTTCAATAAGCTTGTTTTAATCCATATATAGATCTCTTAAGCTTGCAAACCAATTGGTTTTGAATAAATCCTTCAGCCTACCTCATGTACATTTCCTCTTCAAGAATTTAGTCATGGTGCCCTGCTCAACGTGGTGACAGAAAAGTCTAGAGAGGAATGAGGAATATTCAACTCAGCGATAATATTAGGATGGCGATATTGCCATACCTTTATTTGATAAATTTACACCAAAACTTGTGTATGGACAAAATTATTCCCAACCACATCAGCTTTTAATTTGTCATTTTATGTTGTCCTTCCTTTCGATCCCGATCCGTATCCCATTACGGCGTCGATGTAGCACTGCCCCGAGTCGATCACAGGATGGCCGTCGTCAGTGAAATCATGAAGATCACAGCCTCGTGCGAAGATTCAAAGTTACGTGGGCTCATCGGCAACACGATCGAGCTTCTCCATCATGTTACCGAGATCCTCTTATGACGAGATCAAGATGAGAGCATTGAGGTTCTTGTTGGGGAGCTGGTGCTTGACAGCGTCGATTTTGCCTCGGAACATGTTGCCGATCTTGTCCAGCGGATCCGCTAGGGTCGAGAAACGCCGAAGCGAGAGGACCGAGGTGGAGGAGATGGCGAAGGTTGTTGGAGAGGTTGAGGAGGTGGGGGTAGGGGAGGAAGGAGATAGGGAGGGAAGGGATGGACCCGATGAGGTTGGAGGAGGTCAAGGGCGACGACACGGCGGGTGAGGGGTCGTAGGCTGAGGAAAGACGATGGGATGCGATTTGGGAGGAATTAAAGGCCGATGTAGTTGGGGTTAATTTTGTTCATGCACAAGTTCTACCGTGGGCTTATCAAATAAGGGTTTGGCAGTATCGCCACCATAATATTATGGTTTTCTTTTGTTTGTGCCTTAGAGTGGAACTTAATTTCTTATAGCAAATTCACGTATCCGCCCTTTCATCTCTCTCCATTTTAGGAGTATTTGTATATGATGACTTGGCATTTAGATATGGCAATTCCTCTCTTATTCATGGTTTCTTCAACCTAGAATTTGTCACTTAGAAATGAGTGTTTACATTTGGTTGATAGCTGATCGTAAAGCTTGTTTAATCCTTCGGGAACCCTTCTTCATAGCTCAACCCATTATGAAGGGATAAGGTCGATGATGACGATAACGACAACACTAACACACAAATATATGCAGTGTACGCGTTTAGAGATTAGTTAATCAGAGGTCTAATATTTTGATAACTGTGATGCAAAATCTACTCTATATGAGATTTTTAGGAAGTATTGATAGCATATTAGTGGTAAATTCATTCAATACATCTCATCTTTCCAAAGGGGAGATGTTATATTATATTTGAAGAGGTGCTTGATTGGACCTGTATCTTTATTATTTTCTCATGACATCAGCTATGAAAATGATTGATTTTGTATTGAACCTCGAACTAACATAAAATCGAGTATGTGCGATTTTTTGTTCTAGCTTGGGTCTTTTAGTTCACCCACCCAGCCAAGAGCATTTACACGCCTAGTATAGCGTGGCATCTTAATCATATTTTTAAAGGCATTTCATTCATATTTTTTATGGCTTAAATACAACAAACTCCATTGTGGTTTCAGCTAGTGGCAGATAACTACCCTGTACTTTAAAAAAACCAGACAACTACCTTCATTAATTTTTCCGGAGAAAGTAAAATTTTTAAAAACTAAGGAGGTTGAAGAAGATGATGATGATAAAGGAAAGATGATGATGATGGAGCTGGTGGTGAAAGGAAGATGGTGGCGACTTTAGGAGAGGTTGAGGAAGGGGTGGTGGAGGGGATGATGATGATGGAGGTGGTGATAGCGGCGATTTTGGGGGAGGTTGGGGAAGTGGGTGGTGGAGAGGATGATGATGATGATGAAGGCGATGATAGTGATGATTTTGGGGGAGGTCGAGTTGAGGAAGGGGATGGTGGAAGGGCAAATGATGTTGGAGGCAATGGTAGTGGCGATTTTGGGTAGGTCGAGTCGAGGAATGGGGTGGTGGAGGGGCTGATGATGGTGGTGGTTAGAGGTGTCAAGAATAACCCGTGACCTGTGGATCGACCCGTGAAATACCGGTCATGGGTCAAATATTTAGAACATGTTTAAAAGTTAATTGTACCTAGCCTGCCTGTTTATAAGTATCATCTGGTCGACCCGGCCCGTAGGTTCGTGGGTTTATCTGTTTGTTAATCCGACCAGTGGGTTCATGGGTTTTACCCGGCTCGCATCGAAAATAAAAAAAACAAGCAACTTATCATGTTATTTTTCTTGTCATTT
Source organism: Agapanthus africanus (assembly GCA_030015575.1). Taxonomy (NCBI): domain Eukaryota; kingdom Viridiplantae; phylum Streptophyta; class Magnoliopsida; order Asparagales; family Amaryllidaceae; genus Agapanthus; species Agapanthus africanus. The sequence continues at coordinate 257,182,862 of JASDDO010000024.1, forward strand.
TCAATAAACTTTTCGTGTTAAAATTATATCATGAATATTAAATCGTCCTTAGAATAAATACAATTATCATCTTTAGTTATGATAGTTAATCTATTTAAACTCCAAAAGTTTAAAATCAATTCTCTTATATTAAATTGCAAATTATCTTGAAAACAAACATTAAAAAACAATATAAGTTGCGTATTAACCCGTTAACCCATTCATTGATGACCCGTTTATCCATACACGGGTTATCCACACTCTCGCCTGCAATATACCGGTCGAGTGCTGGGCACAAAAATAACGACCCATATAAATCCGGGCATTTTTACTGGCATCCATTTTACCCGTTACCCGTGATGACCCGCCCGCGGGTGACCTGACCTGCCCGCGGTAACTCGATAGGCCCGCGGGTGACTCGACCCGCCCGCTTGACACCTTTAGTGGTGATGGAGGCGGCGGCGGTGAAGGGAGTGGTGGAGGGGCTGATGATGGTGGTGGTGGTAGCGATTTTGGGGGAGGTTGAGGAAAGGACGGTGGAGGGGTTAGTGGTGGAAGTGGCGGCGGCAGCGACGTGAGAGGTCTAGAAAGGGACTCATGATGACGGTGGAGGGGGTGCGATGAAGATGAGGGAATTTTGGGAATGCTTGAATTTTTGTGATGATGTGGTAGCTAATATTGGCGTGACGATGACGTGGACCGTTAATACTAATAGGGCATCGTTAGATTGGGTAGTTATCTGTTTTTTTAAAAGTACAAGGTAGTTATCTACCACAGGCTAAAACCATAAGGGAGTTTTTTTTTGTATTTAAGCCTTTTTTCATATTAGTGTTCAAACCGTGGTCCATAATTTACATGCTTAGGATTGGAATTAATTCATTAAGAGAGATGCTTGCCTTTCCCTCACAACACTCACATGGAATCATTGGTCATGCTTTGAGCATCTTTTCACTCATCTTGTACATCACATTGTTGCTCATTTGGGGTTAGCCTTGCTCATTGTTAATCATATTAATGTCACTGAACAAGGCATAGCCAATCTTATCATTAATCCCCAATAATTAGGAGCGAAGTGATAAACTGCATCAATTGCTCGAAATTGTGTTGTCGTCTCGCCCTATTATTTTACACGGCAAAATTGCTCTAAGGTGGAAGATTGTCTTGCCAAGGAGGGGGTTAGGACATATCTATTTACTAGTTTTTGCCCTCATAAATGTTCTTTTACCACTGCAAAATAGTTCGATTTTCTTATCTTTTTTCCTTTATCACAAATCTCATCCTGCATGCCAAAAAAGGATGATAAATAATTTACCTGAAAGATGCCTATGAACTCCCTAGAGTTTAGGTTAGGGACAGTTAAATATTGTTGTGTGTGTCGATGTGAAGGCATTAAATATTAGGCTCAACTCCAAAAAACTACCAAATTCTCTGTCTTAGTTACGAGAAACTACCAAATACTTTTTAAATTACAAGAAACTACCACAAAGCCAGTACTCTAAAAAGCGGCCTAGGCGGTCGCTTAGGCGGCTGTCTAGACGGAAGCTGTACGAAGCCGCTCCGTTTCAACCCTAGGCGGCTTAATTAAGCGGCTTAAGCACTTAATAAGGACATAAGTGGCTTATCCCGATTTACACGATAAAAAAACCCTAAAGTTTTTCTCCGCCGCTCTTTCTCATCTCTCCGCCGCTCTTGGCCTCTCGCTAATCTCTCCATTTGTTCTCTGGCGTGATGGCGTTGCGGGCGAGGAGTCTTCTTTCCTCACTCTCCGCTCATGACTCTTTCCCCGCCTCTCATTTTCTCATCTCTAAGCAATTTCTCACAGGCATCAAATCACTTTTTATCTTCTCGAGTCTCACTCGTCGGTTGTGTACTCTTCAATCTCACGAAGTATGTAATCTACAATTTAAAAAATTTAACCATAAATTGTCCTCTTTTCTGAATAATTTTTGAATCAGAAATATTGCTCAAAATTTATTTGTTGCTGACTTTTACTATTAAAACATTAATATATTATGTGCTACTATACTGCATTATCAATATATTTCTGTTTCTATTGCTGAAATTTCAATATGTTGTTTCGTTGCTGGACTGTCAATATATTTGTCGTTTTCACAGCCGAAATGTCAAAATATTGCTGAATTTTACCGTGTAAACATGAAATATCTATAAGTTACCTACTTTTACTGCTGTTATATCAATAAATTATTGTTTTAACCGTCGAAATGTTAATGTATTGCTGATTTTCAGTATTTTTAATCATATTTACTACTGATTTTGACTAAATATAATTTTCTATGATTTATTCAATTATATGTATATATGCTAAATATAATTTTAACTAAAATTACAAAAAACGTCTAGACGGCTAGGCACTAGGCGGTATCCCAACCACTCGGCTCCATCTAGTGCTTTTTACAACCTTGCACAAAGCTTTCAAAAACTACATGAAACTACTACAAAACTTTCAAAAACTACGGAAGACTACCATAACTAAAGTGCCATGTCAACAACAATTGCAAGAAACTACCACAAAACTTTCAAAGTACGGTAGTTTCTCGTAATTTTGAGAGAATTTGGTATTTTCTCATAACGAGGCTAAGAATTCGGTTGTTTTTCGGAATTAATTAAGCCTAAATATCATCTGAAAGACGCCTATGAAAGTAATGCTTAATGTTCCTGAGAAAAGATGCAACCACTTATTTCACAAACAACTAAAAGAAAATGCTGAAGTATATTTAATCATTCTGTATACATTTGCAGTACAATCTAAAATCCCACTTTATCCTGTGCATATGTTCATTTACTCCAGGTTGATGTTGAAAGAATGAAGGCTCATGCACATGAGAAGCTCATGGGCAAACTAGCAGCTATGAGGCATAAAGTCGAGGAGAAGTGTGCAGTGGCAGAAGCCAAAAGAAATCAGCAAGCCTCAAGAACAGCCGAGCAAGTGGATTATATCAGAACCACCGGCCGTATTCCATCCTCAATTTTTTGCTGGAGCTGCTGCTTCTAGTCATGTCTCTCCAAGGCTGCTAGCACTTGGCATGTTGACTCCTGTTAACTTATTGTTTATGTGATGATATAGAACCTGTATCCTTCAACAGCATGGGCTTGTACATATGTCATGTGTTTTTAACTTTTGTATGCCAACCGCTGAATAACCATGGAAATATTTGAAGTCTTGTTACCTTAACAATCAAGTGTTTCTTTCAGAAATGAAAGCAAAGATCATCCCTTTAAATTTATATCACTGACCACTCTCTCATCATTATTCTCCATGTGACAACTATTGTAGACGTGCAACCTGCTGACACGTAATTGGTGTTCTAAATCATTTAAAGTTAGGTTTTGCTTGTTTCTTTTAGAAAACTGACAATGTATTCAGTTTGTTCGTGAATACCTATTTACTTTACCTTGGGAACTCTTTATGTATGTATGCATTACGACTACATTTTATAGATTTCATTGGCTTCTCGGTCATGGATTTGGGAAAACTTAATGCTATTGATACTGGTTTGAATATTCTGGTGCACCAAACAATATCTTCTTTTGGTCTTAAACAATTTTGAGTCTTGTGGTCAAATAAAGAGAAATTAAACACGCAAAACCTCTTCTGACACAATATCTTGAGTACCTGTGATGGTGCGTACATTTGACAGAGCTTCTTCGGCCGGAGAGAAAGGCTCCATCAACACGTTGTTCTCGAATGAAGCCCAAGCACCCTAAAATTATGAGACTGAAGATGGGGGCTTGCACGCTCTCTCCATCCATCTTTTCTATCTTTTCTTTGATGTGGATAACCCACACCAATCACACAAATAATTATAGAAAATGGAATCCAAAGTAACACTGTTAATTTTCCCCCCACCGTATAGTTTTGGTTAAAAAGTTACTCTACACACTTGTTTCTTTTAGATTGGCGCCCTCCATTGATCTGCGTGGTTAAGAAATGGGCACATTAGTTGCATGTTATTTTGATACTTTTTACTCAAGTTATCGATAGATGTAAATGCTTTATTGTTGGAACACCATATATTTTGAGACCACCTGACGCAAGGTAAAAGAGGGTATGAAAATCACAATATCTTTTGTATGTCTGTTTTAGGCCGTGAAGATCATTATGGATGGTACTGATCATCTGAAAATGGTATTTGAAAGTTGGCTATTTTACGTCATTTTAGAAAATGTTTTACATTACTCCATATTCCGTTTTCTAACTACAGAATATACTTGAGTGTCTCCTTATATGTATATATACACCCAATATATATACATGTATGTAGTCGGCTAATTCACTCCCAGGCATAACATTATTCAGTTTTGCCTTGCATAACATGGGTACACCGATTTTCATGCGAATATCACACTTTTACCCTTGCATTGAATGGCTGCATACTTAACAGTTTTTTGGGAATGGATTATTCATAAAACCTAGATCAAAGTGGAAAATTTTCAATAATAACTTGAAATCTGTGGTGCTCATGTTTTAGATCATGGAGATGAAGATTGACAGCATCAATCCATAAAAAATAGTGATATACTAGGTCATCCATAGAGCTAGAAGTAAATAATCCACCCCTGCACATGCATACATATCTATGTTCATACATGTGTATGTATAAAATACATACATGTACATGTAATTATGTATATATAGGTATATGTTTGTGTGTGGGTGCAATTTTCCAGCAAAAAAGAGTCATTTGATATAGGTAGATTATTATAGAACCTTCCATGTATAAAATGAAAGTTGCATATATTAAAACTATCCTTGTGGAAAGATGGTCATGATTCCAGATTAAGGGTCGCTGATTTTGTATTGAATAGGGTCTGGACTCTGTAGTATTCCATCCCTACAGAATGATTAAGTTGTATGGAAATGGATTTTCCAGTTTTGGTGCATCTTGCTGCCTCTCTTTGTACAATGCCTTGTTGAAACTGATATTCTTTTGCTGTATCATTGCAATGTAATCTACTGACTTGTTTACTAAATTTAATGCTTAGTACAATCTGAACCCATTGGGAAGCAGAGTAGAGCCCTTGAACATTGTCGTCATACCCTCGATAAAGAGAAGATGCTACGAGGACTTTAATGGTCAACTGTAGTGGCATTGGCTTTTGGTTATTCCCCCAACCCCCGAAGGTTCACAATGAATTGTTTTCTAGTAAACTTCACCACAATACCATGCTTATAAGACTGAAATTAATTTAAAGTATCAAGAAGCAATGTGAATCCAGGCATCAATGTTCATCCACTATATTCTTGATGCATTCACTTACGAGTCACGCCTCTTCATATCATTTTCCCTACACATTGCCGTAGCATTCTTTTCTCAATGATTTAGTTTCTGAATTATGGAAGTTGGGTTTATGGCGTCACAGCTAGATCCCATATTAGGCAGCGGATGTGGGGACATGATAAAAATATTATAACATATAAATTGAAAATTTTAATATGTTGCTCATGTAATCTAACTGTTATCGATTTAGTAAAAGAATACAATTTAAATTCTTAATCTAAATTCTTACAGAGAACCAAACAAATAAACAAATAAATCAACTATGACAAAAATCACTTAATCCTCTCTATCAAAAAGGAAGAACTTAAATGTGAAAAGCCTGTATGGCTTCTGAGAATTCTTTTGCTTTTGTGGGGTTCTGGGGCCTCTTCAATCTTCATGAAGAGATTTTTGATTTAATCCTTTTAATTTCCTGCTGTAAAGCTAGATTAAAAAAAAGGTTTACGCTCAATGATTGGGCGAGCATGAGATTTTCTTTCTGTTTGAATTAAAACTGTGAAATCTACTGTAGCTGGAGCTTGGATTGTCTGCCGACTTTATTGGATTGCATGCGTGAGGAAAGTGATGCTTCAAAGCACAGCCTACGAGGTATTGGCACCTTGTTCTGCATGACACTGTACATAGATTTTGCTCCTCTTACTGTTACTCTTATGTGCTTTTGTACACAAACTAGCAGGGGCCCCTGCGCAAGCGCAGGGAGTCAATGCGAATGTCCTGAAAATCCTGGGGGCTGGCGAAAATTTCCAAAGCAAAGCTTGAGGGGACGCATGCCAATTACGTCAAAACTCGGAGACCTAATGAAGATATTGTTGAATTCCAGGGGGCTGAGGAAAATTTTCCTGGGACCCAATGCAAATATCCTTAAAATCCAGGGGGACAGAGGATAATTTTCTAGAGACCGAACGCAAATATCATGGAATTCCAAGGGGTGGAGGGAAATTTTCCCCGCTAGAGGACAGAAGATTGCTTGATGTGCTTGAAACATAGCTTTATATAATACCGGCAATGCACCCGCGCGCAGCGGAAAAGCATAAATTAAGGGCCATGGGATGATGTAAACTAATTCAAAGTGATTTTGAATTCTATTTGTACTTTATGCTATAATTCCAAAGCCAGATAAATCATACCCAATCATTCAAAACAGTTGATGAGATTATAAGATATATTTCTATTCTAAATAAAATTTAAGAATCTTATTGTTAGTTCGAATAGAGAAGTCATACAAAGCAGTAGTTAATAACCGTAAGTGATAATGCTAGATTCCCATGAAATATTACCAAGCTCGTTTTGATGTAAAAATATTTTTGAGAACATAAGATTAGCATGTTAATCTAATGTCCCAAATCATGGGAATCTTATTCCCACCCAGATCACTGCCTATCATAAAATTATCCCTAATTATTCCCATCTAACACAAAATTTGGCATAGCTGTCTCCGCCTACCTATCGTAGCCTAGTCGCCGTCCCGCCGCCCCACACCGACCGGCCGGCCGTTGATAGTCCGTCGGCCATCTGACGCCTACCTGCCCCTTACCGCCTTCCGCTCGCCCGTAGGTATATCATCCGTTGGCCGTCTTTCGCCATCCATCCACATCGGTGAGGCTGGTTGAATACGCCAATCCACAATGACAAGAAAAATGATAGCTCATCCTAAAATTGTTGAGATTTTATAGTATTGTTAGAACTTGAAAATATAAGTAATGTAATTTTGTTAATATACAGATAAATGTACATGATAAGAATAAGCGCTTAAAATCTCTTAACATCTTCTAATGGATTATTGTGGTCGATGCAAGGATCCACAAGTTATTTATAAGGATGAAAAAGTAATAGTTGTTGTAGGAGGCTGAGTAAAGTCATCTAATATCTTAAATATAGCACATGACATACTGGAATTGCATGTTGCAGTGAAGGTCATTTTTACATCAACAAATAGTTTGCTTGTTGAAATTCTATGCTTGCTTCACTACACATATTAAATTCATTTGTTTGTTTGCAATGTTCTTTCACTTCACTACACCCAGTTTGACATAAATTATTGTCCTTATTGAAATTCTATGCTTGCTTCACTGCATATTAAATTCATTCATTTGTTTGCAATGTTCTTTCACTTCACTACACATAGTATGACATAAATTATTGTCCTTATTGATGACTATGATGGTTGAAACATGAAATTGAAGGTTATTTTTACATCAACAAATAGGATGCTTTTTGAAATTCTATGCTTTCTTCACTGCTTTGTTTGTTTGTTTGCAATGTTCTTTCACTTCACTACACACAGTTTGACATAAATTATTGTTCTTATTGATGACTATGGTGGTTGAAACATGGAATTGAAGGTCATCTTTACATCATCAAACAGTACGCTTGTTGAAATTCTATACTTGCTCCACTGCACATATTAAATTCATTTGTTTGTTTGCCATGTTCTTTCACTTCACTCACATTGTTTGACATAAATTATTGTCCTTATTCATGACTATGGTATTTGAAACATGAAAAGGAGCATATATAGATTGAATTATTGTAAAAAAAAATATGTGTTGTTGTATCCTCATAATTGCATTTGCTGAAGCAAATAATTGAGCAGGGGCAATTTGGGAAATAGAGAAAATCTGTCACCCTACTATAAGGTTTAGATTTGAGTAAAAGTGTGATATTCGCATGAAAACTGTATTTGCTGAAGCAAATGTTTGATCATGGCATTGTCGTTTTCATTTATCAATCTATATATACCAAGTAATTATAAGGTTTAGATTTGAGTGGTTCCTCTATGGTATTGAGATTCTCAAGTTTACTTCAGTTCAAAGTTTTCTGTTTTGCTGTTAACTTGTTAGCTGCAAACTTTATAGCTTTAGAGTTTAAGCTTACATGGTTCCAGTAAACCCCCCCCCCCCCCCCCCCCCTTTCCTTTACGTCTATATGTGTATGGACATGCATGTGTATTTCTTTTTTGATTCATACAACACACTTTATGATTGTTACATATGATTACTATTGTCTGTTGCTACAGAAAAAAGATACTGAGTATGTTATCTTAGTATGGAATAATGCAGCCCCATTGCGATGCATTTAGTGATAGTTACGACGAATTTATACAATTGGCTAGCCTGAGTTACTGGCCATGATACAGATACAAGTCTGCGATCATGAACTGTACTTCTTAAGGCTCTGTTAGGCTCGCTTGAACTCTCATATGCACTTTAATTTCTGGAATCGAGCCCACTGCCATACAACAAAGCTAAAAAACAAGAGACTGGCTTATGATCAGGTAATTTGTGCCTGCCCTCTTTGTGTTTATGTGTGTTTTTGGCCCGTGCGCTGCGATTTCGTACATGCGCACTATTGTGTCAGTGTTTTGAGGGAATCTGCTGCACTCATGGGGTCTGAAGTGTTGAGTGGACATGTCTACTCAGTGAGTGTGTGTGGTATTATCCGATTAAGTGGTCTTCTTTGAGCAGAGTCCACCTATCATTTCATTTTTTGCATTTGTACCAATCTTGTACACAATTTGTAATTCAGAAGGGTCATAATTTGTGCAGGTTAAGATCTAGACTTTCTCCTATTCGGTACCCCATAAGTGGAGAAATTATTCGGTGTGTCGGGTGTAATACACCCGGGCAGGATGGAGAAAAAGATGGAGAATTTTGGACATCCTTCGGGGAGCATGATGTGCCCATGTTATTTCTTTCTCTTATGACCGGACATGTATGGCTGGCTCACCGAATAATTTCTCCAACAAGTGTAAACTTGCCCGCATCCAAAATTATTTGAGTTACTGAATTTGTTGTTGTACTAGTTGAATACAATGGCTAAAAAACACAATAAATTGAGCTGATGCACGTAATCCGCTATCTTTAAAGCAATTTTTGCTCTCTACAATGCAACAGGGGTTTATGCGAATTGTTTTCAGGATACAACAACCCAATCTTATGTTTCAATCCTCCGCGTTGCACTCGCAGAGAATTGCTCCGAAAACTTGATCTTTTGAGTACCAAAAACAAAGAGAACGCAATAATAGTTGTATCTATGGAACAAAAAAAACAAGTTGGTATAATTAAGAGTTGAAAAGATGCAAATGGAATCGTTTCACCGTTTGAATTAAAAATTTAAATCCCCATAACTATCTATAACTTTCATAACTGCCCCCCCCCCTCCCCCTCCCAACAAAATGCGTGGGAGATTTGAATTCAAATGAGTTTGACCATGGTCAACTATAAAAAACCAAAATAGAAATTTTAATTTATTGAAATTACTTATATTATACAAATAATATAACATTCCCTATCAATTTAAAAAAATTTCAAAAACAAACAAAAGTTCAATCAAGGTGTATGGTAACCGAAGTTTTGAATCGATATAAAGCACATACGCGCATTTCAAAGATCAAGTTACTCATAAGTCTGCACTATTATGGCCTTGTGCATGTCTTGGTTTCATGAATACTTCTGAGAAAACCTTTTAATCTCATAGAAGACGGCTGCACCTCCACATTCATATAGGTAGGCAATCTAGTGTGTGTTGTAGTATCACACTTTATGATATCACCCATTAAGAAAATAATTCATCCTCTTTCTTTTTTTACAAGATCCAAGCATGGTCATTTCAGGAATTAGTACAAATTTCCGTGCTTATTCAATCAATCGCATCATCTACTTTTCTTTTGAACTCACAATACCTGGAGCACAAGTATCGAGTAGGATTTCAATGAATGTTGATATATTAATTTGTAAGGTTTTAACCCTATTCCCAATGATAATTTCTGTATTAAATCTCTCGACAATCCTTCAGTAAAAGGGTCGGTAAGATTCCAATTTGTAAGAATTTAGTTAATCCCAATTATTCCCTCATCATTGAGTAATTGTCGGATATACCCATGTCTTAAACTTAAATGTCTAGATTTTCCATTATAAATTTTATCACGATCTACCGATCTAGCAACCTCACACTGTCATAATTGATGACAATCGGTGGCATAGGTTTAGGCCACAAATGTATCTCTAAAAGAATATTCCTTAGCCACAATCAGCAAGAGCAATAAACTCTGATTCCAGTGTGAAATGAATAATAATGGTTTGCGTCTTTGATTTTTAAGAAATCGCAGCACCCCTAGAGTAAAAACCCAAACATTAAGTGATAATGACTCACCCAAAATAGAGTTTCAACTAGCATTACTATATTTTTCTAAAACCGTAGGATAACCGGTATAATGTAGACCGTAGTCTATGGTTTTTCTCAAATATGTAAATACTCTTGATATTGTTATCCAATGCTTATTACCCGGACAACTAATATACCGACTAAGTCATCCAATAACATATTCTAGATCAGATCTTGTAGTATTCATAATATACATAAGACTACCAATGACACTGGCATATTTCAATTAAGAAACTGCTCTATCCTTATTAGATTCTAATTTAATACTAGGATCTAAAGGCGTAGACACAGTTCTTCCATTCGATTCATTGTATTTCTGCAATACATTATTTACATAATAAGATTGTGATAATATCAAAGTATTATCATTTCTGATAATCTCAATTCCTAAGATAATCTCGGCCAACCCTAAATCTTTTATATCAAAATTTGAAGAGAATATTTAGGGTCGTTTATAAGATCCATGTTGGAATTGAATATTAGTATGCCACCTACATAGAGACATAATAACTACCTTATTATTAATTACCTTGCTATAAATACATTTGTCAGATTCATTCGATTTGAAACCATATGAAACAACAACACTTTCAAATTAATCATGCCACTGTTTTGGGGCCTGCGTGAAATCATAAAAAGACTTAAGCAGTTTGCAAACTTTATGTTCTTGCCCCATAATGACAACCGCCCTCCGGTTGTTCCATAAAAATTTCCCCCTCTAAGTTACCATTTAAAAATACAGTTTTCACATCCATTTGATACACATGCAACTTAAAAATAGAAGCAAGCGAAATTAATAATCTAATAGATGTAATTATAGCGATACGTATCAAAGAAATCAATCCCTTTTGTCTATGCCCCTTAACAACAAGTCTAGCTTCATATTTATTTATGATTCCATCAGGTTTAAGTTCTCTTTTAAATATTCATTTAGAACCAATAGGTTTAGTCCCCCTCAAAAGTTCTACTAATTTCCATGTTTGATTAATCATTAAAGAATACAACTCATTATTAATGGCATCTTTCAAATATCAGAATCTTGAGAATGAATAGTATCATTATATATTAATGGATTACTTTCTACAGAATATGTAAATGTCATTTCCACTAACTGTTTATCTCTAGATGCTTCAATTAAATACATTTGAAAATTCGGACCATAAGTTTTTTCTATTCTTGATCATTTACTTCTTCCGGGTTCTAATTCTTCATCATTAGAATTTGAATTAATAGTCGATTTGGAATTAAAATTTGAATTAATAAAAGGAACATGCAAATCAGAATTATCATCATTAATTCTAGGTATTTTAGAAAAATGATTTTCAAAAAATTCCACATCTCGAGATTCAATAATACAATTTGAGAAATAACACTATGCAATTTAGTAACCAAGAATCTATATGTTTTGCAAGTTTAAGAATAGCTAATAAAAAAGGCTCGTGAAGTCTAATGAGAGTACGGCATCCCTGCACTTTAAAATAACTAAGATTTGGTTCTTTTTTTCCAAAGTTCATAGGATGCCACATTTTTATTTTTCTGAGGAACTCTATTAAGTATGTGACATGTAGTAAATAAGGCTTCATCCCACAAATTTGCATTTAAACCCGAATTAGAAATCATAGCATTGACCATTTCGATTAAATTTCTATTTTTCGTTCCGCGGTTCCATTTTGTTGAGGTGTATATGGCGCAGTGGTAATATGAACAATATCGACCGATTCACAAAATCTATCTATGTCAACATACTCGTCACCTCTATCAGATTTTAAAGTCTTGATTTTGGTGTTAAGTTGATTCTCAACTTTCTCTTTATAAATTTTAAAATTATTTAATGCAAGATCTTTATGACTTAATTAGCAAATAAACATAAGTATATTTTGAAAAATCATCAATAAAGATTATAAAATACCTTTTACCGCATCTTGTTAAAATTTGATTCAAATAACATAAATCACCGTGAATCAGTTCTAAAAGTACATATTTTTGCTAATGCATTTCATGAAAAGGTTTTCTAGTAATTTTAGATTAAACACAAATTCCACACTTTTTAATATTTCCATTAGAACATGAAGGAATAAGTCCTAAATTAATCATGCTTTTCATACGACGATAATGAACATTTCCTAATCTATCATGCCATAAAGGAAAAGAATCAACGATATAAACAGAAATAGCTTCTTTATTTATTAAGTTCATCTTGAACATTCCATTCCAAACATTACCTTTCCCACAAACACTCCACTCTTAGTGATTACAATTTTGTTGGACTCAAAAACTACTTTAAAACTATGTTTGCTTAGCAAATTTACGGACATTAAATTCTTACGAATTTCAGGAACATACAGCACATCGGTTAATTTGATCGACTTGTCCGAAGTAAATTTTAAATTGATTGTTCATATGCCCTTGACTGTTGCAGTCGATTCATTTCCCGTGAAGAGTTGTTAGCCATCAGTTTCTTTCTTGAAAGTTGCGAACATAGATCTATTATTCGATACATACCTAGTGGCACTCGAATTCAAGTACCAATCTATGTCACTTTCAGAAATCATTGCGACGAATTCACTCTTGGTCATGTTTGCTTCTAATTTTTGCTTTTTCTGAGAAGTCGACAATCTTTTTTGAAATGACCGGGCCTTTTGCACTGGAAACATTTTAGATCTTTCTTTTGGTCTTTCTTCTTGAATTTGGTGGTCTTTCGAGTCTTCATTTTCTTTTGATCGTTGTTTTCCACCATATAAGCTCCGGAAGTTATTTCCTTTTGCTCATCTTTTTTGTCACAAAGAGGTAATTTCTCTTCCACTCGAAGATGGTGGCATAATGACACAAAAGAAAATTCTTTAGTATTATGTTTAATACTTTTTCTATAATTTTTCGAAGAGTTGGGTAGTTTATGAATAATAGCATGAATATGAAATGTTTCAAGAGAAAGACCAAGTTGACGAATTTCGGTAAGATAATTATGTAATTTATAAATTTGATCAAGAATGGGTTTATTATCGGTAAATTTAAAATCTAGATATTTGTTTACCAGAAAGTTCTTCTCTCCCGAATCTTCAGTCTTGTATTTTTCTTCGAGTGCCTTCCACATTTCCTTCGCCGTTTCTATGTGTTGGTACACATTGAACAAAGTGTCCGCCATGGAATTTAGGATGTGGTCCTTGCAAAGATAATCATCTTGTTTCCATTTTTGTCCTTCCTGCATTGTGCGAGCGTTTCATTCTTTTCATTTTCCGGTGCAGTGGGCTTCGGAATGGTGAGTACGTAGACAATATTAAGAGGAGTTAGAAGGGAATGAACCTTCTTCCAGCGCTTGAAGTTAGTACCGTTGAAGCAGTCGAGTTTGACAAGTTTGTGACTTGTCATCTTCATCATAGATGTTTCCGGTGCTATTGATAAACATGAAAAATTGCTTTAAATTGTTGTTGCACTGGTTGAATATAATGGCTAAAAAACACAATAAATTGAGTTGAGCCATATAATCGCTATCTTTAAAGCAATTTCCGCTCGCTACAATACAACAGGGGTTTGTACGAATTGCTTTCAGGATATAACAACCCAATCTTGTGTTTCAATCCTCCGCGTTGCACCTACAGAGAATTGCTCCGAAAACTTTATCTTTTGAGTACCAAAAACAAAGAGAGTAGAGAAGAGAATAATAGTTTGTATCTATGGAACGAAGAAAATAAGTTGGTATAAATAAAAACTGAAAGGATGCGAATATATATAATTCTTTCATCATTTGAATTCAAAATTTAAATCACTATAACCACCTGTAACTCCCATAACTACTCCCTCCTACAAAATGGTAGGGAGATTTGAATTCAAATGAGTTTGACCACGGTCAACTATAAAGCACCAAAATAGAAATTTTAATTTATTGGAGTTACTTATATTATACAAATAATATAAGAGAATTGAGCTGAACCATATATAATTTTCTGTTGAAGGATTCTTATCTTACCAAGACCAGTGTCTTCCTTTTTTTCCTAGTTAAATTACTGTTCAGCAGTAATTGATCTGTGAATGGAGGATGAACCTTGGTGAAAAGGGATCTTGTTATTTGCATGAAAATCCTGTATGAATTGTTTGAATAGTTTTGCTGTTCTTTAGAAGAAGAAAAGTCTTGAAAAATCTTACAAAAGCACTAGTGAAATACCTCTTAATTGGCTATTTTTGGATCCTTCATCAACAGTTTACTGCCTTAAATGTTCTCAGATTCTCCAACCAAGATATCTAGCTAGTAATTAACCTTGAGGTGGCTAGCTATTTTGCCCATCTTCTCTCATCTTCTTTTTTCTTCATATCTTATAAAACCTCCTGTATCCTGATAGCTCTGTTCATCGACGATTCATGAAATTTTTCTTGTAAGAATATTTCCTTAATGCCCATTCAGTGTTCTAGTTGGTATGCTACACGGTTCACCTATGGATTTCTCTACACATTTTTTCTATATGATTTATTTTTTCCAGTCTAGAAAATTCTAGAGGATAACAACCGATCACTTAAGATTACAATAGCCTCTTGTCCATTTGGCCGGAAGATTGACATGTGTTAAGAGACATTTGGTCGTGTATTTGTCAAACCGTTAATGAAGCTTCGCTTCAACCCAACCCATGTTGATGGGAAAGACGCTTAGATGGTGTTGGCACCTACATACTTACATGCATGCATGCAAATATAGCTGCGAAAGGTTTTACCATGGGTTACGTACCTTAGTAGTCGTATAAGAACAACGATGTGGTTGATGACACACACACACACAAAAAAATTTGACGTCGACAGATTTTACCAGGAGGTGAAAGTATATTCATGATACATATGAGGATTTTATATTGTACTCATCCTCGCACACATGTTCATGCCTTGATGTCAATTCTCAAGAGCACGAGGGCATGCCTGTCCTTTGACCAAGAGTTGACCACCCATAGCAATAAGATACCATATCAATTTCAATGTGCACCGTCACCAGTTTTACCTCTGTTTTAATTTACAAAGCTACTGTAGGAATCCAATGCAAGATCAAAAGCTTCCATCATGAGCTCTTCTTTGAGTTTTAGTATTGTGAGCAGCATCTTAGCTTTCATTTTGGATCTTTTTGAATGAAGAACAACTCATTGTGCTCAAGCTTTCCTATAAGAGACCAAGAAACCATTTATCACCCATTTGTTTTCTACTCATCCCCTCTGTTTTGGGAAGCCCCCTCGTGTCAGTGTTTGCATCCACAACCATTTCTCATTGTCACTACTTTTTCTCTCTCTCTTTTTTGCTCTTTGTGGGGCCCCTGAACTCATACATACATTGGAGTTCTGATGAAAGGTGGGGGCCCTTCTCAGGCTCTTTGCTAGCATGGGCATGGCCTGTTCTTGGCTTTCAGATTTGAAAGAGCTCAATGAAATAGGTATGGGAATGTATCCTGGTTGGCTCTTGACTACATCTGTGACTTTGAATTGAATGAAATAATACCCTATAATCACTAAAATACCTGTGTATTTATCTGCAATAGGCCGCTAAGTTCTTGGTATATAATTGCAATTTATAAAGCTTACAATGTTTATATGAAACACATCGAGAGTTCATAGTATTTTAGTGATACCTGGATTGTTTTTTCTCCAAAAGAATTTGGAGTATGACAGATCATTGTTTCTTCACCATGAACTTTGCTCACACATTAAAAAGAGGTCAGATCAGCATATTTTGATCAAGGAAGGGTTATGATGATGATGGTGATGATGTGGAATCAGTGAGAATCATGGAAGAATGATTTAGAGAGAGAGAGAGAGAGAGAGAGAGAGAAGAGAGAGAGAGAGAGAGAGAGAGGGACCAAGACCATGCTGTAGCCTTTAATCAATTAGCGTGGGCCTATAATTTGTGAAAGGGCACATGAGGGGAGTCAGTTGATGGCTTTTTGAAATGAAGCTCTATGATGGCAACTTGTCTTCTTCTTGATGCTTCTTCTACTACCACTTACTTTTTAATTTATATATGATCTCTATATATGATAAGCTTTCAGGGCCATCTAAGCATGGGCAACGGAGGAAGAAGAGGAGGAGGAGGGGCTCTCTCTGGCCTGTGTGAGTTTGCATGCATGGGCTCAGTGGTCAACGCCCATTAGTTTGCATTGTTTATGTAGGGTCGATCATCTCACTGTTGATGATGGCACACGATATCTTTGTTATTTCATTTGTAAATGACTGGTGTCTATAGGGTGTATATGAGCCCCCCAAATAGTATCTTCTTTATTTTTATTTTTTTTAATATTATGTTATAACCTTATGCAAATGGGGTTCAAAACAAGGCAACAGAACTTTTGGATTTTACTCAAAAAACCTTAACCATCAATTTTTCCCACTAAATTGGCTTAAAATTCTATATTACATTTTTCCTGAATAATAGGCCATAAGTTGATACAAACGGAGTTTGAAGGGTTTGCACCTCAGACCTCTTGCTCAACCGCAAAAATCTTTACTACCAGGCTACATGCATGGTCAAATTTCTCATCATGCATGGCTTCTCCATAGGATTCTCATCACTTATGAGAGCACCATGCAACTGTAAAATTTTGATAGGGGAACTATTCAGGCCAATCTTGAAGAAGATAATGTAGCCATGAAGCTTGAATTTCAAGTTAGTTATTTGCTCCAAATTGTTTAAGCAACCCACGTTATACATAAGCAAACAGAAGTTAATAGAAGTATGTGGTACCAAAAGAGTATAGCTTTGCGGTAAAACTTTCTTGCCCCAAAGAAGATGTTGGCGGTTTAACTCCTAAGTCGAGGTTGATTCCCATAAAAAGATGTCGGTTGTGATTTGGGATTGGGTTTGATGATTATGTGAGATGTATAATCAGATAAATGCTGGCTGATATATTCGATCATGACGCTAATGTTCCAAGTTGCCGATTTTTGCCGGATTTACAACTAGAGATCTGGAAAGACAATAGCGACTTTAATGATTATGTTAATTCATTCTTGATTTGTTATGACCTGTCGACAGCATATCAATTCAAAGATATTGTTATAAAAGCTATTGTTTTGATTCAAGATGCTGGTCATATATCCAATACACAATGTCCTTATTTGTATATTCTTATTTTTGAGTTCAATTTGCTTTGATAATGTATGTATTTAGATACCTAGATGTTAGGTCGTACCTTACCAAACAAAAAATGAAAATGATTCGACCTCTTAATGAATGAAGATAATCAAGTTTGTTATTTGCTTCATCACAAAAGGCATAGCTTAAAGGCTCTTTTGGCTGGTTACTCCAAAAAGGAAAAGATTTCATAAACCATTATATTTTCTTGCATAAAGCAGTAGTTAATTCTTCTAAAATTTGTCCTAATAATCAACAGCAACTAGTCCCCACATAATTCGCGGATTATTCGATGCATTCGTGAATAATTCATGAATTTTTGATCGGACGATTAATCACCGATTTAATTTCCGTTGGCGAATACTCCGAATAATTCGAAAAATCAGCAAATAATTAGCACATCAAAACCCAGCGCCTCATATATTAATTTCTTTTTCGAAATCCTTCACGAACATTTTCCGAATACCTGTCGAATATTTTCCAAATACCTGCCGATTTTTTTCGATTCGTTCTCCGAATCCAAATTTTCTACCCGGTCGAATTCGCCGAATTAATCGCAAATGGTGAATTTGTGCCTACGCAAGTCCCCTGATTAGTGCTTATTTTAAATGAAGCGTGCCAAATGAGAAAATATTAGATTTGATAAGACCAAGTCAAATCTGTACAGATAATTTTAGGCCCCAAACTATGTTAATCCAAAGGATTTTTTACTCACAGAAAAATAGCAAATTTTTTTCTAACCCTAAAAAATTTGGTATTTATTTTTTACCTCAAAAACTAATAAAATACATTATTTTCCCGTTTACGATTTCCGTTAGAAAAATCTTGTTAACTTTAACCTTATGTTTTCTCCATGGATTTTAGGTTTACTATTTACCCGGATACAATAAATAAGACCGCAGAAATATTCAATTTCTTCATACCTAGAGAAGGATGCTGAAGATTCTCTTGATCTCATGGCCGATTTTAAGAAAGGTGCAACAGAAGTCTAAACCTTAATTTCAATTTGGTGAAGAAATTGCGTATTTCCATACGAGGAGAGAGGTTGAGATATTTTTCAGAAAACATGATATTATGCCGTTAAAGGTTGATGGAAATCGTAAGTAGGGAGTAAAATGATGTATGCTATTAGTTTTAGGGTAAAAAATAAATACAAAGATTTTGGATAGAAAAAAATTTGCTATATTTTAAAAGGCTACAAGTAAAACACCCAAACAAATCATATTAATTCATCCTAATCTAAGATTTGGGCCCACTTAAATTAATTACTAATTATTCTCGGCCATTTAGTATCCGTAAGCATAACCCCATGCACACGGGGACACACAGATGGATCCGTGAATTTGCTCCAAAAACCTTAAATTTGTCTACTTGGCCCCCCCACCCCACCTTTGGGATCAATTATCAAACTCAGCTGATCGATTTCATAAAAAAAGGCCAATCAACGGCTGAGATTTCTCCTCTATATATTTGTCTGAAAAGTACATGCACCGACTCTTTTGCACTGTAGCACCCAAAAAAATCTCTGCTAACTTTACATAAAAGTCCAATGACAATCTATAAAGTGCAGCATACCCGAATAATTTTTTTTGGCAATTTCAATTTACACACAAAGTCGACCGGCCATTTCAAAGATTAACGGTTATGAATTAAATATCAAAACTTTATATATTAATTTGTTCAACCTAAATGACTCGTCTGTCATATGCATCACAGACCGGTGACCTCAAGTCCGACTTAATTTTCTAATTGACAGCAAGACGAGATTCATTTTTTAAGTAAATAGTGTCGTCTTGTTTATTGGTCAAATCCTTTTAATTTGATAAGTAAAAATTATATTTAGATATAAACCTATAGTTTTAGAACAAAACAAATTATTTAGACTACAATTGAGTAAGGTTCCAACAATTAATTAGACACCATTTAATAAGCAAGTCGGTTTGGTAGTTTTTTTTTTATATGCTACTGGTTGTTCGGTTACAACAGCTGAGTCCGCACTTTAGTAATTACAGATATAAACGACAACAATTATTGCCCTTGTCGATTGTCCGGTTGGTAAGTCCTTAGCCATTTCTACACTAGTCAGCTTAGTCAATAAATTGTTTATCTGGGGTTTTATGCACAGAAAGTAAAATTTAGGAAATTATATGATCATCTCTCTCGACTCCGCTCGCTTTCCTGCTTTCAATTTTGATGTTTTTAATTTTTAATTTTTGAGTTCGAAAGGGATCTCTCATGGCGATCTCGAAGCGCGCGAGCTTCTTGGAGCTCGGTTGAGGTTTCTTAAAAGGAAAATTTCATCTTTTTTAATATTATAATTTAAAATAATTAACCTCCACAGTCTTGCTGTTGCTTCTACTGCTAGCTCTCTTTGAAAGCTCTCAATTTGGAAACCCTAGCCTCTTCCAAGCTCAAAATTCCTTCTATTTGTAGAATGCGAGTGGTTCTTGAAGCTTAGGGTTTTGAAGATGGCAGAAGAAGGTAGCCCCTCTTTGTTAATTTCTCTATCTTTTTGCTTAGTTTGTGATTATTTGCAGAAAGTTTTATTTTTAGGTGGAGAGAAGAAGTGCTTGAACTCTGAGCTTTGGCATGCCTGTGCTGGGCCTCTTGTGTGCTTGCCTAATGTCAATACTCGTGTCGTTTACTTCCCACAAGGGCATAGTGAGCAGGTGAAACCCTAGCCGAATGATTAGTTTTAGAACCCAAAATTGGTTCTTGATGTTTGAATTTTTGTTTGGGTTTGTGAAAGGTTGCGGTTTCGACGAATAGGGAGGTTGAGGGACACATCCCTAATTATCCTAACTTGCCTCCCCAACTTATTTGCCAGCTCCATGAAGTCACAATGCATGTGAGTCATTTTGTTTTAGCGATGTTTTGTTTAAGTTCATTTGGAGTCTTATTGATTGGTTAGGAAAATTTCAGGCAGATTCAGAAACAGATGAAGTCTATGCCCAGATGACCCTTCAGCCTTTGAACCCGGTAGATTTGAGGTTCTAGATGTTGGTGTTTGATTCTTTTTTGTTGTTGAATGCTGAACTTTGCTTTGGGTTGATGCAGCAAGAACAAAAGGATGCATACCATCCTGCAGAAATGGGTATGTTGAGCAAGCAACCGACGAATTACTTCTGTAAGACCTTGACTGCGAGCGATACGAGCACTCATGGAGGGTTTTCGGTCCCTCGTCGAGCAGCGGAAAAAGTGTTTCCTCCCCTGGTGGGTGATCTTGCTGTATGCTTAGTTGTGATGTCTGTATTGATTATGATAGAATGTCGTGTATTTTTTGGTTCATAGGATTTTACTCAGCAGCCACCGGCCCAAGAGCTATTGGCCAGGGATATTCATGGGGTCGAGTGGAAATTCAGGCATATTTTCCGAGGTACATATTGGGTATTGGATTAATTATAGATTTTGGTCATGTAGCTCTATATTCTTTTGGAATTTTCATGTAGGACAAGCATAATTGTAACGCTCCGATTCCCGGAATACGAAAATATGGGCCAAAACCGCCGGTGCTCTTAGATAAGGAGAAATCGCTGCATATCTAAGGCTCTAGCTAAACATGTATGATAAAATCCATGATATAATACTAACATCATGTTGCATAAATAACAAATAATACTGATGAATCCACGAGATAAAAATAGAATCAATAAAAGATCCAAATAACAAAGGGTTTCGAATAAACGAAATACAAGATTCAAAATAAAGATACATTATTCTTAACATCCCTCGAGAACGCACATTCTAATAGCAACTGAAATAAAATAGAAATAAACCTACAAATACTACTAATTTTCGGCAAACTCCTGATACCCACTCTGATCCTGCCCTGCCTATGATTCGGTCTCTAAATCTGAGATGGCAAGTCTCAGAGATGTCAGAACATCCCAATAAGTATCCAATCATAATAATGTGTGTATGCGTGTGAGCATGAATATGTGTGTAGTGAAGCTTCCGTGCACATGTATGTATAGATATGACAGTAATATGAAGCAAGCATGTTAACATGTCAAGTCAGTCAAGTCATATCCTAGTTGGTCACTAAAAGGGTGATTTAATCTATCGTGAGTTCGAGTGTGTACGTCAACCTCTGCAGAAGTATTCCCAACCCAAGGATAGGGCCCCAGGGGTTAGGAAACATGGGCTCAAATGTGTAATGAACAAGTGACCGTATATAGCCAGGTACGAACTGTAGTAACAAGTGACCGTATATAGCCAGTTCGTATCTGCCTATATACGGTCGCTTGTTCATTCCACATTTGGGCCCGTGTTTTCTTACCTCTGCGGCCCTACCTTTGGGTTGAAAATACTCTTGCAGAGGTTGACGTACACATTCGAACTCACGATAGTTTAGATTACCCTTTTAGTGACCAACAAGGATATGACTTGACCTGTTTACATGCTTGCTTTATATTACTGCCATATCTATATCTACATGTGCACGCGGACTTTACTACACTCACATATTCATGCTCACATACTATTACGATTGAGTACTTATTGGGATGTTCTGACATCCCTGAGACTTGCCATCTTAGATTTAGAGACCGATTCATAGGCAGGGCAGGATCAGAGTGACTATCAGAAGTTTGCCAAAAATTAGTAGTATTTATATGTTTATTTCAGTTGCTATTAGAATGTGCGCTCTCACGGAACGTTTGGAATAATGTATGTTTTTTTTGGATCGTTTATTCGGAATCCTTTGTTATTTGGATATTTTATTGATTCTATTTTTATCTCGTGGATTCATCAGTATCATTTGTTATTTATACAGTATGATGTTAGTATTAAATCTTTGGATGTTATCGTACATATCTAGTTAGAGTCTTAGATGTGACTATGGTAAGGTGATTTCCTCTTGTCTAGGAGCACTGGCGGTTTTGGCCCATATTTCCATATTCCGGGAATTGGGGCGTGATAATAAATAATTGTTTTTTTCACAAGGGACTATATATGTGGAATGTTCTTGCATTTAGGTAATGAGGTACTTGTGGCTAATGGAGATGCAATATATAGAGAAGGAATCCTTGTCATTTCCAAACATTAACTTAATGGATGAGGAACCATCCTCAACTAAAAGTAGAACTTAAAAATATTTACATAACTAATTGTAACATATAAGGATCCAGATTAGCAAACGACAACCACTATATTTTATAGCGATTAATTAGGTATCCGATTATATATTCTGTGTATATAATTGGGATTTCTTGTTCCTCTGGATCAAAGGATTCATGAAATTCATCCTTATTAACATTGGGCATTTTTGCTCCTTCAATCCATTCCTCATGTTGACCAGGTGTCCATGATGAGAGATTGATAACATAGATGGCCATTTTAACAAGAATTTGGAAGAGATGGAGAGCAGTGGAAATTTACAAGGGTTAAGTTAAAAATAATGTTGTTGCTAACTTATATCCTTATCTTGTTGCGACAAATATGATTATGAAGCAATAAATAAACGATAAAGAGAAGAAACAAATAATAAAAAACGATAGAAATAAAGCACAATCCAAAAGACACAAGATTTACATGGAAAACCCTTATGAGAAAAACGACGGGTGAAGGAGAAACTTTAATAATTGAACAAATATGGAGGATTACAATGGTAGATCAACTCTCACAAAATCCCTAACAAAGAACCCATCCTCCTCGCTCTTAATTCTGATTACAGAAAGGTTAACCCAATTACGGTTACAAACTATAATATATATAGTATGAGGCAAATCAGATTAGAATGAGGATTTCCGAAACAACTCAGAATTCCGCCCAACGGACTTCGAGCCGGCTCAAACTTACCTTGAGTCGTTTTATACGAACAGAGATAAATCTGTAATTCTAGACATGGTATGAGCCGTTTCATACTTCACTTGAGCCGTCTAATCATGCAACGCCCCAATTCCCGGAATACAGAAATATGGACCGAAACCTCCTGTGCTTCTAGACAAGGGGAAATCGTCTTGCTATAGTCATACATAAGGCTTTAGCTAAACCTGTACGATAATGTCCAAAACAGAATAGATTACACTGATAATCATGCTGCAATGAACCATAAAGAATACTAACAATAGGTTCATAAGATAAATAGATACAAAATAAGGTTTTGATACAATAGGTTCGAAATAAGACAAGATCCGAAAAGAGACATAAATTCTAATACCTCATAAGGGCGCACATGCTAAATGCTAATAGAAAAAGAAATAAACCTACAGACTACCGATCTTCGGCAAACTCCTGATAATCGCTTTGATTCTGCTCGGCCGGAAAATCCGTCTCTAAACCTGAGATGGCAAGTCCTAGGGATGTTAGAACATCCTGCAAGTACTCAATCGTAACAGTGTGTATGTGTGATGGCATGAATATGCGAGTGTATTGAAGCCCGCGTTCACAGATAAGTATGGATATGGTAATAATATGAAGCAAGCATCTAAACAGATCAAGTCGGTCAAGTCATATCCAAGTTGGTCACTAAAGGTAATTTATCCTTTCGTGAGTTCGAATGTGTACGTCAATTTCTGCAGGAGTATTCCCAACATAAAGATAGGGCCCCAGGGATAAGGAAACACGGGCTCAACTGTGGAAATAACACTGACCGTATAAAGCCCGGTACCGGCTACATGAACAATGATCGATATGGCCCGGTACGAGCTGCATGAACATTGACCTTATAAAGCCCAGTACCGGCTGATGAACAATGACCGATATGGCCCGGTACGAGCTCTAATGACCGATATAGCCCAGTACGAGATGTCGGCAGTAGGACTCCTGAGACCCTGTCGAACGACTCACACTCATACTACCCCAACATCCCGCGTATTTATAACTAACATGACAGTGAATTCGACCACTAAATGAAGTGCTGACTGGACTGGAACTTGCAATATTATGTTAACGGTATGGAATAGAAGCTTGTAACAGGAATAAATGATGTCATGGCATGTAATTCATCATTCTAACTAGTGATCTCGTGTATGTTAATGATACGGAGTGAAACACGTTTAGTAATGAGTATAGATTATGAAAATATTAGAATTGAGTCGGATATTGTTATATAATTTAAATGAGATCATAGTTTAAGGAACAACATAGTTAAAAGCTAGCTAGTGTGTATTATTTACAAGTACACGACAACATACATTAAAGATCATATAAGTAAAGCAGACCCGTTTACTAATTAATGTTGCATAAATTAGGTGAATATATTGACATACAATAAAGCGTTAAAAATAACATCTCATCTATACTATAGTCTAATAATGTATTGAGCAATTTGCCGATATTGCATCGACCAAAGGAAACGAGCAAGAGTACTTGTCTTGAGACGGTTAAATACGACGACACAAAACGCAAACCAAACTCGATCTCGGCTAGAGAATCTCGATCCACATTGCTCGCTGTTCTGGATTTAGGTGCGGTTGATGATGAATGCTCGACAACTTTTAAAGGAAGGAGATTTAAGAGATGAATATATATATATATATATATATATATATATATATATATAGTGGGGAGAGAAAAGGGGGAGAGGAATATTCTGATTGGAGAGAGATTTCGATTGGAGAGATTAAGATTAGGTAAAATATAAGTGCATTATTTATATATTGGTTAGGGTAAAATTGGTAGAATAGAGAATTTATTAAACTGGATTAAATAATATATCACAAAACCCACACAAGAACTATTTAAAGATTTTAAGAGATCTCCTCAATTATTTATCATAACCAAAACTATCTATCATATATATATATATATATATATATGGTTACAAAAATATTATAGACACTATATATATCGTATGTAAATTAATATAAATATAAATTAGCATACCAATAAACATTTTAAACAAACTAGATAATCAATATATATATATATATATATATAGTTAAAATAGGTATAGGGTTTGTTATTATATAGGATAATAGGAAATATTTATATAAATATATATAGGGTTTTAAATAGATATGATGTATATAGATTAGTTTAAATGTGTATAATTAAAACATGTATAGATTTGTTTGGGGATATAAAATATATTTGGAGAGAGTATAAGAAAATATATATAAATTTAGGAAAATAATTCTCATAATCCCAAAAAGTTCTAAAAGATTTTTAATAAGGATTTTCAAGTATTTTGTCATATCTTTTGTTATAATCATCATATTAAAATAAATATATATCTAATATTTAAAATATACTATATGAATATCAATTTAAGACATTACTAGATTATAAAAAAATATTAAACTCTAAATTAATAATAGTAATAATAATATAGTAATAATACATCCAAAAAGAACAGGAAAAAACGGACGATCGGGTTAGGGTGTTACACATCATAGGGTCAAGTCGCCACAAGATTGTCCTGAGCCGTCTTTTGCAAACAGAGAACAATTGATATTTCCAAACGTCTTGTGAGACGGCTTAAAATTGTCATGAACCGGCTCAACTTTCGGGGATTTGAGAATACGAGGTAAACTCAACAAATCACCACCTTGCCTCGCATTCGCTACAAAACCCTTCCATAATATCAGTAATAACTCCACCTTCTCCACAAAACCTCTAAGGGGCTCAATGAGTGCGACGCACTCCAATTAAGTTCAAGTAATGCTCAAACTTAACAAACGAAAGAGATTTAGTCAACATGTCGGCCGGATTATTCGCCGTGTCAACCTTTATAATTTTCTCTTGCTCTTCAACGACATCTTGAACAAACCAATACCGAACGTCGATGTGCTTCGTGCTGTCATGATGCATTTGGTCCTTTGTCAAATGAATCGTGGTTTGGCCATCACAATAGACTATTATGGTATCCTTTTGTATACCAAGTTCTGAAAATAGTCCTTTCAATCAGATTGCTTAACAGTCTCAACAACGGCCATATGCTTTACCTCCGTCGTAGATAACGCTACCGTAGACTGTAACGAAGCACGTCAACTAATGGCATATCCTCCTAAAGAGAATACATAGCCGGCGATCGACCTTCGCCTGTCGAGGTCACCTACATAGTCAGAGGTTACCTGCATAGTCAGAATCGCTGAAGCCAATCAAACTGTCACTGTTTCTTTCAAACTAACCCCATATCAGACGTACCTCGTAGGTATCATAAAATCCATTTCACTGCTTACCAGTGGCCTTTATTAGAAGATGCCATATAACGACCAACAACACTAACTGTATATGAAATGTCGGGTCGGGTATAAACCATAGCATACATAATGCTATCCACCATACTGAAATAAGGAACATGCGACATACTTAATTTCTTCTTCAGTCTGCGATGAGAAACGAGTTGAAAGTTTGAAATGAGTTGCCAAAGGGATACTTACCGAATTAGCGTCTGCCATGCCAAAACGCTCTAAAACTTTCTCAACGTATCGCTGTTGAGACAAGTAAAATTTACCTTCTTTGCGAGCGCTTAATTTGCAAACCGAGAATTTTCTTGGCCGCTTTCAAATCTTTGGTGTCGAACTTGCCTTTCAACTGTTTTTTAAGTTTTTGAATATCAACCATATACCTTGCTGCTATCAACAATTATCAACATAAAGCGACAAGTATATGAAAGAACCATCGGCTAGCTTTTTGCAATAAACGCAATTGTCACCCTTACGTCTCGTAAAACCTAATATCCTTCATGGAGGAGTCAAATTTTTTGTACCAACGTCTAGGCGACTGCTTCAAACCATATAGAGACTTCTCTAACAAACAAACATGGTTTTCTTTACCTTCAATTTCGAAACCTTCGGGTTGTTGCATGTAGATCTTTTCTACCAAATCACCATGCAAGAAAGC
This sequence comes from Agapanthus africanus, assembly GCA_030015575.1. Lineage (NCBI taxonomy): Eukaryota > Viridiplantae > Streptophyta > Magnoliopsida > Asparagales > Amaryllidaceae > Agapanthus > Agapanthus africanus. The sequence continues at coordinate 257,210,188 of JASDDO010000024.1, forward strand.
GGTCTTAACATCGAGCTGCTCGAGCTCCAAATCTTGCATAGCTACCAAACCGAGAAAGACACGAATAGAGATATGTTTTACAACCGGAGAAAATACTTCATTAAAGTCCACTCTCCGAACCTGCGAGTGGTCTTTAGCTACCAACCGTGTCTTGTATCGAATATCTGCAACCTCTTGATTTCCTTCGTTTTGAAAACCCAGTTGTAGCCAAATACTTTCTTTCCTCCTCCGGGCTTAACGAACTTCCATATTTGGTTCTTGTGAAAAGACCCAATCACTTCATACATAGCGACTAGCCAACAAGCTGACTTATCGGATAAGATAGCTTCTTGATAACTCGTAGGTTCGTTACTATCAACTGTCTCTGCAACGGATAGCGCATACGCCACTAGATCATCGTAGCCATATCTCTGTGGCGGTCTAATATCCCTTCGTTTTCGGTCTCGAGCGAGTAGATACTGCTCATCTTGGGACTAATCTTCATCAAATGATGGTGAAAGAGAGATCTCCTGCGAACCTGAACTTTTATCGACCTCAAATTCAATGCTCAACTCGTCCTTCCCTGTATCGTCTTGAGTTAGAGATTCCGCGTTTTTTGGCTTCAACATAGCAGACTCGTCAAAAGTGATATCTCTGCTAATTATAAACTTTGGCGGTTTAGGATCTGAACACCACAACCTATAACCTTTGATCCCGGTAGCATATCCAAGAAAAATGCATTTTTTCGCTCGAGGATTTAACTTGCCTTCACGGCAATATGGATATGCGGGATAACCAAATATAAGTGTAGAATAATCAGCGTGCTTCCCATACTATACCTGCTCCAGTGTTTTACTACCAAGCGATGTATGAGGTGATCGATTCACCACGTAGCATGCCGTGTTCACCGCCTCTGTCCAAAACTCCTTGCCGAGCCCCGCATTCAATAACATGCATCGAGCTTTCTTCAAAAGAGTCCGATTCATGCGTTTCGTGACTCCGTTTTGCTGTAGTGTGTGGACAACGGTACGATGCCGAACAATACCTTCGTTTTTGCATAATTCATTGAAATCTCCATTATAAAATTCTAATCTGTTCATCCTTAACCTTTTAATCTGCTTGCTTGTCTGCTTGTCAATCAATGTCTTCCATTACTTGAACGTAAGAAACACATAACTCTTGTGCTTCAAGAAGTAGACCCAAAACTTTCTCGAAAAATCGTCGATGAAAGTAATCAGATATTTTACTCCGCTTCTTTTGGAAGCAACTAGAGAGGGTCCTCAAAGATCTGAATGGATATAGTCAAGATTATCTTTTGTGTTGTGCACCGCCGAACTGAAACTAACTTGTTTCTGCTTTCCAAAAATGTAATACTTACAAAACTCCATTTTCGATGTACTTTGACCACAAGTAGACCATGCTTCAATAACCCAGCCATACCTCTCTCGCTCATGTGCTCGAGCCTCATGTGCCATAATCTGGTAACATCTAAATCTGATATAGATTTAGATGATGAAATTGCCGCCGACCCGGCAGTTGTCGAACCCTACAACACATATAAGGACCCAATTTTCAAGCCCTTCATAACGACGAGAGCACCTTTGGTTGCTTTCAAAATTCCACATTCAGCGGAGAATTTATAACCCTTAACATCGAGTCTACCTAATGAGATGAGATTCTTCTTCAAGTCAGGTACATGTCTAACTTTCGCTAATGTTCTCACAACACCGTCAAATATCTTGATTTGCATTGTCTTCTTGTTAATAGTTCGATACGAACTATTGTTGCCCATTAAAACCACTCCACCATCAACAGACTCATAGGTGGTGAACAAATCCCTATTGGGACGTATATGGTAGGAACAAGCCGAATCTATAATCCATTCGTCCTTGGATCGATATATGTTGTCAAGAACCATTAGTAGATCTCCTTTTGCAATGCTAGTTTCAGCTGAAGACTCCTTCTGTTTATCTTCAAACTTCAGCTTGTTCTGCAATTTGAAATAATCAACCTTGAAGTTTCCTTTCTTCTTACAATAGCTGCAGGTCAAGTTCTTATTCTTGGACTCCGACTTTGACTTCTTACTACCTTCCGGATCTCTTTTCTCCGCTCGCCCTCGAACAAATAGGCCTGAAGATTGACCATCGCCTTCGCTAGAAGTTAACTTGTCGATCTTCTTCTTGTTCATCAAATTTTTTTTGACATCTTTGATCGAGATAGTATCTCGTATGTAGAACATGGTGTCACGAAAGTGCTTATAAGAGGGTGGCAAGAACAACAATAAAAGTGTTTGATCTTCATCATCAATCTTAATATTGATTTTACTCAGATCTGTAATGATCGAATTAAACTTACCGATGTGAGATTTGATAAGAGTGTCTTCTGACATACGAAGTGTATAGAGACGTTGCTTTAAAAGGAGTTGATTTGTGAGATACTTCAAATATAACTCCTTTATCCTCAACCACAAACTGGCCGCCTTTTTCTCCACCGGAACTTCCTGCAAGACTCCGTTTTGTCAAATACAATTGGATAGCCGTGAGAGCCTTTTCATCCAACTCCTCTCATGCTTTCTCTGTCATAGTGGAAGGTCTTGAATCATTCCCAAGAATTTCCTTCTTCAAATTATTGTGTCAATACGGCAATCATACGAACTTGCCATAGACAAAAACTCATATTTCCATTAAACTTCTCAATGTCGAACTTCATAATCGTTGGAGACATGATGTAGGATCAAAAGAAGACATCTTAAGTGCTTACAAACCCTAAAACTTCAAGATCACAATCTAAGAAAATGGGGAAGATGACATAAACGTCGTTACACCGTAAATTTAGATCGGGAGATTGAAGACCCAACGGTTTAAACAAAACACCAAATCTCCCAAGCACAACGCAGCTTTGATAACAGTTACGGCAAATACGACCACGAAGCAATAAACAAACGATAAAGAGAAGAAATAAATAATTAAAAGCGATAAAGCACAAACCAAAGACAGATTCCTCACTCTACTTTGTTCCCCTCGGTGGCATCTTTTTCTGTTCCTCCGCGGGTCTTTGGGTGTGTTTGTTTTGTCCATGATCTATAACTTGGGGGCTTTAAACTGGACCCCAAGATCATTAAGTGCGTTTTTCTTAGGTATCCTCGGACTCAAAAGAGATATCGTTGCTATAGTCCTGGGCTACGTCGTCGGTTTATATCGGTTGATGTAACCTTTCATGAGTCCATCTTATACGTTTCTAAATCTCACTCTCTTGTACACATGAGCAATGCCTTTCTATTAGATATCTCATATCTTTTGTCATAAGACAACGCCCCATTTGAGTCGGTTGATTCTCCACCCCCGTGTTGGAGGTCATCTGTATTGTTTATATTGACTTACCTCCCACCTTGATTTCCCATCGTTGGGCCCCACACCACCGGTTACAACGGTGTATGCTCGTCGGGTCCGTACGACTTCTGAACCTCAGCATCCTGCTGCTGATCTTCCAGAGTCTCGAGCTCCGCTGGAGGCTGACATTGATCTTCTTATTGCCTTACGGAAAGGCACCCACAGCTGCACTTCTCACCCTATAGCTCATCATCTGGCAACTTCTCAATCATCTTCGGCTATCAAACGTTTCTCTCATCCCTTGACTCTCATGCTTTATCCAAGTCCATCTCTTGTGTTTTGTCTCATAAAGGATGGACCGAGACTATGATTGATGAGATACTTACCCTCGACCAGAATCAGACTTGGGATTTGGTTCCTCTTCCGCCCGGGAAGAAGGTAGTAGGGTGCTGCTGGGTATATACCGTGAAGTTTCATCCTGATGGGACTCATTCCTGCTTGAAGGCATGTTTGGTTGCTAAAGGGTATTCGTAGACTTACAACATTGATTATGATAAGACCTTTCCTGTGGCCAAGATTACCCCTGTATGTCTATTTATGTTTCTTGTGGCTACTCATTATTGGTCATTGCATTAGCTTGATGTGAAGAATGCGTTTCTTCACGGTTCTTAGGTCGAGGTTTATATGGAGCATCCATCTGGTTTTGGATGCTTAGGGTGAGTCTGGTCTAGTTTGTCGATTGAAGAATTCATTGTATGGCTTGAAACAGTCTTCTCGAGCATGGTTAGGAAAGTTTACTGATATGGTTATTTTGTTTGGCCTCAGACGGTGTGCACATGATCATTCGGTGTTTTACCGCAATAACACCAATAGTTTTCACATTCTTTTGATGGTATATGTCGATGTCATAGTAATTACTGGCGGTTATGCGGCTTGTATTGCACAGCTTAAGCACCACCTTCAAACGAAGTTTTAGACTAAGGACTTTGGGAGCCTTAAACATTTCTTGGGTATTGAGGTCGCTTGATTGAAGAATAACATCTACATTTCACAGTGAAAGTATGCGCTTGATATGCTGACTGAAGCGGGGATGTTAAGGTGCAAACCCACAGAGGCTCCAATGGATTCTAATTCTAAGTTGTTTCCAGGACAGGGTGACTTTGTTGAAGATCCCGGAAGATACCGATTGTTGGTCGGTAAGTTGAATTACGTCACGGTTACTCGATCTGATATCTCATACCCAGTTGGTGTTGTGAGACAATTCATGGCCGATCCTCGAGTGGCTTATTGGGATACAGTGATTCGGATACTTCGTTATTTGAAGAATATTCCAGGGAAGGGTTTATTGTACTCAGAGAATGGACATTCTCGGATGGCAGGCTTCACTTATGTAGAATCAGGCCGGGTCCATTCAATGTCAGATCTACTACAAGATATTTCGTGCTTGTAGGAGGTAACTGGTCTTCTGGAAAATTAAGAATCAGAGCGTGGTGTCCCGCTTCAGTGCCGAGTCAGAGTATCGAGCCATGGCAAATACCACTTGTGAGCTTGTTTGTATTCGCTTTTTGCTTGGAGAGCTTGGCTTTGAGCTCACTTCCTCTATAAAGTTTTATTGTGATAATAAGGTGTAATCGATATTGTCTCATCCCGTGTTTCATGAGTGAGTGACACATTGAGGTGGATTGTCACTTTGTAAGGAAAAAAGGTTGAAGATAGGATCATCGATATTTATAATGTTCAATCTACTCATTGATTAGCGGATTTATTCACAAAATCTTTAGGTAGAAATAGAGTGCATTTTATTTGTAATAAGCTAGACATGTATCATATGTATGCTCTAGCTTGAGAGGGAGTGTTAGAATATCCATAGTGTATACGAGTTTATTATATGTAATTACCATATACTCTATATCTCCTCCTCACGTGGATCTTTTGAAAGAAGGTCCACATGGAGAAAGCCCATGATAAAAATTCTTTACAAATTATCACAATGATCAGCCAGCATGAAAGGAAAAAAATATGGATTGACATTCACAACTTTTAACAAATTCAAACTTTAACTCCAAAAAAAAATTACTTCTCCGATTTTTTTTTCAATTTCACCAAAATTCTATTATTTTATTATTTCGGATTTTTTAATAATTTTTTTCTTTTGGGATGTACCTCAAGGCAGCTCAAAATTTAGAATTTCGAGAAAAGATCCCGTGGCAGCGGCTAGGGTTTTGAAGTCGCGGACTTAATGGCCACTAGGGTTTTGGAAAAGGCGGTTGTTAGGGTTTGCGAAAGAATTCGTTGTGACGGCTAGGGTTTCCATGAACTGAAGAACATGGCGGCGGTTCAAATTTTCGACAAGAACCTTTGGTGGACGGCGAAGACGAGTTCGGTGATTGTTGCGGCGGCGATCATGGTGGCTAGGATTTTGATGAAGATGAATGGGGGTTTGGCTTTGGAGTTTTGAAGATGTATAGAGATGCAGAGAAGCGTAGTGCTTTGATACCATGTTAAGAAACATTAGTATTATAGGACAAGGAATTTATTATAGGATTGCATCATGGAAAGAGAGGAAAGACAATTGTTTTATTATCGATAGAAGAGAACACCACAATGATATGAGAGAAGAACAATTCTATCTCTCTATTTATAATAGACTGCCAGGGTTTAATACTTGACTGCCAAGCATCCCTTACTTGACTCCTAATCATAATCTAATTAAATCTAATCAAATCCTACCAATCTCTCATAATATCAAATCATATCTTTCCAAGTATCTCTCTTATTCTTAACAACTAGAAAGCTTAACCAATCCATCTAGTCATGTATAACTTTTGCAAAAAGTATAATTGATCCATCTAATCATGTGTAATCGAGCAACAAAGTGAGTGTTCTCTCTCACACTATGTACTCAGCATAGTGGAATCTCCCTCTGCCCGTTCTAGTGGACCTAGGCACTTGTTGAGCCATATAAATCATTGCGTCTTTTTGTTTTTTTCTGCGATCCTTATGCTTTGATTTAGTTCTTTTATTGGTCACCATAAGAAGCCTTTTGTAAGGCTTTTGAGGATAGCGACAAATTGGTGTAAAAAACATAGGAGAGTACTTGGGTATATTAGATAGCAAAAGGTTTATAATAATTCTGATTGCAAAGTCAGGAGGAGAAATTTGACAGAATGAAAATCTTTGGCTTGTATCCCAAAAATAGAATTTTCTCTAGTTTAGCATAATTTTTATACTGTTGTAAGAAGATTTTGGAAAGCCTGTGATGATCAGGGATTAAATTTGGGGGATTGCTTTGATTTTACTTGGTATGATCCAGCTATACCTAGAAATAATGTAGGTTACAAGAATTTACTTGAGCAAATTGAAGGTTGTGGCAGAAGTTGGAGAATACAGGGCGAGGGTCTTGTACATATGAAGGAATTATATAGGCAACAATCTAGGAACTAGCTAGTTGCCACCGATACGAAGGATTGTTTCTCCAAGGTTATAGGAAGTTGACAATCGATGTTGTAGTATAAGGTCCTGACCTATTTTCTGGCAGTTATAAAAATTATGAGCCATCAAGATTACTTCTTCAGGAAGCCAAGCCTATGAAGGACAGAGTCCTTTTTTTTATTGGGATTAGGTTGGGTATAAAATGAGTACCAGGGTGAAGGAGATTAGACTCTATGAGAGGATTTAGAGATTTAGGTCTCCTCTAGAGATCAATTAGGAGCGAGGAGTTTTATTAGTAGGTCTTATAATCTGGAGGGAATGTGAAATGTTTCCTTATACTTAATATTGATGTAGTCTCAGATTTCTTCACTAGTCATTCGCATATGCTATTCACATAAATTACAGTGTCCTATTTTTTCCTATTTGGGCTTGATTTTTTATATTGGCGGTTTCTACTGTTTAGTATGATCTATTGATTTCATGAGGTGGTAAGAAACAATCCCTGTATCAAAAATGGATAATAATAATAATACCCATCCCACAAGATATCGGACAATTCTTAGTGATTCGTTTAAGGGAACCATAAAAGCAATTGCTATGTTATCTCTGTCAATATATGCTCAACTACAATGTACACATTCGTTGTTGCATTTTTCACCTTTTTAGTAAACAATGCCAATCATTCGTTGCTTGATTTATTTTAACATGAAAACTCTTTTGGTTATCGATTTGTTAACTAGTTTATTCCCTGGGTTTATGGCTGGTCTTTAACACTGTATATGATTAGATCAAAGTTCATTTCTGAGAATTTTGTTACAAGTTAATTTGATTGGTCAAGGCTTCTCTATGAATAAAATATTCCTAAAACAGAAATTTAATTTGCACATTTGTACTGCACAATGTGTGTTATTTTGCAGGTCAACCCAAGAGACATCTTCTTACCACAGGATGGAGCGTGTTTGTCAGTGCCAAGAAACTTGTTGCTGGAGATTCAGTCCTATTTATTTGGTATGCTTTATTTGTTCTTTTCTTTTTATGTATTTCTTTTTCTCCTTTTCCTTGATAATGAAGTACTCAAGGGGTATTCTTTCTTAGGACTGAAAATAATCAGCTTTTGTTGGGCATCCGGCATGCTAATCGACCTCAAACTGTAATGCCTTCATCAGTTCTGTCAAGCGATAGCATGCATATTGGACTTCTTGCTGCAGCAGCTCATGCTGCTGCCACAAACAGCCGCTTTACCATCTTCTATAATCCAAGGCAGTAAATTAAAATATACATGATTTTTGTTTTGTCTATTGATCACTTCTGTTCATTACTAGTTTGAGCTTTGATATTGGCGTTTCTTCACCAGGGCAAGTCCATGTGAGTTTGTGATCCCGCTTGCAAAATATGTAAAAGCTGTATTTCACACTCGTGTTTCAGTAGGGATGCGATTCAGGATGCTCTTCGAGACTGATGAATCAAGCGTTCGCAGGTAAGGTAGCAGTTTTTTTTATTACAGGTTAAACCGATTCGTTCAATTAATTACTGAATGCTTCATAGGAAAAATTGAGGCCCGACAAAGTTTTAACTATAATACAGTTAGTGTCACGCCATCATATTGGTGGTGCTAGAGAATTGGCATTTTCTTTTGTTTCTTTCTCTCTTATTTTCTGTATAGTTTCTCTGCATATTTATTGAACTTGGTCAAAATGTGAGTGTGCATATATCCAGGTATATGGGGACGATAACTGGAATCGGTGACTTGGATCCTGTACGTTGGCCAAATTCTCACTGGAGATCAGTTAAGGTATGAATCTGACTGAACTTGTATGAATTTGATTGTTGAAAAGCCTGAAATCATTGTTTTGGAAATTTATTTGTGACTTCTAGTTTTCTAGCTATAACGGGATCTTGCAGATAAATCAATGAATTGTCCATACGTCAACTCTTGATTAAAGAACACACACCAATTCAGACCTATATTATGTGAGGATGTCAGTTTGCAACCAAGCATACACTTTTCTAGGTTGTTATGCCTATCATTTCCTTTTTTCCCTCTCTTTTTTGTTTGTTTGTTGGTCTGTCATCTATCTAGCTATGTTAAACCTCCAATCGTCAATCAGAGCCCACTAGCACCTCTTCTTCCTGCTCCTAAGTTATTGACATTTCCTTGTATGTGCTTTACTAAATGATTTTCATCGGACGCCCCATCCGACCACTGTATGTTCCTTTGCCACTTGCATGCCAGCTCATTACTTGTCACAAAAAGCTCTCAACTAATGGTTCTCAGTGGAGATGCTCATTTTTTCACCATAATGTTCTCTTTGCCGTGCCCTGTCATTCTGATGTCTGTGGTTCTGCATCCTTCCATTCTTTTTGTGCTTCATGAGAACCTCTTGTTTGAAAGATAATTTCCCCAGTTTGTGCATATTACTTTTGTTTATTTATGGAAATGATCCTAAGTTCATTTTAATAAATGCAGGTTGGTTGGGATGAATCAACTGCTGGTGATAGACAACCAAGAGTTTCACTATGGGAGATCGAGCCATTGACAACGTTCCCTATGTATCCATCCTTATTCCCTTTGAGGCTTAAGCAGCCTTGGTATCCTGGTGTATCACATCTGCATGGTACTCTCTTTTCTCAATAACATGAGGCTCATTCTTGTTATTCAATTGCTGAAATTTATGATTTCATAGTTTTTTAGTTTCTTATGTCAGTTATTCTCTATATTGCTGAGGTCAAAAGCATAAATTATTAATGTTTTCTTATTTCTATGAGTTGCATTATTTTGTTTACTAGCGACAAAGTGAATAATCCAGAAGAGAGAAATAATGCAGCATAATCTCATAATGCAATATGATATGTTCAGGGCGTGGGATACCAAAATATAAAGAAGCCAAAAAATCTTTGCATTGCCATATGTCTTGATTGCTTGCTTAGAGTTTCTCAAATTAGATATCTGGGTGGAAGTTATGTAGCAGATAAGAACGTGTCAATAAAAAGTACCAACAAGTATGAAAATCTCGTGATATTTTGTAGACTTTCTGTGTTACGGGTTACAACAATAAGTAGATTGTGTTTTTTCAGCTCTACATCCTCCTAGCCACACTCCTAACCCTCGTTACTTTTACCTTTTTTTATATAAAAAAACTTCTAATCAGATTTCCACAGGTATTATATTCACATAATCACATCCTCTCCCCTTCTGTATTATTAACTTCTGATACAGCTCTCAGATATATAAGATTTTTATCTGTTTAACTTTCCCCTCGACTTGTGATTGCTGACGAAATTTTTAGATTTAAACCTCTCTAAGCGCTATGCAGTTCAGTTTATACAGATACCCATTTTTTGTCTATATTTATCTCTTAAATTTCCCATATATCTCACATCAGCATATCATTGGTCACAACTGAAGTTCTATGACGGCTCCTCTTTTCTCTGGAAGCAAAGATAAGCGTCCAAATCGAGCAACTGAAGCAAAAATAAAAGACACCATATATGTTGAAGGCACTCAAAATATTCTCCATAATTTTACATGATACCAAAATCTTTTTGAAGTGCGTAAAGAAGTCGAGTCAGGCTTTAGCAATGCTCAAATAATACATGTGTATATGTAGGTGTTGTTGAGCACTCGATACAAGGTGATGTAAGATTGGGACGTGAACTATCGGAGCCTATACACTGCAATGTAGTGTGATTGTAGATTGAATCATGTCAAAAATCAGTAAAAACAATGTAATAAAGTTTTGAAGAACACGATAATTTTTAACTCTCTGTTCAATATATCAGATTACAAGGTTGATGGCGGCAATCCTTTCATGTGGATGAGGGGGGATCAATCCTTAAATTTTCAATCACCTGGTATTAGCCCTTGGGTCCAACAGAGGCTTGATCCACTACTGGGAAACAATCATGACCAGTACCAAGCGATGGCTGCTGCAACTATACCCGACATGGGAGGCATTGACGCTCTGAAGCAACAATTTATTCAATTTCAGCAACCTTTCCAGTTCCCACAGCAACCCAGTGTAACTAGTGCATTATTGCAGCAGCAAATGGTCCAGCAAGCGCAACTCATGAATGCTCAATCACATTCCATATCAGAGAATCAGACGCAGAACATTACAAACCAACAATTCCAACAGCCACATAGTGAGCAGCTAAAACAAGTTCAACAGCCGCATGCCTTTTCAGAAGCATTTCAGATTCCTAGCAATCATATGGAGAAGCAACAATCAGCTTTTCCCACTTCTTTGAGCCAAATCTTCTCAAGCAGTGGCCAGAATATGTTAGGCTATTCTAATTACTCAGAAGGAAGTCCGAATATTTTGGATTTCTCGAGTCTTGTTCAGCCCATGATGAATGACCGACATCAACAATGGGACCCTAAACTCGCGAGTTCACAGACCAGTCACTATGGAAACACTGTTTCACTTCCACCGTTCCCTGGTAAAGATAGCTCTTTGGAAGCTGAAAATTGTAGGCCTGATATGCAGAACCACACTTTATTTGGTGCGAACATAGATTCCTCTAACCTCCTGAACAATGCGGTGCCTAATTTGATGAGTTCAAATTCTATTGACCCTGATGTGTCCACAGTGCCATATGCTTCCTCGTTTATGCAGAACTCTTTATATGGCTCCCTAGATGAGTCGTCCAGTACAATGCAAAATGAAGGAGACGGCGATTCCACTACCAGAACCTTTGTGAAGGTGAGCACAGAAAAGTGCACTTTTAGCAATTTATTGGCTAAATTTCAACTTGCTACCATAAACTTTGTGCATTTTCCATGAATGGCATCCTAAACTTTTAAAATGGTGGATTGCTACCAAGAACTTTAGAGTATCACAAAACTACCATAACGGCGTTAACGGAAAATTAGAAAATGACTATACTACCATTTTATATAAATTAACAAAAAATAAGGAATTAACTTTTTTTGGAATTCTATTGTTAATTTATATAAAAGGGTAGTATATTTTAACCAAAAAAGGAATTAAATTCTAGAAAAAAAGTTAATTTCTTTTTTTTGTTAATTTATATAAAAGGGCATTATAGTCATTTTCTAATTTTTTTGTTAACGCCATGTTGGTAGTTTTATGATACTTCGAAAGTTAATGGTAGCAATCTATCATTTTAGAAGTTTAGGGTACCATTCGTGGAAAATGCCCAAAGTTCATGGTAGCAAGCTGAAATTTAGCCATATTTATTTATGGGTTGGTTGCAAAATCCCCCCCCCCCCCCTTAGTTTACCCCACATGACACTTATACCCAACGACTTGTTAACGCGGTCATCTCCTCTGCTCATCGAACAAAACGCTGAAATTTTACTCTAAACAATTATGAAAATATGCTTGGGAGTTGAATTAGAAAAATATTTTTTCCATAACATGGACCGTCCAGAGAGAAATAATCGAATGTGTCGGATTTGAAAAGGAGGGTATGGTTTTGAAAAGTAGGAAGGGGTTTTTGAACTAATTTTCAGTAACTTGAGGTGGGTGTAAATGCTGATATGGAACAGGTTTATTTATTTACTTTTTTCGCAATAAACAAATTAATAATTATCAAACTGATATTTCATTGCACTGTTGTAGGTGTACAAGTCTGGATCAGTTGGTAGGTCTTTGGACATTGGCCGGTTTAGCAATTATGAAGAACTACGGCGGGAACTGGGGCAGATGTTTGGTATTGAGGGTCTGTTGGAGGACCCACCTAGATCAGGCTGGCAGCTTGTATTTGTCGACAGGGAGAATGATGTGCTTCTCCTTGGAGATGACCCCTGGGAGTAAGTTTGAGAATCTATGTTTATACTTTAATTAATAATAATAATACTATTCATCGATGTCTTCAAACTGGTTCTTTCCAGTCTATTAGCAGCTTGATTTGAATACGTGGATTATCTTAATTCCTGAATGTGCTTGCTTCTCCTTTTGATTTCTTTTTCGTTCATTCTGTCCCTTTCTTTGTGATGAAAGTAGTGGCATGAGTTTTGGTAATCCATGCAACTACCCCTCAGATATATAACTACCGGGATGGCTTGCTCTTTTACCTCCATGAGTCCTCTTGACCTACAAGTTATTATATGCAAAGTGAACAAGATGATGCCTACCTAGGAATGTATTTTTACACGATTGATGCCAATTTAATTAGTTCTTAATTACCATTATATATGTGAAAGTGCAGCGTGTTTAGTCATTGTGCAACGTAGAATATCTCACTGTGCAAGTTTACACAGGAGAAATTGTTTGTTTTGGGATAATCTGCATCTTAAGGAATTTCCCTTTCTACTTATCTCCATTGTAATATCAAGTCACCATCCGTAGAGGCTATAATCTTTCTTGTGCTGAAAATTATAGCCCTTCACTAATTATTTTTCCCTTAAACGTATGCTAGATATTTTTCTTGAATAGGAGTTTATCGATACATATATCGTAGTTGTCATTATTGGCATCAGCCATTTTCGTCATTGTCATCTTCGTTTTCCAGGTCTATTACCATAAAACAGTCTCTGAGGTGAATGGCTCATCATCAATAAAGCTTCACAAAATAATTGACCAAATAGTAGGGGACTGTAGGGTGACGTGTTAACCTTGCGTAAACCCCTTACAAAACTATGAGTTGGTTACATACATAATCAGGGCAACTTTGACAGAAAGGGGAAGCCGATCCATTGAGGCGAGATCGCGTTTTTAATAACGAGGCCAACTTCTCAAACACCCACTGTGTTTTTCACCGACCCAACCGGTCATCATGATTTACATGTCTTGGATAGGTTATGTATCAAATTTCATGAGATTTGGAGATCTTTAACACAACTATGAAGTGATCACATTTTTCATTTATCGAAAAGCTGCTAATTTTTAGCCCACTTGATTGATGTGTTATAAGTTACCAAATCTCATGAATTTTGATTTGCGCCCTATCTAAGGCATGTACAATACGACGACCAGTCAGATCGGAGACAAACACGGCGGTTGGGTGACTGAGGAGTCGTCTTCATATCAAAATATGAGGCCTGGCCTCAATGGATCGGTCGGCTCCATTATATATATATATATATATATATATATATATATATATATATATAGCTCAGCTCAAGCTACCAGGGACCAAACCTTCCATCTTTTCCTAGAGCAAGGAAGAGTCACCAAGGAAGATGAATTCGCTCCAACAAATGTTGTTCATCTCAGCCACACATACCCTTAAGAAGTGTGCTTACATATCAATTAATTTATCACAGATAAGCCCTGAAGCAGGGTGTGCTAACCTTCTGTGCTGGTCTACTGGGATTTTTCGGAGCTAAATTTAGAGATAAAAATAAACTGTTGGATCATCATGTACTCGATCTCAGTGTTATTTTTCTTTCTGATCGTATAGATTACTATGGTTATGAAGATGCTTGCTATTTGAAAGTAATTGTGTGATTATTGTATCCTTCTGCCAATATAAAGTCAATGCCTAGTTCTTCATTTTTAATGTCTTATTGATGCAATCACCAAATCCAAATCCGCTGACAAATTTGAAGCTTAATGCAGGGCTTTTGTGAATAATGTGTGGTACATTAAGATACTTTCACCTGAGGATGTACAGAAGATGGGGAAGCATAGTGTGGAATCTTGTTAATTAATTGTCTTGAATGAAGGGAGCTACATAATGGTGTGTTTTATTACATCTTCATATAGATGAGATTCATGAGCACTATATTATTTGGCATCAATATTTTGCTACAATGCTTTATCCAGTGTCTAATTTGCTCCAGTTTATATCTATGTGGTGTAAGTATCATTTGGATTTGCAACTTCACCATAAAAATGCTAACTTTTCACTTGAAGCAACTGAAATTGAGCATTTATCATCATCTGATACCAATGTTTGCATCTTAGAAAAATAATGAAGTTGGGAGGCAGACAATATGTATTATAACTCTTTTAATTCCTTACCACATTCTTAATTGGATGCGTTTCTCACTGGATTCAGAAATCCAAGCCATTTGTCTTTAAATCTCATTGCTTAAGGAAATTATAAGAAAGATGGATCATCTACTAGCACCATTCAACTGAAAGATACCGGATTGTATTTCTATTTGGAAAGAGATACATGTCAAAGGGTTGCTACACTTTGACCGGAAAGGATGCAAAAATGTTAGCTGATCTTAGAAACAAATTCCGTCATGTCTCTTTGGTTGCTTCATGGATCTCTTGCCGATTGGCTGTAATCAGCTATAGGCTGTTTTGTTTCTTTTTTGGGTTTTGAGGGGTGGGGGGTGGGTGAGCCCATGCTTCACCAAGGTTCTTAAAATCCACTTTATGTAAATATATGTTCCATTTAGTTCCTAGATTAGTGTATTTATGGGACACCCCAAGACTGTTAAATCCACCCGACGTACAAATCAAACCTTATAATCTACTCCTTTACTATAGTTTGTGGGCCCCTTAATTGTTTTCTCTCGAACATTTTGTATGGTTTTCCTTTCACAGTTTCACATAGCATGATCTAAGGTATTGGCTTCAGATCCCCCCACCCCACCCCACCCCCAACACCCCACATGCAGTTTTTCTCTTAGAACTTTTTATCTTCTTGAAAAATCAGAAGTCAGAGATGCCAAGTTTATAAGAAAGGACTTAATAGTGAATAAGACTACCTTATAATTGCAAATTCAAATTCAAATTCAAACAATAGGTTAACTCCACTTGTAGATAATATTATATTACTTGCTGAGTACTCCAAATAATTTTCTTGCTCTTTTTGTCTCAATGACAAATATTGATTGAGCTTTTTCAAATATAAATACTGTTAAAATAAGACCTCACAACAATTTTTAATAATTTTTTGATTGTCTACTTTAAGAAATGAATTAATGAAAACTTCCAATAGATATGATTGAAGCTGAACTATCCTTGGTGCAAAAGTGAAGAAATGCAGCTTCAGAAGCGAACATCCTGATATAAACACGAAGGTTTTACTAAATTTATCGAAACTTTTGTATATGGATTCTCTTTTTTTACCGACTTGCCATTTGCTATTTTGATTTGCATTTATTTTTATTTAACAGTTTTAATTGTTTAAACTAAACATGTTATTCATAATCTATTCCATAGACTTTGGCCCCCGCCCCCCGCCAAAAAAAGAGAGGAAATTCCTTGCTGTGCCTATGGCTCTAGGTAGGTCCATGAATAAAGATTGCTGAACGAAGAGCTTTGTTTCTTCCAGCAATAATGGAGAGATGTTGAAATTTCATTAGATGGATTCAGATATCTATATCTTTTGTGGATACATAAATAGAAGAGGACTTGGTCCTAGGAGCAGATATGTGAGCATTTGCAAGAATTTTCTTAACAAAAATATATAGCACACATTTAGTCCTGATGGGCAGTTTAATTAAATGGCAGTATTAAAATATTATGTAGGCTTATGATGTAATTAACTTGGATTGCTGTCCGCTCTCTGGCTTCATCTAGACATTATTACAGCTGATAATTAGATCATGAACGAAATAATTATTATGTCATTCTCCTTAGCTGTAATCCCCTTTATGTTTGTGGTTGTCTTGTTTCGTTTTCAATTTTCGACGAGAAACGACTATACCCTTATAGGCAAGAAGGCCTCGTTATCACGGTGGCACTTTGCTAGAAAGATGGAGATCTAGCTGGAGAGGACAGGATGCACAAAACCCTACGTTTCTCTCCTAATTAGATTGATGCTAAAACCCTAACCAATGCCCCTTATACATAGGAGTAGGGAAATAGTCATGGATACAGATCCGAGCCCTAGTCTTACTAGGGTTTGGTCTTGGTCAAATGATGCACACTCGCACCCCTGATGTGATAATCTCAGCTCGGGTCCTCGACACGAACAGCCCACTTAATTGAGCAATAATCGGGTCGGGTCAAACCTGATGCCTACATAAGCAAAGAATGTTGACGTGCATCTCGTGATTGCAGGATGGCTAGGAATTCTTGTCATCTGTTGTTAATCCGATTAAAGCCAAATCCTTCATGGTTTAAAACAGAAGTTTCTAATCAACCTTGAGAGAACGGTTAATTGCGATTATCTGCTAAGCTTGCTTAGGTACTCAGATTTTATAATGTGGAAATGCCAGTTATGTGTTTTATGCGTTATGTCCAAATTATGGGAAGATACTGGACATTATATGGTTAGATGTGTTGAAAATAATTTTTCTATATTTGGATTTGATATTTTTTGTGTCTGTGAGTGAGAATTAGTGTAGTTGATGTTTAAAAGCTTTGTACAATTTGAGTTTGGAACTAGCGAAGGGCACATAATTTTGTGAAACTTAAAATTTCTTTGAAAGCGATGTGTCTGTTAGCGCATGCATACATGTTTATTACTTGTTCTTAAGTAAGGGTATAAAACCTCATATAAAAGTCGTGATTCTCTCGAGTGATATATAACTTGTTAGCAAGGAAGATATAACTTGTTAGCAAGGAAGTGCGCAGAAAAAAGTCTGAATAGGTTAATAGTAGTTCACTCGAAGAATCTAGATAAGACACCATGTCATCTTGCATGCAGAGCTCAGATATTTTGAAGTGCTTTTTTTGAAGGTTCATGGATGGAATTAATTACCTTTGAGGCATCCTTTGCATATGCTGCTCTCCAAAATGCAGTCCTTAATCTCGATGTTTGTTGCATATGATTTTTTTCAGGTTCCTCATGATACATTAGGAGATGCCTTCGCCCCAAGGTGCTCCTGTCTCGAGATTCTGGTATGTGGTAGTATGTGTAGGATAGTCGGTTCACAGTGTATTTTTATTTAATGGATAAGATGCTTGTGTTTGGCTATGGCTACTTTAGTTTTTAGCCTCGCGGATTGGCAACCTTTGATTTGTATGTACCTAGGCAGATATTTTTTTTCCTTTTTCTTTTCCTCCATCATGTACTGACTTATTGTAATCAGTAAAAACTACTTGTAGGATCTATTATTATTGGAATTGCCTTTCTTTTTTCTTCATTCATTGATTGTCAATGGTGTTTTCATGTTAGCATCGTTTATTACTGTTAAGCTCCTTTTCATAATATGTTAGTTATTATTTGGAACTAGTTGGCTTCCAAAAACTCTTTGAAAGGGTATATTTATTTTTGTAGTTTATGTTTGTTTTTTAAACTGGGAATTGTGTACATATTCAAATTCATTTTAGTATTTCTGGCATTGTTTCCACGTCATAAGAAACATTCATAATATCTTTGATGTGGTTTTGCGTTCTTTGACCATGTGATGATCAAGGACTTCGTGTTTTTGAGGGATTTTCTCCAACTCATTTGGTTTTGTGTTCTTTGACAACGTGATTGTTAAGCGCTTTTTGTTTTTGAGGGATTTTCTCTGACTTATCTTAGGTTAAATTAAAGGAAAAATTGTTTCCGGGCCTCGATTGAAGATATGAATATGACCTATTTTTAAGAGAATAATGGAGAAAAAATGCCGTAGGAGGGAATTTCCTCCTGTGGCGTCGAAAAAGTACGTTCTCCGTCGTGTTTTCTGACGATCGGCATTCATCATTTTCATCGTTATCATCTAAGATGTGGGTACACCAAATTTCATGTGATTCTACAATTCTTTCACCGTTGAATTAGCGGGTTCAAAATTAACGGTTTACCGACAATAGTACTTTTTACATTGCTAAATCAACGGTGAAAAAGTTGTAGAATCACATGAAATTTGGCGTACGCACATCTTAGATGATAACGATAAAGATGATGGATTCCGATCGTCGGAAAACACGACGGAGGGCGTACTTTTTCGACGCCATAGGAGGAAATTCCCTCCTATGGCCTCTTTCTTCCATTACTCTCTATTTTTAAGCTCACATATTTTTAAAATTGTGAAAAATACCCAATACTCGGGCAAAATCGGATGTTTCAAGTTCAAAATTGGTTGTGTATTATATTTATGATTTATGTAAAATTTTCAGATTTACTCTCATTCTTTTTAATAAGACATATATGATTTATTTGTAAGATTTCCGGCTAACTATGGTTCACTCCTTCTAACCAAGCACTTCACTTCCAATTCTTCCCTCTTTTTCTCCCGATCTCTCTTAAATCTATCTCTCTATTTCCAAATCCCTCATCTTCAATCAATCAATTTTTCTCTCTGATGTTCAATTTATGCATTCATCTTTTAAATCCCTACTCTCCGATCTAATACCTCCGATTCTCCTATCTTCATTCTTAAGTCATCAATCTACTCTAACATTTTTTACATCTCCGCGCTCATATTTACTGAATTTAGGGCAATCAATAATAAAAAGAGCAATAAAAAAGCCAGAAAATTAGAGTAAGCAATATCAAAGAGGGGCAACACTAAAGAAGATGTCTTTAGAAAGAAAATTAGTTTAGAAAGAAATTAGGACAAGTAATGATAAAGAGATGATAATAAAAAGGCCATGGAAATCTATAGGTACATAATAAAAGAAAATCTTATATTCTAATATATTAAAAAATATTAAAAGGTTATTATAGACGATGCATACATAAATATGTACACAATGTACAAATCAAGGTTCGAGTTTAAAATGGCGTCAAAGTATAATTTTGGATTCTTTTTCATAATTCTAAAACTTCGTGAATTTAAAAATAAATCATCTCTCATAATTGGGCCGAGAAACAATTTTCCCTACATTAAACCAAAGCAAAAGACTGGGAACCGAATTTCAAATAACAATAAGATTTGTTAATACCAATGAGCGGTAGCTCAGTTGGTACGGGTACTTCCCGTTTTGGGACGAGTATGGGGTTCGAGCCCCAGGAACCCCAAGAGAGGGAAAGTGGCCAAAATTAACGTTTTCGAACCCTAGGAATCCTAAGAGGGAAAGTTGCCACAAATTAACGCTTTCGGGGCAAATTCGTGTCGTGGGTTCCCGGCCTTTTTCTCATGTTAAAACCCCTTGGGCCCACTAAAGTAATTGGGAAAAATTCCTGCTGTATTTTTCTGCTCTAAATGTGTACCCATATACTCATATAATGGGGACGAAGGCAGGATTGAAAATTAAGGGGGGCTGTATTAAAGTCTATTGTAATTTTTTCATGTATGCTCCATAACTAAGGACCTAAGTTTGAAGAAGCAACACTATTTTCTTTTTCGACTGTAAAAGGCAATTATGAGCTTAGAATTATTTTTCCAACCAAATTGTGGAACTCAAAAAATTCAAAAACAAGTATTGATTAACTAGACTGTAGGATATGATGCAAGTTGAATTATATATGCTTATAATTATGAATACACGAGAGTATATATCCTAAATCTTGCAGTTTACACTTAATAGAGATCATAAGTAGGACTTGGAGGTAAATGAAATGCACGTGTGTGTGGTTTTTTGTGTGGGTGCGCACGTGTGTGTGAGAGAGATATTTCAGATAGATTTTTAACAAATACTATAACATATATAACTTACATTGTAAATGATAGATTTTTTGGACAAATATGATATAACATGCACTATAAACTTATTAGAAGTTTTCTAAGAATATAAATAGTTATCAATTGTCTTACTTGATTTCTAGTTTAATCTCGTTTTAAGTAGCAAAAAAACTAGGAACTGATGGCACAAATTGTGGAGCTATCCCTAAATTTTGTTGGGTATTGAATATCATACAAGAATTTTTTAACAACTGCTCCTTCATTTGTGGGATATTACGAGGATCTTTAGATTTAGATTATTATGAGCACTCGATAGTAATATGCTCCTTTTTTTTCTCCGACTTGGGGGGACGACCGTCCTTGCACGCCCCCTCTTGTCTTGTCCCTGGGACTTGTAAAGAGTCTTGAATAGAGGTGTTCACCGGGTCGGGTTAGACCCGTTACCCGACCGAACCCGTCCGTTTTTTTATGGATAAAATGGTCGTGCAAAACCCGTCCAAAATTGACGAGTTCAAAATCCGAACCCGCCCGCATTTGAAAAGGACGGGTTTTAAATTTTTTATAGCTCGTCCGGACAGCCCCTGCACCCGCCCGCAACCCTTATTGGCCCGCAACCGACCCAAATTCGCTCGTTTCAATAACATTTGAGCCGTTGATATGTTTAATTTTAGGCTAAGATTAAATCCTAATCATAAATTATTTAAACTCTATTCTCATTTCTCATATCTAAAATTTAATTGAGCCGCATTATTTTTTAATCTCCTATTTCTTCTCATCTCTTTCCATGTTCTTAAATTATTAAATCTTTCCATGTTCTTAAATTATTAAATCTTGTTAATTTTCGGTCATAAGATTTAGTGAAGAAACCTACGATTTCAATTTCTAAAATCAAAAGATTATAGAAAACCATGATTTCACGATAAAAATTAGGGTTTTATGGTTCATTGTTTTATTTCATATAAACTATACATTAAATTTAATATGTTAAACCTGTTATTATCCGAAATCGCGTTTAACCCTCTGAATTAATTAAAACAGAATTCGGGCCCAAAACCCGCCTGAACCCAAGGGGTTCGGGTTTATCTACCCATTGCAATGGACGGGTTTAAAGTGGGTAGAAAACCCGCCCGGCATGACGGATTCGGATTCATTTATGGTCAAAAACCTGTCCAACCCGACCCGTGCACACCCCTAGTCTTAACTGCATATCTATGGGCTTAACTGCAATATCTATGGGCTTACCTGAAATATTTAATGATCTGAATGCAATAACTATTCTTATAAGTGCAATATCTATCCTGTTTTTGAATCCGTTTACTTTCCTGCAATGCCTATGCAGTTTCCTTGAATATTAATATCAATGTAATTATCTTACATGCATGTTTCTTTTTGAAACAATTAACCAAAAATACAAACTTAACAACCAAATCAAAAGACAAACCACCCAATCCAATCCAATCCAATTTAATAAGAAAAGGCTAGCGCACAAGAAAATGGCATTGAGTGCTAACATCAATACCTGCATCTAGTAAATATTTGATGAAATAGAGGGGTATCATGTTCATGCATTGATGATAGCACTCAAGACCATTTACTTGTGCGATAGGTTTTTTGTTATTAAATTTGATTGGATTGTGTGGTGTTTCGATTGATTTGGTTATTAAGTTTGTATTATTGGTTAATTGTTTAGAAAATAACATATATGTAGGGAAGGTAATTATAAGAAAAGAAACGGATATTTAAGAAAACTGCATACATATTGTAGGAAATTAAACCGACTAGCCGATTTTTTGCGGGTACGTCCATTTTATCTGAATAGTTATTGTAGGTAAATCATTAGATATTGCAGTTAAGTCCGTAGATGTTGAAATTAAGTTGTAGATATGCATTCAAAATTGAACCTTTTATATTAGATATGCATTCAAAATTCAAAATTAAACCGACTAGCCGATTTATTGCGGGTTCGGGACTTCTTCTAAGTAATTGAGTAGGTCACGGTTTTTTGACATGAAAAAAGGCCCAAAGGTTTTTTGATATGGGAGGAATGGACCAGGTTTTTTTATTTTTTATTTTTGACAATTTACCCTTTTATTTACCACAATATTATCATCTTCTATATTAATTACTTTATTACCTTTTACATTTAGAGACCAAGCCGCTTCTAGAGAATGCTGATCCCTCCTCCATTAGGAGAATTGTAGTCAATACCGTGGGCAAATGAGAGAAAAGATTGGGTCAACTTTGGAAAATAAATTTGAAAATATATATGAGATTGTGAATAAAATCATTCGAGTATAAAAGAGTAATCGTATCGAAAGAAATATGATTTGTTCATGGTATCATAGAGGTGATATATATCAAATATGATCAAAAAATATCTTGAAACTGATGTGATTGTTAAAGAGAATCATTGAAGATCACTATAATTGCAGAGGGGAAGAGGCGCCACCATAAAGCGCGCCTGCACGTTCCGCTGCGCAACACACTTAGCATGTGCGTGGGCCGCGAGCTAAGTGCGTGGGCCCCTGACGTTCCTGTTGGGTGTATCGATTGCGTAGCGCCTTGCGCAATGCCCTTTTACTTAATTGCAAATAAAGGATTTTCTAAATTATATGATTGATTTTTGAAATTTTGCTTTTTTTTTTTTGGTTTAATATGGTCCCCAAAACGACACAGGCGTCGAACTACCCAAATTTTGTTTAAATTAGCTCAAAGCGGTGCGATGGTAATAGCTTCATGAGGATATCTACAAGTTGATCTTTGATAGAGACATATCATGTAATAAACAATTTCTGAGCCTTTTCTTTTCTGATTGAGTGTAACGACCCTTTTAGCCTGAATTCAATCTTTTTCTTGTTTTGTTTCATATATTATAAAGAAGAAATTTGTTTTCGAAAAAGGATAAGTTATTTTAGTTAAAGAAAATAATTTATTAGGTTTGGAAAATAAAAGAAAAAGAAGTTTTGTTTTAAGAAAAAGATTTTGTTAGAAAATTCTACTTAGAAATATTATTTGAGAAAATATATAATCGTATTTTAATGAGTGAGGCATTTTTAATTTTGTTAGAGAAGAATTTTGGAAGAAGATTAATTTTTATAAACGGGAGAAATTATTTTTAATTATTTTTTAGAAAATTTTTGCTTTAAAGGTTTTCATTGATAATAAAGATACTTTCACTTTGAAGCTTGATATATATTCATTTCTTCTTAAGTATATGCATGGTTGCACTAGTATCTTTTTGGTTAAGATGTTGAACTGTTGTTCCACATATCAAAAGATTGAGCCTTTGATGTTACATTTATTTTTTGTTAAAAAACAATCTTTCTTTCTGAAGATATCTCAATTTTCTCTCTTAAAGAAAAATCCCCGAATTTCGGGTTTTGTGTCTTTGACTTGGTCTTTTTAACTATATGATAAGACCTGGGTTTCTGAAATTTTCGCCACCACCAATCAGAGGAGAGAGAAGGAACTTCGAGAAGACGCTTTTCATTTTTTTTATACCCAAATCAACTGGTAGGATCCCTCGTCTTTTCTTCTCAATTTCGTCGCCATTTCTAATCATGATCTCTGATCTCATGGTATGAGCTTCTCCAAAAATCTTAACACGGTTCCTACATCTTTGTCCAATGTTTAATCTAATTCTAATATAAAACTTACGATGAAACCAAAATACTTCGGTAACAAGTTTCTAATCAAGATTATACTAGATTTCCCCCCTTATTTATAGACGTGGTTATGCTCCACCACGATACACTATTCAACGGTTCACTAGCATACCATAACACGCCATCATGCTGCCTAAAATCACTCTAACAAATCACCGGTTATAACCGGAATGCTACACAATTTTTAGTAAACGTTTGTTGCCCATTTTAGTCATACCCTAAGAATTGCTGAACTTTGCATTTTCTCAAAAATACCATGATGATCCTAAACTCGTATTTAAATCAAAATACCACAAAGTTTCTAAACTCGTATTTACATCCAAATACCATAAAGTTTCTAAACGCGTATTTCAAATAATACCTTAACTTTATAAAATGCCCTAAAGTCCTAAATACCGTATTTTCACTAAAATCCCTTAAAGTCCTAAATACCGTATTTTCACTAAAATCCTATAAACTTTTCTAAAATTCATATTTCAATAAAATACCATAAACTTTTCTAAAATTACTATTTCAATAAAATACCATTACTCTTCCTAGAACTATAAATTCATAAAAATATCATGAACTTTTATTAAACCTTAGTTTCTTAAAAATACCCTATAAAACTTAGATGAGACTTTTAACGGAATACAAGGAACCCTATGTGCCATGCTATATTGTACGATTAGGGTTAGACGCGTGAATCTAGGTATGGAATACTATTGAAGATTCCGATATACGGATGACCTTGATTACTATTGAAGATTTCGATATACGGATGAGCTTGATTTGGAAAGTGAACCTCATATTACCATGCCTAGTAGAGTCTCATGCTAACGCCTACCTGTACCTTTATATAACAAACTTTTTGTATCTAGTGCCGATGTGATAAATGGACGTTAATGGAAATAAAGGCATCGCGTTTATTTATTTTTGCTTTAGTACATTGTCCTGCATTTCTTTTTATGCTTAACGTAACTACATCGAGTTGGGGTCATCTCTCAGTATGGTTAGGTTGCGGACCGAGTCGCGTCGCAACTCTAGTTTCTTGGGAAGCGGGACGTGACAAGTTTTAGTGGTGGCCTATGTAGATCATCAATGTACTAAAACAAAACATTAACTAATCTTATTTTGTCTTTGAATTCTATCTCTTCTATCCATTTTATTTCTTCCCATATCAGTCACTATTCTATTTTCCTCCATATTCCGATCATTTGACCATGGCTTTTCTTTCGAGCCATGGCTTACCCTGAGGGCGACTTTCAATGAGATCATCTAGGAGGGCTACGAGTCCATCCTTAACTTCGATTCAGACGGGGAGAACGATTCTGATGAGGACGCTACTCCAACACCCATCGATATGAAGGATGATTCTGGGGCCGAGGATCCTACTGAGGAAGAGAAAGAACCTGAAGAAGACCCGGGCTAGGAGGATCCAATGGAAGTCGAGGAGCCAGCCGAGGAAGAGGCTCCCATGCTTGAGGCTCTTATGGCAGTAGCCCTTATAGCCGCGATTCCTGTAGGTGAAGGCCCTAGGGCGGCGTGCTGAGTCAACCGACGGATACAACATGTATCCGGTAGTGATATGCAGTCGGGAGTTCTACGCCAATTTCATAGTGATAGACATGCCAAGCTTCGACGTAGTTTTATGCATAGATTGATTAGAGACGTTCTATGCTACCATCGACTGCTATTAAAGGATGGTAGTATTCGAGATCCCGATCACCCTACGTTTATTTTTGTGAGTGGAAGCTAGTCTTTGGAGCCAGCGATCTATAGGGCCAGACCGAGGGAGGAAGTGCTGAACACACTACAAACGGAAGATGGAATGCCGATAGTAGTACAAGATTTTGAGAATGTTTTTGTTGATGTCCTGGTCCACCACTAGACCAAGCGATAGAGTTCACGATAGACCCGATGTCTGGTACCCAACCGATTTCGAAGGCGCTGTATCGGATATGGCCTATGGAATTGGCTGACCTCTAAATGCAGGTTGACGAATACCTTCAGAGAGGTTTTATCGGGCCAAGTGTGTCACCCTGGGGTGTACCGATTCTGTTGGTACCTAAGAAGATGGGACTCGGCTAATGTGTATTGACTACCGAGAGATCAATAAGGTTACCATCAAGAATAAGTACCCTCTACCGTGAATCAACGACCTATTTGATCAACTATGTGGATCTCAAGTGTTTTCAAAATTGGATCTCAAGACGGGTTATCATCAGGTCAAAGTCAAGACATCTACGTCCCAAAGATGGCCTTCAGAACCAACTAGGGATATTATGAGTTTCTAGTGATTCCTTTCAGAGTGACCAATGCTCCCGTGGTGTTCATGGATCTGATGAATTAAGTATTCTACAAACATCTGGATAAGTTCGTCATTATCTTTATCGACGGCATCCTGGTATACTCGAAAAGCTGTGAGGAGCATGCAGAACATCTACGCATTGTACTGGATACTTTGCGGCAACATAAACCGTACGCGAAGCTCAGTAAGTGCGAGTTTTGGGTGGAGCGAGTGGCTTACCTTGGACACACCATGACTGGTGAGGGAATTTCTGTGGACCCTACCAAGGTAGTTGTAGTTCAAAAGTGTCCGACTCCGGAAATAGTTACAGAGATTAGAAGATTTTTGGGTCTTTCCAGTTACTATCACTGATTCATTGAAAACTTCTCCAAGATTGACAAACCATTGACCTGTTTGATCCGGAAGGATGTGGCTTATGTGTGGTCGGAGGCTTATGAGCAAGTGTTTATGGAGTTGAAGACTCGTTTGACCACAGCACCAATTTTTATCATCCCCAACAGATATGAGGTTTCGACATCCATTGCGATTCCTCAGGGAAATGACTAGGTTGCGTTTTACACCAACATGGTAAAGTGGTTGCATATATGTCAACACAGTTGATGACTTATGAATGCAACTATCCTGCCCATGACTTTGAGCTAGCAGCAATGATCTTCACACTTAAGATTTGAAGGCATTATCTTTTGGGTGAGCGAGTGAAGATGTTTACTGATCACAAGAGTTTGAAGTACATCTTCACCCAGAAGGAACTCAGCATGCGATAACGAAGATGGTTGGAGTTAATGGCTGATTTCGACATGAACTTGCATATCATTCGGGGAAGATGAATGTAGTCCCCGACGCCTTGAGCCTCCAGCCGATGGCCATGAGCCTCACTACTCAGTGGAGGATATGATAAGATCTCCATGAGATAGAAACCGAGGTGATCATGCCCGGAGTCCACGCATCACTTGAAAATACCTTATAGAGGGTGGGGGTGAATAAGGTTTTTAAGTGTTTTATGGAAAATTTAAAACTTAATCGTGTTAGAGCAATAAATTTCTGCGGAAAAATTTAAATTAGTTAAATAACGAAACTTGTAGCAATAATCAATATAGAGCAAAGAAAAATTAAAGTAAAGAACAATATATCACACATAGGATTTGTTGACTAAAGTTTACTGTAACATCCTAGTTCATTTATACCAATTCCAGTTCAAGTATTTACTTATTTAGGGTATTTTCTTGATTTATTGTGTTTTGGGTGCGAATAGTATATTTGACATTTGTATTTGCATCCGACCCGACCCGCATGCTTGAAACCTGTCTTGATTCATGTTTGTGATTTATCCTGACCTGTTACATGGACTCGTGCAATTTCATTTATTTGTACATGGCATACTCACATTTTATCTAGCATTTGAATTTTTACAATATAACATTTTAAGTCACATAAAATATTCTAAAAATATATTGCATGGCCTGCATGATACCCCTAACCCCGTGGTAGCATCCGCGCATCTTGTTCTCGTCCCATTCAGTGAAACGGACTTGTTTGGATGGCTACGCGCACGTACGTGCATCCGTTCTTGGGGGTATGCATTTTCGTTACCCGAGCATTCATTTTGAATTTTGGTCGTCGCATATATTTTTCGTATTTTAAAACTGAAATTTTAGACCCGACCTGGACGTGTTTTGGAATATTTTTGTATCCCGCCAAAATTCAAATTTTATTAAATTTAATATCTTTAAATTTTTAATCGACAATTTAAATTTTAATAGCTTTAAAATTCTTATAACTTACAAATCTTTTAACTGATAAAATATTTCATTAAAAATCTTAATCTATAACAAACCTTAGCTCTCTCTGCTTGTGGCCCCACCATTCTCTCTTTCCTCTCTCTTTACTCTGGCCCCACCATTCTCTCTTTCTCTCTCTCTCTCTTTCCTTCGCCCCCTCTGCTTGTGGCCCCACCTCACGAGCTCTCTCTCTCATTGTCTCTCTCTCTTTTCTTTCTCTCTCATCTCGCGGCTCTCTCTCCTCTCTCGCTTTTACTGTTTACTCCTCGAGTCGCGTCACCGCCGCGCCGCTACGGTCACCTCCCTTCACAACTCCTTCTTTCTCTCTCTCTTTTCTACTTTAAAAGCCCGAGCCTCCACGACGAGAAAACCCATCACAACTTCACTTCCTCTTCAAAACCCTAACCCTAAAACTCCCTGCCTCCTCACTCTTCACCCTCATCTCCTCCTCCTCCTCATCTCCATCTCTTTCTTCCTCCTTCCCAAGCCTTCACCAGCACACTGCACCCATAACCCCGAGCACCAGCCACCTGCACCACCTCGTCGCTGACGACCCTTTCACCTTGCCATCACCACCACCATCTCCTCCTCTCCTTCTCCTTTTTCCTTCTCCCTCCTACACCAAGACCCCTGCACACCCGACCCCAGCTGCACCAACACCCGAGCCCAAACCCTACCTTCTCAAAGCCAAACCCTAGCCTCGTTGCCGGATCACTGTTGATCTCGTCATCATCCTCACCTCTCTCCTGACCCCTGTGCACAAACCCCAGTAAGCCTCTTCCTTCTCCCTTCTTCTTCTTTTCTTTTCTTTTTCTTTATCTTTCTTGAAATCTTGATTTCAGAGGATCGCCGGAGCCGTGACGTCACTGCCATTCCAGACGACCCAGTGGACGTACCTTACCTGCGTGATCACCTTCTTGCTTTGTTTAGACCTGTCCCGTGTATCGTGAGTGCGTTGCGACGTTTTACCGACGTCGGACGTGCCGTGCGTATCCGTATCGCGATTCATCGAGGTAAGTTTATCTTGCTACATGCTATGTTACTGTATTTATATCTATTTGAATAAATATAACACTTGTATTTTAAATCATGCATCCCATGTTATAGTTTTACAGTTTTACGACGTCCGTTTGCACCCATATCATTTAAAAAATATATATAACTGCATTTATAGATCCCATTAATTCATATTATTATTGTAGTAACACCCCATGCTAGAAAATGTGCATCCCGCTTAGTAATGGAACTATAAATGTAACCTTAATCGGTGTTTGTGCATCCATACCATTACTTGTGTACCTATTTGCATTCCATGTCACATTATTTCATATCATTGTTTTTATTAGTACCCCATGCTTGATATTGTGCATCCTACATAGCCATGATGTAACCCCTGATGAATATTTGTGCATCCATGCTTTTATCGTACATTCGTACTTGTACCGTGGTTCCGTACTTGCTACTATTTATTATGAGCATCCGCTTGACACATGTACACTACCTGATATGACCTGATATATCACTACTTGACATGTTACCTGATCCTGTTTCTAATGCCGACAATCCTGACTTGTTGTCCCGATGGACATATCCTGTTGTCTGTATAGACAAAACTGTTACTTCTTGATCCTGTGTTGGCATTAGCTTCAGATTTATCAATACCCGACTTGAACACATAACTTGGGGGTAAGGGGAAATCAAGAATGTAACTGAACGTAACTTAAAGGGCTATTACATCATGTTACCGTGGTCCCGTGGGGAATGAACGGGACATAGACTCACAGTCTATCATATCATTTTACCGTGGTCCCGTGGGGAATGAACGGGGCATAGACCGATGGGTTATGATGAGAATTACATTAATTGATTTAGAATAATTTTAGAGTAGATAACCCTATAGCACAGTTTAAACTACTCACTGCACTTTACCTGTTTATATCCTGTTCACTGATCTATATTCATGTTACTGTTTGCTTGTTACTGATGACTTGTTACTGTTCATACTTCATGCCTGCATATTTCATTACATGCTGCTTGCTTAGAATTATTGATATTAGTGCCCGTCTGGCTTATAGTAGTGTCCGACTGGCCTCTTCTCTTACTCTTTCTCCGTCTGGGTTTTGCATGGCCCAGATCCCTTATCTTTATCGCAGGCTGTCCAGGAGTATTTTTAGTCTACAGGCCGAGCAGTGAAGACTTGTTAGTATTCTAGTTTAGTTTCCTTTCAGTATTGTTCTATTTCCTGATGTGAGCCCGTATTTTTGGGGACGTACATTCCAGATTATTGTATTTGAATCTTTTGCTTCCGCATTATTTTATTTCATGACTCGTTTATTCTGGCTTATGGACATGTAGTAGATAGTTTATTTTATTTCTACTGTTCTTGATATTTCTAGACAGCCGTAATGTGACTGTGGAAGGATCTTTCCTAGCCACAGGTAGCATGGTTGGCTCTGTCACGTGCCGATCTTAGCACACTCTGGGAAGCGGGGCGTGGCAGGGTTTGTTTGGTATCAGAGCCATAGGATTTAGGTTATCGGGTTGATTCTTTTATAGTTGGGTATTGAACCCAATACACGAAGCAGGAAACCCGCAATTAGGAACATGTCCTGCCACATTGTTATCATGATTCTTGAATCATATCTTTCTCTTGACCTCTGTCCTGACGATATGCAAACAACTTTGCATCTCGAGTTGACATTCTTTTTGTTCCCTATTGTTTCTTCCGTCCTATTCCTTTGATTCTGATACTAGGATTTGGGCGACTTGAATGGAGTTATATGATTGTAACTATAAACTGCAGCATGGTTACAATGCGGTACTCTATTTAAGTAACTTGGAGTCCTGGTCTTGATTCATTTCCTTGATTCATGGTCGTGAAATTTCCTTGATTCTTTCAGTTTCATTGCTTACCAGTTTATGTTTTACAGATTTCTTGGTGATTGATACCGGTAGTTATGATGTTGTCTTGGGAATGGATTTTCTCGGCACTTTCAACACTCACATTGATTGTAGGGCAAAGAAAGTGATTTTCCAGATTCCCAGACATCTAGAGTTTGTTTTGCTGGAGGAAGCAGTTCTGTCGGGCCAGTCGAGTTTAGGGTTAGGCCGACAAACAATGTTCTTTTGTCGATGGGAGTTGATAAGGAGGAAGCGCCAGCTATAGTTCGAGAGTTTATGGACGTTTTTGAGGACATATTGGGTTTACCGCCAAAATGAGATGTCGAGTTCGCGATCGATCTTGTTCCTGATGCAGTGCCAATCTTAAAGTCGTACTATCCAATGGCACCAGTGGAGTTGGAAAAAGTCAAGAAGCAGGTTACCGAATTACTTGAGAAGGGTTGGATTCGCAGCAACAATTCACCTTGGGGAGCTCCAGTTCTTCTAGTCAAGAAGAAGGATGGCACAAGGAGGATGTGCATCGCTTATCGAGAATTAAACCGGGTGACTATTAAGAACAAGTACCCGATCTCTCGCATTGGCGAATTATTCGAGAAACTCAATGGTGCGAAGGTATTCTTGAAGCTGGATTTGCGATCCGGATATCATCAGGTCCGAGTTAAATCAGAAGATATTTGCAAGACTGCGTTCCGAACTCGGTATGGACATTACGAGTATTTAGTGATGCCATTCGGAGTCACGAATGCACCGGCGATATTTATGGACTTGATGAACTGAATCTTTCCACCGTTCTTGGACCAGTTTATAGTGGTGTTCATCGATGATATTCTGGTCTACTCGAGGAGCTTTGAAGAGCATGCAGAACACTTGAAGATCGCACTGCAGACATTGAGGCAAGAAAGATTATATACAAAGATGAGCAAGTGTGAGTTTTGGCTTTAAGAAGTGAAGTTTTTGGGGCATGTCATATCCGGAGATGGAATCGCCGTTGATCCCGAGAAGATTGCAGCAGTTCGAGATTGGCCGATTCCGAAGAACGTAGCAGAGATCAGAAGTTTTCTTGGACTTGCCGGATATTACAGAAGATTCGTGGAGAATTTTGCTCGTTTGGCTGAACCTTTGACCAAGCTTACACGAAAGGACGTACCGTTCGTATGGACGGATAGATGTATGTCAGCTTTTGAGGTGTTGAAGCAAAGATTAATAACCGCTCCTATTTTGACAGTACCAGACGGTTCCGGAGGATTGGTGATTCACAGTGACGCATCTGGGAAAGGTTTGGGATGTGTTTTGATACAGCATGGGAAAGTTATAGGCTACGCATCGAGACAGTTGAATACCCATGAGAAGAATTACCCAACTTATGATTTGGAGCTAGCAACTATGATTTTCGCTTTGAAAACTTGGAGATACTACTTATTGGGCGAAAGGGTCGAGGTATTCACCGATCACAAAAACCTAAAGTATGTGTTCACACAGAAATAGCTTAACATGAGGCAGCATAGATGGTTGGAGCTGATGGCTGACTATGATCTTGATCTTAAGTACCATCCGAGAAAAGTTAATGTAGTGCCGGATGCGCTTAGTCGGTTGCCAGCAATTCGGATGTTGACTGCACAGAAGGAGCTTATCGAGGATTTTCAGAGATTCAAGTTGGAGATCGTGCTACCGCATTCTTCAGGACAGTTGATGCAGTTGCAAGTACAGTCGTCAGTGATCGATAATATTAAAGCAGCACAGTCACAGGACCCAAGATTGCAGAAGTTTCGAGAACAGGTTGAAGCCGGACTTCGAACGGACTTGTTGATTCATGAAGATGGTTCATTGCGATTTGGTAGCCGTTTGTGTGTGCCGAAAGGAGACATTCGTGAAGAAGTTATGAAGGAGGCACATAGTTCCGCATATTCTGTACATCCAGGAGGCACGAAGATGTATCGTGATCTAGGACATCATTCTGGTGGGAAGGCATGAAAAGGGAGATTGCTCGCTTTGTAACGAAGTGCTTGGTGTGTCAGCAAGTTAAGGCTGAACATTAAAGGGTTGCTGGTTTATTGCAACCACTTCCGATTCCTCAATGGAAGTGGGAACATATAACTATGGACTTTGTGACAGCTTTACCGTGGAGTCCAAAGGGCAACAATGCAGTTTGGTTGATTGTTGATCGATTGATCAAGGAAGCTCATTTCATACCATTCGAGTTGGTCAGTCAACGGAAGTGTTAGCAGAACGGTACATACAGGAGATTGTGGGATTGCATGGAGTACCTGTGAGCATCGTTTCCAATTGTGACACCCGATTCTTATCACACTTCTGGAGGAGTTTACAGGAAAGTTTGGGGACGCGATTGAAGTTTAGCACAGCTTATCATCCTCAGACAGATGGCCAGTCGGAGAGAACGATCCAAACTCTTGAAGACATGTTGAGAGCTTGCATCTTAGACTTCAAGGGTTCATGGGAGGATCATCTACACTTGGTGGAGTTTTCTTACAACAACAGCTTTCAGGCGACTATTCAGATGGCTCCATTCGAAGCATTGTATGGTCGCAAGTGTCGCTCACCCGTTTGTTGGGATGATGTTGGAGAATGAAGATTGTTGGGACCGGATTTGATCGTGTAAACAGTTGAGAAAGTTAATACTATCCGGAATTATATGAAGGCAGCACAAGATCGGCAGAAGAGTTGTGCCGATATATCGAGAAGACCTCTAAAGTTCACTGTTGGTGATCGGGCGTTCTTGAAGATATCACCTACTAGAGCAGTGATTCATTTCGGGAGTCGAGGCAAGCTTAGTCCTCGATTCATAGGGCCTTTCGAGATTTTGGAGCGTGTTGGAGGAGTGGCTTATCGATTGGCTTTACTACAATCTTTGGTGAATGTTCATGACGTGTTTCATGTATCTCAACTCCGTAAATATGTTCGAGATGAAACACACGTGCTGGATCATTCGGAGCTGACTGTAAGAGAGGATTTGACCTTTGAGGAACGACCGATGCCGATTGTTGATCGAAGGAAAAAGGTCCTTAAGAACAAGGTTATCCCTCTTGTACTTGTTTCTTGGGGAAATCGCTCGCATGGAGAATCGAATTAGGAACGAGAAGACGAGATTCGACAGAAGTTTCCAGATCTCTTCCTGTCATTTCATGTTTGTTTATCTTTTCTTGTTCCTGGAATTTCGAGAACGAAATTCTTTTTGTAGTTGGGTATAATGTAACAGCCTAGTTCATTTATACCAATTCCAGTTCAAGTATTTACTTATTTAGGGTATTTTCTTGATTTATTGTGTTTTGGGTGCGAATAGTATATTTGACATTTGTATTTGCATCCGACTCGACCCGCATGCTTGAAACCTGTCTTGATTCATATTTGTGATTTATCCTGACCTGTTACATGGACTCGTGCAATTTCATTTATTTGTACATGGCATACTCGCATTTTATATAGCATTTTCATTTTTACAATATAACATTTTAAGTCACATAAAATATTCTAAAAATACATTGCATGGCCTGCATGATACCCCTAGCCCCGTGGTAGCATCCGCGAATCTTGTTTTCGTCCTGTTCAGTGAAACGGACTGGTTTGGATGGCTACGTGCACGTACGTGCATCCGTTCTTGGGGGTATGCATTTTCGTTACCCGAGCATTCATTTTGAATTTTGGTCGTCACATATATTTTTTGTATTTTAAAACCGAAATTTTAGACCCGACCCGGGCGTGTTTTGGAATATTTTTGTATCCCGCCAAAATTCAAATTTTATTAAATTTAATATCTTTAAATTTTTAAACGACAGTTTAAATTTTAACAACTTTAAAATTCTTATAACTTACAAATCTTTTAACTGATAAAATATTTCATTAAAAATCCTAACCTATAACAAACCTTAGCTCTCTCTTTTTTTACTCTGGCCCCACCATTCTCTCTCTCTCTTTTTCCTTCGCCCTCTCTGCTTGTGGCCCCACCTCACGAGCTCTCTCTTTCAGCCCTTCTCCCTCTCTCACTCTCTCTCTCTTCTTTCTCTCTCATCTCGCGGCTCTCTCCTTCCTCTCGCTTTTACTGTTTACTCCTCGAGTCGCATCACCGCCGCGCCGATACGGTCACCTCCCTTCACAACTCCTTCTTTCTCTCTCTCTCTTCTCCTTTAAAAGCCCGAGCCTCCACGACGAGAAAACCCATAACAACTTCCCTTCCTCTTCAAAACCCTAACCTTAAAACTCCCTGCCTCCTCACTCTTCACCCTCATCTCCTCCTCCACCTCATCTCCTTCTCTTTCTTCATCTTTCCCGAGCCTTCACCAGCACCCTGCACCCACAACCCCGAGCACCAGCCACCTGCACCACCTCATCGCCGACGACCCCTTCACCTCGCCATCACCACCACCATCTCCTCCTCTCCTTCTCCTCTTCCCTTCTCCCTCCTACACCAAGACCCCTGCACACCCGACCTCAGTTGCACCGACACCCGAGCCCAAACCCTACCTCCTCAAAGCCAAACCCTAGCCTCGTCGCCGGATCTCCGTTGATCTCGTCATCACCCTCACCTCTCTCCTGACCCCTGTGCACAAACCCCAGTAAGCCTCTTCCTTCTCCCTTCTTCTTCCTCTTCTTCTTTTCTTTTCTTTTTCTTTGTCTTTCTTGAAATCTTGATTTCAGAGGATCGCCGGAGCCGTGACGTCACTGCCGTTCCAGACGACCCAGTGGACGTACCTTACCTGCGTGATCACCCTCTTGCTTTGTTTAGACCTATCCCGTGTGTCGTGCGTGCGTTGCGACGTTTTACCGACGTCGGACGTGCCGTGCGTATCCGTATCGCGATTCATCGAGGCAAGTTTATCTTGCTACATGCTATGTTACTGTATTTATATCTATTTGAATAAATATAACACTTATATTTTAAATCATGCATCCCATGTTATAGTTTTACAGTTTTACAACGTCCGTTTGCACCCATATCATTTAAAATATATATATATATATATATATATATATATATAACTGCATTTATAGATCCCATTAATTCATATTATTATTGTAGTAACACCCCATGTTAGAAAATGTGCATCCCACTTAGTAATGGAACTATAAATGTAACCCTTATCGGTGTTTCTGCATCCATACCATTACTTGTGTACCTATTTGCATTCCATGTCACATTATTTCATATCATTGTTTTTATTAGTACCCCATGCTTGATATTGTGCATCCTACATAGCCATGATGTAACCCCTGATGAATATTTGTGCATCCATGCTTTTATCGTACATCCGTACTTGTACCGTGGTTCCGTACTTGCTACTGTTTATTATGAGCATTCGCTTGACACATGTACACTACCTGACATGACCTGATATATCACTACTTGATATGTTACCTGATCCTGTTTCTAATGCCGACAATCCTGACTTATTGTCCCGATGGACATATCCTGTTGTCTGTATAGACAAACCTGTTCCTGCTTGATCCTGTGTTGGCATTAGGTTCAGATTTATCAATACCCGACTTGAACACATAACTTGGGGGTAAGGGGAAATCAAGAATGTAACTGAACGTAACTTAAAGGGCTATTACATCATGTTACCGTGGTCCCGTGGGGAATGAACGGGATATAGACTCACAGTCTATCATATCATTTTACCTTGGTCCCGTGGGGAATGAACGGGGCATAGATCGATGGGTTACGATGAGGATTACATTAATTGATTTTGAATAACTTTAGAGTAGATAATCGTATAACACAGTTTAGACTACTCACTGCACTTTACCTGTTTATATCCTGTTCACTGATCTATATTCATGTTACTGTTTACTTGTTACTGATGACTTGTTACTATTCATACTTCATGCCTGCATATTTCATTACATCCTGCTTGCTTAGAATTATTGATATTATGACGCACTGATACCTGGGTTTTGCATGGCCCAGATCCTTTATCTTTATCGCAGGCTGTCCAGGAGTATTTTTAGTCTACAGGCCGAGCAGTGAAGACTTGTTAGTATTCTAGTTTAGTTTCCTTTCAGTATTGTTCTATTTCTTGATGTGAGCCCGTATTTTTGGGGACGTACATTCCAGATTATTGTATTTGAATCTTTTGCTTCTGCATTATTTTATTTCATGACTCGTTTATTCTGGCTTATAGACATGTACTAGATAGTTTATTTTATTTTTACTGTTCTTGATATCTCTAGACAGCCGTAATGTGACTGTGGAAGGATCTTTCCTAGCCACAGGTAGCATGGTTGGCTCTGTTACGTTCCGATGTTAGCGCACTCTGGGAAGCGGGGCGTGGCATTTACCACCACCTGTGGATAATCCCCGCCTGAGACCTCCTTCTCAGGAATTTCAACTATATACCGGTGTGAAGAACACAATCCTTCTTCACTAGGATCACTCAGGAAAAATTCCGTTTTCCCAACCTAAATCCGCGATTCAGATAGCAAGTGACTCCTTTTCTTGGAGGGAAGAAAACGATCCTTCTTCAAGGATTTACAAGCGTTACAATGATCCGATTTTGATGCTCACTCACAATCCTATGATCTCAAAGATTAATACCAATTAGGCTTGAGAATTGTTTTGAGAGAGTATTGAAAATTTTAAGGCACTTTTGGAAATGAAGAAAGAGTATGAACGATTAAGGCACAAGAAAAAGAGAGAAAAATTGATTAATGATTATTGATTATTGAGTTTTGAGTGAGAAAAGTGTTTGATCTCTTGGGGTATTTATAGGAGTGGAAGGGATGCCATGTGTACATAATCATAACTGTTAAAAACAGTTAATAACTGTTAAAATAATTCAAAATCTAAATGTTTTAAACAACCGTTCGTTTGAAATTCAAAATTTAAAAAATAACTGTCAGAAACTTCCATGTCAGACATCGGGGGTCAGACATCTGCAGTTCAAAAAATTTCTTAGAGACGTTTGCCCCAGACGTCTCCATTTAAAAATAGAAACCAAGTAATTGAAAATTTTCTTTAGCAGACGTATGTAACAAACGTATGTAGTTCAAATCCTTCTTAAGGAGACGTCTTCTTAAACGCCTTTACAGCAAAAACAGAGATTTGAAAAATGGAAAGTTTCTTTTAGTTTTTCTTAAGTAGACATCTAGGCCAGACGTATGCAGTAGGATGAATTTTGAAATCAGATAAAAAGAATTTGAATCCAACGATTATATTAGACGTCTCTTGATAAGGAGGAGACGTCTTATGAATAAAATTGAGTTGGAAAATGGTTTCTAACCTTGTGGGATCAATATTAGACTCAAGGATAAAATAAAAACTATATTCTTCAACCCAATTCTTATTCGGTCTTCATTTCCTTGATTTGTTATTTTGAGACGCTTTTGTTTCTTGATAAAACTTGCATCACGTTGTGTGCTTACGTCAAGTCTTCATGCCATATAAACATTTTGAGCACGAATCTTATTGAAGGCAACCACTGCTTGATATTGAGATATTGTGCTAGCTATAATCAAGATTAAGAACTTGGAAATGCCGTTAGTAACATATGAATCTTTTAAATATAGTTTTGTTCGAAATGATCAAAACTCAAGATTGTATGACACAAGTGTCAATATCACTAACGAACTTACAAATTCAGTCCGCACTGGTTGACAAAATTAAGGGAGCTCAGGTCAATGATGTCAAATTACAGAAGATCAGAGAGTAAGTGGCAGCCGACCTACGAACTGATTTCATTGTTCACGAGGGGTTTCTACGATATGGGAGCAGAATTGTGTGCCCGTTGATACAATCAGGGAGGAATTACTGATGGGGGCTCATAGTTCTCTATACTTGGTGCACCCGATAGGAACTAAGACGTACATGAGCTCCGACAGAACTAATGGTGGCACAACATGAAGAGTGAAGTGGCGAAAAGTGTATCCAAGTGCTTAGTCTTCTAGCAGGTAAAGGCCGAGCATCACCAAGCTGGATACTAAAGTCGAATGGATAGAATATCACGATGGACTTCGTGACTGTGCTTACTCGCAGCACAAAAGGCAACGGCGCAGTGTCGGTTATAATGCACCGACTCACCAAGTCCACTCACTTCATTCCGTTCTATATTGGCCGCTCCACCGAGAGTCTTGCTAAGAAGTACATGGAGGAGATCATCAGGCTACATGGAGTATTGGTAAGTATCGTGTCTGACAGAGACACTCGATTCAGTTCCCAGGCTGGAAAAGTCTGCAGGAGAGTCTTAGCACCAGTATGAGTTTCAGTACAACTTACCACCCACAGATTGAAGGCCAATCAGAGAGAGTCATCCAGATTCTCGAATATATGCTACAAGTCTGTATGTTAGATTTCAAGGGATCGTGGTAAGGTCACCTGCATCTCGTGGAATTTGTGTATAATAATAGCTATCAGTCCGATATTGGTATGGCACCTTTTTCAGCTTTGTATGGGAGAAAGTGTCGATCCTCGCTAAGTTGGGACGACGTCGGAGATACAGAACTTTTGGGGCTAGATATGATTGTGCAGATGGTCGATGCTGTAAGAACTATCAGAGAACAATTACGAGTAACACAAGATTGACAGAAACACTGGGCGGACACGAAGATGAGACATCTGGAGTTCCAACCAGGAGATCATGTGTTCTTGAAGATATCCCCGAACAGAGGTGTTATCCATTTCGGGAAGCACAAAAACCTCAGCTTGCGATTGATAGTTGCATTTTAATGCATATTTTGTAACCTTACTTAACATTATTATGTCACATTTTATACTGTGCAAAGGTGTTTGGTGATATTTACAGGTGACAGGGTCTTAATTGCAAAAAGAGAAGAAAAGATACCAACATGTGCAATTCATGTTGCAAATCAGTTAAAAGAATGAACAGAAGCGTACGGATCAAATTTACAGAGATGTGAAGAGTTTAAAAGGACCAAATCAGCGCAACGAAGATACAGACCAAAGTGAGGCCCACTTGCTTCTAATAAGCCGGCAGTTTAGCCTACAAAACTGGCCATTTAGGTAGCCCACTTATGCCGATTAGATCAAATTTTTTTCTCTGTATTTGCGAATTTATGGTAATCCTGTTGGTACCTTGTATTCAATTAAAAGGCTATAAAATGACATCAAATACAAAGGGCTAAGATCATCTTCTCTTTTATTATTTTAGAGGTTAGGGTTTTTAAGAGCAAGATCTAGGGTTGTAAGTAATTCAACTTCTATTTTTATTTTATTTATCACGTCTTCCTTTAATTATTATTATCTTGCTTTTATTTTCATGCGTAACTAAATTTTCTATCTAAGGTTTAAAAGAAATTGAATATATGATTGGTGTTTATTTCTAATGTTCTAGTTCTTTTCTTTCATGGTTTTAATGACACATATTTAATAATAAAAATAAGTTCTTTGTTTGCAATCCTGATAAACTAGATAGATTGATGAATATTGACGGCCATGAGATTTATTTAAGGAAAGAATACGCATTACTGATAAACTAAGTAGATTAAAGACCGACTAAAAACCATAAAATTTATCTAGGGAAAGTAAAGTTTATGTTTTTATTGTTTATTTTCGATCTAGTTAATTAGGGGTAATGTCACGCCTTACGCCCCAGTATGGATGGCATTGTCCGCTTTGGCTGAAGTCGCATGGTTTTATCCTTTGGAGCGAACCGGACTCGAGAAGGGGCCACTTCCCAGGAGGTCACTCATCCTAGGATTTCCTTAGTCTGAGCACACTTAATTACGGAGTTCTTCGAACTCC
The DNA here is from genome assembly GCA_030015575.1 of Agapanthus africanus. NCBI lineage: Eukaryota > Viridiplantae > Streptophyta > Magnoliopsida > Asparagales > Amaryllidaceae > Agapanthus > Agapanthus africanus. Next base: position 257,250,637 of record JASDDO010000024.1, read on the forward strand.
AGAGTGCCGGTTCATCGAAAAGGCATCTCCGTAATTGAGGGTGATATCATTACATTTATAATACAGTTCGGTCCTCTTTCGGAATGTGCTTTAGGGACCTGATCCCATTGTTTTGAAGCGGCTCCACACTCAGATCACCATGTGTCCGCAACAGACCGTACCGAGTATGGACAGATCGGATCACCATGATATTCGAAGACCGCACTGCTCTGGGGTATTACATTCCCCCTACCTAAGAACAATAATTCGTTCTTGAACCACAAACTTACTACTGAGGGACCTGCATAGGCCACCATAAATGTCACACCCCATGCCCCATTATGGATGGTATTGTTCGCTCTGGCCGAAACCGTATGATTTTGTCCTTTGGAGCCGTTCGGTCCTCTTTCGGAATGTTCTTCAGGGACCCGATCAAGCGGTTCCACACTCAGATCACCATATGTTCGCAACAGACCGCACCGAGTGTAGACAGATCTGATCACTATGATGTTCGAAGACCGCATTGCTCTGGGGTATTACATTCTCCCTACCTAAGAACAATGGTTCGTTCTCGAACTACAGACCTACTACCGAGGGACCATATGTTCGCAACAGACCGCACCGAGTGTAGACAGATCTGATCACTATGATGTTCGAAGACCGCATTGCTCTGGGGTATTACATTCTCCCTACCTAAGAACAATGGTTCGTTCTCGAACTACAGACCTACTACCGAGGGACCTGCATGGACCACTATAAATGTCACGCCCCATTACGGATGGTATTGTCCGCTCTGGCTAAAGCCATACAGTTTTGTCTTTAGGAGCGAACCGGACTCGAGAAGGGGTCACTTCCCAGAAGGTCACCCATCCAAGGATTTCCCTAGCCCGAACATACTTAACTACGGAGTTCTTCAAACTTCGGATACCGCTTCATCCAAAAGACGTCTTCGTATTTGAGGGTGACATCATTACATTTATAATGAAGTTCGGTCCTCTTTCGGAATGTGCTTCAGGGACCCGATCCTATTGTTCTGAAGCGGCTTTGCACTCAGATTACCATGTGTCCGCAATAGACCGCACTGAGTGTGGACAGAGCAGATCATCATGATCTTCAAAGACCGCACTGCTCTGGGTTATTACAGGTAATCTTGATTAGTCGATAAAACTAGGTAAATCTTTACTTGACAACCATTAGGTTTGCCCAGTAGAGGGTTAGATCAACTTAATTCTTAATTCATTAGCAATTAATCTTTATAATATTTATCTTCTTTTTTAATTAGATATTCGTTGTAGAGGTGGAAATCAACAGAAAGAAAACTTTTTTATTTATCATCACCATCATTAGGTTTAATGGATTCAAAAACTCTAGGTTTTTTTATTCATATTTTTACCAAACTTATTTTTATTCTGCTTTAATTATTTTCCTTAATCTTTGCAATTTACTTTTCTAATTATTGTATTTAATTTATTAGGTTAATTATTTCAAATCAAGTTATCTCTTTTAATGCGCTTAATTCAACTAAAATTACCATCATCTCAGTGGATTAACCCATAAGTGCTATATCGATTGACCGTTCATATGCGATATAAATTTAAGACTAAGAAACATGCGAACAAGTTTTTGGCGCCGTTGCCGGGAAGGACGATTGCAATTTTAATAGATTTTTCGAATACCTTTATCTTTCTTTTTTATCTTTATTTTACTATATTTATTTTAAATTTTATTTCAGAAAATTTGGAGCCGCAGAGAACAAATTGGAGACAAACAAAGACGAAGGAAAAATACAGAAGCCTTAATTCTCAAAATTTTCGGCTACTCCGCCTGGCCCACCGGTTACTTCGCCGCTACGTCAGTACCGCTGGTGCTAATTATTTTGGTATATGTAGGATTTTGATTATTTTGTTATTTTCCAATTTTACTTTTCAATGAAGTGTTTAAGAGTGCCGGCAAAATGAAGCGAATCCATAACATTTTCAACTTCCGGTTTGCAGCGATTCTTACTTCCAGAGGTTTTGGTAGAAGATTTCGACTGCGGCTAGACCATAGACAAATTTTAGATCTAGATTGTAGGTTGTAAGTTTTCGATTTCCTGTTTTTAGTAGAATAAATTTTAGTTAGTTTTAATTTTAGTAATTTATTTTCTGCTTTTTCAATTATTATAAAAAAATAATTTAATTTATTAAATTCTTGCTTTTCTAGTGTATGCAAGTTTAGGGTCGGAATGACAAACACCGTTTAGTTTATTTAGAAAAAGAAAACACAATGGGTGATATGGTCCCCGCTACACCTACACTATAGGATAGATGCTATCTTGTTCATACCTTTTTACTTTCCTGCATCGTGTTGCCATCCGTCGCTAGTGATTACTACGAGAGTAAACCCACCTTCATCAATTCTCTTTCCATATTCCATGGCCTTGAACATGAAGACGCCTACGTCTTTATTCGGGAATTTGAGAACCTTTGCCAAATGCTAAACATGAAGTAATTAAATGTTGATGTAGTAAAACATAGATTTATACCTTGTACACTCACTGATAAACCTAAACATTAGTTTTATAGTATTCCCACCAACACTATCCACAATTGGGAAACTTTCCTAAAGAAATTCTACCCCCATTTTAAAACAGCTAAGTTTAGAAATGAAATTAGGAAATTTCTTCAAATAGGGAGTGAGTCTTTTTGGAGATATTTTGAACAGTTTAAAGACCTTCTAATTAAATGTCCATATTATAGGATAGCAAAGTGGGAACTATACCAAATAATGTATGAAGGGTTAGACTCTAAGGTGATGCTCGAATCAATGTGCTAAGGAGATTTCATGAACAAAGGCGAAGATAATGCATGAAGCTTTCGAGAAGAGTTATTTGATAAGACCATGCAATGGGAAGGCACAAACGAGAGGGCGACAACTACATTAAAGGGAGGGATGCACGTCGTGGAGGCTTCTATGGGCATGGAAGCAAAGTTAGCTGCTTTAATGCGCAAGTTGGAACCAATGGAAGTAACTATCACCCTTTCCCCTATAAATCAATTCAGTCCATTCTCTTGTTCAAATTGTCAAGATTCTCTTCATCTATATGAGAAATGTCCTTTCCTAGGATTTCTTCAAGGTCAAGAAACCGCTAATACAGCATATCAAAGACCTAATAACAGTCTCTATTCTCAAACCTATAATTAAGGTTGGAGGAACCATCCAAATTTATATTGGAATCAAGGCATATATAACTTCAATACTGGCCAACAATTCCAAAATCAAAAGGTAGGACCCCCATCCAATCTTACCCAACCTAACACATAATACACACCTAGAAGGTTTGGGAATGAGAATACGAGAGTCATTAATCTAAAGAATGGAATTGATGCTTTTATGAAAACCATTGGTCAAGCTATCTCTGCTAATGCTCAAGTTTCTACTAACATAGAAAAGCAGTTGGCTACTTTTATGCAAGAATTGGGTCAAGCCGTAACTGCTAACCAACAATCAATAGTGAGACTTGAAATGCAGATTAGCCAGATAGCTACAGCGGCAGGAGAGGTAGAGAGTGAGGCATCTTCCCTAGTCAACTTGTTACGAATACCAAGGATACGTGTGTGAAGCCTGCTCAAGCAAATGCTATTACCACCTTAACATCGAGAAAACAGGTTGATTACCAAGTTAGGATGCCTGATGATTCCACGGAACCACCCGCCGATGATGAGCCATCTTCTCTCGATTCGAATGCACAGCCAGCGTCCGTCCTATTCCCGCATCGACATTCGAAACTCCTTCCATCGATAGGGCTTTTGAGCCACGAGCCCTTTTTCCTTACCGTTTGAAGGCCAAGAAGCAAGCTGCACACATGGAGAAGGTATTAGAAATGTTCAAGTAGGTTAAATTAACATACCTCTTCTTGATGCTATTCAGTAAGTTCCTGCTTATGCTAAATTCTTAAAAGAACTATATACAAAGAAGATGCAAACAAATGTGCTTAAGAAATTATTTCTTGCTGGAAACATTTGTGAAGCTTTGTCTAATGCTATGCCCATAAAGTATAAGGACCCCGGCAGTCCTACAATATCGCATTATAGAAAACAAGGTCATTAATAAATCCTTACTCGACTTAGGTGCTAGCGTAAACCTCTTTCGTTTTTCGATTTATGAGAAATTAGGGTTGGGTGAGCTTTAACCCACCAAGGTTACTTTGCAGTTGTCCGATTGCTCTATCAAAACACCTAAGGGTAAGATAGAAGATGTGTTGATTAAGATTGGGGAATTCATATTCCACACTGATTTTATCGTTCTAGAAACACAACCTGTATCAAACCCGAGAGGTCAAATTCCAGTGATCCTAGGTCGGCCATTCCTAGCTACATCTAATGATTTTATTAATTATCGCAATGGTTCCATGAAATAATCATTCAGGAACATGACGATTGATTTAAATATTTTTAACATAGGAATCTAGCTAAGTGACCCGTATAAACCACCCTATGAAGTGTAATTAATGATGTGCCTAGTGAAGAAACAATTGACTTCATTAACTGCGATGTAGAGCAAAGCATGTAGGAGATCTTCAAAGAAGAGATTGTTTATATGGATGAGTCGAATTCGACAGCATATATTGGGAAGCCCATGTTGGATATGTATGTTCTAGAGGCTATTATTGTATTGGATGCTGGAGGTATGCATGTACAGAATAGTCTTGCTCGATATGATAGTATGCTATTTAGATTGTTTTTATCTTAACATGTTTATATGTTTTACTTGTTATTACGTATCGCTAATACATGTTGATAAAGCCCGTAGGATCCTTACTTGACTACCAACATTATGATAGCGATCATACTTGTTAAGGCTGGGTAGTCCATAAGCACATCCTTAAATGTCCCTAGTCGTAGGAGTATCGAGCCTGGACATCGATATTCCAGTGTAGACTAGTGTATACGTTTCTTGTCCCGAAAGGGGCGATGGCCGGTCCCACAGCCATTGGTGTACGACACCAAAGATTGTATATAGATGTTCATTGGTGAATGAGGTCATTGGACGGACTCGCAGAGAACTCCTAAATGGTATTATACTTATCATCATATAGCAGTTCTCTGGTGACATGAGTACTGGGTAATCTGTAGACCTAAGATCGTCATTTGTCTCGTGCGAGTTCCCACTGTACTTTGATTACTACCTTACCATGACTTTAAGAGTCGTGCAAACAAATTTTAGTTGGGCACAGTCCCGAGCCATATAGAGGCAGTGAGCGATTAAAAAGGATTCATCTCTCTCGGTATAAAGAGTTGATGTCACGCTGTATTCGGTTGGCCATCACCATAAGACCTTTGCCAAGGCAGATGAGATTTACTGATAAGGAGATCCATAGTTTTTCGGTTTCTTCATGAGTTTGATATCGGCATGACTTATCGGGTTATTAGCGGTCTGACGTCATCTATCCCTAGACCCAGTATGCGACACTCTCAGACGAAGAGACTGGACTGAACGAAGATTACCACTTATAGGCTTAATAGGGGTACGGATGAGCTTTCTTGCCGACCTTCCTTTCGACAGATACCTGGGTAGTTGTTATGCACGCCTAGTACCGCTGACATATTTGTAGCTATGGATTTCATCCAGTAACTCACTGCCAGCGTATTGTCGAGTCTTTTGAGTCCCACACAGAGGGTTTTTCTCATTCAGACGAAACGATGTAGAGGCCGTATGTTGATATGTGCAAGAGTCCGATTAAATCGTGTACAGGATACACGAACTTTAATCGGACGTTTGTTAATACTAGCCAGCTTATGTTTAAGCCGGGTTATTAAATCAAGTATTGATTATATATATATATATATATATATATATTCATTTTCTTTCTCTCTCTCTTTGGTCTTCGTATTTTGATACGAATACACATATGTATACGATGGATATACGAGAGTGTATTTTGTATTTATATGAAGTACACTTTTAGAAGGAGGACATCTCATTTCCTATTTTCTTTTATTGGAAAATAAAGAAATGAGGTAGAGGGGTGAGGTGTAAAGAGAGAATGGTGAGAGGAATGAGCGTGCATATTTTATTAGAAATTCATTTGTGATAACTATTGTGGCATGGTTCATTTCTCTCTTTAGTTTTTTTTTCATTCTCTTATTCTCACTCTCTCTCATCACCTCACTCTCATCTCCTCCTTCATTCTTCCTCTTCTCATGAGTTGAAAAAGAGGAAAAAGGCTCTCTTGATTTTTCAAAGAGCAAAGGAAAAAGTGAAAGAAAAGAAAGTAAACTCATCCACATCACTCACACTCTATTCCTAATAAGTCTAGTGTGTTAGTTGCTTCATAAGGTTCTTTGGAATGAAGCTGGAGCTTGGATTGGTTTCGCTCGGGTGGATCATCTTCGGTAAGGAGGATCGATGATCAAGCATGTTTCGGAGGACTTGGGGGACCTAGCTAGAGTTCACCGCAACTTCATTTGTTCGCTATAATATCGTATGGACGCTCTAAGAACTATTAGCTTACAAGCTTGTTCCCAGCGGCCTAAGAGCGTAGGGGGGTCTTCCGCAATTTGGAGGGCAAGATACAAAGGTAGCTAGTGTAATATAGGTGTCATCAAAGCAATTATCATAGTTGCAGGAATGCAATTACTGAATTCAAGGAGGACCTATACCAAGAACAGTCTTTCTTAAGATGATAGTATACTATCTGGTTTGTATTTATCATTCATGATTATACGTTTTACTCATTTATAACGTATCATTAATGCATGATGATAAAACCCATAGGATCTTTTCTTGACTACCAGTATTATGATAGGGATCATACTAGTGGGGCCTAAGTAGTCTATAAGCACATTCTTGAAAGTCCCTAGTCATAGAAATATCGACTGGGCATCGACATTCCAGTTTAGACTAGTTTATACGTTTCTTAACCCTGTAAGAGGCAATGGTTGATCCTATAGTCATTGATGTTTGACACTGAAGATCGTATATAGGTGCTTATTGGACGAGTTACACTTGACGGACTACCCGAGAACTCCTAGATGGTATTATACTAATCGTCAGATAGCAGTTCTCTGGTGACATGAGTACTTGGTAGTCCCTAGACCCGAGATCGCCATAGTGTCTCGTGTGTGTTTCCATTATAATTTGATTACTATCCTACCACGGCTTAAAGAGCTGTGTAAACATGTTTTAGTTGGGTACAGTCCCGAAGCACATGGAGGCAATGATTGATTGAGGGTATTCTTCTCTCCCGGTATAGAAAGTTGATGTTGCAAAGTGCATAGCTGGTTATGACCATAAGTCCTTAGCCAAGGCAGACGAGATTTACTGATAAGTGTTATTGGTAGTTTCTCTGGTGGTCATGAGCTTGACGTCGGCACGACTTATTAAGTTATTGGGAGTCTGACGGTTTCCATCTCCCAGACCCGGTATGCGACAGTCTTAGACAATGAGACCGAACTGTACGGTGAGTGTTACCGATAGACTCTAGCAGAGTACGGACGGGCTTGCTTGTTGACCGGCTTTTCGTTCAATACCTGGGTAGCCATTACGTACAGCTAGTACTGCTGACATACTTATAGGTTAACCCGGTAGAGATTGATCTGAAAGTGTTTTGGATCAATCAGATATGATCCTGACCTGCTGCCAGCGTATTGCCGAGTCTTTAGAGTCCCACACAGAGGGTTTTCCGGTTCTAGAAAAATGATGTAGTACACGTACGGTGATGCATGCAGGAGTCTAATTAAACATGTGTATGTGATACTACATGTATTAATCGGACGGTTCATAATACTAGCCAGCTTATGATTGAGCCGGGTTATTAAATCAAGTTTTGATTTAATGATATTACTTATATATGATGGTGCATATATAATAACTAGTATTAATGTGATATCCTCTTTCTCTCTCTTAGTGTATGGTTACATGACATATGCTTGTATATTTATGTGTATAATTATATTGTACATATATTTATATGTTTTTTATTTTCCATTTTATTTTTGCATGCCACAAGAGTGAGGTCGAGGCTTGTTGCCTGCACATTATTATGCTTATGACACATGGATGAAAGAGAAAGTAATAGTTTATAAGAAGGGTTTCTTCTCTTTTCTCATAACCATGAGTTCATTTGGACTTCGATTTTCTCTCTCATCAAAAGAAAAGAAAATGAAAGAAGTAGGAAGGGAAAGAGAGAGAGACCAAGAGAGTTCACCATATATCTTTCTACATCCCTTCCTTATGCTATCTAGCAATTAGTATAAGTAAGTTTCTCACTTGAAAGAGTTTCTTATAAAGATGAAGCAAGAACTGGGAGCCCTCGCGAGGATCATCTTCGGCCAAGTCGATTGGCGAGCAAGCGGAACTCGGAACGTCTCGGAGCTTAGCAAGGAGTCCAAGATCATCCATTGGAGCATATGAAGGTGTTTCAAAGGTTGTATCTTCCTATAACTCCATATTCTAGCTCTATTTGTAGTTTGCAAGCTATGTGTCTATGGTATATTCTAGGGTTAGGATGTTTTGCTCACTAGAAATGTTTGTTTATTGATTCCGCTGCGTCCTAAAACCTTAATAGCGAGCACAACTTCCTTACAGTGGTATCAGAGCCGGCCATAGACCTTAACTTGCATTTGTACGATATTACAATGTTGAATCACAAAACTTGACGATTTGCAATTCCTAAATTTAAGCCTCTGTTCAATTTTTTAAACTTCACCTGAAATTTTTTTAAATGGTTGCAAGTGATGTTTTTGCTTTAAAATGAATAGGGATGAAACCTGGGAATAATTGGCCCAACCCATGCCACTGCTTTTTGCGTTTTGGCTGCTATTTGCGGCCATGGTAGGGGCTTTTGCTCCCATTTTTCTTCTGGGGATTAAATACATGGAATTTGGATTTTTAGCATAGTTTGTTTTGTCCCAGATTTGAGATGTGATTCGTTTGGTTTTTGGGATGTTCGGAAAGTTTTGTGATTGAAACCGTAGCATCGTTTTTCCGCATTTAATAATATGTGATGTTGTCTGTGTGCTATATGTCATTTAGACGACATTTCACAGTAATGATTTGTGATGGTTATGTTGGTATACGATATTGTGCTTGGAACGGTTCGGATTGTCGCGAAATAAATAGCCCCGTGCGGAATTGTGTGATGTGATGTATCTATATTTTCTATTCATGTTCAAAAGCAAATGTATATTCATTCGGGACGAGCGTCCGGTTTGTGGCCACCGTTTCCATTTATTGTATTATTATTTTGTTGGAACGCGACATGGGAGCGGTCGTTGTTTCTATTGTAAATAATACAGGTTTAGGGTTTCCTCGCGGTGAAGCGCCCATGTCATCGGATTCTAGATGGCAGCGGGTGGCCATCTCAAGGAGTTGAGACCGGGCCACCTTGTTCTAAGATTGCCGGATCACACGCCGCGCTTGTAGGGGGTACAGGTGCATGCATGATAGAGTGCCCAAGCTATTAGATTCAAGAAAGTGTTGGGTGGCACACTCACGGTGATGAGGCAGGCTATCTCATTTTCTACGAGGGCAGGTGGTTCGCCGTACTTGCAGGGATATTGCTTTTAGATGCGCACGGGCTATTCATGCGACCGGAGAATACCGCATTTCGTTTGTGGATTGAACGAAACGCAGGATTTCTAGGTGATCCGACCATTCCAATTCTGTGATGTTTTTTCCCTCATGCTGTAATGTGATTATTTGCGTGTGATGATATATCGATATATGTGATATATGGTATATATAAATAAATTCTATATAAGTTTTGCATCCGCGCTAGCCTTGCCCCCGCCCTGCCGTAAGTTAAGTAAACTTATGGTGAATACCTGGGGCCCCATAGCGAATGCGGATGTCATATATATGCATTTTATTTTCTTTTCATATTTTTTTTGTGATTGTGTGAAAAAAATATGCTAGATAATTTGATTATCTAAATGACGGGATTGCATTAATTTGGATTAATGCAAAGAAAACAAACTTAATACGCTGTTGGAACCATATTTTTCTAAAAGCAACTTTAGTCGAATCTTTTGCTTCATATAGAGGCATTCGGTTACTGATTATGTGCGTGAAAGGTGTGTATGTGTATGTTGTAAATAACCGCAATCAAAACGGTGTCGCAAATAGCTAGCCGTGATGAGTACGGGTCGTCCGTAGGGAAATGTGAATTTGTTATATTTATCGTTAGATAGCAGTTCTTTGGTGACATGAATATACAGTAGTCTGTAGACCTGAGATTGTCATTTGTCTCGTGTGAGTTCCCATTGTACTTTGATTACTATCCTACCATGGCTTTAAAAAGTTGTGTAAACATATTTTAGTTGGGTACAGTCCCGAGCCACATAGAAGCAGTGAGCAATCAGAAAGGACTCGTTTCTCCCAGTATAAAGAGTTGATGTCGCGATGTGTTCGGTTGGCCATCACTATAAGACCTTGGCCAAGGAAGATGCGATTTAATGATAGGGAGATCAGTAGTTTCTTAGCTCGGTCATGAGCCTGACATTGGCACGACTTATCGGGTTATAGAGGTATGACATCATCCACCCCTGATCCGGTATGCGACACACTCATACGAAGAGACTGGACTGTACGAATATTGTCACTTATAGGCTCAGTAGGGGCACAGATGAGATTGCTTGTCGACATTTCTTTTGACAAATACTTGGGTAGCCGTTACGCACAGCTAGTGCCACTGACGTGCTTTTGGTTATGGATTTCATCTAGTAACTTACTGCCAGATTATTGTTGAGTCTTCAGAGTCCTATACAGAGGGTTTTTCCGGTTCAGGTGAAACGATGTAGAGTCCGTATATTGATACATGCAAGAGTTCGATTAAATATGTGTACGGGATATACAGACTTTAATCGGACGTTTCATAATACTAGCCGGCTTATGTTTAAGCCGGGTTATTAAATCAAGTGTATATATATTCTAGTATTATATTCATTTTCTTTTTCTCTCTATTTGGTATTCGTATTTTAATACGAATACGCATATGTATACGATGGATATAAGGGAAGCGTATTTTGTATTTATATGAAATACACTTCCAGAAGGAGGACATCTCATTTCCTATTTTCATTTATTAGAAAATAAAGAAATGAGGTGGAGGGGTGAGGTGTAAATATTGGATATAGGTTTCCTCAAGGCAATTATTGTAATTGTAAGAGGACCTATATGGAGAGAACAATCTTACTCGAGATGATAATATGCGTTTGTCTTTATCTTTTATATGTATACGTTTTACTCATTATCACGTATCGCTAATACCTAATGATAAAGCCTATATGATCTTTTCTTGACTACTAGGATTATGATAGGGATTATACTAGTGGGGCTTAGATAGTCCATAAGCACATCCTTAAATGTCCCTAGACGTGGGAGTATCGAGACTGGGCTATACGTTTCTTGACCTGTATGGGGTGATGGTTGATCCCATAGCTATTGGTGTTTGACGCTGGAGTTTGTATACATGTGCTCATTAGGTTATGAGTTACACTGGACGGACTCACCAAGAACTCCTAAATGGTATTATACCTATCGTCAAATAGCAGAACTCCCTCTACCACGACTTTAATGAGTCGTGCAAATAGGTTTTAGTTGGGTACAGTTCCGAGACATATGGAGGTAGTGAGCGATCGGAAGGGATTCCCGGTATAGGGAGTTGATGTTACGCAATGCACGATTGGCTAGAACCTTAAGTTCCTGGTCAGGGAAGATGAGATTCTCAAGTGGTTATCAGCACGATATCGGCATGACTTATCGAGTTATTGGAAGTTTGATGGTTTCCACCTTCCAGACTCGGTATGCGATACTCTTAGACAAAGAGACCGGATTGTACAATGACTGTCCCTGATAGGCTCTGCAGGATACGGATGAGATTGCTTATTGACCTTACTTTCGTTCAATATCTGGGTAGCCATTACGTGCAGCTAATACCGCTAATGTGCTTGCAGATTAACCCGGTGATGGATTGATCTGAAAGTGTTTCAGATCAATCAGATATGATTCTGACATACTGCCAGTATATTGTCGAGTCTTTAGAGTCCCGCACAGAGATTTCCCAGCTCAGGCGAAACGATATAGAGTGTGTATGGGGATACGTGCAGGAGCCTGATTAAAAATGTGAATTTGATACACGTATTTTAATCGGGCGTTTTATGATATTAGCCGATATATATATATCGATATAACCAGATTATTAAATTTAGTGTTGATTTAATATATATATATATATATATATATATATATATATATATATATATATATATATATTTTCTAGTATCATTCTTACTTGATTTTTCCTCTTCCTTTATGTATTTGTATATGATACAAATACTTATTAATATGTATTTGATACAAATACTTATTAATATGTATTTGATACATACTATTTGTATATGTGATATACATGGATGATTCTAGGAAGACACCTAATTTTATTTATTTGTTAAATAGAGAAATGAGGTGTAAAAGAGAGAAAAGTGTAGACAATTTTGAGGGCTTCTAGCACATTTTCATTTGGATGAATATGGCTACTATCTTTTATTCCTGGATCATTCTCATCTTGATTTTCTCTCTCTTGATAATTTTAACAGAGAGTGAGAAAAAGAAAAAGAGACAAAAATTAATGAGAAAATATTCTACATATTCTTCTTTCACATTTCTATCAATCTTGTGCAGGCAAGTTGCTTCACAAACATCACTTTTGTGAAGTGGGAGCTTGAGTTGGTCATTCCTCAATATGGATCATTTTCGGCAAGTTGATCGGCGAGCAAACTCGTTCCTTGAGGACTTGAAGCCTAGAAAGGATCTTCCGCAATTCGGCGGACACGCTACAAAGGTTGTAGCTTGCAAAACCCCTCTCTTGGTTTTTATTTGTTCTCTTTTTGGTTGCTAGTTTTGAGTTTGGGTGTTTTCTTGTGACTGTAAAAGTTCCGCCTTGTTATCTAGTAAGCATAAGGATCCCTATAGTAAAGAGAGAATGGTGAGAGGAATGAGCATGCATATTTTATTAGAAATTCATTTGTGATAACTATTGTGGCATGGTTCATTTCTTTCTCTAGTTTTTTTCATTCTCTCATTCTCATTCTCACTCTCTCTCATCACCTCACTCTCATCTCCTCCTTCATTCCTCATCTTCTCATTAGTTGAGAAAAAGAGGAAAATGCACTCTTGATTTTTCAAAGAGCAAAGAAAAAAGAGAAAGAAATGAAAGTAAACTCATCAACATCACTCACACTCTATTCCTAGAAAGTCTAGTGTGTTTATTACTTCACTAGGTTATTTGGAGTGAAGCTGGAGCTTGAATTGGTTTTTCTCGGGTGGATCATCTTTGGTAAGGAGGATTGAAGATCAAGCACGTTCCGGAGGACTTGGGGGCCTAGCTAGAGTTCACTGTAACTTCATTTGTTCGCTACAACATCTATGGATGCTACAAGGACTACCGGCTTACAAGCTTGTTCCCGGCAGCCTAGGAGCGTAGGAAGGGGTCTTCCATGATTAGGCGAACATGCTACAAAGGTAGCTATCCCATATAACTTGTAGTTTAGATCTTTTAGTTTGCTAGTTTAGTGTTTGGAACAATCACTAGGTCGTAGTTGCTTGTGCTTGCATGAAAATTTTTCGTTTTGCATTTCTCCTTGGCTGTGAGAGTTGCGGCACATGCATTAGCAGCTACTAACATGATATTAGAGCCATACAAACCCTACAACTAGCCGTAGACGATGCTTAAGTTTCGAAACAGAAATTTAACCGTCTTTTATTTCCCAAAATCAAGTTTCTGTTTGTTTTTTAAAATGATCTCTGAAATTTTTTTGGTGCATGCAAACGAATATGAAATGCTTTGAAAATGATGTGGCAAGAAGACGAACCTAAACAGAAGTGTTATGGCCACCTGGGTCAGCCATACCTCTTCTGTTTGGTCTCGTCTTCTTCCAGATACTTGAACTTGGTGAAATAGGATTTTTGGCATATGTCATATTTGTCCGGATTTCTGTTTGTGTACTTTGGGTTTTCGGGCAACACGGAAAAGTTTGGGGTCGAAACTATATCATCATTTATTATCTGGGTATATGAATACGTGTTGATAAACGCTGTCTAATTGCTATATGGTCAATTAGAAGGGGTTTGTTCACACCCATTTTAGGGTTCATCCAATGGATGCGTTGCGACGCGTGCAAAGTGAAAAGGAATAGTGCTAGGGTCGCTACGATAGTGGACCGCGGCGGAAAACAAAACAAAAAAAATTGTTCAAATTTAGCACGATTTCCATACACAAGATCAATTCAAATGCAAATAGTTGTTAAACTAGAGAATACTAGAGAGCAAGTTAAGGGAGCCACAACCTTTATAATATCTTCATATGCTCCAATTGATGAACTTGAACCTTTACTAGACTCCATCAAGCTCCAGGGTGCTTCCTCAAGCCAACCGCCTCGCCGTAGATGATCCGCGATGAAGGTGGGTACCCGTAGCTCCATCTCCGTCATCGGACGGAGAAACTTCGCTTCGTCACTTGCTAGGTGCTCATAGAGATGTGTGGAATAATGGGTACTCTCCTGATTTTCGATTCCCTCACTAACACTAAAGTTGCCATTGGAGATGAGAGAGCTTGAGCTTGTAGAGAGGAGGAAGAAGAAGATGGCATAAAAAGGAAAAGAGTTAGAATCCTCTTTTTCATTTTCCTCTTTCTCATTATAACCAAAACGAGACATGAAATTCTCATTCTCTCTCTTCTTAGTTGTCATGCAATGAAAGAGAGAGGAGGGTCCCACCATCTCATGGTTAATATATATATATATATATATATATATATATATATCAAGAGAATGAAAAGATGTATATGTATCTTATACACATACCCTTCGTGTATCCCATACATGAGAAGCCATCCGTATTTTCTAGTAGAGAGAGTGTATCCTATACATATATAATAGAAACTGCATCTTTAATACGGTTATCAAGTCAACCATTGACCAATATTCCGACTTTTAAACCGGCTAGTAAACCCGGACATTCGATTAAATCGACTATTTAATCTAAGTCCTGCACGTATCCTATACGTACGCCACTTTACATTTTGCCCGGGTAAGCACTTTTGTTGCGGGACTCTAAAGACCTGTCAATATGCTGGCAGTAGTTTGTACAGGATCATATCTGATTGAATTCGAAACACTTTCAGATTCAATCCCCTCACGGGATAACACACAGGCCTGTCAGTGGTACTAGTTGTACGTAACGGCTATCCAGGTACGATCAAGATAAAGATAAAGGCAGGTCGAAGAGCGAACTCATCCGGACCCGACGATGTCTATAAGTGACAGTCACCGTACAGTCCGGTCTCTTCATCTAAGAGTATCACATATCGGGTCTAGGGTTTGAAATCTGTTAGACCCCAAAAACTCGATAAGTCATGCGAAAGAGGACTCATAACAAACCGGAGATACAACTGATAACACTTATCAGTTTATCTCCACTACGGTGGCACCGACTTATGGTTGTAGTCAAGTTCTGCACAACACGTCATCAACCCCCTATACCAGAAGAGACAAATTTCCTCGACCGCTCACTGCCTCCACATGCTTCGGGACTATACCCAACAAAAACCTGTTTGCATGACTCTTTTAAGCTGTGGTAGTGTCGAAGTCTAAGTATAGTGGGAACACACATGAGATACTATGGCAATCTTAGGTCCTAGGGACTACCCTGTTCCCCTCCGAACGGCGGCCAAGATATGGACGTCTTGCCTGTGATTCGGGGCAGATGCTATTTGGTTTTATCCGTCTACCTCTCCGAAGATGCCAAGTTGATTTATGGCACCGTGTATCGGAGGTTTAGACGGATGCGGCCGATGTAGCAGACTTCGTCAGATTCCCCCTCGCTTGAGGTTTTTTTTTATTGTGGGGACGCTCTTCCCTACAGGCGCAAGCCCCTGCAGTTAATTACGCTACCGCATCGCGATAACAACTTTCTCCTTTTCCAGAATTTCACTTCGTGTCGTGTGTGTTTGTTTTGTTTGTGGATGCCCGTGGATTATATACGGAGGCTAAGTTATGCCGTCGCTCGTAGGACGTGGATTAGTCCAAATCCGTATTTACTTAGATTTGGGTTTAGGGTTTCAGTTTAAGGATACGTTAGCCATATTGAGGCTAAGATCAACTTAAACGTTCGTTAAGGATACGTTAGTCCTATTTGAGACTAAGATCAGCTTAACGGGATCGTTTAGATCCGACAAAAGAGCATTTGGGGACTCTATTGTTCCAGTTTAGGGACATGGTGGTCCAATGCATGTATGGCCGTCGGGACCCGTCACCTCTCTGACGTCGTTGAAGGATTACAACGACAGGTGTCAGAGGAGTTCATAGATGTACCCTTGAACCAAAGTCGATTGGGGGGCCTATAGTCCAATTTGGGACTAAAGTCTGTTTGAAGGTTTAAGGATACGTTAGCCATATTTGAGGCTAAGATCAACTTAAACGGGATCGTTTAGATCCGACAAAAGAGCATTTGGGGGCTCTATTGTTCCAGTTTAGGGACATGGTGGTCCATTGCCAGTTTAGGGACATGGTGGTCCATTGCCAGTTTAGGGATATGGTGATCCAACATTCCCGTTTTGGGGATGGATATTAGTTTAAGGACGCATTAGTCCATGAGTTTAAGGACCCCACAGTTCGTATTTTTGGTTTAAGGACGCACAAGTCCATGAGTTTAAGGACCCCACAGTCTGTATTTTTGGTTTAAGGACGCTTAAGTCCATGAGTTTAAGGACCCCACAGTCCGTATTGTTGGTTTAAGGACGCATAAGTCCATGAGTTTAAGGACCTCACAGTCCGTATTGTTGGTTTAAGGACGCATAAGTCCATGAGTTTAAGGACCTCACAGTCCGTATCGATGTGTGGTTGTCGGGACCCGTCACCTCTCTGACGACGTTGAAGGATTACAACGACAAGTGTCAGAGGAGTTCAGAGATGTACCCTTGAACCGGATGTAAATTGATTTAAGGGAGCAGTCATGCTCGGTCAATTTAATTTGAGGACTTACGGCCAGAATTGGGCTAAATCCAGTTGAGAATGTTCAACATTTTTATTTGTGGTTGGCCTGTTAGGCCTTGGCTTGGGCTTTACCCTTTGTTTAATAATGCATAGCATTAATCTTGGTCTCTGTCGGACCTTTATTTAGGCTCTGCCTCTTTTTAAATGATGCACAGCATCTGTTTTGGTCTGACAGACCTTTGTTTGTACGAGGTGACCCCATCTGAACTCCTACTGAGCCTGTATGTGACAGTCTCCGTACAGTCCGGTCTGTTCGTCTGATACATCGCATGGCGGGCCTAGGGGTCGGTGAACGTCAGTCCCCTAATAGAGGTACAAGTCGTGTCGGAGTGTAGCCCAGAACACCCTGAGATAACACTGGAAACCTACCAGTATATCTCGCTTGCCCTGGCCAGGGACTACTCGTGTAATGGCTCTCCTAGACACAGCGCGATGTCAACCCCCAATACCGGGAGAGACGAATCCTGTCTAACCGTCACTGCCTCTAAGTGCTTCGGGACTGCACCCAACTACTACCTGTTTGCACGACTCCTTTGAGCCGTGGTAGGGTAGTAATCAAAGTACAGTAGGAACACACTCGAGGTGAAGTGACAGTGTCAAGTCAGCGGACTAAGCTGTACTCATGTCACCTGGGAACTGATAACTGACGATAGGTATAATACCAACCAACAGTTCCCGACGAGTCCTGTCCAGTGTACTTGTAACCTAACGAACACCTACATACTATCTCAAGTACGACGTACTGACGGCTGTGAGACAGACCGTCTCCCACGCTGGGATGAGAAGCGCATACGCTAGTCTACTCCGGAGTATCGATGCCCTGTCTCGATAGTCCAACGACTAGAGACCTGCATAAGGATGTGCTTATGGATTACCCAGCCCCCACGAGTGTGAGCGCCATCACATCGCTGGTAATCAAGCAAAGATCCTAAGGGCTCTACTAATATGTATATAAGCGATATGCTAAAAGAAACACATGCACATATTAAAGCAGAGACAAACCAAGTAGCATACTACCATTTCGATCAATATTGTATATACAACTGTGAATATCCCAAGCTTCCATCAAGTAATATACATACTAGTATGATACAGTAATGGCCTCTTGGGCATATACACTAACAATCTCCCACTTGCACTAAGGCCATGTACTGGCGTATCGAAGACCTATCATCTCGATCAGCCGCTCGAACTGAGTCTGAGGTAAGGCCTTCGTGAATGGATCTGCAGTGTTATCTTCTGAAGCAACCCTCCGAACCTCGATCTCCTGGAGATCCACGATCTCCCTGATCAGGTGATATCGCCTCAAGATGTGTCTGGATTTCTGATAGGACCTGGGTTCCTTCGCTAAAGCTATAGCCCCGTTATTGTCGCAATACAGAGGTATTGGATCAACAATGGACGGAACCACCAGAAGTTCTTTCAAGAACTTCCTCATCCAGACAGCTTCTTTTGCGGCATCAGATGCAGCGATGTATTCCGCTTCCATAGTCGAGTCAGCAACGGTTTCCTGTTTGGAGCTCTTTCAACACACCGCCCCTCCATTGAGGGTAAAGACAAAACCTGACATGGACTTGGAATCATCCTTGTCACTCTGGAAGCTGGAGTCAGCAAAGGCTTCAATCTGGAGGTCTTTTTCACCATACACCAAGAACATCTCCTTAGTCCTTCTCAGGTACTTGAGAATGTTCTTTACTGCTATCCAATGTTTCTCCCCAGGGTTTGACTGATACCTGCTTACCACACTCAGTGCATAAGCCACATCTGGTCTGGTACACAACATCACATACATTATAGAGTCTACCACAGAAGCGTAGGGTATAATAGACATGCGATCCCTCTCCAAATCAGTCTTGGGAGACATCTCTTTGGAGAGGGTGATCCCGTGACAAGCCGGTAGATTACCGCGCTTGGAATCTTCCATACTGAATCTTTTCAGTATGGTGTCGATATACCTAAACTGTGAAAGTCCTAAAATCCTCTTGGATCTGTCACGGTAGATCCGGATGCCCAGAATATATGAGGCATCACCCAGGTCTTTCATGGAGAACCTGTGTGACAAGAACCCCTTGACAGATTGTAGCATAGGAATGTCATTTCCTATTAAGAGAATGTCATCCACGTATAAAACGAGGAATACTATAGTTCTCGCTACAAATCTACAATAGATGCATGGTTCATCTGGATATTTGATAAAGCTAAATTCCTTGACCGTCTCATCAAAACAGATGTTCCAACTCCGCGATGCCTGCTTTAGTCCATAAATGGACTTAAGCAACTTGCACACCTTTCCACTGCTCCCACTCTGAATGAAACCCTCTGGCTGGTCCATATAGACACACTCCTCTAAATGTCCATTTAGAAAAGCGGTTTTTACGTCCATCTGCCAAATCTCATAATCGTGGAAGGCAGCAATGGCAACAAGGATCCGAATGGATTTCAGCATAGCTACTGGAGAAAATGTTTCGTCATAGTCCAAACCAGGTCGCTGACGAAAACCCTTTGCAACCAGTCTAGCTTTATAGGTCTCAACCTGTTCATCTACACCAATCTTCCTTTTGAAGATCCACTTGCATCCTACGTGTTTTACCCCATCTGGAGCAATGTCCAACGTCCATACTTTGTTGGTGTACATGGACTCCATTTCGGTCCGCATTGCATCCAGCCATTTTACCGAGTCGACGCTCTGAATGGCTTGCTGGAAGCTAGTAGGCTCATCACAATCTATGATGCAATCCTCTCTATCCCCGTCAATGAGAAAACCGTAGTATCTCTCGGGCGGATGAGACTGCCTACTACTCCTGCGGAGTGGCGTGGGAATGTCCTGATCTTTCGAACCCTCTGGTTCTACTAAGCTTTCAGTAATAGCTCGTGGTTCTGAAATTTCTTCCAGTTCTATTGCGCTCCTACTTATTTCTTTTTCTAAGAACTGATGTTCTAGAAAGTGGGCATGGCGAAAAACAAAAACTTTTTGTTCCTCTTCGCAATAGAAGAAATATCCCTTGGAGTTCTTTGGATATCCCACAAACTTGCACTGTACTGAGCGTGCCTCGAGCTTGTCCGCATGCTGCTTTTTGACAAAAGCTGGACATCCCTATGTCTTAATGTGATTAAGATAGAGTCTCTTCCCACACCACATCTGATATGGTGTAGTAGGCACAGTCTTAGTAGGAACTCGGTTCAAAAGGTATGCAGCTGATTCTAGCGCATATCCCCAGAACGATCGTGGCAACTCAGCGTTACTCATCATGGACCGTACCATATCCAATAGGGTTCGGTTCCGTCTCTCCGATACACCGTTATGTTGCGGAGTGTATGGAGGAGTAAGCTGAGAGAGAATTCCATTCTCTTTTAAGTAACCCAGAAACTCGGCACTCAAGTATTCACCACCTCGATCAGATCTTAGTGCCTTGATACTTTTGCCTGTTTGTTTTCTACTTCATTCTTATATTCCTGGAATTTTTCAAAAGCCTCGGATTTATGTTTCATTAAGAAGACATAACCGTACCTTGAAAAGTCATCCGTAAAAGTAATGAAGTAAGAATAACCGCTTCGTGAATGCGTAGACATTGGACCGCACACGTCGCTGTGTACGAGTCCCAAGAGCTCACTCGCTCTTACTCCGTGTCCAGTGAACGGAGTCTTTGTCATCTTTCCTTTGAGACAGGATTGACAAGTTGTATACGATTGATATTCGAACGGATCCAAATATCCTTCTGTATGTAACTTAGTCAACCTTCTCTCATTGATATGACCTAGTCTACAATGCCATAAGAAAGTTTTATTGATTTCTGGAGACTTTCTTTTGTGTGTATTCTGGACATTGAAAATCTGTGCTTGGTTCAATACGTATATACCGTTGTTTAATGTACCTGACCCAATCAAAACTTGATTAAGGTGAATGTTCACTACATTACTTACAAATGCAAATTCATAACCTTCTTTAGATAATAAAGATACAGAAATGATATTACAGGTTGCATTTGGTACAAAATAACAACTACGCAAAACCAAAAAGTGTCCATCTGACAATCCCAGGTGATAGTCCCCCACGGCCTCAGCATCTATGCTAGCTCCGTTTGCAACTTTGAAGGTCATGCCACCTGTCTTCAAAACTCTACGCTTTCTCAACGCCTGCAAAGAATTACAGATATGAGATCCTGATCCGGTATCTAATACCCAGGATGTAGAGTTTATTGATAGACAGTTTTTAATAACATACACACCTGAAGCTGAAGCCGCAACTTGCTTTAGATCCTGGGTTCTGGCCTTCCAAGCCTTGCAATCCTGTTTCCAGTGTCCACTTTTGTGACAGTAGAAGCATTCTTCCTTCCCCCACAAGCTTCCCCGCTACCTTTGTTGCTTTTGCCTTTCCTTTTCCCTTCGTATCCACTTTACTGACACCGCCTCTTGGTTTGGCGGGGGCTTTCTTCTTCTTGCCCTTGGCTTTCGTCCTGGACCTAGAAGAGGAAGATCCTCCTACAAACAAAGTGGATGTCTCCCTACCTTTCTGTAGGGTGCCCTCTGCACTCCTCAGCATGTTGAGGAGCTCTGAAAGTTCAACTTCCTTTTCCTGTAAGTTGAAGTTCAGGATGAACTGGGCGTAAGTGGAAGGAAGGGACTGAAGAATCAAGTCCGTATAGAGCTCATTCTCCAACGTGGTCCCAAGTTCCGCGAGCTCCTCTATGTAGCCAATCATCTTAAGCACGTGTTCCGCTACCGATGATCCGACGGCCAACCTTGCCGAAAATAACTTCTTCGACACTTCGTATCTGGCGATACGAGACTGCTCTCTATACAGTTCTTTTGTATGAAGAAATATGGACTTTAGGTCCATATTCTCGTGCCTCCTCTGATGTTCGTTGTCCATCGAGGCAAGTACGAGGCATTTGGCCTTCGCGCAATCTATTTCCCAGGTCTTACGGATTTCCCTATCCGCGACACTGGTTTTGGGACCTGGGACAGGGGGAGCTTTGGTGGTAAGGAGATACCCCAACTTGTCGTAAGTGATTGCCATCTTGACATTCCTGAGCCAATCTTTGTAGTTTGGCCCTGTCAATATGTTTTTATCTAGTAATAACTTAAGTCCGGTCATGTGGAATGGTCGCTGCAATTAGGAGAGAGAAAAGAAACACTTTAGCATGATGCTCTTGCAAGTTTAGAGTGGTTTTTAGTTTGTCTAAACAGGATGGCTCCCACTGTCTCTCGAATCCCCTCTCAAACCATAAAGAAAGAATTAGTCGGGATCAATCTCACCGTACAATACTTGCTTAACCGTTCAGCCAGGCCAGTGTCGGTACTTCGAGGGAGGTTTTCCAACGCTTTCGCGAAGTTCCTTAATTAAGTAACCTCTTTTCCCTGTGGGCGTAGCCCCGCTAACACCTTTCTAGACACCTACTAGGTTTATAGCATTGATCGTTAAGTGAGAGTTTTCCCGAGGAGTAGCATATACTCACAGTAGGATCGGGATCCAAATATCATCGCGTGATAAAACCGAAGGAATCCTACCAGAATCATCACACTCCAAATGGTATGCAGCGCTAGCAAGTTTCAGTACTTATGAAACTCTCGATGTGGATTTTTTGCCCCATGCTCTTATGACCTTGACTTTGGCCAAAATATCATAAGTCACATGTCAAGTTCTACCCGTCATTGTCTTGGTTAATTTGGACCCACCCGTACCTACCCTTGACTTTGGCCAAAATGGCAGCACGACTGTCCCAAACCAACGCATCTATCTATGCTGCATACGAATACCCAATAGCTACCAATCACTATGCCTTGACTTTGGCCAAAATACATAGGTTGAATACTTTTTGACCATTCATGTGGAATGACGGAGGGCTACGAATGGTTTTGGCGAAACCGTGAACGTAGTGAACTCGATATAATCGATGGAACGAGATAGCTTTTAAAAGGAGTGGTTCAAGCTCCGCGTTTAAATGTTTAGTTTTGAAAAGAACCGAGTGGTTTTCAAAGTGTTCCAATCGACTTTTACTTGGTTTATTTTCTTGCATTAGTTTTTTTAATGCGTCCCCATCATTTAATCCTACCATTGCAGAAAACAACCAAAATATGACGTACGCTTATGCCATTCGCATTCGCCACGGGGCCCCGTCATCACCCGTTAGGTTACTTAACTAACGACAGAGCGGGGGCTGGGCTAGCGCGGCTGTAAAACATAATCAACGCCTAAATAGTTATAGTATATAGATATATAGCAATGATAGACATTACAGATCACAGATGAATACATTGGATATACTAGGAATCCGCAATCCGTTCGAGCCTGCAACGAAAACCGGATTACACAGTCGCGGTGAATAGCCAATACCCCACCCAAGACCCCTACGGGTGCGGCAAACTACCCGCCAAGTACCCGATGCGAAGCAACCTCCCTCAATACCGTGAGTAGGCCACTCGGCACTTCGAGATATCTGGTAGTTTGTGCACCCCCTCCATGGGTCTATCCTAGGAGCAAAAACAGTAAAAAGAATTATACAATGACGGCTACAACCCCGACCCGGTTGTGCGGCCAAACAAATAATAATACATCAATTTACATATTACATGAATGAAAGAAAAAGAAACACTCATCTCACATCCACCCCGGCTATTCACCCGCGATAATCCAACGCATTCATATACACATTCCATCAACAAACACAGATCACAGATATGTATAACCCCCACTAATCGACGTATAGCGATTAGCGGACGTTCAATACATATAAACATCACAGATATAACCCTTTAGTCAAAGTGTAGTGAAGTTCGATCAAAAATACGGATTTATAGGCCCCCAAAAGCAAATTTCTTTTCTGGAAAACCTGGGCACAAATAAACCATCTTAAAAATCCCAAAACCATGTTACAAGAACACTGTACCAAACTTGATCCAGAACAGACTCAAAACGGCCGCGGTTCCGCGGCAAAAGGCATGCTTTTGCCGCGGAACCGCCGCGCTTTGAGCGATTCACTGGATCGTTTTTGGTGGCTTTCTTCACAAAACCCTGAGATGATTTTTGACGTATGATTTTTAATTTTTAGAGCAGAAAAAATTTCAACAAAAACTTAGGGTTTTGATGTTTTGGTTTTGCGATTTTTCCTATCAAACTTCCATACACTTTACTACCTAGCTAGTTTATGTTTAGTTAGGCTCTGATACCACTGTAAGTCCACGTTGCCCATCCCGGTGCTTGCGGGGAGGCGGAAAACGGAATAAAAATCAGATTTTTATCATGCTAGGCAACATGGACTAACAAAAGAAGGATCTTTGCTAAACAAAAACTAACTAAAGCTAACAAGAAATTAGCTACATGGAAGAAAGGTTATACCTTGGGCTTTATGTCCTTCTCTCCTTGCTCCTTGAAGTGGAAGAAAGAGATCACCTTGTCGCCTTCTTGAGTCGAAAAAGGATCCACCCGAGAGCCTCAACCTTTGGCTTCAACTCCAAGCTAGAAGCAACTAAAGTGCTAGAAGTGCTAATCCTAGTACCTTAGATGAGAGTAGAGATTATCAAGAAGAGGTTTTTCTCAAGCTCAAGTGTTTCTCAACACATGAGAGGGGAGAGATTGAGGGAGAGGAAGAACAAGAGAGAGAAAGTATATGATAGAATGAGAGAATAATGAAGCATTCTCACATATATGTGTGAATTATTGTAAATTGAAAATTAGTGAGATAATTGTCATGGCTTAATCAAGACATGACCATTATCATTTCATTTTTAATGCAAATTGCAAGGATCAAAGAGCATCTTTCAAATGAAATGATGATGGTCAAATTGTCAACCTAGGTCAACAAGTCAAGAATGTCAAATGGTCAACAACCCTAACCATGCACAATTATATTAAACTAATTTCAATTAACCATAATACACACATAAGCATTAGGGTTAGCAAAATGACAATGGTCATTAACCCTAATCAAAGTCCTCTTCCTCTGTTTCAATCAACTGTGCATACGCACCCGTATTCGTGATCCGAGGAACACGAATACAAAGAGATAAAACCAATCCCAAATCATATACTAGGATCTGGCTTAAACCAAAGCCCGCCAGTATAAGCTGTCCGGACAGCAAACGTGCACAAGTGCGCGGATGTGAACTAACCCTGTCGCAAAACCATGCGACCTCTACTCATTTTGCCTAAAGGCGAATAGCTCTCTGTGTGGGACTCTAAAGACTCAACACTACGCTGGCAGTGGGTTTAACCACAGACTGCAAGTGGCACTAGCAGTACGTAACGGTCCCCAGGTAGATGCCGATAAGAAGACTGATGAGGTGACCCCATCTGAACTCCTACTGAGCCTGTATGTGACAGTCTCCGTACAGTCCGGTCTGTTCGTCTGATACATCGCATGGCGGGCCTAGGGGGGCGGTGAACGTTAGTCCCCTAATAGCGGTACAAGTCGTGTCGGAGTGTAGCCCAGAACACCCTGAGATAACACTGGAAACCTACCAGTATATCTTGCTTGCCCTGGCCAGGGACTACTCGTGTAATGGCTCTCCTAGACACAGCGCGATGTCAACCCCCAATACCCGGAGAGACGAATCCTGTCTAATCGTCACTGCCTCCAAGTGCTTCGGGACTGCACCCAACTACTACCTGTTTGCACGACTCCTTTGAGCCGTGGTAGGGTAGTAATCAAAGTACAGTGGGAACACACTCGAGACGAAGTGACAGTGTCAAGTCAGCGGACTAAGCTGTACTCATGTCACCTGGGAACTGATAACTGACGATAGGTATAATACCAACCAACAGTTCCCGACGAGTCCTGTCCAGTGTACTCGTAACCTAACGAGCACCCGCATACTATCTCAAGTACGACGTACTGACGGCTGTGGGACAGACCGTCTCCCATGCTGAGATGAGAAGCGCATACGCTAGTCTACTCCGGAGTATCGATGCCCTGTCTCGATAGTCCAACGATTAGGGACCTGTATAAGGATGTGCTTATGGATTACCCAGCCCCCACGAGTGTGAGCGCCATCACAACGCTGGTAATCAAGCAAAGATCCTAAGGGCTCTACTAATATGTATATAAGCGATATGCTAAAAGAAACACATGCACATATTAAAGCAGAGACAAACCAAGTAGCATACTACCATTTCGAGCAAGATTGTATATACAACTGTGAATATCCCAAGCTTCCATCAAGTAATATACATACTAGTATGATACAGTAATGGCCTCTACGGTATATACACTAACAGGAGCGCACCCATGGATGAGTAATATGAGAGAATCACATTCTCAATAAGGAATACCTGGTACCAACCCCTTGTCCCGAAGGACAATGAACCATACACATCCTATGTATATGTTTGTCACGCCTCGCTTCCCAGTGTATGGGTAAGGAGACGCGGCGATGACCGCTATGTATTTACTCAGAAGTAAACATGCTAAGCGTAACTAAGCAATATATGTAAATATACACAAGAAAATATGAAGTGTAAATGAACAACAACTTTTATTTATTAAACATTTCCTTACAAGTACAACTGAAAATGTAAATACAGGAATGGAAAGCACTGCCTAAAAAATGGCATGAATTGAAAAGAAAATATATGCAAGTATCTAGAGCTCTGGGTCAATGACGAACTGCTCTAAGTCTTCAGTACTGGGCTCGACCTCCAGAGAGTCCGAACAACCTGACAAAATTCCCAAGAAAGAAGAGAAGGAATGTCGTCAGCGAACAATCGCTCGGTAAGTCCCAAAGATAGGTAAGAATAGACAGATGAGAAGATAACTGGTATATTGTAATTTTTTGTTCTGTTAACGCAGTTGTTTGTAGTTTGGTACAGAATATGTCAGTGTATACGAGAGGAGTTCCACTATTTCGGAGACTAAGGTATACGGAACACAAGGAACCATTAAGCTACGGTACAACAACAATGGATATTCAGGTTAGGTGTATTAAAGTGACCGTCTCGTGCCACTTCTAACATATTCCGTACCAGTCTACCCCTTTAAAACCCCGTAATATCTTTTGTATTGATTGTATTGTTTTGTTTTATAAATGGAAGACTTGCCGAAATGATGATATCATGTAAACGGAATGGATATAAATGGATAGTCATATAAATAGATCAAAAGTATATCCATGGTTTGACCAAGTCATGTTCATGTTGTTGTAGATTGTATTCTGGCATTCATGGATTCATGTTGTATTGTAGTTATACTTAAATTGAATTCAAGTGAGATTATTATCAGATTTGACCATGACTCGAACTGAGTCAGACTTTTAAACAGAATTGAAGTTCTGATTTATGTTTTGGAGTTATCGGTAACTGTTGCACATGGACGGCAGGATTTATGTCTTTTTCCAAGACAATTACCGTATTGATATCCCCGTTTTTAGTTGTCTACCTTAAATAGGCAAGCACCTACTTTCTCCGGCTCTCTGAGGCTTAAGAGAATTGGTCCCACTTAAACCTATATTTACTACGGTCGTTGTTGTAAATTTATATAACTTGAGGGGGTTTTATGCAAAATAGTTTTGGTATATTTTCAAAATAGACCTCAAGTATTTATTTATCGTCTTTAGGGTTTTCATGGATGTAATATTTTAAATGTGAAGTATTTTCTAGTTGATATAACCTAGTAAGAATTGTATATGGTATTTTAATGTAATATTGGACTTGTATTGATTTGTAATGGTAGTTTCATGAAATTTTGTGATTCTTTTCTTTAATTTAGAAAACATGGAATATGTTATATATTAAAAATAGATATTTTGATAATATTTACATATATAATTATTTATCAAAAATATAATTTTATTTATTGCTCGAAATCTCATTTTTCTTAAAAATTGTAATAAAAATTCCATCGAGATCGGATGCTCTTTGAGGAGGTCTGCATCTCGCTCTACTAGGTCCGAGAATGTGCGATAATCCACACCATCCAGATCGGGTTCTCCAAAATGGGTTGTAGAGGCGCATTTGTAAGGAATTAAATAATACAATTTTAAAGAAAACGGTTTTGATAGTTTTTGGTATTTAAATGTAAATTCGTATTTTGTCCCAAAATAATATTACAAAAGCTATTGTGCGATGTCAAGATGAGTGTTGTGATGAGGTAGGTCATCACCTCATGAGTTTTCTAAAGGTAATATGATCAAAATGAATAAGCAATGTCGTATTTAAAAATGATGGTATTTTACCGTAAAACTGAAATAGAAGTTGCAATACATATTATTTTGAGATGAAACTTGTTCTAATATATTTGTTTATGATTGCTAAAAAATATACAAAAAGATTGTAAATTTGGTATTAATATAAATAGTGTTTTTAGTTAAATTAGAAACGGAAGTCGGATTAACTCCGCTTCCGACTAGTTTTGGAATTCGTTTTGATAGAAAGAGAAGAGGGAAAGTGAGAATTACAGATTAGAAAGAAAGAGGAGAGGTAGAGGAAGCTTATGGAATCGTCGGGAAGTCATTTCGTCGCCGAATTTGTCCCGGAACGTCGCCGGAACTTGGCCTTAAGCTAACTCCACTTGTACAACTTTTTGGACTTGAAATTTTTAGAGAGTTTTGGTACTATATTTCTGAATGTGGAGGGCCAAAGTATAGGGTTGTATTTATAGGGTAGGATTAGGGTTTTGTGAGTGAAGAAAGAATTAAAAATGCATTAAAATTTGGTTTAATGGTGATTTTTAATTCTCTGGATAATTGCAAGGAAAACAAACAGACTGGGGTTAATGGGATAGGCCAACAGGTGTTAGGACAATAAAAAAAATTGCATTTTACCCTTATTAAACCGGCGGCACCGGCCTATTGTTAAATCTCGCCAGTCCATTCACCTTGATTGGTGTCTGGATTTTTGCCACGTGTCCTAGTCTTCTCATATACCTCAGTGCATATGTTTGATTTTGTTGTGACTTTTCATTTTACGTGCAGTGCACGTGTAAACCTTTGGGCTTCTAAAAGTTTAAAAGAAAATCAATAAAAAATATATGTGGCTGGGGGGATTCGAATACATGAGCTATGTCACAGCAGTGCAAGGCTTTACCAATGAGCTACAAGTATTTTCTTGCTGTTCAAAAGCAATTCAAATACTTATAGCATACACAGGGTTGCAAATACTCATTTATACATTAACTTTTAAACATATTCTTCTGTAAATTAAAACAGAGTCGTTACAATGTCCCCAGAGTTCACCTACTCATAATCTGTATGTTATAATTTAAGAACTTTATTTTGGTTAAGAATAGCAATTCCGTTATTCTTTGCACCTACCGAATCAACACTTGATATAGGTAAATATCAATGACATCGTTTTGAAAAATTATATCCTACTTTATCAAATAAAGAGACGGATATAAGAGTGTTTAAAAGTTGATGTACTATAACGGCTATTTAAAACGAAAAGTTCGCCATTAGGTAAACGTGGTGATTTCCCCAATAGCAACAATTGCTCCGAGTTCCGACATTGGGAAACAAATCACCCTTTTCCCAGTACTTGACTCCTTCTCATCTTTTGTAACATCTTACAGATGTGGGGTTTTAATCCGGTATCCATATATTCAGGAGTTGAAGGTGTCTAAGAAACAGTTTTCAATCATATCCATATACTCAGGAGTTAAAGGTGTCTAAGAAACAGTTTTCAATCATAACCACTCAGAAAAATTGAAACATCAAATGTTTCAAGGGGTTGCGGGTGTTCCTTGTAATGCCTTTATAATACCCAGACTATCGATTGTAGTTGTAATGTTCTTTCCCTCACAATTATCCCTTTCAGTGTCTCTCTATCTTACCTTTTGTGTACCAGACTTGTGCTGGTTGGTTTTCTTCTCTCCATTCCTATTAGTACCAGTATTAAGATTGGAAGAAGACTATCCAATAAGCACAAATGGTATACACTCCTTACTCATAAGAAGCTTTCTAACTCGAGATAAGATAGAAGGGAGAGACAAATGAACAATTCATCCACTCCAGAATCAGTATCCATCCCTATAATGAAACAATTCTTTGGGTTTGTTTCTAACCATACAATGGCCTCTAAACAATATGGATTTCTATACCGAATACAGAGAGTTCTGGAGTAAGTGAAAGGGAAGTGGGTGGGGTAAGGTCATTTGCGACATTGTCGCGAATTAAGGTAGAAATGACATGCCAACAGTCGTTGATCGTAAAAAGGTACAATTAAAATTTGGTTTATGAATTATAGTTTTAAGGTAAGTCAAAAGTCGCTGCCAGAGAGAGAAAAGAAACACTTCTCATGCATTCTATCAAGATTAGATTGGTTTATATTTTCATCAAATCAATATGGCTTCTATTATTCTGTCAAATCCTCCTTCAAAACCTAAAAGGAGAATTAGCCAAGATTATTTATGAAATATCTCCCGTAAGTAACTATTACTCACAGTGGGAATCGGGATCCAAAATATCATAGCATGGTAATCTTGATTAAAGATCAACAAATTACCCCACTCCATAGAAGTATGCAATCTCATTATAAGTTTCAATAGTTGAAACTCCTGATATGGTTTTTGCACCTAGGATTCTAAGACCTTGACTACATACCAACAAATCAAAGAGTCCTAGTCAAGTTCAACCCATCATTTCGTGATTGGTTTAGACCCATCCATACAAACCCTTGACTAGAAGCCAACAAAGTTATATGACTGTCCTAACCAATCGCAACACATGCTAGCATGAAGATATCACTTAGCTACCGTGCACTACGCCTCGACTAAACACCAACAAACGTTGCACGAATACTAAGTGCTTTACTTCATGAAATGACAAAGGGTTACGGTTGGTTTTGAAGAAAACTATTAACGTAATAAACTTGATCTCATCATAGGAACCGAATAGTTTTGCAAATTTATAATTACGTAGACTATTACTTAAGTGCGGATTATCCGTGAAGGGAGCGGGGCTCTTACCTCATTGATTGAGGTGCAGGATATTCTTAACTGAATACCACTGTGCAAAGCAATACGATACGGCTATTCAATTTGCAAGCTTATACTAACACAATCTTTTGCCAAAGATGTCACTCCCTGTGAAGAGATCTAGGCTCTTTCGTCGTCGAATGAGGTGCATGATATTCCTAACCGAATACCTCGATGCAAAGTAAAAGAATCGACTATAACACCAATATCTAATAGGTAGTTTTTACAATGTGTTTTAGGTTTATTTAACCTTGCATTAATCCTATTAATGCAATCCCATCATATAAATAATCACATTATCTAGTATCTTCCTTCTTACAAAATTACAGAAAAAGTATAAAAAGAAAATAGAATGCAAATATACGCCATCCGCATTCGCCAAGAGGGCCCAGGTCTTCACCGTAAGGTTACTTAACTTACGGCAAGGAGAGGGCATGGTTAGCGCGGATGCAACACGTATATATCATATATATATATATAATATCACATATATCAATATATCATCACACGCATATAATCACATTGCAGCATGCAGGAGAAATCATCACAGGCAGGTAATAACATCACAAGCAAGTAATGAAAATCACACAGATGGAATGGTCGGATTACCTAGGAATCTCGCGTTTTGTTCGAACTATAAAATGAAACGTGACATTCCCTGGTCGCATGAATAGCCAGTGCGCAGCAAAAAGCAGACCCCTATGAGTGCGGCAAGCCATCCGCCAATCCGAGAAACGAGGCAACCCAGCATCATCACCATGAGGGGGCTACCCAGCACTTTCTCAAATCCGGTGACTTGAGCACTCCTCCGCGGGTCTATCCTGTTGGATATGTAAGCCCTAGAGGCCTGTATTGTATAGGATGCTAGGAATATGTATGTACATGACAATCTTGTTCAGTTGTATATAGTATATTATTTGTGTTGTCTTTATCCTGATTTGTGTATTTCTTTCTATTGTTGATCTATATTGCTTGCACATATTGATAAAAACTCGATACAGTAGTATACTATGTTTATCTTAACATGTGCATATGTTAAACTCGATATAACATATGGCGGTTACATGTTGATAAAGCCCGTAGGATTTTGCTTGACTACCAGCGTTATGATGGCGATCATACTTGTGGGAGCTGGGTAGTCCATAAGCACATCCTTAAAGGTCCCAAGTCACAGGAGTATCGAGATCGGGCATCGATACTCCAGAGTAGACTTTTGTATACAATTCTAGATCTCGACGAGAGAGGTGGTTGGTCCCACAACCATTGGTGTGATTATCTTAGATTATATACATGTGCTCATTGGGGGTGAGTACACTGGAAAGACTCGCCGAGAACCTCTAGATGGTATTATAACTATCGTCAGATTGTGGTTCTCAGGTGACATGAGTACAAGTTAGTCTTAGGACCCGAGGTCATCATTTGTCTCGTGTGAGTTCCTACTATGCTTTGATCACTACTCTACCACGGCTCTATCGAGTCGTGCAAACAGGTTTTGGTTGGGTACAGTTCGAGCCACATGGAGGCAGTGAGTGATTGTTTGGGATTCTTCTCTTCCGGTATTGGGAGTCGATATCTCACTGTGTCTGGTTGGCTAGAACCATAAGACCTTGGCCAAGGCAGTTGAGAACTACCGATGGTTAGATCAGTAGTTTCTCAGAATGGTCCTGAGCTAAATCGACACGACTTATCGGATCAGTAGGGGTCTGACGTTTACCACGCCTAGACCCGGTATGCGATACTCTTAGACGGAGAGACCGGACTGTATGAAGATTGTCACGGATAGGCTCTGTAGGGGTCCGGATGAGCTTGCTCGTCGGCCTTCTTTTCGACAGATACCTGGGTAGCCGTTACGTACGGCTAGTGCCACTGACGTGCTTGTAGTTAAACTCACTGCCAGCGTACCATCGAGTCTTTAGAGTCCCACACAGAGGGTTTCTCTGATTCAGCCGAAACGATGTGGTGGTCGTATGTTTATACGTGCAGGGTTTCGATCGAATGATAATACTAGGTGGCTTAGGATTAAGCCGGAATATTAAATCAAGTATTGATTTAATAATTTACGTGTACATATTTTGATATGTATATTCTAGTGTTATCCAGATTTTTCTATTGGACAGTTGATATTGGCGGGCTTAGGATTAAGCCTGTTCATTAAATCGGATATTGATTTAATGCTAATATTATTTTGGTGATATTATTCTATCTCTTGGGTATTCGTATTTTGATACGAATACGGGTATGTATATACGGTAGAAAGTATTTTGTATTTATACAAAATACCTTCTAGAAGATTGCACCCATCTTGCATTTTTCTTTTTTCTTGAAAATAGAAAATGAGGTGGAAAAGGAAGACGGCATGAAGCATGACATAAAGAATGGTCTTGGCATTTATTGTTGTTACTATTGAAGTATGGTTGATTTTGAAATGAAAAGGAAATACTTCATAAAAGAAAAGAGTTAGCCATTCTTATGATTATTCTTCACTTGCCATTCTCTCTCATCTTTGAGAGCTCTTTCATTCTCTTCTTTTGAGTTCATCTTCAACTCAAAACCTTACCATTCTCATGTGTTGAGAAACAAAGGGGTTTTAAGATAGAAAATCACTACTAATATCACTACATCTCCTTAGAAACCTAGACTAGCAGATTAGGTCACTAAGTTACTTCATTTGCGAAGCCAAGTTTGGATCAAGAACTCTTGGATGGATCATCTAGGATCAAGAAGGCGATCTAGCAAGTTTGATCAAGATCACCTAAGGAGCTAAAGAAGAGGAGTGAAGACCCGAAGGACACGAGTCCCTAGGTATAACTACTTATCACAGTAGCTAGATCCCTGTAGAAAGCTAGTCTCGGTTTATGGTTAGATTCTAGGACGAGTTTTCTAGCGCTGGATTTTTAAAAGGTTAAAGTTTTTCGTTCTGCAACGGTCGGGGTAGGCGGCTAGGATGCTAGGAAACCTAATATAGTATCAGAGCCGGTTCATAAATCTTAACCAGCTAACTTACACTAATTTAGAATTTCAATCGACAAAATTATTCGAATCATATTTCCAAAAACCCTGGTTGCTGTTCGAATTTTGAAGTTCAAAAAATATTTTCAGTGAGCTTAAAAATATATGCAGGGTTTTTCTGGGCCAAGATTTTTTTTAGTTTTCAGTCAACAAAACGACCGCTAATCCGCGGCCATATAGCTTATTTGGCCGCGGATCCGCGGCCAATTTGAGGCAAAAAGGCTCCAAATATTTCCAGGGGTTCTTGTTTCTGGAAATGTGATTTTTGGTATGTTTGGTTTCTGAACAGATTTGTTTGTGTACTGATTTGTACATAGGGCATATGCGGAAAGTTTTAATCGATTGAAACTCTAAATTCTTGCTTTTCTGTGTATTTGTTTCTACGACCGTGAATATCATTGATTGGTATAATCCGACTGATTGCTATATATACAATCAGACGGGTGTATGAACATGATATTCACGTCGATGTTCTGTGTTGCACTGATGTTGTGGATGGATTATCGTGGTGGATAGCCTGTAATGCAATGGTAGTTGTACAGTTCAGATTCATTTGTATATTCATTATTGCGGGGCGAGCGTCCGACATGTGGACCGCCGTTTCTGCCGAATTGTATATTATTTTATTGGAGCACGACTGGGTTGAGGTCGATGTCACCATTTTATATATACTTTTCTTTTCTGTACTAGGATTATCCCGTGGAGAAGTGCTCGAATAGCTGGGTTCTAGAGGGCAACGGACCCGCATCTCATGGCGTTGAGACGGAGAGGGCCTTACTCTAGAATTAGCGGGCTATTTGCCGCACTCGTTGGGGGTATAGGATGACCTATGGAGGGGTGTTCAAGTTACCGGATTCCGTGAAGTACTGGGTGAAACATTCACTTTGTTGATTGGGGTTGCCTCACTTCCTGGATTGGTGGGTAACTTGCCGCGCTCGTAGAGGTCTAGGTTTTTCATTGCACTGGCTATCCACATGACCGGGAACGTCGGGTCTCATTTGCGGCTCAAATGAAACCCGAGGCTCCAAGATTATCCGCTATTCCATGTTGCTTATTGCTGTTATGTGATGTTGCTTATATCTGCCTGTGATGAATGGTTATATATATATATTTATATATACTAGTAGATGTTGTATATGTTTTGCATCCGCGCTAGTCCCGCCCTCGCTCTGTCGGTTGTTAAGTAACCTAACGGTGCAAGACGGAGCTCCGTAGCGAATGCGGATGGCATATGCGTACAATTTGTTTTCGTTATTTTCTGGTATGATAGGAATTAATTGATGGGACTGCGTTAATTTTAATTAATGCAAGAAAAGAAAACTAAAACATGTTGTTGGAATAAATTTTGAAAAACTAGTCATATTATTTCACTTTGCATAGTGGTATTCGGTTAAGAATATCCAGCACCTCATTCGAGGAGGCAAGAGCCTAGATCCCTTTAGGGGGAGTGACCTCTTGAGCAAAAGTTTATGTTGCTATAGATCACTTGGTTTTCTTCAAAACCATTAGTTTTCAAAAAGCGGAGCTTAAACCACTCCTTTTCAAAACTACTCAGTTCCTTCAACGATATCAAGTTCATTAGGTTAAAGGGTTTTTTGCCAAAAACCCCAGCCGTAGCCCTCTGTCATTTCTTACAAGTGCTACTTAGTATTCGTGCTGCGTATGTTGACCGTGTCAAGGCGTAGTGTACGGTAGCTGAGAAGTACTTGTTTGTGGCATATGATGCGATTGGTTAGGACAGTCATATGACCATTTTGACTGTGTCAAGGGTCATGTAGGTGGGTCTAATACAATCTAGGATAATGACGGGTTGAACTTCACTAGCGACTTATGACATGTAGACTGTGCCAAGGTCATAAGCCGTTAGGGGCAAAAACCACATTGAGAGTTTCAAACATACATGAAACCTGCTAGTGTTGCATACCTTCTAGAGTGTGGTGACTAGAGTGGCTTCCATCTAGGTTGTCACGCGATGATAGTTGGATCCCGATCCCACTGATAAGTAGAATTACTCTTGGGAGATATTTTTCACTTCACAATTAGCTAACCTATTACGTCTCTAGAAAAGTGTAAACGGGGC
Organism: Agapanthus africanus; assembly: GCA_030015575.1. Taxonomy (NCBI): domain Eukaryota; kingdom Viridiplantae; phylum Streptophyta; class Magnoliopsida; order Asparagales; family Amaryllidaceae; genus Agapanthus; species Agapanthus africanus. The sequence goes on from JASDDO010000024.1 coordinate 257,286,642, forward strand.
TACGCTTCTGCGGAAACGAGATTTATTTTAATTAGGTCTGTACGAGAACACTGAGAACCTCCTTAGGAGTAGCAATACTCACCTGGCTGAACGGTTAGCGAACTTGTATGGTGCGAATGATCCCGACTAGTTTTCCTTTTAAAGGTTTGAAGGAAAATTTAAGGAAACAGTTGTAGCCATCCTAATTAGATAAACTAATAACCTGTTAGAAATATGTATGTCCTAGAGGCCATTATTGATGATATAGTGGATGCTTGGATATATATATAGAGAACTTTCTTGCTCGACATGATAGTATGCTATCAGGTAACCTTTATCTTAACATGTAGATTGGTATTTATACTGTCTGTCTCTTACATGTTGATAAAGCTCTTAGGATATGTACTTGACTACCAGGACTATGATGAGATCATACTAGTGGGGCCAGGGTGGTCCATAAGTACATCCTTTAATCAGTTCCTAGTCATGGGAATATCGAGACCAGGTCATCGATATTCCAGTATAGACTAGTGTGTACGTTTCTTGTCCCTTAGAGCGCGATGGTTGATCACACAACCATTGGTGTGTGATATCAAAGATTGTACACATGTGCTCATTGGAGAATGGGTACATCGAACAGGACTCGCCGAGGACTTCTATGTGGTAGTATACCTATCGTCAGATAGTAGTCCTTTGGTGACACTGGTACAGGTTAGTCTGTAGACCTGAGTTCGTCATAGAGTCTTGTGTGGCTTCCACTGTGCTTTGATTTACTCCCTACTATGGCTCAAAGGAGTCGTGCAAACATATGGATTTTGGGTACAGTCCCGAGTCACATCGAGGCAATGAGCGATAGGAGGGGTTTCGTCTCTCCCGGTATTGGGGGTTGATGTTGCGCTATGCTCGATTGGCTATAACTGGAAGTCCCTGGCCAGGGCTGCTGCTGAGATTTACTGATAAGAGTTATCAGTAGTTTCTCAAACCGTTATAATCCAGACATCGACATGACTTATCACATTACCTGGGCCTGACGTTTACCACCCCTAGACATGATATGGGACATATCAGACGAAGAGACCGGACTGTACGGTAGTGTTACTGATGGGCTTCATGGAGTGTATGGATGAGCTTGCTTGTTGATCTTCATATCGCTCAATACCCGGGTAGCCGTTACGTCCAGCTAGTACCGCTGACGGCTTGTACGTGATTGATGTGATCATTACCTACTGTTGGCGTATTTACGAGTCTTTAGAGTCCCACACAGAAGTTTCCTAGTTCGAGCGAAACGAAATAGGGCACATATGTTGATATATGCGTGGGCCTGATTAAATATGAGTATGTGATACCGTATTGTAATCTGGCAGTTATCTGTTATCGGTTCGGTTATATGTGATATAACTAGATTGTCGAATCAAATGTTGATTTGATAATGTGATATACAGATGAATGATATTAGTCGGTCATATATGATATAACTGGATTATTAAATCTAGTGTTTATTTAATAATGTGATATATATTATATGTGATATAATTATATCTTAACTAATATCATTAGCTCACTAATTATTCTTCAATATATATATTAATATATATGATATATATATTAATATATATATATATATATAATAATAATAATAATAATAATAATAATAATAATAATAATAATAATAATAATAATAATAATAATAATAATAATGAAGCATAGCTTGATTTTCTATTTTTGAGAAAAATAGAAATGAGGTGTAAATTGAGAGTATAGTTGCAAGCATGGGAGTTATGTTTGTTTATTCATTTTGACTAACTATTCAAGCATGGTTACAATTTTATATTGCAAAATTCCATGCTTGAATGAGTGGGGGTCAAGATTTGCCATTCATTCTTTGCTCATTCTCAACACTTAGCCATTTTGCTTGCTTTGTTCCCATTGTTGCTCTCTAACTTCTTCTTCTTCCTCAATCCCATGGTTCAAGCTTCAACCCTCACAAGTGATGTGAACCATGAAGCTTGAACACAAACTAGTGAGAAAATTAAACCCCTACTTCAGTATCACACATTAGATTAGCAATTTGATATGGAGTGTTGCCTTCACTAATGAGATTAGTGAAGGGTTAGCTTGAGCTTGTGGACTTCGGATGGATCGTCTTTGGCGTGAAGATCATGAAGGAGGTTCGTTCAACTCGAAGAGGAGCCTAGTAGAGTCGCGTGGACTTCAACCCGGAGCTATTGAAGAGAAGGACTCGAACTATAAAAGTTGTATGCTCTTTTCTTCTCTTTAGTTAATCACATCATAAAGACAAACCCTTAATAATCTAGTAAAGATCTTGTTAGTCTAACTTAGTACCTAATAAAAATTTGAATTTGGCATGCTTGATGCCTCTAGAAGCTCATGGTGGTGCTAAGGTCGACTATCATAGTATCAGAGCCAAGCAAGAACATTGGATAACTTGTAGCGACGTTAGAAATTCGCCGTTTTTGTCACGTAAAAACTGCCGATAAAAACAGTTTCAAAAATGATGTTTTAAATTGTTTGCACACCCCGCGGGCTCACTGTTTGAACCGAGAAGCTGCTGGGTGGTGCGTGCGCACCCCGGGGACACCCCGAGGGGACCAGAGGCTAGACCCATACCCCAAGATCACCACAAGGCGGCCTTGGGGGTGGGTGACCCGAGAGCACCCCAACTGGGTGCTCTCGGGTCTGCCTACCCTAGGGGACCACTTCATGGTGGCCCCTGGGGGTGGGTACCCCCTTAGGCCCCCCATTTGACATTTAATTTTGGTATCTTCACTTTTGCGAAGATTTGGGCGGGTTTCGAGTTCGTTTCGTCTCCCGGATTGGCTTAAAATGATTGGTTTTTGAACTTTAGCTCCCTAGATTTTTCAAGTCTTGGAAAAATTGGTTAAGTTTGCTAATTGCGTGCAGAATTCTAATGTTGCGTTAATTTACAAGCTTTGTTATGTGTGTGATACAATTATTAGAATCCGGATTAATTAGTTTTATGAAAACTAGTTAGTATAATGTAAAGCTATCCATTTAGTCTCAATTGATCGATTGCCACGAAGTTTTGATTCGGATCAAAACTCCGTCGCAATTGCGTATTGTATGCGATCACTAAGTCGGGAATCTTGTTGAATTATCCGACAACCAATTGAAAAGGGTTTTCAATTTGAGACTAAAATGCAAGTTTTATAAGTTAGGCATGAAATCCTGAATATGAGATATTCCAGGTTTATGATGTCTAAGGATATTGCGGATTCTAATTATTGTAGTTTTCTGTTTTCTTTTCTTCGACCGTAGGTGTAATATATGGGGTATCCCAATCTTGTTGCTTTATTTCAACGAGTTTTAGAGATACGCATATTTGCTTACATTGATGATATGTGATATCATGTGTTGCTGTTGATATGATTTATTGGATCGTCATGAAAGAAAAGCCGGGTTTTTTTTTAATGTGAGATGAGGGTTTTTATTTTAATTCATGTAAAATCTGTACGTAATATTCTTTTATTGGGGCACTTCCGGGTTGAGTATGATGTCACCAATGTTGTATATTATTACTTTTCCGTATTAGGCTAGACCCAAGGCGGGGAGCATAAGTAACCGGGTTCTAGAGTCCAGTGGGAGACTATCTCAAGGAGTTGAGACCGGGTCTCCTAACTCTAGAATTGGCAGGGTTACTTGTCGCTCTCGTAGGGGTCTAGGGATGTGGGTTTGGCTATTCATCATGACTGTGGAATACGTGTTTTATATTATTGGTTAAATTTAAAATACGGACATCCTAGTATATCCAATGTTTCATATGTTGCTTCTGCTGCTTGTTTCTGTGATGTTGATCGTATAACTGTGTGAGACGAATGTAATTTATATATATGATATATATTAAACGTTGCTTATGTTTTGCACCCACGCTAGTCCAGCCCCCGCTCTGCTGGTAGTTAAGTAACCTATCGGTGCATGACGGGCCCCGTGGCGTATGCGGATGGTATAAGCGTACGTTCTATTTTCGTTTCATTTTTATGTAATGTTTTGGAAACATTAAATGATGGGACTTCATTAATGAGATTAATGAAAAGAAAGAAACCAAAAGATGCTGTAGAATCAAATTTTCAAAAAGGGTAGCTATAGTTTTTGTTATGCATAGTGGTATTCCATGATGAATATCCAGCACCCCATTCGATGAGGAAAGAGCCGAGATCCCTTCACCGGGAGTGACCTCTTTAGAGAAACTAGCAAATGCTACAACCCACTCGGTTTTGTTTTTGACAGCTTCTCTAGTTCTTGCTTTGCATAGTGGTATTCCAGAATATCCTGCACCTTATTCGATGAGGAAAGAGCCGAGATTCCTTCACCAGGAGTGACCTCTTTAGCGAAACTAGCAAAAGCCTAAAAAACACTCTTTTTCAAAATCACTTGATTCCACAACGATATCAAGTTCATTACGCTCATGCTTTTCTTAAAAACTTGCGTAGCCCTCCTTCATTTCAGATAGGTACTATTTTAGTATTCGTGTTACGTTTTTTGGCCTGCGTCAAGGCTTAGTGTGCGGTAGCTGATTAGTGCTTATCTGCTAGCATGTGATGCGATTCGATTAGGGTAGCCGTATGACATTGTTTGGCCTGTTGAAGGGTCGTACGGGTGGGTTTAATTCAATCAAGAAATGAACGGGTTGAACTTGACTAACGCCCTATGGTTTGTTGGCCTGCGTCAAGGTCATAGGACGTTAGGGGTAAAAACATTATCGGGAATTTCATGTGTTGAAATTTGCAATGAGACTGCATACCTTCTATATGATAGTTGGATTCCGATACCCACTGCGAGTAAGAGTTACTCCTGGAAGAATTTTGCACTTTACAATTAGCTAATCAGGTAGGTGTCTAGAAAGGTGTCAACGGGGTTATACCTCTAGGGAAACAAGGTTTATTTTAATTAGGTCCGTGCGAAAGCATGGGAAACCTCTCTCGGAGTACCGATACTTGCCTGGACGAACGATTGGAGAATCTTTAGGGTGTAATTAATCCCGGCTAATCTTACTTTTTAGGGTTTGAAGGAAGATTTGATAAAAACAGTGGGATCCATCCTGATTAGATAAAATAATCAATCTAATCTTGCAAAGAGCGCACGCACAGTGATTACCCTCTCTCTCTCTTGGTAGTGATCAATGAAATGACTTAATCAAGATAATAATATGGATGTATTGATCGAACCTACTTATTATACCGGGCTAGGTTCCGCTCTATCTTATGATTGCCATAAGTTTGAGCAAGGAATAGGGGAATATACGGATTCCCACGCCACCCAAACGAAAAATAAGCATGTTGATGCATTGTCTTCGGGTGTGTTCATAACCAAGAACTGTTTCTCAGTTACCTCTACGTCCTGGGTATTGGATACCGGATCAGGATCCCACACATGTAATTTGTTATATGGGCTATAGACAGGTGGAGAACTGGGAAAGGGTGATATGTCTCTAGTAGTAGAGAATGGTGCAATTGTTGCAGCCAAAGCAGTTGGCAGACATCACCTGGTGTTACCAACTGGTAATACATTGATTCTTAGCGACTGTTATTTCATACCAATAATATTATGAATATTTTCCTAAATCAAGTGTCGATTGGGTATGGAATGTTGTATAACTGTATACAAGTTCTGACTCAAACTACAGTTCTAAACGCACAGAACACACAAGAGGAACAGTTCAGAAATGAACGAAGTCTTCTTGTGGTATTGTAGACTGGGTCATATCGATGAAACAAGACCAGCAAAAGTTCCATAAGGATGCATATTTGAATCCGTTCGAATTTACATCTTATGAAACTTGCCAATCATGTCTCAAAGACCAGGTGACCAAATCTCTGTTTACTGGAAATGGAGAAAGAGCTACTGAACTCTTGGACAGATACATGGTGATGTATGCGGTCCTATGTCTACACATGCCAGGAATGGTTCTGCATACTTTATTACATTCACCGATTTTCTCTCAAGATATGGACATGTGTTCTTGTTGAAACAAAAATCTGAATTTTTTGATAATTTCAAGGAATATAAGGGTGAAGATGAGAACCAGATGGGTAAAGGTATTCAAATCCTTCGATGATCCATCTCCGCTATGTCTGCTTCAGTTTACAAATAGACTTAAGCAACTTGTACGTTATCCGCTGCTCCAATCGACTATGCTAACCCTCTAGCAGAGTCATATACACGTACACTTCTATATCAAATTTAGAAAAACGTTATATTCATCCTCGTGCTAGATATCACAGTCAGGGAAGCAACAGTGGCAGATTTTATCCGTATGGACTTCAGCACCGATTTTGAAGTAACAGTATCATCATAATCCATATCGTGAATTTGATGAATACCTTTTACTATAGGTCTGGCCCTATTTGGTTAATCCCTTTCCAATTGCACTAATCTCGAAGGATCAACTTGCTCCTTAAGGGTTTTACCCTATTCAGGAGTACCCAACAAAGTCCATATTTTGTTGTAGTGCATGGAGTCCAACTTAGATAACTTGGCATCTTGTTATCAATCGGAAGTCTTACTTCCTATGGATTACTGATATCTAGTAGGTTCATCATCACATGATGCATGCCTCCTTATCACTATCTACGAGAATACCTAAGTATCTCTCGGATGGCTGAGATCACCTACTATATCTGCGGAGTAGCTATGGTCTGTAAGGGTCAATTGAATCTCCAAGTTCTATCAAATTTTCAGTAACCGTTTGTAGTTTTGGAATTACTTCCAGTTCTACCAAACTTCCACTAATTTTTTTTGCAAGAAATTCCATTACCAAGAAGATGGCGAGTCAAGAACAAAACACTTTTGATATTGCAAATGGTAGAAAGTTAAACCCTCGTCAATGCTCGGAATAAAGCTTAAACTCCCATTACTGAAATGTGTCTTGAGTTTATCCGGATTCTGGTTTTAAGTATAAGCCAGACAACTCAATATATTAACAATCTTAAGATCATAACCCATTCTATATCACATATAGAATTTGAGACACCGATTTAGGTAGAACGGGTATCAATTGATATGCATCTATTTCCAGTGCATTCTCTTAATTGAAAAAGGCGATTCAGTATTACAAATCATGGAGCGCACCCATGGATGAGCAATATGAGAGAATCACATTCTCAATAAGGAATACCTGGTACCAACCCCTTGTCCCGAAGGACAACGAACCATACACATCCTATGTATATGTCTGTCACGCCCCGCTTCCTAGTGTACGGGTAAGGAGACGCGGCGATGACCGCTACGTATTTACTCAGAAGTAAACATGCTAAGCGTAACTAAGCAATACATGTAAATATACACAAGAAAACATGAAGTGTAAATGAACAACAACTTTTATTTATTAAACATTTCCTTACAAGTACAACTGAAAATGTAAATACAGGAATGGAAAGCAGTGCCTAAACAATGGCATGAACTGAAAAGAAAATATATGCAAGTATCTAGAGCTCTGGGTCAATGACGAACTGCTCCAAGTCTTTAGTACTGGCTCGACCTCCAGAGAGTCCGATCAACCACAACATTCCCAAGAAAGAAGAGAAGGAATGTCGTCAGCGAACAATTGCTCGGTAAGTTCCAAAGATAGGTAAGAATAGACAGATGAGAATATAACTGGTATATTGTAATTTTTTGTTCTGTTAACGCAGTTGTTTGTAGCTTGGTATAGAATATGCCAGTGTACACGAGAGGAGTTCCACTATTTCGGAGACTAAGGTATACGGAGCACAAGGAACCGTTAAGCTACGGTACAACAACAATGGATATTCAGGTTAGGTGTATTAAAGTGACCGTCTCGTGCCACTTCTAACACATTCCGTACCAGTCTACCTCTTTAAAACCCCGTAATATCTTTTGTATTGATTGTATTGTTCTTTTTATAAATGGAAGACTTGCCGAAACCATGATATCATGTAAAAGGAATGGATATAAATGGATAGTCATATAAATAGATCAAAAGTATATCCATGGTTCGACCAAGTCATGTTCATGTTGTTGTAGATTGTATTCTGGCATTCATGGATTCAAGTTGTATTGTAGTTATACTTGAATTGAATTCAAGTGAGATTATTTTCATATTTGACCATGACTCGAACTGAGTCAGACTTTTAAACAGAATTGAAGTTCTGATTTATGTTTTGGAGTTATCGGTAACTGTTGCACATGGACGGCAGGATTTGTGTCTTTTTCCAAGACAATTACCGTACTAATAACCCCGTTTTTAGTTGTCTACCTTAAATAAGCAAGCACCCACTTTCTCCGGCTCCCTGAGGTTTAAGAGAATTGGTCCCACTTAAACCTATATTTACTAGGGTCGTTATTGTAAATTTATATAACTTGAGGGGGTTTTATGCAAAATAGTTTTGGTATATTTTCAAAATAGACCTCAAGTATTTATTTATCGTCTTTAGGGTTTTCATGGATGTAATATTTTAAATGTGAAGTATTTTCTTGTTGATATAAACCTAGTAAGAATTGTATATGGTATTTTAATGTAATATTGGACTTGTATTGATTTGTAATGGTAGTTTCATGAAATTTTGTGATTCTTTTCTTTAATTTAGAAAACATGGAATATGTTAAATATTAAAAATAGATATTTTGAAAATATTTACATATATAATTATTTATTAAAAATATAATTTTATTTATTACTCGAAATCTCATTTTTCTTAAAAATTGTAATAAAAATTCCATCGAGATCGGATGCTCTTTGAGGAGGTCTGCATCTCGCTCTACTAGGCCCGAGAATGTGCGATAATCCACACCATCCTGATCGGGTTCTCCAAAATGGGTTGTAGAGGCGCATTTGCAAGGAATTAAATAATACAATTTTAAAGAAAACGGTTTTGATAGTTTTTGGTATTTAAATGTAAATTCGTATTTTGTCCTAAAATAATGTTACAAAATCTATCGTGCTATGTCAAGATGAGTGTTTTGATGAGGTAGTTCATCACCTCATGAGTTTTCTAAAGCTAATATGATCAAAATGAATAAGCAATGTCGTATGTAAACATGATAGTATTTTACCGTAAAACTGAAATAGAAGTTGTAATACATATTATTTTGAGATGAAACTTGTTCTAATATATTTGTTTATGATTGCTAAAAAATATACAAAAAGATTATAAATTTGGTATTAATATAAATGGTGTTTTTAGTTAAATTAGAAACGGAAGTCGGATTAACTCCGCTTCCGACTAGTTTTGAAAATGGAATTCGTTTTGATAGAAGGAGAAGAGGGAAAGTGAGAATTACAGATTAGAAAGAAAGAGGAGAGGTAGATGAAGCTTATGGAATCGTCGGGGAGTCGTTTCATCGCCGAATTTGTCCCGGAACGTCGCCGGAACTTGGCCTTAAGCTAACTCCACTTGTACAACTTTTTGGACTTGAAATTTTTAGAGAGTTTTGGTACTATATTTCTGAATGTGGAGGGCCAAAGTATAGGGTTGTATTTATAGGGTAGGATTAGGGTTTTGTGAGTGAAGAAAGAATTAAAAATGCATTAAAATTTGGTTTAATGGCGATTTTGAATTCTCTAGATAATTGCAGGGAAAACAAACAGACTGGGGTTAATGGGATAGGCCAACAGGTGTTAGGGCAATAAAAAAAAATTGCATTTTACCCTGATTAAACTGGCGGCACCGACCTATTGTTAAATCTCGCCAGTCCATTCACCTTGATTGGTGTCTGGATTTTTGCCACGTGTCCTAGTCGTCTCATATACCTCAGTGCATATGTTTGATTTTGTTGTGACTTTTCATTTTACGTGCAGTGCACGTGTAAACCTTTGGGCTTCTAAAAGTTTAAAAGAAAATCAATAAAAAATATATGTGGCTGGGGGGATTCGAATACATGAGCTATGTCACAGCAGTGCAAGGCTTTACCAATGAGCTACAAGTATTTTCTTGCTGTTCAAAAGCAATTCAAATACTTATAGCATACACAGGGTTGCAAATACTCATTTATACATTAACTTTTAAACAAATTCTTCTGGAAATTAAAACAGAGTCGTTACAATGTCCCCAGAGTTCACCTACTCATAATCTGTGTGTTATAATTTAAGAACTTTATTTTGGTTAAGAATAGCAATTCCGTTATTCTTTGCACCTACCTAATCAACACTTGATATATGTAAATATCAATGACATCGTTTTGAAAAATTATATCCTACTTTATCAAATAAAGAGACGGATATAAGAGTGTTTAAAAGTTGATGTACTATAACAGCTATTTAAAACGAAAAGTTCGCCGTTAGGTAAACGTGGTGATTTCCCCAATAGCAACAATTGTTCCGAGTTCTGACATTGGGAAACAAATCACCCTTTTCCCAGTACTTGACTCCTTCTCATCTTTTGTAACATCTTACAGATGTGGGGTTTTAATCCGGTATCCATATATTCAGGAGTTGAAAGTGTCTAAGAAACAGTTTTCAATCATATCCATATATTCAGGAGTTAAAGGTGTTTAAGAAACAGTTTTCAATCATGTCCACTCAGAAAAATTGAAACATCAAATGTTTCATGGGGTTGCGGGTGTTCCTTGTAATGCCTTTATAATACCCAGACTACCGACTGTAGTTGTAATGTCCTTTCCCTCACAATTATCTCTTTCAGTGTCTCTCTATCTTACCTTCTGTGTACCAGACTTGTGCTGGTTGGTTTTCTTCTCTCCATTCCTATTAGCACCAGCATTAAGATTGGAAGAAGACTATCCAATAAGCACAACTGGTATACACTCCTTACTCATAAGAAGCTTTCTAACTCGAGATAAGATAGAAGAGAGAGGCAAATGAACAATTCATCCACTCCAGAATCAGTAGCCATCCCTATAATGAAACAATTCTTTGGGTTTGTATCTAACCATACAATGGACTCTAAACAATATGGATTTCTATACTGAATACAGAGGGTTCTGGAGTAAGTGAAAGGGAAGTGGGAGGGGTAAGGTCATTTGCGACATTGTCGCGAATTAAGGTAGAAATGACATGCCAAAAGTCGTTGATCGTAAAAAGGTACAATTAAAATTTGGTTTATGAATTATAGTTTTAAGGTAAGTCAAAAGTCGCTGCCAGAGAGAGAAAAGAAACACTTCTCATGCATTCTATCAAGATTAGATTGGTTTATATTTTCATCTAATCAATATGGCTTCTATTATTCTGTTAAATCCTCCTTCAAAACCTAAAAGGAGAATTAGCCAAGATTATTTATGAAATATCTCCCGTAAGTAACTATTACTCACAGTGGGAATCGGGATCCAAAATATCATAGCATGGTAATCTTGATTAAAGATCAACAAATTACCCTGCTCCATAGAAAGCATGCAATCTCATTATAAGTTTCGATAGTTGAAACTCCTGATATGGTTTTTTCCCCTAGGATTCTAAGACCTTGACCACATACCAACAAATCAAAGAGTCATAATCAAGTTCAACCCATCATTTCGTGATTGGTTTAGACCCATCCATACAAACCCTTGACTAGAGGCCAACAAAGTTATACGATTGTCCTAACCAATCGCAACTCATTCTAGCATGAAGATATCACTTAGCTACCGTGCACTACGCCTCGACTAAACACCAACAAACGTTGCACGAATACTAAGTACTTTACTTCATGAAATGACAAAGGGTTACGGTTGGTTTTGAAGAAAACTATTAACATAATAAACTTGATCTCATCATAGGAACCGAATAGTTTTGCAAATTTATAGTTACGTAGACTATTACTTAAGTGCGGATTATCCGTGAAGAGAGTAGAGCTCTTACCTCATTGATTGAGGTGCAGGATATTCTTAACTGAATACCACTGTGCAAAGCAATACGATACGGCTATTCAATTTGCAAACTTATAGTAACACAATCTTTTGCCAAAGAGGTCACTCCCTGTGAATGGATCTTGGCTCTTTCGTCGTCGAATGAGGTGCATGATATTCCTAACCGAATACCTCGATGCAAAGTAAAAGAATCGACTATAACACCAATATCTAATAGGTAGTTTTTACAATGTGTTTTAGGTTTATTTAACCTTGCATTAATCCTATTAACGCAATCCCATTATATAAATAATCACATTATCTAGTATCTTCCTTCTCACAAAGTTACAGAAAAGGTATAAAAAGAAAATAGAATGCACATATACGCCATCCGCATTCGCCAAGGGGCCCCAGGTCTTCATTGTAAGGTTACTTAACTTACGGCAAGGCGAGGGCATGGTTAGCGCGGATGCAACACGTATATATCATATATATATATATATATATATAATATCACATATATCAATATATCATCACACGCATATAATCACATTGCAGCATGCAGGAGAAATCATCACAGGCAGGTAATAATATCACAAGCAAGTAATGAAAATCACACAGATGGAATGGTCGGATTACCTAGGAATCTAGCATTTCGTTCGAACTATCAAACGAAACGTGACATTCCCTGGTTGCATGAATAGCCAGTGCGCAGCTAAAAGCAGACCCCTATGAGTGCGGCAAGCCATCCGCCAATCCGAGAAACAAGGCAACCCAGCATCATCACCATGAGGGGGCTACCCAGCACTTTCTCAAATCCGGTGACTTGAGCACTCCTCCGCGGGTCTATCCTGTTGGATATGTATGCCCTAGAGGCCTGTATTGTATAGGATATTAGGGATATGTATGTACAGGAAAATCTTGCTCTGTTGTATATAGTATATTATTTGTGTTGTCTTTATCCTGATTTGTGTATTTCTTTCTATTGATGATCTATATTGCATGTACATATTGATAAGGACTCGATACAGTAGTAACTATTATGATTTGAGTTTATCTTAACATGTGCATATGTTATTCTCGATCTAACATATGGCGGTTACATGTTGATAAAGCCCGTAGGATTTTGCTTGACTACCAGTGTTATGATGGCGATCATACTTGTGGGAGCTGGGTAGTCCATAAGCACATCCTTAAAGGTCCCAAGTCACAGGAGTATCGAGATCGGGAATCGATACTCTAGAGTAGACTTGTGTATACATTTCTAGATCCCGACGAGAGAGGTGGTTGGTCCCACAACCATTGGTGTGATCACCTAAGATTATATACAAGTGCTCATTGGGGGTGAGTACACTGGACAGACTCGCCGAGAACTTCTAGATGGTATTATAACTATCGTCAGATTGTGGTTCTCAGGTGACATGAGTACAAATTAGTCTTAGGACCCGAGGTCATCGTTTGTCTCGTGTGAGTTCCTACATGCTTTGATCACTACTCTACCATGGCTCTATCGAGTCGTGCAAACAGGTTTTGGTTGGGTACAGTTCGAGCCACATGGAGGCAGTGAGTGATTGTTTGGGATTCTTCTCTTCCGGTATTGGGAGTCGATATCGCACTGTGTCCGGTTGGCTAGAACCATAAGATCTTGGCCAAGGCAGTTGAGAACTACCGATGGTTAGATCAGTAGTTTCTCAGAATGGTCCTGAGCTAAATCGACACGACTTATCGGATCAGTAGGGGTCTGACGTTTACCACCCCTAGACCCGGTATGCGATACTCTTAGACGGAGAGACATATTTCGATATGTATATTCTAATGTTATCCAGATTTTTCTATTGGACAGTTGATATTGGCGGGCTTAGGATTAAGCATGTTCATTAAATCGGATATTGATTTAATGCTAATATTATTTTGGTGATATTATTCTATCTCTTGGGTATTCGTATTTTGATATGAATACGGGTATGTATATACGGTAGAAAGTATTTTGTATTTATACAAAATACCTTCTAGAAGATGACACCCCATCTTGCATTTTTCTATTTTCTTGAAAATAGAAAATGAGGTGGAAAAGGAAGACGGCATGAAGCATGACATGAAGAATGGTCTTGGCATTTATTGTTGTTACTATTGAAGTATGGTTGATCCTGAAATGAAAAGGAAATACTTCATAAAAGAAAAGAGTTAGCCATTCTTATGATTATTCTTCACTTGCCATTCTCTCTCATCTTTGAGAGCTCTTTCATTCTCTTCTTTTGAGTTCATCTTCAACTCAAAACCTTACCATTCTCATGTGTTGAGAAACAAGGGGTTTTAAGATAGAAAATCACTACTAATATCACTACATCTGCTTAGTAACCTAGACCAGCAGATTAGGTCACTAAGTTACTTCATTTGCGAAGCCTAGTTTGGATCAAGAACTCTTGGATAGATCATCTAGGATCAAGAAGGCGATCTAGCAAGTTTGATCAAGATCACTTAAGGAGCTAAAGAAGAGGAGTGAAGACCCGAAGGACACGAGTCCCTAGGTATAACTACTTATCACAGTAGCTAGATCCCTGTAGAAAGCTAGTCTCGGTTAATGGTTAGATTCTAGGACTAGTTTTCTAGCGCTGGATTTTTAAAAGGTTAAAGTTTTTCGTTCTGCAACGGCCGGGGTAGGCGGCCAGGACGCTAGGAAACCTAATATGGTATCAGAGCCGGTTCATAAATCTTAACTAGCTAACTTGCACTAATTTAGAATTTCAATCGACAAAATTATCTGAATCATATTTCCAAAAACCCTGGTTGCTGTTCGAATTTTGAGGTTGTTCAAAAAATATTTTCAGTGAGCTTAAAAATATGTGCAGGGTTTTTCTGAGCCAAGATTTTTTTTTAGTTTTCAGTCAACAAAACGACCGCTAATCCGCGGCCATATAGCTCATTTGGCCGCGGATCCGCGGGCAATTTGTGGCAAAAAGGCTCCAAATATTTTCAGGGGTTCTTGTTTCTGGAAATGTGATTTTTAGTATATTTGGTTTCTGCACAGATTTGTTTGTGTACTGATTTGTACATAGGGCATATGCGGAAAGTTTTAATCGATTGAAACTCTAAATTCTTGCTTTTATTTGTATTTGTTTCTGCGACCGTGAATATCATAGCGGTATAATCCGACTGATTGCTATATATACAATCAGACGGGTTTACGAACATGATATTCACGTCGATGTTCTGTGTTGCACTGATGTTGTGGATGGATTGTCGTGGTGGATAGCCTGTAATGCAATGGTAGTTGTACAGTTCAGATTCATTTGTATATTCATTATTGCGGGGCGAGCGTCCGACATGTGGACTTCCGTTTCTGCCGAATTGTATATAATTTTATTGGAGCACGACCGAGTTGAGGTCAATGTCACCATTTTATATATACTTTTCTTTTCTGTACTAGGATTATCCCGTGGAGAAGTGCTCGAATAGCCGGATTCTAGAGGGCAACGGACCCGCATCTCATGGCGTTGAGACAGAAAGGGCCTTACTCTAGAATTAGCGGGCTATTTGCCGCACTCGTTGGGGGTATAGGATGACCTATGGAGGGGTGCTCAAGTTACCGGATTCCGTGAAGTACTGGGTGGTCCATTCACTTTGTTGATTGGGGTTGCCTCACTTCCTGGATTGGTGGGTAACTTGCCACGCTCGTAGAGGTCTAGGTTTTTCATTGCACTGGCTATCCACACGACCGGGAACGTCGGGTCTCATTTGCGGCTCAAATGAAACCCGAGGCTCCAAGATTATCCGCTATTCCTTGTTGCATTGCTGTTATGTGATGTTGCTTTTATCATGCCTGTGACGAATGGTTATATTTATATATTTATATATACTAGTAGATGTTGTATATGTTTTGCATTCACGCTAGTCCTGCCCTCGCTCTGTCGGTTGTTAAGTAACCTAACGGCGCATGACGGAGCTCCGTAGCGAAAGCGGATGGAATATACATATATTTTGTTTTCGTTATTTTCTGGTATGATAGGAATTAATTGATTGGACTGCGTTAATTTTAATTAATGCAAGAAAAGAAACCTAAAAGATGTTGTTGGAACAAATTTTTAAAAACTAGTCATATTATTTCGCTTTGCAAGGTGGCATTTGGTTAGGAATATCCAGCACCTCATTCGAGGAGGCAAGAGCCTAGATCCCTTTACGGAGAGTGACCTCTTGAGCAAAAGTTTATGTTGGTATAGATCACTTGGTTTTCTTCAAAACCATTAGTTTTTAAAAAGCGGAGCTTAAACCACTCCTTTTCAAAACTACTTGGTTCCTTCAACGATATCAAGTTCATTAGGTTAAAGGGTTTTTTGCCAAAAACCCAGCCGTAGCCCTCCGTCATTTCTTACAAGTGCTACTTACTATTCGTGCTGTGTATGTTGACCGTGTCAAGGCGTAGTGTACGGTAGCTGAGAAGTACTTTTTTGTGGCATATGATGCGATTGGTTAGAATAGTCGTTTGACCATTTTGACTGTGTCAAGGGTCATGTGGGTGGGTCTAATACAATCTAGGATAATGACGGGTTGAACTTGACTAGCGACTTATGACATGTAGACTGTGCCAAGGTCATAAGCCGTTAGGGGCAAAAACTACATTGGGAGTTTCAAACATACATGAAACTTGCTAGTGTTGCATACCTTCTGGAGTGTGGTGACTAGAGTGGCTTCCATCTAGGTTATCACGCGATGATAGTTGGATCCCGATCCCACAGATGAGTAGAATTACTCTTGGGAGATATTTTTCACTTCACAATTAGCTAACCTATTAGGTGTCTAGAAAAGTGTTAACGGGGCTACGCTTCTGCGGAAACGAGATTTATTTTAATTAGGTCTGTGCGAGAGCACTGGGAACCTCTTTAGGAGTAGCAATACTCACCAGGCTGAACGGTTAGCGAACTTGTATGGTGCGAATGATCCCGACTAGTTTTCCTTTTAAAGGTTTGAAGGAAAATTTAAGGAAATAGTTGTAGCCATCCTAATTAGATAAAATAATAACCTGTTAGATATATGTTTGCCCTAGAGGCCATTATTGATGATATAGTAGATGCTTGGATATATATATAGAGGACTTTCTTGCTCGACATGATAGTATGCTATCAGGTAACCTTTATCTTAACATGTAGATTGGTATTTATACTGTCTGTCTCTTACATGTTGATAAAGCCCTTAGGATATGTACTTGACTACCAGGACTATGATGAGATCATACTAGTGGGGCCAGGGTGGTCCATAAGTACATCCTTTAATCAGTTCCTAGTCATGGGAATATCGAGACCAGGACATCGATATTCCAGTGTAGACTAGTGTGTACGTTTCTTGTCCCTTAGAGGGCGATGGTTGATCACACAACCATTGGTGTATGACATCAAAGATTGTACACATGTGCTCATTGGAGAATGGGTGCATCGAACAGGACTCGCCGAGGACTTCTATGTGGTAGTATACCTATCGTCAGATAGCAGTCCTCTGGTGACACTGGTACAGGTTAGTCTGTAGACCAGAGATCATCATAGAGTCTTGTGTGGCTTCTACTGTGCTTTGATTTCCTCCCTACTACGGCTCAAAGGAGTCGTGCAAACATATGGATTTTGGGTACAGTCCCGAGTCACATCGAGGCAATAAGCGATAGGAGGGGTTTCGTCTCTCCCAGTATTGGGTGTTGATGTTGCGCTATGCTCGATTTGCTATAACTGGAAGTCCCTGGCCAGGGCTGCTGCTGAGATTTACTGATAAGAGTTATCAGTAGTTTCTCAAACCGTTATAGGCCAGACATCGACATGACTTATCACGTTACCGGGGCCTGACGTTTACCACCCCTAGACATGATATGCGACATATCAGACGAAGAGACCGGACTGTACGGTAGTGTTACTGATAGGCTTCATGGAGTGTATGGATGAGCTTGCTTGTTGATTTTCATATCGCTCAATACCCGGGTAGCCGTTACGTCCAGCTAGTGCCGCTGACGGCTTGTAGGTGATTGATGTGATCATTACCTACTGTTGGCGTATTGACGAGTCTTTAGAGTCCCACACAGAAGTTTCCTGATTCGAGCGAAACGAAGTAGGGCACATATGTTGATATATGCGTGGGCCTGATTAAATATGAGTATGTGATACCTTATTGTAATCTGGCAATTATCTGTTATCGGTTCGGTTATATGTGATATAACTAGATTGTCGAAGCAAGTGTTGATTTGATAATGTGATATACAGATGAATGATATTAGTCGGTCATATGTGATATAACCGGATTATTAAATCAAGTGTTTATTTAATAATGTGATATATATTATATGTGATATAATTATATCTTAACTAATATCATTAGCTCACTAATTGTTCTTCAATATATATATATATATATATGATATATATATATATATATATATATATGATATATATATATATTAATATATATGATATATAATAATAATAATAATAATAATAATAATAATAATAATAATAATAATAATAATAATAATAATAATAATAATAATAATAATAATAATAATAATGAAGCATGGCTTGATTTTCTATTTTTGAGAAAAATAGAAATGAGGTGTAAATTGAGAGTATGGTTGCAAGCATGGGAGTTATATTTGTTTATTCATCTTGACTTACTATTCAAGTATGGTTGCAATTTTATATTGCAAAATTCCATGCTTGAATGAGTGGGGGTCAAGAGTTGCCATTCATTCTTTGCCCATTCTCAACACTTAGCCATTTTGCTTGCTTTGTTCCTATGGTTGCTCTCTAGCTTCTTCTTCTTCCTCAATCCTATGGTTCAAGCTTCAACCCTCACAAGTAATGTGAACCATGAAGTTTGAACACAAACTAGTGAGCAAATTAAACCCCTACTTCACCATCACACATTAGATTAGCAATTTGATGCGGAATGTTGCCTTCACTAATGAGATTAGTGAAGGGTTAGCTTGAGCTTGTGGACTTCGGATGGATCGTCTTTGGCGCGAAGATCATGAAGGAGGTTCGTTCAACTCGAAGAGGAGCCTAGTAGAGTCGCGCGGACTTCAACCCGGAGCTATTAAAGAGAAGGACTCGAACTACAAAGGTTGTATGCTCTTTTCTTCTCTTTAGTTAATCACATCACAACGACAAACCCTTAATAATCTAGTAAAGATCTTGTTAGTTTAACTTAGCACCTAATAAAAATTTGAATTTGGCATGCTTATTGCCTCTAGAACCTCATGGTGGTGCTAAGGTCAACTTTCATGGTATCAGAGCCAAGATAGAACATTGGGTAACTTGTAGCGACATTAGAAATCCGCCGTTTTTGTTGCGAAAAAACTGCCGATAAAAACAGTTTTAAAAATGATGTTTTAAGTTTTTTGCATACTCCGTGGGCTCACAGTTTGAACCGAGAAACTGCTGGGTGTTGCGTGCGCACCTCGGGGACACCCCGGGGGGACCAGAGGCTGGACCCACACCCCAAGATCACCACAAGGTGGCCTTGGGGGTGGGTGACCCGAGAGCACCCCAACTGGGTGCTCTCGGGTTTGCCTACCCTAAGGGGCACTTCGTGGTGGCCCCTGGGGATGGGTACCCCTCTTAGGCCCCCTATTTGACATTTAATTTTGGTATCTTTGCTTCTGCGAAGATTTGGGCGGGTTTCGAGTTCGTTTCGACTCCCGGATTGGCTTAAAACGATTGGTTTTTGAACTTTAGCTCACTAGATTTTTCAAGTCTTGGAAAAATTGGTTAAATTTGCTAATTGCGTGCAGAATTCTAATGTTGCGGTTAATTTACTAGCTTTGTGATGTGTGTGATACAATTATTAGAATCCGGATTAATTTGTTTTATGAAAACTAGTTAGTATAATGTAAAGCTATCCGTTTAGTCTCAATTGATCGATTGCCACGAAGTTTTGATTCGGATCAAAACTCCGTCCCAATTGCGTATTGTATGCGATCACTAAGTCGGGAATCTTGTTGAATTATCCGACAACCAATTGAAAAGAGTTTTCAATTTGAGACTAAAATGCAAGTTTTATAAGTTAGGCATAAAATCCGGAATATGAGATATTCCGGGTTTATGATGTCTAAGGATATTGCGGATTCTAATTATTGTAGTTTTCTGTTTTCTTTTCTCCGACCGTAAGTGTAATATATGGGGTATCCCAATCTCGTTGCTATATAACAACGAGTTTTAGAGATACGCATATTTGCTTACGTTGATGATATGTGATATCATGTGTTGCTGTTGATATGATTTATTGGATCGTCGTGAAAGAATAGCCGGGTTTTTTTTATGTGAGATGGGGGGTTTTTATTTTAATTCATGTAAAATCTGTACATAATATTCTTTTATTGAGATACTTCCGGGTTGAGTATGATGTCACCAATGTTGTATATTATTTACTTTTCCGCATTAGGATAGACCCAAGACGGGGAGCACAAGTAACCGGGTTCTAGAGTCCAGTGGGAGACCATCTCAAGGAGTTGAGACCGGGTCTCCTAACTCTAGAATTGCCAGGGTTACTTGTCGCTCTTGTAGGGGTCTAGGGATGTGGGTTTGGCTATTCATCACAACTGTGGAATCCGTATTTTACATTATTGGCTAAATTTAAAACACGGACATCCTAGTATATCCAATGTTTCATATGTTGCTTCTGCTGTTTGTTTCTGTGATGTTGATCATATAACTGTGTGAGACGAATGTAATATTATATATATGATATATAATAAACGTTACTTATATTTTGCACCCACGCTAGTCCAGCCCCCACTCTGCCGGTAGTTAAGTAACCTAACGGTGCATGACGGGGCCCCGTGGCGTATGCGGATGGCATAAGAGTACGTTCTATTTTCGTTTCATTTTTCTGTAATGTTTAGGAAACATTAAATGATGGGACTTCATTAATGAGATTAATGAAAAGAAAGAAACCAAAAGATGCTGTAGAATCAAATTTTCAAAAAAGGTAGCTATAGTGTTTGCTTTGCATAGTGGTATTCCATGATGAATATCCAGCACCCCATTCGATGAGGAAAGAGCCGAGATCCCTTCACTGGGTGTGACCTCTTTAGCGAAACTAGCAAATGCTACAACCCACTCGGTTTTGTTTTTGACAGCTTCTCTAGTTTTTGCTTTGCATAGTGGTATTCCAGAATATCCTGCACCTCATTCGATGAGGAAAGAGCCGAGATTCCTTCACCAGGAGTGACCTCTTTAGCGAAACTAGCAAAAGCCTAAAAAACACTCCTTTTCAAAATCACTTGATTCCACAACGATATCAAGTTCATTACGCTCATGCTTTTCTTAAAAACTTGCGTAGCCCTCCGTCATTTCAGATAAGTACTATTTTAGTATTCGTGCTACGTTTTTTGGCCTGCGTCAAGGCTTAGTGTGCGGTAGCTGATTAGTGCTTATCTGCTAGCATGTGATGCGATTGGATTGGGGTAGTCGTACAGCGCTGTTTAGCCTGTTGAAGGGTCATACGGGTGGGTTTAATTCATTCAAGAAATGAACGGGTTGAACTTGACTAATGCCCTATGGTTTGTTGGCCTGCGTCAAGGTCATAAGACGTTAGGGGTAAAAACATTATCGGGAATTTCAAGTGTTGAAATCTGCAATGAGATTGCATACCTTCTATATGATAGTTGGATCCCGATACCCACTGCGAGTAAGAGTTACTCCTGGAAGAATTTTGCACTTTACAATTAGCTAATCAGGTAGGTGTCTAGAAAGGTGTCAACGGAGCTATACCTCTAGGAAAATAAGGTTTATTTTAATTAGGTCCGTGCGAAAGCATGGGAAACCTCTCTCGGAGTACCGATACCTGCCTGGCCGAACGATTGGAGAATCTTTAGGGTGTAATTAATCCCGGCTAATCTTACTTTTTAGGGTTTGAAGGAACATTTGATAAAAACAGTGGGATCCATCCTGATTAGATAAAATAACCAATCTAATCTTGCAAAGAGCGCACGCAAAGTGATTACCCTTCTCTTTCTCTTGGTAGTGATCAATGAAATGACTTAATCAAGATAATAATATGGATGTATTGACCGAACCTACTTATTATACTGGGCTAGGTTCCGCTCTATCTTATGATTTTCATAAGTCTGAGCAAGGAATAGGGGAATATACGGATTCCCACGCCACCCAAACGAAAAATAAGCATGTTGATGCATTGTCTTCGGGTGTGTTCGTAACCAAGAACTGTTTCTCAGTTACCTCTACGTCCTGGGTATTGGATACCGGATCAGGATCCCACACATGTAATTTGTTACATGGGCTATAGACAGGTGGAGAACTGGGAAAGGGTGATATGTCTCTAGTAGTAGAGAATGGTGCAATTGTTGCAGCCAAAGCAGTTGGCAGACATCACCTGGTGTTACCAACTGGTAATACATTGATTCTTAGCGACTGTTATTTCATACCAATAATATTATGAATATTTTCCTAAATCAAGTGTTGATTGGGTATGGTATGTTGTATAACAGTATACACGTTCTGACTCAAACTACAGTTCTAAACGTACAGAACACACAAGAAGAACAGTTTAGAAATGAACGAAGTCTTCTTGTGGTATTGTAGACTGGGTCATATCGATGAAACGAGACTAGCAAAAGTTCCATAAGGATGCATATTTGAATCCGTTCGAATTTACATCTTATGAAACATGCCAATCATGTCTCAAAGACCAGGTGAGCAAATCTCCGTTTACTGGAAATGGAGAAAGAGCTACTGAACTCTTGGACAGATACATGGTGATGTATGCGGTCCTATGTCTACACATGCCAGGGATGGTTCCGCATACTTTATTACATTCACCGATTTTCTCTCAAGATATGGACATGTGTTCTTGTTGAAATATAAATCTGAATTTTTTGATAATTCCAAGGAATATAAGGGCGAAGATGAGAACCAGATGGGTAAAGGTATTCAAATCCTTCGATATGATCGGGGAGAAGAATAGTGGAGCACGGAATTCCGTGACTATTTAAAAGAGAATGAGATTCTCCCTCAGATTACTCATCCGTATACACCACAGCACTACAGTATATTGGGGTGGAGGAATCGCACCCTATGAGATATGGTGCGCTCTATGATGAGTACTGCTGAGTTACCTATTTCCTTTCAGGGACATGCACTTGAGAAAATGCATACCTATTGAATAAAGTTCTGATCAAATCCATTGCCTACCACTCTATATGAGATATGGAATGGGCAGAGACCATCTCTTAAACGAGTTAAGATATGGGGCTGTCCGGCCTATGTTGAAAAGCGAAATCCAGACAAGCTCGAGGCAGGGTCAGTTCTGTGCATGTTTGTAGGATATCCTAAACACTCGCGAGGGAATATCTTCTACCACACCAAGGAACAAAAGGTGTTTTGTTTCTCGACATGCCACCTTTTTAGAAAAAGAATTTCTTGTGAAAGAAATTATTGGCAAAGAGTTAGAACTGGAAGAAGTTCTAGCAAAGCAAACTATAACTGACGATTTGATGGAATAGGAGGATTCCATAGTCCCTGATGAACCGAAGCCACTCTGCAGATCTAGTTAGGTTTCTCATCCACCTGTGAGATACTACGGTTTTCTCGTAGATGGTTGGAGCGAGGATTGCATCATGGAGATGATGACCCAACTAATTTTGAGCAGGCCATCATAAGTGGAGACTATATGAAATGGCTGGATTCTATGTGATCTGAGATGGAATCCATGTACACCAGCAAAGTGTTGACTTTGCATGTTGCTCCTGAAGGGGTAAAACTGTAAGTCCATGTCACGCACCCCACGATCTTGCGGGGAGGCGGAATATATGAAAAACGATTATCAAAGCTTCGTAACACGGACTTGAGCGAATGAATCGTATCTAAACCGTTACTAGCAAACTACGAGAGGTTTAACTACTCGGATTCGAAGTTATACCTCACGTTACTTGTCCTTCGGGTCATCATCGCTGTCCTCCATTCCTCGTAGGCTCCTTGGAACATCGGCACCTCAACAGCCTCTTCGAGTCAAAGACGATCCACTCGAGAGCTCCTTTTCCAAGCTTGATCTCTAACTTGAGATAACTAGGTTGCTCAAAGTGCTAATCTAAGCTACCTAGGGGATATAGAGTGAGGTTATGGATATATTAGTCTATCTAATCCTTGATCTCAACACATAAGAAGGGAGGGTTAGGGTTTCAAGAATGATAGAGCTTGAGGAGAGAGAAGGTGATGATAAGAATGATATTGAATAATGAGCTCATTTGAATATAACAACCATAACAATTTATCAAATAAATAATTTAAATGATTAATCATCATGGTTGATGCATTCACCTTGTGTGATTCATCATATGACTCATTAACTAATTAATGCATCATTTAATACCATGGATGAATCACACAAATGAGTCATTAAGCAATAAATGCTTTGCCACCTTAACCCCCAAGTCACCACGCTTCTAGAAGCTTCCCGAAAAATTACGAGAACGCCCCTCCAATCCGTGAAAACACGGGAAAACTTTAGACTGTATAAATCCAATAACCCGATACTAGAATCTGGCTTAAACCAAAACCGGCTAGTAAAAACTATCCGAACGCCGCACGTGCGTTTAAACACGTATGCGTCCGAACCCTTGTCGTAAAACCATACGACCTTTATATCGTTTCGCCTGGAGCAGGGAAACTCTCTGTGTGGTACTCTAAAGACTCGACACTACGCTGGCAGTGGGCTTAACCACAGACCGCAAACGGCACTAGCTGTACGTAACGGTTCCCAGGTAGATGTCGATAAGAAGGCCGATGAAGAAACCATCCGAACTCCTACTGAGCCTGTCCGTGACAATATCCGTGCAGTCTGGTCTGTTCGTCTAAGAGTATCGCATGTATGGTCTAGGGAGGTGGAGAACGTCAGACCCCTAATAACCGTACAAGTCATACCGGTATGGCTCAAGACCATTTGAGAATCTACTGATCAGTCCACCAGTAATTCTCCATCAGCCCTGGCCAGGGACTTATGGTAATGACCAACCGATCACAGTACGATATCAACCCCTTATACCGGGAGAGACGAATCCCTAACAGTCGCTCACTGCCTCCATGTGGCTCAGGACTGTACCTAACTAAAACCTGTTTGCACGACTTCTTTGAGCCATGGTAGGGTAGTAATCAAAGCACAGTGGGAACTCACACGAGACAAATGACGACCTTAAGCAACAGATTACCTGCACACATGTCACCTGAGAACCGCTATCTGACGTTAGGTATAATACCATCCAGTCAGTTCTCCTGCGAGTCCTGTCCGGTGTACCCATAACACAACGAGCACCTGTATACTATCTCCAGTACGACGTACTGATGGCTGTGGGACAGACCATCTCCCGAGCTGGGAGGAGAAGCGTATACACTAGTCTACTCCGGAGTATCGATGCCCTGTCTCGATAATCCTATGACTAGGGATAAGTATAGGATGTTGCTTATAGACTACCCAGCCCCCACTAGTGTGACTGCCATCACAACGCTGGTAATCAAGCAAAGATCCTATGAGCTCTACTAATATGTATAAGTGATACGTTACAAGAAACATATGCACATATTAAAGTAGACAAAACCAAGTAGCATACTACCATGTTTAGCAAGACTGTTATATACAACTGTGAATATCCCAAGCTTCCATTAAGCAATATACAAACTAGTATGATACAATAATGGCCCCTAGGGCATATACACTAATAATCTCCCACTTGCACTAGGGCCATGAGCTGGCATATCGTAGACCTATCATCTCTAATAGCCTCTCGAACTGTGTCTGAGGAATGTCCTTTGTGAATGGATCAGCAATGTTATTCTCCGTCTCTACTCTCTTCACCTCGATCTCCCGGCGATGTACAATCTCCCTGATCAGGTGATACCGCCTTAAGATGTGTCTGGACTTCTGATGGGACCTGGGTTTCTTCGCTAAAGCTATAACGCCGTTGTTGTCACAATACAGAGGTATTGGATCAACACTGGTAGGAACCACCTGAAGTTCTGTGAGGAACTTCTTCATCCAGACAGCTTCTTTTGCGTCATCGCAAGCAGCTATGTACTCCGCTTCCATTGTTGAGTCAGCAACGGTCTCCTGCTTGGAACTTTTCCAATAGACCGCCCCTCCATTGAGGGTAAAGACATAACCCGACATGGATTTGGAGTCATCCTTGTCACTCTGGAAGCCGGAGTCGGCAAAGGCCTCAATCTGGAGGTCTTTTCTGCCATATACCAAGAACATCTCCTTAGTCCTCCTCAGGTACTTGAGAATGTTCTTTACTGCTATCCAGTGCTTCTCCCCTGGGTTTGTCTGATACCGGCTCACAACGCTTAATACGTATGCTACATCTGGTCTGGTACATAACATCGCATACATTATAGAGCCTACCGCTGAAGCGTAGGGTATAATCAACATGCGATCCCTTTTCAAATTAGTCTTTGGAGACATCTCTTTGGAGAGGGTGATTCCGTGAAAAGCCGGTAGGTTACCGCGCCTAGAATCTTCCATACTGAATCTTTTCAATATGGTGTCTATGTACCTGGACTGCGAAAGTCCCAACATCCTCTTTGATCTATCACGATAGATCTGGATCTCAAGAATGTAGGTGGCATCACCCAGGTCTTTCATAGAGAACTTCTGTGACAAGAATCTTTTGACTGACTGTAACATAGGAATATCATTTCCTATTAGGAGAATATCATCCACGTACAAAACGAGGAATACTACAGCTCTCCCTTCAATCTTTTTGTATATGCATGGTTCATATGGATTTTTGATAAAGTTAAATTCTTTGACAGCATCATCAAAACAGATGTTCCAACTCCGCGATGCCTGCTTTAGTCCATAAATGGATTTAAGCAGCTTGCATATTTTACCGCTGCTCCCACTCTGAATGAATTCCTCTGGCTGATCCATAAAGACGCACTCTTCCAAATTTCCATTTAGAAAGGCCGTCTTTACGTCTATCTGCCAGATCTCATAATCGTGGAAGGTAGCAATAGCAAGAAGGACCCGAATGGATTTAAGCATAGCCACCGGAGAAAAGGTTTCGTCATAGTCCAAACCAGGTCTTTGACGGAAACCCTTTGCAACAAGTCTAGCCTTATAGGTTTCAACCTGTCCATCTACACCAATCTTCTTTCTGAAGATCCATTTGCATCCTACGGGTTTTACCCCATCTGGAGCAATGTCCAAAGTCCATACTTTGTTAGTGTACATGGATTCCATTTCGGTCCGCATTGCATCCAGCCATTTTACCGAGTCGCCACTCTGAATGGCTTGCTGGAAGCTAGTAGGGCCATCATTATCAATGACGCAATCTTCTCGATCCACGTCTATGAGAAAACCGTAGTATCTCTCAGGCGGATGAGACGGCCTACTACTCCTGCGGATAGGCGCTGGGATGTCCGGTTCACCTGAACCTTCTTGTTCTACCAAGGTTTCAGTAATAGCTTGTGGTTCTAGAATTTCTTCCAGTTCTATTGCGCTCCCACTCTTCTGATTTTCTATAAATTCAGTTTCCAAGAAGCGGGCATGTTGAGAAACAAAGACCTTTTGCTCCTCTGCGTAATAGAAAAGATACCCCATGGAGTTCTTTGGATATCCCACAAAGTTACACTGTACTGAGCGTGCCTCGAGTTTGTCCGTATGCTGCTTCTTTACAAAAGCCGGACATCCCCATGTCTTAAGATACTTAAGACATGGTTTGTTCCCACTCCACATCTGATATGGTGTGGTAGGCACAGTCTTGGTTGGAACTCGGTTCAAAAGGTATGCAGCTGATTCTAGTGCATATCCCAAGAATGATTGCGGTAACTTAGCGTTACTCATCATGGAACGTACCATATCTAATAGGGTTCGGTTCCGTCTCTCCGATACACCATTATGTTGTGGAGTGTATGGAGGAGTAAGTTGAGAGAGAATTCCATTCTCTTTTAGGTAATCCAGGAACTCGGCACTCAAGTATTCACCACCTCGATCTGATCTCAGTGTCTTGATACTTTTGCATGTTTGTTTTTCTACTTCATTCTTATATTCCTGGAATTTTTCGAAGGCTTCAGATTTATGTTTCATTAAGAAGACATATCCGTACCTTAAAAAATCATCCGTAAAAGTAATGAAGTAAGAATAACCGCTTCGCGCATGTGTAGACATTGGACCGCACACATCACTGTGTATGAGCCCCAAGAGCTCGCTCGCTCTTACTCCGTGTCCAGTGAACTGAGTCTTTGTCATCTTTCCTTTGAGACAGGATTGACAAGTTGCATATGATTGATATTCGAACGGATCAAAATATCCTTCTGTATGTAACTTAGTCAACCTTCTCTCATTGATGTGACCCAGTCTACAATGCCATAAGAAAGCCTGATTTAATTCCGGAGACTTTCTTTTAAGTGTGTTCTGGACACTGAAAATCTGTACTTGATTCAATACGTATATCCCATTTTTTAATGTACCTGACCCAATCAGAACTTGATTTAGGTGGATGTGGACCACATCGCTTTCAAAAGTAAAATCATATCCTTCCTTAGAAAGTAAGGATACAGATATGATATTACAAGTCACACCTGGTACATAAAAACAGTTACGCAGAATCAATATCTGCCCAGTTGTCAGTCCAATATGATATTCCCCTACGGATTCAGCGTTCATGCTCATTCCGTTAGCAACCCTGAGGGTTATATCACCTATCCTGATAACCCTACGATTTCTCAGAGCCTGTAACGAATTACAGATGTGAGATCCTGATCCGGTATCCAATACTCAGGAAGTAGGGTTAACTGACATACAGTTCTCTATTACAAACACACCCGAAGCCGAAGCCACAACATGCTTCGAATCCTGGCTACTGGCTTTACTAGCCCTGCAATCTTTCTACCAATGCCCAATCCCATAACAATAGGAACGTCCCTCTTTTACTACATCCAGTCCCGAAACTTTTGCCCTTCTCTTTCCTTCTATTTCCCTGGTTTCCTTCAGGGTAGAAGGCAGAGACTGTAGAATCAAGTTAGTATCTGACCCGTTCTCCAACGTGGTCTTCAGGTCCTTGAGCTTATCAATATAGCTAGTCATTGTAAAGACGTTGTCCCCTACAGACGACCCAAAACCCAACCTCGCTTGAATTAATTCGTTCAAGGTCTCATATATTGCGATATGAGATTGCTCTCCATATAAATCTTTATGGATAAAGATGGAAACTGGGTCCATCTTCTCGTGCTACTTCTGGTATAAACCATCAACTGAAGCCAATACGAGGCACTTGACTTTCGCTTTATCCTTTTCCCTGGTCTGACGGATATCCATATCCGCGACGGTGGAAACTGGACCTGGGACGGCGGGATCTTAAGTAGTAATAGGGTGGTCCAGCTTGTCATAGGCAATGGACATCTGGACAGACCTTTGCCAGTTATATAAGTCAGATTCAGTCAAATTGTTATCTAGATGTAGCCTAGTCATGGTCACAAGGTCGCTGCAATTAGAGAGAGAGAAGAAAACACTTTAGCATGATGCTCTTGCAAGTTTAGAGTGGTTTTTAATTTATCTAAACAGGATGGCTCCCACTGTTTCTCGAATCCTTCCTCAAACCATAAAAGAAGAATTAGCCAGGACTATTCTCACCGTACAATACTTACTTAACCGTTCAGCCAGGCTAGTGTCGATACTTCGAGGGAGGTTTTCCAACGATTTCGCGATGTTCCTTAATTAAAGAACCTCTTTTCTCTGGGGGCATAGCCCCGCTGACACCTTTCTAGGCACCGACTTGGTTTATAGCATTGATCGTTAAGTGACGAATCTCCTGATAAGTAGCATGTACTCACAGTAGGATCGGGATCCAAATATCATCGTATGATAATGTTGAAGGAATCCTACCAATATTCATCAAACTCCAAATGGTATGCAACACTAGCAAGTTTCAGTTTCTTTAGAAACTCCCGATGTGGATTTTTGCCCCATGCTCTTATGACCTTGACTTTAGTCAACAAATCATAAGTCACATGTCAAGTTCTACCCGTCATTCTCCAGGTTAATTTGAACCCACCCATACATACCCTTGACTTTAGTCAACAAGGCAGTACGACTGTCCCAAACCAATGCATCTATCTATGCTACAGATAAATATTCAGCAGCTACCAATCATTATGCCTTGGCGAAGGTCAAAATACATAGCTTGAATACTACTGAATATTTAAATGAAATGACGGAGGGCTACGAATGGTTTTGGCAAAACCGTGAACGTAGTGAACTTGATATAATCGAAGGAACTTGATAGCTTTTAAAAGGAGTGGTTAAAGCTCCGTAATTAAAAATTCTGCTATTTTAAAATAACCGAGTGGTTTCTTTTAAATTTGTTCCAATGATTAAACTTTGGTTTATTTTCTTTGCATTATAATAATGCGTCCCATCATTTATCCTATCATTGCAGAAAACAACGAAAATACCACGTCCTCTTATGCCATCCGCATTCGCCACGGGGTCCCGTCATCACCCGTTAGGTTACTTAACTAACGACAGAGCGGGGGCTGGGCTAGCGCAGGTGTAAAACATAAGTGCTGTCTAATAGCTATCATATATAGATATTGTACATTCGTCAGACGCAATAATAAGCATTCCAGATCACAGATGAACTTTATTGGATATACAAGCAATCCGCGTTTGCTTTGAGCCTGCAACAAAAGACGGATTACACAGTTGTGATGAATAGCCATTACTCCACCCTAGACCCCTACGGGTACGGCAAACTACCCGCCAAGTGCCCGAAGTGAAGCGGTCTCCCTCAATAACGTGAGTAGGCCACTAAACACTTCAAAGTACCCGGTAGTTTGTTCACCCCACCTTGGGTCTATCCTAGGAGCATAAACAGTAAAAAGAAATAATACAACAGTGGCTACAACCGCAACCTGGATGTGCCCCGCAAAAGAATATTACATCATATTACAATTACATCGAATGAATGAATATAAAACACATCTCAAACCCCGGCTAATCATCATAACATTCCAATCAAGTCCATATACACAAAAAGTAAACATTACAGAAATGTGCAACCCCCTGCCAACCGACATACTAGCAGTTAGGGGAAGTTTACGAACACATTAAACATTATAGATAAAAACCCTATTAGCAAATAACTTAGAACATCGATCGACTTCCTTTTTCCGTGTCTACCCCAAAAGCAAACCAGCACTGAAGTAACCTGGGTAGAAATAGAACATTCTGGAAAACAGAAAACCAAAACATATGAATTACTGAGCAAATCCGAGTCAACTCGGAGTTGATTCGGATTTGCTCATCCGCGGCCAAAAGCACTATTTTGCCGCGGATCTGCGGCCATCTAACCGAGTTGAAGTCTCGTATTTTCCCAGAATTCTTATATTTCCTTGCTATGAATTTTAAGGTATATCAAATATCTTTTTTCGACAAGTTTAAAATTAACAGAAACTGTTAGGGTTAGGTTTTCGTTTTTCGCGTTTTTCCGTCGATCGAAACTCTAATTAGTTGCTAACAAGCTAGTAATGGTTTAGTTGTCTCTGATACCACTGTAAGTCCATGTCATGCACTCCACGATCTTGCGGGGAGGCGGAATATATGAAAAACGATTATCAAAGCTTCGTAACACGGACTTGAGCGAATGAATCGTATCTAAACCGTTACTAGCAAACTACGAGAGGTTTAACTACTCGGATTCGAAGTTATACCTCACGTTACTTGTCCTTCGGGTCATCATCGCTGTCCTCCACTCCTCGTAGGCTCCTTGGAACATCGGCACCTCAACGGTCTCCTCGAGTCAAAGACGATCCACCCGAGAGCTCCTTCTCCAAGCTTGATCTCTAACTTGAGATAAATAGGTTGCTCAAAGTGCTAATCTAAGCTACCTAGGGGATATAGAGTGAGATTATGGATGTATTAGTCTATCTAATCCTTGATCTCAACACATGAGAGGGGAGGATTAGGGTTTCAAGAATGATAGAGCTTGAGGAGAGAGAAGGTGATGATAAGAATGATATTGAATAATGAGCTCATTTGAATATAACAACCATAAAAATTTATCAAATAAATAATTTAAATGATTAATCATCATGGTTGATGCATTCACCTTGTGTGATTCATCATATGACTCATTAACTAATTAATGCATCATTTAATACCATGGATGAATCACACAAATGAGTCATTAAGCAATAAATGCTTATGCCACCTTAACCCCCAAGTCACCACGCTTCTAGAAACTTAGGAAAATTACGAGAACGCCCCTCCAATCCGTGAAAACACGGAAAAACTTTAGACTGTATAAATCCAATAACCCGATACTAGAATCTGGCTTAAACCAAAGCCGGCTAGTAAAAACTGTCCGAACGCCGCACGTGCGTTTAAACACGTATGCGTCCGAACCCTTGTCGTAAAACCATACGACCTCTATATCGTTTCGCCTGGAGCAGGGAAACTCTCTGTGTGGGACTCTAAAGACTCGACACTACGCTGGCAGCCACAGACCGTAAGCGGCACTAGCTGTACGTAACGGTCCCCAGGTAGATGTCGATAAGAAGGCCGATGAAGAAACCATCCGAACTCCTACCGAGCCTGTCCGTGACAATATCCACGCAGTCCGGTCTGTTCGTCTAAGAGTATCGCATGTATGGTCTAGGGAGGTGGAGAACGTCAGACCCCTAATAACCGTACAAGTCATGCCGGTATGGCTCAAGACCATTTGAGAATCTACTGATCAGTCCACCAGTAATTCTCCATCAGCCCTGGCCAGGGACTTATGGTAATGACCAACCGATCACAGTACGATATCAACCCCCTATACTGGAAGAGACGAATCCCTAACAGTCGCTCACTGCCTCCATGTGGCTCGGGACTGTACCCAACTAAAACCTGTTTGTACGACTCCTTTGAGCCATGGTAGGGTAGTAATCAAAGCACAGTAGGAACTCACACGAGACAAATGACGACCTTAAGTCACCAGACTACCTGCACACATGTCACCTGAGAACTTCTATCTGACGTTAGGTATAATACCATCCAGTCAGTTCTCCTGCGAGTCCTGTCCGGTGTAACCATAACACAACGAGTACCTGTATACTATCTCCAGTACGACGTACTGATGGCTGTGGGACAGACCATCTTCCGAGCTGGGAGGAGAAGCGTATACACTAGTCTACTCCGGAGTATCGATAATCCTACGACTAGGGACAAGTATAGGATGTTGCTTATAGACTACCCAGCCCCCACTAGTGTGACTGCCATCACAACGCTGGTAATCAAGCAAAGATCCTATGGGCTCTACTAATATGTATAAGTGATACGTTACAAGAAACATATGCACATATTAAAGTAGACAAAACCAAGTAGCATACTACTATGTTTAGCAAGACTGTTATATACAACTATGAATATCCCAAGCTTCCATTAAGTAATATACAACCTAGTATGATACAATAATGGCCCCTAGGGCATATACACTAACAAAAACCCATTGGGAGCAAGGGGATCTTTAAGAAAGATAGTTTGGTGTAGATGGAAAAGTTGAGACTTTCAAAGATAGACTTTTCGCTAAGCTTAAGTCCATCAGGATCTTACTTGCCATTGCTGCATACCATGATTACGATATCTAGCAGACTGCATGTCAAAACCGCTTTTCTAAATGGTTATTTAGAAGAGAGCGTGTATATGACACTTCCAGAGGGCTTCGTAGGCAGTGGGTGCAGCGGAAGCATGTGCAAGCTGCTTAAATCCATCTACGGGTTAAAGAAGGTATCGCGGAGATGGAACATCTATTTTAATGAAGCTGTCAAAGAGTTTGACCTCATCAAAAAGGTAGATGAACCATGTATAAATAAGAAAGTTGTAGAGAGTATGGCTGTCTTCCTTGTATTGTACGCAGATGAGATACTCTTGATAGGAAAGGGTGTTCTTATGCTACACTCGGTCAAGAACATTTTATCACACAGGTTCTCCAAGAAAGATCTAACTGATACCTCCTACATCCTGGGGATATAGATCTATAGAGATATATCTAAATGGATTTGGGATTGTCCCAATCCAGGTACATAGACACCATGCTAAAGGGGTTTAGTATGGATGATTCTAAGTGTGGTAATGTACCCGCTTGTTCAGGAATCACTCTCTCTAAAGAGATGTCTCTCGAGACTGATTTGGAGAGGGCTCGCATACAAGGGATACCCTATGCTTTGGAAGACGGGTCAACCATGTATGCGATGTTATGTACCAAACCAGATATAGCTTACTCACTAGGTGTTGTGAATAAGTATCGAAAAGATCTTTGGGAAAACCACTAGACAGCTGAAGAACATTCTTAAGTGCTTGAGAAGGACTAAAGAGTTGTTCTTGGTGTATGGCAACGGTGAACTCCAGATGGAGTCCTTTACCGATTCGAGCTTCCAGAGTGATAAGGACGACTGAAAGTTAGTCTTTGGTTTTGTCTTTACTCTCAGTGGAGGGACGGTATGTTGGAAGGGTTCCAAGCTATATACTGTAGCAGACTCGTTGATAGAGGCTAATTATATCGTTACCAACGATACTACCAAAGAGGTTGTCTGGATGAATATAGTTCATGAGATGAACTAGGTTCCTACTATTGATCATCAAATACCTGTGTATTAGGATGAAAATGGAGCTGTGGCTTTGGCCTAGGAACCCCGGTCCCGTCAGCGATCTAGACATATTCTTAAACAGTATCACCTGATCAGGGAGATAGTTGATCTCTGGGAGATCGAGGTCAGGAAAGTTGACACAGAGGATAACACAGCGGATCCACTCACTGAGGCCATTCCTCAGATGCTATTCAAGAGACTTTTGGGACGTTGGGTATGAGATACTACAATAACTGGCCTTAGTGCAAATGGGAGATTGTTAGGAACATGTATGCCCTAGAGGCCATTATTGATGATATAGTGGATGCTTGGACATATATATAGAGGACTTTCTTGCTCGACATGATAGTATGCTATCAGGTTACCTTTATCTTAACATGTAGACTGGTATTTATACTGTCTGTCTCTTACATGTTGATAAAGCCCTTAGGATATGTACTTGACTACCAGGACTATGATGAGATCATACTAGTGGGGCCAGGGTGGTCCACAAGTACATCCTTTAATCAGTTCCTAGTTATGGGAATATCGAGACCAGGGCATCGATATTCCAGTGTAAACTAGTGTGTACGTTTCTTGTCCCTTAGAGGGCGATGGTCGATCCCACAACCATTGGTGTGTGACATCAAAGATTGTACACATGTGCTCATTAAAGAATGGGTACACCGAACAGGACTCGCCGAGGACTCCTATGTGGTTGTATACCTATCGTCAGATAGTAGTCCTCTGGTGACACTGGTACAGGTTATTCTGTAGACCCGAGATCGTCATAGAGTTATGTGTGGCTCCCACTGTGCTTTGATTTCCTCCCTATCACGGCTCAAAGGAGTCGTGCAAACAGGTGGATTTTGGGTACAGTCCCGAGTCATATGGAAGCAATGAGCGATAGGAGGGGTTTCGTTTCTCCTGGTATTGGGGGTTGATGTTGCGATATGCTCGATTGGCTATAACTGGAAGTCCCTGGCCAGGGCAACTGCTGAGATTTACTGATAAGAGTTATCAGTAGTTTCTCAAACCGTTATAGACCAGACATCGGCATGACTTATCACGTTACTGGGGCCTGACGTTTACCATCCCTAGACATGATATACGACATATCAGACGAAGAGACCGGACTGTACGATAGTGTTACTGATAGCCTTCATGGAGACTATGTATGAGCTTGCTTGTTGATTTTCATATCGCTCAATACCCGGGTAGTCGTTACGTCCGGCTAGTACCGCTGACGGCTTGAAGGTTATTGATGTGATCACCACCTACTGCTGGCGTATTGATGAGTCTTTAGAGTCCCACACAGAAGTTTCCTAGTTCGAGCGAAACGAAGTAGGGCACATATGTTGATATATGCGTGGGCCTGATTAAATATGAGTATGTGATACCGTATTGTAATCTGGCAGTTATCTGTTATCGGTTTGGTTATATGTGATATAACCAGATTGTCGAATCAAGTGTTGATTTGATAATGTGATATACAGATGAATGATATTAGTCGGTCATATGTGATATAACCGGATTATTAAATCAAGTGTTGATTTAATAATGTGATATATATTATATGTGATATAATTATATCTTAACTAATATCATTAGCTCACTAATTATTCTTCATTATATATATATATTAATATATATATATATATTAATATATATGATATATATATATATATATATATATATAATAATAATAATAATAATAATAATAATATTAATAATAATAATAATAATGAAGCATGGCTTGATTTTCTATTTTTGAGAAAAATAGAAATGAGGTGTAAATTGAGAGCATGATTGCAAGCATGGGAGTTATATTTGTTTATTCATCTTGACTCACTATTCAAGCATGGTTGCAATTTTATATTGCAAAATTCCATGCTTGATTGAGTGGGGGTCAAGAGTTGTCATTCATTCTTTGCTCATTCTCAACACTTAGCCATTTTGCTTGCTTTGCTCCCATGGTTGCTCTCTAGCTTCTTCTTCTTCCTCAATCCCATGGTTCAAGCTTCAACCTAACATGTGATGTGAATCATGAAGCTTGAACACAAACTAGTGAGCAAATTAAATCCCTACTTCACCATCACACATTAGATTAGCAATTTGATGTGGAGTGTTTCCTTCACTAATGAGATTAGTGAAGGGTTAGCTCGAGCTTGTGGACTTCGGATGGATCGTCTTTGGCGCGAAGATCACGAAGGAGGTTCGTTCAACTCGAAGAGGAGCCCAGTAGAGTCGTGTGGACTTCAACCCGGAGCTATTGAAAAGAAGGACTCGAACTACAAAGGTTGTATGCTCTTTCTTCTCTTTAGTTAATCACATCACAAAGGCAAACCCTTAATAATCTAGTAAAGATCTTGTTAGTCTAACTTAGCACCTAATAAAAATTTGAATTTGGCATGCTTGATATCTCTAGAACCTCATGGTGGTGCTAAGGTCGATTTTCATAACCAATCTGATCTTGCAAGAGCACACGCTGAGTGTTTCTTTTCTTTTTTTCCAGGTAGCAACCATTTCACGTCCTAATCAAGATAATAAAATATTTGACTTGACTGAACCATCTTATTACACTGGGCTGGGGAACATCGGTTCGGCTCTAACTTATAACAACTGTTATGAGTATGGGAAAGGGAAAGAGGACTATAATGAATTCCAGATAACCCTATTGAAGGAGAAGCATTCTAATGCCTCTTCTTTGGGTGTATTTGTTATCGAAAATTGTTTTTCGGCCAACCCTACCTCCTGGGTACTAGATACCGAATCAGGATCTCACATATTTAATTTATTATAAGGATTAAGAAAAAGTAGAATGGTTGGACCGGGTGATATGTCCCTCAAAGTAGGGAACGGAGCACAAGTTGATGCTACCGCCGTCGGTGAACATCACCTAGTATTGCCAAGCGGCAATAATATAATTTTGAACAATTACTACTATGTACCTTACATGCTTTGCAACATCATATCAGTTTCTTTACTTAGTAAAGATAGATACAACCTTGTTCTAGATAGAAATATCATGAACATTTACCTTAATCAAGTATTGGTTGCAGAAGGTACACTTTGCAATGGTATCTATGTTCTTAATCAAAACACATTTTTTAATGTACAAAACACACGCAAGAGGAAGAGTTCAGATACGAACGAAGCCTACTTGTGGCATTGCAGACTTGGTCATATCAATGAGAAAGACCAAGTAAGTTGCATAAGGATAGATATCTGAATCCGTTCAATTTTTATCCTATGAAACTTGTCAGTCTTGTCTCAAAGGAAAGATGACAAAATCTCCATTCACTGGACATGGAGAAAGGGCTACAGAGCTCTTAGGACTCATACACATATATATGGTCCGATGTCTGTACATGCAAGGGGTGGATTCTCGTATTTCATTACATTCACTGATGATCTCTCTAGATTCGGATATATATTTCTTATGAAATACAAATCTGAAGCTTTTGAGAAGTTCAAAGAATATAAAAGCGAAGTAGAGAACCAGACAGGAAAAAGTATTAAGATCTTTCGATCTGATCGAGAAGGGGAGTACTTGAGTATGGAATTCCTTGACCACTTAAAAGAGAATGGAATTCTTTCTCAGCTTACTCCTCCCTATACACCACAGCACAACGGTGTATCGGAGCAGAGGAATTGTACCCTACTAGATATGGTTCGCTCCATGACGAGTAGTGCCGAGTTACCTCTTTTATTCTGGGGATATGCACTTAAGACATCAACATATTTGTTGAATCAAGTTCCATCTAAGTCCGTGCCTAAAACTCCATATGAAATATGGAGTTGTAAGAGTTTGTTTCTTAAGCGTGTTATGATATGGGGTTGTCCTGCTTATGTTAAGAAGGAAAACCTAGATAAACTCGAGGCACGATCAGTTTTTTGTAAGTTTGTGGGATATCCAAAACATTCGAATGGATATCTATTTTACCACGCAGAGGAACAGAGGATTATTGTTTCTCGGAACGCCAAATTTTTAGAATGGCAGTTTCTTGCAAAAGAAACTAGTGGGAGCGCGGTAGAACTGGATGAAATTCCAGAAACAAAAACTATAACTGAAGATTTGGTAGAACCAGAGAATTCAATGGAACCCGACGAACCTCAGCCACTCCACAGATCTAGTAGGATTTCTCATCCGCCCGAGAGATACTACGGTTTTCTTATAGATGGGGATCGAGAGGATTGCATCTTGGAAGAAGATGATCCTACTTGTTATAAGCAAGCCATTAACAGTATGAACTCTGTAAAATGGCTTAATGCTATAAAATCCGAAATGGAGTCCATGTACACCAATAAAGTTTGGACTTTGGATGTTTCTCCTCCTGGGATAAAACCTGTTGAATTCAAGTGGATCTTCAAAAAGAAAATTGGTGCAGATGGACAGGTGGAAACCTATAAGGCTAGACTTGTTGCAAAAGGTTTTTGTCAAAGATCAGGAGTGGACTATGATGAAACTTTTTCTCCTGTGGATATGCTGAAATCCATTCGGATCCTACTTGCCATTGCTGCCTACCATGATTACGATACCTGGCAGATGGACGTAAAAACGGCTTTTCTAAATGGAAGTTTAGAAGAGTGCGTTTATATGGATCAACCGGAGAGATTCGTAGACAGTGGGAGCAGTGGTAAGGTGTGCAAGTTGCTTAAATCCATTTATGGATTAAAGCAGGCATCGCTGAGCTGGAACATCTGTTTTGATGAGACAGTCAAATGATTTGACTTCATCAAAAACGAAGATGAACCATGTATCTACAAGAAGATTGTAGGGAGAACTGTCGTATTCCTCGTCCTGTACGTAGATGAAATTCTCTTGATAGGAAATGACATTCCTATACTGCAATCGGTCAACCTGTTCTTGTCACAAAAGTTCTCCATGAAGGACCTGGTTGATGCCTCCAACATTCTGGGGGATTAAGATTTATAGAGATAGATCCAAGAGACTGTTGGGAATTTACAGTCCAGGTACATAGAGACCATACTAAAGAGATTTAGTATGGAAGATTCCAAGCGCGATAATATACCCGCATTGCATGGAATCACCCTCTCCAAAGAGATGCCTTCCAAGACTGATGAGGAGAGGATTCGTATGAGCACTATACCCTATGCTTCGGCGGTAGGATCTGTAATGTATGCGATGCTATGTACTATACCAGATGTACCATACGTGTAACGATCCTGAATTTTCTGTACAAAATTTTTCTTCTCAAAGTACAGAAAGGAGTTTGCAAGCCTGAGCACAATTTAAAAGTTATTCTTGTTTAAGAATAGCAAGAAAGCACTTGTAGTTCATTGGTAAAGCCCTTATACTATTGTGACATAGCCCTTGTGTTCGAATCCCATCAGCCACATATTATTTTTCTTAATTTTTCTTTTAAACTTTTTTGAAGTCCAAAAGTTTATACATGCACTGCACACGAAAATGAACAATCAGGAAAAACAAACATGTGTAAAATGATGTACAAACAGAGAGGGACACATGGCAGAGATCCACCGGCCTCTACCCATAATTTGGCCGGCGAGATGTGGCCTAGGTCCGGCGGCGACGGGCCCTCGTCGGTAAAACATCCTCATACTATGCACACTTGACTCTTGGCCTACCCCCATTACCCCTGCACTATTTGTTTTCTCTGCAATTTAATAGAGAATTCAATTTCCCAATTAATCCAATTTTAAATGCATTTTAATTCATTCTTTCAATTCCAAAACCCTAATTCTATACTATAAATACAACCTCATACCCTAGCCCTTTCTCATTCTGAAATCCCTAGCTAAAATTATCAAATTTTTCTAAGTACAAGTGGAGTAGAAGTGGAGTTAGCTCAAGGTCAATTTTCGGCGAGGATCTACGCAAGTTCCAGCGACTCCACAACGCCACGAAGGCTACCACCTTTTTTTCTACCTCATCTTCACACTTCTAGCTAGTAAGTCCCACCCCTTCTTCTCTTTCTATATAAAAAGTCTCTTTTTATAAAATATGTCGGTAAGTGGAGTTATACCGACATTTGATTCTAAAATCTTTGAAACTACAATTTTCTTAAGGATTACTCATTCATATTCCTATACATTCCTTGTTAATCATAGAACTAAAGTTTAGAACAACTTTCACCCTAAATCTTCATGCTAAACAACTTTAAATTGAGTTTTACCTTTAAATACCATGAACTTTGTATCGACTACATTTATTTGTTTTTCTTGCTATTACCTTTAGAAAACTTCACGGGATAACGACCTACCCCTTACGTACACACATATTGACATAGCATGATACTCTTGGAAACCTTTTTTGTGGCGATTGTAACTTTTCATTAAAATACCATAAACTATAAAAACCCGGTTTTCTTTAGAATTGTATTTCAAACTCTTTGCGGTTATGCCTCTACAACCCATTTTGGGGAACCCACTATTGGATAGTGTGGATTATTGCACATTATCAGGATAGTAGAGCAAGATGCAGACCTCCTCACGGAACATTCGGTCTCGAAAGATTTTTAATACGATTTTTAAGAAAAACGACATTTTTTATTTAATAATAAAATTAATTTTTATAAATATATAAATATTATCAAAACACATATTTTCAAGATATAATAAAATTCCATGTTTTCTAAAAAAAAAGAATGATAAGTTTCACCAAAATACCCTCAAGTTATCCAAAAGACAAGTTTTACACTTAAATACCATGAACTATTCAAGCTAAGTTAATATTCACTAAAATATCTCAATCTGAAAAGTTACATCTATGAAAACTCTAAAGAACATAAATAATTACTCGAGATTTATTTTGAAAGTATATAAAATATTTTTCATAAAACCCCCTCGAGTTATATAAAATTATAATTAAGGACTTTAGTAAATATGGGTTTAAGCGGGATCAATTCTCTTGAGCCTCAGGGAGCCGGAGAAAGTGAGTGCTTGCCTATTTAAGGTAGAAAAACTTAACGGTGCTAATGGTAATTGTCTTGGAAAAAGACACAAATCCTGCCATGTGCAACGGTTACCAATAACTCCTAAACCTAATTCAGGATCCAAATCAGTTTTAAATGTCTGACTCAAGTCTGAGTCCAAATCAATCTGAGTCTAACTCAATATGAATCCAACCAGAATCCAATCCAAAGATGAATCCAATACAAACATGAATCCAATTCAACATGAATCCAAACTATAACATGTATTCTTGAATATGAACCTGAATACCAGAACAATATCAACATGACATGACTTGACCGAACCATGGCTATGACTTGACTTGACTACATGACTACTTGATATATCCTGAAACTGTTTACATGAACAACTTATATCCATGGTTTCGGCAAGTCTGATAACTAAAATTTATACAATATACATTACGGGGTTTAACGGGGTAGATTGGTACGGAATGTATTAGAAGTTGCATGTTGATGGACACTAAAAGACACCTACTGAACATCCATGCCGTTGTCCCGTGGGTTTTGACGGGGCCTTATACTTTCCGTTTTCCATAGTCCACGGGATAGTTGGACTCCTCTCGTATACACTGATACATTCTGTACCAAGCTACAAACAACTACGTTAGTATAACAAACATAAATCTGTACAATTACCAGTTTTATTCTCTTTACTTGTCCTATTCTATTCGTTCTTTTGGGACTTACCGAGCGCTAGTTCGCTGACGACATTCCTGGCTCTTTCTTTCTTTGGAACGTTCGTCCGGAGGACCCGACTCTCAGAAGATTGAGCCCAGCCAGGAGTACTTGGAGAAGATTGAGGCCCAGATAGACTTCTAGATTACTTATACTTATTTCCATTTCACATGCCACTGTTTAGGCATTGCTTTCATCATTGTATTTTCCTTTTCAAAAGCAGTTGTAATGTAAAATTGAATGTTAATAAAAGTTGTTTATATTACATCTCTTGTTATTCTTATGCTTTTATTCATATATTGCCTATTTACGCTTAGCGTGTTTACTTCCGAGTAAATACGTCGTGGCCCGTCACGTCTACTACTCCGTACACTGGGAAGCGGGGCATGACACGCTTAGCGTGGTCAGCCGGTATCATTTGAACCCGGGTGAGAATCATTGGACAGCTATGAAGAACATTCTCAAGTACCTGAGAAGGACTAAGAAGATGTTCTTGGTATATTGTAATGGAGACCTTAAGGTCAAGTTTTTTACTGACTCAAGCTTCCAGAGTGAAAAGGATGACATCAAGTCTGTCTCGGATTTTGTGTTTACCCTCAATGGAGGGGTGATGTGTTGGAAAATCTCCAAATAGGACACCTGTTAGGGTCAAAAATTGCACCCCGGTTGACCAAGTCAAATTCAAAGTCAACCCCAAGCCAGGTGGGTCCAAACCCTGGTCAAGTGGGCCTATGCCCAAGTCGTGCCCTAAGGCCGGCCTTCCCCATGCCAAAATGAAATCATTTAATAAATAATTTTGATATAATTTTTATGCATGAATGTAAGAAAATGGGCATAAAGCCAAATTTCTGTAAAGCCCATGGCTTATGTGCAAAAGAAATGAGCACATGAGATATGGGATGGGCAAAATGCCATTTTGTAAAGCCCAAGGGCTATGTGTAATTTTGTAAGCCTATATAAGGCAACATGATAAGGAAATAAAAAAACATTTCATTCTCTCAAACTCTAGGGTTTTTGTGCCTCCTTCTCCTTCCTCAAGGTTCTAAACCTTC
Organism: Agapanthus africanus; assembly: GCA_030015575.1. NCBI lineage: Eukaryota > Viridiplantae > Streptophyta > Magnoliopsida > Asparagales > Amaryllidaceae > Agapanthus > Agapanthus africanus. Next base: position 257,329,674 of record JASDDO010000024.1, read on the forward strand.
TCCTTTTTTTTTGAATTAAATTAAGAGTTTCACTCTTCCTTTTCCAAAAATAAATAGTTTTTCACCACAAAACCCACAAACGGAAGCTCAGATCTTCCATCCAATCTCTAAAAGGAGAGATTTTTTTTTTTAAATTTCACCCTTTTTTCCCCAAGAGCCAGCCAATAAAGAAGAGGAAGAAGGAGACCCATTTCTAAGAACCCCACTTTGGGGAAGATCCAGGGCTCAAGGGAGAAGCCCCTTTCATCAGCTCCAAAAATATCTTAGGAGTTTAACTCTTCAAATATATATACACACACACACACATACACACAAACACACACACACACACAAAATAATAAATCTTTCTTTTTGGGAGTACAACTCCTAGTGCAGGGGCTAAGCCCACTTGTCCTCTCTGTCAGGAGTTCAACTCTATAAGTCAAATCGGGAGCACAGCTCCCAGTGCAGGGATAAGGTCCCTTTTCTTGCTGACACCCAGCGCCCGCGTGCCAAGCACATGGGGTGCCCAGCGCCCAGCGTCTGCGTGCTAGGCACGTGAGGCGCTGGCGCTCATGCCTTGGACGTCATTTCCCCCCTTATTTTATATACACTCCACACTAAAAATACCTCCCCCGTTAGAAAAAATTTCTAGCGGGACGCTGTCCTGCACCCTGCAAGGGGGCTGCTAGCCCCCTTGACCCCCAGCCCACTATCCAGGTAGCGGGACCCCCGTAACACTCTACGGGCCCCCCGATACATCCAAAACCCCTTCAAAACACAACATTGCACATCGAGTTTGCATGACATGCTTGACCCGTCAATCAGAGGTTCTCTCGCTCCAAAGGAGAGGGGTAATTAACGATTGCTTAGTTCGCAGCTGCCGGAGATTCGGATCCCCGCAATGAATAAACCCCAGCCTACCCTAGGCAGGGGAATCTGTAATTCGCCCGACAAGCGCGTGCGTATTCCCATCTCAATGGGGTGACGAAAAACATCCTACAGATTCTGGCACGCCTGATGGGACTAATCTCTCACCCTATATTTCGGGTTAAACGTTCATGCGAACTCAATCAACATATACATTGATTTCCTGTACTGAAATCATGCTTCTATTTGCAGGTTAACGATTTTCGACTGCAATCTTCGAACGCAACAAAATATCTCCAAGGATAATCTCAACTCTCAGCACAACTCCCATCTCCTACACGATGAAGATGGATGCCAGGACGGTCCTCCCGGCTAGTCTCGGACGACAGTGGGAGGAATCGCCGCTACCATTTGTCTCTATTCTGTTCGTGCCAACTAGCGTTATCCCATCTCCTCAAGCTTCGGTAACAGACAGACCGACCTCGAAAGGCAGGAGGCCAAATGTGGTGGTCTCGAAGGCGCCCCAACCCAAACGCAAGTCGGTGTTTGAACGACTTTCCTTGGCCCCAGTTGGGGGCAAGGCCATCAACACCAATAAAGCAACAAGGCATCTCGAGCAAGCTCTAGCGGTGTCCCTAACAACTGCTCGATTGGGTATCTTCTTTAAGCCCCCCGTTAATCGGCTCACGATGGCTTCCTGGATGATTGATACCCGCCAAGCCCTCAAAATCGAGAAGCTAAGACAAAAAATGCTCAGATATAGAGCCAACAAAAGGGCTTGGACTCATGCTAGGTTGAACTTCATGAGGCTCCAAGAACAGGGTTACCCTGCCAAAGATAAAGAGACGGCTGGATATGTTGTCCATACTGTCTACATTGTGGGCACGCGCAGTAAGAGCAAGGACGGTGCCACCACATCTCAAATCCAATCTGGTATGAATGTGGCTGCTACTTCCTATGACCAGCATCCTCTAGGAGGTAATGAAAACCCTTCCAGTGAGGCTGATAAGCAAAGAAATCCCTCGGTTCATGAGGAGTCGGACTCGGAAAGTGAAGAGGAGCCAATCTTCCATCCCAGGAATGCAGAGCGACAACTTCTCCAAGATCTTCGAAAATAGCTCATAAGTAAAGACAAGGAGATGGCCAAACTTTACTCCAAAATTGATGACTTGACGAATGTCATGATGCAGCTCACGGCCCGACTTGCCTCTCAGCCGCCCAATCAAGCACAGGGCTCTGCTCATGAACCGGGAAATGGTGTCCCGAGACAGCCGATGCCTATTCACTCAAATCCAAAGGTGGATGGACCGCATGAAAGTCAGTCGCATCTTATATCGGGAAATGTCTTGGTTACCGATGACAATAGCCCGCTAACTCAAAATCAAATCATGGATTTGGTTGCCAACAAAGTCAAAAAATTGGTAGCTAAAGTTGAAGCGCAAAACGATATCAGCATGATCAGGTAGAGTTTCCTAGTGGCTATGTCATCCCTAAATTCGGAAGATTCGATGGGATGGGAAATGCGAATTAGCACATCGCCCACTTTAAAGCCTCATGCGGGAATACTAGGAGCAATGATGCGCTTTTCCTCCGCCAGTTCGTTAATAGCCTGACCGATGTTATTCTCGACTAGTACGCGAGCATACCGGATGGCTCCATCATAACTTTCGTCCAAATGGAATCTCTGTTTCGGCAAAGGTTCATAAGCATCAGCGATAAGATCACCATCGCCGATCTCGTAAGGACCAAGCCAAAGAGCAATGAAAGCAGCACGAATTTTATAACCCGATGGTGCAATCTCTCCTTCAAATGTGAACCGCCGATAGAGCAGGACCAATCTGTCAGTCTCCTTGTCGGAAATCTCAACAATTGGATGGCCCCGTTTCTATGCACCGTCGGTCTCAAAACATTCCAAGAGCTGACCAGGAAAGTTCAGATGTTGGAACGCTTAAAGCAGGAGTCCTCCTCTGACTCCCAAAATAACAATAGTTCCTGGAGAAACCGAAAGGACGAAAATCGCAAAGGCGGAAATTCTGACGATGCTGAATCTTTTAACACTTCGGCTAACCGAAATAAGTAAGGGATGAGCGGGCCTAATGCCAACTAGCCTCGGAAGCCAGTGTTCGGAGAGAGAGAAAAATCTTCAATGAAAGAGAAGCTGGATAAGTTCTATTCCTTTAGAAGGGACAAAGTCCGTACAATATTCAAGGATGCCCTAAGAAACGGTCTATAATTGCCAGAATCAAAAAGACCGTAGGAAGCGAATATGACCGACGACCCCAAATATTGCCCCTATCACAGAGTGATAAGTTATGCTATTGAGGACTGTTTCGTCTTCAAAGATTGGATCGAAAAACAATATAAGGTAGGAGAGATAGAACTGTCTAAAGGCGTGTTGGCAAACAGTCAAGCTGCGACCGCTAACTTCATACAAAACCGATGACCACCACGTCGTTAAACTGGGAACAGTCGACCTCTAAGTCATTAAACTGGGGATGTAAAAATGTGTAACTAATAAAATTAATAATAATAAAAAAAATCCGAAATGATGGGGCAACTCGCAATAAAAATCAGCGAGTAAAAATAAAGATGAAAATAAAGCCGAAATGATGGGGCAACTCGCAATAAAAATCAGCGAGTGAAAATAAAGATGAAATAAAGCCGAAATGATGGGGCAACCGTGGATAAATAGCCGAAACGATAGGGCAATCGCGACCTTCGCGATAAGAAAAGCTGAAATGATAGAGTAATCGCGGTAGTAAAAAAAACGGCGAATGATGAGTCGCTCCTGGTACCATATTCCAGTGCAGCGATGCAGACGCCAACCAAACTCTGAATGTCCCAACGGAGAATGATGAGTCGCTCCTGATACCATATTCCAGTGCAGCGATGCAGACGCCAACCAAAATCCAAATTCTCAAACGGCGAATGATGAGTCGCTCCTGGTACCATATTCCAGTGCAGCGATGCAGATGCCAACCAAAATCCAATTACCCAAAATTCTTCCGGCCCTACGGTTGGTCCCCAAGTTGATTACCGTATACAATCCACAGGCTCAAATAATTCTCATCGTACCCATGCCCCACTGCAATCACCCGTCCAGCGGCCGGTCTCCACCCTTGGAATTATGCTCTATTTGGGAAGACCCACTCATGCGTCCTCACGATGCATGAGGAGAACAAACTTTACGGGATCTTCACGACTCGTAAGAAAACACTTTCATGGGATCCTTACGACTCACAAAGGAAAAACACACTTGGGAGTCCCCACGACTCTTAAAGAGAAAGTACACCTACGAGATCCTTTCGACTCGTAGGGAGAATACTTTTATGGGACCCTTACGGCTCATAAAATTGAAAAGCCTTAGGTGATAGGGATCTAAACCTGACTCCTGAGCCATCGCTCCCCAACAGGTAAAGGCAAATGATGAATTGCTCCTGGCACCTGTGCTTCAGTGTTAGCGACGCTGATGCCGACCCCTACCCCAAAATTCCAAGCTTCCGATCCAATAAACCCCTAAGTCTTTAAACTGGGAACATATGACCTCTAATTCGTTAAACTGGGAACAGATGACCCCTAAGTTGTTAAACTAGGACGAGGGAATTCCCCTCACAGCAAATGATGATTCGCTCCTGGTACCATATTCCAGTGCAGCGGTGCTGATGCCAAACCAAAACCAAAATCCCCAAATCCTGTCTTGACAGATGATGATTCGCTCCTGGTACCATTTTCCAGTATAGCGGTGCTGATATTAACCTAAACCACATCAAATCAGCAAAACAACCAATGACCTTCCTGGCAGAATCAAGCTCCACCTCGGAAACAAGTCAACTTCACCCCTGACACCGCAAGAAGCGGAGCAAGTCAAATCCAACACCAACTGTCCACGTCGCTAAAAGGGCAGCACCGACCGTCCACGTCGCTAAAAGGGCAGCACCGACCGTCCAAGTAGCTAAAAGGGCAGTACCGACCATCCACGTCGCTAAAAGGGCAGCACCGACCGTCCAAGTCACAAAAAGGGCAGTACTGACCGTCCAAGTCGCTAAAAGGGCAGCACCGATCGTCCAAGTCGCTAAAAGGGCAGCACCGACAGACCAAGTCGCAAAAAGGGCAGCACCGACCGTCCACGTCGCAAAAAGGGAAGAACCGACAGTCCAAGTCGGAAAAAAGGTAGCATTGACCGTGCAAGTCGCAAAAAGGGCAGCACCGACCGTCCAAGTCGCTAAAAGGGCAGCACCGACCGTCCACGTCGCAAAAAAGGAAGCACCGACCGTCCAAGTCGCTAAAATGGCAGCATCGACCGTCCACGTCGCTAAAAGGGCAGCACCGACCGTCCAAGTCGCAAAAAGGGCAGCACCGACCGTCCAAGTCGCTAAAAGGGCAGCATCGACCGTCCAAATCGCTAAAAGGCAGCACCGGCTGTCCAAGTCGCAAAAAGGGCAGCAACGACCTCCTCGTCGGAATTATGCTCCGCCTTCGAATCAGGTCAACCAGACACTCCGTGCCGGGGAAACGTCTACCACGGACACTCCGTCTCGGAGACGCATCAAGCATCGACCGTCCATGTCGTAAAAAGGGCAGTGCCAGCTTCCCAAAAATGGGAACCAAATCAAGCCGCCTCTATGCGAAAGAAAATCTGTCAATTTCATGCACATGACTCACATGTGTGGTGTGCATTTATTGATGGGGGGCACTTTGTTGGGGTCAAAAATTGCACCCCGGTTGACCAAGTCAAACTCAAAGTCAACCCCAAGCCAGGTGGGCCCAAGCCCTGGTCAAGTGGGTCTATGCCCAAGTCGAGCCCCGCGGCCGGCTTCCCCCATGCCAAAATGAAATCATGTAATAAATAATTTTGGTGTAATTTTTTATGCATGAATGTAAGAAAATGGGTATAAAGCAAAATTTCTGTAAAGCCCATGGCTTATGTGCAAAAGAAATGAGAACATGAGACATGGGATGGGCAAAATGCCATTTTGTAAAGCCCAAGGAGCTATGTGTAATTTTGTAAGCCTATATAAGGCAACATGATAAGGAAATAAAAAAAAAACTTTTCATTCTCTCAAACTCTAGGGTTTTTGTGCCGCCTTCTCCTTCCTCAAGGTTCTAAACCTTCTCCTTTTTTTTTGAATTAAATCAAGAGTTTCACTCTTCTTTTTCCAAAAATAAATAGTTTTTCACCACAAAACCCACAAAGGGATGCTCAGATCATCCATCCAATCTCCAAAAGGAGATATTTTTTTAAATCTCACCCTCTTTTCTCCAAGAGCCAGCCAATAAAGAAGAGGAAGATGGAGACCCCCTTCTAAGAACCCTACTTTGGGGAAGATCCAGGGCTCAAGGGAGAAGCTCCTTTCATCAGCTCCAAAAATATCTTAGGAGTTTAACTCCTCAAAATACACACACACACACACACACAAAAATTAATAATAATAATAACTCTTTCTTTTTGGGAGTACAACTCATAGTGCAGGGGCTAAGCCCACTTGTCCTTTCTGTCAGGAGTTTAACTCCATAAGTCAAATAGGGAACACAGCTCCCAGTGCAGGGACCAGGTCCCTTTTCCTGCTGACGCCCAGCGCTCGTGTGCCAAGCACGTGGAGGCGCTCAGCGTCCGCGTGCTAGGCACATGAGGTGCTGGCGCTCATGCGTCCTTTGGACGCCATTTCCTCCCTCATTTTATATACACTCCACACTAAAAATACTTCTCTTGTTCGAAAAAATTTCTAACGGGGCGCTGCCCCGCACCCCGCAAGGGGACTGCTAGCCCCCTTGACCCCCAGCCTGCTATCCGGATAGCGGGACCCTCGTAACATTCTGCGGGACCCCCGATATATCCGAAACCCCTTCAAAACACAACACTGCACATCGAGTTCGCATGACCTGTTTGACCCGTCAATCGAAGTTCTCTCGCTCCAAAGGCGAGGGGTAATTAACGGCAGCTTAGTTCGCGGCTGCCGGAGATTCGAATCCCCATAATGAATAAAACCCAGCCTACCCTAGGCAGGGGGAATTTGTAATGCGCCCGACAAGCGCGCGTGTATTCCCATCTCAATGGGGTGAAAAAAAACACCCTACAACACCGTCGCTCAACGATGGAACCTAAATACATTGCTGCGAATGATGCCGTAAAAGAAGCGGTCTGGATGAAGAAGTTCATTACTGAACTTGAGGTTGTTCTATCCATTGTTGATCAAATACCTTTATATTGCGATAACAATGGGGCTATAGCCTTAGCGAAGGAGCCACGGTCCCATCAGAAATCCATACACATCTTAAGGCGGTATCACCTGATCAGGGAGATCATAGATCGCCGGGAGATCGAGGTCCGGAGAGTAGATACGAAAGACAACACGGCCGATCCATTTACCAAGGCCCTCCCTCAAGCGCAGTTCGAGCGACTTTTTAAGATATTGAGTATGTGGTAAGCCAACAACTGGACTTAGAGCAAACGTTGGGTATTCGGTACGCCAATTTCAGGCCTTAGTGAAAGTGAGAGATTGTTGGATATGTATGCCCTAGAGGCCTGTATTGTATAGGATGCTAGGGATATGTATGTACAGGACAATCTTGCTCAGTTGTATATAGTATATTATTTAAGTTGTCTTTATCCTGATATGTGTATTTCTTTCTATTGATGATCTATATTGCTTGCACATATTGATAAAGACTCGATACAATAGTATACTATTATGGTTTGAGTTTATCTTAAAATGTGCATATGTTATACTCGATATAACATATGGAGGTTACATATTGATAAAGCCCGTAGGATTTTACTTGTCTACCAGCATTATGATGGCGATCATATTTGTGGGAGCTGGGTAGTCCATAAGCACATCCTTAAAGGTCCCAAGTAACAGGAGTATAGAGATCAGGCATCAATACTCCAGAGTAGACTTGTTTATACGTTTCTAGATCCGGATGAGAGAAGTGGTTGGTCCCATAACCATTGGTGTGATCACCTAATATTGTATACAGGTGCCAACTGGGGGTGAGTACACTGGACGGACTCACCGAGAACTTCTAGATGGTATTATACCTATTGTCAGATAGCGGTTCTCAGGTGACATCAGTATAGGTTAATCTTAAGCCTCTCAGTCTGTTTATACTTAACCTTAGGCGACCAAGTCAAGTGAACAAGTGGAGGCGGAGGACCTGGTGTCATCATTTGTCTCGTGTGTTTTCCTACTATGCTTTGATCACTACCCTACCATGGCTCTATTGAGTCGTGCAAACATGTTTTGGTTAGGTACAGTCTCGAGCCACATGGAGGCAGTGAGTGATTATCAGGGATTCGTCTCTCCCGGTATTGGGAGTTGGTATCACACTGTGTCCGGTTGGCTAGAATCATAAGACCTTGGCTAAGGCAGTTGAGAACTGCTGATGGTTAGAACAGTAGTTTCTCAGAATAGTCCTGAGCTAAATCGACATGACTTATCGGGTCAGTAAGGGTCTGATGTTTACTACCCCCTAGACCCGGTATGCGATACTCTTATACGAAGAGACCGAACTATACGAAAATTGTCACGGATAGGCTCAGTAGGGGTCCGGATGAGCTTGCTCGTTGGCCTTCTTTTCGACAGGTAGCTGGTTAGCCATTACGTACAGCTAGTGCCGCTGGCGTGCTTGTGGTTAAACCCACTGCTAGTGTACTGTTGAGTCTTTAGAGTCCCACAATGAGGGTTTCTCTGATTCAGGAGAAACGATGTGGTGGCCGTATGTTTATACGTGCAGGGTTTCGATCGAATGATAATACTAGCTGGCTTAGAATTATGCCGGATTATTAAATCAAGTATTGATTTAATAATTTACTTGTACATATTTCGAAATGTATATTCTAGTGTTATCCAGATTTTTCGATCGGACAGTTGATACTGGCGGGCTTAGGATTAAGCCGGTTCAATAAATCGGATATTGATTTAATGCTAGTATTATTTTGGTGATATTATTCTATCTCTTGGATATTCGTATTTTGATACGAATATGGGTATGTGTATACGGTAGAAAGTATTTTGTATTTATTCAAAATACCTTCTAGAAGATGACACCTCATCTTGTATTTTTCTATTTTCTTGAAAATAGAAAATGAGGTGGAAAAGGAAGATGGCATGAAGCATGGCATGAAGTATGGTCTTGGCATTTATTGTTGTTACTATTGAAGTATGATTGATTTTAAAATGAAAAGGAAATACTTCATAAAAGAAAAGAGTTAGCCATTCTTATGATTATTCTTCACTTGCCATTCTCTCATCTTTGAGAGCTCTTTCATTCTCTTCCTTTGAGTTCATCTTCAACTCAAAACCTTACCATTCTCATGGGTTGAGAAACACGGGTTTTTGAGATAGAAAATCACCATTAATATCACTACATCTCCTTAGTAACCTAGACTAGCAAGTTAGGTCACTAAGTTGCTTCATTTGCGAAGCCAAGTTTGAATCAAGAACTCTCGGGTAGATTATCTAGGATCAAGAAGGTGATCTAGCAAGTTTGATAAAGACCACCTAAGGAGCTAAAGAAGAGGAGTGAAGACCCGAAGGACACGAGTCTCTAGATATAACTACTTATCACAGTAGCTAGATCTCTGTTGAAAGCTAGTTTCGGTTTATGGTTAGATTCTAGAACTAGTTTTCTAGCGCCGGATCTTTAAAAGGTTAAAGTTTTTCATTCCGCAACGGCCGTGGTAGGCGGCCACGGCGCTAAGAAATCCAACATATCTTATACTCCCTACAAGCACGGAAAGCAACCTGCCAATTTTAGAATTGAGTGAGCCGGTCTCAACGCCTTGAGATGGTCACCCACAACAATCCAGGATCCGGTTGCCCGTGCGCTTCTCCGCAGGGTAATCCTAAACCTGTATTAATTATAACGGCAGCCACGACTGCAACCTGGTCATGCCCCGACAAATAATAATATATAAAGCGGCGACTACGAACACATGTGAACTGATAAGTCCCGAAACAAAGAATATACATATAGTGAAAACGGCGGCCACAAGTTGGAGCTCGTCCCGAACAAGTGAATATACAAGTTTGGTTATAATAAAGAATGATAAAAGCATTAAAAAAAATCAATTCCGCACAGGGCAATTCATTTCACGACAATCCAAAACCACAACGATGTCAGTGCTATCTTTCCTTTATCACTATTTGGTTAGTTATCTTTTTTGCTTGTATCTGTTGCACTCCGATTCGTTCAAATGTGATAGACTTAGTGACTGTATATCCCGTTATCTGTGTTAGATTACTGCTTACTATGTACCGCTAGAAGCAGAAATGTGACTACAACAGAATCTTTCCTTGACCGTAAGAGCATGGCTTGCCTAATCACCCATCGTATTCCATATTTTGGAAAGCGGGGCCATGATAGTTTGGATCGAAATCTTAAGAGGAAGAGATGCAAAATACACACACGTAGAGGTATAGAAGCTTTGTTTAAGGGAAATATGGACGTGAAGACTAGGATTAGTTCTATTGAGAGAGGATAGAATTTCTTGAATTGAAACAATACCTTTGATGGAAAATTCTTGAAAACCAAAAAACTAGCGAGTTTTTACCTTTTCTTGTTTTCACTTTTCTTTGTTTCTAGTTTTCATCTTCATTTTTCTTTCATTTTATTTTTCTTTATTTTTCCTTTTTTTATCTTTCTTTTTATTTTTATTTTTATTTTTGGGATTTTGTGGGAAGTGTCCAATGAAAACCTTTACGAGACAACACTCGTCCACTTGGGTAATCTTGAGGTTTAACGGCTTGTTGCACATGCTAAGTGCAATCGCAACACCTGTGAAAAGGAGCATATGTGATTTTTATTTTCTTAGGTTTTTAGCTTTTAGCTTTTCTTTTTAGAGTCTTCGGTTTTGCTCTAAGACTAGCAAAAGTTAAGTGTGGGGGTATTTGATAGTTGCATTTTAGTGCATATTTTATAACCTTAACTTTATTATGTCACACTTAATGCTGCACAAAAGTGTTTGGTGATATTTGTAGGTAACAGGGTCTTAATTGCAAAAGAAGAAGAAAAGATACAAACATGTGCGATTCACGTTGCAAATCAGTTAAAAGAATGAACAGAAGCACATGGATCAAATTTACAGAGACGTGAAGAGTTTAAAAGGACCAAATCAGCGCAACAAACATACAGACCAAAGTGAGGCCTACTTGCTTCTAATAAACCAGCGGTTTAGCTTACAAAATCGGCCATTTAGCCGGTCCACTTAGGCCGATTTGGTCAAATTTTATTCTCTGTATTTACGAATTTATGGTAATCCTGTTGGTATCCCGTATTCGATTAAAAGTCTATAAAAAGGTATCAAATACAGAGGGCTAAGATCATCCTCTCTTTTATTATTTTGGAGGCTAGGGTTTTCAAGAGCAAGATCTAGGGTTGTAAGTAATTCCATTTTTATTTTATTTATTATGTTTTCTTTTAATTATTACTATCTTACTTTTATTTTCATGTATAGCTAAATTTTCTATCTAGGGTTTAAATGAAATTGAATCTATGATTGGTATTTGTTTCTAATGTTCTAGTTCTTTTCTTTCATGGTTTTAATGACGAATATTTAATAATAAAAATAAGTTCTTTGTTTACAATTCTGATAAGTTAGATATATCGATGAGTGATTGATGACTATGAGATTTATTTAAAGAAAGAATACGCATCGCTGATAAACTAGGTAGATTGATGATCGATTGACAACCATGAAATTTATTTAGGGAAAGTAAAATTTATGTTTTTATTGTTTATATTCTATCTAGTTAATTAGGGTTAATCTTACCTAGTCGAAAAAGTTAGGTAAATCTTTACTTGACAACCAGTAGGTTTGCCTAGTAGAAAATTAGATCAACTTAATTGTTAATTCATTAGCAATTAATCTTTATAATATTTATCTTCTCTTTTGATTAGATATTCGTTGTAGAGTTGCAAATCAGCAGAAAGAAAACGTTTTTATTTATTATCACCATAATTAGGGTTAATAGATTCAAGAAACCTAAGTTTTTCTTTATTCATAATCTTACCAAACCTTTTTTTATTCCACTTTAATTATTTTCCTTAATATTTGAAATTTACTTTCTTAATTATTGCATTTAATTTATTAGGTTAATTATTTCGAATCAAGTTATCTCTTTTAATTCGCTTAATTCAACTAAAATCACCATACTCTCTGTGGATCGACCAAAAAATACTACATCGATTGACCGTGTACTTGCGGTATACATTTAAGACTGAGAAATATCCCATCAGCGATTAATCGGGTTGTTCGACATCTTAGAACAGTCGGTGAGATAGTCTATCACTTGGTTTTACCATTATCTTTGGAAGGCATACACAATGTCTTCTACATCTCGTAGTTGCGTCGATATCTTGGTTAGTCTAGCCATGTCGTGGATCACTCAAAGATTACCGTAGGAGCCGATTTGACTTACAAGCAGCAACTAGTTGAGATTTTAGATCGTAAAGAGAAGGTTCTTCGGAACAAAGTGGTCAACTTGGTTAGGATGATATAGAGGAAGGATTACATAGGCGAGTCTATGTAGGAACGAGAGGAAAAGATGAGAGAGCTTTGTCCCTTTCTTTTTGTAACCCATCTTTGTAACTTCTTTTCGCTATCCTCTTATAATTTCGTGGACGAAATTATTTCAAGAAGGGTAGATTGTAACCATCGTGTCCATTTTAAAACAAGTAAAAATTTTTCCTGACTATAATCTTTTTTTGGGTTTGCACATTATAAAGAAGAAATTTGTTTTCGAAAAAGGAAAAGGAAAGCTATTTTAGTTAAAGAAAATAATTTATCAGTTTTGGAAAATAAAAGAAAAAGAAAAAGAAAAAGAAAAAGAAGTTTTGTTTTAAGAAAAAGATTTTGTAAGAAAAATTTAAAGAGAAATATTATTTTAAAAAATATATAATCGGTTTTAATTGGCATTTTTAATTTAGTTAGAGAAAAGAATTTTGGAAAAAGATTAATTTTTATAAGGAGGAGAGATTATTTTTAATGATTTTTTTAGAAAATTTGTTCTTTAAAGATTTCATCCTTTCATTTTGAAGCTTGATATATATTCATTTCTTCACTACCTGAGAAGTACATTTATTCCGTCCGGCATTACCCGACAGAATAAACATAAACCAGAAGAAAAAACTTTATTACGTTGGCCAAAGCCCGACGGAAAACATACGACGTAAAAAATGTTATTTCGTCGTCATTTCAATTTATTTCGTCATGTATTTTTTTCGTCGGGTACAAGCTGACGTAAAAGGTTAAAAAAACCTGGACTATGTTTCCCTAGATTGTACACTTATTTCGTTGGTTTTTGACTTTTTATGTCGGTTATGGCCTGACCAAAAAAGTTAATATTAAAAAACATGGACTATTTTTTCCCAGATTGTACACTTATTTCGTTGGTTTTTGACTTTTTCGTCGGGTATGAACCGACGATAAAAGTTACAGACAGTGAAAAAAATTGGCAGAATTTGGTTGTTTCGAGCAATCGATACATATTCAATTCAATATGCTGCTATACAAAATACACATTCACCATAAACTCATTTCAATTCATGATAAATTAAATTCAAATCTCCACAAACTCAATTCATTTCACCACAAATTCAAATCCATTCAATTACAATTCAATTATATACAAATCAATTCAATTACATCTTCTTAAAACGAAACCAAGCGTTATCAACTTTCATTCGGTACTTTGCAAAGAATGACAAGAAGACACGGGATCGAGAAAGTATGAGTCTTGTTGAGATAGAGAAAGCGATAAATACATAGAATCTCCATCTTATTTAAACGTATTTGTTGGGGTCAAAAATTACACCTCAGTTGACCAAGTCAAAGTCAAAGTCAACCCCAAGTAAGCGGGCCCAAGCCCAGGTCAAGTAGACCCATGCCCGAGTCGAGCCCCGCGGCCGACCTGCCCCATGCCAAAATGAAAATTATGTAATAAATAATTTTGATGTAAATTTTATGAATAAATGTAAGGAAAATGGGCATAAAACCAAATTTTTGTAAAGCCCATGGCTCATGTGCAAAAGAAATAAGTACATGAGGCATGGGATGGGAAAATGCCATTTTATAAAGCCCAAGGGATATGTGTAAATTTGTAAGCCTATATAAGGCAACATGATAATGAAATGAAGAATAAAAATTCATTCCCCTCAAAAGCTAGGGTTTCTGTGCCACCTTCACCTTTTTCAAGGTTTTAAACCTTCTTCCCCTTTTTGAATTAAATCAAGAGTTTAACTCTTCTTTTTCCAAAAAGAAGCAGTTTTTACCCATAAAACCCTTGAAGGGGGGCTTGGATTTTCCATCAAATCTCCAAAAGGGGAGATTTTTAAGTATCACCCCCTTTTCTCCAAGATCCAGCCAATAGAGAGGAGGAAGTGGGGGTCCCATCTCTAAAACCCCCACTTCGGGAAGATCTATGGCTCAAAAGAAGATTCAGGGCTAAAGGGGAGAAGAAAGGGGTCCCCTTTGATTATCTCCAAATATTTCTGGGAGTTCAACTCCATAATAAAATCGTTTTAGGAGTTTAAATCCACTCAAAATCCTTTTGGGAGATTAACTCCATAAAAATAAAAATCCTCTATTGTTCTGGGAGTTTCCAAAGCCCCTTGGAGTTTAACTCTTAATCTCGGGGCTAAGTCCCCCCTTTTTTCCTGCAGGTGCCCAGCGCCCATGTGCCGGACGCATGAGGCGTTGGCACCTAACGCCCACATGCCGGGCACGTGAGGCGCTGGTGTCCAGCACCCACCCGCCAAGCACGTGAACCGCTGGCGCCCACGCGCCACTCATGCGTCCCTAGGACGCTCTTCACCCCTCTTTTCTTATGCACTCCACACTAAAAATACCTCCCCCGTTAGAAATTTTCCCCTATTAGAAAAAATTTCTAACGGGGCGTTGCCTCGCACTCCGCAAGGGGGCTGCCAGCCCCCTTGATCCCCATCCCACTATCCGGCTAGCGGGACCTCCGTAAACTCTGCGGGGCCCCCGATATATCCAAAACCCTTCAAAACACACATATAAGCACACTGCACATTGAGTTCGCATGACTAGTTTGACCCGTCAATCGGAGGTTCTTTCGCTTCAAAGGCGAGGGGTAATTAACGGTAGATTAGTCCGCGGCTGTTGGAGATTCAGATCCCCACAATCAATAAACCCCAGTCTACCCTAGGCAGGGGGAATCTGTATACGCCCGATAAGTGACATGTATTTCCCTTCTCAATGGGGTGATGAAAAACACCCTACAGATTCTGGCACGCCCGGTGGGACATATCTTTTCTTCCATATTTCGGGTTAAACGTTCATGCGAACTCAATCAACATATAAATTGATTGACTGTACTGAAATTATGCTTCTTTGTGCAGGTTAACAGTTTTCAATTGCAATTTTCGGACGCAGTAAAAATGTCTCTGAGGACAAGCCCGGCTCTCAACACCGCTCTCGTCTCATACACGATGAAGATGGATGCCAGGACGTCCTCCCGACCTGACTCGGGCGATAGTGGGAGGAGCCGCTGTTACCATTTGGCTCTATTCTAATCGTGCCAGCTAAAGCCATCCCAGCTCTTCAAGCTCCGGTAACAGATAGACTGGCCTTGAAAGGCAGGAGGCTAAATTTGGTGATCTCGATGGCCCCACTACCGAAACGCAATTCGGTGTTTGAATGACTTTCTTTTGCCCCAGCTAGGGGCAAGGCTATCAACACCAATAAAGCAATAAGGCGTCTCGGGCAAGCTTTAGCGGTGCCCCTGACAACTGCTCAATCAGGTATCTTCTCTAAGCTCTCCATCAATCGACTCACGATGGTTTCCTGGATGACGGATGCCCGTCAAACCCTCAAAATCGAGAAGCTAAGACAGAAAAGGCACAGATACAGAGCCAACAAAAGGGCCAGGGCTCCTGCTAGTCTGAACTTCATGAGGTTCCAAGAATAGGGTTACCCCGCAATAACATCTGAATCGGCTGTGAAGCTCGCTAACTCTTTTGAACCGATGAAATTGGTTTAGAAGAATGACATGAGACAGCGCCACCCAAGGAACCAGTCAGACCAACCGTCTTTAGTCGCATGTCCTTTCCATAAAAAGAAGGGCCACGACGATGGTCCAAAAAATCAACCGCCAAAGATAAAGAGATGGCTGGATATATGGTCCACACTGTCTACATGGTGGACATATGCAGCAAGAGGAAGGACAAGGCCATCACATCTCAAATCTAATCTGGTGTGAATGTGGCTGTCACTTCCTAAGACCAGCCTACTCTGTAGGGTAATAAAAACCCTTCCAGTGAGGCTGATAAGTAGAGAGATCCCTCAGTTCATGATGAGTCGGGCTCAGAAACCGAAGATGAGCTAATCTTCCGTCCCAAGACCGCAGAGCAGTGATTGATTTGCTAAAAAGTGTGTTCGTAAAGTAACCGCAATCAAGAGAGTGTCGCTAGTAGCTAGCCGTGATGAGTACGGGTCGTCCGCAGGGAAACATGAGCTCTTTTCTTGCTTTAGACGAGTTGATTAAAGAAAGATGATTGTTTGTCGTTACGGATATAAGATTTATAAAGAAAAGGCTTGTAGGGTTCATAGGACTTAGTAGTAATGGATGAATAATTAAAAATGACTGATTTTATCTTTTAATAGTTTAAAACTAGATCGATAGTAATGAATGTAGATTATGATTCTTTTGGAAGAAACTAGGGTTTCCCCACTACTAACTCTTGTCCTTACATTGATCTCTATTCATGTCTAACTCCTAACAAAATAAGTGTTAAACCAATCTCAAATCATGGTCATGACTATCAATAAATTGGTAGCGCGCCCGATAAGGATGTTAATATTTATTTTGCTAAAATTTATAAACTTTAAAATGTATATAAGAAATTAAAAGATTTTATCATCCATTGTTCAACCCTATCCTACGAACCCTAGCAAGGTAGGAATTACTCGCTCATGTTTAAAATAGAAGAAAGGATGAAGAAGAGTGAAAACATGATTAAGATGCAGAAAGTAAGTGCAAAAAGTAAGTGCGGAAATTAATTGCAAAAAGAACAATAAAAACACTATCTTTATTAATCAACTATTGCATACAACTTTTCTCCTTTAGAAAGTAGAATAAAAGAAATCTAGTTTTCTCTAGATCTCTCTCTTGTAGGAAGTAGATGACTAGCTGATGATCACTCAGATGCGTGGATCGCTTGGACCTCTTGATCTCTTCGGTGATGATTTTTAATGTGCAGCTCTCAGTCTTATATATAGTCCCAGAAAATAGAAACCCTAGATTCCCTATATGAATATATGCTGTTAAGATCCAATATCCAAAATATCACATCCAATGGACATCAAACCGCCGCGGAATCGACGCATATAGGCTTGTTTGGCCGCGGTTCCGCGGCGTCTTGATGGAATCAATTTTTGGTATTTTTTCTGGTCTTTTATCTTCATGTTTGGAGATCCTCTTGATGTCTAGATTCTTAAAATAATGCTTCGAGTCTTTGCCGTTGCTAGATCTCTCGATTTTCTTCTAAATTTTGGAAGATTCGGTTTTGATACCCCGATATGACTCGGATCTCTTGCTTGGATTCCAGACCTGAGCTAATATCTGTATAATATCTCAAATCATAGTGTTAGTAGCATTTGGTATTTTTTGAGATATTATCCTAACCATTTATATGATATAATTTGTTAAGAATATTGATTAGAAATATTTGATATGTTATGCATATTTTAATTACTAAGATTTCATACAAATATTATATGCATATATTTTCCCTCATTATGTTAATTATAATATAGAAACATATGATAATAAAAATTTTACACATAAACCCTCATATGTTCTTTAATTACAATAAACACTTTTTAGTACTTAACAATAGTGGGAAAATATTCATTCAAATGTGCAATATTTAGACTAATCAAATACCTCCAAACTTAACTTTGATCGTCCCGAGCAATCTTGTTATAGAAAAAGAAAAAGAAATACCCAGCACACTTTTGTAGGCAACACGATTGCACTGAGCATGTGCAATAAACCGTTAAACCTCTAGGTGTCCCTAGTAGGAGGAGTGTTGTCTCCTGAGGGTTTTCAGCGGATTACATCCACAAAATCCCATAATAAAAAAAGGAAGATGAAAGTTACATACAAAGATAAGGAACATATAAAAGAAAGAACTTGAAAATAAGAGTTTCAAACTACACTAACTTTTTAGTAGCCATGAGCCCTATCTTAATAGTCATGAAAAGATATCAGAAATCACATTATCCCTCAATACAATATTGCCTTTAGTTTTCCTCCCTACCTTTCTTCCAAACATCGATCATATATCCCTACGTGTGTGTAAATGACATCCCTACACTTAGAGAATTCAATTCAAGCTATCATACTCTTTTCCATCTTCTTTAGTACTTTTTAGTCGGTGAATGTTTCAGATGGAATTGCTCACACATTCTTCATATGATCGTTAATACTTTTTGAGGTACTAACCAACCGATTACCAAATGTGCTCACTCTTTTAGGCGTAATTAGCAATATTCTCGTCTTGCAACACTTAAGGCTTAGCAGTGACTCCCAAACCAGTTGGTCTAAGGCACTAGGTGATAAGGCACCCTCGTTATATTTTTTTATGATGGCTTAAGTAATTACAAAACCAGTGTTCATTTTTCTTCACCATTTATATTTTCTGTATCATTTATATTTTTGTTTATATATATTTTTCCCTTCATACTAAGGCATTTAGACAAGAGCATTTCAAGGTATCTTCTACTATCCCAAGTTTCAAGATGTGTGCAAGTGCGTATAGTAGGATATCAACGTTCAGATGTTTGGATTCAAGAATATGGACTATTTTTCAGACTTATTTCTATCCTCAGATTAGTGATTCCCTTCATCTTACTAACCCTTGGGACAACAGCTCATGACTACCTATTACTAGCTTCGTTATAAAATATCTAATTTTCTTGCTTTTCTTAAACCTCTTCCTATCTTTCATATGCATTTTCCACTTCCTAACTTTTATTATCAAATTTTTTTTGTGCTTTTATTTAGTATAATGCAAAAAATGATCCGTGAATAAGCACAAATCTCTCCCAAACCTATTTGCAGCAGTGTCCTCACTGATATCATCTGTTAAGCTTAAAATTTGTAGACTTGGGAGGAAAATTTAGAAAAAGGGATAAGAATTAATGGCAATAAAATCCTCCCCCAAACTTATTTTTGGTTCACAATTGTACAAAAATTTTTTTTCTTTCAAGAGCCAAAATATATTTCTCCTCCAAACTTGAGTGAAACAGTATTAAGCATTTTAAATTATAAGAGGGGGTAAGGTTATTGGTCTATGCAAAGCTTTATAAAGACCAAAAGTCATCACCAACCATTCGAATATTTTATCGATGTAACAATATAGTTAGTGGAAGATTAAAGATGTGAAGAAGTGAGGAGATAAGAGGCGTAATCGATCGGGTTTACGTCTCGGTTGGTAGAGACGAAACAGTAATGGTACACTACTCACATTCTCATTCTTGATAAGAAGAAGGGGTGGCGGTTCAATTGTAAGTCCATGCTACCTCTCCCGGTACTTTCGGGCATGCGGAATATGGTGAAAACAATTTTCTAGAGGCGGTAATATGGACTCAAAACCGGATCTTTGTTAAACATCTAACTAACAACCTAACTAGGAGTTGTTAACTACTCGGTTAGGGGGTTATACCTTTCATTCTTGAACTCCTTCGTCTTCAACTCCTTCCGGTGTACGGATCGGCCTCACCTCGTCGTCTCCTTGCGCCGAAGATGGATCCACCCGAAAGCTTCTACCTTTGGCTTCTTCTTCGAACTTTGAAGAAACTAGATCACTTGCCTTGCTAGGCCTTGTGAACTAGAATGAGTAGAGGAATGTTTTGGTGTCTTTTTATCTCTAAGGCAATGAGTCTCAACACATGAGAATGGTTTGCCTTGCGGTAGAGAGAGCAAGAGGAAGAGGGAGAGCTTGAGAATGAGAGAGCTCAAGAGAGAGAAAGCAAATGATAGAATGAGCCATACTCTTCTCATTCTCACCTCTTATAATCCAAAAGCCATCATAACAAAAATAGTAATCAAGTATTGTGTAAATGGTTTAAGTCAAAATGGCTATATCATTTCATGCACTCATTTTGCATAAATAAACAAGCAAGCAAAAGTCTTTGCCATGGAATGATAGCCATTGTCATGATGATGGTCAACTAGTCCAACCTAGTCAACCGGTCAACAAAGTCAAAAAGTCAACAAAGTCAACCCCTCAACAACCATGTCACTATAATACTTAATTAATATTAATGTTAATCATATATCATATTCTCATTAGGGTTGAGCAAAAAGTCAATAGTCAACAGTCAACGGTCAACAACCCTAATAAGAATCCTCTGCCTCTGTTTCTCCGTCAACTGTGCATACACACCCGCATCCGCGTTCCGAGGAACACGAATACAAACGAGATAAAACCAATCCCAAAACGTACACTAGGATCTGGCTTAAACCAAAGCCCGCTAGTGTTAACTGTCCGGACACTGTACGTGCACAAGTGCACGGATGCGACCGAACCCTGTCGCAAAACCATGCGACCTGTCGCAAAACCATGCGACCTCTACTCTTTTACCTAAAGGCGAATAGCTTTCTGTATGGGACTCTAAAGACTCGACACTACGCTGGCAGTGGGTTTAACCACAGACCGCAAGCGGCACTAGCTGTGCGTAACGGTCCCCAGGTAGATGCCGACAAGAAGACTGACGAGGTGAAACCCATCTGAACTCCTACTAAGCCTGAATGTGACAGTCTCCGTACAGTCCGATCTGTTCGTCTGATACATCGCATGGCGGGCCTAGGGGGGCGGTAAACGTCAGTCCTCTAATAGCGGTACAAGTCGTGTCGGAGTGAAGCCCAAAACACCCTGAGATAACACTGGAAGCCTACCAGTATATCTCGCTTGCCCTGTCCAGGGACTACTCGTGTAATGGCTCTCCTAGACACAGCGCGATGTCAACCCCCAATACCGGGAGAGACGAATCCTGTCTAACCGTCACTGCCTCCAAGTGCTTCGGGACTGCACCCAACTACTACCTGTTTGCACGACTCCTTTGAACCGTGGTAGGGTAGTAATCTAAGTACAGTGGGAACACACTTGAGGCGAAGTGACAGTGTCAAGTCAGCGGACTAAGCTGTACTCATGTCACCTGGGAACTGATAACTGACGATAGGTATAATACTAACCGGTCAGTTCCCGACGAGTCCTGTCCAGTGTACTCGTAACCTAACGAGCACCCGTATACTATCTCCAGTACGACATACTGATGGCTGTGGGACAGACCATCTCCCACTCTGGGATGAGAAGCGCATGCGGTAGTCTACTCCGGAGTATCGATGCCCTGTCTCGATAGTCTTGCGACTAGGGACCTGCATAAGGATGTGCTTATGGATCACCCAGCCCCCACTAGTGTGACTGCCATCACAACGCTGGTAATCAAGCAAAGATCCTAAGGACTCCACTAATGCGTATAGGTGATATAATAAAATAAACACATGTACACATTGAAGTGGAAACAAACCAAGTAGCATACTACTATTTTGAGCAAGATTGTATATAAAAGGTGAATATCCCAAGCTTCCATTAAGTAATATACAAACTAGTATGATACAGTAATGGCCTCTAGGTTATATACACTAACAATCTCCCACTTGCACTAAGGCCATGTACTGGCGTATCGAAGACCTATCATCTCGATCAGCCGCTCGAACTGAGTCTGGGGCAAGGCCTTGGTGAATGGATCTGCAGTGTTATCTTCTGAAGCAACCCTTCGAACCTCGATCTCCTGGCGATCCACGATCTCCCTGATCAGGTGATACCGCCTCAAGATGTGTCTGGATCTCTGATGGGACCTGGGTTCCTTCGCTAAAGCTATAACCCCATTGTTGTCGCAATACAGAGGTATTGGATCAACAATGGACGGAACCACCTGAAGTTCTTTCAAGAACTTCCTCATCCAGACAGCTTCTTTTGCGGCATCAGATGCAGCGATGTATTCCGCTTTCATCGTCGAGTCTGCAACGGTTTCCTGTTTGGAACTCTTCCAACACACCGCCCTCCATTGAGGGTAAAGACAAAACCCGACATGGACTTGGAATCATCCTTGTCACTCTGGAAGCTAAAGTCAGCAAAGGCCTCGATCTGGAGGTATTTTCCGCCATACACCAAGAACATCTCCTTAGTCCTTCTCAGGTACTTGAGAATGTTCTTTACCGCTATTCAGTGTTTCTCCCCAGGGTTTGACTGATACCGGCTTACTACACTCAGTGCATAAGCTACATCCGGTCTGGTACACAACATCGCATACATTATAGAGCCTACCGCAGAAGCTAGGGTATAATAGACATGCGATCCCTCTCCAAATCAGTCTTGGGAGACATCTCTTTAGAGAGGGTGATCCCGTGACAAGCCGGTAGATTACCGCGCTTGGAATCTTCCATACTGAATCTTTTCAGTATGGTGTCGATGTACCTGGACTGTGAATGTCCTAATATCCTCGTGGATCTGTCACGATGGATCCGGATCCCCAGGATGTATGAGGCATCACCCAGGTCTTTCATGGAGAACCTGTGTGACAAGAACCCCTTGACAGATTGTAGCATAGGAATGTCATTTTCTATTAAGAGAATGTCATCCACGTATAAAACGAGGAATACTACAGTTCTCGCTACAAATCTACTATAGATGCATGGTTCATCTGGATTTTTGATAAAGCCAAATTCCTTGACCGTCTCATCAAAACAGATGTTCCAACTCCGCGATGCCTGCTTTAGTCCATAGATGGACTTAAGCAACTTGCACACCTTTCCGCTGCTCCCACTCTGATTGAAACCCTCTGGCTGGTCCATATAGACACACTCCTCTAAATTTCCATTTAGAAAAGCGGTCTTTACGTCCATCTGCCAAATCTCATAATCGTGGAAGGCAGCAATGGCAAGAAGGATCCGAATGGATTTCAGCATAGCTACTGGAGAAAAGGTCTCGTCTTAGTCCAAACCAGGTCTTTGACGAAAACCCTTTGCAACCAGTCTAGCTTTATAGGTCTCAACCTGTCCATCTACACCAATCTTCCTTTTGAAGATCCACTTGCATCCTACGGGTTTTACCCCGTCTGGAGCAATGTCCAATGTCTATACTTTGTTGGTGTACATGGACTCCATTTCAGTCCGCATTGCATCCATCCATTTTACCGAGTCAACGCTCTGAACGGCCTGCTGGAAGCTAGTAGGCTCATCATAATCTATGATGCAATCCTCTCTATCCCCGTCTATGAGAAAACCGTAGTATCTTTCGGGCGGATGAGACTGCCTACTACTCCTGCGGAGCGGCGTAGGAATGTCTTGTTCTTTTGAATCCTCTGGTTCCATTAAGCTTTCAGTAATAGCTCATGGCTCTAGAATTTCTTCCAGTTCTACTGTGCTCCCACTTATCTGGTTTTCCAAAAACTCAGTTTCCAAGAAGTAGGCATGACGAGAAACAAAAACCTTTTGTTCCTCATCGCAGTAGAAGAAATATCCCTTGGAGTTCTTTGGATATCCCACGAACTTGCACTGTACTGAGCGTGCCTCGAGCTTGTCCGCATGCTGCTTTTTAACAAAAGCTGGACATCCCCATGTCTTAATGTGCTTAAGATAGGGTTTCTTCCCACACTACATCTCATATGGTGTGGTAGGCACAGTCTTAGTGGGAACTCGGTTCAAAAGGTATGCAGCTGATTCTAGTGCATACCCCCAGAATGATCGCGGTAACTCAGCGTTACTCATCATGGACCGTACCATATCTAATAGGGTTCGGTTCCGTCTCTCCGATACACCATTATGTTGCGGAGTGTATGGAGGAGTAAGCTGAGAGAGAATTCCGTTCTCTTTTAAATAGTCCAGGAACTCGGCACTCAAGTATTCACCACCTCGATCCGATCTTAGAATCTTGATACTTTTGCCGGTTTGTTTTTCTACTTCATTCTTATATTCCTGGAATTTTCCAAAGGCTTCGGACTTATGTTTCATTAAGAAGACATAACCGTACCTTGAAAAGTCATCCGTAAAAGTAATGAAGTAAGAATAACCGCTTCGCGCATGTGTAGACATTGGACCGCACATGTCGCTATGTACGAGTCCCAAGAGCTCGCTCGCTCTTACTCCGTGTCCAGTGAACGGAGTCTTTGTCATTTTTCCTTTGAGACATGATTGACAAGGGGCATACGATTGATATTCGAACGAATCCAAATATCCTTCTGTATATAACTTCGTCAACCTTCTCTCATTGATGTGACCCAGTCTACAATGCCACAAGAAAGTCTGATTGATTTCTGGAGACTTTCTTTTGTGTGTATTCTGGACATTGAAAATCTGTGGTTGGTTTAATACGTATATACCATTGCTCAATGTACCTGACCCAATCATAACTTGATTAAGGTGAATGTTTACAACATTGCTTACAAACACAAATTTATAACCTTCTTTAGAAACCAAAGATACAGAAATGATATTACAAGTTGCGTTGGGTACAAAAAAGCAATTACGCAAAACCAAAACATGTCCATCTGACATTCCCAGGTGATAGTCCCCCACGGCCTTAGCATCCATGCTAGCTCCGTTTGCAACTTTGATGGTCATGTCACCTGCTTTCAAAACCCTACGGTTTCTCAATGCCTGCAAAGAATTACAGATATGAGATCCTGATCCAGTATCCAATACCCAGGAAGTAGAGTTTATTGAAAGACAGTTTTCAATAACATACACACCTGAAGCTGAAGCCGCAACCTGCTTCAGATCCTGTGTTCTGGCCTTCCAAGCCCTGCAATCATTCTTCCAGTGTCCCTTCTTATGACAATGGAAGCATTCTTCTTTATCCACAAGCTTTCCCACTTTCTTTGTTGCTTTTGCCTTTCCCTTCGTATCCACTTTACTAACACCGCCCTTTGGTTTGGCGGGGGCTTTCTTCTTCTTTCCCTTGGCTTTCGTCTTGGACCTAGAAGAGGAAGATCCTCCTACAAACAAAGTGGATGTTTCCCTACTTTTCTGTAGGGTGCCCTCTACGCTCCTCAGCATGTTGAGGAGTTCTGAAAGTTCAACTTCCTTTTCTTGTAAGTTGAAGTTCAGGATAAACTGGGCGTAAGTGGAAGGAAGGGACTGGAGAATCAAGTCCGTATAGAGCTCATTCTCCAACGTGGTCCCAAGGTCCGCGAGCTCTTCTATGTAGCCAATCATCTTAAGCACGTGTTCTGCTACCGATGATCCGACGGCCAACCTTGCCGAAAATAACTTCTTCGACACTTCGTATCTTGCGATACGAGACTGCTCTACATACAGTTCTTTTGTATGGAGAAATATGGACTCGAGGTCCATATTCTCGTGCCTCCTCTGATGTTCGTTGTCCATAGAGGCAAGCACGAGGCACTTGGCCTTCGCACAGTCGATTTCCCAGGTCTTACGGATTTCCTTATCCGCGACGCTGGTTTTGGGACCTGGGACAGGGGGAGCTTTGGTGGTAAGAAGATACCCCAGCTTGTCGTAAGTGATTGCCATCTTGACATTCCTGAGCCAATCTTTGTAGTTTGGCCCTGTCAGTATGTTTTTATCTAGAATAATTTAAGTCCAGTCATGTCGATTGGTCGCTGCAATTAGGAGAGAGAGAAGAAACACTCAGCATGATGCTCTTGCTAGTTTAGAATGGTTTTTAGTTTGTCTAAACAGGATGGCTCCCACTGTCTCTCGAATCCCTCCTCAAACCAAAAAGGAAGAATTAGTCGGGATCAATCTCACCGTACAATTCTTGCTTAACCGTTCAGCCAGGCCAGTGTCGGTACTTCGAGGGAGGTTTTCCAACGCTTTCGCGAAGTTCCTTAATTAAATAACCTCTTTTCCCTGGGGGCGTAGCCCCGCTAACACCTTTCTAGACACCTACTAGGTTTATAGCATTGATCGTTTAGTGAGAAATTTCCCGAGGAGTAGCATATACTCACAGTAGGATCGGGATCCAAATATCATCGCGCGACGAAACTGAAGGAATCCTACCAGAATCATCACACTCCAAATGGTATGCAACACTAGCAAGTTTCAGTTCTTTTGAAACTCCCGATGTGGATTTTTGCCCCATGCTCTTATGACCTTGACTTTGGCCAACAAATCATAAGTCACATGTCAAGTTCTACCCGTCGTTCTCCAGGTTAATTTGAATCCACCCGCACCTACCCTTGACTTTGGCTAACAAGGCAGTACGACTGTTCCAAACCAACGCATCTATCTATGCTGCACATGAATACCCAATTGCTACCAATCACTATGCCTTGACTTTGGCCAACAAATATAGCTTGAATACTGTTGACTATTCATGTGAAACGGCGGAGGGCTACGAATGGTTTTGGCGAAACCGTGAACGTAGTGAACTTGATATAATCGATGGAACGAGATAGCTTTTAAAAGGAGTGGCTCAAGCTCCGCATTTAAAAGTTGGTTTTGAAAAGAACCGAGTGGTTTTTCGAAAGTGTTCCAACGACTTTTACTTGGTTTATTTTTCTTGCATTAGTTCTTTTAATGCATGATATTCTTGCATTAGTTCTTTTAATGCGTCCCATCATTTAATCCTACCATTGCAAAAAACAACCAAAATATGACGTACGCTTATTCCATTCGCATTCGCCACGGGGCCCCGTCATTACTCGTTAGGTTACTTAACTAACAACAGAGCGGGGGCTGGGCTAGCGCGGCTGTAAAACATAAGCAACGCCTAAATAATATCATATATAGATATATTGCAATGATAACCATTTCAGATCACAGATGAACACATTGGATATACTAGGAACCCGCAATTCGTACGAGCCTGTAACGAAAAGCAGATTACACGGTCGCGGTGAATAGCCAATACCCCACCGAAGACCCCTACGGGTGCGGCAAACTACCCGCCAAGCACCCGAAGCGAAGCAACCTCCCTCAACTCCGTGAGTAGGCCACTCGGCACTTCGGCATACCCGGTAGTTTGTGCACCCCCTCCATGGGTCTATCCTAGGAGCAAAAATAGTAAAAAGAAATTATACAATGACGGCTACAATCCCGACCCGGTTGTGCGGCCATACAAATAATTATTACATCAATTTACAAATTTACATGAATTGAAAGAAAAGAAAACTCTCGTCTCACAACCCCCGGCTATTCACCCGCGACAATCCAATGAATTCATATACACATTCCAAAGACATTACAGATCACAGATTTGTATAACCCCCACTAATCGACATATAGCGATTAGCAGACGTTCAATACAAATATCACATCACAGATAAAAACCCGTCAGCTTAAGTCTTTAGAAACTAGATCGAAATACGGTTTTTAAAGCCCCCAAAACAAAATTTTCTTTCTGGAAAATCTGGGCTGAAAACACATATACCAAAAATCCCAAAATAACCCACTGAGTATACTGTAGCAAAGACGATCCAGAGAAGAGCCAAGAAGGCCGCGGAACCGCGGCAATAGCAAGCTATTGCCGCGTTTCCGCGGTGGTTTGATGGAATCTCTGCATCGTTTTTCTACAGTATCTTTAAAAAACCCTGAGTCTATTTTTAAAGCATGATTTATTATTTTTACAGACTTAAAAAAATCGACAGCAAGCATGAATTCCGGGTTCATTTCGGGACTTTTTCTCCGATCGAATTTCTAGCTACTATGCTAACATGTTAGATAGAGTTTAACTAGGCTCTGATACCACTGTAAGTCCATGCTACCTCTCCCGGTACTTTCGGGCATGCGGAATATGGTGAAAAACAATTTTCTAGAGGCGGTAACATGGACTCAAAACCGGATTTTTGTTAAACATCTAACTAACAACCTAACTAGGAGTTGTTAACTACTCGGTTAGGGGTTATACCTTTCTTTCTTGAACTCCTTCGTCTTCGACTCCTTCCGGTGTACGGATCGGCCTCACCTCGTCGTCTCCTTGTGCCGAAGATGGATCCACCCGAAAGATTCTACCTTTGGCTTCTTCTTCGAAGTTTGAAGAAACTAGATCACTTGGCTTACTAGGCCTTGTGAACTAGAATGACTAGATGAATGTTTTGGTGTCTTTTTATCTCTAAGGCAATGAGTCTCAACACATGAGAATGGTTTGCCTTGAGGTAGAGAGAGCAAGAGGAAGAGGGAGAGCTTGAGAATGAGAGAGCTCAAGAGAGAGAAAGAAAATGATAGAATGAGCCATACTCTTCTCATTCTCACCTCTCATAATCCAAAAGCCATCATAACAAAAATAGTAATCAAGTATTGCGTAAATGGTTTAAGTCAAAATGGCTATATCATTTCATGCACTCATTTTGCATAAATAAACAAGCAAGCAAAAGTCTTTGCCATGGAATGATAGCCATTGTCATGATGATGGTCAACTAGTCCAACCTAGTCGACCGGTCAACAAAGTCAACAAGTCAACAAAGTCAACCCCTCAATAACCATGTCACTATAATACTTAATTAATATTAATGTTAATCATATATCATATTCTCATTAGGGTTGAGCAAAAAGTCAATAGTCAACAGTCAACGGTCAACAACCCTAATGAGAATCCTCTGCCTTTGTCTCTCCGTCAACTGTGCATACACACCCGCATCCGCGTTCCGAGGAACACGAATACAAACGAGATAAAACCAATCCCAAAACGTACACTAGGATCTGGCTTAAACCAAAGCCCGCTAGTATTAACTGTCCGGACACTGTACGTGCACAAGTGCACGGATGTGACCGAACCCTGTCGCAAAACCATGCGACCTGTCGCAAAACCATGTGACCTCTACTCTTTTGCCTAAAGGCGAATAGCTTTCTGTGTGGGACTCTAAAGACTCGACACTACGCTGGCAGTGGGTTTAACCACAGACCGCAAGCGGCACTAGCTGTGCGTAACGGTCCCCAGGTAGATGCCGACAAGAAGACTGACGAGGTGAAACCCATCTGAACTCCTACTGAGCCTGAATGTGACAGTCTCCATACAGTCCGGTCTGTTCGTCTGATACATCGCATGGCGGGCCTAGGGGGCGGTAAACGTCAGTCCCCTAATAGCGGTACAAGTCGTGTCGGAGTGAAGCCCAAAACACCCTGAGATAACAACGGAAGCCTACCAGTATATCTCGCTTGCCCTGGCCAGGGACTACTCGTGTAATGGCTCTCCTAGACATAGCACGATGTCAACCCCCAATACCGGGAGAGACGAATCCTGTCTAATCGTCACTGCCTCCAAGTGCTTCGGGACTGCACCCAACTACTACCTGTTTGCATGACTCCTTTGAGCCGTGGTAGGGTAGTAATCTAAGTACAGTGGGAACACACTCGAGGCGAAGTGACAGTGTCAAGTCAGCGGACTAAGCTGTACTCATGTCACCTGGGAACTGATAACTGACGATAGGTATAATACCAACCGGTCAGTTCCCGACGAGTCCTGTCCAGTGTACTCGTAACCTAACGAGCACCCGCATACTATCTCCAGTACGACATACTGATGGCTGTGGGACAGACCATCTCCCACTCTGGGATGAGAAGCGCATGCGCTAGTCTACTCCGGAGTATCGATGCCCTGTCTCGATAGTCCTGCGACTAGGGACCTGCATAAGGATGTGCTTATAGATCACCCAACCCCCACTAGTGTGACTGCCATCACAACGCTGGTAATCAAGCAAAGATCCTAAGGGCTCCACTAATGCGTATAGGTGATATAATAAAATAAACACATGTACACATTAAAGTAGAAACAAACCAAGTAGCATACTACTATTTTGAGCAATATTGTATATACAAGGTGAATATCCCAAGCTTCCATTAAGTAATATACAAACTAGTATGATACAGTAATGGCCTCTAGGGCATATACACTAACATCAACTTCTTTGGGTAGTGGTTGATTCATCACAACTCCCATGTCTTCTAGGAATGCGAGTTCTTCGGCAAAAATGTCTTCAAATCTTTCAGCGATATTCCGAATGATAATCTCATCAGAAAGAAAGTTATGATACTCAGATAGCTCGGCTAAATCATTCGACAGGTCAAAGGGTTCGGATTTAGGTGTGGACTTGTCGACAGAAGGGTCTTCAACGTATAATAAATAGTAGGATCAAACAATAACGCAAAAGTGGTGTCGAGATCGGTATCGTGAAGCTCCTCAAATTCGCAACTGTCGGAAGCTATCTTTTAGATAGAACATACATCAACTATATGAGCATAGGGTTCGGAGGGTTGACTTCCTAGCTTGTAGATGTTAATCTCAATTATCATCTTCCTAAAGGATAGGTTCATTGAACCGTTACGACAATTGATTATTGCGTTTGAAGTTGCTAGAAAAGGTCGACTTAGAATCACGGGAATTTGGTTCCGTGGGTTTGCCATAGGCTGTGTATCTATAACTATAAAGTCCATAGAGAATAAATTCCCTGACTTTGATTAACACGTTCTCTAGCTCACCCCGAGGTTGGGTGATAATGTTAGTGATATATGCCCTAGAGGCCATTATTGTATCATACTGGATTGTATATTACTTAATGGGAACTTGAGATATATACGGATATAGTAACAGTCTTGCTCGAAATGGTAGTATACCACCTGGTTTGTTTCTACCTCAATATGTGCATGTGTTTCTTTTAGCATATCGCTTATACATATTGGTAGAGCCCTTAGGATCTTTGCTTGATTACCAGCGTTGTGATGGCAGTCACACTAGTGGGGGCTGAGTAATCTATAAGCATATCCTATACAGATCCCTAGTCGTAGGATTATCGAGATGGGGCATTGATACTCTATAGTAGACTGGTATATACGCTTCTCATCCCAGCAGGGGAAATGGTCTGTCCCACAGCCATTAGTACGTCGTACTGGAGATAGTATGCAGGTGCTCATTAGGTTATGAGTACACTGGACATGACTCGTTGGGAACTGCTGGTGGGTACTATATCTATCGTCGGGTGGCATTTCCCAGGTAACATGAGTGCAACTTAGTCCGTCAACTTGACACTGCTACTTTGCCTCGAGTTTGTTCCCACTGTACTTTGATTACTACCCTACCATGGCTCAAAGGAGTCGTGCAAACATGTAGTAGTTGGGTGCAGTCTCGAAACACTTGGAAGTAGTAGCGGTTAGATAGGATTCGTCTCTCCCGGTATTGGGGGTTGATATCACGCTGTGTTCGGAAGGCCATTACACAACGTCCTTGGCCAAACCAAGCGAGATTTATTGGTAGGTACTCCAGTAGTTTCTCAGGGTGTTTTGGGCTACTCTCTGACATGACTTATTGCGCTATTAGGGGTCTAACAATTGCCGCCCTCCTAGGCCCGATATGCGATACTCTTAGACGAACAGACCGGACTGTACGGAGATTGTCACATACAGGCTCAGTAGGAGTTTGGATGAGTTAGCTCATTGGCATTCTTATCGACACATACCTGGGTAGCCGTTACGTGCAGCTAGTACCGCTTGCGGCTTATGGTTAAACCCACTGTCAGCGTAGTGTCGAGTCTTTAGAGTCCCACATAGAGAGTTTCCTTACACCGGGCAAAAGGTGTAGAGGCCGTATGGTTTTGTCACGCCCCGCTTCCCGGTGTACGGTGAAGTGGACGCGACGAGGTCCGCTACGTATATACTTAGAAGTACATACGCTAAGCGTATCTAAGCAATATAAAAGTATATCACAAGAGACAGGAAATATAGAAATAACATCAACTTTATTAATAACATTCTTTTGTACAATGCATGAAAAGTAAATATAACTGAAATGAAAAGCGATGCCTAAACAGTGGCATAACAGGAAATGAAAATACTGAATAGAACAAGGTACAATATCTAGAGCTCGGGGTCTTCGTGGAAATGCTCCAAGTCTTCACCGGTGGGCTCGGTCTCTGCTGGGTCTAAAGCACCTGAGGACATTCAAAGAAGAAAGAAATAGGATGTCGTCAGCGAACAGGTCGCTCGATAAGTCCCAAAGATAAATAAGAATAAGAGTAATTTGCTAAAGTATCATGTTGTAGAATATTATGGAATATTGTGTTAACGCTGTTGTTTGTAGCTTGGTACAGAAGGATGCCAGTGTATACGAGAGGGGTCTCTATATACTAGAGACCAGGGCAAACGGAAAGTACAAGGAACCGTTAAGCCACGGTACAACAGCAACGGAATATAGGTTAGGTGTCTTAATCTGACCACCTCGTGCCACCTTTAACACCTTCCGTACCAATCTACCCTTAAATCCCGTAGTGTTTTGATAATATTATTGTTATATTGTATTGTGTAAGTTGGATGACTGACCAAAACCATGATATCAGTAAACATGTTGTAACTGCATAATCAGGTAAATGGAATAACAGGATAATGGATGTATATCCATGGTTTGATTCAGTTAAATTGTATAGGTTGTTAACTGGATTCAGGGATTCATGTGTTCATATTAAGTTGGAATATTAAAGAATATAGATTTACTTGAATTATATTCAAGTCAGAAATAGTCAGATTCAAACCCGAGTCAGACTAAAAGAAAAGTAATTTGAAGTTCTATAATTGTTAGGATCCTTATTGTAAATTATAAAACTTGAGGGGGTTTTATGTAAAAATACTTTTGCATAGTTTTCAAGATACACCTCAAGTATTTATTATTCGTCTTTATAATTATAATGAGTATAAATTTTATTTGTGTTATTCTAGTGAATATATCCTAATAAAAGTATTAATTTATAATATTGATTTATTTGAATTTCATGGTATTTTAATGTAACTGTTAATCTTGTAATTTTTTAGGAAAAGGTGGAAACTTTATCTTATAACAAAATAGGCGTTTAAATGATAATTATATATATATAAATACAAGAATAATTTTAAATAAGTATTTTATTTTCCAAAATCTCATTTTTCATAAATTTCGTATTCTAAACCTTTCGAGACCGAATGCTCCTTGCGGAGGTCTGAATCTCACACTACTAAGCTCGAGGGTGCACGATAAACCGTACTATCCCTAACAAGTTCCCCAAAGGTGGGTTGTAGTGGCGCTTTGCAAAGATTGAATAAATACTAATCATTTAGAAAACGGTTTTATAAAAGTAAGGTATTTATTTGTAAAAGGGTGTAAATTTCCGTATTTTAGATTCTAGGGTTTCCTAAGCCAACTAGCCTATTTCTAAATAGTCTAAACGACAAGTCATTAGAAGCCTCAAATCGCCTCTTCACCGCCAATTGTGGCCAGGTAAGTACAAGTGAGGAGGGAGGGATCCGCTCACGAATCGTGAGGCGGGCCTTTTAAAGTTACCCAAGCTCACTTGCCTAGCCTAGACACCACAAACTCAGTTTAGATAAACGATCGATGTCCATGACATATCGTATTTTCTTATTAAAAGATTTTGTTTTAAAATTGTAAACAACTTAGGACTTTTAGAGAATGTTTATAAAGAAAAAGGTATTTTAATGTAAGGTCTTGTATTTTCGTATTCTAGGTTTTGATGATATCAATTAGAGTTGTATTTGCGTGTGTGGAGGTAGGACATTACCTCGTGATCTATGTTAAGGTATAGCAATTGTTCAGGGTTAAATGTGATAACTAAACATTGTGGTATTTAAGTGAAAGAAATACGATAAATGGAAACGTTATCATTTCATGTGAGAAACTTTATCCAAATTGGTTTTTAAGTGATTAATAGTCAACATGAATATGTTTAAGCATTATGTAATTTATGACAAGTGAGTTTTGATAGAAAACAGAATCGGAAATCGGTTTGTTCCGATTTCCGTTGGGTTTTTAAAAAATCGTATTTTTCTTAAAAGAAAAGGAAGATAGAAAGAGGGGGACTTACGGGTTTGGACACGTTAGATAGTGCTAGGAAGGTAGTGGGTTGTCGGGCGTCGAAACGTCGCGAAGGGTCCTAGTATGATCGCCGGAATTCGTCGTCGATTTCGGCAGCGCTTCGCCTTTAGCTCTTTTTCTAACGTACCGAGTTCTCTTAAAATTTTTAGAGAGTGGACTTAGGAATGTAGGGTGAAATGGTAGAGGGTAGGGGTGTTTATATAGGGCTAGGCTAGGGTTAAGGTTTTAATTAAAAAAATATAAAAATATATAAAAATTCATTAAAATATCATTAAATTTGGGAGTAAAAGAGGTTTATTGTGAATCTGGTAACCGATCAAAAATTTTAGAGTATGCAGGGGGTATGACCAGGTCAACACGGAGAAATTCCGTGTTGACGACTCGGCCGTCCGGCCGAGTCCGGCCGGTCCGCCGGTCGACTCGGCCGAGTCGGGCCGAGTCGGGGGCTCGTTGGGTGGGGTTTCACATGGGGGGAATTTTGGTATATTTAACTTTTTATGTGCAGTATAAATTTTCAGAGTTATGGCTGTTTGACTGTTGACTTTCCAAAAAAATTAAAACAAAACAAAATTAAAAATAATATGGGGCATGAGATTTGAACTCTAGTGGCTTGGTTCAGCAGTGCAAGGTATTACCAATGAGCTACAAGCTCTTTCTTGTAATTATGGAGTGAAATAAATACTTAAAGAGATATCAGCTGTAATAAATACTCCAAGTATACATTGAATTTAAATCAATTCTTTGTACATTAAAAATGGTGTTGTTACAGGTTTTATTGCAGGGATTCGATCACGTACATGCACTTGTGCACGTATGATGATCGGGCAGGAAATACTAGTGGGCTTTGGTTTAATCCGGATCTTAGTATTATATTGATGGATTGTTTCTTCTCTTTGTATTCGTGTTCTTCGGAATGGGGATGCGGGTATGTATATACGGATAAGGGGCGTTCTCGTAATTGTTCGGGAAAGCTTCTAGAAGACGGGACACTTATTAGGGTTTATTCTTTTTGGATTAAACTAAATTGGTGGAGGAATGAGGTGGAACTTTACATTAAACCTAGCATGGCACTTGGTGACTCATAGTCATGACTCACCACTTGGTATTAATGAAGCTTGGTTGATATTTTGTGAGATTTATCTCATAAAATATCTTATATGCTTCATAGAACCAAGAGAGGGCAGCTAAGGATGTTTCAATGTTCACCCTCCTCTCATTTCCTCAAGTGCTCCTTCTTCTTCCTCAAAACCCTAGACCTCTCATGAGTTGAGAAACTTAGGGTTACAAGAGACAATACACTCCATCTTCTTACTCTACGCCATCCAGGACTTCTAGTTTAGCGAACTAGAAGCCGTAGTTATCTCAGATTCAAGATAGGAGCTCTATCTTTTTTTTAAGATCAATCCATAGCCATATATGGCTGCTCTCTCTCTCTCTCCACAAAATATCCCACACCCAAAAATAATAAATAAAATGGTCATGGCATAAAAAATCACACCATGAGTCACCAAAGTTGCATATGCCATATTTAATGCACTTGAACAAAACTTGCACTCACAATTTCCACATAATAAACATCAATCCAAATGTTTAAAACAATAAATAGAATGGCATCTTCTAAAGTAAACTCGTGACGGATCACAAGAATACCCATCACCTGTATATACATACCTGCATCCACATTCCGACTGAATACGAATACAATGAGACGAAAATAATCCAACAAATCTAATACTAGGATCCGGCTTAAACCAAAGCCCACTAGTATGGTCCGTCCGATCATGATCCGTGCACAAGTGAACGTATATGATCGAACCCTGCCATAAAACCATACGACCTCTACAACGTTTCTCCCGAACTTGGGAAAACTTTCTGTGGGGGCCTATAAAGACTCGTTGTCATGACCCGAAATATTAGCTCGTGACCAGCACTTGAATCACGCAACGTCTAAAGGCGTAACGGAATTCAAGTAAGCTGAAACCCAGAAATCTAAACCTTTTTGAAAAAAATAAAGGAGGTGAGTTTTTGAAATAAAGGTATATGAAATCAAGTTTTCTTAATGGATAGAAAGGAACATGAATGATGCAAGTGAAATTTACTAGTTTAAAAAAAACATGTTTGGTCTTTTAAAAATTTTGGCAGCACCTTCTTTGTAAATTTTGATCCAAAACCACAAATACATAATAAGGATAATGGCATCCCCAAGCGGGAGCTGGCTCTTCGCCAAACGGCGGATCACAACCACGCAATACAGTACAAATGAGTATACGATGCCCAACGGTGAAGTTCACCACAAAAAGATAAAGAAATGAGCAAGATATAACCGCAAAAGTGAATATAAAACTCATCGCTCAAATCTCGCAACTACAAGCCTCACTAAGTCTCATCACTTATACAATTTACAACTTTTGATTGATGGAGTTAACTAGATACAATATGAAATGTAGATACAAGAGTGGGAATGATACAAATATCCCACCTACTAATGCAAAACACCCGAATGCAACTGTGTGCCAGCGAAGCCACTATTGATCCAAGCGGTCAACCTACAAGAACTGTGGCACAACGGGAGTGAGTTTCCAACTCGTGAGTAGAAAAATATTAACAGATAGAAATTGAATAAACAACGATTCCTAGATCAACTATATCATAAAGGTAATACTATGATATCTAGGGTGACCGGGTCTGTATATGCCAACAAGGTAGTCAATACCTATATGCATTTGGATAACATCCAACCGTAATATCAATGCATGTATATGGATCTCGTCCAACCATAATCAAGGTTTGTATGCACGTAAATTTCATAAAAGAGTGTGCATGAAAGTATGATATATATATATATATATATATATATATCTCAACGGTGTCCCTCCCGACACATCAAAATCATGGAACCTGAGTGCCTAGCATCGACACTCGAAAACATCATGAAAACCGTGCCAAGTATCGGCACTTAAATCCTCGTATATCGGGCTCTGTCAGTCCGGATCGGCCCACGGGCTCCGTCTGTCCAGATCGGCCCATCTCATCTCTCGACTCCGGTCGGTATCCTCCGGATATCCGCCGAGCCCAAATACTATCACCGGTAGGTACTCGCCACCCTGCCAGGCTCATCGTTTGCTCCACGAAAAACATTTCTCACCCCGGGGAATCATACCGGGTCCACCATGAACCCGCAAACAGATCATCCAACTCCTCGAATCGGGTTTCAAGCACACGTCTCAGAACCGAGAAAAAGCATGGTGGACGCACTGAAATATCATATCAAGAGAAACCAGGTTTTTAAAACAGTACATGCTTTCTTTGAAATAGCCACGGTTCTCAAATCCAGAAATCTCATGAAAACAGCATACCTCAATGCGTAAAATCATAAAGCATGATGTATGCGACATGTGATGGAAATGTAAGCATAGCAATATATCATGCAACATCGTATAAAAGTGCACAGGTAAGTATAGAAGGTAGATTATGCAAAGAGTCATATCATGATGCAGCAATCCTACTGTGTAGTAACATGGCAATTATCGATGATGAAGTGTGTGAGCCGGCAAATTTGTGTACATGTAACTTACGCATCATCGATAATGGTGTAAGTGTACTATCACAGGTATATGCAATGCAATGAAAATAATATGAATGCAGCATAAGGTAAATCATATGCAATGCTGACGGGTATATGTATCTAATATGACCGAGTCGGGGAATCTATCAATCGGCATCCAGCCTAACAACATCGCGTACGGTATGATCCATCGTACGGAAACCTCTAGTCAAGGATAAGGATCAATCATCAAGTCAAACTCATCACGCACGGAAAATTATCGTACGGCGGCATTAAGCTAATAGGGATCTTATATGACAAATGAGGGTACGGCCTAAAATCACGTACGGCCTATCATTCATGATTCACAATATTCTATATATATCTATATATATATATCTATATACCTATGTCCTAGGTCACATCCGCAATAATCTCACATCAGGGGACCGACAGGGTATAAATCATCTCGATCGACTCGCATCCGTATACCAACATATCATCAGATCATCATATCCGTCTTATAATCTTTTCACCGCATTTATAACTCAGATCAAGCCGAGTTTACCTAAACATTCTATCTCTACTATAAGTATAGGTAACTAATCTAACATACACACCCGAACCATACAATCAGATTTTTAAAGAGGCGAATCGTAGTTTTGAAAATAGGGGTTGTGGTGTTTTTAAGAAAAAAATATCATTTGAAAGTCCGTAACCTCCCTTAAGGTATATTTTTAAAAGATACATAAGACTCTTCGATTTAGAAAAGGGCATGGTTCGGATGACGCATCTACATCGACCATCTAGTCCTATGGTACCCTAAACGGCAATATCGGCAAACGTCGTTCTCGAATCCCGTCATCACATAATAGCCGTATTATCTCATTTCTAACTATCCTTAGTTTCTAATATAGTATCACTAACTATCCTTTACTATAACCCTAGTTTCGTAATCTAGGTTTCCTAACCATATTCTATAATCAGTTCTCCATCAATATTTTGCGGGGGTGCTATACGCCATCCACCCGACTTCCCCCGTGGATATAGATCCACTCACCTGGTCTTCGCTCGCCGAAATCGATGACGCCGTGCTCCTTCGCCTCGGAATCCATACGAGGGTACCTATAATAATAAATAATCGCAATACGTATTAAAATCGAATTCGGAAAACCGATACGGCGCACGGTGTGCTCATAGGTTAGAACCTATGGCCTACACGTGCAAAATAATCAAACAACCCCTGTTGTCGATGTACAAACATTCGACAACCAAATACAAATCCAATTGTCAAGAAATTGCATTTCAAAATACGGAAAATATAGCCTAAAACACACCAAAATGCTCCCAGATTTTACCCAGGTGACAATCAGCCAATTATGCATATAGGAGGGGTCTATTTTAGTGCAAAAGGAGCCATGGACCAAACCTGGGACCCTATTTCCCTGCTCTGGCCGCAAATTGCGGCCAGAATGGATAAATTTGCGGCCTTGGGTTGGGGTATGGGGCTAGGGTTTCAGTGGTAGTTTCCTAGGTGCTTGCACGACTCCCAGTAATTGCTAAATCATTTCTAGTGTCCCCGGGTTGCTCCAGATTCCAAAATACCCTCACAAATCACACATTTATCTGATGTCGGGGTTTCTAAATCCGTGTTTTGGGGTTTCTAGTCTCTGGTTTAGGTTTGAATTCTAGCACCAGGGGGTTTGTGTGGCCTCTACTGAGCTTAATTACCCATCACTACTCAAGAATTCTAAAACCCTTAACTAGAATTTTCCAACCCTCACTAAACCTCACAATATCGGTTTAAAGTTAACATGGATGTAAAAGCAATGTGAATACTAAGCTCATGGTTCAGAAAATA
Organism: Agapanthus africanus; assembly: GCA_030015575.1. NCBI lineage: Eukaryota > Viridiplantae > Streptophyta > Magnoliopsida > Asparagales > Amaryllidaceae > Agapanthus > Agapanthus africanus. Next base: position 257,368,775 of record JASDDO010000024.1, read on the forward strand.
CCTCATTTGGCAACTAAAGAATTTTCTTGAGTTGCCCCAAGTGTCCAAAATGCAAGCTTTCTTCGTCCAATGTGTTGCTAGTAAGCTTGTGCATCCTTTTTGTGAAATGGTGTTTGAGTTTTGAGGGGGTTTTAATGGAGTTTTGGGCTGAAGGAGGAAGAGAAAATGAAGGAGAATGATGGAGGAGAGAATGGTTAAGTCAAATGTAACCCTCACCTTTCTCTCTCTCACCCATACCTACTACTATATTCTATTCTTTATCCCATTTCTTTTTCTTTTCTTTTCCTCAACAGTAAACCCAAAACAATAACCATACACTTATAATCATGTAGGAAAATGTACAAGTGTGGAAAAAATGACATGTGCATAAAACACGATTAGTGCCCGATTAGCGATATCTAATCGCGATTAGCACAAAATTAGTGTATAATTAATAATAAAGACTTAAAATTTGCATAATTCACATGAAACACCCTCTTTTAGAAATTTCCATAATTTTCCAATTTTTTCACAAATTTATCGGTATTTAATTATACCGCCTTATTAAAACAGTCAATATTTTATTATTTAATTATAAAAATTCCCAAAAATAATATTTTATTTTTTTGAAATGTTACACTCGTCAATATGGTGGCAGTGGATTTAACCACAAGTATGTCAGTGGTACTAGCTGTACGTAACGGCTGCCAAGGTATTGAGCAAAAGGGAGGCCGATGAACGAACTCATCCTGAAACCTTACTAAGCCTGTCAGTGACAATATCCGTACAGTACGGTCCCTTCGTCTATGAGTATCGCATATCGGGCCTAGTGGGCTGGTAAACGTCAGACCCCCAATAGCTGTATAAGTCGTATCGGAGGGTAGCCCAGAACACCCTGAGAAACTATTGGAATACCTACCAGTGAATCTCGCTTGCCCTGGCCAGGAACTTTGTGTAATAGCTCTTCTAAACACAGCACGATCTCACCCCCAATACCGAGAGAGACGAATCCCCTGTCGATCCGCTCACTGCCTCCATGTGGCTAGGGAGTGTACCCAACTAGAACCTTTTTGCACGACTCTTTTGAGCCGTGGTAGGGTAGTAATCAAAGCATAGTGGGAACTCACACGAGACAAATGACGATCTCAGGTCGATAGACTAACCTGTACATATGTTACCAGGGAACTGCTATCTGACGATAGATACAACACCAACTAGCATGTTCCCGACGAGTCTGTCCGGTGTACGGAGATTGTCACATACAGACCAGACTGTACGGAGATTGTCACATGCATGCTCAGTAGGATTGATCTTGAGAAAAAGATAGAGCTTCTGATGATTACCGCCCCTAGGCCCGATATGCGATACTCTTAGACGAACAGACCGGACTGTACGGAGATTGTCACATACATGCTCGGTAGGAGTTTGAATGAGTTAGCTCATCGGTCTTTTTATCGACACATACCTGGGTAGCTGTTACGTTAGCTAGTCCCTCTTGCGGCTTGTGGTTAAACCCACTGCCAGCGTAGTGTTGAGTCTTTAGAGTCCCACATAGCGAGTTTCCCTGCACCGGGAAAAAGGTGTAGAGGCCGTATGGTTTTATTGCAGGTCTTTGATCACGTACATGCACTTGTGCGCGTATGATGATCGGGCAGGTAATACTAGTGGGCTTTGATTTAATCCGGATCCTAGTATTATATTGATGGATTGTTTCGTCTCTTTATATTCGTGTTCTTCGGAATGCGGATGAGGGTATGTATATACGGATGATAGGTGTTCTCATAATTGTTCGGGAAAGCTTCTAGAGGAGGGGACACCTATTAGGGTTTATTCTTTTTGGATTAAACTAAATAGTTGGAGGAATGAGGTAGAACTTTACATTGAACCTAGCATGGCACTTGGTGACTCATTGTCATGACTCACCACTTGGTATTAATGAAGCTTCGTTGATATTTTGTGAGATTTATCTCATAAAATATCTTATATTCTTCATAGAACCAAGTGATGGCAGCCAAGGATGTTTCAATGTTCACTCTCCTCTCATTTCCTCAAGTGCTCCTTCTTCTTCCTCAAAACCCTAGACCTCTCATGAGTTGAGAAACTTATGGTTATAAGAGACAATACACTTAATCTTCTCACTTTACACCATCTAGGCCTTCTAGTTTAGCGAAGTAGAAGCCGTAGTTATCTCAGATTCGAGATAGGAGCTCGGACTATAGACTCTTGGGTGGATCGTTTTTGACTCGAGGAGGCCGTCGAGATTGCTGCGATCCGTTCCGGTCCTTGGAGCTGACGACGAAGTGGAGGACAGTAATGAAGACCCGAAGGACTTGGTATCGTGAGGTATAACTTCTATCTGAGTAGTTAAACCTTACGCAGTATTGTGTTAGTTAGGGTTTAACAACGATCCTGGAGTTCGATTCGGTGTTGCGAGATTTGAAAAATCGTTTTTTGAATATTCCGCCTCCCCGCAGACACGCGGGGTGCGCGACATCGACTTACAGTGGTATCAATGCCTACTAAACCATAGCTAACTGTTTAGACGAAGTGTAAAACTACGAAACCGAAATAACTCTGAAACATCGAAATCTAAATCCAAGTTTCTATCAAATTTTGCCGAGCCTCCAAATTTTTTTAAAACAATTGCAGAGTGCTCTACTTCTTGTGAGATGAACACACACCAAAAAAGAGGCATTTTCACCTGATTTGGACTGGCCACATTAGCAAAAAAACCGGTGTCAACTTTTTTGTTGTGGTGAAATGCTTTGAATTTTGGTCTGTGTTCTAGTTGCTTGGATATAAGGTCTCAGGTGTTGTTTGTTTTTGCCAATTTTGGATATACTGTTATCTTTCTGTGATAGCAATACGGGGTGTTTCGAAGTCGTAGTTTTAACGTCGTTAAAGTTTTAAGTTGTGATATATGTGTTTAGAAACGTCGACTAATTGCTATACGTCGATTAGTCGAGGTTGCACATATCTGTGTAGCTCTTCTTATTGGTTTGTGTATATGAACTTTATTGGATCGTCGTGGACGAATAGACGGGGATGTGAGATGAGGGTTTTTCATTCTTTTATTCGTTGTAAAATTGTAAAGTGATGTAATATTATTTTGTGGGGCACATCCGGGTTGAGTTTGTAGCCACCGTTGTATTATTTTCTTTTACTCCTAGGATAGACCTAAGGTGGGTTGCACAAACTACCGGGTACTTTGAAGTGCCGAGTGGCCTACTCACTTTGATGAGGGAGATTGGTTCACTACGGGTATTTGGCAGGTAGTTTGATGCACCCATAGGGCTCTGGGGTGGGGTTTGGCTATTCATCACGACCGTGGAATCCGTCTTTCGTTACAGGCTTAAACGAAACGCGGAATTCCTAGTATATCCAATATGTTCATCTGTGATATGGAATGCCTATTATTGTGTCAGACGAATGTTTATTATATATATTCTATATAGTAGACGTTGCTTATGTTTTTCACCCGTGCTAGTCCAGCCCCCGCTCTGGCGTTAGTTAAGTAACCTAACGGTGTTAGACGGGGCCTAGTGGCGAATGCGGATGGCATAAGTAGACATGGTATTTTTGTCTTTTTCTTTGATGATAGGTGTAAATAATGGGACTGCATTATTAATGCAAAGAAAAACAAAACCAAAGTTGAATCGTTGGAACAAATTTTAAAAACCACTCGGTTATTTTAAACAGGAGACTTTTAAGTGCGGAGCTTAAACCACTCCTTTTAAAAGCTATCAGGTTCCTTCGATCATATCAAGTTCACTACGTTCACGGTTTCGCCAAAACCATTCGTAGCCCTCCGTCCTTTCAGTTGAATATTCAGTAGTATTCAAGCTATGTATTTTGACCTTCGCCAAGGCATAGTGTTTAGTAGCTGCTGGATATTCATCTGTAGCATAGATAGATGCGTTGGTTTGGGACAATCGTACTACTATTTTGGCCTTCGTCAAGGGTATGTACTGGTGGGTTCAAATTAACCTGGACAATGACGGGTAGAACTTGACATGTGACTTATGATATGTTGGCCTTCGTCAAGGTCATAAGAGCATGGGGCAAAAATCCAAATCGGGAGTTTCTAAGAAAACTGAAACCTGCTAGTGCTGCAGACCATTTGGATTGTGAGAATGTTGGTAGGATTCCGTCAGGATTATCACACAATGATATTTGGATCCAGATCCTACTGTGAGTATCCGCTACTCCTCGGTAGATTCTTCACTTAACGATCAATGCTATAAACCAAGTAGGTGTTTAGAACAGTGTTAGCGGGGCTATGCCTTAAGGGAAAAGAGGTTTTTTAATTAAGGAACTTCGTGAAAGCGTCGTAAAACCTCCCTCGAAGTACCGACACTAGCCTGGCTGAACGGTTAAGCAAGTATTGTACGGTGAGATTAATCCTGAATTATTCTTATTTTATGGTTTGAGGAAGTATTCGAGAAACAATGGGAGCCATCCGGTTTAGATAAATTAAAAACAAATCTAAACTTGCAAGTGCATCATGCTGAGCGTTTTCTTCTCTCTCTCCTAATTGCAGCGACCGGGTGACCAAATTAGGTTACTGTTAGATAATAAAATGACTGAGTTATACTATAGTGACTGGCAAAGATTTGTCCAGCTGTCCATTACCTATGACAAGCTGGACTACCTCATTACTACTCAAGCCCCCGCCATCCCAAGTCCAATTTCCACCGTCACGGATGTTGATATCTGTAAGATAAGGGAAAAAAACTATGCGAATGCCAAGTGCCTCGTGTCGGCCTCAATTAATGGTATATACCAGAGGCAGCATGAGAAGATGGACTTAGTTTCCATCTTCCTCCATAAAAATATTTATATGGAGAGCAATCTCGTATCGCAAGATATGAGACCTCAAAAGAATTGCTTCAAGCGAGGTTGGCTATCTGGTCATCTATAGGGGACCATGTCTCTACAATGATTAGCTGTATTAAACAGCTCACGGACCTGAAGACCACGTTGGAGAACGAGTCATGTACTGACTTGATTCTACAGTCCCTACCTTCTACTTACTCCCAGAGGAAGAAAGTTATACTTCCAGTTGAGGGCACCCTGAAGGAAACCAGGAAGACACTCGCTCTGCTTATTGGGGAATCTTCCTCTTCTGGATCCAAGACGAAAGCCAAGGGTGAGAAGAAGAAGACATCCACAAAGCCGACAGGTGGTGTCAGTAAAGTAGAAGGAAAGGGCAGGGCAAAAGTTTCGAGGTTAATAGTAGGGAAGGATGGATGTTCCTATTGTCACGGTAAAGGGCATTGGCAGAAGAGATGCAGGGCTTGGAAAGCCAGAATCCAGGATCCGAAGCATGTTGTGGCTTCGACTTCGGGTGTGTTTGTGATTGAAAATAGTTTGTCAATTAACTCTACTTCCTGGGTACTAGATACTGGATCAGGATCTTATATCTGTAATTTATTACAGACTTTGAGAAATCTTAGAGTTATCAGGGCAGGTGATATGACTCTCAGGGTTACTAATGGAATGAGCGTGGACGCTGTATCCATAGGGTATATCATCTAGAATTGACAAGTGGGCAGATATTGATTCTACGTAACTGTTTGTGTGTACCAAGTCTAGTTTGTAAGAGATGTGATTCACATCCACCTAAATCAAAGTTTGATTGGGTCAGGTACACTAGAGGACAGTATACATTAAATCAATCTCAGGTTTTCAACGTCCAGAACACGCTTAAAAGAAAGTCTTCGGAATTAAATAAGGCTTTCTTAAGGTATTGTAGACTGGGTCATATCAATGAATCACGGTTGACGAAGTTACATAGAGAGGGATATTTGGATCTGTTCGAATATCAGTTTTATGCAACTTGTCAATCTTGTCTCATAGGAAAGATGACAAAAACTCCGTTCACTGGATACGGAGTAAGAGAGAGCGAGCTCTTAGGACTCATACACAGCGACGTGTGTGGTCCAATATCTACAGGTGCATGAAGTGGTTTTTCCTATTTCATTACTTTTACGGATAATTTCTCTAGGTTAGGACACGTCTTCTTGATGAAGCATAAATCCGAACCCTTTGAGAAAATTCCGAGAATATAAGAATGATGCAGAAAAACAAACAGGAAAAACTATTAAGACATTGAGATCTGATCGATGTGGTGAATACTTAATTGCCGAGTTCCTGGATTACTCAAAAGAGAATGGAATTCTCTCTCAGCTTACTCTTCTATACACATCACAACACAACGGTGTATAGGAAAGGGGGAACAGAGCCCTTTTGGATATAGTTCTTTCCATAATGAGTAATGTTGAGTTACCGTGATCCTTCTAAAGTTATGCACTAGAATCAGCTGCAAATCTTTTGAATAAGGTTCTTACCAAGACTATGCCTACCACACCATATCAGATGTGGAGTGGAAAGAAACCCTATCTTCAGTTCTGAAGATATAGGGATGTCCAGCTTTTGTCAAAAAGCAGTATGCGGACAAGTTCGAGGCACGCTCAATACTGTGTAGGTTTGTGGGATACCCAAAGAACTCTAGGGGGTATCTTTTCTATTACGCAGAGGAACAAAAGATTTTTGTTCCTCGTCATGCCCACTTTTTAGCAAATCAATTTTTTGGAAAAGGAAATAGTGCGAGCGTAATAGAACTGGAAGAAATTCCAGAACCACAAACTATTACTGAAAGTATGGTAGAACCAGAGGTTTCAAAAGAACCGGATATCCCTACGCCAATCCACAGAACTAGTAGGCACTCTCATTCGCCCGAGAGATACTATAGTTTTCTCGTAGACAGGGATCGAGAGGATTGTAACATTGACAATAATGAGCTAACTAGCTTCCAGTAAGCCATTTAGAGCGGTGATTCGGTAAAATGGCTGAATGCAATGCGGACCGAGATGGAGTCCATGTACACCAACAAAGTATGCACTTTGAAATTGCTCCAGAAGGGGTAAAACCTGTAGGTTGCAAATGGATCTTCAGAAAGAAGATTGGTGTAGATTGACAGGTTGAAACCTATAAGGCTAGACTTGTTGCAAAAGGTTTTCGTCAAAGACCTGGTTTGGACTATGATGAAACCTTTTCTCCAGTGGATATGCTCAAATCCATTCGGATCCTTCTTGCCATTGCTGCCTTCTAAGACTTTGAGATCCGGCAGATGGACGTAGAGATGGCTTTTCTAAATGGTTATTTAGAAGAGTGCGTCTATATGAATCAGCCAAAGGGTTTTCAATCAGAGTGGGAGCAGCGGGAGAGTGTGCAAGTTGCTTAAGTCCATTTATGGACTAAAGCAGGCATCACGGAGTTGGAACATCCGTTTTAATGAGAAAGTCAAAAGAATTCAACTTTATCAAAAATCTAGATAAACCATGCATTTATAATAAGATTGTAGGGAGAGCTATGAGATTCCTCGTCTAGTATGTGGATGACTTTCTCTTGGTAGGAAATGACACTCCTATACTACAATCAGTCAAAGGATTCTTGTCACAGAGGTTCTTCATCAAAGACCTGGGTGATGCCAACTACATTCATGGGATCCAGATCTATCATGATAGATCAAAGAGGATAGTGGGACTTTCACAGTCAAGGTACATCAACACCATACTGAAAGTATTTAGTATGGACGATTCTAAGCGCAGTAGTCTACCGGCTTGTCATGGAATCATCCTCTCCAAAGAGATGTCTTCTGAGACTGATTTGGAAAGGGCTCGCATCATATCTATACCCTACACTTCTGCGGCAGGCTCTATAATGTATGCGATGTTGTGTACCAGACCAGATGTTGCTTACGCACTTAGCGTGGTAAGCCAGTATCAGTAAAACCCAGGCGAGTAGCACTGGATAGCAGTAAAGAACATTCTCAAGTACCTGAGAAGGACTAAGGAGATGTTCTTGGTGTATGGAGGAAAGACCTCCAGATCGAGACCTTTGCTGACTCCAGCTTCCAGAGTGATAAGGATGACTCCAAGTCCATGTCGGGTTATGTTTTTACCCTCAAAGGAGGGGCGGTCTGTTGGAAGAGCTCTAAGCAGGACACCGTTGCAGACTTGATGATGGAAACGAAGTAGTTCGCTGCATGAGACACCGCAAAAGAAGCAGTCTGGATGAGGAAGTTCTTAATTGAACTTCAGGTGGTTCCATCCATTTGTTGGTCCAATACTTTAGTATTGTGACAACATACGGCGCTATAGCTTTAGGGAAGGAACCCAGGTCCCATCAGAGATCCAGACATATCTTGAGGCAGTACCACCTGATCAGGGAGATCGTTGATCCCCAAGAGATCGAGATGAGGAGAGTAGATACAGAGAACAACACTGCATATCCACTCACAGAGCCCATCCCTCAGAAAGTGTTCGAGAGGATATTCGAGATCTTCGGTCTGCGATATGCTAGTATACGGCCTTAGTGCAAGTGGGAGATTGTTAGTGATATATGCCCTAGAGGCCATTATTGTATCATACTGGATTGTATATTACTTAATGGGAGCTTGGGATATACACGGATATAGTAACAGTCTTTCTTTAAATGGTAGTATGCTACATGGTTTGTTTCTACCTTAATATGTGCATGTGTTTTTTTTAGCATATCGCTTATACATATTGGTAGAGCCCTTAGGATCTTTGCTTGATTACCAGCGTTGTGATGCCAGTCACACTAGTGGGGGCTGAGTAATCTATAAGCACATCTTATACAGGTCCCTAGTCGTAGGATTATCGAGATGGGGCATCGATACTCCACAGTAGACTAGTGGATACGCTTCTCATCCTAGCAGGGGAAATGGTCTGTCCCACAGCCATTAGTACGTCGTACTGGAGATAGTATGCAGGTGCTCATTAGGTTATGAGTACACTGGACAAGCCTCGTCGGGAACTGCTGGTGGGTACTATACCTATCGTCGGGTGGCAGTTCCCAGGTGGCATGCGTACAGCTTAGTCCGTCAACTTGACACTGCTACTTCACCTCGAGTGTGTTCCCACTGTACTTTGATTACTACCCTACCATGGCTCAAAGGAGTCATGCAAACAGGCAGTAGTTGGGTGCAGTCTCGAAGCACTTGGAGGCAGTGGCGGTTAGATAGGATTCGTCTCTCCCGGTATTTGGGGTTGATATCGCGCTGTGTTCGGAAGGCCATTACACAAAGTCCTTGGCCAAGGCAAGCGAGATTTACTCGTAGGTACTCCAGTAGTTTCTCAGGGTGTTTTGGGCTACTCTCCGACACGACTTATTGTGCTATTAGGGGTCTGATGATTACCCCCCTAGGCCCGATATGCGATACTCTTAGACGAACAGACCGGACTGTACGGAAATTGTCACATACATGCTCAGTAGGAGTTCGAATGAGTTAGCTCATCGGCCTTCTTATCGACACATACCTGGGTAGCTGTTACGTGCAGCTAGTACCGCTTGCGGCTTATGGTTAAACCCACTGCCAGCGTAGCGTTGAGTCTTTAGAGTCCCACATAGAGAGTTTCCCTGCACTGAGAAAAAGGTGTAGATGCCGTATGGTTTTATTGCAGGGCTTTGATCACGTACATGCACTTGTGCGCATATGATGATCGGGCATGTAATACTAGTGGGCTTTGATTTAATCGGGATCCTAGTATTATATTGATGGATTGTTTCGTCTCTTTGTATTCATGTTCTTTAGAATGCGAATGAAAGTATGTATATACGGATGATGGGTGTTCTCATAATTGTTCAGGAAAGCTTCTAGAGGAGGGGACACCTATTAGGGTTTATTATTTTTGGATTAAACTAAATAGTTGGAGGAATGAGGTAGAACTTTACATTGAACCTAGCATGGCACTTGGTGACTCATTGTCATGACTCACCACTTGGTATTAATGAAGCTTGGTTGATATTTTGTGAGATTTATCTCATAAAATATCTTATATGCTTCATAGAACCAAGTGATGGCCGCCAAGGATGTTTCAATGTTCACTCTCCTTTCATTTCCTCAAGTGCTCCTTCTTCTTCCTCAAAACCCTATACTTCTCATGAGTTGAGAAACTTATGGTTACAAGAGACAATACACTCCATCTTCTCACTCTACACCATCTAGGCCTTCTAGTTTAGTGAAGTAGAAGCCGTAGTTATCTCAGATTCGAGATAGGAGCTCGGACTATAGACTCTCGGGTGGATCGTCTTTGACTCGAGGAGGCCGTCGAGGTTGCTGCGATCCATTCCAATCCTTGGAGCTGATGACGAGGTGGAGGATAGCGATGAAGACCTGAAAGACTTAGTATGTAAGGTATAACTTCTATCTGAGTAGTTAAACCTCACATAGTATTGTGTTAGTTAGGGTTTAGCAACGATCCTGGAGTTTGAGTCGGTGTTGCGAGCTTTGAAAAATCATTTTTGAATATTCCGCCTCCCCATGGAAATACGGGGTGCGGGACGTTGACTTACAGATAGATCGATTGGCCATCTGAAGAGTGCAATGCGAAGGTTTCAACTCTTCTATGCCTAATTGCTCATAAAAAGAATACGGAAGCAAGTTAACACTAGTACCTAAATGGAATAGAGCACGATTGATAATTTTACCCCCAATAGTTATAGATATTGTAGGATAATCGGGGTCCTTACGTTTTGTGGGCATCAATTGGGTAAGAGAATTGCTCATATTACTCGCTATGAAATCGTTTTTAGGCACTTGAATTTTTCTTTTCCTAGTGCATAAGTCCTTCAAAATTTTTGCATAGGAAGGAACTTGTTTGATAGCATCTAGGAGAGGAATATTTATGTTAAGTTGTTTAAAAATTTTCACAATCTTCTCCATTTGGGGACTTGGTCTGTTGGCCGTTATCCTGTTTGGAAAAGGAGCTTTATCAATAAGGGTTGGATCCAACTTTTGAGGAGAAGTTTATGTGGATAGAATGGATCCCAAAATTGGATTTGGGTTGGTCGTAGATGGTAATTCCTTCAAGGAAGTGGGCTGAGGGTTCGAGCCTAGTGGAAAATGGTGAATAGGCTTGGAAGAACATATTGGATTAGACGAAGTTGGAGTAGAAGTAGTAGCTAGGATTTCATCAATGCCATCAAGTTCAACTTGTTCACCAACATTGTTATTCAGCACTCTTCCCGACCTCAACGTTGTTATGGCACTCACATTATGATTTTGAAGGATGAGATTCACGCTTTGTGAGTGGCTGGGATTTGGTAGAGATTGAGATGGAAGTCTCCCTTTCTCTCTCTCACTCATTGTAACATTTAACTATGCAAGTTGTGCTTCTACCGATTTTATGCTTTCACCGTGAGAAGCAGTGTGTTACACTAACGTTTGGATAGAAGATGTTAAATTAGCCGTCGTTTGTGTGGATTGTTTAATGCACGCTTCTAAGTTTCATTCGAGTGCAGAGGTTTTATCGGTACTGGCCTTTGAAATATTATTATAAGGAGCAAAGTTGTTGGCCGAATTTTGAAGAGATTGTAGTTGAAAGGGGTGCAGAATTTGGTATGGTGGCTGTTGCTGTGGAGGAACCCTTTGATAGTTATTTTGGCTTGGGAACTGATTTTGATTTTGAGATTGGTTTTGCTTCCAAGCAAAATTAGGATGATTCATCCATCCCTGATTGTATATGGAGGAATAAGGATCGTTTCTAGGTCTTTGCTGAAAGCAGCATTGGTTTGTTCTTGACATTGAAACGGAGGATTCAAAGGACATTCTTCCGTTAAATGGTATGGGTCAAAACAACAACCACACACGGTTTTAGGGAGCATAACTTGGTCTCGGGAGGTTGACGAGACATTGTTTTCGATAGTTTTGAGTTTCTTTTGCATCGCGACCATTTTGGCTTTCACTGCGATGGAAACATCGAGCTGATGGATAACTAGCCTAGATGAAGACAATGTTGGTAGGGTGGTATAGTTAAATCCCGATGGAGATCCGTCCATTTCGGGAGATGTGGTGGGTGGAGGGAAAATAGAAGATGAAGAAGTACCAACTTCGGAGTCGATAGAAAAAACACGGACAAGACGGGCACTAGAATCCCGTGTCCAGCCGATCATGCACTAAGCGGGTTTAGTGCACGTGGCAGCGTATGATATGTGAGAACTCTTTTTAAGAAGGTTTTTTTTGAAAAAAGTTGGACTTAAGGCTTGACTCAACAAATCAAAAAATGTTCAATCAAACCCTAGAACTAGGGTCACCTAGGTCAAGTCACTAGACCGCTCCTAGACTTCCAAAGGACAAGTCATAGGATCAATCCTCTACCATCTCTTTATCACTCTTGTGGTCAGGTAAGTGCTAGGTAAGTGGGAGGTATACGCTATACGAATCACCGAAATAGTGGGCCTAATTAAGTAACCACTTTCCTTAATCACACTTACCTAGACACCACAAGAGAAATGCGGATAAGCGATAGCTTACCCACGACCTTCCTTTGTCCTAATTGAGCGCGACGGTCCTTAGAGGTTTGGTCTAGATATTTTTTAATTAATGTAGGATGATAGTATGCTCGTTTTGTGATTTGTGGGGTCTAGGAAGGGTGATGAAATCTCCACCTAATCTGGATTTAGGTTATTGCCCCTTAATGTCCGGTTTAGATATGCACAAACAAATCGATAACAAAACACGCAAAAAGATTTTTGAGCAGCGCATTTTGCAAAGAATTCTGCAGGAAAAATCAAAGTATTGAATCTTAGAGGAGAGAGAAAGATATTAGGAAATTACCTGAAGATTTTGGCGCTGCAATTCTTCCAACGCGCCGCGGTTCCACCGCAAAACCCTTGTTCCCACCGCGGTTCCGCCGCAAGGTGGTAGGATCGGTTGCCAATTTTTTTTCAGTGCTCCCCTATGCTCCTCTGGGCTACGTTGAAAGTCTCTGAATCTCTGTTTCCTTACTCCAGTTACTCCATATTCCTTTGCAAAACTCGCACAAAAATCGTTAGATATATAAGGTGCGGTTTTGTTTATTTTATATTATGGATTTAATAAGAATTCAACCCGAATGGCAAGAAAAAAATAACGACCATCTCCCCGGCGACGACGCCATTTAATTGGTCGTGCTAAAAAGTGTGTTCGTAAAGTAACCGCAATCAAGACGGTGTCGCTAGTAGCTAGACGCGATGAGTACGGGTCGTCCGCAGGGAAATGTGAACTTGTTTCTTGTTTTAGATGAGTTGATTAAAAAAGGATGATTGTTTGTCGTTATGGATATAAGATTTATAAAGAAAAGACTTGTAGGGTTCATAGGACTTAGTAGTAATAGACGAATAATTAAAAATGACTCTTTTTATCTTTTAATAGTTTAAAACTAGATCGATAGTGATGAATGTAGATTAGGGTTTTTTTGGAAGAAACTAGGGTTTCCCCACTACTAACCCTTGTCCTTACATTGATCTCTATTCATATCTAGCCCCTAACAAAACAAGTGTTAAACCAATCTCAAATCGTGGTCATGACTATCAATAAATTGGTAGCGCGCCCAATAAGGATGTTAACATTTATTTTGCTAAAGTTTATAAACTTTAAAATGTATATAAGAAGTTAAAAGATTTTATCATCCATTGTTCTACCCTATCCTACGAACCCTAGCAAGTTAGAAATTACTCGCTCATGTTTAAAGTAGAAGAAATGATGAAGAAGAGTGAAAACATGATTAAGATGCAGAAAGTAAGTGCGGAAATTAATTGCAAAAAGAACAACAAAAATACTATCTTTATTAATCAACTATTGCATACAACTTTTCTTCTTTAGAAAGTAGAATACAAGAACCCTAGTTTGCTCTAGATCTCTCTTTTTTAAGAAGTAGATGGCTAATTGATGATCACTCGGATGCGTAGATCGCTTGGACCTCTTGATCTCTTCGGTGATGATTTTTATTGTGCATCTCTTGGTCCTATATATAGTCCCAGAAACTAGAAACCCTAGATTCCTTATATAAATATATGCTGTTAAGATCCAATATCCAAAATATCACATCCAATGGACCTCGAACTGCCGCATATAGGTTTGTTTGGCTACGGTTCTGCGGCGTCTTGATGGAATCAATTTTTGGTATTTTTTCCTGGTCTTTTATCTTGATTTTTGGAGATCCTCTTGATGTTTAGATTCTTAAAATAATGCTCTGAGTCTCTGCCGTTGCTAGATCTCTCGATTTGCTTCTAAATTTTGGCAGATTCGGTTTCGGTATCCCGATTTGACTCTGATCCCTTGCTTGGATTCCAGACCTAAGCTAATATCTGCACAATATCTCAAATCATAGTGTTAGTTGCATTTGGTATTTTTTGAGATATTATCCTGACCATTTATATGCTATAATATGTTAAGAATATTGATTAGAAATATTTGATATGATATGCATATTTTAATTACTAAGATTTCATATAAGTATTATTTGCATATATTTTCCCTCATTATGTTAATTATAATATAGAAACATATGATAATAAACTTTTTACACAGAAAACCTCATATGTTCTTTAATTACAATAAACACCTTTTAGTACTTAACAACAGTGGTAAAAATATTCATTCAAATATGCAATATTTTAGACTAATCAAGCAGCAACTTCTCCAAGAGCTCTAGAAGTGTCATGACCCGTAATTTAGCACGTGACCGGCACTTAAATTATGCAACGCCTAAAGGCGTAACGTAAGTCAAGTAAGCCGAAGCCCAGAAAATCTCAACTTTTTTGCGGAAAATAGTGGGGGTGCAGTTTGAAATAAAGGTATAATTAAATCAAGTTTTTCTTTAAGTGCATTGATAATGAAACAAGAAAATGCAAGTGGGTTATACTAGTTGGAAACATGTTTCGTCTTTTAAAAATTTGGGCAACACCTCCCTTGTATATTTTGATCCAAAACCATATACACAACAATATATAGACATCCCCAAGCGGGAGCTAGCTCTTCGGCAACTGGCGGAATCATAACCATGCAATAACATGTATACGACGCCCAACGGCGAAGATCAACCCAGAAAGAACAATAAATAAGCAAGACATCAAAACTCAAGAAGCGGACATCAAAACTCAAGAAGCGAATATAAACCCATTGCTTTAAGTCTCGCACAATACCCAAGTCTGACTAGGTCTACCAATATACAATTTCTAGTTTCTGATTTGATGGAGTTTATCTAGATACAACGGAATATAAAGTACAAGAGTGGGCATGATCCAACATGTGTCCCACCCACCGAAGCAAAACACCCTGGAAGAAGCTGTGTGCCAGCGATACCGCAACTGATCCCAAGTGGTCAAACCTGCAAGAACTGTGGCACAACGGGGGTGAGTTGCCAACTCGTGAGTAGAAAACATCAGCAGGTAGAAATCGAATAAAACAACAATTTTCTAGGTCACTATATCCTGAAGGTAATACTATGATATCTAGGGTGACCATGTACGCATATATGTCAACAATCGAGTTAATGCAATAGCATATATAAATAAACATCCAACATCATATGCCCGTATGCATGTGGATATCACCCACGTGTCCATCAATGACACAAACAATATCAAGGAACCTGAGTGTCCAACATCAACACTCGAATCATTATGAAAACATATGCCTGTATATATATATATATATATGTATGTATGTATATATATATATATATGTATGTATATGTATATGAGGATATCAACCACGTGTGTCCATCAACGACATATCAAAATCATGGAACCTGAGTGTCCAACACCGACACTCGAAACATCATGAAACCTGCGTTCAACATCGATACGTAAATCCTCATATCTCGGGCTCCGTCAGTCCGGATCGGCCCATATCACGACTACGGTCGGTATCCTCTAGATATCCGCCGCGCCAAACTATCTCGGGCTCCGTCAGTCTGTATTGGCCCATATCATCTCACGACTCCAGTCGGTATCCTCCGGATAACCTCCGAGCCTAAAATTATCATCGGTAGGTAGTGCTCCCCTGCTAGGCTCATCGTCTATTCCACAAAAATCATTTCTTGCCCCGGGGTACCATACCGGGTCTATCATGTACCCGCAGACGGTACCTACCGCTCCTTGAATCGGGTATAATCATAGCTCAGAACCGAGAAAACTCATGGTGGACGCCTCGAAATATCATATCAAGAGAAACTGCGTTTTTAAAGAAATACGTAATTCCCTTTGAAATATAATCGCGGTTCTCAAATGTAGATATCTCATGAAAACAACATCTCAAGCATATAACTATAAAGTACGATGTATGCAACATAGAGTGGTAATATGAGCATATTGAGTATATCATGCAAGTATGTCAAGTGATAGTACTGAACAATGAATTTACTTTTATGTTTAAGATTAATCTCATGATATGGTAGTTCTACTGTGTAAAAGGCATGGCAATTACCGATGATGAATGTGTGTGAGCCGGCAAATCTGTGTAAGTGTAACATGCGCATCTATGGTAATTGTGCATGTGTACTAGCAAATGATATCATATAGCATTAAATACATGAACGTGGTATGTACATCATGAGGGGTAATATCCTACACAACATGAACAATAAATGGGTATATCTATCTACATATGAACCGTACGGTCACTTTTAAAAGATACACATCGTCGTTTTGAAAATAGGTATGGTTCAGGTGGCAATCTTTATATCGGCGATCCTGCCTCATAACATCCGATATGACAATAATCCTCCAACATCATCCTCAAATCACTAGCACGGATCAATCATCCGGTACATCTCATCGTGTACGGTAATCTATCGTACGGTAACATCAAACAAAATAGGGATTCTATCATCCTATTCATCAATAAGGGTACGGATCTAAAATCTCGTACGTCATATCACTCTTTATCCGCATAAATAGATATATATACACACATATATATCAAGTCACATCTGTATCAATCTTATATCATGACATTTTGCATATACGTCATATCTTATTAATCTCAAGTCGTATCGATCACGATCTCATATCATACCATTATCAACTCATACTTGTTCTCTTTCAGTTCGTACTTATCATGATTCACTTTCTTATTTCATATTCTCAAGCCAATATATATCCATTAGTGTCAACTTTTATTCCATCATCTCTTACTAAAACCTTTAATCATGCCCGTAAGTTTGTAGCATATCCTTTATCAAAATTATAATTTATATAACAATCTTTCCATATCAATGGTTGCGGGGGTGCTATACGCTATCCACCCGACTTTCCCCGTAGACATAAATCTACTCACCTGCTATTCTCCTCGCGTAATTCAAGTCGATGTGCTTTGTCGTCTCGGAAGTCCATGCGAAGGTACCTACAATCAATACACAATTGCAATGCTATTAAAACCAATATCCGAAAATCGATACGGCACACGAATTGCTCATAGGTTAGAACCTATAGCTTACGTACGCAAAAACAACCAAACAACCCTCGTTGTTGACATACAAACGTCCAACAACTAAATCAAATCTTGAATATCAAAACCAAGAATTTAAATATCAGAAAACTTTGCCAAAGCACTCACAAACAGCTCCCAGATTTTGGCTCAGGTCAATTGAGACTAAACAACCAAGTACAGGGGATAGGTTATAGGGTAAGTGAGCTATAGACAAACGTCCAACAACCAAATCAAATCTCGAATATCAAAACCAAGAATTCAAATATCGGAAAACTTTGCCAAAGCACTCACAAACAGCTCCCAGATTTTGGCTCAGGTTAATTGGGACTAAACAACCAAGTACTGGGGATAGGTTATAAGGTAAGTGAGCTATAGACAAAACCACAACTCCAAAGCAAATAGGGGACTCGGCGAAATCATCTAAAAATCCGGTGCCGCCGGTTTTCTGGTGGGGTACGAGCCTCGTATTTTGGTGGTGGTCTTCTAGTGGTTAATCTAGATCAATGGACTTGTTTGATTTTCTTAAAAATATCCCAGATAGCTCCAGATTCCCTGTAGGCTAACATAACTTCACAAAACCGACACGAGAAAATTCTAAGTTCGTGTATCGGATTCTATTATCTGTTCTTGGTCCAGAAAAGCAATTTCTAAGGTCTTGTAATACTCACTACACCTCTATTACATTTTAACAAGTCCACAATTCACTAATTATCAACTTGGAAATTTCTAAGATCACAAAACCTAACTAAATCAATTTCTAAACTAGACTAGGATATACTAAACACCAATATTTAACTAAAAGAAAGGAAATATAGCTCATTTGGCAACTTAGGAAAATTCTTGAATTGCCCAAAGTCTTCAAAATCCAAACTTGAATAGTTCAAACGGTTCAGGATGAGGTGGAGATCATTTATTGTGAAGGTGGCATGGAGTTTTGGAAATGAATTGGAGATGATACATGAAGGTAGAGGAGGTTGAAGGAGATGAAGAAGAGAAGAAATGGAATGAAGATGAAGAATAAAGAAGTCAAAGGTCTCTCTCTCACTCTTAACCTCACTCTCTCTCAAATATCTCTTACACTCATTCTCTCAAAATATCTATTTTTTTTTCTTTTCTGAAGACATGCTTTACTTTTTCTTTTCACCTAATTATCTAAATACCAATGAAACAACAAAATAACACAACATGCAATAAAATGCACATGACATGGTGCACTAACCATGGAAAATGTATAAAAATACGGATTTGCCTTAATTGTGATTAGTAGTGCACTAATCAATTTTAACTTCACCTGCATATATTTAATTATAAAAATGCCAAAATCCGATAAATATCTTTTTAATGAATAAATAATTTTAATCTCCACTTATATTCCAAATATCGGTATATAATTATACCATTTAACAAAAAAACCCTATTCGCAAATCGAATAGTTTGCGCGAAATATATTATTTTAATATTTAATTTCCAAAAACAATATTTTATATTTCTGAAATGTTACAATCTTCCCTCCATAAATAAATTCAGTCCCCGAATTTAAATTTAAACCCCCAAATACTAAAACATTTCAATAATCAGCTCAAATCAACGGGGCTCCGAAATCACGGAAGATACAGGAATATCACAGCGCATCGTGTGCGCCTGAAAACGAGTATGAAACTCAAAATCAAACTCCGTCAAGTATCACGCAATCATCGGAGTTATAAAGGAGATACAAATCTCAAAATTCAATACTATACTCAATTATACTATACTCAAAATCATAATACGTAAATAGTACGCATACTCATAAAATCCTCTAAAAATGATTAAAACACATGCAAAATCTTTTCCAAATCGCCGTGCTATGTGTAGCTCAAGGCACAAGTGGCGGACGATCATTTGTAAAGTAGTAAATATATACTTATATATGTTTGCTCAAATTATACGTTTTGCCTTTTTGAAATATCCTAGAAGGTTCTCCTTGTAAAATTTCACGTCACTCACGGACACATAGAAAATAACGAGACTATAGCTCCTTTTTGAAAACCTCTTGGTAAATTTTTGATTCATGCAAAAGTACTTAGGCACTGTCCTCAGATCAGCCCTGCTCGACTATTATATAGCATAGTACCCATCATCAAAATGCGATACTCATAAATAAAATTATCCTCAAAAGGCGTATCCAACATCACGTGCGTCTGGTGCGTACGGAAAACCAAATCCAATACAAGTGCCACCAATATGCACAAAAGCAAAACTAAGTGCAACGGGTGTGCACGAAAGCATATGTCCAGTGCAATGGATGTGCACGACAACAATGTCAAGTGCATTTAGAGTGCACGAAAATCTCAACCCAGCGCAACTAACATGCATGAATGAAAATCTCAATCAAGTGCATCCGGTGTGCACAAAATCTCATACCATGCGTCCAATGTGTGCGTAAATCCAAAATAAGTGCTTCAGGTCCGTATAAAACATCCAGTGCAATAGTATGCACGATAACGAACGTCAAGTGCAGACGTGCACGAAAACATAAATCTGGTGCAACAAATGCACAAAATATATATCTGGTGCAACCAATGCACGAAAACTCATTAATATCTCAATGCACAAAAAACAACACCGAGCATACCAAGGTGTATAAAATCATAAACGTGTGCAACTGCGTGCACAAAATCCATCCCAATGCACTGCAAGTACATATAAGCTATACCGAGTGCATAAGTAAAGGCAAGTGCATACAACATGCACGAAATCTAATCGACAGTATCGAATCCAGGAAACCATAAATACGTGCAGCCAAGGCACAAAACCAATATCAAGTGCAATAGATATGCACAAATCATAAACCAATGTAGCGGTGTATAAAACATAAATCAAGTGCAATAACAGTGCACAAAATATAAATCTCCAGTAGTTGCAGCCATGGTGCACGAAAACAATATCATGAAACTCAATCATCGAAACTTAAGTCCAAGTGATAAAAGAGTGATAATCGGAATACAAAACGCAATCGCAATAAATTACATTGAGGTACACCTCCTACAGTGTCGAAAAAATGCCGGTACGCCCAAGCTGGCAGAGCAAAATCATCTACTTGCCTTCTGCTCATAGTATGGCGTCTTCGGTCTCTTGGTCCCTCATTTTCTCTGTGGGTTACCAATCTTACGATCTTTCTGCTCGTCGACCTGGTAAGGTGTACTAACGGAACAGTTCCGCTATGGAACTCCTCTGATCATCGTTTGGCAACATGACCACTCTCAACGGCACATTACTGACGGCAGCATCTGGTCCTCTGAATATGCGCGATATAACTGATCCTGTGTGCAAATCTTTATCGCTGCGGTGTCCTGGAAAGAACCTGCTCATGGCTTCTTCCGATCTCACCTATGCCAAACTATACGAAGGTTGGCACTCTTGCTTAACTCTTTTCTCATAATCGGACAGCTGCGTCCTCATCCTGGCTTCCTTCTGAATTTGGCTGTATCTAATGCCTCTGCACACGTATCAATCTTCTGGAATCAACGGTAATTAAGAACAGCTCGTTAACATCTCGCACGAACCTCTTGTTCCAGTCGTCTTTATTATCGTCCACTTCGACGTCATCTCTTGCTGTCTTCATATTGCAATTCGTTCTCGGCTACAGTTAATCCGGAGTCTCTCACACGGACTCGAAATTACGAACTCGGTATCTTCACCACTCCGTAGAAGATATCTAGCCGAACATGTCCTCAGGAACTCGTCCAAATCATCGGAGGAATACACTTTATTCGTCCGTTCTCGATCAACTCACAACGCATCTAGGTGATGTCCTTCAATCTGAAGCTGGTTAACTTACCGATCTCACATCGGAGCATCCAATGAACAATGTCCTCTCTTGCTCGATTTACTCTAGATCCAAGTAAGATCCTTCAACTGGAATTCTTCAACTCAACTGAGCCTGCGTCGGCACTTCAAATCTGACGAATCAAATCAGTCGCTCAACTCGAGATAGACTAGCTATCTCCTGTCACATCTTCGCCTGAAAGCTCCAGCGGTTTCAGCTCATAATCTCTAGAAGCGACATCCCATCAATATCAGCAACAGCTGGGTCATCTGTCTGCATGGTAGACAACATCACGACCTTAGGGGTAGGCTATACATCAACAATCCTCTCAATCCAGCAGCCTCTATCAATGGCTCGATCATCCGGTGCAAAACCGAACACTCGCCTCTAACGAGAGGTCACGATACAAACACTATACCTACACGTTCCTATGTCACCAGAAAACATCATGGCCAGCCCTCGTCCGTGACGAGCTCGCTCTGACAGCATCCCTAGCAGCAGCTCTCTCTGCGCTCAAACCATGGTGACAGGAACCTTAAGCAGGTATCGATGAAGATAGATCTAATGAACGAAGGAAATCAACAGATCCCAAATGGATATATGATCATAGGAATGAATAGTATCACAGATCTCAAGATATGTACATCCTAAGGTTACTTAAGTGGAGTATCGTATTGTAAGTATGCCGTGGAACATACGTACAATATGTCACTCTACTCAAGCTACCTACTCCATCAATCAAGGTCAACCTATGAAACGAAAGTTCGGGTTTAATACCCCCCGTCAAGTCTAAGTTCCATAAGGTCAAGCCTAGGTTCCTAAATATATATTACGTCCCAGACTCCGCATAGTCAAACCCAGACTCAAACCAAGGTTAAACATAACGCTCTGTTACCAACTTTGTCACGATCCATAATTCAGCATGTGACCGGCACTTAAATTACGCAACGTCTAAAGGCGTAACGTAAGTCAAGTAAGCCGAAGCCCAGAAAATCTAAACCATTTTGCGGAAAATAGTGGGGGTGCAGTTTGAAATAAAGGTATAATGAAATCAAGTTTTTCTTTAAGTGAATAGATAATGAAACATTAAAATGCAAGTGGGTTATACTAGTTGGAAACATGTTTCGTCTTTTAAAAATTTGGGCAACACCTCCCTTGTATATTTTGATCCAAAACCATATACACAACAATATATAGGCACCCTCAAGCGAGAGCCAGCTCTTCACCAACTGGCGGAATCATAACCACGCAATAACATATATACGACGCCCAACGGCGAAGATCAACCCAGAAAGAACAATAAATAAGCAAGACATCAAAACTCAAGAAGCGAACATAAACCCATTGCTCTAAGTCTCACACAATCCCAAGTCTGAATAGGTCTACCAATATAAAATTTCTAGTTTCTGATTTGATGGAGTTTATCTAGATACAATGGAATATAAAGTACAAGAGTGGGCACGATCCAACATGTGTCCCACCTACCGAAGAAAAACGCCTTGGAAGAAGCTGTGTGCCAGCGATACGGCAACTGACCCTAAGCGGTAAAACCTGCAAGAACTGTGGCACAACGGGGTGAGTTTCCAACTCGTGAGTAGAAAACATCAGCAGATAGAAATCGAATAAAACAACGATTTCATAGGACACTATATCCTGAAGGTAATACTATGATATCTAGGGTGACCATGTACTCATATATGTCAACAATCGAGTCAATGCAATGGCATATATAAATAAACATACGACATCATATGCCCGTATGTATATGGATATCATCCACGTGTCCATCAACGACACAAACAATATCATGGAACCTGAGTGTCCAACATCGACACTCAAATCATCATGAAAACATATGCCTCTATATATATGAGGATATCAACCACGTGTGTCCATCAACGACACATCAAAATCATGGACCCTAAGTGTCCAACACCGACACTTGAAACATCTTGAAACCCGCGTCCAGCATCGACACGTAAATCCTCATATCTCGGGCTCCGTCAGTCCGGATCGGCCCATATCATGACTACAGTCGGTATCCTCCAGATATCCGCCGCGCCAAACTATTTCGGGCTCCGTCAATTCGGATCGGCCCATATCATCTCACGACTCCGGTCAGTATCCTCCGGATAACTGCCGAGCCCAAAACTATCACCGGTTGGTAGTGCTCCCCTGCCAAGCTCATCGTCTACTCCACAAAAATCATTTCTTGCCCCTGGGTACCATACCCGGTCCACTATGTACCCGCAGACGGTGCCTACCGCTCTTCGAATCGGGTATAATCATAGCTTAGAACCGAGAAAACTCATGGTGGACACCTCGAAATATCATATCAAGAGAAACCGCGTTTTGAAAGCTTTACGTAATTCCCTTTGAAATATAACCGTGGTTCTCAAATCCAGAGATCTCATGAAAACAACATCTCAAGCATATAACCATAAAGTACGATGTATGCAACAAAGAGTAGTAATATGAGCATATCGAGTATATCATGCAAGCATGTTAAGTGATAGTACTGAACAATGAATGTAATTTACGTTTAAGATTAATCTCATGATATGGAAGTTCTACTGTGTAAGTGGCTGGCAATTACCGATGATGAATTCGTGTGAGCCGGCAAATTTGTCTAAGTGTAACATGCGCATCAACGGTAATTGTGCAGCTGTACTAGCAAATGATATTATATAGCATTAAATACCTGAACGTGGTATGTACATCACGAGGGGTAATATCCTACAAAACATGAACAATAAATGGGTATATCTATCTACACATGAACCATATTGTCACTTTTAAAAGATACACATCGTCGTTTTGAAAATAGGTATGGTTCAGGTGGCAATATTTATATCAGGGATCCTGCCTCATAACATCCGATATGACAATAATCCTCGATTATCATCTTCAAATCACTAGTGCGGATCAATCATCCGGTACATCTCATCGCGTACGGTAATCTATCGTACGGTAACATCAAACAGAATAGGGATTCGATCGTCCTATTCATCAATAAGGGTACGGATCTAAAATCTCGTACTGCATATCACTCTTTATCCGCATAAATAAATATATATACACATATATCTCAAGTCACATTTGTGTCAATTTTATATCATGACATCTTGCATATACGTCATATCTTATTAATCTCAAGTCGTATCGATCTCAATCTTATATCATACCATTATCAACTCATACTTGTTCTCTTTCAATTCGTACTTATCACGATTCACTTTCTCATTTCATATTCTTAAGCCAATATGTATCCATCAGTGTCAACTTTTATCCTATTATCTCTTACTAAAACTTTTAATCATGTCCGTAAGTTTGTAGCATATCCTTTATCAAAATTATAATTTATATAACAATCTTTCCATATCAATGGTTGCAGGGGTGCTATACGCCATCCACCCGACTTCCCCCGTAGATATAAATCTACTCACCTGCTATTCTCCTCGCGTAATCCAAGTCGATGTGCTTCGTCATCTCGGAAGTCTATGCGAAGGTACCTGCAATCAATAAACAATCGCAATACTATTAAAACCAATATCCGAAAACCGATACGATATACGAATTTTTCATAGTTTAGAAATTATAGCTTACGCATGTAAAAACAACCAAACAACCCTTATTGTTGACGTACAAACGTCCAACAACCAAATCAAATCTCGAATATCAAAACCAAGAATTCAAATATCGAAAAAATTTACCAAAGCACTCAAAAACAGCTCCCAGATTTTGGCTCAGGTCAATTGGGACTAAACAACCAAGTACAAGGGTTAGCTTATAGGATAAGTGAGCTATAGACAAAGCCACAACTCCAAAGTAAATAGGGGACCCGACGAAATCATCTAAAAATTCGGCTCCACCGTTTTTCTGGTGGGGTACGAGCCACTTATTTTTGTGGTGGTCTTCTAGTGGTTAATCTAGGTCAATGGACTTGTTTGATTTTTTTAAAAATATCCCAGATAGCTTCAGATTCCTTGTAGGCCAACAAAACTTCACAAAACCGACAAGGGAAAATTCTAAGTTCGTGTATCGGGTTCTAATCTCTGTTCTTGATCCAGAAAAGCAATTTCTAAGGTCTTGTAACACTCATTATACCTCTATTGTATCTTAACAAGTCCATAATTCACTAATTATCAACTTGGAAATTTCCAAGATCACAAAACCTAACTAAATCAATTTCTAAACTAGACTAGGATATACTAAACACAAATACTTAACTAAAAGAAAGAAAATATACCTCATTTGGTAACTTAGGAAAATTCTTGAGTTTCCCAAAATCTTCAAAATCCAAACATGAATGGTTTAAAGGGTTTAGGATGATGTGGAGATCATTTATTGTGAAAGTGGCATGGAGTTTTGGAAATGACTTGTAGATGATACATGAAGGTAGAGGAGGTTGAAGGAGATGAAGAAGGAGATGAATAAGAGAAGAAATGGAATGAAGAAGAAGAATAAAGAAGTCAAATGTCTCTCTCTCTCTCTTAACCCCACTCTCTCTCAAATATCTCTTACACATACTCTCTCAAAATATCTATTTTGTTTTCTTTTCTCAAGACTTGCTTTTCTTTTTCTTTTCACATAATTATCTAAATACAAATGAAACAACAAAATAACACAACATGCAATAAAATCCACATGACATGGTGCACTAACCATGGAAAATATATAAAAATACGAATTTGGCTTAGTTATGATTAGTAGTGCACTAATCAATTTTAACTTAACCTGCATATATTTAATTATAAAAATGCCAAAATCCGATAAATATCTTTTTAATGAATAAATCATTTTAATCTCCATTTATATTCCAAATATCGGTATATAATTATACCATTTAACGAAAAACCCTTATTCGCAAATCGAATAGTTTTCGCGAAATATATTATTTTAATATTTAATTTCCAAAAATAATATTTTATATTTCGGAAATGTTACAAGAAGCAGCTCAGAAACAAAGACAAGGAGATAGCCAAGCTCTACTCGAAGATCGACGCTTGACAAACGTCGTCTTACAGCTCACGGCCCATGTTGCCTCTCAACCGTCCAATCCGAGAAACGGTGTTCCGAGATAGACGACGCCTATTCCTTTAAGTCCAAAAGTGGGCGAGCCGCATGAAAGTCGACCGCATCCTATCTCGGGAAAAGCCTTGACTACCGATGACAACAACCCGCTAACTCAAGATCAAATCATGGATTTGGTCGCCAACAAAGTAAAAACATTGTTAGCCGAAGCCGAAGCGCAGAAAGATATCAACAGTAGTAGGAGACCATATCTCGCTCTGTATGATCTGGTGGAGTTTCCTAGTGGCTATATCATTCCCAAGTTCGGAAGATTCAATAGGACGGGAAATACGAATCAGCACACCGCCCACTTTAAAGCCTCATGCGGGAATTCTGGGGGCAATGATGTGCTTCTCCTCCACTAGTTCGAAAATAGCTTAACCGAAGTCGCTTTCAACTGGTATGCGAGCATACCGGATGGCTCTGTTACTACATTCGTCCAAATGGAATCTCTATTTTGACAAAGGTTCATGAGTGTCTGCGATAAGGTCACCATTGCCGACCTCGCAAGGACCAAGCCAAAGAACAATGAAAAGAACATAGATTTTATAACCCGATGGCGCAATCTCTTCGTTAAATGTGAGCTACCATTGGAACAAGACCAATCTGTCAATCTCCTCATCGGAAATCTCGGTACCTGGATGAATCCTTTTCTTTGCACCGCAGGTCTCAAGACCTTCCAAGAGCTGACCAGAAAAGTTCAAATGTTGGAGCGCTCAAAACAAGAATTCTCCTTGGATTCCCAAAATAAAAATAATTCCTGGAGAAACCGAAAAGACAATAACCGCAAAGGTGGAAATTCCGACGATACTGAATCTTTTAACACTTCGGCTGACCGAAATAGGCACGGGACAAGTGGGCCCTATGTCAACCAATCTCGAAAACCATTGTTGGGAAGGGGAGGAGAATCGCCTCTGAAAGAGAAGCTGGATAGGGTCTATTCCTTTAGAAAGGACAAAGTCCATAAGATATTCAAGGACGCCCTGAGAAACGGTCTACAATTGCTAGAATCAAAGAGGCCGTAAGAAGCGAATATGACCGACGACCCCAAATATTGCCCCTATCATAGAGTGATAGGTCATCCCATTGAGGACTGCTTTGTCTTCAAAGATTGGGTCAAAAAGCAATACAAGGCAGGAGAGATAGAACTGTCTAAAGGCGTGTTAACAAATAATCAAGCTGCGACCGCCAATTTCATACAAACAGAGACCGAAGCCCTTCGGGAACCTGATTCTCTTAGACATTTGCCTTTCTTTGAAAAAAGCGGGCCAAGGCAACATGCCAAAAGCCCAACGAGCAACATCACCAATGAAGAGGCAGTATACGGGTACACAATCTATACGATCTATATGGTGGAGCCCAGAAGAACAAGTCCTTCTATTCCTTATACCTATGACGATGATGTGGCTGTTGTTACCCAACATTGGCTCGGTCTAAATGATGAAGAGACCGCTCAGGCCATTAAGCAAAAGGAGCCCGTGGTTCCTGCGGAATCGAGCTCAGGAAGTAAGGATGACCCGGTTATCATACTCGGAACTATGGAGCAAGTATTATCCAATGGCTTCAAAAGAAGCTTCAGGACAGAGACGGGAAGTTGGCCAAGGTCTATTCCAAAGTCAACGAGCTGGCAAACATCGTAGTAGATCTTATGACCCAAGTCGTCTGCTTGCAATTGCAGCAAAATTAGAATTTGGTTCATGAGCCAGGGATTGATATCCTGAAGTAGCCAACCGATACCCCCTCCAGCCCAAGAGCGGAACACCATTGCGAAAAACGGCCGCGATCAGCTTCCAGTCCCTCTAATATGTACACTAAACGTGGTAAGCGGACAGTAGGCGAACCAAAGGCTGATCGACCTCGAGGACCAGGATCAGGAAAGGCACCTACTCTAATGAAGAGAAAGAAGAAAGTATACTCCTTCAGGAGGGATGAGGTCCGCAAAATATTCAAGGACGGCTTGAACAACGGTCTGCAACTGCCTATTCCAAGGAGGCCACATCAAATGAACATGACCGGCAATCCCATATACTGCCCATATCATAGAATGGTGAGTCATACCATTGAAGACTGCTATGTTTTCAAAGATTGGGTGGAGAACCAATATAAGGTTAGGGAAATCTCACAGTCCTCGGATGTACCTGTAAGCCACAAAGTTACGGTCATCAACATAGTTCCGCCAAGATCAAAGTTTGAGGAGCTGGGATAAGCAAACACAGCTGACCGCCACATCGTTAAACTGGGAACAGTTGATTACTACATCGTTAAACTGGAAACAACTGACCACCACGTCATTAAACTGGGAACAGCTGACCACCATATCGTTAAACTGGGAACCCACACTCCTAAGTCGTTAAACTGGGAATGTAAAAAAAATGTGTAAATAAATAAGAAAAAGAGCCGAAATGATGGGGCAACTCGCAATAAAAATTAGCGAGTAGAATAAAAATGAAAATAAAGTCGAAATGATAGGGCAACCACGAATAAATAGCCGAAATGATGGGCAATCGCGACCTTCACGATAAGAAAAACTGAAATGATAGAGCAATCGCGGTAAAAAAAAGAAGGCGAATGATGAGTCGCTCGTAGTACCATATTATAGTGCAGCGATGCAGACGCCAACCAAAATTTCAAATCCTTGAATATCCCAATGGCGAATGATGAGTCGCTCATGGTACCATATTCTAGTGCAGTGATGCAGACGCTAACAAAGTTCCAAATTCCCCCAGCCCTACGACCGGTCCCCAAACGGACTACCGTATACTATCCACGGGCACAAATAATCCCCATCCCAACCAAATTCTCCCAAGCCTACGGCCAGTCCCTAAATTTACTACCGTATACAATCCACGGGCTCAAGTAGTCCCCATCACACCCATGTCTTACCGCAATCACCAGTCCCACGGCCGGTCTCCCCTCTTAGAATTATGCTTCATTTGGGATGACCCACTCATGTGTCCTCACGATACATGAGGAGAACAAAACTTACGAGATCCTCTCGACTTGTAAGAAAACATCTTTGTGAGATCCTTACGACTCATAAGGGAAAAACACACTTGGGGGTCTTCACGACTCCTAAGGAGAAAATACACCTATGAGATCCTTTCGACTCGTAGGGAGAAAATGCTTTTATGGGACCCTTACGACTCATAAAATTGAAAAGCCTTAAGTGATAGGGATCTAAACCTGTCTCCTAAGCCATCGCTCCCTAATAGGAAAAGGCAAATGATGAATTGCTCCTGGCACCTGAGCTCCAATGTTAGCAGTGTTGATGCCTACCCCAACCCCAAAAGTCTAAACTTTCAATCCAATAGACCCCTAAGTCGTTAAACTGGGAACAGATGACCCCTAAATCGTTAAACTGGGAACATATGACCCCTAAGTCATTAAACCGGGAATGAGGGAAATCCTCTCATGGAAAATGATGATTCGCTCTTGGTACCATATTCCAGTGTAGTGATGTTGATGCCAAACCAAACCAAAATCCTCAAATCCTCGCATGGCAAATGATGATTCGCTCCTGGTACAATATTCCAGTGTGGCGATACTGATACCAACCCAAATCCCATGTTCTCCATGGCAAATGATGATTCGCTCCTGGTACCATATTCCCGTGTAGCGATGCTGACGCCGAACGAAAACACAAATTCCAAGTCCCAAGCTCAAAAGCCTTGCTGAACGGATAAGAAACTCCTAAATCAAATCAAATCAAATCAACAACCTCTGCGTCGGAATCATGTTTCGTCTCACAATGTACCCCGTATTGAAATCATGCTTCGCCTCGAAGTATCTGCCTTCCCTTTTGGAATCATGCTCCGCCTCGAAATCAAGTCAACCAACGAACTCCCCGTCGGAATCAAGCCCCGCCTTGGAATCAAGTCAACCAATGACCTCCTGTCGGAATTATGCTCCGTCTCGGAATCAGGTCAACCAACAATCTCTGTGTCGAAATTATGCTCCGTCTCAGAATTAAGTAAACCAAGGACCTTCCGTCGGAATCAAGCTCCACCTTGGATTCAATTCAACCAATGACCTTCCTATCAGAATTATGCTTCGTCTCGGAATCAAGTCAACCAACAATCTCTACGTCGGAATCATGTGTCGTCTCGGAATGTGCCCCATGTCAGAATTATGGATCGCCTCGGAGTATCTGCCTTCCCTGTCGGAATTATACTTCGCCTGGGAATCAGCCTCTGCATCGGCGCTATACTTCGTTCAGAATGTCTGCCCTGTGCCGGAATTAAGCTTCATCCCAGGATACGCCTGTCTCATGTCGAAATTATGTTTCGCCTCGAAACCCTGTGTCAAAATTGTACTTCGTCTCAGAATATATCTTCCCTTAGAATTATGCTCTACACATTGGAATTATGCTCTGCACTATGGAATGATGCTCCGACCCCTGGAATTATGCTCCGACCGTGGAATTATGCTCCGCAAATCGGAATGATACTCCGACCCCCGGAATTATGCTCCTGGAAGGATGCTTTACCTCAAAGCCAAACTTTTGCGGAACAAGATCCATCAATTTCATGCACACAGCTCATATACGTGGTGTGCATTTATTGATGGGAGGCACTTTGTTGGAGTCAAAAATTACACCCCGGTTGACCAAGTCAAAGTCAAAGTCAACCCCAAGTAAGCGGGCCCAAGACCAGGTCTAGTAGGCTCATGCTCGAGTCGAGCCCCGCGGCCGACCTCCCCCATGCTAAAATGAAAATTTTGTAATAAAAAATTTTGATGTAATTTTTATGACTAAATGTAAGGAAAATGGTTATAAAACCAAATTTTTGTAAAGCCCATATTTCATGTGCAAAAGAAATAAGTACATGAGGCATGGAATGGGAAAAATGTCATTTTGTAAAGCGCAAGAGGCTATGTGTAAATTTGTAAGCCTATATAAGGCAACATGATAATGAAATGAAGAATAATAATTCGTTCCCCTCAAAAGCTAGGGTTTCTATTCCACCTTCACCTTTCTTAAGGTTCTAAACCTTTTTCCCCCTTTTGAATTAAATCAAGAGTTTAACTCTTGTTTTTCTAAAAAGAAGCAGTTTTTCACCATAAAACCCTTGAAGGGGAGCTTGGGTCTTCCATCAAATCTCCAAAAGGGGAGATTTTTAAGTCTCACCCCTTTTTCTCCAAGATCCAGCCAACATAAAGGAGGAAGAGGGAGACCCATCTCTAAAAACCCCACTTCGGAAAGATCCAAGGCTCAAAAGAAGATCCAGGGTTAAAGGGGAGAAGAAAGCTTTTGATCATTTCCAAAGATTTCTGGGAGTTCAACTCCATTTTTCAAAATCTTTTGGAGTTTAACTCCATAAATAAAATCCTTTTAGGAGTTTAACTCCACTCAAAATCCTTTTGGGAGTTTAACTTCATAAAGATAAAAATCCTCTCTTATTCTGGGAGTTTCCAAAGCCCCTCGTAATTTAACTCTTAATCCCGGGGCTAAGTCCCCCATTTTTCCTGCAGGCGCCCAGTGCCCACGTGCCAGACGCATGAGGCGCTGGTGCTCAGCGCCTATGCATCACGTACACGTCCTTAGGATGCTCTTCGCCCCTCTTTTCCCATGCACTCCACAATAAAAATACCTCCACCGTTAGAAAAAATTTCTAACGAGGCGTTGCCCAGCACCACGCAAGGGGGCTGCTAGCCCTCTTGACCCCTAACCTGCTATCCGGCTAGCGGGACCTCCTTAAACTCTGTGAGGCCCCCGATATATCTAAAACCCTTCAAAACACAAACATACACACACTGCACATTGAGTTCGCATGACTAGTTTGACCCGTCAATCAGAGGTTCCTTCGCTTTAAAAGCGAGAGGTAATTAACGGCAGCTTAGTCCACGGCCGCCGGAGATTCTGATCCCCACAATCAAAAAACCCCAGTCTATCCTAGGCAGGGGGAATCTGTATACACCTGACAAGTGATGCATATTTCCCATCTCAATGGGGTGACGAAAAACACCCTATAGTATTTATCTCTTTCTCTCTCTCAGTAAGACTCATTCTTTCTCAATCCCGCGTCTTCTCGAGTTCACTGAGGGCGCCGCTTTCGCGGGCCGGAGGATGGTCAGTGAAATCGAGCAGCCCCTACAGTGTTATTAATAGATGATTACTAGAAAAAGATATTCATGATAACTGTATGAAAGTTGTATTGAAAAGAAGGATTATCAATTAAACTTACATCCGGCACTTCCCTTCCTTGAATCACTGGCCTCCGGATCATGAATTTCCTCATCTCAATATTGGCTAGGGTTTCTGCTCTGGTCAATCTCCTCTTTAAACCTGAAGCCTACGTTGGTTTTAATTTAGAAGGAGATGAGAAGACACGTGCTTGATCACCCGTGGGAGTATGAGGAGAGCCGTCTGGATGGTATATCAGAGTAGACGGAGAGGAAGCTGGAGCCGCAGGGAGCACGGGTATTGCAGGAGGCATGGTACCACAAAAGATACGGGCTCCTGAATAAATATCCCTTGGTGCATGCGAGGAGGATGCAAACCCGGACCGTGATGGGCCTAATATACCATAGGTGAAATTCGTTAGTCGCCCATGTAAACTCTCCCATGCCGGTCTGGGTTGTGCAGCTGAAAGACATCCTCGTTGATCACATGAAGCTCCCCGTCTGTAGGATCTCGGCCGTACGCCTCAACAAACACAATCGCATGATGCTCAATCTCGTTGTTTGTCCGTTGATGCAAGAAATTACAGCATGAACCAACTTAAGTCTTGAAAAATAAATTAAGTAATTTAAATAAGTAAAAGAAATCATGTAAGAGCATACTTACATAATGCTCAGTCGCCTCCTATAAGCTGAGGCAGCTGAAGTCACGCGCAAACTCCATATAATAAAGATCCACACAACTGGGCATTGCTCCCATCTGTCTCACCTACCATTTAGACAAAAGTTTGATTTAGATCGAGTTTAGAAAGTCGACAAATTCAGAATATTTTATTTTTTCTTATATGAGTAACTCCATATTAGGAGGAGTTCATCTCTTCGTCCAACTAACGATCGGTTTTGCGACTCTGCGCCGTTGATCCCCGCTGGCTCCTCGTCTGTCATTTAGATACGATATAACATGTCATACTAATAAATAATTAATGTCTAATGCTATTAAAGTTCACGGCGATATACGAACCATAAACTCAGGCGACTTGAAATGATCAATCATGGCGGCCCAATACTCGTCCGTCCAATTCACGGGCTTCGCTGCCCATTTCGCCTCTTTAGTAGTGGCCTTCCTCCATTTTAAGTGGATGGAATGTTTCTGATCATGCCAACTCCCCGACATGTATATGAACAGTCGGCCTCGAACGACGTGTAGAGGAATGGGAGAGTTTTCAATCCACCAGACTATGGAGAAGCCCGCCTACAAAGAAACACCGAAAATGTATTAGTGTCAAACATATACATGCGAAAGTAATAAAGGTACGAATGCTTAATTAAATTAACTTACCAAGATCTCATCTAAGGCCGTTTTCTTCTTGGCCTCCAAAGCTCTCGACGTCTAGTCCACTGACACGTAATTGGAAACGTATTTCACCAAATGCGGTATGCGTTTCTCGTTATTGCATATCGAGGCACATAATTTCTTTAGATCTTTTTCCCCGGGATCAACGAAATCCCTAGTCGCCGATAGGTGCACATTAATCTTCGGGTCGTCTCGAGGATGGGCCCATATATCATTCACCTATGTGGGGCCTCTTTTCCCAGGACCCCGACCATGGCCACGGCCCACTGAACTGGAGTAACTAGATGCTACGTCCCCCTCAGTCCGTCCACAGCCACGACCCTACGCGAACTGGATGACATATTCTGAAAAATAACTAATGCAACAAACATATACAGTAACAATTTCAAGAAACAGTTGATCAACATTACATAGTTGTAGATGAAATGAAATTATATTTATCACAGTCAAGATTTTCAATTGTATACCTAAAATCCGCATATATATAAAGGATACGAACAAGAAAAATGATATAAACTGAAGTGTTTAATTGTATACAAGATTATGAATATTATGGACATGCAAAATTTAGTGTTCATCGTCATCCTCTGCAGTGCTACTCTCACTCGCAGAATTTTGCTTGGAGTCATCAATGAATTGGTCCGGTACACTTCGTTTTCGTCTACGGGCAGCTGGTCTTGATAATTTTGACTTGGTCAGATTTGGGTTTTATTTCGTCGGATTTCGAGTTTATTACAATGGCTACTGGCCGATGAAATAACCCCCGACAAAATAAGTGTTATTTTCTTGTAGTGCTTCTGAAGTATATGCATGGTTGCACTAGTATCTCTTTGGTTAAGACATTGAAGTGTCGTCATTCCACAGGCCAAAGGATCAAACCTTTGATGTTGCATTTATTTTTTGTTAAAAAAATCTTTCTTTTTGAAAATATCTCAATTTCGACTCAAGTAAAAGCAAAATCCTGGAAATTCGGATTTTGTGCTTTTGACTTGGTCTTTTTAACAATATGAGAAGATGCGAGTTTTTGAAATTTGAAAACTTATGCATCTCCTTTAAAAAAAAGCCCTAACTTCTCACTTTATTATCGTTTTCCCATTCCTTCTTCCACCGAAAATTATAAAGGAGTTCAAGCTTTCAGCCACCACCAATCGGATGAGAGAGAAGGAGCTTTGAGAAAGCGCTTTTCATTCTTTTTTTTATGTCCGAATCAATCGGTAGGATCTCTCGTCTTTTCCTCTCAATCTCTTCGCCATTTCTAATCATGATCCCTGATCTCATGCTATTAGCTTCTCTAAAAATCTTAACACGGTTCCTACATCTTTGTTCACTATTTAATCTAATTCTAATATAAAATTTACGATGAAACTTAAATACTTCAGTAACTAGTTTCTAATCAAGATTATACTAGATTTCCCCCCTTATTGATGGACTTGGTAATACCCTACCATGATACCCTGTTCAACGGTTTACTAGCATACCATAACACGCCATTATGCAGCCTAAAATCACTCTGACAAATCACCGGTTATAGCCCGAATGCTACCCAATTTTTAGTAAATGTTTGTTGCCCTTTTAATCATACCCTAAGGATTGCTAAACTTTGTATTTCTCAAAAATGCCATGAAATTCATAAACTTGTATTTACATCAAAATACCACAAAGTTTCTAAACTCATATTTACATCAAAATACCACAAAATTTCTAAACATGTATTTCAAATAAATACCTTAACTTTATAAAATACCCTAAAGTTCTAAATACCGTATTTTCACTAAAATCCCTTAAAGTCCTAAATAACTTATTTTCACTAAAATCCGATAGACTTTAATAAAATTCACATTTCAATAAAATACCATAAACTTTTCTAAAATTCTTATTTCAGTAAAATACCATAATTCTTCGTAAAACTATAATTTCATAAAAATATCTTGAACTTTTATTAAATCCTAGTTTCTTAAAAATACCCTATACAACTTGGATGAGACTCTTAACGGAATACAATAAACTATTTGTGCCATGCTATCTTGTACGGTTAGGGTTAGACGTGTGAAACTAGACATGGATCAGTTTTATTGAAGATTCCGATATACGGAAGACCTTGATTACTATTGAAGATTCTAATATACGGGTGACCTTGATTAATATTAAAAATTCCAATATACAGATAACCTTAATTTGGAAAGTGAACCTCGTGTTACCATACCTAGTAAAGCCACATGCTAACGCCTACCTGTATCCATATAACAAACTTAGACCCGGGGTGGGATAGTTTAGATTACGTAAGGCTTTATTAAGGGTCTCGGGATTCCCCCTCCAGTTAACCATGGTTCCGAGGTGAAAAGAAACGCTACACACACACACACACACACACACAGTCTGCTGTTATTTGTTGGAGTCAAAAAATTCACTCCTAAAAGAATAAATACTTATATATAGTATTTAATTAAAAAATAGGTCTTCAATCAAAAATTTGATCAATTCAGATCACAATTGATGTAAATAACATCATGATTAAGTTCAAGATTTGTTCTATTGAGAAGGGGAACCATATGTGGAGCCCCCTTCAAAGCAATTCAATTTGAATTGTTTTGAGGGGTTCTGACCTATAGGGACCCTTCCCGATGTCGGGAGGTCCTTATTTAGGCTGTCCCGGCTCGCTTTAGGGAGCGGTATCGAGACCCCTCAAATTAGGCACCGAGGCCTATTTTTTAGGAGTGAGGGGTTATTTCACCCCCACTTGTTCTAAAAACATAGGGAAGTGGTGTTTAACCACTTCCACTTTTAGGGAAATATAAATAGTTCTCAATTCAAAAACAAAGTAAAGGGATGGGCATTTCTCTAAGGAAATTCTTGAGAGAATTCTAGAGTGCTCTTGGTTTGAAGAAGAAGAAGAAGAGAAAGAGAAAGAAGAAGGTGAGAAATTGAGGAATGGAATTCCATTCCTCCATCAATTTAATGTTCTCTCTCTCTCTCTCTCTCTCTCTCTCTCTCTCTCTCTCTCTACATCCCTCTATCAGATTAGATCAAAGATCTGCATTTGATTCATAGAAATTATTAAGTTTCTATCTCATCAGATAATATAACCAAGACCATGGTTTCTTCATCTGTTCTGATGAAAAAATGAAGATGAATGACTTTTTAGAACATGAATCTACATGTTCTTGACAAACTTTGACAAAACTTAGGATATGGGCCATCTTATGTCCTACATAAAGAGAAATAGGTCATTCTATTTCTCCTACATATTTATGAGAAATGAGAATAAACTCATTTCTGTTCATGAAAAAGCAGAAATCATGGAATGAAATCCCCATGAATTTTTACTGAATATATATAAATGAATAGAAAATTCCTATTCTTTTCATAAAGATATGAAAATTATATCTCTTTAATGGAATCCAATATACTTGGACACATTATATTCTTTCTTAGAACATGTTTTCTTCATGTTCTGCCTTGAACACAAAAATTTATGTGCATATTGCACACCAAATTGTAAAAATGATGAAAATAAATCATTTTTATATTGTGCATAGAATTCAATATGTGAATTTCCATATTTGATGAAATTTCATAAAGAAACTTCATTCTTTTGGCTAAAACAAGCCAAGAAGAGGCAAACTTGGCTCTTTGTGCACTATCAGGACCCTTCCCGATGGTCGAGACCCTCTTCCCGAGCCGTCAAGACCCTCCTGACGTCGGGAGGTCCCTCCGGACGTCTGGAGGTCCAATTTCTATGAACAAACATACACGAATCATGTTTGTTCCACATGAATGGTGATCCTCACCTAGGATAGCCCCATTTAGATCACTTTCACTGTGATGTGGCCTCCACATAAGGCAGTACCCATTCATATGTGTCTAAATTGATGCTAAAATACCTCCAAGTGTAACTTTAAGCTTTAAAACAAAGCTTATACATGTATTTAAAATCTTTTGCGCAAAATTGATGTAATTTACATTTAAACATATAATAAAAATAAGAATTTTATGAATAAAATACTATCATTTTTCCTCTCTCTTATTTGCAAGTATCTGTATATCTATTAATTTGTTGTGATTTATTTTAGGCTAATACTGTATCCTGTCTAAGTTTTGCTTAATATTATAGGATATAATAAACGATATGTGCTTGCGCTATCGGAAGTCTCGAACCCCAGGATCTTCTGGTTAATCTTTAATAAACAAACTTGTTTTGTTTAAACCCTACCTGTTCTGAATGTCAACTTCATAAGAGGTCCTAAAGAGGGTAAACAAAAACGGCGACTCCACTGGGGATTACTTGACTTCTCTATAGCCTTCGCTAAATCACAACAACCTGTGCATTTTGTGTTGGATATAGTGCCTTCAAAGCAATTATTGTAATTACATATAGGTGATTATGATAATTGAGGGAGAACCTATACAAGTAGAACAGTCTTACTGGAAATGATAGTATGCTATCTGGTTTTTCTTTATCATTGAGTTGTATACGTTTTACTTATTATTACGTGTCACTAATACATAATGATGAAGCCCATATGATTCTTGCTTGACTACCAGCATTATGATGGCGATCATATGCTTGAGAGCTGGATAGTCTATAAATACATCCTTAAATGTTCCTAGTTGAGAGAGTTTCAAGACTGCGAATCAATATTCCGGAATATACTAGTGTATACATTTCTAGAACCTGACAAGGGACGGTGGCCAGTATCATAAGCCATTGGTGTTGTGTCACCTAAGATAGTATACATGTGCTCAATGGAAGTGAGTACACTAGACAAACTCGCTGAGAACTTCTAGATGGTATTATATTTATCGTCAGATAGCAGTTCACTAGTGGTATGAGTACATGTTAGTCCTTTGATCTGAGATCATTATTTGTCTCGTGTGAGGTTCCACTGATTACTATCTTACCACAACTCAAACGATTCGTGTAAACAGGTTTTAGTTGGGTACAGTCCCGAGCCACATTGAGACAGTGAGCGATTGTCAGGGATTCGTTTCTTGTAGTATTAGGAGTCGATGCCGCGTTGTGTTCGGTTGGCCATCTTCATAAATCAGTGGCCACGGTGGATGGGATTTACTAATAGGAGTACAGTAGTTTCTCGGTTGGTGATGAGCTTGACTCGGGCGTGACTTATTGGGTTATTAGAGGTCTGACGTTATCCACCCCCTAAACCGGTATGCGATACTCTTAGACGAAAAGATTGGGCTGTATGGAGATTGTCACATTTAGGCTCAGTAGGGTATAGACGGACTTGATTGTCGACCTCCCTTTCGGTAGATACCCGGGTAGCCGATACGTACAGCTAGTGCCACTGACGTGCTTGTAGTTTTGGATTTATCCAGTAAATCATTGCCAGCGTATTGTCGAGTCTTTAGAGTCCCGCACAGAGGGTTTTTTCGGTTTAGGCGATATGATGTATAGGCCATACGTTAGTACGTGCAGGGATCCGATTAAATACATGTACTAGCTATATGGACTTTAATTGGACGGTTGATAATACTAACCGGCTTAGATTAAGGCCGATTATTAAATCAAGTATTGATTTAATAATATATATATATTCTAGTATTATGTTCACTGTTCATTTTCTCTCTCTTGGCTATTCGTATTTTTATACGGAGATGCGCATATGTATTTCGATACGTATACCAGGTTGTATTACATATTTATACGTAATACTTTTAGAAGGAGGACACTTTATTATTTGATTTTCTTTTTAGAAAATTAATAGGAAATAAGGTGGCTTTAAGTATGGCTGTGAGCATGGTAGAGAGGAATGTGATTCTTTATTTTATTCTAAAATTTTTATGTCATATTTTATTTTTATGGTGGAAAATTAAAAGTAGCCATTCTCTCATACACAAAAAATACTTAGCTCATTTTGCATGGCTAGCTCTTCATCCTCCTCCTTCTTTTTCATTGCTCTCTTGAGCTTTGAATTATGAAAGAAAATGATAGTGGAAAAATCTTATATCCCCACACTCCATTTCTAGCAAGCTTCGAGTTTCGGTTGCTTCACTAGGTAAAGGTAGAACTTGGATCGGTTTTCTTCAGGTGGATCATCTTCGGCAAGGGCAGTTGCCTCTTAAGCTTGTTCTTGATGGCCTACGAAGAGTTTGGAGGGGTTTTCCACGATTGAGTGGACACGCGACAAAGGTTGTAGTTTCTATAAACCTTGCGTGCTTAGTTTTCTAGTTTAGTGTGTGGAACGATTGCTAGGGATAAGTTTCTAGTGCTCCCCGTAAAATTTTTGTTTTTCGATTCCGCATCGGCCGCGGTAGTGGCAAGGGCACTAGGAACTTTCATTTTGTTCTAGGATCTACCTAATGACCTGGTCTGCTATATCTGAATGGCTTTTAATGCCAAGGTTGTTGTTCCCTTTTCTGGATCGTACTAATGGCATTGGACAACAACAACAACATTCCATTATCGGCTGACCTGACTGCGACAGCAATGATTGCATGAACTATGTTCGTCATCATTGGGGCCAACCCCTAATTTGTTATATACCATGTGGGGCTTGTAGGATATGACCCAGAGACATGCCCTGTTGGCACAATTAACGATTTTCCGGTGCTACAAGCTGGACAAGAGAAGAAGCTGCCGATAAGGAAGAGACTGGGCCGTAAGGCAAGCCAGCCCTCGACATCATCCCAGAGGCCATTAGCGCCTGCTCATATAAGGCAGGACAAGAGGTGAGACTTCTACCAAGCCCTTACTAATATACCCTCATCTTCTAAGAGGATCTTCCAACAAGTTCGGGATGGAAAAGGTGTTTTTTAATGAAATCACCACTATCTATATGAGGCAACCGGTTGTGTGCCTACTCCCTATGTCGGAACTAAAAGTAAATCTGTGTTTGAAAGACTTTCTTTCTCTCAGGGGCCTTAGCAGAACCCTCATTAAAAGGATGACATCATTTTCAAGACGTGATGCTTTGCTGCTCCTTCCGACCAAAGAAAATTTGGAACTTCTCGCAATGCGAGAAGAAGGGCCATTAAGAAGGCCTGGAATGAAAACATGAATCTCACTCCTTAACACCGGCAGGTTCCTACGTTACCTGTCAAAAATTCATTTGCGCCGCTGCAGAGGCAGCAACAACAACCTTGACGGAACGAATTCATTGTCAGGTTGTCCAGAGGACGTGGAAATACAAATAAGAGGACGTATGTTTTCCCCAATCAGAGCAAAGCTCTGTTTTAAAATTCAAAATTTAAAAATTGAAGCAACGCTTCAGATTTAGCGCTAGGCGCGCTGCGCGCCACGTGTCAAACATAGATGCACTAGCGCCAGGTGCGCTAGCGCCAGGTGCGCTGCGCCCTAGGCAGCACACCCCCAATCAGAGCAAACCTCTGTTTTAAAATTCAAAATTTAAAAATTGAAGTAACGCTTCAGATTCAACGCTAGACGCGCTGCGTGCCACGTGTCAAACATGGATGCGCTAGCGCAGGTTGCGCTGCGCTCTGTGCTGTGCGCCACGTGTCAAACGTAGGCGCGCTAGCGCAAAGTGTGCTACGCTCTGAGCAGCGCACCACGTGCAAAGCACGGGTGCGCCAGCGCTGGAATTATAAAATTCTCCACCGTTAGATCAAAAGATCTAATAATGATAAATCATTAATTAATCAGAATAAAATTCTGTTATGGAAAGATCTTTCCAATCTTGTTAAAAACAAGAAGATTGCCTTCTGTAAAACAGAAGCCCTATGATCAAAGATCCAACGGTGGGGAAATATCCCCAAATCAATAAAAGAAAGATCTCTTTAACTGATTTAACAAATCAATTTGCCCTATATAAAGGCTTCAAGACTTCAAGTCTGAAGAAAAAAAACACCCCCCATAAACTTTGAGAAAATTCAAAGAAAGAAGAGCAAGCTCTTGAAAGAAGATCATTTTTTCAAGGTAAAAAGAATGACTCTTGAACACAAAGATAAAATCATCTCATAAAAAGAAGAGTTATCTTCTCAAAAAATCATAGATCTACAAAGACCAAGGTCTTTTATAAAAAGAGATCAAAAGATCTCATCATAAAAACAAAAGAAGTATTTACTTCATTCATAGATCATTGATCTACAAAGGCAAAGCCCTTTCAAGAAAAATAAGAACTGTTGTTCTTGAATCTTGAGGCAAAGCCTCTTTTAAAAGAACATAAATTTGTTCACAGATCATAAATTTGATCAAATGCGCTTTGCGCTATTGGAAAGTGCCTTGCACTCATGAACTGCGCTTTTGCGCTCCTTGGACCGGCCCTCGGCGCCAAAGCATGCCACATATCAACCGCAGACACAACTTGCGCTTTGCGCTTTTGAAACAGAGCACTGCGCTCATGGGCTGACACTCAGCGCTAAGTGCGCCACGTGTCACTCACTGGTGCACCAACAAACTAGCGCAAAGCGCTCACAAACTGAAAGCGCAATGCGCTTATAAACTGGCGCGTAGCGCTTAGCATGACATGTATCCTTTCCATGTGCGCTACTTGGCAGAAGTGCAATGCTCTCTTTAATTTGCGCAAAGCGCCTGGCGCGCCATGTGGCGCGCTGTCAGAATACACATTGTTCTGATGAATATTATGCATTCAATACAAGACAAGAATTGTCAGGATCTGATGCTCTGCATTATTAAAAGGGCCAAGCCCAAGTAAAGGCTCAACAGCCCAGAACAAAAAAATGTTAAACATTTTAATCTTATTGGACTTAGCCCAATTCTGGCCATAAGTCCTCAACTTATATTCAACTGAGCCCATCTGCTCACGAATATTCAACAGGTCTCAGTCCCAAACTGGGCTACAGATATTTTAACCAACTCACATCGGTTCGAGGGTACATCTCTTTACTCCTCTGATATCTGTCGTTGTAATCCTTCAACGTCTTCAGTGAGGTGACGGGTCCCGACAACCACACATTTCTATGGACTGTGGGGTCCTTAAACTCATGGACTACGATGTCCTTAAACCTTATAGACTACGATGTCTCTAAACCGGACTGTGGGGTCCTTAAACTCATGGACTACGATGTCCTTAAACCTTATAGACTACGATGTCTCTAAACCGGACTGTGGGGTCCTTAAAACTTATAGACTATGATGTCTCTAAACCGGATTGTGGATCCTTAAACTCATGGACTATGATGTCCTTAAACCTTATAGACTACAACGTCTCTAAACCGGACTGTGGGGTCCTTAAACTCATGGACTACGATGTCCTTAAACCTTATAGACTACGATGTCTCTAAACTAGAATGTGGGGTCCTTAAACTCATGGACTATGATGTCCTTAAACCTTATAGACTACGATGTTTCTAAACCGGACTGTGGGGTCCTTAAACTCTTGGACTACGATGTCCTTAAACCTTATAGACTACGAAGTCTCTAAACCGGACTGTGGGGTCCTTAAACTCATGGACTACGATGTCTTTAAGCCTTATAGACTACGATGTCTCTAAACCGGACTGTGGGGTCCTTAAACTCATGGACTACGATGTCCTTAAACCTTATAGACTACGATGTCTCTAAACCGGACTGTGGGGTCCTTAAGCCCATGGACTATGATGTCCTTAACCTGGACCACCATGTCCTTAAACTGGTAATCGACCGCAATGTCCCTAAACTAAACAATAGAGCCCAAATGCCCTCTTGTTGGATCTAAATGATCTCGTTAAGTTGATCTTAGTCTAAAATTAGACTAACGTATCCTTAACAAATGTGTAAGTTGATCTTAGTCTCAAAAAAGGCTAACGCATCCTTAAACCCAAACCAAAACCCAAATCTAAGAAAATACGGATTTGGACTAATCCACGCCCTATGGGCGACAACATAAATTAGTCTCCGTATACAATCCACGGGCAACCACAAACAAAACAAACACCCACAACGCGAAGTGACCATCTGGGAAAGGAGAAAGTTGCTACCGCAATGCGGTAGCGTAATTAACTGCAGAGGGTTGCGCCTGCAGGGAAGAGCGTCCCCACAATCAAAACCCCCTCAAATGAGGTGGAATCTGACGAAGTCTGCTACATCGGACGGATCCATTTAAACCTTCGATACATGGTGCCATAAATCAACTTGGCATCTTTGGAGAGGTGGACGGATAGCACCAAATAGCATCTGCCCCTGAATTTCAGGCCTGACGTCCTAACGTCCCGGTCGCGTCTTACGGCGGTAAACAGATTCTGGCACGCCCGGTGGGACCTTTTCCTCTTTTCACTCCACACTTCGTGTGTCGTGTTCGCAAACGAATCGCGGTTTGCTATGGTTGCCTGTGGATTTGAGGTACTAAGATTTGGTGTCTTGCTCTGTGCAGAAAATAGAAGATTAATGGCTTCAAACTGCACTAACTGCAACTGCAACTCTCGCTCCATCCCGTCCGGAGGAGTGACTTATGGGCCCCAAGAGGCCTCCATCTTCGCTATGCCGGTGGAACAGGTGACTCAGGCCACCACTGGGCTATTCTTTAGGACTATGCTCCCACCGATGAGCTTCAATGCCCCAATGTCGTCACAAGAAGCTCCGAAGAAGTCGGTCTTTGATCGGCTTACAACTACCGCGGCCCCTCTCAACGGGTTGCCCAAGTCCAATGCCTCAGTTTT
Source organism: Agapanthus africanus (assembly GCA_030015575.1). Lineage (NCBI taxonomy): Eukaryota > Viridiplantae > Streptophyta > Magnoliopsida > Asparagales > Amaryllidaceae > Agapanthus > Agapanthus africanus. The sequence goes on from JASDDO010000024.1 coordinate 257,412,962, forward strand.
CAGCAAACTGGGCCAAAGCTCGAGTGGGCACATGAAGAAGCCCGCGATACCTGAAGCGGCCATCCTGAAGCGGATAGCCATTCCTGCTCCTAAAGTCGTCAAGGCAGCTTTCCCTGCTAAAGGGTCGGTCTTCACAAGACTGTCTGTTTCAGCTCCTACTCCATGCGAAGTCACGAAGGCTGCTTCCCCTGTTCGAAATTCGGCCTTCGCAAGACTGACTATCCCCTCTCAACGGACGTCAGTCTTTGACCGGCTAGCGCCAATAACAGCCTCTCCTCAAAACAGGGGGCATGACAAAGCCATCCCCATAGCCGAACCAACACCATTTGCGCGACATGCTTGCCGTCGTCACTGGCGCCAAGTACGGAAGGCTGGGGCAGCTCTCCGTCTGGATCTACTCCACCAGCTCCAACGGTGGAGATCGATGCTGCTGTTCCAACCGGGAACAGTTTTGAACTGCTGAACAAGGTGCACAGGAACTCTTCTACCGCCGTACTGAAAAGATCTCCTCCACCCGTGGAGAATATTACAGAAACAAAGCTGGAGCAGCCCCCTCAGCGGCTTTCTTCCAAAATTTACAAAGTCTGGCGACAGGTTCAGGACTCAATAGTTGATCAAGATTACTTTCGCCGACAGAAAAAGGTAAAGGTCCAGCGAGAAGAGACCGTCCTGTTAAACCACAAAAGACGACAGCTACTTGGGTGCCCGCTGCAACGTCTCCCTCAACGTCAACTGCTTAAAAGAGAAGGAGGCCAGAGAAAGCCCCTGTGAACGTGGCGAACCGTAAAAACGCCGAATCCAAACGCCCCAAGTTTGGGGGTATAATGGTGCATACTATTTATATGGCTTCCGGAAAAGAGGAAAGCCGCGCTTCGACGGGTCACCGACCGCTCACCCGATCCGTGACAAAAGCCCAGGAGCAACAACAGAAGCTTCAGGAAATGCTAACGCAAATGGCCGCACTCACCGGGCCAAAAGAAAGCCCGGAGGCGTCATCAGAGCAGCATCATGAACAAGGAACCGATGCTGACTTCTTCCGCAGAGTCCTCGAAAAGAAGGACAAAGAGGCAACGGAACAAGCTGCCAACATAAAACGAATGGCGTTTCTCTTCCAAGACATGGTCGGGATGATGTTACAGCCAGAACCTCCAGCTGAAGACCCTCCGATCATTATTGAAGACGACACAGGAGAGACATCGAACCCTCCTCCGACTCTTTCAGCAGCAAAAGAGTAAACTATTTCCAAGGCCGCTTTGGATGACTATATTGCTCAGCAAATACGAGCTCACCATGTGAATGAAGCGGCCGACCAAGTTGTTAAAACTGGGCGACCATAGCTAGGCTGGTACGACCAAATAAAGTACCCGCCGGGATATACGATCCCTAAATTTCATGTATACAAGGGGACGGGCAATCCCCACCAGCATGTCGCCTAGTTCAGGGCTCTATGTGGCAACACCGGAGGTGATGATAAATTTCTACTTCGCCAATTCGTCGGCAGCCTGTCGGAGACGGTATTCGAGTGGTATTCTGAGCTTCCAAATGACTCCGTCAATACTTTTGCAGAAATGGAGCTATTATTCACCCTGCGATTCACGAGTGCTAGTGAACGCACCCCAATAACGGCATTGATCAATGCCTGGGTGAAGCCAGGTGAAACGTGGGTTCAATACGCAATACGATGGCGGAATCTGTGGTCGAAATGTGAACAGCATCTCGAAGAAGCGCCAGCAGTGGGCATGTTCGTGGGCACTCTGGACCCTCATGCAACTATTTCCCAATTCATGATGTTCTTCAAGCCGACCACGTTCCAAGTTTTGATCGACAAACTGGCCCAAATGGACCAAATGGGTCATAGACCGTCTCCGCCAAAGCTAGACTCTCGAAATGAGAAGGGAAAGGGGAAAGCGATCGTTGTCGCCAATGCTCAACAGCAGCTCGGTGGCCCAAGACCAGGTGATCGCCAAAATAACAGAACTCGATCTCTCGAAGACAAAATGAGACACCCTTACTCATTCCCTCGAGACAAGACGAAGAGGTTATTCAAGCTTTCACTGCGCAACAGGCTCATCAATCTGCTAGAGCCGAGACGCCCAGCGCAACCCGGCGACATTAGCAATCCTAACTATTGCCCTTATCACCAAATGTTGGGCCATCCAATTGAGGATTGTTACATTTTTAAAAGCTGGATAGAAGATCAGTACCAGCAAGGAAAATTCGTATTATCTGAGAAGTGGAAGGTAAACCCGCCTCGGCCACACACTCTTAAGAAGACGGATACACCGGAGGCATCATGCTCTTTTGTTGAAAAAGCTCCATGGGAGGTTGCTCTTTCAGCCAAGACAAAAAGAATGCTGAAGGATCTCCACACATGTCCGGCAATTAAGTGGAAGAATCCACTCGAACCCGAGATTATCGAAGGAATGTTAAAACCGCGTCCAACTCCAAAAACTGGTGGTGACAGCCAAAGCACCCACACCCAGCTGTCAAAGTCTTCGAAGACGAAGAAGAAGAAATCCAAGAAGCCCATGAAGCCTGGTGATAGACGCACGGACCTGCAAAAGCAGATTGACGCACTGGAAGAATATAATCAAAAGGCGCGGACCCCAGTCACACTCCAAGAATTTCTCAGCCACGTTCTTGAGGACGGAGATGATGACAATGGAGAAGACTCGTCGGATGAGCCTGAAGATTATATGGCAAGCTGCCATGTGATCTCGCACTCATCAATAGACGATGAAGAAGCTCCTTACGCAGAAAAACTGGGGGCAGATCCTGAGCCGGAACTTCTAGGACCATCAGACGAAATGATTGATGCGTTCCTGAACGAAGCCTGTCTTAAAAGCAAAGCTGATCGAGAGCTTGAGATGGCCATATTTGAAAAGGCCAAACGTCGACGACTGGACGAAAGGGTCGAAACACTCCTACCAGATCAAAGTACATCCGCCACAAATAAAGGTAGGATCAAGACAAGGAAACGATTCGCTAGAGCCCTATCAAAGGGAATGAAGTTGACCTCTTTTAGAGGAAATTCTCCCGGAGATATTCATCTTGATGAAGCGGACGCACATCCTTACTTTTGCTTATACCATCAGAGGATTACACATCCTACCGAAGAGTGCATGGCCTTTAAAAACTGGTGGCAGGGGTATGTTGCTCACCGACAACACGTTCAACGAGTAAAGCGCAAGGTTCGTCGGGAACAAAAAAATATAACCGAGGAGCATATGAAAACTACTGGCAACTGTCACATGGCCGACGTCAGCAGATCACAAGTTCTCACCTTCGGGAGCGATTCTGATGAAGAAATAGCCCTTGGCCCTCTCTTCAAAGAACCCACCTCCGAGACGAAAGAAATGAAGACCTGTGAGAACATTCAGCTGCGCAACCGTACGCTGCCTGAAAAGAATCTTGGACCCATGAACAGTGGATCAAATAGAAAGATAAGGGAAAAGAAAAAGTCCCTGAGGATGTTATCCTTGATGACCAAGCCGTCGAAAAGCTGACAACTAAGGACCCGCCAAAGAAAAGTAATGTGGACTACAATGTTCTCGCACACTTGAGGAAGCTACCCTTGCAGCTCAGCATTCTCGATGTCCTTCTGCTATCAAAAGAAGTGAGAGATTCTCTGATCAAGGCGTTACAAGAACCTGACCAGTTTCAATCTTTTCTCGCCGAAGAAAAGATGAAAGACGAACGGGAAGAAGTGCACACTGCCGACATCACTTTCGGCGATGAAGATCTTCTCCTCGGGACATGTGAGCACAACCGTCCCCTTTACGTCTCCGGATACTGTCATGATATCAAGATAGGTAAAATCCTGGTCGACAATGGGTCCTCCGTCAATCTCCTCAATGTGAGAGTATTGAAGGAGATATGCATGAGCATTCAGCACCTCGCTCGTGATAAAATCACCATCTCTGGATTTGACTCCCAGTCATCACGGACGCTTGGGTCTGTAATATTGACGCTGTGCTTTGGGCTACTAGTCACGGACATCAAGTTTCACGTCATTGACACTAAGACTTGCTATAACGCTTTGCTCGGCCGGCCTTGGTTACAGGAGTACAACATTATCCCTTCTATAAAACATCAGTGTATGAAGTATTTTAAGGATGGTCTTGAGTACACCGTAACAGGAGAGCTGAACCCATTCTCTGTGAATGAAGTCCGCAAGTACGAAGATGCAAAATACTTCTTACCAGATTTCGAGGACATGGAAAGATGTCACAAACCGAAGAAGAAAGCTATCACCACCATTCCGGTCTTCGAGAGATACTGAGGAGGAAGAAGAGATAGTTTATTCAGGTCCGCCCCAGTACAACAAGCCAGGACCGTCCACTCCTATGTTGATCTTCGGCAGCGACTCGGAAGACGAGGTCAATGCCATATTCTTTATTCGGCCATCCATACAATCCTTCGCTGATGAAAAGCAAAGTTTGCAGGTTGCCATGGTTCCGCCCAATCATCATAAAGAGCTAGACGCGCTTGATACCTACAGTGTGGAAGAACTGCAGACATTTTATGTCCCTCCCACGCGAAAAGGTGAAAAGGCGATCCTATTCTACCGATCCTGGGAAACCAAAGTGGATAAAGAAATCTGGCACGGCGCCGATTCTACGCTCGACAGACTCCAGCCCATCCGTCTGCCTAGATATTACACGGAAGGCTTGAAAAGGCTATTGAAGCGCTAAGGGGTACCCTTCAGACAAACTGCGCGACAAGCACGGTTCTATAATAGGATCTGGACCGTTCTCGGAACTCAACGAAAGTTGTCTAATGGGAGAATGGAAACAACCGGGCTTAGGTATGTTCAATCCAAGAAACGGGAGCTATTCCGCGACTGCTGCGTCATACATGACTTTGATGAAGAGGGAGATGCTCTGTGGGAAGATGCTAACCCTGAACCAGAAAGAGCCCCCGCCGTGAAAATGCCCAGTCCGTCGTTCGAAGAACAAATGGACAAGCTTATAAGGGAAGCGGATCAAAAGGTTTGAGACGACCATAATCGCGAAATGGCCATCTACGAGAAAGCCAGGACGTAACGCCTCCTTCAACAGGCTGCGAGACATGAAAATGCTCCTCCTTGTCAACCCGTTGTACAAAAGGCCTGACGCAGAGGCAGAAACAAACCAAAGAACGAGAAAGGCGTTCGACAGCAACAAAGCGGGTCCAAGAAGCCACACGATCAGGAATCGAGCAGTCCGGATTCGTCTCTTATAAAAAAGATGGGTCGAGCATACTCTTTTCCCCAAGACAAGACAAGGAAGATATTCGAACTTGTCATAAAACATCAGATGACGACACTCCCGGAGTCCAAGCACCCCGAGCAAGCAGGAGAAGTCTCTCACCCGGACTATTTCTCCTATCACAGGGCAATTGGACATCCTCTCGAAGACTGCTTCACATTTAAAAACTGGGTAGAAGACCAGTATCAGCAAGGCGAGTTCGCTCTATCCAGCAGCTGGAGGGTAACCCCGCCGCAGAAGCATGAACCCAAGTCCACGAGAATAGAGCCGGATCAACATCGGTCTTGGAAGCGATATCGTACCTGTTACGTGATAACACTATTGGAAGAGGAACCCGAGGATACAGGTGAACTCCCCTGGTACTTCGAAAACGATGAAGATGAGGTAATCTCAGATTTTCCACCGGCGCCAAAGGAGCTGGAAGATGGGATACATACTACTGCAGATAACCTCAAGAAAATCGACTTGGGGACAGCAAGCGACCCGCGGCCGACGTTTGTCAGTGAGCTATTGTCTGAAGAAAGGGTGGCTACGCTAAAAGACGTGCTCATGCAGCATAAAGATTGCTTCACCTGGAACCATTTCGAGATGCTAGGATTAGATCCAGAGATTGCTGTGTACAAATTGGCGATATCTTCGGACGTCAAGCCAGTCAAACAAGTACTGAGACGAATGCGGCTCGAGCTTGAGATGAGTATCAACGCTGAGGTCAAGAAGCTAATTGACTCCGGCTTTATCCAAGAGGTTCAGTATCCTGACTGGATCGCTAACATTGTTCCAGTAATAAAGAAAAATGGGACGGTGCGCATATGTGTGGACTTTCGGGATCTCAATAAAGCCTACCCGAAGGATGACTTCCCAGTACTGGTCACCGAACTGATGATAGATAACACGTCCACTCACGAAGTTTTCTCTTTCATGGATGGCTCATCAGGATACAATCAAATAAAGATGCATCGCGAAGACCAGAAGCATACCGCTTTCCGGACTCCTTTGGGCATATTCTGCTATAAGGTGATAACTTTCGGTCTGAAGAACGCCGGCGCTACCTATCAGAGGGCCAAGACGAAGATTTTCGATGACTTCATACATGAAATCATCGAATGCTATATCGACGACCTCGTAGTTAAAAGCAAATCATACAAGGAACATCTAGAGCATCTGAAGATCGTATTTCAACGCCTTCGGCAATACAACTTGAAGATGAACCCTCTTAAATGTGCATTTGGAGTTTTCTCAGGAAAGTTCTTAGGATTCGTCGTCCGACATCGAGGCATCGAAATAGATCCATCAAATATCAAAGCTATCATGGAAATGCCTCCGCCAAGGAATCTCAAGCAATTGCGGTCTCTCCAAGGGAAGCTTGCGTATATCCGGCGATTTAAAGCTAACCTCTCCGGTAAGTGCCGTCCTTACAGTCATCTAATGAAGAAGGGAACCCTGTTCGTCTAGGATCGCAAATGCCAAAGCGCGCTGGACGAAATCAAGCAATACCTACAAAATCTTCCGATGCTAACCGCTCCATTCAAGGGAAAACCCCTCGTTCTGTATACAATTGCCCTCGAAGGTTCCTTAGGCGCGCTATGGGCACAAGAGAATGACTAAGGGAAAGATAGAGCTCTCTACTATTTGAGTCGAGTTCTCCTGCAGGCAGAAAGCAATTACTCCCCCATCGAAAAATACTGCCTAGCGTTGATCTTCGCAATAACGAAGCTCAGACACTATGCGTTGGCACATGAGGTCCATCTCATATCAAAGGTGGATCCTCTCAAATATTTGATGTCAAAGGCCATATTAACAGGATGACTCGCTAAATGGGCTCTACTCTTGATGGAGTTCTCGATAACTTATTGGCCTCTTAAGGCAGTGAAAGGCCAGGCCATCACCGACTTCCTCGCTGATCATCCAATACCCGCCGATTCTCTCTTGAACTGCGAATTGCCCGACGAACATGTGTTTGACACGATCGACAGGGCGAGAAGAGAGAATGATACCCGGTGGGAACTCTATTTTGATGGGGCGTCTTCCATAAAGAAGCGCAAACAAAACATCCCTATAATCAAATCGGGGGTAGGCCTCATCTTCGTAAGTCCACAAGGAGGGATAATGCGCTTTGCTTTCTCCTTAACAGAGCAAAGGACGAACAACGAAGCCGAGTATGAAGCTTTGATAGCAGGTCTCGAGGTCGCCATCGACATGGGAATTGAAAACCTCCTCATATACGGAGACTCCCAACTGATCGTCAGTCAAATAAATGGCGACTATCAAACGTGCAAGCCAGAGTTGGTGAAGTACGGCGAGAGGGTGCAGCAACTGCTGACCCAAATTCCTTCCTACACCTTGGAAAGCATACCGCGTGCGGTAAATAGCAAAGCGGACGCATTAGCCAAGCTTTCTAAAGAACTGGCTGACGAAAAACTCGATGACGTGAGGATCGTTGTGCAAAGCCGTTGGGTTCTCGCACCGGCAGAAATATCTCCGGAGTCTCCCGAAGAAAAAGGAGTGACCGAGCAAACGACTCTACAAATAAAAGACCAGGAAAAGGCTAAGGATTGGAGGAAGTCTTTGTAAACTATTTCAAATCCCGTCGAACACCTGAAGATGCGTTGACACGTCCCGAAAGTACGGAACAAGACCGACACTTAAATCACGAACGTCTCAAGGCGTACGTAATCTAAGTAAACCGAAAACCCAGAAATCCAAACCAAGAAAAGTAGTAGAGTGAAGGAAAACCAATTTAAAACAAGTAGTTTCAAAAGCATAAGCCGAATTATGCGTTTTGAAAACATCAAGAATTTCCTGAAAATTTCGGCAGAGTCTCCTTTGTAAATACTGGCTCCCAAACGGGATACAATATGAATAGTATACGAAATCAATAAAAGGCATCCCCAAGCGGGAGCTAGCTCTTCGTCAATTGACGGTCACAACCACAAGCAATGTAATATACAACGCCAACGGCGAGGATCAAAACTCAAAACCACAAGAAATCCATAGAAATATAACGTGTGACTCTAAGGTCGAAAGAATAACATCACTGGTCTCTATCTCAGAAATAAATACAAGATTGGTTGATGGAACTTCTAGATACAACAGAATAATAATATACAAGATATAAAATGGGGGTACGATACAAGTAAACCCACCTACTAGCAAATCACCCGAAGGAAACTATGCCCGCAAGCCGCAATGAAACAAGTACGGCAAACCTGCAAGAAACTGGGGCACAACGGGGGTGAGTTGCCAACTCATGAATAGAAAAAATATCGACGCACAGAAATCGCATAAATAACGCAACCTAGGTCAATGATCATAATATATCCTCAAATATATGAATAACATGTAGCCTATAACAATGGCTAAGGTAATATCTAACCCAAGTGTGATCTCATGTGCCCGTGTCAGTGCTTCAGGTAGCAATATATCATATGAATGATGTATGAATGCATGAAAACAGAGTACATGTAAATGAAGAACTGTTTTCATAAATTAGTGAGATTTCCTTTGTATTTTTAAAATGAGGTATCATAATGAAATCAGCATAAAACAGTGCCTAGCATCGGCACAAAACGTAATCCCAATATCTCGATATCTCTGTATCACAGTCTCTGTACTTCAATATCTCGAAATCTCAATGTCTCAATCACAATATCTAGGGCGCCATCAGTCCAGACCGTCCCCTACCATCCATCTCAAGACCACGACGGTATCCTCCGGATATCCGACGCGTCGGGTAAAATCACTGGTAGGTAGTCTCCCCCTGCCAGGCTCATCGTCATCACCACGAGCTTCTTGCCCCGGGTACCTTACCGGGTCCACCATGTACCCGAAACGGTTCATCCAACTCCTCGAATCGGGTCTCGAAATCCGTCAGCAAACTCATGGTGGACGACTCATACATCAGGGGAAAAATCGCGCTTTTCATTTAAAAAGAGAAAGAAGAAGTTTGTATATGTTTTGCGGTTTTTCCCAAATCCAGAAATCTCATGGAAGTCCGAATCCAAAACCTCAATAGCACGTAAAAAGTGAATATATGCATGAGAATCCATGAATGCGGCATAACAATGAATAACGGTATGCATGAAGCGGCAGTAATAACTACAATATCTAAGCTGGCATATAAGGTAAGTACACTAATATCATGTCAAACTACTAGCTATCAAGCGAAGTTAAGCAATAATATTTTCTAGGGTGTACGTGACATGGCAATTACCGATGAAGATGTGTGTGAGCCGGCAAGTAAGTGTACGTGGTAAATACGCATCATCGGTAATGGTGCTGGTGTCCTAACAACATAATATCAACAATGCAATATGAAATAACAATGTAAGTATACGATGCGGAGCGAGCAACCATAATGAGCGGGAGCTAAATATTAAACAATGGTGCCATTTGAAATAACATGAATCGTGGGGTTTTGAAAATAGGGGCTACGGTGTTTTTAAGAAAAGATACGTTTTTTGAAATATCCGTAGAATCCCTTGACTTGTCTTTTAAAATACGCACGATTCGTAAGCTTTGAAATAGGTAGGAATCGAATCTAATCTAACAACTAACTAAACTAAAGGGCTAAGCTACAAGCTAGACTACAGGTAAGGAAACCGCCTATCATCTGAGTCGATACATATACATGCCTGTATATGTATAGTCGGTGATCCTGCCTCAATAATATCACATCCGATACCATATCTATAATCAGGCATCCCAAGTCAAGAGTGCGGATCAATCATCAATATAGCTCGTACGTAAATCCGTCGTACGGCACCCCAAATCTGGTTATGGGTCAATATCATATTCGTCACACTATTCCTCTGGTATCCTCTTTATCCAAGATCATAGTCTAGGATACTGACCTATGTCTAGTACAATACTAATATCCTCAATATACTCATGATCTGACTACTGATCGACAATCTCGTACAAACCGATATCATCAGCACATATCATCATTAAGGGGTATACATCGCCCAATACGGCCTAGTATCAATATCCTAGCATATCATATCTCATATCACGATCACATGTCGACCATTTTATTAATAACACTATTCACCCGTATCGTCGTCCCAAGATCCGCTATAACACCAGGACGTACCTCAAGTACGAATCCTGCCATATCATCGATATCTCAACCACAAAACAAATCTCATCGACTCAGCTCAGTTCCAAGTATCATCCTCAAATCCGTATGTGAACACATAGTCCCATACCCTTATGAACACATAACTATAAAGAATCCCATGAGCACATATAAATAGGAATGTATGCAAGTATGTATGTGTGTATGTGTAGTGCAACACTACCCTAGGGTTCGCAACACTAAAATAATCCAACACCCCAATATCCATCCTAAATATCGTTATTAATCCCAAATAACATATAATAATTGTTGGTGTGTATACGCATCCGTATACACCACCATGGACTGCGGGGGTGCTATACGCCATCCACCCGACTTCTCCCCGTAGATATAAATCTACTCACCTGGTCCTCGCTTGCCGGTGCCGACGTCGTCACGCACTTGCTTGTCGTCTCGAAATTCACATGGGGGTACCTACATATCACAACGAATCATATCGCATTAAAACCAAATTCGAAATCGAAACGGCACACGAAAATCAAATCGGCACGCGTATCACGCATAGGTCAAAACCTATCGCCTACGCATGCAAGAATAGCCAACCTACCCTCGATGTCGATGTACAAACATCAAACCTTCGAGAAAAATCCAATCACACTCATTTGCACATTCACGAACACTAATTTTAATATAAAATAGGTTAAAACTCACAAAAACCCCAAATTCACTTTAAAAGCCGTTTTTCCGAAAAACTAGCAAGCAAAATTACCCGTTTTAGTACAAAACTCGACCTTTAAACAATTCTAGCGGCCATAATACTTATTAAATAACTTAAATGAGTCATATAACCCATAACCACAATTTAATCTCATCAAACTATATGCGTTCAAAAAAAAAAAAAAAACTAGTTTGCAATTTTACCCAAATTTCAACCAGTTTTGCAAAAATGCATAAACAACAATTTAGTTTGGATTTGCATGATCTAAAATATTAAAATAAAATTTAAAATGTTAATAATACCATGGATACCCTAATTATATTTTTATCCCAATTGATTAATTAAATTCCCAAAACCTAGTTAACCAAATTAACACAATTAGCAAAATTTTAGACTAACAAATAGCAACTAGTAACCAATTTGGGTTTTGCATTCAATTAATATGCTAATCTACCCATTAAAACCATGATCAAACACTACAAACCCTAACTTAATCACAACCCACTCTCTTGAATTTTCAATCACACAATCAAAACTTAATTAAACACTTAATAGCTAAATTAAAGTAATTAACTAGAAATCAAACCAAGGTCTTAGGATTATACCTCCAAAACATGAGATCACATATGGAATCTTGACCTCCAAAGTTGCTTCCTTGCTCTAAGATCCATTCAAGATTGGCCAAGGAAAAATGGGTAGGATTTAAATTAGGAGATTAATGAGGTTTTTGTGTAGATTTGAAGCATTTTAGAAGAATTTTGAAGTGAATTTGAGATGAAGAAATGAAGGGGGCTGAAAAATGGGGGGGCTCTCGGCCAATGTGCAGGTGGGGAGAATGAGGGTGAGGGATTAGGTTGTGTTGGAAAAAAAAACCCACAAGTCAACCACTACCATACCTCCTTTAATTATAGTTTTATTTCCTTCTCATTTTCCTTTTGTTTTCTTTCTTTTAATCATTACATGTGAGGTGTGTGTGTGGGGCAGCCATGGGTTCGGCCAACTGAAATTTGTGGGGTGTGTGAGTGTAGGTGAGTGAGTGGGAGCACACACAAGAAGATAAATACCAAACCTCAATTCTATTTAACACTAATTTCACCGAAAAAAGCCTTTTTCTTCGATATTTTCTAAACCGTTTTGGCAAACGATTTCATTTCAAAAACCACATGATAAAATTTTATTTAATGTTTTATGATGCACAAAATTTGTTTCAACTCATTCCGATTTGTAATTTTCCCTAATTAAATATATTAGTGACGGCTTAAAATAATATTAAAATAATTAATTTCGGAAAATTTTTCAGAAAATTTGAAATTTCACCAGTGGGTCAATAAATACCAAATACTAGCAATTAATAGCTAGAATATGTATATTTAATTTTATAATAAAGATATTTGTATTTTGACTTTTTATAGAAAACCCCCTTATTTTACCGATTTTCCGAAATTTCATCGAAACGATTTTCAAAACGCTACAATCTTCCCCCCTTAAAGAAATTCGGTCCCCGAATTTAAATTAAAACTCCCCCCAAATACTAAAACATCTAAACCAAAACCATCAAGTCGTCGGGGCTCCGAAATTGTAAATACATAAAACAAATCGTAGCGCAGCGCATGCGCATGAAAAATGAGCATATAACTCAAATCAAAACTCCGTCAAGCATCCCGCAATCATCGGAGTCATGGGGAAGAAATCAATGCCAAATCCAAATCAAAACCAATATGATATAACTCGAAACTATACATGTAAATATCGAATCTATATCTGTAAGTATCTGAAGGAAATGCATGCCAAATCTCTTTAAGTCGTTGTGCAACGCGTATAACACTGCACAGTGGCGGACGTCTATCATAAGAAAATAACTATATACATATATACCTTTGTTTGAAATGTGCGTTCCGCCGTTTTGGAAACAATTTAGAAGGGTCTCCTTGTTTTAAACATTTCGTGTCATATCAGACACGTAGGTAAATACTGAGGCTATAGCTCGCTTTTTGGAAATCCCTTCAATAACTATCAATGCATGCAAAATATATTCAGCTACTGTCCTCTGACTAGTCCTGCTCAGTACGAAAACACATAGCAATATCATAAAAACGTACTGCTCTATAAGAAATCAATCCCAAAATACGCGTATGAATACTACGTGCGTCTGGTGCGCACGCCAAACAAAATCCATATACGTGCCATATAAGTGCACAGAAACAAGATCTAAGTGCATCGGGTATGCACAAAGCATCTGTCGTAGGCAACATGTGTGCCTGACAGCAAAATCAGGTGCATATGACATGCACGAAAAAATGAAATCCAATATCAAGCGCCGAACATGCGCAAAATCAAATCAGGTGCACAAGGTGCACAAAACAAATATCGAGTATCACAATCGAAATCGAAGTCCAGTGCATCTAAGTGCACAAAATGCGTATCACTGCACTGCAAGCATATGTGAATCATACCGAGTGCAAAAACCAAATCGGGTGCGTATATACGCACAAATCAACTCAACTGTATGAAATCCATATAATCATAAACATGAGAACCAAGGCACGAAAACGATATCAAGTGCAACAACCGTGCAAAAATTGTAAATACTCAGCAGGTGCAACCATGGTCCATGAAGACAAATATCATGAAACTCAATCATCAAAATCAATCATGCAAATAAATCGCCCAAAATACGCAAATCAAGTATGACGGAATAGTCCCGCTCAAGCATATCCTCCAAGAATCTCTGGCCAACTGTCGTGGTCACTCATAGCATGTCTCGTCGACGATCCTGAAATCTGGCCTGCTGGTGTGTGTATCATGACCACTCCTAGGTCCAGGTCTTCTCGTAATTTATTCCAAAACGGCTACGAACACAACGCCGTATGCATTGGTATTCGGTACAGAAGTAGTACTCCCCCTGGAGATAGAGTTACCCTCTCTACGAGTGGCAGTTCATTACGAGCTAACAGACGAAGAGAATGTTCACCTTCGGCTTGAGGAGCTCGATGCCCTTGATGAAACCCGGCTCAAAACGCAACAAAATCTGTAGGCTTACAAAGCAAAGATGACGCGCTCATACAAGAGATTGACTAGGCCGAGAACATTCTGCCAAGGCGAACTCGTGCTAGTAGTCAAAAGACCTATGATCCCCAATCATGCCAAACGGGGAAAATTCGAGCCGAGCTATGAAGGCCCATATATCATAGACAAGGTCTACCAGGGTAGGGCCTACCTACTCATCGACATGCATGGAGAAAGGCCCTTCAGGCCGATAAATGGTCGCTTCCTGAAAAAGTACTACGCCTGACGAGTCACGGCCTAGGTCAAAGATAAATGACGACACCTATGTCCGCTCGCTATCTTCCTAAGCCTAAAAATCTGTAAGTAGTAGCCGGCTTCCTTTTCGTCAGACCACTGTGGGCTACAGCATCCCAAAGCTGATGAAAAAAAACGGTATGTCCATAAGCAAAATGGGCATGGATAAAAACCCGAAAGGGCTCCGTGAGTAAAAACAGCAGGGCTACCGGCGAGTTTTGTGGAAACCCGAAAGGGCGCAAGCACGTTAAAAGACACTTGCAAGGTTCTCTCGACCTTGTAAAGAGAAACCACCTGCGTGAGATCCTTACGACTCACAAGGGAACAACACACTTAGGGGTCCTCACGATTCCTAAGGAGAAATTACACTTGCGAGATCCTCACGACTCGTAAGGAGAACCCTCTTATGAGACCCTCACGGCTCATAAGATTCAAAAGTCTTAAGCTACAGGGATCTGAACCTGTTCTTAAGCAGCCACCATAACCTCCGACACTGCCCTACAAGTGGTTCAATATTGACCCTTGTATACAATCCACGGACGCGAATAAACATTTCCCTAACAAAGTCCCATCCGTGACTAGGGATATGTTGGCATAGTGAACAACCCTTGTAAGTCCTCTCGACTTATAAGGAGAAAGCCCTCTTGTAAGATCCTTACGACTTACGAGAAACCATACACTTAGGAGTCCTCACGATTCTTAAGGAGAAAATGCACCTACGATATCCTCACGACTCGCAGGGAGAAAAACCTTTATGAGACCCTTACGGCTTGTGAAGTCGAAAGCCTTAGTCGACAGGATCATAACCCTGTTCGTTAATCCACATTTGTTCGACATCGACAGAGGCAAATGATGATTCGCTCCTGGCAATATTACAGTTGTAGCGGTGCTGATGCCGAAATCGGTATTTAATTCCAAGCTTGCAGCAAAGAAGCTAGTGAGCCACACATGCATGCAAAATAGCCGAAATGATGGGGCAACTTGCAACAAAATCAGCAAGTAAAAATGTATGCATACAAAATAGCCGAAATGGTTAGGCAACTCGCAATAAAAAGCAGCGAGTAAATAAAACAAATAGCCGAAATGATTGGGCACCGCGAAAAATAGCCGAAATGATTGGGCAATTGTGACCTTCGCGATATAAAAGCTGAAATGATAAAGCATCGCGGAAAGAAATAAAACAAAATGAAATTTATGCCCTACAGGTGATATCACATCAATCCCTGTATACAATCCAGGGACGCAAACTAAGAAGGAATCACACCTTCCCTTCCTAGGATCCATCAGAAAACGAAGCCAAATCTCGACGGTTCAGGGATAGCCTAGAGATCGTCAACAGCGTTCCTTCCCATTCCAGCAGGATTCAGAAGCTGCAATAAACCCTGGAGCTACGGCAAAGCCCCTACTCCAAATCTCAACGGTTCACAGACAACCTAGAGACCAATTCGACATTCGTCTTATTACAACGGACGCAACGTCATCCACATGACCCCATTCGGAAACACGTCATCCACATGACCCCGTTCGGAAACACGTCGTCCACATTACCCCGTTCGAAAATACGTCGTCCACATGACCCCGTTCGGAAACACGTCGTCCACATGACCCCGTTCGGAAACACGTCATCCACATGACCACGTTCGGAAATACGTCATCCACATGACCCCGTTCGGAAATATGTCATAAACATGACCTCGCTCGGAAATACGTCATCAACATGACCCCGTCTCAGAAATACGTCATCCATATGACCCCGTCATGGAAATACGCCATCTACATGTCAATCTCATTAAACACTTACGGGTCCTCTCGATTCGTAAGGAAGAAAACTCTCTTATAAGATCCTTACGACTTATAAGGGAAAACACACTTAGGAATCCTCACGACTCCTGATTGATTCGATTTCCGGATGTGTAGTTGGAAATTGTATAGAAATCACAACCAAAAATATTTTGACCGCAATCAATAACGGTGTCGAATGTAGCGCGTTAGTAAGTGCGGATCGTCCACAGGGAAAGTGAGATCCGTTCAATTTTCGAATTAGATGAGTCGAAAATTTAAAGAAAAGAAAAGAAACAATTCATGATTTGTAAAATTGAATATCAAGAATTAGAAAAATCTAGATCTAAGAAAACATTAAAATCAAGAATTGAGATGTGTGATGATTTCCAAACCAACAATCAAGATTCGAAGTGTGGCTCGTAGGAGTAGATCGGATCTATAGATATGATGAGATCTAATGATTACATATTCTTATCCATTAACGAATTGATACTAGATCGATGATGATTTATCGAGGTTTAAGGATCTTGCGAAGAAACTAGGGATTCCTCGTCTCATCCTTTGTCCTTTCGATGAATCTCATTCACAAGCTAGCTTCTAGTAAATCTAATGATCAATCGTTGATATCTAGTTCCGAGCGAAAATAATCAAGAGAGCATCTCGCATCGAAACTAGATCGTGGATCATTCGATTTACAAGAATTTATAAACATTATAGGACTTAAGAATTGTAAAAGAGTTTAAGTCATCATCATCTATCGATCGTCACAACTCCTACACGAGCGGAGTTTTACTCAAACATCATAATAACAAACACAATCACAAATTGAGATCGAATCATAATGCTTGAATTAAAAGATAAGAAAGATATAGAAATTTCACCTTTATTTATCGACAAATTCGTTACAACTCTCTTGAAATTTACAAAAGGAAGGAACTAGATCGTCGATTTCGGCTTCGCTCGGCTCCTCGAGTCGCGGAACTCCTTGGATCTCTTGCTCCGATGAAGTCCGGCGTCGCTTTCTAAAGGTTCGAAGGCTTCAAGCTTGATGTGGTACTCGGAATTCTTGATCTTGATTTTGGATTGGAATTAGGGTTAGGGTTTTGAGGCTCAAGTTGTGTCACTCAACTTGTGGGTGGAAGATGAAGGATAATTTCTTCAACAATCTCAACCCTAGATCTTGGCTCCTTTTTATAGACTTCACAATCCTAGATCTAGGATTTCAAATTTCAAATTTCCCTCCAAAAGTTTGTTAAAGGGAGCCTTCTAGAAATAGTTTGTTAGGCCGAGCCTTCTAGATGAAGCCACGTGGAGTTTCTGGGGAGTTCTGGAAGCTTGGGCCGTTATTGGAGACACGTGGAGAAAATTGGAAGGCGTGCTGACGTCACCAAGCCGCTGATCCGCGGCGCAAGCCGGTTCCGGCCGCGGATCAGCGGCTCTTTTATAGCCTTGGGGCTTGAGCTCTTCTGGTGTTTCTTGGGCTGACATTTGGGCCTTTATAAAATATACGGAATCTCATTTGGCTTTCTGTATCACTACCAGATCTCAAATCTTGGAGTTAGTGTATTTTTAACAGCACCTTTCATTGATTTGGCTTCTTCTCCTGGAATTTCCTGCACAGACTTCGAAACAAGTGTTGCACTATACAAGGATGATGCGATGCCATGATAAACAGTCAATTTCCTTTAAAATGCCGATTTTAATATACAGTACAGGTAATTCAGTATTATACAGGTGTTTTGCTAATATGTGCAATATGAATACTGAAAACCTCTAGATGAATGCAAAAGATAGGGAAATTGACGTGTTAAAACTGCAGTATTTTCGACCGATCAAATTCCCCCAAACTTATTTTCGGTCGTCTCGAGCGAACTGTTTTATTAAAAAGAGAAGGAGAAAATAAAGAAAGAGAAAAACTAACTAGCACACTTTTGTAGGCAACACGATTGCACTGAGCACGTGCAACAAGCCTTTAAACCTCTAGGTGTCCCTAATAGGAGGAGTGTTGTCTCCTGAGGGTTTTCAGCGGATTGCACCCACAAAATCCAATAATAAAAGAAAGATCATGAATATTACATTTAAAGAAAAGAATTGTAAAAGAAAAGCCTTGAAAATTAGGATTTCCAACTAAGCTAGTTTTTCGGTTGTCATGAGCCCTATCTTAATAGTCATGAAAAGATATCAGAAATCACGTCCTCCCTCAATAAAACATCGTCTTTATTCTTCATTCCTATCTTTCTTCCAAACATCGATCATATAACCCTATGTGTGTGTAAAGAACATCCCTACACCCGGAGAATTCAATTCAAGCTATCATACTCTTGCCCATCAGCCTCAGTACTTTTTAATTAATGAATATTTAGGATTGCTCACACACTTTCATGCGACCGTTAATACTTCTTGAGGTACTAACCGACAGATTACTCATGTGCTTGCTTATTTGGTGTTTTTCCTCGTCTTGCACCACCTAAGGCTTAGTAGTGACTCCCAGACCAGTTGGCCTTAGGGCACTAGGTGAAGAGGCACCCTCGCTATATTTTTTATTGCTGTCTTGGCGATAACAAAACCAGTGTTCATTTTTCTCACCATTTTATATTTTATTCATTTTTTTTCCTTCATACTTTGGCTTTTAGACAAGAGCATTTCAAGGTATCCTCTACTATCCCGGGCTTCAAGACGTGTGTAAGTGCGAATAGTAGGGTATCAACGTTCAAAATGTTTGGCTTCCAGAATAGATATTTTTCAGACTTATTTTTATCCTCAGATTAGTGACTTCCTTCATCTTACTAACCCTTGGGATAACGGTTCATAACTACTTATTACTAGTTCGTATAAGAAAACTTCTAATTTTCTTGGTTTTCTTAAATTTTTTCTAATCTCATAGATGTAATTTTTCACTATCTAATCTTTCATTATCTTATTTATGTACAAAAATGTTTTTATTTTTTTGAAATTTTTGAAATTTTTATAGGTTTTTTTAAAGAAATGTTTTGTGCTTATGCAAATGGTATGCAAATGATGCAAAATTAAGCACAAACCTCCCCCAAACTTGTTTTCAACAGTGTCCTCACTGTTGCCAACCGCTATATCTACAAAACCTGTAAGCCTGGGAGGAATTATTAGTGGGGGCAAAATATATAAGTGAAGATCCTCCCCTAAACTTATTCTTTTCACTCACCTCCATTCAAAAAGATGATGCAGTAATATACAGGACATGGAGGTGAGACGGAGGAATTTTAATCAAGATAAAATGGCTCCTGTAAGAACAGGAGCTCCTCCGTGGGGTCAGTGGAAAAATACGGCTTTAGTCTATATCCATTCACTTTGAAAAATGTGCCGTTTTTAACATTTTCTACCTCTACTGCCCCGTGCGGGTATACAGACCGCACAACAAAAGGTCCCTTCCACCGAGATCGAAGCTTACCCGCGTGAAGGTGTAGTCGTGAATCATAAAGAAGGACATGCTGACCAGGCGTAAATGTTTTCCTCAAAATGTTTTTATCGTGAAAAACCTTGGTCCTATTCTTTACGATTACAGCGTTATCATAAGCTTCATCGCGGAGTTCGCTTAGCTCATTTAATTGCAGCTTCCGAAAGTTGCAGGCTTGGTTTAAGTCAAAGTTGATTTCCTTAATAGCCCACAATGCTTTATGCTCAATCTCGACCGGTAAGTGACATGCCTTTCCAAACACTAACCTATATGGAGACATTCCTAGATCGGTTTTAAATGCAGTTCTGAATGCCCAAAGAGCATCCGTCAGTTTGGTCGACCAATCTTTTCTATTTTTCGCAACAGTTTTCTCCAGGATTTGTTTGATCTGTCTATTCGAAATCTCAGCCTGCCCGCTCATTTGGGGATGATAGGGTGTAGAAAGTCTGTGGTTGATTGCGTATTTTCGCATCAGAGTCTCGAAAGACCTGTTGCAGAAATGTGTCCCGTTGTCGCTAATGATAGCGCGTGGGTGTCCAAATCGCGAAAAGATGTTTTCTTTTAAGAACTTAATGACAACCTTTTTGTCATTAGTGCGACATGGAATGGCTTCAACCCACTTCGAGACGTAATCAACCGCAAGCAGTATGTACAAATTCCCAAAGGAGTTGGGAAAGGGACCCATAAAGTCAATACCCCAAACATCGAAAATTTCAACCACTAAGATAGGTTGCTGTGGCATTTCATTTCTCCGGGAAATCCTACCTGTGTGTTGACACTGTGTACAGGTTTTGCAATAATCAAATGCGTCTTTGAACAATGTCGGCCAATAAAATCCGCATTGCAAAACCTTCTCCGCCGTCTTTTTAGGACCGAAGTGACCCCCACAGGCCTGATCATGACTAAAAGATAGAACACTCTTGAACTCCTCATTCGGGACACACCGGCGAATGATCTGGTCAGGACAATACTTAAACAGATATGGATCATCGCACTAAAAGTGTTTTAATTGGGATAGAAAACGGTGTTTGTCCTGTTTTGACCAATCGCTGGGCATCAGTCCCGTGACAAGATAGTTCACAATATCCCTGAACCAAGGTTCATTGGATACGCTCAAGAGTTGTTCGTCCGGAAATGAATCATTGATCGGCAAGGTCACAGGTGAAGAAGAGATGCGTGAAAGATGGTCCGCTACAACGTTTTCACATCCTTTCTTATCTTTGATAACAAGATCAAATTCTTGTAATAGAAGGATCCAACGTATTAGCCTACCTTTTGCATCATTCTTCGCCAAAAGATGTTTCAAGGCGGAGTGGTCAGTGTACACAACTATTGGTGAGCCAATCAAGTAAGGCATGAATTTTTCTAATGCAAATACAACTGCCAAAAGTTCTTTTTCGGAAGTTGTATAGTTAGTTTGAGCATCGTTCAGGGTCTTACTCGCATAATAGATCACGTGTGGCATCTTTTCAATGTGCTGTCCTAAGACTGCACCAACTGCAAAATCTGATGCATCACACATAAGCTCAAAAGGGTAGTCCCAATTTGGAGACGATAGAACGGGGGCTGTAGTGAGGGAGTGTTTGAGTGAGTCGAATGCTGCCTCACAATCCGAGTCAAAGTGGAAGGTCGTATCCTTGGCCAAGAGAAGAGTTAAGGGTCTAGCAATTTTGCTAAAATCCTTAATGAATCTCCTGTAAAAGCCCGCATGGCTAAGAAATGATCGGATATCCTTGATTCTTTTGGGATGAGGAAGGTTTTGAATGACATCTATCTTAGCTCTGTCAACCTCAATGCCTTTCAGTGAAATAACATGTCCAAGCATAATTCCCTCTTGGACCATGAAATGGCATTTTTCCCAATTCAAGGTTAAGTTCTTCTCTTTGCAACGAGTAAGAACTACGTCAAGATTCGTTAGGCAGTCAGAAAAATAGTCTCCGAAAATCGAGAAATCGTCCATGAAAATCTCCAAAAAATTCTCGACCATGTCAGAGAATATCCCCATCATACACCGCTGAAAGGTAGCGGGAGCATTGCATAACCCAAAGGGCATGCGTCTATAAGCAAAGGTACCAAAAGGACAAGTAAAAGTGGTTTTATCTTGATCCTTTTTGGCTGTGAGGACCTGATTATAGCCAGAGTATCCGTCCATAAAGCAATAATACTCACGTCTAGCTAAACGTTCCAGCATCTGATCAATGAAAGGTAGAGGAAAGTGGTCTTTCCTCGTAGCGGCATTGAGTTTTTTGTAATCAATACATACACGCCACCCAGTTTGGGCGCGTGTCTGAATCAACTCATTTGCCTCATTGGTAATAACAGTGATGCCAGATTTCTTAAGGACGACATGTATTGGACTCACCCATTGGCTATCGGAGATTGGGTATATAATACCATTATCAAGGCATTTGACGATCTCTTTCATCACCGCTTCCTTCATGACGGGGTTCAACTATCTCTGTGGTTCTCGGGTTGGTCTGGCATCATCCATCAAGGGTATATGACGTTCTACAATCAAGGGACTAATCCTTTTGATGTCCGCCATGGTCCAACCAAACGCCTCCCTATTAGATCTCAATACCGACAAAAGTGCATTCTCTTGCTCTGATGCTAGAGAAGCGGACATGATAACCGGTAAAGACTCATTCTCACCTAAATATGCATATTTAAGATGAGAAGGTAAGAGTTTGAGATCTAATACTGGCGGAGAAATAGAAGGTGGGATCATCGACTGATTTTCGGAGTCACAAAGAAGCTCATAGCCTGTAAAAGATACAGACTCGGATGGTGATGAGTCAGGAGTGTCAGAATCAAGCGTGGAAATGGTGTCCTTACTAAGATAGTGTGAAAGATCAAACAGTGATGTGGTAGTGTCGTCGAGATCTTCAAAGCAAAGTTCCTCAACTTCACAACTTTCGGGAGCAATCTCGTGGATAGAGCACACATCAAGGATATGAGCAGAGGGTTCTGATGGCTGACTTCCAATTTTGTAGATGTTTAGTTCAATGGTCATATTTCCAAATGATAAGTTCATTGAACCATTTCTACAGTTAATGACAGCATTAGAAGTGGCAAGGAATGGTCGACCCAAAATCACCGGAATTTGGCTCCGGGGGTTCACTACAGGTTGTGTATCAAGAACAATGAAGTCCATAGGGAATACAAATTCCCCGACCTTTATCAACACATCCTCTAGTTCACCCCTAGGTTTGGTGATTGAACGGTCTTCCATTTGGAGAGTGCAGTGAGCTGGTTTCAACTCTCCAATCCCTAGCTGCTCATAGACAGAATATGGAAGTAGGTTAACACTTGCGCCAAGGTCTAAAAGAGCACGGTTGATGTTTTTACCCCCAATAGAAATCGATATCGTAGGACATCCTGGGTCCTTACGTTTCTTTGGTAGCTGTGGGATAAAAGCAGTGCTAATGTTATTAGACATGAAGACCTTCTTTGGCACTTGAGTCTTCCTCTTCCTAGTGCACAAGTCTTTAAGAATTTTCGCATAAGAAGGGACTTGTTGAATAGCATTTAGGAGAGGGATGTTGATGTTAATCTGTTTGAACATTTCCATAATTTTCTCCATATGTGGACTCGATTTGTTACCGCTTAACCGATTCGGGTAAGGAGCTTTAGCAATAAGCGCTGGGTCCATCATAGGAGAAGGAAGTGGGGGTAGACGTGATCCCAAAAGAGGAGTGGGGATCGTTTGTGGTGAACTAGAAGAGGTGGGCTGAGGTGTCGAGCCTAGAGGGAAACGGAGAATAGGCTCGTGAGAAGGTGGTGGGGTAGAAGAACTGGGGTCAGAATTAGAAGTAGAAGTGGAAGGAAAGGTCTCAGCCGGGGTGTTATTGATTTCAATATCATCAATTTCTTCCCCAACATGGTTATTCAGCACTCTTCCTGATCTCAACGTTGTGACGGCATATACATTGTAATGCCCAGGATTCGGTAGGGGTTGAGACGGAAGTTTCCCTTTTTCTCTCGCACTCATTTCGGCTTTAAGTCGTGCAATTTCTGCTTCCATCGTTCTGATACTCTCGGCTTAGGACGCTGAGTTTTTCTTTATCTCACTGACGGAAGACCTAATCTCAGCCGGCACTTCCATGAAATTTGACAAGAATGACTTCATGGTTTGTGTGAATTGAGAGAACTCGTCAGAACAGGTTAACTGAATAGGATTAGACGGTGCAGGAGGGTTGACCTGGTTTTGAAAATTTTGTGACTGGTAGGGGTGCTGAGTGAGTTGAAGTGGTTGCTGTTGTGGTGGAGGGACCCTTTGGAAATGATTCGGATTTGGAACCGTGTTTTGAGATTGGGATTGGTTCCAAGCAAAGTTCGGGTGATTCCTCCAACCCTGATTATACGTGGAAGAATATGGATCGTTTCTAGGTCTTTGAAATGCGGCATTGGTATGCTCGTGACCTTGAAATGGAGAGTTTAATGGACATTCTTGCGTTAAGTGAGAAGGATCAGAACAACACCCACATACAGTTTTGGGGAGCGACATCGGATTTAGGGAGGCTGCTAAAAATTTGTATTCCATAGCTTCGAGCTTCTTTTGCATCGCTGCCATTTCAGCTCGAACACCTATGGACACGTCAATTTGGTGCACGCCACCCCTAGACGATGACTTGGTTCCACTCTCCCACTGTAAGGATTTTTCAGCGAACTCTTCTAAAAATTTCCAAGCTTCCCCATCATCCTTGGTCATAAAGGTGCCTTGACACATGTTTTCAAGGTTTTGTTTAGTGGTAGGGTTAATGCCCTCATATATGATTCGGCAAAGATCCCATCTCGGGATGCCGTGATGTGGACATTGAACCAAAAGATCCTTAAAGCGTTCAAAGCATTTTGAGAATGGTTCAGTCGGAAGCTGGGTGAATTGATTTAGTTCGCTACGGATTCGAGCTGTCTTTTGCATAGGGTAGAATTTCTTAAGGAATGCCGCAACGAATTCTTCCCAATTCGTAATGGAATGTGCGGTAGTGTTATACAGCCACTTCTCGGCTATATCGCACAAGATAAATGGAAGAAGACGTAGACGCATAGTATCCACTGAAAGTTGTGACGCACCCATCATTGCGCATACATTTTCAAATTTGGTGATAAAGACGTATGCGTCTTCAGTCTCGAGACCGTGGAATTTGGGTAGAAGGTTGATGTATTGGGGTCTAATCTCAAAATTATCCCCGTTGGCTGGTGGAATGGATGAGCAGGTCGAAAGAGAACCTCGCAAAGGATAGCACCTCTCTTGGAGAGAGATGCGGGGTGGATTCTGCGCACCAACGGATGGCGGCAGAGTAGTAGTAAAGAGGTTCGATGGAGACGGATCCATCGGTGTGGGTGTGGTGATGGGTAAAGAAGAAGTAAATGTAGAAATACCGACTTCGGAGTCGATCGGGGGGACGCGGACTAAACAGGCACTAGAATCCCGTGTCCAGCCTATCTTGCACTAAAAAGGGTTAGTACAAGTGGCAGCGTGACTTATAATTAAGGGAAATAAATGAATGTGGTGTTTGTTTTGAAAAAATTATACAGATTTTTGAAAAGATGATGCGATCACAACAAATGCAACAAGGAACCCTAATTCTAGTGGTCACCTAGGTCAAAGCTCTAGACCACTCCTAACTGCCAAAAGACAAGTCGCAGGATAAATCCTCCACTGCCTCTTTGTCTCTCCTGTGGCCAGGTAAGTGCCAGGTAAGTGGGAGGTTCTCCACTACGTAAGTAGTGGGCCTAATTAAGTAACCACTAACCTTCGACACACTTGCCTTAGACACCACAAAAGAAACGCGGATAAGCAATGAATTACCCATGGCCTTCTTCTGTCCTAAGTGAGCGTGACGGTCCTTAGAGTCATCTCTAGATATTTTTTAGTTAATGAGGGTAATGCGGATGCAAGTTTGTGATTTTTGGGGCTTAGGAAGGGTAATGAACTCCCCACCTAATCTGGATTTGGCGTGCCGCTTAAATTCCATAGTAATATGCAAACAACCACAAAAAATCAAAACACGCACAATTTTTATTGCTTTTTGCGGCGCTGCGATTTATTTGCAAAGAAACCTGCAGCAAATTGTTAATTGGAGTAGATTGAGAAGGAGATAAGAAAGATAGTATTTCACCGAGAAATTTTCGTGCAGTGAAGCCTCAACCCCGCCGCGGTTCCGCCGCAATGATCCCCTTACGCCGCGCTTTCGCTGCGGTTCAACAAGAACTCTGCACAAAAATTTCACAGAAGGCTTCTGTTCACCCCCTGAGTCCTCTGGAATTCTCCAAATATTTTTCCAATTGCACAGCAAGCTCCAGATTTCCTTGCAACAAACCACAACAAATCGTTTAGTGTTTTGCGCGAATTTTGATCTCAAAATTATGATGGAATAAACTTTTCAACTCAAATTTCAAAAAAAATGAACAAATTTGCACACGATCCCCGGCAACGGCGCCATTTGATTGATTCGATTTCCGGATGTGTAGTTGGAAATTGTATAGAAATCACAACCAAAAATATTTTGACCGCAATCAATAACGGTGTCGAATGTAGCGCGTTAGTAAGTGCGGCTCTTCCACAGGGAAAGTGAGATCCGTTCAATTTTCGAATTAGATGAGTCAAAAATTTAAAGAAAAGAAACAATTCATGATTTGTAAAATTGAATATCAAGAATTAGAAAAATCTAGATCTAAGAAAACATTAAAATCAAGAATTGAGATGTGTGATGATTTCCAAACCAACAATCAAAATTCGAAGTGTGGCTCGTAGGAGTAGATCGGATCTATAGATGTGATGAGATCTAATGATTACATATTCTTATCCATTAACGAATTGATACTAGATCGATGATGATTTATCGAGGTTTAAGGATCTTGCGAAGAAACTAGGGATTCCTCATCTCATCTTTTGTCCTTTCGATGAATCTCATCCACAAGCTAGCTTCTAGTAAATCTAATGATCAATCGTTGATCTCTAGTTCCGAGCGAAAATAATCAAGAGAGCATCTCGCATCGAAACTAGATCGTGGATCATTCGATTTACAAGAATTTACAAACATTATAGGACTTAAGAATTGTAAAAGAGTTTAAATCATCATCATCTATCGATCGTCACAACTCCTACACGAGCGGAGTTTTACTCAAACATCATAATAACAAACACAATCACAAATTGAGATCGAATCATAATGCTTGAATTAAAAGATAAGCAAGATATAGAAATTTCACCCTTATTTATCGACAAATTCGTTACAACTCTCTTGAAATTTACAAAAGGAAGGAACTAGATCGTCGATTTTGGCTTCCCTCGGCTCCTCGAGTCGCGGATCTCCTTGGATCTCTTGCTCCGATGAAGTCCGGCGTCGCTTTCTAAAGGATCGAAGGCTTCAAGCTTGATGTGGTACTCGGAATTCTTGATCTTGATTTTGGAATTAGAATTAGGGTTTTGAGGCACAAGTTGTGTCACTCAACTTGTGGGTGGAAGATGAAGGATAATTTCTTCAACAATCTCAACCCTAGATCTAGGCTCCTTTTTATAGACCTCACAATCTTAGATCTAGGATTTCAAATTTCAAATTTCCATCCAAAAGTTTGTTAAAGGGAGCCTTCTAGAAATAGTTTGTTAGGCCGAGCCTTCTAGATGAAGCCACGTGGAGTTTCTGGGGAGTTCTGGAAGCTTGGGCCGTTATTGGAGAGATGTGGAGAAAATTGGAAGGTGTGCTGACGTCATCAAGCCGCTGATCCACGGCGCAAGCCGGCTCAGGCCACGGATCCGCGGCTCTTTTGTAGCCTTGGGGCTTGAGCTCTTCTGGTGTTTCTTGGGCTGACATTTGGGCCTTTATAAAATATACGGAATCTCATTTGGATTTCTATATCACTACCAGATCTCAAATCTTGGAGTTGGTGTATTTTTAATAGCACTTTTCATTGATTTGGCTTCTTCTCCTGGAATTTCCTGCACAGACTTCGAAATAAGTGTTGCACTATACAAGGATGATGTGATGCCATGATAAACAGTCAATTTCCCTCAAAACGCCGATTTTAATATACAGTATAGGTAATTCAGTATTATATAGGTGTTTTGCTAATATGTGCAATATGAATACTGAACACCTCTAGATGAATGCAAAAGATAGGGAAATTGACGTGTTAAAACTGCAGTATTTTCGACTGATTAACTCCTAAGGAGAAAAGTCTTCATGAGACCCTCACGGCTCATGAAATTGAAAAGTCTTAGGTAGCAGATCTGAACCTGTTTTCTAAGCCATCATTACCTCTCGAAGAAGCCAAAAAAAGATGCTCACCTTATCATCTGTCGGCTATGTTTGCTAAGGTAACATGCTGATAACAAAAGAAAGAAGAAAGCAGAAAGATGACAGAAGACATTGCGAAAGAAATGTATCTTTTATTCATGAATTCAATTGAGTACAAGCTACATCATCTGAAAGGATAAAGGAAAATGAATACATTTTATTCAAAATTTACAAATGGCGCAAAATGCAACTATTGGGAGGGAAGCGTCTTCAGTAGGCCAATCAATTGCTTACGCACTCCCCTCAGCCTCTCGTCACGGTCAGCTGCTACGGCCAACTCCGTTTCAACCTGAGCCCGTTGCTGCAAATAAGATGAAAGTCGCTCATCAATGACCCGCCGAGCTGCCTCACGACTCTGTGCTTCCTGCTCGATGAGGTCGAGCTTCTGCCTTAGCGTTAGCCCGTCAGAAATGCATCGTAAAAGGGCCTCAAAGATGGTTTTCAACTGCACAGCATTGGCGTCAACCTGAGTGTGCAGTCGAGCAGATTCGCTTGAAGTATATTCACATTTCTTATGCTTTAAGGCCGCTTCTTGTTCAAGATGACGGAAGTAAGGAGTGCTCTGCTTGACCCACGCAGCCCGTTGAGAGTTCACAGCCAGGACCTCGGGAGCAGAACGTCTGACCTCGAGCTCATACAAACGAGCCTCGATTTTCCTGCAGTGGCTAACCCAAGACTCAACGACGCCCTCACTATGAAAGTTCACGAGCGTCGCCAGCATAGGATTAACCTCGGCGGCAAAATCCGCAGCGAATGTGGGAGTCTTCACATCAAGCTTCTCGATGTAGTCGCTCAACCTACGCAGACTATTCACAGCGCCTTTGGAAGATGCCCGTCGAGAGAAGGAGCCCATTGGCATTATAACTTAAGATTTCAACGGAGTTGGAGTCGGTATCACCGCTGCAAAACAAATCACGGTCAAATGACGGTTCAAGAAATAGAGAATGTTTATAAACAATGAAGTTTATTATACCGGCTGAGGTGGATGGCAAGGCCGGGAGTACTGGTAGAACAACTATTCTTTCTTCTCCTCCTTCAATCTGTAGTGCTGCAGTCAAAACAAAGAAGGATTAGCAACGACTTGGCTACTCGTAAAAAGAAAAGAAAAAGACATTAGCTAAAGGCGGTACTCACCAGCGCCACTGGATGAGGCAATCTCTGACTGGAAGGAGAAATGTGGGTGCAGCACCTGATACAGGTGATCAAAAAGGACTCCTGCAAGGACGCAGTAATGCAATATCAGTACATAAATTATACAGCCCATAAATAAGATTAATGGGTCACAAATCCGTACCTTCCAACATCTGAGATGGTATGAGAGAAGGTAGAAGAGTGGTCACCATCAAAGCGGTAGCTGATGGCGCTGCCTTGGGTAGCGCGACCTCAACGCTCGCCACACCTACATTAGAAACAAGATAAATACTGTCAGGAAAGATCGAGAAGGATTGCAGAATAAAAAAAAAGCAATGACCCAAAATCTACCTGATGAGTCGCCAGTCAGAACCATGACGAGAGCGTCACTTGATACAGCAACTGCTTCATCTTCTTCCATCAGGATGGTCTCACCTCCCGTCGCCTCATCCCCTGACTCTACGAGAGCAGTCGTAACGCTTGCGACGCCAGGAGATGGCAAGGAGCTACAGGCGGAAAGAGCAATGATCGGGACGGTGCCCGACTCTTAAGAGGGAGCGGCCACCTCAGGCTCAGCAATTGTAGCTATTTCACCTATCGCCACCTCGGGCCCGGCAATGGTGGTCATCTCATCTACCGCCATCTCAGGCTCGGCGATCGTGACTGTCTCACCTGCCGCTACCTCGAGTTCAGCGATCGCAGCCATCTCGCCTACCACCACCTCGGGTTCGGTAATCACGGATACCTCCTCTACCGCTACCCCGGGCTCAGCAATTGCCGCCACTTCTTCGGTAAGACTCGACCCTGCAAGATAAGATATATGAGAACTGGTAGTTATAACTTTGACAACGGAACCCCTTGTCACATTATCTTGAGTTGATCTTACGTTTGCTTCCCGAGCCGCACGTGCTTCCCGTCTATAGGCAGTAGACAAGGCAGCCGGGGATTCCTCCGAAAGAGTAGGGGCAGGGGTAGCGGTGCTCGAACCCGCACCCGCGGCTAAGGCAGCACTACGCTCCCTTGTCGCGCGCATTCTGCGCTTCCTTTGCGCCCAGGCCGTGAGAGCCGATCTTCTCAAGACCTCCGTTAATGGGACGTCATCATCCATGCCAGGAGCTACTTCTGGAGCCGTTACGGCGTCCATCATCGGTTGCTTGAGCAAGGCCTCTTTTGGCAGTGCCGAAGAGGCCGGGACTCCGGTGGCTGGTCCAGGAAGAATCTCCGCATCAGCTTGTGGGATCGGCATTGTGGTCCCTGCGATAAGATAAAGCGGGGTCAGATCACCTATATAAAAAAAACGGGAGCGGAAACACGATAAACCGAAGCATACCGATGCCTAAGGATGCTCGAAGTCTTTCCTCTTCCTCAAAAGTCTTGAGAGAAGCTGCGAGAGCTTCTTCAGTGGAAATGCCTGTTAAAGAAGGAAAAGCGTCAGTCAAAACACGATAATAGAAGTACGATGCAATGGCGAAAAATACAGCTAATGATTACCTGATCGCGTGAGGATAGCCAACCCCTCTTCGCGGCTTGCCAATTGCTCAGAAGCTGCAATGGCAGCTGCCAGATCAGTATCATCTGGCGGCATGAATAAGCCCTCATTTGTCCCATACTCGCTCAAGGCCTCACTATAAGGAGCATGAGGCTCCTGACTGAATATGACATCGGCAGAGAAGAGCGACTTCTTCTTCCTCTTCTGCGAGCGAGCTCCGGTTGCCACTAACACCAGCTTACGCTTGGTGGGCACCTTGGGGCGATGAGTCCCGATATCTCAGCCCACGCCAGATTCAGGGGAAGCTACATTTACCGTCTCCACGGGAGCATGGGGCATCGATGGTACATCCACCGTCTCCACAGGAGCACGGGGCAACCCGCGCGTAGGGCTTAGCACGCGTGGAGGCTCAATTGCAGCGACCTCTCTTAGCGGAGGGGGGACGGTGGTCTGTCGCTTCAAAGGGACGTTGCGATCGCCGGCAGGGGGCGCACTCTTGCGATCGAGCAGCAGCCGCCTCTCTTTCCTGATAACAGCACCCATTGCATGTTGATACCAGGCCACGTGCACGTTGAGGGCCCTCGGGACACAACTCGGCTCACTGATAAAGAAGTGAGAGCCCATATTCAAG
Source organism: Agapanthus africanus (assembly GCA_030015575.1). Classification (NCBI taxonomy): domain Eukaryota; kingdom Viridiplantae; phylum Streptophyta; class Magnoliopsida; order Asparagales; family Amaryllidaceae; genus Agapanthus; species Agapanthus africanus. The sequence continues at coordinate 257,444,069 of JASDDO010000024.1, forward strand.
CGTATGAAGTGATGTAGCGCACCCCGCATTCCTTCTCTGGTGGCAGCGGGTTCTACCAAGAAAGCCTCTAGCGGGACCCCTGATTGTAACTCAGCTGCTGGGCAAAATGATGGGGGTTGTATCTCATGAATAGCGCCGCATCATTTTGCCTGAATACAAGAAAGCCCGGCCTGATGGAGTATAAATGGAGAATCTCCCGAGCTTTTAACACGGAGGCCCCGTCCTTAAAAACATCGCGCAATGCCAGCACCGTCTTGGAAGTTTCCTGGCCGATCGTCAGGACTTTGTCCGTGAAATACATACCATCTCCGACCGTATGCGGACGAAAGAGCAAGCCCTTAGCTTCCCGCTATGACGGACTCACGATGGAGGCGTCAACCAGCCGCATAATCCGAGGGAACTTGCACCTCTCGTAAAATGAAGATCTCTTATAAATGCCGAAGACACCGAGCACGTGCATCTCCATTCATGACGTGAAGTAATGCATCTGGAAGTTGGCAGGATGCACCCCCGGTTCAGTGGTATTCGCCGCTACGCTAAGACCGTGGTATAGGTGGGCTAACCCGGCGATCCCGATGGCCACTTGTATTCCGGCAACCATGCGATACGCGGGGTAGAAGACGGAGGGCCTCATGTAACGAGGATGCATAGGGAGCGCGAACCAACTCAACCATAGCCCAAGAAACCCAAGAAAAAACGCCTCCTCATCAATGCCTGAAGTGGCGATTTCTGACAAAGGGATGACCGCAGCGTCAGGAAGAAAGAAGCCCTTCTGATCAGTTTCTAGTACCGGCTGACGTTCCAAGCCAGAGCCGAAGGGATCATCGAGCTTGGCAAACTTTTCTCCTCGTTGCGACAAAATCTCCGAGCAAAGAAACCGGGCAATAAAGTCCACAAAACTGACCCCGCGACCTCCGGATTCCAGGAAGAGACTCTCGTACATGTTCAGCACCTTTATCAGACTGGGGAACTGGTGCTGAATAGCGTTCTCTGGCATGAGGCCCATCACCACCGGCTTGGTGGCAAAAACGTATTCATCCGGAGGAAGCAGCTCCTCGTAGTGCTCCCCCCTGACCGGTAGACCAGAAACCTCGGCGAATTCTTCCAAGGAAATGGCCTCTCTGTCCAGTAGAAGGAAGGTATGAGTAGGAATGTTCCACTGCTCCAAAAACGCCTTAATACACCATGTGGGAGGTGCAGAATACTGGAACAGCGAAGCGTAGACCGCAGGGTATAAGCTGAGCTTTAACAGCTGCGATTTCTTCGCCGACAAGATGTACCGGGCCCACTGCAAGTACCCGGCCGGATGACGGGGAGTCAGCTCGATGTTGTAGGGCTGTCCCTAAGGGCGTGACTCGCCCTGGCATATGCGCTGCCCCAGGGTATCCAAAGCCGCTGGCGGCTGCATGAATACGGCGGCGATCGAAGGTTGAAGAAGACCCTCCGAAGTCCAATTGACAACCTCCACGGCATAGTTCACCGGAGGTGTATCCGCCTACGGGATCGACGAGATAGGTTCCGGCAGCGTCACACAAGAGAAGCTTCGACGACCTCTGATAATCTGGTCGTACCATCTACCCCACAAGTGAAGATTTTTATGTTCCGGGTCATGGTCTTTGATGAGCGCAAGAACCACCCGGTCCACAGGCGCCTCAGGAAACCCGCCTTCTGAACGAGAAAACGGGAAAGAGAGATCGAAAGACATGTCGCCTGCAAAAAAAGGGGACAGAAATCAACTGTCAGTGCTATAATTTAATCTTAAATTTCTGATACTCGGTACTTTTAAAGTTGTACCACATTGCAATACAGTGGAAAGGGGACCAAAAGGGGACCCACAAAATCTAGATGATAATTCATCAATTAATAATTAATAAAACAGCCTCATCATTGGATGAGATTGTTAATTAATAAGGAAATCCTCAAGAAAATTCTCATTGAATGAGAGATCTCTCGGGAAAAGGAGAAAATCACCCTTTGAGAGCGAAGCTCTATGACAGAGTGACACTTGTCAAACTCTGATCACGAAGGAATAAAATTCCTTAAAGAGCCTGGCTCTGTAATGATGATGGAAAAACCCATCAGAAAAAGAAAATTAAAATCAATTAATTTTTTTTATGAATTAAAAATTCTGGGATCTTCAAGATCCATATAAAAAAACTCTTAAGAGTTCTTCATCAAAGATTAGGAAATCTACACATGATTCAAAAGAGCAAGGCTCTGATTATGGGCTAAGAAACCCCAAAAGATCTCTTTAGATCTATGGGTTCATGAGAGCAAAGCTGTGCTAATGAATCCCTAAATGGGTTTTCTGTAGATCAAAGATTTATAAAGAGCAAGGCTATGTTAATGGATAAAACCCTAATTTATTAAAATCTATTAAATTTTTTAAAACTTTACCTAAGTGTGGAAAGAGTTTTTACTCTTGAGAAGTTCTTAAATATAAGAGCTTTGCTCTGAACAGAAATTCTCAAAGAAAGAAGATGATAATCATCTAAGGAACCAAAGATCCTATTTATAGGCATTGAACCGCCTCTTCAACTTTTGAGTTAATCCAAGGGCTCAGATGCTGCCACCGCTGCACTCACGTGTATGCCACGTGAGCGCAACGGTAGGGGGGCATTTGTTTCCCCCAATCAGAGCAAAGCTCTGTTTTAAAATTCAAAATTTAAAAATTGAAGCAACTCTTCAGATTCAGCGCTAGGCGCGCCGCGCGCCACGTGTCAAACACAGATGCGCTCGCCAGGTGCGTTGCGCCCTAGGCAGCGCACCCCCAATCAGAGCAAAGCTCTGTTTTAAAATTCAAAATTTAAAAATTGAAGCAACGTTTCAGATTCAACGCTAGGCGCGCTGCACGCCATGTGTCAAACACGGGTGCGCTAGCACAGGTTGCGCTACGCTCTGCGCTGCGCGCCACGTGTCAAACGTAGACACGCTAGCGCAAAGTGTGCTGCGCTCTGAGCAGCGCACCACGTGCAAAGCACGGGTGCGCCAGCGCTAGAATTATAAAATTCCCCACCATTAGATCAAAAGATCTAATAATTATAAATCATTAATTAATCAGAATAAAATTCTGTTATGGAAAGATCTTTCCAATCTTGTTAAAAACAAGAAGATTGCCTTCTGTAAAACAGAAACCCTAGGATCAAAGATCCAACGGTGGGGAAACATCCCCGAATCAATCAGAGAAAGATCTCTTTAACTGATTTAACAAATCAATTTGCCCTATATAAAGGCCCCAAGACTTCAAGTCTGAAGGAAAAAAAACCCCATAAACTTTGAGAAAATTCAAAGAAAGAAGAGCAAGCTCTTGAAAGAAGATCATTTCTTCAAAGTAAAAAGAATGACTCTTGAACACAGAGATGAAATCATCTCATAAAAAGAAGAGTTATCTTCTCAAAAGATCATAGATCTACAAAGACCAAGATCTTTTATAAAAAGAGAACAAAAGATCTTATTATAAAAACAAAAGAAGTATTTACTTCATTCACAAATCATTGATCTACAAAGGCAAAGCCCTTTTAAGAAAAATAAGAACTGTTGTTCTTGAATTTTGAGGCAAAGCCTCCTTTAAAAGAACATAAATTTGTTCACAGATCATAAATTTGATCAAATGCGTTTTGCGCTATTGGAAAGTGCTTTGCACTCATGAACTGTGCTTTTGCGCTTCTTGGACCGGTGCTCAGCGCCAAAGTATGCCACATGTCTGCAGGGTTATGTCCCGGGCAACAGTAGACTATAGTCTTGGGCATGCATGAGACCCTTGTTAAACACGACAACTCTTTTCCACCAATCGATTTCAACTGACTTAGAGACTGATAGGTTTAGTAACATAGACATTGCATTGATTACTGATCTAACATACATGCTATATTGTTTACATCTGTTATTTCACACTCATGTCATTAGTCTATGCTTGTTATTTCATATTTATTATTACTGCACAAATTATATTATTGCTATATTGTGTCGCCCTGACGACCTAAGTATGCATGCTCAGAGGACAAACTGGACCCGACACAAGAATCAGACTTTCCTTACAAGATCGCAGAGATTTAGATAGTGACTCAGAGTTATTACCATTCCCGCTTTCAATAAAGAACTTTGTTATTTTGGTTAGCAGTTTCTCTTGTTATTAAACTCCTTGTACCTGTTGAACTCATTTGTTTAAATATAATAAAATAGTGATTGTGATTTCCTTTACATTGTGTTGTGTTTACTGATTAACATGTAATGCTAGAAACCAAAGTGTGACTATGGCGTGATTATTCCTTGACCGTAGGAGCATGGTTGGCCTAGTCACCCTCATATTCCGTATTTTGGAAAACAGGGTGTGATATTGTTTTGTTGGTATCAGAGCACCAGGTTTAGATTAAGATTACAGTTTACGACTAGGCCTTGACAATTTAAGTCGCCAAGTCGGTCTAGTTTGCAAACTTTTTATCCTTGACTAGGATTCCTGTAGTGTGCATTGCTATACATTTTGACCCTATTCGGTAGAGTTTTGGGTAACTTGCTAGAGTTATGTGGTTATAACTATGAACTGCAGTATAGTTATAGCGCGGTACTTTGCATGTGTGACATGGAGTTCTACCTTTGATTCCTTTCTTGGTTCAGTATTACCCTACCGCATATTCTTACTTTGATTGTCAAACATCTATCTCCCATGTTATCTTATATCGTTCCTGAATTTTCAAATCTGTTTTCTATTTCTTCATCCTTGTACTTTTCTTGACGATCTTATTCTTTCTTACGTTTCTTTCCGAACCCGTTACATTCTCACGTCTTCATTTCTTTGAATTTTTCTTAACAAGTTCCATACCTCTAAGGTTTTATCAGAGTAGCGCAGCGGAAGCATGGTGGATCTATAACCCATGGTTGGGGTGTTTATCGATGACATACTAGCCTGCTTCAAGAGTCGAGAGAAGCATGCCGAGCACCTACATATTGTGTTGCAGATTCTGCGGAAGGATAAGTTTTAGGCTAAACTGAGCAAGTGCAATTTTTGGCTCGACTAGGTGCAATTTCTAGGGAATGTCATTTCGGATGACGGCATTTCAGTGGATCCAGCGAAGATAGAATCAATTAGAGATTGGCCGACACCGAAATCAGTAGCTGAGATCAGAAGCTTTCTAGTACTTGCTGGATATTATCGACGGATCGTTCAAGATTTCACAAGAGTAGTAGAGCCCTTGACAAAACTTACACGGAAGGATATGCCTTATGTCTGGTCGGAAGAGTGCACCCATGCATTCGAGTTGTTGAAGCAGAAGTTGACCACGACCCCAATTCTGACCATTCCTGATAACTCTGGAGGTTTGGTCATTCATAATGACACATCTGGAAAAGGGTTTACGCTATGTTTTGATGCAGCATGGTCGAGTAGTGGCTTACTCCTCTCGTCGGATGAAGATCCACGAGAAGAACTACCTAATGCAAGACTTGGAGTTAGCTGCGGTTGTGTTTGAATTGAAGATCTGGAGGCATTACTTACTGGGAGGAAAGGTGGAGGTGTACACGGATCATAAAATCTTGTAATATGTGTTCACTAAGAAGGAGCTAAATATAATACAACGCAGATGGTTAAAGCTGATGGCCGACCATGATCTAGATCTGTAGTATCACCCGAGGAAGGTGAACGTTGTGCCAGATGCTCTCATCCATAGGCCAGCAGTTATGATGTTGACTTGTCAGAAGAGTATTTTTGAAGATTTTCAGAGACTCGAGCTATAAGTGGTTATGCCAGGTACAACCGGACAGCTTTGGTAGTTACAGGTGCAGTCTTCTCTTTTAGATCGCATTAAGGCTGCGCAAACTGGAGATTCTCAATTACATAAGTTCAAGGGACTAGTTGAGGCTGGATTGAGGACAGATTCGTTGATTCATGAAGATGGTTCTCTAAGATTCGATAGTCGAATCTACATGCCAAAGGGAGATATTTGGGAAGAAGTTCTAGCTGAGGTGCACAGTTTAGCTTATTTGATGCATCCGGAAGGGACTAAGATGTATAGGTACTTAAGACAACACTTCTGGTGGAACAAGATGAAAAGAGTGATCGCTCGCTTTGTCTCCAAGTGCATGGTGTTCTAACAGGTGAAAGTGGAATATCAAAGTGTAGCTGGATTGTTGCTACCACTTCCAATACCTGAATGGAAATGGGAGTGTATCACTATAGACTTTGTAACGGCACTACCACGAAGCCCAAGATGAAACAGTGCAATTTGGGTTATTGTTGATCGTCTCACGAAGGTAGCTCATTTCATACCTTTCAGAGTAGGACAATCGACTGAGTCGCTTGCAGAGAGATATATGCAGAAGATTGTGAGACTGCATGGAGTACCTATCAGCATAGTATCTGATTGAGACACCAGGTTCATTTCCTACTTCTGGAAGAGCCTGCAGGAAAGTTTGGAGATTCATTTCAAGTTCAGTACAACGTATCATCCACAGACGGACGAGCACTTCAAGCGTACTATTCAGATGCTCGAGAATACGTTGAGGGCATGCATGCTGGATTTTCAGGGTTCTTGGAAGGATCGCCTTCATCTGGTGGAGTTTTCTTATAACAGCAGCTTCCAAGCTAGCATTCAGATAGCCCCATTCAAAACTCTTTACGGACGGAAGTTTCGATCCCTTCTTTGTTGGGATGATGTAAGTGAGCGAACGTTACTAGGCCCTGAGCTTATAGTTCAGTAATGGAAAAAGTTCATTTGATTAGACAGCCTATCAAGAATGTTCAAGACTGAAAAAAGAGTTGGACGGATGCTAGTAGAAGACAGTTGGAGTTTAGAGTTGGAGATCACGTGTTCCTGAAGATTTCAACTACTCAGGAAGTGATCAAGTTTGGTGGTCATGGGTAGCCCAGTCCCCGATTCATCGGAAATTTTGAGGTTTTAGAGAGGGTTGGAGAACTGGTCTATTAGCTTGCCTTGCTTCTGTAAGTCCATATTGCGACCCCCGGTTCTTACGGGGAGGCGGAAACGGTATAAAAATCAAATTTTTAGTGCAAGAGGCAACATGGACTAAACAAGGTCGGGATCGTGTCTAAACTAAACTAGCAAATACGCTAAAAGGAGTTAGCTACTCGGATGAGGGTTATACCTAAACTTGAACTCCTTCTTCTTGAAATCTTGTAGAGGTTGATGGTTCTCTTTTGTCGCCTTCTTCCGTCGAAGATGGATCCACCTCGAGGGTTCGACCTTGGGCTCTTTCTCGGACTTGGAGTGAACTAGAATCTCCGGCTTGCTAATCCTTTGATCCTAGGGTGAGTAGAGAGTGACTAGGGTTTGCTTTTCTTTTTAAAGAGAAGGATTCTCAACTCATGAGAAGGTTTCTCTTTACTAGAGGAAGAAGAAGATGAAGAGAGGAGAGAGAATGAGAATGATAGAATGAGCTATTCTTTTTTCTTCTTGCAACCATAATGCAAAAGAATAATATTATCTAAATGATAATAATTGAAAATGAGAATAGTTGATGGTAGTATTTGGAATGACCACAACCATGCTTCATTTAATAAAAAGTAAGCATGAATCAAGGAAGACTTTCAAGGCATGAAAGTGGTCAATGGTCAACAAGTCAACCAAGGTCAACAAGTCAACAAAACACAACCATAACATAATTCTCATTTAATTATTATTATTAATAGATAATATATAAATCCATTAGGGTTTGGAAAATGAAGACTGTCAACTGTGCATACGCACCCGTTCCGAAACCCTAATGAAAAACCTCATTCTCCGCCTCAAGCAACTGTGCATACACACCTGCATTCTCGTTCCGAAAAACAAGAATACCAAGATATAAAAGCAACCCCCAAAACATATACCAGTATCTGGCTCAAACCAGAGCCTGCCAGTATAATCCGTCCGGACTCCAAACGTGCACAAGTGCGCGGATGAGAACGAACCCTGTCGCAAAACCATGCGACCTCTACTCTGTTTTGCCCAGAGGCGAATACCCTCTGTGTGGGACTCTAAAGACTCGACACTACGCTGGCAGTGGGTTTAACCACAGACCGCAAGCGGCACTAGCTGTGCATAACGGTCCCCAGGTAGATGTCGACAAGAAGGCTGACGAGGTGAAACCCCATCTGAACTCCTACTGAGTCTGAATGTGACATTCTCCGTACAGTCCGGTCTGTTCGTCTGATACATCGCATGGCGGGCCTAGGGGGTGGTAAACGTCAGTCCCCCAATAGCGGTACAAGTGGTGCCGGAGCGAAGCCCAAAACACCCTGAGATAACACTGGAAACCTACCAGTATATCTCGTTTGCCCTGGCCAGGGACTACTCGTGTAATGGCTCTCCTAGACACAGCGCGATGTCAACCCCCAATACCGGGAGAGACGAATCCTGTCTAACCGTCACTGCCTCCAAGTGCTTCGGGACTGCACCCAACCACCACCCGTTTGCACGACTCCTTTGAGCCGTGGTAGGGTAGTGATCAAAGTGCAGTGGGAACACACTTGAGGCGAAGTGCCAGTGTCAAGTCAGCGGACTAAGCTGTACTCATGTCACCTGGGAACTGATAACTGACGATAGGTATAATACCAACCTGTCAGTTCCCGACGAGTCCTGTCCAGTGTACTCGTAACCCAACGAGCACCCGTATACTATCTCCAGTACGACGTACTGATGGCTGTGGGACAGACCATCTCCCACACTGGGATGAGAAGCGCATACGCTAGTCTACTCCGGAGTATCGATGCCCTGTCTCGATAGTCCTGCGACTAGGGACCTGTATAAGGATGTGCCTATAGATTACCCAGCCCCCACTAGTGTGACTGCCATCACAACGCTGGTAATCAAGCAAAGATCCTAAGGGCTCCACTAATGCGTATAAGTGATATACTGAAATAAACACAAGTACACATTGAAGTAGAAACAAACCAAGTAGCATACTACTATTTTGAGCAAGATTGTATATACAAGGTGAATATCCCAAGCATCCATTAAGTAATATACAAACTAGTATGATACAGTAATGGCCTCTAGGGCATATACACTAACAGCTTCCATCATTAGCTGGTGTACATAATACTTTCCATATTTGCTAGTTATGTCTCTATGTTCGAGACAATAGCCACATTTTGGACCATTCAGAGTTAACTTTGGGTAGCGATTTTTCATACGAGGAGCAGCCTACTACCATACTCGATCGCATGGAGAAAGTGCTGAAGAACAAGGTCATTCCACTGGTTCGAGTTTCTTAGGGTGGTTGTTCAGTCGAAAATATCGCACTTTTGATATAACATTTTCCTTATTTTTCTTAAATATCTAAAGGTGTTTATTATAAATATGACACATATTTGGTTTATATGTAAAAATACTATTTATCATATGTTTATATATTATAATTAACATTATGAAGGAAAATGTATGCACATAATATTTATATAATATTTTGATAATTTAAATATGCATATCATATCAAATATCTTTAATAAATATTTTTAAAATATAATATCATATCAAATTAGTTAGGATAATATCTCAAAAATACCAAATATTACTAACATTATTAATTGAGATATTGTGCAAGGTTTAGTTCAGGTCAAGAGATCGAGATGTTGAGATGTCAGGAATCAAAAATCTGCCGATAAAGTTAAATAAAATTGAAAAATCAATACTGGCAGAGACTCAGAAAAAATATGAAGATTCCAGACATCAAATAAATCTCCATGTGTCACAACAAAGCAGCTCCAGAATTCTGAAGCCAAGATCTCACCAACAAACCGCGGATCTGCGGCCAAACCATGCAATATGCGGCGGATTCGCGACCGATTCACTGAGTCAAGATTTGGGATTTTTAGTTGTGATTTGCAACAACAAACCCTAATTCTGGGGACCTATGGTTTATGGTTTTGGGGCTATATAAAGGACCGAGGGCTAAACTTAGAAATCATCAATCTTTTACACTAGCTAATCACTGTCAAAGAACAAGTGATCCAAGACAGGTCGAAGATTCGACATGATAAAGCGATGTGAGATTCGACGAAACATCTACATCCGATAAGGCAGAAATCGAGAGCAACTTCTTTTTCGTCTTGTAATCTAAACTTGAAGTTTGTACTTGTGAAGTTGATTAATAAAGGTAGATCTTTATTTTAATTAGTTTAATTATTTAGTTACATTATGAATTTCATCTCTATCCGTTCTTCTATCTTCATCATGCGCGAGTAATTCTCTGCTTGATAGGGTTCATATGATTAGGGTAGAATAATGGATGAGAAAATGTTTTAAATTCTTTTAAGTCTTATGAAGTTTATAAACTTTAGCAAAATAAATGTTAACATCCTTATCGGGCGCGCTACCAATTTATTGCTAGTTTCGACAGCGATTTGAGATCATATTAACAATTGTTTTGTTAAGGGCTAGACATGAATAGAGATCAATGAAAGGACAAGGGTCAATATTGAGGAAACCCTATTTTCTTCCAAGAACCCTAATCCACATTCATCACTATCTATCTAGTATTAAATCTATTAATAGATAAAATGAGTAATCTTTATTAGTCATCCATGACTACTAAATCCGAACGAACCCTACAGGTATTCTTCTTATAAAATCTATATCTGTATTTAAACTAGATCTATATTCTACATCCGTATTTTGACGTAGATCTAGAAACTATTCTCCACTATTTTCTATTATTTTTCCTCTTTTTCAACACGTCTAAAGTAAAATTGAAAGATTCCACATATCCCTGAGGACGACCCGTACTCATCTCGGTCTAGCAATACGCGACACCGTTATTGATTATGGTTACTACACACACTTTACAGATCAATCAAATGGCGTCGTTGCCGGGGATACCTGCGTAATTTTTTTTCTTACTATTTGTGTTGAATTCTTATTCGATCTATATCATAAAAATAAAACAAAGCCGCATCTTGCATATTTAACGATTAGTGTGCGATTTTTGCGAGGGAATCTGGAGGTACTTTAGCGAGGAGATAAAGATTCAGAGACATTCATTAAGACGCAGAGGAGCAAAGGAAGCAACATTGAAAAAAAATTAAACAAAGAACCCCCTAAAGCGCGGCGGAACCGCGGCTATTGTGTGGAAACAGCAGCAGAACCGCGGCGGTCTTGGGGAGTTGTGCTCTCAAACTTTTATGATATCTTTTCTATCTCTTTCTCTCTCCTCTGAAAAATCCAATAATATATTCTCTGCAGGATTCTTTGCAAAATATCCCCGCTCAAAAATCTTTTTGCTTGTTTTGTTTTGCGGGTTGTTTTTGCATATTTTAATACGGACTTTAAGGGGCAAGACCACAATACAGATTAGGTGGGGATTTCATCACCCTTCTTAGGCCCCACAAATCACAAAACGAGCATCCGCATAACCCTATATTAATTAAAAAATATCTAGATCAAGACCCTAAGGACCATCGCGCTCAAATAGGACAGAGGCAGGTCGTAGGTAATCTATCGCTTATTCGCATTTCTTTGGTGGTGTCTAGGCAAGTGTGTCTAAGGCAAGTGGTTACTTAATTAGGCCCGCTATTTTCGGTAATTCGTATAGCGGATACCTCCCACTTACCTGGCCACAAGAGTTATAAAGAGGTGGTAGAGGATTGATCCTGCGGCTTGTCCTTTGGAAGTCTAGGAGCGGTCTAGTGCTTGACCTAGATAACCTAGTTTTAGGGTTTGCTTGTACATTTTGTGATTTGTTGAGTCAACCCTCAAGTCCCACTTTTAAAGCAAAACAATCCAAATAGAGCTTAAATCTATTCACCCTCCTCCCTCTTTTCACCTTCTTATAATGGGTAACCCAAATAAAAGAACTCTTGCCGAGTTTTGCTATCCAGAACCAGATATTTCTTGTTATCATAATCGCTTCGGTATACCATGCGACTCTACCATGTCTTTAAGAGATCGGATAGAGAAAGCGGAAAGAAACAGTTGGCCACCTCACTCCAGGTCCTATCAACCGCATCAAAATTCTACATCTTCTTTTGTTGATACTCCATCTAAACCGTGTGAGGGAACTCTTAAATGCATGTCCATCGCTGAGTATAGCAAGGACTAACAGCCAATGTTTCAATCTGGTTAAACCGTTAGGACAACAAACGCCATCATCGTCTAAAGAAGATTTTACTACTCGGTTTGTGGCGTATATGACATCTGTTGATAGTCGCCAACCACACAACCAATATCAATATTCTTCTTATCACAATGTTGATCCTACTCCTGCCCAATTTTCACAAGCTTTCGATTCCTATCAATCTTACCGGACTTTTACACCTTCTCGAGACATTCCTTCTAATCAGTCATTTAGGAGTTTTACTTATCCATAAGAATTTCAATCTTATGCTGAAACCCCTTATCGACCCATGTCTAGTCTTGAATGGACTGTGGAAGAATATGTGGTAGCATCACGCCGCACCGGAGAGGAATTGAATGAGTGCATGGACGTCCTTAATAAACAAAACGAACGAGCAACTAGTTTCAAACCAGCTCAAAATTTTCCAACGTATGATACAGCCATAGGACAAATTGAGAATTTGGGTAGTGAGAGAGAGCGGTACACCCTTCCAAACGAAACCTCCCCATCTCAAATTGAAATCCACACCTCCAGTTTCACAGATCTATCGAGTACACCAAATGATTCACCAATTGAAGATAGAATGTCTGATGAGTTGTGTGACTTTGTAGTGTTTGATTTACCCGATTGTGAAGGGTCCATTTCAAGTGAAGCCACAACCAAACCTTGTGATCTCTACACCTCCACTCTAGAACCACAATTGATTGAAAACCCTGCTTTTGATGAGGTGTCTGAGACTTGTAACCTTCACTTGATTGAGGATATGGACGTTGGGGATATATTGGATGATGAACCCGAAATTTTGGATGAGTTTGTCTACCAATTCATCAGGTCCTTTCACTCCCGTGTGTTCATCATCTCTAACCTTTAACTATTCTTCCTGAACTCCATATGCGTCTTGAAATTGATGATAAATGTATAACCGAAAAGCAGAATGAAATTCAGCCTTCATTCCCCACATCTGGTTCAGCAATACTCGACACACCAATTTGTTTACCCATTTCATCTTCCACTTTCTCTTATTCTTATTCTAATTTTTCTTTAATGATAGCGAGTGTTGATGAATCAAAATCCGATATTTCGAGTTCGATAATTCTAGAAAGACAAATTGATTTAGACTCTTTTGAGAATGAGGTAGATGAGCTTTACGAGTCTCCTACCTCCATAATTTTGACAAATCAAGTGTGTTGAATTCTGGCGCGACACTTATTGACATTGAAACGTTTAATCGGACCATCGATGAAAGTTTCGAAGATATTTTCGCCGACGAACTCGCATTCCTAAATGACACGGATTTTGTGATTAATCAACCTCCACCTGAAAAAGTCGAACCACCACCATTTCTTCTTATCCCATACGAGAATGTGACCATTCTTCCCATTCCTAATCATCCACATTCTCATTTCCGTTCACCATTATTTTTTCGTCTCTATCAACCGAGACATAAACCATACCACCTCCTATCTTTCCACTTCTTCAAATCTCTGATTTTCCACCAACCAGTGCGTTACATCAATAAATTTTTTGAATGGTTGGTGTTGACTTTTGGTCTTTGTAAGGCTTTACTTTGACCAATAGCTTTAACCCCCCAAATAATTTTAAATGCTTAATACTATTTTACTTAAGTTTGGGGAGGAGGGATATTTTGGCGCTTGAAAGAAAATTTTTATAAAATTGTGAGCCAAAAAATAAGTTTGGTGGAGAATTTTACTTTCACTATTTCATGTCCCCGTTACTAACTTTTCCTCCCAAGTCTACAGTTTTTTTAAGCTTAACAGATGACATCAGTGAGGACACTGCTGTAAACAGGTTTGGGGGAGGTTTGTGCTTATTCACACATTACTTTGCATTATACTATATATAAGCACAAAAAAAATTTGATGATGAAAGTTTGAAAGTGAAAATTTACATATGAAAGATAGGAATAGTTTGAGAAAAGCAAGAAAATTAGATGTTTTCTTAAACGAAGCTAGCAATAAGTAGTTATGAGCCGTTGTCCCAAGGGTTAGTAAGATGAAGAAAATTACTAATCCGTGGATAAAAATAAGTCTGAAAAATAGTCCCTATTCTTAAGGCCAAACATTTGAACGTTGATACACTACTATACGCACTTACACACATCTTGAAACTTGGGATAGTAGAGGATACCTTGAAATGATCTTATCTAAAAGCCTTAGTATGAAGGAAAATAAAATAAAATAAAATATAAGTGGTGAAGAAAAAAATGAACACTGGTTTTGTAATTGCTTATGGCAGTATAAAAAAAATATAGCGAGGGTGCTTTATCACCCAGTGCCTTAGACCAACTGGTTTGGGAGCCACTGCTAAGCCTTAGGTGTTGCAAGACGAGGAATTACGCATTAATACGCGAGCACATTTTGTAATCGGTTAGTTAGTACCTCAAGAAGTATTAACGGTCACATGAAGAATGTGTGAGCAATTCTATCTAAAATATTCACCAAATAAAATGTACTAAGGAAGATGGACAAGAGTATGATAGCTTGAATTGAATTCTCTAAGTGTAGGGATGTCTTTTATACACACGTAAGGGTATATGATCATTGTTTGGAGCTAAGATGGGGAGGAAAACTAAAGACGGTGTTTTATTGAAGTATGATGTGATTTCTAATATCTTTTCACGACTATTAAGATAGGGCTCATGACAACCGAAAAACTGGTGTAGTTGGAAACTCTTGTTTTCAAGTTCTTTCTTTTATTGTTCTTATCTTTGTATGTAACTTTCACCATCTTTCTTTTATTATAAGATTTTGTGGGTGTAATCCGCTGAAAACTCTTAGGAGATAACTCTCCTCCTACTAGGGACACCTAGAGATTTAACGGCTTGTTTCACGTGATCAGTGCAATCGTATTGCCTACGAAAGTGTGCTACTTAGGTTTTTCTTTTTCTTTTTCTCCCTCTCTTGAATAAGTAGTTTGCTTGGGACGATCAAAATTAAGTTCGGGGGTATTTGTTCAGTCGAAAATATCACACTTTTGATATAACATTTTCCTTACTCTTCTTAAATATCTAAAGGTGTTTATTATAAATATGACACATATTTGGGTTTATCTGTAAAAATACTATTTATCATATGTTTATATATTATAATTAACATTATAAAGGAAAATGTATGCATATAATATTTTGATAATTTAAATATGCATATCATATCAAATATTCTTAAAATATAATATCATATCAAATTGGTTAGGATAATATCTCAAAAATACCAAATATTACTAACATTATTCATTGAGATATTGTGCAGGGTTTAGTTCTGGTCAGGAGATCGAGATGTTGAGATGTCGGGAATAAAAAATCTACGATAAAGTTAAATAAAATCGAAGAATCAATACTGGCAGAGACTCAGAAAATATATGAAGATTCCAGACATCAAATGAATCTCCATGCGTCACAACAAAGCAGCTCCAGAATTTTGAAGCCAAGATCTCACCAACAAACCGCGGATCCGCGGCCAAACCATGCAATATGCAGCGGATCCGCGGCCGATTCACTGAGTCAAGATTTGGGATTTTTAGTTGTGATTCTCAACAACAAACCCGAATTCTGGGGATCTATAGTTTATGGTTTTGGGGCTATATAAAGGACCGAGGGCTAAACTTAGAAATCATCAATCTTTTACACAAGCTAATCACCGTCAAAGAACAAGTGATCCAAGATAGGTCCAAGATTCGACGTGAGATTCGACGGAACATCTACATCCGACAAGG
Source organism: Agapanthus africanus (assembly GCA_030015575.1). Lineage (NCBI taxonomy): Eukaryota > Viridiplantae > Streptophyta > Magnoliopsida > Asparagales > Amaryllidaceae > Agapanthus > Agapanthus africanus. The sequence goes on from JASDDO010000024.1 coordinate 257,459,846, forward strand.
TAGAAATCGAGAGCAACTTCTTATTCCTCTTGTAATCTAAACTTGAAGTTTGTACTTGTAAAGTTGATTAATAAAGGTAGATCTTTAGTTTAATTATTTAGTTACATTATGAATTTCATCTCTATCCATTCTTCTATCTCCATCATGCGCGAGTAATTCTTCACTTGATAGGGTTTGTAGGATTAGGGTAGAACAATGGATGAGAAAATGTTTTAATTTCTTTTAAGTCTTATGAAGTTTATAAACTTTAGCAAAATAAATGTTAATATCCTTATCGGGCGCGCTACCAATTTATTGCTAGTCTCGACCGCGATTTGAGATCATATTAATAATTGTTTTGTTAAAGGCTAGACATTAATAGAGATCAATGAAAGGACAAGGGTCAATAGTGGGAAAATCCTAGTTTCTTCCAAGAACCATAATCCTCATTCATCACTATCTATTTAGTATTAAATCTATCAATAGATAAAATGAGTAATATTTATTAGTCATCCATGACTACTAAATCCGAACGAACCCTACAAGCATTCTTCTTATAAAATCTATAGCCGTATTCAAACTAGATCTGTATTCTACATCCGTATTTCGACGTAGATCTAGAAACTATTCTCCACTATTTTTTAATCCTCCATTCTTCCTCTTTTTTAACACGTCTAAAGTAAGATTAAAATATTCCACATATCCCTGAGGACGACCCGTACTCATCTCGGTCTAGCTACATGCAACACCGTTATTGATTGCGGTTACTACACACACTTTACAAAGCAATCAGTGGTCGTTCTCTAGGAGAGTTTACCTAAAAACGTGAGGAGAATATCCGATCGCGTTTTTCGCATCTTTTCAAGTGGATCATTTATTGTTGTCTTTGTATTTTTTTCGTTCTTTGAATTTTGAGAACGAAATTTTTTCTAAGGGGGATATGATGTAACAACTGATTCCTTTCGTACAATTCTGTATTTTAATAAATCCTATTTATTTTTCCCATATTATTTTATTTTTATTTTTCTTTATTCTTCCCTCTTCTTTTCCCTTGGCTTATGATCCCTGATTGTTAAGAAAGACCGCGATATGTTATGTGTTCTATTTGTTATACTTACCGCAATCAAGTCAATATCTCTTAGTACCTAGCCGGTTGAGTACAAGTCGTCCACTGGGAGATGATTCATATTTTCGTTCGTGTTTTATCCGGGTCAATTAAAGAATGCATATACTTGTTCAATTCTATCCTAAGTGTTTATATTTTATGTTTAAAAGAACTTGTTAGAGTTAGGCTTGGTTAGTAGAGTTAGGAATTGGTCTTGTGCTTTTCTTTTACCATTCTTAAAATGAAGTCGAGATAATCGTAAATAGCGGGGATTAGGAGGATAAAGGAATGAGATTTTCGAGTTTAAGCAACCTTTCCAGCGCTAAATCCATTCCTAGTGCCCCTTGTCCGTCCGTTACATGCTTTTATTTCCAACCCTAGACCAAACATACACAACCAAGTCTCCAATCTAGTCACAACTATATGCGCCTAAAGGAATTCTCGATCTAGGTCGTGGCTATATGTCACTTATAGCGCGTTTAAGGGAGATGGTTGTGTTTGTTTAGTCTTGGTTCACTTCAAGTTGTTTGGTGAAGAGAAGTACAAGGGATTTTTCCATCCCTCATACTAACCTTCCTTACCCCTAACAAGTGAGTAAATTATTCAGACATTAAAATAAAAATAAAACAAGAAAGAAGAGAAGAAAGAATGGAAAAATATGGATTTACAAAGATTACAAGCTAACTATTTGGGCCTTCACCTAAGTAAGGGAATTCATTGAGTATCATGGCTTGAAAATACGGATTAGAAGAGAAGAAAATAGAAACAATAGAAGAAAACCAACAACTACTTTAATAAAAAAAATGATAAAAGTTATACTAGGAATTAAAATTACACTGTAAGAAATTAAAAATACAAGATATAAAAATACTCTCATCTTCCTTAATATTCCACTCAAAAAGCTCTCGCTGCAATTTTAATGGTGAATAGATGATGAAGAAGAAGAAACTACACTAAAACTACACTAATCTAAGAAAAAGAAAAGGCATTTATGGTTGGATCAAATCTGGCGTATATATAGGCAGATGAGTGAAACCCTAGGGCTATATTCTGAGCGCATATACAATTACAAAAACACCACAGAAAAATGGTCGCGAGATGCCACGTAATAGCCGCGGATCCGCCGCCCAAAGCTATGTTTAGCCGCGGATCCACGGTTGTTTGGAAGAATTGGAGCATCGTTTTTTCTGTGCTTCCTTATATTGCTTTGTTCTTCTGTTTGAAAGGTTCAAAATTGCAAAATGGTTCCAAAATATTCTCAGATTTTTAATGGTCCAAATGGCAACTCTTTTTGACCTTTGGCCTTTATCTCCTTCGAGCTCCACGTACCTTGTTTCTTATGCTTCCTCTCTCGTGCTCTGTGCTTGTTCGAGATACGAATGACTGCTGTATTCGTCTTGTCTCTTGAACTGGTAGACAACACAAAACGGATGTGGATGACCGAAACCCGGATTTTATCTGTTTTTGGCAGTTGTTATGAACTTTTTCATAACTGTGGAGATTTTGTGTGATTTGCATTATTCTGGACTGAGAACCTATAACATGTAATCATGTAGCAAGAACGAAGCTAATGCACCTACCTATATACAAACGAGCGGAAGAATGGGCGGTATTAAATGTAATATTCTGGTGTGAACAAATACCGCCAAACTTATCTTTTGCTCATCCCGAGCAAAACCATTTATTTTCAGAAAGTCCTAAGATCACTTTCATAGGCATCACGGTTGCACTTAGCATGTGCAACAAGCCGTTAAACCTCTAGGTGTCCCTGGTAGGAGGAGTATTGTTTCTTGAGGGTTTTCAGCGGATACTACCCACAAAATCCTGTCAAACTAGTTCCATAAGTTAACCTTGATTCTAATCCGACGGTTTAACATCTAAGTTAGAAATTCTATCATCCCAAGTTAGAAATATACATCCCATATTTTTCACACCCCCTATTCATTCAACCTAAGATCTTATAAATTTTGACATTTTATAAAGATCCCAGTTTCTCTTGAGTTTTCATTCTGATGTGCAGTCTCCAATTCGGAATTTTTATCATCCTTATGGAAAACATAAGACTTATTCTTTATCCCCATCTTTCCTCCAAATATCGATCTTATACCCCTACGTATATGTAAATTTCACCCCTACACTCAAGAATTCAATTCAAGCTATAGTACCCTTGTCCTAATGCCTAATACTACTTTTCACTAATGATGGACGGATTTGCTCACACACCTTTTATATTATTACTGCTGCTTCCTGAGGCACTAATCGGCCGATTACTGAATGTGTGGACTTATTAAAGTGTAAATAGCAGTTTCCATGTCTTGTAATATTTTTTTCTTTTTTCTTTTTCTTTTTCTTTTTCTTCTTTTCAAGACCGGGTATATTTTCAATGATGCTTTTTTGGTGGGTAGCTTTAAATACCATTTTTTTCTTTCCTACTAAGCTTTCAGGCAAGAGTATTTCTAGGTATTCTCTACTATCCCAAGTTTTATGGTATGTGTAAGTGGAGTTTGTAGGGTATATACTTTCTGAATTTGGACTCAAGAATATGAACTATTTTCTGACTTATCCTTCAATAAACCTTTCAATAATTTCTCTTCATCTCGACTTAATTTAAGAACTGAACTCAAGATTACTTACTTCTAAAAAAAACTGTGAGGACGTATATTTACTATGGTTAAACTCAAGGAGGGTTATTTTTAAGGTTTTCAATTCCTAAATCTAGGATTTACTTATTTCTAACCTATCAAGCTAAACTTTTGGAATAACATCTAAGTTACCCTACTAGTTAACTTGACGACAAAGTTTTTATATTTTTGGAAAAAAATTCAGTTTTTATGGGTTTTTTAAATAAGTATGCAAATGTAAAATATACACATGAATGCGAAGATAGAAGGCTTACTGAACACACCCTCAAAGTTAAACTTGACAGTGTCCTCACTGTCATGCTACACCAAAAGGGTCAAAATTGTTGAGGGGTCAAAATGTGTCGGTGCTCTCCTGTTATTTTTTGTTTTTTTATGAAAGAAAAAGCAAACAAAATATATGTACACAAAAAGGACCCCCCCAAACCTAAGTGAAACGGTATTTCCACTGTTTAAGCGATGAAGTTCAAAGTTAGGGAGGAGAGAACAGTTTCAATCTATACAAGGCCTAATACAGGCCAAAAGTTAATTCCAACCATTCAAAAATTTTATCGTGATAATACAACGGTTGAAAAAAGAACGCGTAGAGGAAAGAAATGAAGAATACACGAGACCGTGTGTGGGCAGAAATGTGATACGGTCTCGATAGAGGAGAAGATAGGCGGAGGGGAGAAATAAATGTAATACGAACTTGATGGTGGAAATTGATTTAATAGATTAGTACAGTTTGTAATGATCAAAGTGAAAAAATGGATTGGACTAATCTATCAATATGTTGAGAAATGGGATCAAACCTCTCAAGATTCGCAATAAAATATGGGCCGACTGAACTTGATGAACCAGATGTAGGAAAAGAAGTTGATACGACGTCTTGCGAAGTGGAAATGATGGAAAGGAAGGAGGGAAGTGATCAAGGAATGATATCGGTTAAACGTTCAGGAGAATGGTCACTGTCAATGGAAGGGACATGATGAATTCGAAAATCCAACTCATCTAATAAAACTAGTTCATTCTCAATGATTTCCTCAAAATTCTCCTCAAAATTCAGCTCATCCATGCATTCTTCGTCATCAACAACATCCAGTCATATATGGGGTTCGGGAAAAACAGTTAACAGTCCGGGATGATGCCCACACGGATGTGAAAGGACATGATGAATTAGTGAGAAAAACTCATCCAAAATTATGGGTTCAACATCCAAAATATTCCCAGCGTCGATATCCTCAATTAAGTGAAAGTTAAATTTCTCAGACATCTCATCAAAAGCATGGTTTTCAATCGATTGTTTTTCTAGAGTGGAGGTGTAGAGATCAAAGGGAGTGGTGGTGGTTTCACTTGAAATGGACCCTTCTCAATTGGGTAAATCAAACACTACGTAGTCGCACAACTCATCAAATATTCTATCTTTAATTGGTGAATTATCTGGATTACTTGATAGACATTCGAAACCGGAGCTGTGGAATTCAATTAGGAATGGGTAGGTTTGATTTTGAAGGGTAGGTTGCTCATTTTTACTACTCAAATCATCAAATTGTCCTATCGCCTCATCATACAATGTAAAATGCGGAGCTAGTTGGAAACTGGCTGCTGGTTCATTAGGTTGTATGAGGGCAGTCATGGACACATTCAATTTCTCCATCTGCCGACATGAAGCTACCCGAAATTATTCTAAAGTTTGTTCATGACTACACATGGTTTGTGAAGGGGCTTCAGTAAAAGGTTCAAATTCGTTTGGATACGTGAAACTCCTATACTGATGTGCAGAAGCAATGTCTAGAGAAGGTGCAAAAGTTGGATAGGATTGATAGGAATCGAAGGGATACGAAAAATGGATAGAATTAAGATCAACATTACGATAAGAAGGTGAATGGAATTGTTGTCCTAAAAAATTTGGAGTGGTGAAAAGAGTGAAAGATAAGCTACGGGATTATTCAATTTTGTTAGCAATGGACATGGGTTTCTGAGTCAAAACATGACTCTCAAAAGGGGTATCAACATAAGAAGGTATGAGAGGTTGAAATGGTTGATACGAAGTGGATTGCGGTGTCCAATTGTTGGTCTTAAACGCATCTGTTCGATCTCTCAAAAAATTTTTGGGTATGGATGGATCGTTTGAAGTTCGACTAAAGTAAAAACCGTATGAAGAAATGTCTGGTTCTGAGTACCAAAATTCAGCAAGAGTTGGTCGGTGAGGGATACCCATGATAGAGGTGAAAAGTAGGGAGGGTGGAAAGTGGGCGAATTTTTATAAATTTTTTATTTTTTTTGGAGGTTTTGGATTTTTTGAAAATTTTTTGATTTTTTTTGGAAAAAAAATACAAAATTATGGGACTAAATTTTAAACAAGTACAATCACAGTCACAGTATACACAAACAACACCTAGAGCTAGAGTCATTAAAGTCCAATTAGACCGCTCCTAGACTTCCAAGCGATAAATTGCAGGATAACCTTCGAATCGCCTCTTCACTGCCAATTATGCCAGGTAAGTATAGGTGAGGTAAGGAGGGTTCCACTCATGAATCACTATAAGACGGGCCTTTTAAAATTACCTCCTCATTTGTCTAGCCTAGACACCATAAAGTCAAGTTTAGATAAATGACCGATTCCCCGGAACCTTCTGTCATGACCCGGAATTGGTACGTGACCGGCACTTGAATTACGTGAAGTCTATAGGACCCCACCGTAACCCAAGTAAGCCGAAAGCCCAGAAATCTAAGCCTTTTTAGGAAAATAATATAGGTGAAGTTTTGAAATAAAGGTATAATGAAATTAAGTTCTTCTTTAAAAATATAAGTAATGTTATATGAAAATACAAGTGGGTTGTATACTATAGTTGAAAACATTTTCGTCATTTGAAATTTAGGAAGCACCTCCTTTGTAAATTTTGATCCAAAACCAATACATAACAATAATATAGGCATCCCTAAGAGAGAGATAGCTCTTCGCCAATTAGCGGAATCACAACTACGCAAATAAGAATATACGACGCCCAAGGCGAAGATCAATCACAGAAAAGAATAGTGAAAACCAAAACACAATCAAATCCAATATAGGAATATATACAACTCTCGACTCGAAATACAAAGAATGTACAAACCGATCCCTAGGTCTACCAAATATACATAGTCTGATTGATAGAACTTTTAACTAGATACAAATGAATAATAAATATACAATGGTGGTTACGCTCTGTACTGTAACCTACCTACCTACCAATAAAAATCACCCAGGAAGGAGAAATGTGCCAGCAAGCTGCTACTAAATCCGAGCCATCGATCCTGTAAGAAAACTGTGGCACAACGGGGGTGAGTTGCCAACTCGTAAGTAGAAGACATCATCAGGTAGAAATCGAATGTATGACGATCTTCTAGGTCATACAGTAATATAATAATATAATACTGTGTGGTAACAAGGGTGATTTTGTATACATAGGTATAATAATAATAATAATAATAATAATAATAATAATAATAATAATAATAATAATAATAATAATAATAATAATAATAATATCGTGCCTGTGGTAATATATGATACTATGTCATCTGTGTCCTACACAAGTATATATATGTATCATCTAACGTGTGCCCATCAACGACACATCAAATCATCATAAAACCTGAGTGCCAAGCATCGATACTCGAAAATCATTATAAAACATATGTCCAGTATCGACACGTAAAACCTTATATCTCATACGCCGTCTCATCGGATCGGCCCTCATATCCATATGTCTCATATCACTCCGGTCGGTATCCTCCGGATATCTGTCGAGTCCTGTACTGTCACCTGTAAGCAGTGTTCCCCTGCCAGGCTCATCATCACTCTATACGATCTTCTTGCTCTGGGATACCGTACCGGGTCCACCATGTACCCGCAGACGGTGCCTCCTCTCACCTCGAATCGGGTATACATATAATTCAGAACCGAGAAAACTCAAGTGGATGCCAAACATCATATCAAGAGAAAACCGCGTATTTTTAAATAAATCATAAGTTTTTAAAATATATCTGCGGTTTCTAAAATCCAGAAATCTCATGAAAAACAAATTTCATAAGCATGAAACAATAATGAAACAATATGTACAGGCTCAGAACAAATCAGTAATGCATAACCAGTGTATTTATATGAGCGTGGCGTTTAACTTGGTAAGGAAATGTAATAAATGAACAAGTAAGTGTGGTACGGGTTTACTAAATAATAACTAAAATGCTGTTAGTTGTATGTATGCCCTAGAGGTCAGTATTGTACAGATTATGTATATTATATTGGATGCTTGGACATATATAGAGATGACTTTCTTGCTCGACATGATAGTATGCTATCTAGTTGCTCTTTATCTTAACATGTACACTAGTCTCTTTATACTGTCTGATAGTTACATGTTGGTAAAGCCCTTAGGATCTGTACTTGACTACCTGGACTATGATGCAGATCATACTAGTGGGGACATGGTAGTCCATAAGTACATCCTTCAAGGTCCCTAGTCATGGGTGTATCGAGACGGGGCATCGATATACCAGAGTAGACTAGCGTATACGCTTCTCGACCCATGTGATGGGCGATGGATGATCCCATATCCATTGGTGTTTGACATCAGAGATGGTATACGGGTGCTCAGTGGAGACTGGGTACACTGGACGGACTCGCCGAGAACTCCCAGATGGTATTATACCTCACGTCAGATGGCAGTTCTCAGGTGACACTTGTACAGGTTAGTCTGTAGACCCGAGATCGTCATAGAGTCTTGTGTGATTCCCACTGTGCTTTGATCTCCACCTTACCACGTCCATGAGGGCGTGCAAAACGGTGGTCTTTGGGTACAGTCCCGAGTCACATGGAGGCAATGAGCGATAGGAGGGGTTTCGTCTCTCCCGGTATTGGGGGTAGATGTTGCGCAGTGCTCGATTGGCCGTAACAGGGAAGTCCCTGTCCAGGGCTGATCAGAGATTTGCTGGTAAGTGTTACCAGTAGTTTCTCGACCCGTTACGAGCCTCACATCGGCACGATTTATCGGGTTATTGGGGTCTGACGTTTACCACCCCTAGACTTGATATGCGACGTATCAGACGAAGAGACCGGACTGTACGGTAAGTGTTACTGGTCGGATTCGCAGGAGTGTGAGCGGGCTAGCTCGTCGATCTTCTGATCGCTCAATACCCGGGTGGCCGTTACGTTTAGCAGACCGCTTGCGGCTTGTGGGTGCATGATATGATCATCATCTGCTACCGGCGTATTGACGAGTCTTTAGAGTCCTACACAGAGGTTTCCTGGTTCAAGCGAAACGAAATAGGAGTGCATATGAGATATGTGCGGGACCGAGAATAATGCGTGTATGTGATACCGTATTTGATTCTCGCGATTAATGTTTCGATTGGTTGTATATGATATAACCTAGTTATCGAATCGAAGATCGATTCGATAAGTCGATACATTGAATACTAGTCGGTTATGTGCGACATGACCGAATCATTGAATCAAGTGTTGATTTAATGATTTAATGTATAATTATATATTTGATATATTACTTTGCATTAACTAGTATTGGTTCACTTTAAACGGATTTTTCTCACTTGATTTACACATTGTATATGTGATATACTTTTGTGCACTTATATGTATCATGTTTGATGATGCATGTAGTTTTGGCTTTGTGTAAAGAATGCAACCATGGTTATGAGAGTGGTTAGGGTTTAAGATTTATTCTATTATTATTAAATCCATTTATTATTTATTAAATGGATTTATGGAAACAAAAGGGTTTCATTTTATCATGAAGTGTGGTGAAGCTTCATGAAGCTTTTAGTAATGATGCCATTTTGTCTCCTTGCTTAAACCTAACCACTCCCACTAACCATGGTCAATTCTCTACACTTGACCATGGTTAGAAGATGATAAGAATTCATTTATTATTCATTTTAGAAATAACTTATCATAAGAATTCTATCATCTTCTTCTTCTTCTCAAAGTGAGAAACCTTGGTGCCATTAATGACAACTTGTGATCTAGAGTGAGAAATCCAAATCTAAAGTGAACCCATCTCCTATTTCTTCATCCTCTACCTCTTGCCAAGTGGTTTTGGGTGTTTTCTTCACAAGTTTCACAAGTTTGTGAAGTCGGAGCTTGAACTAGTGCAACCTCGACGTAGATCGTCTTTGACACGAAGCCGACGACCTTGCTCGCCCGATTTTCCGATGAAGCCGACGAATGAGTCGAGGATTCATGATGGACAGCGAGAGCATGACCACGTGGAGCTAAGGAGGTGGAAATCCGGATCTACAAAGGTTGTAGCATCTAACCTATAGTTAAATAGTTAACTAGTTTTCCGTTTCGCCTAAATATCTAGTAAACGATCCGTGTTAGGGTTTCTCGGCTTTCATAATTTTTGAAATTGGCATGGTTGATGCCTTGTGAGACTTCATTAGGATGCCTAGGAACCCTACAGTGGTATCAGAGCCTAGCTAGAGCCTTAGGCGAAGTCTGGACGGAGTTTGAAGTCCGAACGAACCCGAAACCCCGATGCCCGAGAGCTCTCTGGACATTTTCTGAAATCTGGGAATTTTTGATATTAAAAATGCTTAAAAAATTCACCAAAGAATTCTAAGAATTACTGTGTAAAATGTTTCCCATGAACAGTTCCTTGAGACGCGGAAGCGCGGCAGAAGCATGGCTTCTGCCGCGTTTACGCGGCCATATAGTGACGTCAGCCATGTTTCACTGCACAGTAATACCTGATAAATTCTGGTGAGTTTTCTGGGTATTTTTAAATTGATTTAAGGGTTGAGTGCTCTGGGGTTATGTCACGCCCCGCTTCCCAGAGTCCGCAGGATTGGGCACGTAACATAGCCAACCATGCTACCTGTGGGTAGGAAGTATCCATCCACAGTCACATTACGGTTGTAAGGATATCAAGAACAAGAAAATGAACTAATCTAACACATGTCCAAATCCATAATAACAAGAATCAATAAACAATAAGTGCGGAAGCAAATGATCCAATACAATAAATAAACAGTACGTCCCATAATGCGGGCTCACATCTGGAAATGAAATGAAAATAAATGCACTAAACCCTAAGGAACTCACAGTTCAGCCTGCTGGCTGAAGTACTCCTGCTCGGTCGTCGACAGTGGTAAGGAATTTGGGCCATGCAAAACCCAGATGTCAGCGCGTCATGTTAACCAAATAATATAATATAAACATGGTAATAAGCAATGCAGGTATGAACATGAAATAAGCAATATTATGAAACAACAGTGCAGGGTAATGTGCAGAGGGTAACTAAACTGTTCTATCAGGTTTCTACTCTAAAGTCTTTGAAATCAATTGATGAATCGTCGATGTAACTCAATAGTATCCCGTGCGTGCCCGGGACCACGGTCAAGGTCCTCGGGGCTGAATCCGAGACGTGCCGCTAAGCAGTAATAGGTAGTAGGATGGATGAGTGATGTCAGCATCATCACTCCCGGACTGGCCAAGCTCGTAAGACTGATCAGAACAAGTATCGAACTGTTGAGTTACAAGTCGGTTTCACCTTTGATTTCCCCATACCCCCAAGCTATGTATGTCAGGTCAGGTATTCCATAGTCAAGGACAAATGCCAACACAAAATCTGGTGAAAATGGGTCTGTCTGGATAGACAGCAGGGATGGTCAGGTTTGTCGGCATTAGGCATGAAATCAGGTAACAGGTCAGGTCACGTTTTAACAGGTTGAGTCGATATGTATAGGGTGTCATGTCCGGTGTATCAGTACATGTGTCAGGTGTATCAAGATCGGTCAATATGTAGTGCAATCAAATGTATGCTGATAACAGGTATAGTAACGAATAAGGGACAACAGAAGGAATAGCAAATAACGATATTATTCCATGTAAACACAGTGATGCTTGTACTCTCTTATTAACAGGTTCAAGCACCCTTGGGGTGCAATAATCACAGTGTAGCCCAATATTAATAACAGCAGGCAATAAATATATAAGTGTGCGACTATTATCTTCTAAATATTAAAATGATTAGCAGGTAGTTGTTATTAAGGTTATGGTGGCAAAATACGATTTAAGTGGCAGTATTATAATGTACATCATATTTCGTCCAATGAGATAAGTAGCAATACTAGTTAATGTAGCAAGTTTGCGAGTCAAACATTTAATTAGTTTAACGTAGCATGTAGCAAGAAATCTTGCCTCGACGGTTTCGCAAACCGGAAAGCACGGATGCAAAGTCGGCAGAAAACACGAGATGGGTGCACGGGCCACGGATCGAGTCCCAACAGTGAACAGCGGGACCACACGGACCAGGGTACTTGGCTGGAGCGTCGGGTCCAAACGACGGCACGGTCGGAATCCGGCAAAAGTCAAAAGCACGAAGTTAGCAAACGCGATACATGTGGCAAACGACCAGCGGGGGTTTTGTACCAAAGGAAAGTAGTGGGATGCTTACAGGGAGACACCAGGGGCAACCACGACGGGCTCAACGTCGATGGGGCGCCGGCGGCGATGAACAGTGGCCGCGACAAGGGCTGACTTGGAGGGATCGGGTGATGCAGCGATGATGGGGAGGTACTGGCCTGGTCTGGGTTGCAGGAGGAAGAGGAGGTGGCTGTCGGTGTTCTTGCGACGACGAGGGGATCGACGGCGACCCTTTTCCGGCGAACCAGAGGGTAGGTGATAGGGTTATGGGCTCGGGTTGGTGGTGGTCCGGCGAGGGGAGGAGGAAGGCGACGACGAGGTCGGGATGAGGAGGAAGAGAGGAGGATTTGGGTGTCGTCGGCAAAGGGAGGCGGCGGCGGCGAGGTCTGTGGCTGGTGATGGAGTCGGGGTTGGGTGCAGGCGCGGGAAGAGGCGGAGGAAGGAGGTTGGAGGGTGCGGCTAGGCTGAGGAGGCGACGACGGCGACGGCGAGGTCGCGGGGAGGTCGGCGGTGCAAGTACGAGGAGCTAGGGTTGCGAGAGGTTCTCGTGATGGGGAAGAGAAAGGAGACGGCTGCATGAATATATATATAGGAGGAGAGAGAGAGAGATTTGATGAGGGAGAGAGAGAGAGTTTGTTAGAGAGAGAGAGAGAGAAAGAGAATTTAGAGTGAGATAGAGAGAGGCGGAGAAAGAGAGAGAGAGAGAGAGAGAGAGAGAGGAAGGGGCCCACGAGAACTATGAGACTCCTGATTGGCTGAGGGATTTAATCAAAAGATTTAAAAATATTTTAGAAATCTTGCACAGTTAAAATATATATGATTGTTAAGGGATTGAAATATATGAAGGGTTTCATATATATTAATATTTGGGATTTTGGCGCCAAATAAAACATTTCCAAATCACGCCCGGGTTGCGCCCAAATGTTCCAAATTCAAATTATAGGATTTTAAGCGAGTTCCAAATTTTGAAAAGAGGTGTTTTGTGATTAAAATGCATTCCCCCAAGTCGGACACTTGCACGCGCGCGTAACCGTCCAAACTTGCCCGTTTAGCCGAACGGGAAGAAATCTCGACATGCGGACGCTACCACGCGACTAGTGGCGACGAGTAGGCCATCATGGATATTTTTAATTTTATTTTCGGTGTTAAAATTTGTTATATGCCAAAATGATTTAACCGGTTAAAAATTTTGCAAAAAGCACCAAACAATCAGGATAATTGGAATGAGCAATATATAACACTCAACTAGCAAAAGAAATGTATTATTGGGCTCTGGTGTTACATCATACCCAACTACAAAAGAATTTCTTCCTCGAAATTCCAAGAATACAAGATAGCTAACTACTGGAAAAGGTGAGGGAAATTTCTGCCGGATCTCGTCTTCTCGCTCCCAAGTGGTTTCTCCATGCAATCGATTACCCCAAGAAACTAGCACAAGAGGGATAACCTTGTTCTTAAGAACCTTTCCTCTTCGATCCTTGATTTCAACTGGTCGCTCCTCAAAAGTTAGGTCCTCCCGTACAGTCAACTCCGAATGATCCAAGACATGAGTCTCATCACGAACATACCTCCGTAGTTGAGACACATGAAACACATCGTGCGCTCCTGCCAAAGATTGTTGTAACGCCAAACGGTACGCTACCTCTCCAACACGCTCCAATACCTCGAAGGGTCCAACGAATCGAGGGCTAAGCTTTCCCCGATTCCCAAAGCGAATCACCCCTCTAGTCGGTAATATCTTCAGGAATACCAAATCACCCACGGCGAACTCTAGAGGTCTTCTTGACGTGTCGGCCCAACTTTCTGTCTGTCTTGAGCTGCCTTCATATGCTTCCTGATTGTATTCACCTTCTCGACTGTCTGTACCACCAAATCTGGTCCTAGTAACCTTCGTTCACCAACATCATCCCAACAAACAGGTGAACGGCACTTACGACCATACAGTGCCTCAAACGGAGCCATCTGAATAGTTGCTTGGAAGCTATTGTTGTACGAAAACTCCACCAGGTGTAGATGATCCTCCCAAGAACCTTTGAAGTCCAACATGCAAGCCCTCAACATATCTTCAAGGGTCTGGATCGTCCTCTCCGATTGTCCATCAGTCTGAGGATGATAAGCTGTGCTAAACTTCAATCGAGTCCCCAAACTTTCTTGTAAACTCCTCCAAAAGTGCGATAAGAACCGAGTGTCCCGATCGGACACGATGCTTACCGGTACTCCATGCAATCTCACAATCTCCTGCATGTACCGCTCTGCCAAAGTCTCTGTCGATTGACCAACCCGAAAAGGAATAAAGTGAGCTGACTTGGTCAACCGATCGACAATCACCCATACTGTATTGTTGCCCTTTGGACTCCGCGGTAAAGCCGTCACGAAATCCATGGTTATATGTTCCCACTTCCACTGAGGAATCGGAAGTGGTTGCAACAAACCAGCAACCTTTTGGTGTTCAGCCTTGACTTGCTGACACACCAAGCACTTAGCCACGAAGCGAGCAATTTCCCGTTTCATACCTTCCCACCAGAAGTGCTGTCGAGTATCTCGGTACATCTTTGTCCCTCCTGGATGTACAGAGTAAGCTGAACTGTGTGCCTCCTTCATAAGCTCTTCAAGCACATCTCCTTTTGGCGCACACACACGGCTACCATATCTCAACGAACCGTCTTCATGGATCAGTAAATCGGTTCATAGTCCGGCTTCAACCTGCTCTCGAAACTTTTGCAGTCTAGGATCCTGCAATTGCGACGCTTTAATCTTCTCAACTAAGGACGACTGTACTTGCAACTGCATCAACTGTCCCGTAGCATGTGGTAGCACAACCTCCAAGTCAAATCTCCGAAAATCCGCAATGATCTCCCTCTGTGCTGTCAATACCTGAATTGCTGGTAACCGACTTAGAGCATCTGGCACGACGTTAACTTTTCCCGGATGGTACTTAAGATCAAGGTCGTAGTCGGCCATCAGCTCCAACCATCTGCGTTGCCTCATGTTCAACTCCTTCTGAGTGAATACATACTTCAAACTCTTGTGATCTGTAAAGACTTCGACTCTCTCGCCCAAAAGGTAGTGTCTCCAAATCTTCAGGGCGAAGATCACGGCTGCAAGCTCCAAGTCATGAGTCGGATAATTCTTCTCATGAGTCTTCAGTTGTCTCGATGCGTAAGCGACGACTTTCCCATTCTGCATCAGAACACATCCCAATCCTTTTCCGGATGCGTCGCTGTGTATCACCAGTCCTCCTGAATTATCTGGTACGGTCAGGATCGGGGCGGTTATCAACTTCTGCTTCAACGTCTCGAAGGCCAATGCACATCCATCCGTCCAAACAAACGGTACCTCCTTACGCGTAAGCTTAGTTAACGGCTCAGATACACGAGTGAAGTTCTCCACAAATCTTCTGTAGTATCCGGCGAGTCCAAGAAAACTTCTTATCTCCGCAACATTCTTTGGAGTTGGCCAATCTCGAACTGCTGCAATCTTCTCGGGATCAACGGCGATTCCATCGTCCGACACGACATGCCCCAGAAACTTCACTTCTTCCAGCCAGAATTCGCACTTGCTCATCTTCGTGAATAACTTCTCTTGTCTCAGCGTCTGCAGTGCGATCCTTAAATGCTCAGCATGCTCCTCCGGACTCTTCGAGTATACCAGAATATCGTCAATGAATACCACAACAAACTGGTCCAGGTATGGTGAAAAGACCCTGTTCATCAAACCCATGAATATTGCCGGCGCATTCGTTACTCCGAAGGGCATCACTAGATACTCGAAATGTCCATATCGAGTTCGAAACGCCGTCTTGCAAATGTCTTCTGCTTTCACTCGGACCTGATGATATCCTGATCGTAAATCCAGTTTTCGAGAATACCCTCGCGCCACTAAGCTGCTCAAAAAGTTCTCCAATGCGAGGGATCGGGTGCTTATTCTTAATAGTCACCCGGTTCAATTCTCGATAATCAATGCACATCCTTCTCGTGCCATCCTTCTTCTTTACTAAAAGAACTGGAGCTCCCCAAGGTGAGTTGCTGCTTCGAATCCAACCTTTCTCGAGTAATTCACCAACTTGTTTCTTAAATTCTTCCAATTCCACTGGTGCCATCGGATAATAAGATTTTGATACTGGCGCTGCACCAGGAATAAGGTCGATCGCGAACTCCACATCTCGCTTTGGCGGTAAGCCTGAAATATCTGCAAATACATCCATGAAGTCGCGAACAATTGCCGGCTCTTTATTACTATCCACTTCCATTGTCGCAAGAACACTGTCTGTCGGCCTAGCCCTAAACCCGACTGGCCCGACAGAACTGCTTCCCCCAGTGAAGGTAAACTCAGGGTGTCCGGGAATCTGGAAAATTACCTTCCTTGCCCTACAGTCAATATGGGCGTGGAAAGTGCCAAAAAAATCCATTCCCAAGACTACTTCATAACTGCCCGTATCTATCACCAAGAAATCTGCAAAAAGCTCCCGCCCGCAAAATACGACTGTACAATCTCTACATTCCTTACTAGCTATGATTTTCCCATTCCCAGTGTGTATGTCCCAGAAACTAGATAGGGTCGTGCAGGTAATCGAGTGTGTAGTTATAAATTTGGATGACATAAAACAGTGGGATGCTCCGAAATTAAATAATGCCAATGCGGGAAAACCATGAACGAGTAAATTACCTGAAACCACTTCTCCTGATGCCTTAGCTTCCTCGGCTGTCAACGTGAAAGCTCGAGCCTGGTTTGGTCCTTGAGTCAGCTGTTTCTGCCCTTGAAACAGTTCCTGCGGAGGCTTCTGTATATCATCTTTCGTGCGAGGTTTCGACGGACAAGCATTAACGGCGTGATCTGCCGCTCCACATCTAAAACAGAGTCCCAGCCTCTTACGACACTCCTTTCGCACATGTCCGGGTATATGGCAGTAGTTACAAATCACGCTCCTTTTCCGATCACCCACAATTGTTTTCTTCATTGGTGCTACGCTGCGCCTGTTCACCGGAACACTTCTACGTACAGACGTTTGGTTCAGTGCAGATGCTGGTTCCAGCTCGGTCTATTCCCTTAGATTCTCCAGCAATCCCCTTACCACTCTAAGCCTGGCGGCTATGACCGCACGTCTTTGGTCCATCTTCAAATTCGTACCAGCCATATTCCTGGAAATCAAAGTACCCAACATTAGCATGATGATAGATTCTGAATATGGATCAAGGCTAGAACTCCAAGATACTTAAATAGAGTACTGCATTGTAGCTATGCCGCGGTATCATAGCCGCAATTACTTAACTCCACCCAAGTCGCCTAAGTCCTAGAGATAACAAGAAATTAGGTTTTCGAGTTGACACTGCAAAGTAAGTTTGCATGTCGACATGATCCGGAAGAATGATTCAAGGATGGTAAAATAGTCAAGGTGGCAGGACATGTTTCCTAATCACGGGTATTATGATTCGTGTATCGGGTGCAATACCCAACTACAAAAGAATCAACCCAATTAACCTATGGCTCTGATACCAAAAGAACCATGTCACGCCCCGCTTCCCAGAGTACGCAGGATTGGGCACGTAACATAGCCAACCATGCTACCTGTGGGTAGGAAGTATCCATCCATAGTCACATTACGGTTGTAAGGATATCAAGAACAAGAAAATGAACTAATCTAACACATGTCCAAATCCATAATAACAAGAATCAATAAACAATAAGTGCGGAAGCAAATGATCCAATACAATAAATAAACAGTACGTCCCATAATGCGGGCTCACATCTGGAAATGAAATGAAAATAAATGCACTAAACCCTAAGGAACTCACAGTTCAGCCTGCTGGCTGAAGTACTCCTGCTCGGTCGTCGACAGTGGTAAGGAATCTGGGCCATGCAAAACCCAGACGTCAGCGCGTCATGTTAACCAAATAATATAATATAAACATGGTAATAAGCAATGCAGGTATGAACATAAAATAAGCAATATTATGAAACAACAGTGCAGGGTAATGTGCAGAGGGTAACTAAACTGTTCTATCAGGTTTCTACTCTAAAGTCTTTGAAATCAATTGATGAATCGTCGATGTAACTCAATAGTATCCCGTGCGTGCCCGGGACCACGGTCAAGGTCCTTGGGGCTGAATCCGAGACGTGCCGCTAAGCAGTAATAGGTAGTAGGATGGATGAGTGATGTCAGCATCATCACTCCCGGACTGGCCAAGCCCGTAAGACTGATCAGAACAAGTATCGAACTGTTGAGTTACAAGTCGGTTTCACCTTTGATTTCCCCATACCCCCAAGCTATGTATGTCAGGTCAGGTATTCCATAGTCAAGGACAAATGCCAACACAAAATCTGGTGAAAATGGGTCTGTCTGGATAGACAGCAGGGATGGTCAGGTTTGTCGGCATTAGGCATGAAATCAGGTAACAGGTCAGGTCACGTTTTAACAGGTTGAGTCGATATGTATAGGATGTCATGTCCGGTGTATCAGTACATGTGTCAGGTGTATCAAGATCGTCAATATGTAGTGCAATCAAATGTATGCTGATAACAGGTATAGTAACGAATAAGGGACAATAGCAGGAACAGCAAATAACGATATTATTCCATGTAAACACAGTGATGCTTGTACTCTCTTATTAACAGGTTCAAGCACCCTTGGGGTGCAATAATCACAGTGTAGCGCAATATTAATAACAGCAGGCAATAAATATATAAGTGTGCGACTATTATCCTCTAAATATTAAAATGATTAGCAGGTAGTTGTTATTAAGGTTATGGTGGCAAAATACGATTTAAGTGGCAGTATTATAATGTACATCATATTTCGTCCAATGAGATAAGTAGCAATACTAGTTAATGTAGCAAGTTTGCGAGTCAAACATTTAATTAGTTTAACGTAGCATGTAGCAAGAAATCTTGCCTCGACGGTTTCGCAAACCGGAAAGCACGGATGCAAAGTCGGCAGAAAACACGAGATGGGTGCACGGGCCACGGATCGAGTCCCAACAGCGAACAGCGGGACCACACGGACCAGGTTACTTCGCTGGAGCGTCGGGTCCAAACGACGGCACGGTCGGAATCCGACAAAAGTCAAAAGCACGAAGTTAGCAAACGCGATACATGTGGCAAACGACCAGCGGGGGTTTTGTACCAAAGGAAAGTAGAGGGATGCTTACAGGGAGACACCAGGGGCAACCACGACGGGTTCGACGTCGATGGGGCGCCGGTGGCGATGAACAGTGGCCGCGACAAGGGCTGACTTGGAGGGATCGGGTGATGCAGCGATGATGGGGAGGTACTGGCCTGGTCTGGGTTACAGGAGGAAGATGAGGTGGCTGTCGGTGTTCTTGCGACGACGAGGGGATCGACGGCGACCCTTTTCCGGCGAACCAGAGGGTAGGTGATGGGGTTATGGGCTCGGGTTGGTGGTGGTCCGGCGAGGGGAGGAGGAAGGCGACGACGAGGTCGGGACGAGGAGGAAGAGAGGAGGATTTGGGTGTCGTCGGCAAAGGGAGGCGGCGGCGGCGAGGTCTGTGGCTGGTGATGGCGTCGGGGTTGGGTGCAGGCGCGGGAAAAGGCGGAGGAAGGAGGTTGGAGGGTGCGGCTAGGCTGAGGAGGCGACGACGGCGACGGCGAGGTCGCGGGGAGGTCGGCGGTGCAAGTACGAGGAGCTAGGGTTGCGAGAGGTTCTCGTGATGGGGAAGAGAAAGGAGACGGCTGCATGAATATATATATAGGAGGAGAGAGAGAGTGATTTGATGAGGGGGAGAGAGAGAGTTTGTTAGAGAGAGAGAGAGAAAGAGAATTTAGAGTGAGATAGAGAGAGGCGGAGAGAGAGAGAGAGAGAGAGAGAGAGGGAGGAAGGGGCCCACGAGAACTATGAGACTCCTGATTGGCTGAGGGATTTAATCAAAAGATTTAAAAATATTTTAGAAATCTTGCACAGTTAAAATATATATGATTGTTAAGGGATTGAAATATATGAAGGGTTTCATATATATTAATATTTGGGATTTTGGCGCCAAATAAAACATTTCCAAATCACGCCCGGGTTGCTCCCAAATGTTCTAAATTCAAATTATAGGATTTTAAGCGAGTTCTAAATTTTGAAAAGAGGTGTTTTGTGATTAAAATGCATGCCCCCAAGTCGGACACTTGCACGCGCGCGTAGCCGTCCAAACTTGCCCGTTTAGCCGAACGGGAAGAAATCTCGACACGCGGACGTTACCACGCGACTAGTGGCGACGAGTAGGCCATCATGGATATTTTTAATTTTATTTTCGGTGTTAAAATTTGTTATATGCCAAAATGATTTAACCGGTTAAAATTTTTGCAAAAAGCACCAAACAATCAGGATAATTGGAATGAGCAATATATAACACTCAACTAGCAAAAGAAATAGTATTATTGGGCTCGGGTGTTACAGGTTATATTGGGAATCGACGATTCGATCGGAATATCAAACTTTGTCTAAGTGTTTTTCCGGATAACTGTAGAATATGTTAAAAAGTTTGACCGGATACAAATACCCAACTTTTCCCCTGCCGAAAAAATTCCAAGTGTTGGATTTTTCTGTGGTTAAAAGACGTTCGAAGTAGTGCAAGTAACGCAATGTTCCCTCTAGAAGACAACAAACCTTAACTCGATTATGTGACCGTCTTGAACTGCCCTTTGAACCTTCGGGTTTGGGGCAGTACGGCGTGCCACATGTGAGGCGTTGGCTTGACCCTTCTACGGCTGGACCGTTGGTACTGAGGCATGAAGTGAATGTCTTTGAACCTATTTCATGTGTTGATCGGTGTCGGGAAAACTTGGGTGTTCGAATGTTCGATCGGAAAGTTTGATATATTCTATTTATCCGGAAATGGATACAATAATTGGAATTCACAAATAGTTATGAGATAACTGGTAGAATGTTATAAATCTAGCGGTTTAGTTTCACAAGATATCGAAAAGAGTTTTCGATGATGGGACTAAAATGCGGGGTTTATAACTGTTAGGCATGTGATGTCTAAAAAAGTTACGGATTCCAATTGTTGTAGTTTTACACTTTCTTTTCTGTGACCGTAAGTGTAGTATGCAGATATCGCCGGTTTCGTTGCTATACGTCAACGAAAATTGGGGTATGCATACTTACTTACGTTGATGACATGTGATGTTATGTGTTGCTGGATATGTTATATTGGATCGTCGTGTTCGAATAGCCGGGGGTTTTTATGTCAGATGAGTGTTTTTCATTTTCATTCATGTAAAAACTTGTATGTAATATTCTTTTATTTGGGGCACTTCCAGGTAGCGGAAGTTGTCACCCTTTGTATATTATTTACTTTTCCGCATTAGGATAGACCCAAGGAGGGGAGCACAAGTAACCGGGTTCTGGGGTCCAGTGGGAGACCAACTCGAGGAGTCGAGTCCGGATCTCCTAACCCTAGGATTGGTAAGTTACTTGCCGCTCTCGTAGGGGTCTAGGGGTGTGGGATTGGCTATTCATCACGACCGTGGAATCCGTGTTTTATACTGGCTCGTATTGAAAACACGGACGTCCTAGTATATCCAATGTTTCATATATTTCTTCTGCTGCGATATCTGTGATGCGATCATGTGATGTTCTGTGATAAATACTGTATATAGTATATATGATATATTATAGGCGTTACTTATGTTTTGCACCCGCACTAGCCATGCCCTGCTCTGTCGTTAGTTACCTAACCTAACGGTGCACGAGGGGACATCTAGGCGAATGCGGATGGCATAAGTGTACGTCGTATTTATCTGTGATGTTTAGGTGACTTAAATGATGGGACTTCATTAATGTGATTAATGAAAGAAAAGAAACCTAAGATGTTGTAGAATCAAATTTTAAAATAAAACAGGTAGCTACAGTTCTTGCTTTGCATAGCGGTATATGTGATATGCCCTGCACCTTATTCGATGAGGAAAGGACCGAGATCCCTTCACCGGGAGTGACTCCTTTAGCAATAACTGGCAGATGCTACACACTCGGTTTGCTTTTGATTGCTTTTGAGTTTTTGCTTTGCACAGTGATATATATGATATATCCCGCACCTCATTCGACGAGGAAAGGGCCGACGATCCCTTCACCGGGAGTGACCCCTTAAGCAAAACTAGAAAAGCCTCAAAATCACTCCATTTCAAAACATCATTTGATTCTACAACGATATCAAGTTCATTACGCTCATGGTTTTCATAAAAACCTGGCGTAGCCCTCCGTCATTTCAGATGAGTAGTAGTTAGTATTCGTGCTATGTTTGTTGGCCTGCGTCAAGGCGTAGTGTGCGGTAGCTAACTAGTATTTATCTGCTTATGCATATGATGCAGATTGGATTAAGGTAGTCGTGCGACTTTGTTGGCCTGCGTCAAAGGTCGTATGGGTGGGTTTAATTCAATCAGGAAATGACGGGCTGAACTTGACTAGCGCACTATGGTTTGTTGGCCTGCGTCAAGGTCATAGGACGCTAGGGGCAAAATATTATCGGGAATTTCAAGTGTTGAAATTTGCAATGAGATTGCATACCTTCTATGAGATAGTTGGATCCCGATACCCGCTGCGAGTAAGAGTTACACCTGGGAGAGTTTTACACATTACAATTAGCCGATCAAGTAGGTGTCTAGAAAGGTGTTAACGAGGTTACGCTTCTGGGAAAACGAGGTTTACATTAATTAGGTTCGTGCGAAAGCACGGGGGACCTCCCTCAAAGTACCGACACTGGCCTGGCTGAAAGATTGGCGAACTTGTAGTGTGTAATTAATCCCGGCTAGTCTTTCCTTTTAGGGTTTGAAAGAAGATTTGATAAAAAGCAGTGGGAGCCATCCTGATTAGATAAGATAATAACCAATCTGATCTTGCACGAGCATACGCTAAAGTGTTTTCTTCTCTCTCTCTCCAGGTAGCGACCATTTCATGCCCTAATGAAGATAATAATATGGATGTATTGACCGAACCCGCATGTTATACTGTGCTGGGGAACGTTGGTTCCGTTCATTCTTATAAGAGTTATAGGAATGAACAGGATATAGGGGAATACCAGGATTCCCATGCCACCCGAATGAAGAAAGTACATGTTGATGCATTTTCTTCGGGTGTGTTCGTTACTGAGAACTGTTTCTCCATTTGCTCTACGTCCTGGGTATTAGATACCGGGTCAGGATCCCATATATGTAATCAGTTACATGGGCTTAGAAAAGGTAGAGAACTTGGAGAAGGTGATAAAGACATAAAAGTTAGAAATGGTGCAATTGTTGCAGCTAAGACTGTCGGGGAATATCACCTTGTATTACCAACTGGTGATACATTGGTTCTGAACGAATGCTATTACATGCCGAACCTGATATGCAACATTATATCGGTTTCTTTACTGAGTAAAGAGGGATATAATTTTGTATTACAGGACAATGTTATGAACATTTTCCGTGACCAAAAGTTGGTTGGATCAGGCACGTTATGAAATGGCATTTATGTTCTAAATCAATCAACAGTTCTGAGCATAACAAACACACACAAGAGGAAGAGTTCAGAACTGAACGAATCCTTCTTATGGTATTGTAGACTGGGTCACATCAATGTGACACGACTAGCTAAGTTGCATAAAGATGGATATTTAAATCCGTTTGAATTTTCATCTTATGACACTTTCCAGTCATGTCTCAAAGGAAAGATGACCAAAACTCCGTTTACGGGACACGGAGAAAGAGTTACCGAACTCTTGGGACTGATACATAGTGATGTATGCGGTCCCATGTCTACACATGCCAGGGATGGTTCTTCATACTTCATTACATTCACTGACGATCTCTCTAGGTTCGGGTATGTGTTCCTGATGAAACACAAATCAGAAGCTTTTGAGAAATTTAGGGAATATAAGCAAGAAGTTGAGAACCAAACCGGAAAAAGTATTAAAATCCTACGATCTGATCGAGGAGGAGAATACTTAAGCAATGAATTCCTGGACTTCCTAAAAGAGAATGGGATTCTCTCTCAGCTGACTCCTCCATATACACCACAGCACAACGGTGTATCAGAACGGAGGAACCGCACCCTATTAGATATGGTGCTCTCTATGATGAGCACAGCTGAGTTACCTATTTCCTTCTGAGGATATGCACTGGAAACAGCTGCAGACCTATTGAATATGGTTCCCACCAAAACCGTGCCGACCACTCCATATGAGATATGGAAAGGAAAGAGACCATGTCTTAATTATGTTAAGATATGGGGTTGTCCGGCCTATGTAAAAACGCAAAATCCGGACAAACTCGCTGCAAGGTCTATTCTGTGTAAGTTTATTGGATATCCCAAACATTCGCGAGGGTATATCTTCTACCACCCTGAAGAACAAAAAGTGTTTGTTTCTCGGCATGCCACCTTTTTAGAAAAGGAATTTCTTGAAAAAGAGATTAGTGGTCATGAGGTAGAACTGGAATAGGTTCCAGCTGCAGAAGCTACAACAGAAGATCTGGTGGAACCAGAGGATTCCGTAGTTCCTGATGAACCCCAGCCACTCCGCCGATCTAGTAGAGTTCGTCGCCAACCTGAGAGATACTATGGTTTTCTCATGGACGGTGGGAGCGAGGATTGCATCATGGAGGATGATGACCCAACTAGCTTCGAGCAGGCCATCACGAGTAGGGACTCAGTGAAATGGCTGGATGCTATGCGGTCCGAGATGGAATCCATGTACACCAACAAAGTATGGACTTTGGAAGTTGCTCCTGAAGGGGTAAAACCCATTGGGAGCAAGTGGATCTTCAAGAAGAAATTTGGTGTAGATGGGAAAGTGGAGACTTTCAAAGCTAGACTTGTAGCAAAGGGTTTTCGTCAAAGACCAGGTGTGGACTATGACGAAACCTTTTCTCCAGTGGCTATGCTTAAATCCATCCGGATCATGCTTGCCATCGCTGCTTATCATGATTACGAAATCTGGCAAATGGATGTTAAGACCGCCTTTCTAAATGGTGATTTAGAAGAGTGCGTGTACATGACTCAGCCAGAGGGCTTCGTAGACAGTGGGAGCAGCGGGAAGGTGTGCAAGCTGCTTAAATCCATTTATGGATTAAAGCAAGCATCGCGGAGTTGGAACATCTGCTTTGATGTTGTTATCAAAGAGTTTGATTTCGTCAAAAATCCAGATGAACCTTGTATCTACAAGAAGGTGGCAGAGAGTAAGGTTGTCTTCCTCGTATTGTATGTGGACGACATACTCTTGATAGGAAATGATATTCCTATGCTGCAATCGGTCAAGCTCTTCTTATCACAAAGATTCTCAATGAAAGATCTTGGTGATGCCTCCTGCATATTGGGAATTAGGATCTATAGAGATAGATCCAAACGGATTTTGGGATTGTCCCAATCCAGGTATATTGACACCATACTAAAGAGGTTTAGTATGGAAGAGTCCAAGCGTGGGAACTTGCCCACGATCTCTGGAGTCACTCTCTCCAAAGAGATGTCTCCCAAGACTGATTTGGAGAGAGCTCGCATGCAAGGGATACCCTATGCTTCGGCAGTAGGCTCTATCATGTTTGCGATGCTATGTACCAGACCCGATGTAGCATACTCACTAAGTATAGTGAGCAGGTATCAAGCTGATCCTGGAGAGAGTCACAGAACAGCTGTGAAGAGCATTCTCAAGTACTTGCGAAGGACTAGAGATATGTTCTTGGTGTATGGTAACGGAGAGCTCCAAGTGGAGTCCTTTACCGATTCGAGCTTCCAGAGTGATAAGGACGACTCTAAGTCGCAGTCGGGCTTTGTCTTTACCCTTTACGGAGGGGCGGTTAGCTGGAAGAGTTCCAAGCAGGAAACCGTGGCAAACTCGACGATGGAGGCTGAATACATCGCTGCCAACGATGCTGCTAAAGAAGCTGTCTGGATCAAGAAGTTCATTACTGAACTTGGAGTGGTTCCATCCATTGAGCGTCCAATACCTTTGTATTGTGATAACAATGGAGCGGTGGCTTTAGCCAAGGAACCCAGGTCCCATCAGCGATCCAGGCATATTCTGAGGCGGTATCACCTGATCCGGGAGATAGTTGATCGCCGGGAGATCGAGGTCAGGAGAGTTGACACGAAGAACAACACGGCGGATCCACTCACGAAGGCCATTCCCCAGATACAGTTTGAGAGACTCTTCGGGATGCTCGGTATGAGATACTACAGCAGCTGGCCCTAGTGCAAGTGGGAGATTGTTAGTTGTATGTATGCCCTAGAGGCCAGTATTGTACAGATTATGTATATTATATTGGATGCTTGGACATATATAGAGATGACTTTCTTGCTCGACATGATAGTATGCTATCTGGTTGCTCTTTATCTTAACATGTACACTAGTCTCTTTATACTGTCTTATAGTTACATGTTGGTAAAGCCCTTAGGATTTGTACTTGACTACCTGGACTATGATGCAGATCATACTAGTGGGGACATGGTAGTCCATAAGTACATCCTTCAAGGTCCCTTGTCGTGGGTGTATCGAGACGGGGCATCGATATACCAGAGTAGACTAGCGTATACGCTTCTCGACCCATGTGATGGGCGATGGATGATCCCATATCCATTGGTGTTTGACATCAGAGATGGTATACGGGTGCTCAGTGGAGACTGGGTACACTGGACGGACTCGCCGAGAACTCCCAGATGGTATTATACCTCACGTCAGATGGCAGTTCTCAGGTGACACTTGTACAGGTTAGTCTGTAGACCCGAGATCGTCATAGAGTCTTGTGTGATTCCTACTGTGCTTTGATCTCCACCTTACCACGTCCATGAGGGCGTGCAAAACGGTGGTCTTTGGGTACAGTCCCGAGTCACATGGAGGCAATGAGCGATAGGAGGGGTTTCGTCTCTCCCGGTATTGGGGGTAGATGTTGCGCAGTGCTCGATTGGCCGTAACAGGGAAGTCCCTGGCCAGGGCTGATCAGAG
Organism: Agapanthus africanus; assembly: GCA_030015575.1. Classification (NCBI taxonomy): domain Eukaryota; kingdom Viridiplantae; phylum Streptophyta; class Magnoliopsida; order Asparagales; family Amaryllidaceae; genus Agapanthus; species Agapanthus africanus. The sequence continues at coordinate 257,486,888 of JASDDO010000024.1, forward strand.
ATTTGCTGGTAAGTGTTACCAGTAGTTTCTCGACCCGTTACGAGCCTCACATCGGCACGATTTATCGGGTTATTGGGGTCTGACGTTTACCACCCCTAGACTTGATATGCGACGTATCAGACGAAGAGACCGGACTGTACGGTAAGTGTTACTGGTCGGATTCGCAGGAGTGTGAGCGGGCTAGCTCGTCGATCTTCTGATCGCTCAATACCCGGGTGGCCGTTATGTTTAGCAGACCGCTTGCGGCTTGTAGGTGCATGATATGATCATCATCTGCTACCGGCGTATTGACGAGTCTTTAGAGTCCTACACAGAGGTTTCCTGGTTCAAGCAAAACGAAATAGGAGTGCATATGAGATATGTGCGGGACCGAGAATAATGCGTGTATGTGATACCGTATTTGATTCTCGCGATTAATGTTTCGATTGGTTGTATATGATATAACCTAGTTATCGAATCGAAGATCGATTCGATAAGTCGATACATTGAATACTAGTCGGTTATGTGCGACATGACCGGATCATTGAATCAAGTGTTGATTTAATGATTTAATGTATAATTATATATTTGATATATTACTTTGCATTAACTAGTATTGGTTCACTTTAAACGGATTTTTCTCACTTGATTTACACATTGTATATGTGATATACTTTTGTGCACTTATATGTATCATGTTTGATGATGCATGTAATTTTGGCTTTGTGTAAAGAATGCAACCATGGTTATGAGAGTGGTTAGGGTTTAAGATTTATTCTATTATTATTAAATCCATTTATTATTTATTAAATGGATTTATGGAAACAAAAGGGTTTCATTTTATCATGAAGTGTGGTGAAGCTTCATGAAGCTTTTAGTAATGATGCCATTTTGTCTCCTTGCTGAAACCTAACCACTCCCACTAACCATGGTCAATTCTCTACACTTGACCATGGTTAGAAGATGATAAGAATTCATTTATTATTCATTTTAGAAATAACTTATCATAAGAATTCTATCATCTTCTTCTTCTTCTCAAAGTGAGAAACCTTGGTGCCATTAATGGCAACTTGTGATCTAGAGTGAGAAATCCAAATCTAAAGTGAACCCATCTCCTATTTCTTCATCCTCTACCTCTTGCCAAGTGGTTTTGGGTGTTTTCTTCACAAGTTTCACAAGTTTGTGAAGTCGGAGCTTGAACTAGTGCAACCTCGACGTAGATCGTCTTTGACACGAAGCCGATGACTTTGCTCGCCCGATTTTCCGATGAAGCCGACGAATGAGTCGAGGATTCATGATGGACAGCGAGAGCATGACCACGTGGAGCTAAGGAGGTGGAAATCCGGATCTATAAAGGTTGTAGCATCTAACCTATAGTTAAATAGTTAACTAGTTTTCCGTTTCGCATAAATATCTAGTAAACGATCCGTGTTAGGGTTTCTCGGCTTCCATAATTTTTGAAATTGGCATGGTTGATGCCTTGTGAGACTTCATTAGGATGCCTAGGAACCCTACAAATGCTACCGGTTATAAGGTGATACGGTGAAGTAGCGATTTCTAATATGTATGTGGCATGTCAATTACCGATGATGAGTGTATGAGCAGGCGAGTATGTGTACGTGCAATATGCGCATTATCGGTAATGGTGCGTGTGTCCTAGCAGACGAAATCATACAAAGATAAGGATAAGGAACGTAGTATTTATGTCGCAAATGAAAATAATACGAGCGTAAGAGAAAGAGGAAAGCATAAACGCAAACAGTATAAAATATGTTACTATATATGAGCCATACAGTTATAGTTTAAAATGGTACGAATCGTTGTTTTTGAAAATGGGGACTACGATGATTTTAAGGAAAATATACCATTTGAAAATCCATAGCGTCCTTTGAGATTGTCATTTAAAAGCGCATAACGATTCGTTAGTTTTGAAAATAGGTATGGTTCTAAATATATCCTAATATCTACTTATGTGATGTAAAATAATATTTTCTCGAGTCGATATATATATAAGTCGGCGATTCATCCTCATCATGTCATGTACGGTATAATCCATCGCATGATATCATTAAATCAATAGTACGGATCTATAGTCGTGTACATTATCATTTCATATCATCATATGTCATATCGTATCATGTCATGCCATTTCATATCATATCATATAACATTGCCTCATGTCATCATATCCAATCATATCGACTCGTCTCATCATAACATAACATATGCTCATCTCGTTATGTTGTATTGTAATTATCCTCAAATATATATATATATATATATATATATATATATATATATATATATAAGCGTATATACATATAGGTCAAGCCTAAGAAAACTAGAACTAAGGACATACCTTTCTAAGTATACTACTATTGCTTATAGTACATTTGAACCCTATTAGCTAGATATACATATCTAATATCTATATATATAACTATAAATCTAGTATCCTACTACTATGGTTGCGGGGGTACTATACGCCATTCACCCGACTTCCCCCATAGATATACATCTACTCGCCTACTATCCTCGCTCTAGCCGATCCCGACGGATGCCTTACCCTCCTTCGTCGTCTTGGAAGTCTACGCGCTCGTACCTACAAATCAAAGCATATCGTATCGCATCAAAATCAAATCCAAAAACCGACACGACACGCGAAGCACACATAAGTTAGAACCTATGGTCAACGCGCGCTAGAACAACAAAATACTATCTGACGTCGACGTACGAACGTCGAACGACCAAGTCATATCAAGAAATCCAAAATATCCAAGCTTCAAATATCGGAAAATATTGCCAAAATCAACTCAAAATGCTCCTAGATTTTTGCACAGGTAGTCTAGGATAAAACAAACAATACAGCGGCTAAGTTATAAGAAGTGTGAACTACAGACCAAACCACAACATCGAATTCAAAAATTCAACCGCCAGAATGTGCTACAGTAACTACCACCGGCGGTTGAATTTTGGAATTTGGATCTCGTTCTTCTGTGGTGGTCTCCTGGTGGTCTAACTAGGTCAATGTAATTGTTTGTTTATCTTGTAAAGACCCCAAGTTGCTCCATATTCCATTTGATCCTCAAAAACTCCACAAAACTGACATCAGAAAATTCTAAACTCAAGTTATCCAAGGATTTCTCCCCTAAAACACTCTCACTAATCACTAAGGAGCTTGTATATACTCACTAAACCTTTACTACATCACCATTACAAGTTTCACTCACTAAATCTTACTTTAGAAATTCTAAGTGTAGAAAACATGCACATATTAACTCTAAAATACTTTATAAGGTTAAGAAACTTAATAACCTCATCAAAAGTAGATGTTTTACCTTATGAAGCAATTGAAGAAGATTTCTAGATGGCCCAAAAGGTCAAAACCCATACTTGATCCCATTAAGAGGTTTATATTGAGGTTGTGAACAATTTTTCTGAAGGTTTAGTGAGGTTTTGATGGGGTTTTGGGGGTGGTGCAAGGTGGTAGTGAGGGTGGAAAAGGTTGAGGATGAAGAAGATGAAGGAGGTGGGGAAATGAGGAAAATGAGGAGATGAGAAATGAAGAAGGGTGCAAGCCATACCCCTCACACACTCTCTCTCACACCCATACATCAATTTAATATGGAAACCATGCTTCATATCTTTTCTTATCTTTTTCTTTTTCTTTTCTTTTTCTTTAAAAACACAACATAAAACCATATATTACAACAAAATGTGTCATGGCACTTTAAAATATGGTTAGCAAAACAAGCTTGGTTTAATGTAGAAATTAGTAAAACACTAATCAAGTTTAACATTAAACTTGTATGTAAATAATTTTATAATAATTTATAAAAAGCCCAAATCAATTAAATGCTTTCATAATGACAATTCATCTTAAATTCCAATTATTTTCCAAAAATATAGGTATATAATTATACCATTCTACTAAAACTCATTTCCATACTTATATAATATTCATAAAATTTATTATTTTATTATTTAAATTCCAAAAATAATATTTTTTATTTTCTGAAATGTTACTGTCTTCCCCTGTTAAATAAATTCGGTCCCCGAATTTAAATTTAAACTCCATAAATATTAAAACATTTCAGTAAATCAATCAAATCAATGGGGCTCCGAAATCGTAGATAAGCTAAACATATCACAGCGGAACGAGTGCGCATGAGAGCGGGTGCAAAAATCAATAATCAAACTCCCTCAAATGTCATGCAAATAATAGAAGTTATGATGCATATGCAAGTTTCGAAACCTACTGTTTAATTCAAGTATCATATGCTCAAGACTATAATACGTATATAATACGCATCCTTGTGAAATCGTCTAAATAACCAAATAAAAATGCATGCAAAATTCTTTTCAAATTGCCGTGTGACGCGTATATCACGGCACAAGTAGCGGACATTCATTTATGAATAAATAGATATATATCTATATATGTTTAGCTTAAGATATACGTCTCATCCCTTTTGAAAATAATTTAGAAGGGTTTTCTTTGTAAAATTTCATGTCACTCGTGGACACGTAGGAAAATAGTGAGACTATAGCTCTTTTTTGAAAACCTTTTCGATAAATGTCAATGCTTGCAAAAATACTCAGGTACTATTCTCAGACCCGTTCTGCTCTGCTACTATATAATATAGTATGTATACAATAAAAATATGATGCTCGAAAGAAGAAATCAACCTCAATATGCGCATATGGAAATACCACGTGCATCTGGTGCGCACGGAAATCAAAGTCAAATCCAAGTGCCACGAATGTGCACAAAAGCAAAAACTAAGTGCAACGGGTGTGCACTAAAATATCTGTCAAGTGCAACGGGTGTGCAAAACAACGATATCAAGTGTATCTAGAGTGCACGAAAATCTCAACCAAGTGCAACTAATATGCACGAAAAATCTCGATTAAGTGCATCTGGTGTGCATAAAATCACATCCAGTGCATCAAGTGTGTGTGAAAATCTAAATCAAGTGCGTCAGGTCCGCACAAAAGCATCTAGTGCAGTCGGGTGCATGAGAACGAATATCAAATGCACAAGGTGCATGAAAACATAAATCTAGTGCACTGGGGTGCACGAAAACGAATACCAAGTGTACAAGGTGCACGAAAATATAAATCTAATGAACTTGGGTGCACGAAAACGAATATCAAGTGCACAAGGTACATGAAAACATAAATCTGGTGTACTGGGGTGCATGAAAATAAATATCAAGTATGCTAGGTGTACGGAAACTCATCAATGCATGGAAAGCGCAAAGGAACAATATCGAGTGTATGAATTAAAATCAAATGTATACAACATGCATGAAATCAAAATCAAGTATATCGGAGTGCACGAAATCAAAATCGACCGTATCGAGATACAAGGAATCATAAATATGTGCAATAAGTGCACATAAATCGTTATCAAGTGCAATGGATATGCACAAAACCTAAATCAAATGTAATGGGTGTATAAAACATAAATCAAGTGCAACTACAGTGCATGAAAATATCAATCATGAAACTAAATCATCAAAACATAAAAGTCTAAAATGATATAAGCATGATACTCGGATCATTAAACACAAATAAAAAATAAATGACATTGAGATACACTTCTTTCAATGTCGAAAGGTGCCGGTGCACTCAAAACTGGCAGAGAAAGAATATCTACCTGCCTCCAGTCCATGGTCTGGCGTCCTCTGTCCCTGGGTCCTTGTTTTCTTTGTGGATCACCAATTCCACAATCTCTCGACTCGACGGCCCGGTTAGGAGTAATGACGGAAATAGTTCCGCTCTGACGCTTCTCTGGACATCTCCTGGCCAATTAACATGGCCACTCGTAATGTAGCACGTCAATGATGGCGGCCTCTGGCCCTCTGAGAGCATACCATACAACCGATCCTGGGTCTAAATCTTTATCGCTGAAGTACTCCAGAAAGAACCTGCCATTGTCTCCTCTAATATCATCTATGCTGGACTGTCCGGAAGTTGGCACACTTTACTTAATCTGTTTCTCGTTCTGGGATAGCTGCATTCTTATCACGACTTTCCTCTGGAAATGTGGCTGCATCCAATGCCTCTACATACATAGCAAATCTCTGACATCAACGAATAGGAACAACAACTCATTAAGATCTCGCATGAACCTCTAACTCCACTCTTCTTCATTATCGTCCTAATCGGAATCATATCTTGATGGCTGCATACTGCAATTCATCCCCGATTACAGTCAATCCGGAATCTCTTACAAGGACTCAAAGTTACGAATTCGGTATCTTCAATACTACGTGGAAGACCGCTGGACAATTATGTCCTCTGGAACTCGTTCAAGTCATCGGAGGGATACACTTTGCACATTCTCTCTTGACCGACTTACACCAGGTCTAAGCAAGACCCTTCGAACTAAAGTTAGCTAACTTAACTGACCTTGTATCAGGGAATCCTAATAAACGAATTATCCTCGTCACTTCATCCAAGAATGATTAGAGATATTCTGTCACATCCCTACCTGTAAACTCATGTGGTTTCAGCTTTCTAAACTCTGGAGGAGATATCTCGTCAATCTTAGCAACAGCTGGTTCATCTGTCTACACGGTAGAAAACACCACGATCTCTGGAGTTGGTTGTATGTCAACAGTCTTCACAATCTGGCTGGCCTCTAACAATGGCCTGATCATCTGGTGTAGATCTAGAACGTTTGTCTCAAACGAGAAATCCTAGCATAATCAATAAATCAATACGTTCTTTCGTCATCGGAAGAACATCATGGTCAGTCCTCGTCCCTGACGAGCTCGCTCTGACCGCATCTCTAGCCGCAGCTCTCTCAGCTCTTGTAGCCATGGTAATAGGAACCGCAAACAAACATCAATGAGGATAGATCATAAAAACGAATAGAATAATGGATCTCAAGAAATCTACATCCTAAGGTTACTTAAGTGGAGCAGCGTATCATAAGTATGTCGTGGAATATACGCACGGTACGTCACTCTACTTGAGTTACCTACTCCATCAACCAAGGTCAACCTACATAATGAAAGTTTGGGTCTAATACCCCCTCAGTCAAGTCTAAGTTCCGTAAGGTCAAGCCTACGTTCCAAAATATATATACCCTAAACTCCGCACAGTCAAACCTAGACTCGAACCAAGGTTAAACCTAACACTCTGATACCAAATTTTTCATGACCCGGAATTGGCACGTGAACGGCACTTGAATCACGTGAAGTCTATAGGACCTCACCGTAACCCAAGTAAGCCGAAAGCCCAGAAATCTAAATCTTTTTAGGAAAATAATGGAGGTGAAGTTTTGAAATAAAGGTATAATGAAATCAAGTTCTTCTTTAAAAGTATAAGTAATGTTATATGAAAATACAAGTGGGTTCTTCTTTAAAAGTATAAGTAATGTTATATGAAAATACAAGTGGGTTGTATACTGTAGTTGAAAACATGTTCGTCATTTGAAATTTGGGCAGCACCTCCTTTGTAAATTTTGATCCAAAACTAATACATAACAATAATATAGACATTCCCAAGCGGGAGCTAGCTCTTCGCCAATTGGCGGAATCACAACTACTCAAATTGTCACGCCCTGCTTCCCAGTGTACGGGGACGCGACGAGGTCCGCTATGTATATACTTAGAAGTACATACGCTAAGCGTATCTAAGCAATATAAAATAAATACACAAGAGACAAGGGATAATAAAAACAGCAACATTTATTTATTAACATTTTTTTGTACAATGCATGAAAAAGAAAATACAACTGAAATAAAAAGATGCCTAAACAGTGGCATAACAGGAATGAAAAGTATTGAATGGAAAGGTGTACAATGAAACTACAGTGCTGGGTCTTCGGCAAACTGCTCCAGGTCTTCTGTAGATGGCTCGATCTCTGCCGGGTCTAAACCACCTGACGACATTTAAAGAAGAAAGAAAGAGAATGTTGTCAGCGAACAGGTCGCTCGGTAAGTCCCAAAGATAAGAGGAGAAATAGAATAGACAGGGAGTAAGAGAGAGAGAGAGAGAGAGAGAGAGTAGCTTGTACAGTTGTATTATATTGTTTTAGTGTTAATGTTGTTGTTATCGTAAGATCAAGGGTGAATGTCAAGTAATCTCAAGAGTGTTCTCAAACCAAACAGGTTGTAATCTAGGGGTATGGAACCACGGGCCCAAATGATATGTTAGTAGCGGGACTTCGACCGTCGCCGAAGTATTCCAAACTCAACAGGCCACAGTCTAGGAGCATGGAAACACGGGCCCTCATGATTGCTTGCTTGTGTTAGTAGACATGGATTCATGATCTAGAGGGGCTCTTGAGATTATGTTGGATTCACGAATGAACTACCCCAATACCCCGTGTAGTTATGTTATTGATAGTACTATATTGCATTGTATTGTCTTGTAAATTGAATTGTGTAATTGGATGACTGACCAAAACCATGATATCAGTAAACGGATGTAACTGGATAATCATGTAAATGGAATAACTGGATAATGGATGTATATCCATGGTTTGATTCAGTCAAGTTGTATAGATTGAAAACTGGATTCACGGATTCATGTGTTCATATTGAATTGGAACATTATAGATTGTAGATTGTACTTGAATCATATTCAAGTCAGATAAATCAGACTCAAACCCGAGTCAGACAGTTAGAAGTGTAAATCGAAGTCCTATAATTGCTAGGGTCCCTAGGGTAATTTATAAAACTTGAGGGGTTTTTATGTAAAAACACTTTTATATATTTTTCAAAATACACCTCAAGTATTTATTACTCGTCTTTAGAGTTGTAATGAGGTTGGATTTTATATTGTGACATTTCTAGTGAAAATATCCTAGTTTTATAAATAAGGTATTTATCTATAATATTGATTTATTTGAAGTTCATGGTATTTTAATGTAAAATTTATTCTTGTGATTTTTAGAAAAAGGTGGAATATTTATATTATAATAAAATAGATATTTAAATGATCAATATACATATATTTATACAAAAATAATTTTAATAAATATTTTATATTCCAAAAATCTCATTATCTTAAGATGTCGTATTTTAAACCTTTCGAGACCGAATGCTCCTTGCGGAGGTCTGAAAACCTTTCGAGACCGAATGCTCCTTGCGGAGGTCTGAATCTCGCACTACTAAGCTCGAGAATGTGCGATAATCCACACCATCCCGAACGGATTCCCCAAAAATGGGTTGTAGCAGCGCTTTGCAAAGATTGTAAAATACTAATCCTTTAGAAAACGGTTTTATAAGGTAAAAGGTATTTATTTGCAAAAGTGTGAATTTTCCGTATTTTAGATTCTAGGGTTTCCTAAGTCAACTAGCCTATTTCTAAATGGTCTAAACGACAAGTCGTTAGATACCTCAAATCGCCTCTTCACTGCCAATTGTGGTCAGGTAAGTACAAATGAGGAAAGGAGGGATCCACTCACGAATCACCGTGAGACGGGCCTTTTAAAATTACCTTTCTCACTTGCCTAGCCTAGACATCACAAAGTCAGGTTTAGATAAATGATCGATGTCCACAACTTATCGTATTATTCCTAGAAAAAGGTATTTGTTTTAAAAGTGTGTCAAAGTTAAAACATTTAGAAATGGTTTTATTAAGAATATGGTATTTAAATGAAAGTATTGTTTTATCGTATTCTAAGTTTTGATGATATCGTTTAGGGTTGTATATGCGTGTGTGTGGAGGTAGGTAATTACCTCGTGCTCTACTTTAAATGTATAGTAAGGTTAATGGGGTTAAATGTGAAATCGAAACATTGTGGTATTTAAGTGAAAAATACGATAAATTGAAAAGGCTATCATTTCATGTGATGAAACTTGTTCAAATTATTTGTTAAATGTTTAATAGTCAACAATAAGATATTTAAGCATGATTGAATTGGTGAGAGGTGAAATTTTATAGAAAACCGAATCAGAAATCGGATTTGTTCCGATTCCGTTGGGTTTTGTAATTTCGTATTTTAGAGAATAAGAAAGAGAGATAGAATGGAACTTACGGGTTCGATTAAGCAAAGGAGTAAGAGAGGACTAAAGGGGTTGCCGAGGCGTTGCTTCATCGCCCGTTGTTCCTAAAAACGTCGGCGGAATTTCCGCCGGAATTTCGCCGGAGCTTAGCCGCGAACTTGTTTTCAAAGTACACAACTCTTGAGAAGATTTTGAGAGAGTGGGCTCAGGAATGTGAGTGAGAGGGTAGAGGGTAGGGGGTGTATTTATAGAGTTAGGCTAGGGTTAGGGTAGGTGAAGAGTTTAAATAAAAAAAATGTAAAAATATATTAAAATTCATTAAAATATTGAGTAAATGGGAATTTCAAAGGTTTTTGGAACCGATCTAAATAAACAGAGTATACAGGGGGTAGGGGAGGCCAAGAGTCAACTTTTTTATGTTGACGGCCGAGTCGGGCCGAGTCGGAGGTCAGGGAGGTGGGGGGTCGTCTGGTGTAGCCTCTGGTATATTTAGTTTTTCAGGTTTAGTTCAAAGTTTGGGAGTTATGGTGTGTGGACTGTTGGGCTTCCAAATAATTTAAAACAAAATAATATTAAAAATAATGTGGGGCATGAGATTTGAACTCTGGTGGCTTGGTTCAGCAGTGCAAGGTATTACCAATGAGCTACAAGCTCCTTCTTGTAATTAAATTGCTAATTAATTACTTAAGTCTTGTGCTCAGGCAATAAATACCCCTTTATGGATTTTTGAAATTTTTTTTTGTAAAAACTTGTATGGGAAATTTAGGGTTGTTACACAAATAAGAATATACGACGCCTAAGGCGAAGATCAATCATAGAAAAGAATAGAGAAAACCAAAACACTATCAAATCTAATATAGGAATATATACAAGTCTCGACTCGAAATACAAAGAATATACAAACCGGTCTCAAGGTCTACCAAATATATATAGTCTGGTTGATGGTGCTTTTAACTAGACACAAATGAATAATGAATATACAACGGTGGTTGCGCTCTGTACTGTAACCCATCTACCAATGCAAATCATCCAGGAAGGAGCAATGTGCCAGCAAACCGCTAATGAATACGAGCGGTCGATCCTGCAAGAAAACTGTGGCACAACAGGGGTGGGTTGCCAACTCGTGAGTAGAAGATACCATCAGGTGGAAATCGAAAGTATGACGATAACCTAGGTCATACAGTAATATAATAATATAATACCGTATGGTAATAAGGGTGATTGTGTATACATAGGTATAATAATAATAATATCATGCTTGTGGTAATAAATGATACTATGTCATCTGTCCTACATAAGCATATATATGTATCATCCAACGTGTGCCCATCAACGACACATTAAATCATCATAAAACCTGAGTGCCAAGCATCGACACTCGAAAATCATTATAAAACCCGTGTCCAGTATCGACACGTAAAATCTCATATCTCAGGCCCAGTCTTATCGGATCGGTCCTCATATCCATCTGTCTCATATCACTCCGGTCGGTATCTCCGGATATCCGCCGAGTCCAGTACTATCACCGATAGGTAGTGTTCCCCTGCCAGGCTCAACGTCTCTCCATACGATCTTCTTTCCCTGGGGTACCGTACCAGATCCACCATGTACCTGCAGACGGTGTCTCCTCTCGCCTCGAATCGGGTATACACATAACTCAGAACCGAGAAAACTCATTGTGGACGCCAAACATTATATCAAAATAAAACCACGTATTTTAAAATAAATCATAAGTTTTTAAAATATATCTGCGGATTCTCAAATCCAAAAATCTCATGCAAACCGAATCTCATAAGCATGAAATAATAATGAAACAATATGTAAAGGCACATAACAAATCTGTAATGCATAACCAGTGTGTTTATATGAGCGTAGTGTTTAACTAGGCAAGGAAATTCGATAACTGAACTAGTAAGTGTGGTACGGGTTTACTAAATAATAACTAAAATGCTACCAGTTATAAGGTGATACGGTGAAATAGCGATTTCTAATGTATACGTGGCATGTCAATTACCCATGATGAGTGTGTGAGTCGGCGAGTATGTGTACGTGCAACATACACATCATCAATAATGGTGCGTGTGTCCTAGCAAACGAAGTCATACAATGATAAGGACAAGGAACATAGTATGTATGTCTCAAATGAAAATAATACGAGCGTAACAGAAAGAGGAAAGTATAAATGCAAACAGTATAAAATATGTAACTATATATAAGCCATACAGTTATAGTTTAAAATAGTACGCATCGTTGTTTTTGAAAATGTGGGCTACGGTGTTTTTGAGTAAAAGATACCATTTGAAAATCCGTAGCGTCTCTTAAGGTTGTCATTTAAAAGTGCATAACGATTCATTAGTTTTGAAAATATATATGGTTCTAAATAGATCCTAATATCTACTTAAGTGATGTAAAACAATGTTTTCTCGAGTCGATATATATATAAGTCAGCGATTCATCCACATCATATCATGTACGGTATAATCTATTGTACGATATCATCAAATCAATAGTACGGATCTATAATCGTGTACATCATCATCTCATATCATCATATGTCTTATCGTATCATATCATGCCATTTCATATAATATCATATAATATCGCCTCATGTCATCATATCCAATCATATCGACTCGTATCATCATAACATATCATATCCTCATCTCGTTATGTTGTATCGTAATTATCCTCAAATTTATATATATATATATATATATATATATATATATATATATATATATATATGTCAAGCCTAAGAAAACTAGAAATAAGGACATACCTTTCTATGTATACTACTATTGCTTATAGTACAGTAGAACCCTATTAGCTAGATATACATATCTAATATCTCTATATATATAACTATAAATCTAGTATCCTAGTACTACGGTTGTGAGGGTGCTATACGCCATCCACCCGACTTACCCCATAGATATACATCTACTCACCTACTATCCTTACTCTAGCCGATCCCAACGGATGCCTTGCCCTCCTTCGTTGTCCCGGAAGTCCACGTGCTCATACCTACAAATCAAAGCATATCGTATCGCATCAAAATAAAATCCGAAAACTGACACGACACGCGGAGCGCACATAGGTTAGAACCTATAGTCAATACACGCTAGAACAACAAAATACTATCTGACGTCGATGTACGAACGTCGAACGACCAAGTCACATCAAGAAATCCAAAAAATCCAATTTTCAAATATTGGAAAAAATGCCAAAATCAACTCAAAATGCTCCTAGATTTTAGCACAGGTAGTCTAGGAAAAAACAAACAATACAGTGGATAAGTTAAAAGGAGTGTGAGCTATAAAAAAAACCACAACATCGAATTCAAAAATTCAACCGCCAGAATGTGCTACAGTAACTGCCACCGGCGGTTGAATTTTGGAATTTGGGTCTCGTTCTTCTGTGGTGGTCTCCTGGTAGTCTAATTAGGTCAATGTAATTGTTTGTTTATCCTGTAAAGACCCTAAGTTGCTCCAGATTCTATTTGATCCTCAAAAATTCCATAAAACTGACATCGAAAAATTCTAAACTCAAGTTATCCAAGAATTTTTCCATTAATACACTCTCACTTATCACTAAGGAGCTTGTATACACTCACTAAACCTTTACTACATCACCACTACAAGTTTCACTCACTAAATCTCACTTTAGAAATTCTAAGTGTAGAAAACATGCACATATTAACTCTAAAATACTTTATGAGGTTAAAAAACTTGATAACTTGATCAAAAGTGGATGTTTTACCTTATAAAGCAACTTAAGAAGATTCCTAGATGGCCCAAAAGGTCAAAACCCATACTTGATCCCACCAAGAGATTTATATTGAGGTTGTGAACATTTTTCTGAAGGTTTAGTGAGGTTTTGATGGGGTTTTGGGGGTGGTGCATGGTGGTAGTGAGGGTGGAGGAGGATGAGGATGAAAAAGATGAAGGAGGCGGGGAAATGAAAAAATGAGAAATGAAGAAGGGTGCAAGCCATACCCCTCACACATTCTCTCTCTCACCCATACATCAATTTAATATTGCAACCATACTTCGTATATTTTCTTTTTCTTTTCTTGTCTCTAATCTATTTTCTTTTTCTTTTCTTTAAAAACATAACATAAAACCATATATTACAACAAAATGTGTCATGGCACTTTACAATATGGTTAGCATAACAAGCTTGGTTTAATGTAGAAATTAGTGAAACACTAGTCAAGTTTAACATTAAACTTGTATGTAAATAATTATATAATAATTTATAAAAAGCCAAAATCAATTAAATGCTTTCATAATGATAATTCATCTTAAATTCCAATTATTTTCCAAAAATATAGGTATATAATTATACCATTCTACTAAAACTCATTTCCATACTTATAAAATATTCATAAATTTTATTATTTTATTATTTAAATTCCAAAAATAATATTTTCTATTTTCTGAAATGTTACACCCTCACTTGTCCTAAATGAGCACGACACGTTCTTATAGATTTGGTCTAGATATATTAACTCAACATAATGCGTATGCTTTTTGTGATTTGCGGGGTCTTAGAAAGGGTGATGAAATCCTCATCCAATCTGAATTGGAGTTATAGCCTCTTAATGTACGTATTTTTATATGCAAAGTGATAAAGAAACAAAATCTAAAACAACAAAAAATTTATTTGGCGGCGGCGCAATTTGTGCAAAGAATTCTACAGAAAATACAATTCAATGGAGTTTAGAGATTTTTTTGGACAAGGAGAAGAAGTTCAAAAAATTTGAGGCTCTGAATCGATAATACGGCCTCGAAACCGCCGCCGTCTCCTTGTATCTGACCGGGGATCCGCAGAGAAAATGTGGAGTTGGAGATTCAAACTTGTTCTGTACACTCCTCTCTTTCTTCTCTTTTGTATCTAAGCCTCTGTTTCTTAATTTGATCACTGTACTTGCTCCAGAGTTGCCTACACACTTGCACAAAAATTATCAAAAAATAACAAGATGGATTTTATTATATTTATTTATTTATTTATTATTTATTTATATATATATATATACAAAAATTAACCCGAATGACAAGAAAAAAATACGTTACCGTCTCTCCGGCAACGGCGCCATTTGATTGTTAAGAAAGACCGCGATATATTATGCGTTCTATTTGTTCTACTTACCGCAATCAAGTCGGTGTTGCTTGGTAGCTAGCCTGTTGAGTATGAGTCATCCACTGGGAGATGGTTCGTATTTTCGTTCTTGTTTTAGACGAGTTAATTAAAGAATGTATATGTTTGTTCAATTCTATCCTAAGTGTTTGTATTTTATGTTTAAAAGAACTTGTTAGGGTTAGGGTTGGTTAGTAGAGCTAAGAATTAGTCTCGTGCTTGTCTTTTGCCATTCTTGAAATGATGTCAAGATAATCGGAAGTAGCGGGGATTAGGAGAATATAGGAATGAGATTTGCAAGTTTAAGTAAGCTTTCCAACGCTAAATCCATTCCTAGTGTCCCTTGTACGTACGTTACATGCTCTTATTTCCAACCCTAGGCCTAACATAGACAACCAAGTCTCCAATCTGGTCACAACTAAATGTCACGTTGCAGTGCGCCTAAAGGAATCCTCGACCTAGGTCGCGGCTATATGTCACTTATAATGCGTTTAAGGGAGAGGGTTATGTTTATTTGGTCTAGGTTCACTTCAACTTATTTGGCGAAGAGATACACAAGGGATTTTTCTAACCCTTATACTAACCCTCCTTACCCTTAATAAGTGAGTAAATTATTCAGACATTAAAAGAAAAATAAAACAAGAAAGAAGATAAGAAAGAATGGAAAAATACAGCTTACAAAGATAGCAAGCTAACTACTTGGGCCCTCACCTCCACTAACACTTGAGCCTAGGAAACTTAAAACTTATGGTAGAGGTTAGTGGAGGTGCAGTGAGTGTCTCTTATCCTGGTAGTGATGGCAGCCTTGTCTAAAATGAGTTTAGAAGTCCCAAAACATGAACTTAGAATTGTCCGACATCGGATTTCGTTGAAATTATGGTGATCAATTGGAATCTGGGATGAATAGGAGACTCTGAAAATTTAGTTGCAAACACAGTAAAATGTACAGGCAAGTAGGAAGCCACCAAAGAAGCCCGAGATACCCAATCCAAATCCTGGCCGCCAAAATAATCTTTTTGGCTGCAAATTGTGGCCCAAGTAAGGAATTAGGGTTTGGTTCTTGGTCCATAACTCAATCATCTGATAACTAGGCCTATCCAATCTGCAGAATGTTCTAATTTCATCTTAGGTAGAATATGGGAGTGTTTTTCTAAGTTGCTGATTTTGTTTTGCGACTTTTGAGTATTTATATTTGAGTTTGATTCGGTCGTTTGACATTTGTACGTCAACGTCGGGGGTTGTTTGGTTGTTCTTACATGCGTGGACCATAAGTTCTAACCTATGCGCATTTCGTGTGCCGAATCGGTTTTCGCGTTTGATTTTGATTCCTTTACGATATGCATTAAATTGTAAGTATCTTCGCGTGGACTTCCAGGACAACGAAGGAGAGCAAGGCGTTCATCGACTTCGGATAGAGCGAGAATAGTTGGTGAGTGATGTATATCTATGGGGGAAGTCGGGTGAATGGCGTATAGCACCCCCGCAACCATAGTACTAGGAGATCAGAGATGTAATATGTATATAGATACATACGTTTATATACATACGACTATAACCATAAAGATAATTACGAGATGATATGATGAGATGAGAATGTGATGGAATAAAATGACAAGAGTCGATAGGTTTGATATAAGGATGCGATACGATATATATACATATGCTAAGATATGATATGAGATGATATATATATACATACATGAGAATATGAGATAATATGATGTAAGTGACCATAGATCTGTACTTTGATTTGATGATACCATACGATGGATTATACCGTATGCGATATTATGTACAGTACAATAGATCCATACTCTGATTTGATGATACCGTACGATGGATTATACTGTACATGCTATTATGTACAGGACGATAGATCCTTACTCTAATTTGATGATACCGTACGATGGATTATACCGTACGTGATATTATGTACAGGATGATAGATCCTTACTCTGATTTGATGATACCGTACGATGGATTATACCGTACGCGATATTATGTACAGGACAATAGATCCTTATTCTGATTTGATGATACCGTATAATGGATTATAACGTATGTGATATGATGAGCATGAATCGCCGACACATATATATCGACTCAAGGAATATTGATTAAGATCACTTAAATAGATATTAGGATATATATATTCGAAACCATACATATTTTCAAAACTAACGAATCTTATGCACTTTTAAATGACAACCTCAAGGGACGCTACGGATTTTCAAATGGTATCTTTTTCTCAAGAACACCGTATGCCCCCATTTTCAAAAATAATGATTCGTATTATTTAAGCTGTAATTGTATGGTTCATATGCAGTTACGTATTTTATATTGTTCGCGCTACGTTTCCCTGTGTTTATATTTATATGACTTCGTCTGCTAGGACACATGCACCATTATCGATGATACGCATGTTGCACATACATATACTCGCCGGCTCACATACTCATCATCGGTAATTGCCATGCCACGTACACATTAGAAACTGCTATATCGCTGTGTTGTTCCCTAATTTGTAGAATTACCGTCATTTGTTTAGTGCTCTTTATCGCACATGCTAGTTTAGATATTGCACTTTCGTATCTAGTTACACGATATGCTTATATGAAAACATCGGTTATACCTTACAGAACAGTTCTGTGCTTGCATTTACTGTTCCATCATAGTTACCTGATTATGAGATTCTGTTTTTATGAGATTGTTAGATTTGGGAACCGCAGTTATATTTTTAAAGTCTTATAATTGTTTTAAAAACGCGGTTTCTCTTGATAAGATATTTCGATGTCCACCATGAGTTTTCTCGGTTCTGAGTTATGTGTATACCCGATTTGAGGAGAGAGGAGGCACCGTCTGTGGGTACATGGTAGACCCGGGGCAAGAAAATCGTATAGAGAGACGTTGAGCCCGGCAGGGGAATACTATATACCGGTGATGGTATTGGACTTGGCAGATATCCAGAGGATACCGATCGGACCGATTGAGACAGATGGATATGAGAGCCAATCCGATGAGACGGCGTCTGGGATATATGGATTTACATGTCGATGCTGGACACGGGTTTTATGATATTTTTGAGTGTCGATGCTGGACATTCAGGTTTCATGATGATTTGATGTGTCGTTGATGAACACACGTTGGATGATACATGTATACATTTACGTATAACACTGATGACTTGGTACTATATACTGATACTGGAATGACTTTGTTATCGTTACATATATGTATACACAATCACCTTAGATACCACACAGTATTATTTTTATGTTACAGTATGATCTAGGAGATCGATATACATTCTATTTCTACCTGCTGATATTTTCTACTCACGAGTTGGCAACTTACCCCCGTTGTGCCATAGTTTTCTTGCAGGATCGACCGCTCGAATCAGTAGCGGCCTGTTGGCACACAACTATCTTCTGAATGATTTGCATTGGTAGGTGTGGTACACTTAGATCGTGACCACCTTTTGTATATATTATTTTCAGTTGTATCTAGTTAAAAGCTCTATCAACCAGACTATATATATTTGGTAGATCTAGACCCTATATTCTTTGAGACTTAAAGTGAGATGGGTGTATTGATCTTTATTTTGAGCTTGATGACGTCTTGGCTTCTTTATTTTCTTTCTGTGATTGATCTTCGTCTTGGGCGTCGTATATTTTATATTGCGTGTTTATGATTCTGCCAATTGGCGAAGAGCTAGCTCCCCCTTGGGGATACCTATATTATTGCTGTGGTGTATTGGTTTTGGATCAAAATTTACAAAAGAAGTGCTGCCCAAATTTCAAATGACGAAAATATTTTCAAGTATAGTATACAACTCACTTGCATTTTCATAAAACAGTACTTATACATGTAAAGAAGAACTTGATTACATTATACCTTTATTTCAAAACTTCACCTCCGTTATTTTTCCTCAAAAGGTTTAGATTTTTGGGCTTTCGGTTTACTTGGATTATGGTGAAGACCTATAGACTTCATGTGATTCATGTGCCGGTCACGTGCCAATTCCAGGTCGTGACACCCTAGAAAAATGGCCGCGAGACACCACATAATGGCCGCGGATCCGCTGCCCAAACCTATGTTTAGCCGCGGATCCACGGTCGTTTGGAAGAATTGGAGCCTCATTTTTTCTGTGCTTCCACATGTTTCTTTGTTCTTCTGTTTGACATGTTCAAAATTGCAAAATGGTTCCAAAATATTCTCAGATTTTTAATGGTCCAAAATGGCAACTCTTTTTGACTTTTGGCTTTTATCTCCCTCGAGCTCCGCGCACTTTGTTTCTTGTGCTGCCTCTCTCATGCTCTGTGCTTGTCTGAGACATGAATGACCGCTGTATTCGTCTTGTCTCTTAAACTGGTAGACAGCACCAGACGGATGTGGATGACCGGAACCCGGATTTTATCTGTTTTTGGCAGTAGTTATGAACTTTGTTATAATTGTGGAGATTGTACATGATTTGCGTTATTCTGGACTAAGAACCTATAACTTGTAATCATGTAGCAAGAACGGATCAAAAGAACCTACCTATATACAAACGAGCAGAATAATGGGCGGTATTAAATGTAATATTCTGGTGCAAAAGCCCTAAAACCAAATTCCTTATCAGAATATATCCCCCACTATTATTATTTGATTAATGATGATTAATGTGGCTTTAATGATTATTAATTCTTATTAATTATCATTAATTCTTATTAATTGAATTGTTTTTTTAAACCTAAATCTCTCTAATCCTAATCAACCCCTCTCTCATTTTCTTCTTCTTCTTCTTCTTTGCTTTCTTTTTGAAACCACCTCCATCTTCCTCGGATCCTCTCCCGCTCGACTCTCTCCCCACGACGCAGCCTTACTCCGATGATAAACTCCGAGATCTTTGTGCCTTACCTCCGGATCCTCGCCCTCGTATCCCTCACTTCCCTCCATGTTCTGCATCCCTCCATTTTCTGCACGACACTACTGACGATTCCCCGTAACCCACTGCCCTGCCTCCTCCGACGAGCCACCATCGCCAAACACCACCACCAGCTCCCATCTCAGCCTGCAACCGCACCACCACCAGCACCTCCTCATCACCACCACCTTTGACCTCCTCCTCCTTCACTCACTCCCGCAAAACCTATCACCGAGCCCCACTCCCTCCAGTGTCACAACACCACCGTGTTTCCACCATCACTACCTCAAGCCACCACCGGCTGACCCCCTGCAACTCCAACGAACCTTCCTCCAACACTGCAACCATCACAAGCTTCTTTCCTCCTCTCCTACACTCAATCTCCTTCTTCCTCCACCAAACCCAATGAACTCTTACTGCGACCATCACGAGTCTTGACCACTGCTGCCTTTCGCCCTTGACAACTCCGATGTGACCACCGTCGTTGTCACATCATCAAGCCAAGCTCGTCGTAGTCGCCTCGTCAATCCAAGCACCCCCATCTCACCGAGCTCACCTAGTTGCTGTTGCTACTGTCATATGTTGTTATCACCGCTGTCGTCTCGCTGTGGTAATTATCGTCTTCATCAGGCAAGTGAAACCCTCACTTTCTTTACATACTACAATCCTAGCATATAGAATCGATATACTCCAAATATGTTTAGGGTAATTGAATACACACACACACACATTTTAGTTGTATTTATATTCATAATTCCACATTGTAAATTATATTTGAATTTTGATTGCGGACCTTCGTTATTCGATCATATTGAAGAGAACACAAATTGAGTTTAATATCCAGTACTGATATCGTAAGGATTAATTATCGTTTCAATCAAATAGAATGAACTGACGCTTCGAATGTTACCCGTAGTTATAACCTATGTGTTCTTTACGTTACCCGAATGAAACCCTATTTAAAATGCCTATATTTTGTGATCAAAGAATCTATTTACTGATAATGAATATCATGAAGAAATTTGAGTTAAAAATATTGACGTTCAGATCATGAAATGACACTCCCAATTGGCGATGTTTGATCTGGAATTTGCCGTGCACATTGCATTATAAAATTCTTAGTTAATTGAATATAACTATAATGAAATATTCCAGGGCTCATATCGAAACTAAATAAATATCCTATAAACCTATATTAGTTATTTCTGTTCATTGACATGTTACGATATTGAAAATTGGATAGAAATATAGCTCTAGACAATAGTCCAGAGCAGTATTTTCTGTCGATGCTTGATTTGAAACACCTGTATGTCCCTGTACACATCTGATTATGTATGGAGACCCATATATTTTCATATATAATCGAGTTAGCTAACATATGGGGTTGTTTTCATTTAATTTAAGTGTCGTTTGATATTTTAAAAGTATTTTTAGTTGTCGACATGTCTGGTTGTTTTCTGCAGTGATAATTAACATGTAGTGACCTTGAACAGAACATAACTCCTTATATACAGCGGATATTACTGATCCTTATGTTGTATTGAAAACATAACTGACCAACCTATATTTAACTGAACTGTACCGACACCTAATTCCGGCACGCCCCGCTTCCCAAAGGACGGTAGCAGGAAACGTCACGAGGCCCATGACTTAATTATTCCAAGAAGGTCCTTTCTCGCAACAAATACACTAATTGTAAAGTAAGCAATATAATATTGACAAGAATAGACAAGTGATAATAAAATCTAACACTTTATATATTTACATTCACAACTTTATAAAGTTTACACTGATACAAGATAACTTAAAAGAAAGTGCAATGAAAGTGCCTGAATAGTGGCATACTGGAATGAAAAGAAATAACTGCTGAAAGACTAGTAGTCGGCTTATGCTTCAAACTGCGAGTAGTCCTCTAAAATTAGTTCCATCTCCTTAGTCTCTACATTATCCGACAAACAATCCAAAAAAGAAAGAAGATGGGCGGAATGCCCGTCAGCGAACTTTCGCTCGGTAAGTTCCCAAAAAGGATGGATGATGTATATAAATGAAAAGTAAGGTGTAAGGTGATATAGTATGGATGGAATGAAACATGGCAATTTTAAAAGAAACTAAGTAAGCTTGGAAATGTAACATGAGTATAGCAAACAAGTATAGCATGGTTGTATAGTGAACGTATCGTGAATATGAAATATACTGTAAATGTGTCCTACAGAGATCACTGAAGGTAATCTAACTAACGTGAGTTTAAGTGTAAATATCAATCAATCTCAAGAGTATTCTCAAACTCAATAGTGGGGCCCCAGAAGCAAGGAAACACATGCTTGAGTAGTGAGTTCATGATATACTGTTTCAGCCCGATACCACAGCGACGTTATTGTACCGTTTCATCCCGGTACCACAGCAACGTTATTATAGTAATGGGACTCAAGAGATTCCGTTGAATTCATACTCAAACTACCCCCAGCACCCCATGTATTATTAATGATACTGCTCCTGCCAAAAAATTTTGCTCAAAGTTTGTTATTCCCTTTATAAAAATTGAAGGCAGCCCCCATATGTTAAACACGTGATCACTCACATGCAAAGCATGTAAGTAGCGGTTTCGGATAAATTTAAATCCTATGACAGCCCCCCACATGGAAAGTATGCGAATACCTGCTGCAGTTAGAATTAAATTCTATAGCAGCGCCCGCGTGTTAAACACGTAAGCACTTACATGCAAAGCATGTGAGTACTGGCTTCAGATAGGATTAAATCCTATGATAGCCATCACGTGTTAAATAAGTGAGCACCCACATGTTAAACACGTGAGTTCGCTTGTCGCATTCTTGTGGCAGCGCTCACATGCAAAGCACGTTAGCGTCGCTGCCATATATGTATATGGCAGCGCTCACGTGATAGTATGCAAGCGCCCCAATTTTAAATGCTCTAGTCTGATAGATTTAAATTCTATATGATAAAATTAAATTCTATTTGGGAAATATTTTCCTTGATCTATCTAAAATAAGTAAGATCTTTCTCTAACAGAGGATCTTTAGATTTAAAATCCAATGGTGATAAAAATATCACCAATTAAACCATCTGATAGAATTAAATTATATGTGGGAAATATTTCCCTTATTTTTCTAAAATAAGAAAGATCTTCTCTGTTAAAAAAAATTAAATTCTATGGTTAGGAAAATATCTTCCTAACAAGATATTCATATGATAGAATTAAATTCTATGTTAGGAAAATATTTTCCTGATCTTGTTAAACGAACAAGATATTCATATGATAGAATTAAATTCTAGGTGGGAAATATTTACCTGATCTTTCTAAAATAAGAAAGATCTCTATTAAACAGAGAGCCTTTGAATTAAAAACTCAACGGTGAATAAAATTTACCGGTTAATCTTTAAGATTAATTTGATTGATAATGAAACCAATCATGTTCTCTTAATGAGAGATTTTCTCAAAACAGATTGATTTTTCTCTTCTTCTATAAATAGGAGTAAAGAGATTAAATCTCGAAGGAAGGAGACCCCTCCATATGCTTCTGTAAAAAAATACAGAAGGCTCTCCAAAACGTTCGGCAACAAAAAATTTAATTCTCAATAAAAAAATCTTCCTCTTCTCAATCCATAGGTAAAAAAATCACATAGATAAAAATATCTTCACTTTACCCATCATATCATATCTACGGGTTTAACTCTTCACAAGAACTCAGTTCTTCCTCTCGATCTAAGATCCACAAAACAGATCTCCTACAAAGAGAATTTAATTCTCGTAAGGAAGATCTTGTTCTTGAGAATTAAAGATTTAGGAGAGAACAAGATTGAAAAAAGAACATAGAAGAACATGAAGAAGATGGAGCCCATACTCCAGAAACTTAGTTCCCCTATGACAAGAATTTAGTTCTTAAAGAACCTGATCCCAAATCCTTAAAATATTGATCTTGGTGATTGTTAACGGTCAAAATACCATTAACAGAAGTTTAACTTTTTTTAAAAGATGAACAGAGATTAAATCTCTATGAAAGATGTGTGTCACATGATATCCACGTAAGCACAGATGGTAAGATGACCATGCAAGTGTGCGTCTCACGTCAAACGCACATGAGTGCTAGATGAATGAGTGCTTAGCGCTACTCACGTGAAGATCACATGAGCGCACATGAAGATCATGCGTGAAGATCACGTGAGCACACATGACGGCAGTGCTTCACGTGATATCAACGTGACCACTTGAGACGCTCAGCATCTCATGTGATGTCTACGTGAGCACTGCACGTATGAGTGCTTAGCACTACAGAAGCCCAAACTGGCTAAGTCACTGAAGTTTATACTTTTTGAGCTCATATGCTCACGCTTTTAAGTTTATCTTAATCTAAAACAAGATTAATAATCATCAATCATATTTCCAAGCTGATCTTAATACGATATATGACTAATGATCGTTCATCCAAGCTGATCTTAGTCGGATATATAACTAAGGATTTTTCATCTATGATGATCTTAGTCCCATATACGACTAACGATCTTTCATCGATCTTTCATCTATTTGATCTTATTCTCATATAAAACTAATGATGAACCACCCAAATTGATCTTAATCCAATATACGACTAATGATCTTTATCATGGTCTCATATAATACTAACGATCCTTAATTCTGACATGATCTTTTCCATTATATATGGGATTTGGTTCAGGAGTATATCTTTCCACACCTTTGATATGCGTCGTTGAAATTCCTCAACGTCTTCAGAGAGGTGGCGGGTCCCAACAACCAACAATTCCTCGTCCTAACTTGATGAAAGATATGAAATTTTATCAAGACAGGGAATGTTATAATCCTCATATTGATACACCCCATATTTATGCACTTTCATATTAATGTGCACACCTCATATTGACACGCATCCCATATAGATGTGAATTTCATATTGAGCTCCGGCTTTATACATATATGTTTATGTATATTTTTGAGGAAAATATAAATACTTTCAAATTAGATCGCAGCCCAATATTGGGTGCATCCCATGTCACCATAGTTCACTTCACCACGTAAAATATACATGTGCGTACAAGATGAAAGATGAACCGAAACATTCTTAAACTAATACTTCATCCCGAACACGGGAATGTTGGACCGAAATGTCCCTAAACTAATATTAGAACGCAATGTCCTTAAACTAATATATATTTGGCACTACGGCTGGTCTCCATATTGACCCCCATACACAATCCACAGGCACAAACAAGCCATATTCTATCCATGTCTCCCATGAACCGTGATGTCCTTAAAGTAATAATTTTTGCCCTGCAGACTGTCTCCATATTGACTGTCGTATACTTTCCATGGGCTATTCATATATGATCTAATGATCAGCTGAGCCCATATGCTCACTGTTCCTAAGTCGATCATAGCCCGACGACTAACGATCCTTAAATCAAACCCATATATCCCATGAACTGATGGACCTCATTTATATGAGATCTGCGTCCTAAGTTCAAAACCAAAAATCTAATATATGGATTTGGACTAATCCGCACTCTACGGGTATGACAAGATTAGTCTACATATACAATCCAAGGGCAACCTCATATAAAACAAACATAATAGGACACGAAGTGATCTGTCGGAGTAGGTGAAAGTTGTTATCCCAACGCAATAATGTAATTAACTACAGGGGCTTGCGCCTATAGAGAAGACTGTCTTCATAATCAAAAACCCCTCACAAATAAGAGGGAATCTGATAAGTCACGCTACATCGGCTGCATCTATCCAAATCTCCGATATACGGTGCCATAAATCAACTTGGCATATTTAGAGAGGTGGATGGATATGTTCAAATAGCATCTGCCCTAAATTCAGGTGAAACGCCATCTCAGTCCAGTCTTCGGCAGTAAACAAATTCTAGCACGCCCGGTGGGACCTTTTTCTCTTTCCACTCCAAACTTCGTGTGTCGTGATTTTTGCGAACAAAAATCGCTGTATATATATGTTTGTGGTTGTCCTTGGGTGATGGGTGATCGCACGCTTTTGGCGTGTCGGATGTTCAAAGTTCTAAAGTTATAACCGCTATCAGGACGGTGTCGCTATGCAGCTAGCCGGTTGAGCACGGGTCGATCCACAGGAAGATGGTTGTATGTCCGTTCGAGTTTTAGACGAGTCAATAAAGAATGTGTATATGTATGTCCAGATCTAACCTATGTGTTTTATATGCAAGTATAAAGTTGTTAAGAAAAAGATACGAAAGTGCAAGCTAAAGAAATCCGCACTCAAAACCTTTGAGCCGAGTATTGACCAATTGAAGCTAGAGCAATCGGCAACAATGTGGATTAGGGGATTTAAGCACGGTATTCGTGGAATACGGTTTATTGACCCTTATCCTTCCGTTCTTGTCTCTTTCTTTCGCCTCCGGCCAAACCGAACGCAACCGGTCGCGGTTAGGAATCACCGTTACCTTGGTAGGGTAGGGTGCCTAACGGAGCGCTTGCGTAACGTTTGGGCGGAATTCAAAGGAAAATAACGGGAAAAGGAAATGAGCAAAGAAACATTAACTTACAATATTGTATTTATTCTTAACAACAACATATTAACAACCATTCACAAAACAAACCAAAAAGAGAGAACAAAAGAACAAAGAAAAGAAAAGATTACAGGTAAGTAAGTGCATGGAATTTAAAGTGCAAGAAAGTAAAGTAAAGAAATAAATTGCATGAATGTAAAAGAGCAAGAAAGAAAAGTGCAAGAAAGAAAATATTAAGAAAGAGATCTAGGAACCATGGAACAAGTTACACACCATGGGTTTAATAACCCAAACTTATACTTGCAAGCTCAATTAAAAGGTTGCAAGATCAAGAGAGAGCTAAAAACCCAAGGCAAAATGAAGCACAAAAGAGACTTTATTCTTTTCAAAATGATACAACCCTTGAGATCAAATACCAACCCTTAAACCTTCAAGCTTAATGAAGAGGTTGAAAGATCAAGAGAAAGCAAGTATCTCAAGGGGAAGCTAAGTAAAAGAATGATACAAAATAACCCTCATCTTCATTTCATCATCCACTCAAAAAGCTCTCACTACAATTTTCATGGAGGAAAGAATGAAGAAGAAGAAGAAGCTAAACTAAATCCTAACAAAAAGTGGGCATAAGAATTGATCCCTTACAATGGCTCAGAACCGGGGTATTTATAGGAGGAGAGTTGAAACCCTAGGGCAATATTCTGGCCCCAAATGAAATAACAAAGTTACCCCCAAAATTTGGTCAGATGATGACACAAAATCGTGGCGGATCCACCGCGTAAACCCACATTTGGCGGCGGTTCCACCGCGCTTTTGTGGAATTGTGGTCTCGAATTTTCTGGGTTTCCTTGTGTTGCCATATTATGTTGTTCTACATGTACCAAATTGTAAATTTCTTCCACAATTGTTTCAAATCTGCAACGGTCCAAAATGGCATCAAAAATAATACTTTTGGCCTTTTCTCCCTCGAGCTCCGCGCACCCATTGATTCTTGTGCTGCCCCCCTCGTGCTCTGTGCTTGTCCGAGACACGAATGACCACTGTCATATGTTTTGTCTCTGGAATCGGTACGCGGCACTGGACGAATACGGATGACCGGAACCCGGCTTTTATCTGCTGTCAACAGATATTTTGTATTTTAGCGTAATAGTGGAGATTTTGTATCAATTGTGTTATTTTGGACTAGGAACCTGTAGCCTGTAAATATGTAGCAAACACGGATTAAAAGCACCTACCTATAAACAAACGAGCGTAAGAATGGGCGATATTAAATGCAATATTCTGGTATGAACAATGGGATACTGAAGCTGGTGTTTCGTCTCTATGTAGAATGACGTTTGCTTCCACTCATCTCAACTCAGGCTTTGTCGCATCTAGTGGTGTCAAATATGGGTCACTTGCAGCCTCCGTTTTCTTCATCCTAGCTTTTCAAGAAATAAACGGGCTTTTATTTAAGTCGATACTCCCACCTCCTACCCTCGGTGCCTCAACGCCGAAGGAGGAAGCCCAGAAGAAGTCTGTCTTCCATAGGCTGGCCCTCAAAGCTTCAGCTCCACCGACGGCATCGGTCTTTATACGACTGGCTCCTGCCGAGGATCAAGGTCGACACAAAAGGCATAATATTCACAATCTCAATGAAAACAGGGGCAAGCTTAGCAAATTCCTGAGACTAATGAAGCTCCGGTCGCAAGACATAATCTACGTCTATATCGGCGTCATATAAGACAAGCTGGGGGCAGATCTCTATCTGGGCTTGCTCCAACTCCAATGGTGAATACTGCCGTTCTAACCGGGAACAGTTTCGAATTGCTGCGAGGGGTCAAAAAAAATTCCCCCACCGCAGTACTGAAGAAGTCTCCGCATCCCGTGGAGATCCAACAAGAGCAGAAAACAATTCGCTCCCCAAAAGGACTTTCCTTGTCTATATTTAAGGTTTGGAAAGAGGTGAAGAACTCCGTCGTCCTCTGCGGCTCTTCCTCTAAGAGTCAGCCAAACTCTGACAATTCTCCTTCCAAATACAAAGGGCTCATCCCAAGACGGTTCCTGTTATGAAGGTTCCTCCCAAAACAGCTTCTCATAAAATAGAAAGGCCAGATAAAGCTCAAGCGCCCGAAGCAAAATCCAGAGGCCAAAGTTCAAAATGACCCCAGCCTGGGGGCATGGTAGTTCACACAATCTATATGGTGAGCTCCAAAAATGAAAGTCAAGCCTCTACTAGTCATGGACCACATAGTCAGTCTCCGAAAAAAGCTCAACTGCAACGTGAAAAGTTGCAAAAGATACTTGCTCAGGTGGCAGCACTCGCTAGTCTAGTGCCTAAGGAACATCCTAAGGACGCACGTGAAGAAAGAGTAAGAAAGGAGTCGGATATTGATTGCCGAGAGCACGCTCTCAAGAAAAAGAACGAAGAAGCGGCAAAAATGTCCACTAAAATGAACCAGATAGCCCTCTTGATCCAGAATATGGCTGAAATGATGGTCCATTCAGAATCACTGGCAGATGAACCGTCGATAGTCGCTCTTAAAGGAAAGGGTGGCATTTTAAATTCTCGGCAAGCCTCATCAACGGCTAAGGAGGAAATGATCCCAAAATCAAAGATGGACGCATATATCGCTCAGCAAGTCAAAGCTCACTATGCCAGTGAAGCTGTGTCTAGTACGATTTATTACATTTTAATACAGCTCATTTCCTATCATTTTGTCAATAAATAGTTCTATTAATCTATGTCTACTCATTAGTACAGAATACAGGTACACAGGAAAAAACAGTGGAGATGATACACAACATGAACGAAAACGACGGTTTTTTGCTGGAAATGCAAACAGGACAGAATACATAACAAGTCAAATGAGTTTGCATCAAATAAAGTGGTGTATAAATAATTCATTCTTTTTGTGGTCCAACATGATACATGTGTGAACATAGCACACAAATAATGCATGACATGATACACAAGTGGCATAGCTCATGATTTGGAAAGTTTGGATGTGATGGGCAAATGGGCACACATTTGGGACAGCCATGACTTTGTGAATCATGACTTGTGCAAGTTGCACAAGTAGATCACAAGATAAAGTCTTGATATGAAGTATGAAAAGGAAATATTGCCCTCATCTCTGTTTTCAAATTCGTATGAGCAATCCAGTTTGATTTAGAGAATATAAACATATCTAAAAATCATTATTTCATGTCAGGAGAACACACAAGAAATTTGGTAGCCTAACTCCAAAAATCGACCGCGGAACCGCTACTTTTTGTGAAGGATGGCGGCGAAAGCGCGGCCATTTTGGCGCCAAACATTTCCGTGTTTCAGGAGTATTCTTGTAACTTCATATTACTTTAGAAAATACCACTAGAATTTCATTTCAAAGCCTATAAATACAGCAGTTCAGAACAGAAAAAGGTGCCATTCTTTTGTCTACATTTTTGTACAAGTGTGAGTTTAGTTTGAGAGGAGAGTTGTGTGGAGCTCAAGCCATGGTTTCTTCTTCTTCCCTCTTGGAGCTTTTATTTGAGAGCTCCATTGAGGAGGTTGAACAAGTAACCTAATAATGTATCTAGTAAGACTAGTTTTTCTTTTTCTTACTTTTAATTGCCTCTTGTTCTTAACCTTGTTGATGTTTTTATTTCTTTTTATTATGATGCTTGCGTAATCGTATGGTTGTGGGGATGGTTAGGGTGGTGATGAAAGGCAAAACTTTCCTCCATCCTCTTGTAATTGTTCTTGTGCTTCATATTTGATTGTAATTTTAAGATTGTAATTTGATTGTTGGTTGATAGGTTATTTTTCTTTCAATAGTTACAAATAACCTCTAGTATATAACCTATTTTCTCAACACTTTCATTTTGCAATGTTAAGATTAAAATTAAGTTTTAGTGTTAGGTTTGCTAAGTAATTTAGATAGGGTATGTTGCTTTTTGTTTCTTGATACACTTCATTAAGTAAATATCCTATACTATCACCCAAAACACTTAGCAAATTTAAAACCAAACACTTTTCTTCTTATTTGCCATTTTTTGTTATTGATGTGGTTTGCCTTGTGATCCTTAGCGATGTGTTTCGATACGACATGCTTGGACATGCAAACGGTAAGTGAGAACGTAACGATTTGGTTCATTCCTAGCATTGCAAGTTCGCTGTTTTGATGGTTTACATTTCGCCACCGCTTTGATAAACCATTCTTCATTTCGGATTCTAACAAAAGGAGGGACACACATGATCGAGTAGGCGTCGAAGACCTCGCCACTAATCGTCTACCCGAACCGGATCCACGGCCATTTTCTTAACCTTGTTCTATATTTTCGTATTTGCTAATTTTTGTGACAAAACTCAATTCTTTCTCCTTGAACCTTTAACAACAATTTTTAATCACCAATTCCCTGTGGATCGACCCGTACGTGCCGGCTCGCTACAACACGCAATGCACTTGCGGCATATAAATTTTAAAACGAGACTGAGCTCGCGTGCGCACTATTTCTAAAACCTTTTCTTTCAAAATCATAAAAGCACGCGCTGGTGAAGTCCTAACAAGCTGCAAATAGGTCGATCAAGACTGGTTGACCGTATCTGGCAGGGTACGATCAAGTACAGTACCCGCCAGAATACATACTTTTGACGTTCTACATGTACAAAGGAACCGGGAATTCGCTCCAGCATATCGTGCATTTTAAATCCATGTGCGGCAACACTGGAGGAAATTATATATTGCTCCTCTGATAGTTCGTCAGCAGTCTAGCAGGAACTGCGTTCGAATAGTATGTGTGGAACTCCCAAATGAATCTGTGAAGACCTTCAACAAGATGGAGATGCTCTTCTGTCAAAGATTCCGCAGTGCGAATAAACGCACTACCATAACGGCGTTGGTCAATGAAAGAGTTAGACCGAACGAGACTTGGGTTCAATATGTTACCCGATAGAGAAATCTCTGATCTAAATGCGAACAGCGCATCGACGAAGTTATAGCCATGGGAATGTTCATAGCTACCCTTCACAAAAATTCAAAAGCATTCCTATATATGGCCTTCTTCAAGCCGATCACCTTCCAAGAGCTCATAGATAAACTGGCTCGGTTGGATCAGATGGGTCGAGACCCTTTCTCTTCCGATGAAGATATATAAAAAGCGGAGGCAAGGCGGCATTTGTCACCAATGCTCAACAAAAAAAGAGCGGCTTTGAAGCAACCTATCGCCAAAATAGTGATAGTGCGGGTCCTACCTTTGAAGAGATAGGGATGCGAATACTCGCTCTCCGAAATATGCGCAGGGGGTATCTTTCTCACTGGCGGAGGAACCTCTATGTGAGATGGTCCTTTCTTCGAAGAACAAAAAGGATATTAAGGGACCTACAAGCGGGTCCTGCAATCAAGCGGAATAGCCCGCTTGAACCAGAAATCATGGAAAGAATATAGAAGCCATGTCCCACTCCTAAAATGGATGATGAGGGGAAAAGCACCCAAGTCAAGTTCATTCTTCCAAGGAGGAAGAAGACTCGGCATAAAAAGTGACATGATATCTCATTCCTTTGTATATGAAGAACATGCTCCGTCGGCGTCAGAAAGCGACATTGATGAGCAGGGGCCAGGTGCCATGTAAAGTGCTCGGTATTTTCCGCAAAAACAACCCGATTGGTACGATGATAAATGAAGCTGTCAAAGAGGGTGAAAATAGCCTAAAGAGTGAAGTCGACACTCATACAACGGTCAGGCAGTAGCGTCTAAGCAAGTAAATGTTGGAAGGGATGAGTTATGTAACTCCTCGACCGAATGATAAATGTTGGACCGAAATGTCCCTAAAATATCATTTTGCTCCAAACATGGAGATGTTGGACCGAAACATCCCTAAACTAGTATTTCTCTTCGAACAAGAAGATGTTGGACCGAAACATCCCTAAACTAGCATATCGTCCTGAACATAGAGATGTTGGACCGAAATATCCCTAAACTAGCGCGTCTCCCCCAACATAGCGATAATGGACCGCAATGTTCCAAAAGTAATATGCTCTCTATGATTGACATTACAATTGATGTCCCACAGGAAAAGATTGCAGCTCAAGTCCTACCGGCTACACAGCTACTCCAGCGATGAAGCCATCCCCAAGTCCTATCGGCAAATAGATGGGTCATCCGCGGAGAAACTACATTCGAGAGTTCCATCGTTCGAAAAAAACGGTATGTCCACAAGCATAATAGGTACGGATGAAAACCCGAAAGGGCGCCGTGAGTAAAAACAGCGGGACTGTCTGCGAGTTTGTGAAAACCCAAAAGGACACAATCTCATAAAAAATTATGTACACTTGCAGGGTCCTCTTGACCTTGTTAAGGAGAAAATACCTGCGTGAAATCCTTACGACTTACAAAGGAGAAACACACTTAGGAATTCATACGATTCCTGAGAAGAAAATGCACTTATGAGATCACTTATGAGAAAATGCACTCATGAAATCACTCATGACTCGTAAGGAGAATATACCACCTATAAGACCCTCACGACTCGTAAGGAGAATATACCCCCTATGAGACCTTCGCGCCTTATAGAATTCAAAAGTATTAGGTTACAGGGATCTAAACTTGTTCTTAAGCCGTCATATCCCGCAAGTTGCCCTACAAGTAGTTCGATATTGAATCTTGTATACAATCCACGGGTACGGACAAAGTATGTTCCAACCGAGATCCACCAATGGTGAGAAATATCACCATATAGCGAACGACACTTGTAAGTTCTCTCGACTTACAAGAAGAAAATACTCTTGTAAGTTCCTTATGACTTACAAGAGAAAACACACTTAGGAATCCCCATGATTCCTAAGGAGAAAATACACCTACGAGATCCTTTCGACTCGTAGGAAGAAATACCTTTATGAGACCTTTATGGCTCATAAAGTCAAAAGGCCTTAGTTGGCGAAGACCTAAACCTATCTTTTGAGCCATATCTGTTCAAATCAACAAAGGTAAATGATGAGTCACTCATAGAAATATTCCTGTTGTAGCGATATTGATGACAAAACAGGTATCAAACCCCAAATCCTCCAAATGCATGTGATGATTTTCTCCTGGCAATATTCCAGTTGTAGCGATACTGATGCTAAAGCTGGTATTAGATTCCAAGTTCCGGACTCGCAATAAAAATCAGCGAGTCACAAAAAAATATGTATATGAAATATCCGAAATAAATATGCATATGAAATAGCCAAAATGATGGGGCAACTTGCAATAAAAATCAGCGAGTCACAAAAATAATATGCATATGAAATAGCCAAAATGATGGGGCAACTCGCAATAAAATCAGTAAGAAAAAAAATATGCATAAGAAATAGCCGAAATGATTGGGTAACACGTAATAAAAAGCTGCGAGTAAAAATAAAAAAATAACCAAAATGATTGGGCACCGTGAATAAATAGACGAAATGATTAGGCAGTGGCGACTTTCACGATATAAAAAGCTGAAATGATAGAGTAGTCGTGGATAAAAAAATGTAAAAAATAAAAAATTTCTGCCCTACAATCATGTCAATACTAACTCTTGTATACAATCCATAGGCACAAACAGATAAAAATGAGCAATGTGCTCTACTGAATGCTACCAAGTAAAGAACGCTTCAACAAAGATTCGAGTATCAGAGGCGCCATATAAGCTCAAAGACTACCGAGAGCTACTTCGTCCCCCGAAAGATTTAGTAGCAGTTTCTCAAGAAAATCAAAAGCGGAGTAATGGAAAAATTCTAGCTCTAGCTCGACCTTCCTTCTCATTCCAGCAAGATGCAGATGCAATGTCAACAAAGGAAAAAAAGAGCAAATCAAAGATAGAGTAAATGCATGTTCCTAACTCCAAGTCTCGATGGCAATATATGCAGCCTAAAGACTAATTCGACGCCCCTCTTACCCCAGCAGAGTATAGACGTGGTGTCAACAAAGCTCTAAGAAGCCAAAGAAAAAGTGGAGTGACGGCAAAATCCTAACTCTATATCTCGATGGCAACATCTACAACCAAAAGATCATCTCGGCATTTCTCCTCATGCCAAAATGATGCGGACACAACGTCAATAGTAACCAAAGGGTCAGATCAAAGTAGAGCAATGGCATATTCCTAGCTCCAGATCTCGATGGCAACATCTAAAATCTAGAGATCATTTCGGCATTCTTTCTCATTCTAGCAGAGTGCAGATGCGACGTCAATATGGACCAAAGGTTCAAATCAAAGCAGAGTGATGGCATATTCCTATATCCGGATCTCAATGGCGATATATACGGCCTAGAGGTCATATGGATGTCTAACTTACTTCAGCAAAGAATCGGCACTACATCATCAAAGAAAAAGCAAAGTGACGGCATATTCCTAGCTTCGGGTCTTGATAGAAAGCCTAAAAACCATTGGATGTCTCCCACCCCAGAAGGGTACGGTTATGACTCATCGAGGCTCCAAATCGAATCTAATCTCAAGTAAAGCGCCACGGAAATATCTAACATTGGATCTTCTAATGTTAATGTGAATATTCCAACCTAAGAAAACTACTTGAAGACGTCTTGTCCAGCTTCAGAAAGGATCAGAGACACGACAGACGCAGGGCTACTCGAGTAGCAACCTAAGGGACTGTATGTCGAGAATATATCAGCCAAAGCGACGGTACGATGGACTTAACCCAGCACGACAAACTTAACAGACTCCTATATATCGAAAGGAGTTATCTATATTTCACGTTAGGATACACCTTCGAGATCCTCTCGACTCGTAGGGAGAAACATCTTTATGAGACCCTCACACCTCATAAAGTTGCAATGCCTTAGGCGGCGAGAATATCAACCTATTTTCTAAGCCACTGTTGCCCTACAAGGAAGTCAAGACTGACTCTTGTATACTATCCATGGGCCACATTCGACAAAGTTGCATCTAATGAGGAGAAGAAGCCACTTACGGGTTCTCTCGACTCGTAAGGGAAAAATACTCTTCTGAGATCCTTATGACTGTTAAGAGAAAACACCCTTAGGATTCCTCAAGACTTCTAAAGAGAAACTATACCTATGAGATCCTCTCGACTCATAGGGAGAAACATCTTTATGAAACCTTCAAGGCTCATAAAGTTGAAAAGTCTTAGGCGACAGATCTAAATCTGTTTCCTAAGCCATCGCTGTCCTACAAGGAAGTCAAGACCGACTCTTGTATACTATCCACGGGCCACATTCGTCAAAATTGCATGCCAATGAAGTGAAGAAGCCACTTATGGGTCCTCATGACTCGTAAGGAAAAAATACCCAAGTGATACGACTCACGGAGGCGATGGACACTTAGGAATCCTCATGGTTTCTAGGAAGAATATACACCTATGAGATCCTCATGACTCATAGGGGAAAAACCTTCTTGAGACCCTTACGACTCATGAAGATGGACAAAATCATAGGCGACAGAGACTTAAACCGGTCTCCTGAGCCATCAATTCTATGGTGATGTATGACTTTGAACTACTTAACCCACGTGCATACCTACGTGGGCAAAATAGTGGGAGGAATTTGTTCCCACCAAAAATTTTGGCTCAAAGCTTATCGTTTCCTTTATAAAAATAGAGGGAAGCCCCCACGTGTTAAACACGTGATCACTCACATACAAAGCATGTGAGTAGCGATTTCAAATAGATTTAAATCATATGACAGCCCCCACATGCAAAGCACATAAGAACTCACGTGCAAAGCACACGGGTACATACTGCAGTTAGGATTAAATCCTATAACAGTGCCTACGTGTTAAACACATGAGCACTTACATGCAAAGCATGTGAGTACCGACTTCAGATAGGATTAAATCCTCTGATATCCCTCACGTGTTAAACATGTGGGTTCTCTTTCCGCATTCTTATGGCAGCGCTCACATGAAAAGCACGTGAGCGCCGCTGCCATATATGTATATGACACGTGAGCGCCCTAATTTTAAACGCTCTCATATGATAGAATTAAATTCTATGCGATAGAATTAAATTCTATTTGGGAAATATTTTCCTTGATCTTTCTAAAATTAGAAAGATCTTTCTTTAACAGAGAATCTTTGGATTTAAAATCCAATGGTGATAAAATATCATCAATTAAACCATCTGATAGAATTAAATTCTATGTGGGAAATATTTCCCTTATTTTTCTAAAATAAGAAAGATTTTTTCTGTTAAAAAGAATTAAATTCTATGGTTAGGAAAATATCTTCCTAACAAGATATACATATGATAGAATTAAATTCTATGTTAGTAAAATATTTTCCTAATCTTGATAAACAAACAAGATATTCATATGATAGAATTAAATTCTATATGGGAAATATTTTCCTGATCTTTCTAAAATAAAAGATCTTCTCTGTTAAACAGAGAGCATTTGGATTAAAAATCCAACGGTGAATAAAATTTACCGGTTGATCTTTAAGATCAATTTGATTGATAATGAAATCAATCATGGTCTCTTAATGAGAGATTTTCTCAAAACAGATTGATTTTTCTCTTCTCCTGTAAATAGGAGCAAAGAGATCAAATCTCGAAAGAAGGAGACCCCCAGCAACAGAGAATTTAATTCTCAATAAAAAAGAAGATCATCCTCCACTCAAACTCTAGGTAAAGAAAACACAGAGATAAAAATATCTCCACTTTACCCATCATATCATATCTAAGGA
Source organism: Agapanthus africanus (assembly GCA_030015575.1). Lineage (NCBI taxonomy): Eukaryota > Viridiplantae > Streptophyta > Magnoliopsida > Asparagales > Amaryllidaceae > Agapanthus > Agapanthus africanus. The sequence goes on from JASDDO010000024.1 coordinate 257,524,027, forward strand.
TGTAATCCTTTACAAGAACTCGGTTGTTCCATAGGATCTGAGATCCACAAAACAGATCTCCCATAAAGAGAATTTAATTCTTGTAGGAAAGATCTTGTTTTTGAGAATTAAAGATTTAGGAGAGAACATGGTTGAAAAAAGAATATAGAAGAACATGAAGAAGATGGAGTCCATACTCCAGGAACTTAGTTCCCCCATGACAAGAACTTAGTTCTTAAAGAATCTGATCCCAGATCCTCAAAATATTGATCTTGATGATTGTTAACGGTCATAATATCATTAATAGAAGTTTAACTTCTTTAAAAAAATATGAACAGAGATTAAATCTCTAAAGAAAATGTGTGTCACGTGATATCCATGTGTGCACAGATAGTAAGATGATCATGCAAGTGCACGTCTCAAGTGAAACGTATGTGAGTGCTAGATGAATGAGTGCTTAACACTACTCACGTGAAGATCATGTGAGTGTGCATAAATACAATGCCTCACGTGAGCGCTCATGAAGGCAATGGTTCATGTGATGTCAACGTGACCACTTGAGACACTCAGTATCTCACGTGATGTCCACGTGAGCGCTGCACATACGAGTGCTTAGCACTACTGAAGCCCAATCTTAGCCCAAATTGGCTAAGTTACTGAACTTTATACTTTTTGAGCCCATATGCTTACAATGTTGTTTAATGATCATCAATCATGTTTTCAAGCTAATCTTAGTCGAATATATGACTAATGATCGTTCATCCAAGTTGATCTTAGTCAGATATATGACTAATGATCCTTCATCCAAACTGATCTTGGTTGGATATAGACTAAAGATCTTTCATCTAGGATGATCTTAATCCCATATACGACTAACGATCTTTCATCGATCTTTCATCCATTTGATCTTAGTCTCATATATGACTAATGATCGACCACCCAAATTGATCTTAGTCTAATATATGACTAATGATCTTTATCTTAGTCTCATATAAGACTAACGATCCTCAGTTCTGACATGATCTTTTCCCTAATATATAGAACTTGGTTCAAGGGTATATCTTTCTACATCTTTGATATATGTCGTTATAATTCCTCAACATCTTCAGAGATGTGGCGGGACCTAAAAACAAACAACCCCTCATCCCAACTTGATGAAAGATATGAAATTTCATCAAGATATGGAATGTCCTGATCCTCATATTGATACACCCCCTATTTATGCACTTCCATATTGATGTGCACACCTCATATTGACACGCATCCTATATAGATGTGAATCTCATATTGAGATTCGGCTTTATACATATATGTATATGTATATCATTGAGGAAAATATAAATGCCTTCAAATTGGATCGCACCCTAATATTAGGCGCATTCCATGCTACCATCGTTCACTTCGCCACGTAGAATATACACGTGCACACAAGATGAAAGATGGATCGAAACGTCCTTAAACTAATACTTCGTCCCGAACACGGGAATGTTGGACCAAAATGTCCCTAAACTAATATCGTACCGCAACATCCCTATACTAATATATGTTTGGCCCTACGGCTGGTTTCCATATTGACCCCCGTATACAATCCACGGGCACAAACAAGCCATATTCCATCCATATCTCCCATGGACCGCGATGTCCTTAAACTAATATGTTTTTCCCTGTGGATTGTCTCTATATTGACTACCGTATACTATCCATAGCCTATTCATATATTATCAAATGATCAGTTGAGCCCATATGCTCACTGTTCCTAAGTCAATCTTAGTCCGATATAAAACTAACGATCCTTAGATCAAAACCATACATCCCATGAGCTGATGGACCTTATTTATATGAGATCTACATCCTAAGTTCAAAACCCCAAATTTAATATACGGATTTAGACTAATCCGCGCTCTATGGGCATGACAAGATTAGTCTCTGTATACAATCCAATGACAACCTCATATAAAACAAGCATAACATGACACGAAGTGATATGTCTGGAGCAAGTGAAATTTTAAATTCCGATATGCAACTAATGATCCTTAGAGCAAGTGAAATAGAATATACCGCAATCAAGACAGTGTCGCTTGGTAGCTAGTCGGTTGAGTACGGGTCGGTCCACAGGGAAAACGTGTTCTTTTCTTATTATTCTAACGAGTCAATTCCTATTTGTGGTAGGTTTTGATTTTTATAAAAACTAAGATTGAGTTTGATTTGGATTAAAACCTTGCTAGGGTTAGGATTAGGTTAGTTTGGAAAGTTAATTCTACTCACCGCTTTCTTTGCCCTAATTAAGAACATAGGTGTTAGGGTAATAATTAACAAAGGGGATTAGCACGACAAGGAAGAAACTTTGTTTCTTCCTTTTAGTCCATGTCCGTCCTTTCTTAATTCTTAGACCTAACCTTTATCTAAATCAACCACAACCGGTCTAACTAGGGAATCACCGCTATCTCGTATGATAGGGTGCCGTAGTAAGTGGTGGGTGTTTGATTTAGATAGAGTCCTAATTTAAAATATTAAACGGGGTAAGAAAGGAGTGAGAGATTTCCATCTGTCAAACCTACCCAATCCTAACCCTAACAAGTGAGGAACTACTTACTCATTAGGGTATTAACAATGGAATTCATTTTTTAATTCTCTTTTTAATTACCTAATTAACGTGCAGATAATAAAAGACAGATATGAAAATTGCGGAAATTAAATTGCAGATAAGAAAAATTCAAGATAAAAAAAACTTACTTTTTATTGACACCTCTTGACAATTACAATTAAAGAAAAATTTAATCTAGAATTAAAAAGAGGCATCCCCAAAAAGAGCTGTAGGCTTTCCTATTTATAGATAGGAGAAACCCTAGGATTTACATATGATCCACATCTGAAATTACAATATTACCTTAAGAAATCCGGGTCAATGCACCGACTCCCATCGACATGCACCGACACGTGCTCTGCACGGCCGCGGATCCGCGGCCAGAAGCCTTGTTTGGCCGCGGTTCCGCGGCCGTTTGATGGGTTCTTGGGTTCAGTCCTTCTGTGATACTTCAAGTTGCTTTTTTCTCTTGTTTTCTTCATTTGGTTCTTCAGACTCTTTCTACTTTCTTCCAGATTTCCAACAGTGCAGAATTTGTGGACTTTTATCGTTAGCTTAGTGTTGAAGTCTTGAATCTTCGTGCTGCCCTCGTACTTTATGCAATCGAACTGTTCATTGATCTTCATTTGTTCCTTAAACTGTAGGCGGCATCATACAGATTCATCTATTTATTGGTCGTAGTCTCACATTGTAGCGTCTTTTCTTGAATTTTCACTGTATTGTTTTAAGAACCTGTAACCTGCAACTATTTAGCAGACATGGATCAAAAGCACCTATTTATTTGCAATATGATTAAGAATGGGGAATATAATAATGCAAAATTCTGATATGAACAAATACCCCTAAACTTATCTTTTGCTCGTCCCGAGCAAAGCCATTTTATTCTCGAAAAAAACTAATCTCACTTTCGCAGGGAATCGCGATTGCACTGAGCTCGTGCAACAAGCCGTTAAATCTCTAGGTGTCCCTAGTAGGAGGAGTGTTGTCTCCTGAGGGTTTTCAATGGATACTACCCATAAAATCCGATCAATTTGGCCTATTAACTTTCATTCTTCAATTCGGTGTTCTAGCAAGAAATTCTATTATCTTTAACTTAGAAATCATCAACCCGTATTTTTCACACTCACTTATCATTTAACTTAAGATCGTATATGTTTTGCAAATTTATTTAACTTTCAGCATCTTTTGAATTTTCCTTCTAAGGTTCCATCTCAACTTAGGAATTTTTATCATCTCTACTGAAAATATAAGTCATATTTTTCATTCCTATCTCTCATCCAAACCCAATCATATATCCCTACGTGTGTGTATGTATCACCCCTACACTTGGAAATTCAATTCAAGCTATCATACTCTTGTCCATTGTCCAAATTACTTTTAGTTGGTGAATTTTAGATGAAATTGCTCACACATCCTTCATGCGACCGTTAATACTTCTTGAGGTACTAACGACCGATTACAAAATGTGTTTGCGCATTAAGGCGTAATTCCTCGTCTAGTAATACCTAAGGCTTTAGCAGTGACTCCCAAACCAGTTGGTCTAAGGCACTAGGTGATAAAGCACCCTCGCTATGTATTTTTATTTTACGCAGCCTTAAGTAATTACAAAATCAGTGTTCATTTTTTTTATATCTCTTTATTCACACTTATACTTTTATTCAATTTTTTTATACTAAGGATTTTAGACAAGAGCACTTCAAGGTATCCTCTACTATCCCAAGTTTTAAGGTGCGTGTATGTGCGAGTTGTAGGGTATATACTTTCAGAATTTAGACTTAAGGTTCGATATTATTTTTCAGACTTACACTTCAATAAAAATTTCAATACTCTTCCCTTATTTTGACTTAGCCCAAGGACTGAACTCAAAATTTGCCCATCTCTAAATAAACTATAAGGACATATATTTTCTACCGTTAAACTTTAAGAAAGGTTATTTTTAGGGTTTTTAATTTACTAAGTTTAGGATCTAGTTTTTCCTAAGTAGTTAACCTTCTTGTCAAACTTAAGTCAAATATGGCCAAAATTGAATTTTTCAATTTTTATAATTTTAAAAAAAATTCAATTTTTTATTTGATTTTATATAAAAAAAATTTAATTTTTTTAATTTTTTTTATAAAGATGCAATGCAGAAATAAACATGCAAAAGAAAAAAAAGAAAAATATATACAAAAATTAAAATATGCAATGCAATGATAACTATTTACAAACCACCTCCTCCCCAAAACTTACCAAAAGCAGTGCCCTCACTGTTCAGGCCCTCGGCGTCCCCTTGAACGTGAACGGGAACGTTCCTCTCGCGCTAGCAGCGTAGATACGCCATGTTCAATCTCAGTCACCCGGTGATCCAAGTTGGTCACCATCCCTACCAAATTATCAATCCCCCTAATGGCTCTTCTAAGAAGACCGTAGGGTGTTTTTCGTCACCCCATTGAGATGGGAATACGCGCGCGCTTGTCAGGCGCATTATAAATTCCTCCTGCCTAGGGTAGGCCGGGGTTTAATGATTGTGGGGGTCCGAATCTCCGGCAGCCGCGGACTAAGCTGCCGTTAATTACCCCTCGCCTTTGGAGCGAGGGAACGTCCGATTGACGGGTTAAACTTATCATGCGAACTCAATGTGTAGTATTGTGTTTTGAAGGGGTTTTGGATATATCGGGGGCCCGGCAGAGTTTTTACGGGGGTCCCGCTACCCGGATAGCGGGCTGGGGGTCAAGGGGCTAGCTGCCCCCTTGCGGAGTGCGGGGCAGCGCCCCGTTAGAAATTTTTTTCTAACAGAGACAGTGTCATGGAGTATGTGTGTGTGTACATATGTATACATATGTATACATATATATATATATATATATATGTATGTATGTATGTATATAAAAAGGGGGGAAAGGCATCCAAAGGATGCGTGGGGCCAGTGCCAACGCTTTGAGCGCAAGAGCGCTTGCGCTTTGAGCGCTAGTGCACCACGTGTCAGCATGTGGGCGCTCGGGCGCTAGCGCTTTGGGTGCTAGCGCTCTGAGCGCAAGAGCACTAGCGCACTGAGCGCTAGCGTGCCACATGTCCGCACGTGGGCGCTCGGACGCTAGAGCTTTGGGCACTAGCGCTCTGAGCGTAAAAACACTAGCGCACTGAGCACTAGCGTGCCACGTGTCAGCACGTGGGCGCTCGGGCGCTAGCGCTTTAGGTGCTAGCGCTCTGAGCATAAGAGCACTAGCGCGCCATGTGTCAACACGTGGGCGCTTGAGCGCTAGCGCGCCACGTATCAGCACGTGGGCGCTCAGGCGCTAGAACGCTAGCGCACCACGTGTCAGCACGTGGGTGCTCGAGCAGCAAAAGGGACTTGGTCCCTGCAATGGGAGTTGTACTCCCAGAAAGGAGCACTTATTTTTCTGTATGTATATATATATATATATGAGGAGTTGAACTCCTAAGATGTTTTGAAGCTGATGAAGGGCTTCTCCCCTTTAGCCCTAGTTCTTCCCTAAAGTGGGGTTTCTGGAGATGGGTCTCCTTCTTCTTCCTTCGTTGGCCGGATCTTGAAGATCAAGAGATGTGAGATCTAAAAATCTCTCCTTTCTGAGATCTGATGGCAGATCTGAGTTCCCCTTTGTGGGTTTTGTAGTGAAAAACTATTTAGTTTTGGAAAAGAAAGAGTAAAACTCTTTATTTAATTCAAAAGAAATGAGAAGGTTTAGAACCTTGGAGATGGAGCAGGAGGCACAAAGAACCCTAGTTTTTTGGGGGAATGAAAATTGTATTCGATATTTTCATCATGTTGCCTTTTATAGGCTTAGATATTTGCATATAGCCCCTTGGGCATTACAAAATGGCATTTTGCCCATCTCATGGCTCATGTGCCATTTCTTTTTGCACATAAGCCATGGGCTTACAAAAATTTGGCTTTATGCCATAAAAAAATACTTCAAAATTATTTTTTACATGATTTGCATGGAGAGGCCGGCCGCTTCATGTTCCGGCTCGACTCGGGCATGGGCCCACTTGATCTGGGCTTAGGCTCACCTGGCTTGAGATTGACCTTGACTTTGACTTGGTCAACCGGGGTGCAATTTTCGACCCCAACAAAGTGCCCCCATCAATAAATGCATACCATATATGTGGGTCGTGTGCATGAAATTGATGGATCTTCTTTCATGTGGAGGCGACTTGCTTTGGTTCCCACTTTTTGGGATGCACTGCCCTTTTTACGACATGGACGGTCGACGCTTGACGCGTCTCCGAAACGGAGTGTCCGTGGTAGACGTTTCCCTGACCCGGAGTGATCTAGTTCCTGCTTTGTAGGATGCCTGCACTGCCTTTTTTGCGACATGGACGGTCGACGCTCTGATCCGGAGCGATTTGGTTCCCGATTTATGGGAAACCTGCACTGCCTATTTTGCGACATGGACGGTCGATGCTCTGATCCGGAGCGATTTGGTTCCCAATTTGTAGGAATCCCGTACTGCCCTTTTTACGACATGGACGGTCAACGCTTGATGCGTCTCTGAGACAGAGTGTCCGTGGTAGACGTTTCCCTGGCCCGGAGTGATCTGGTTCCTGCTTTGTAGGAAGCCTGCACTGCCCTTTTTGCGATATGGACGGTCGAAGCTCTGATCCGGAGCGATTTGGTTCCCAATTTGTGGGAAGCCTGCACTGCCCTTTTTGCGACATGGACGGTCGACGCTCTGATCCGGAGCGATTTGGTTCCCGACTTGTGGGAAGCCTGCACTGCCCGTTTTATGACATGGACGGTCGACGCTCTGATCCGGAGCGATTTGGTTCTCGATTTGTAGGAATCCCGTACTGCCCTTTTTGCGACATGGACGGTCGACGCTTGACGCGTCTCCGAGACGGAGTGTCCGTGGTAGACGTTTCCCTGGCCCAGAGTGATCTGGTTCCTGCTTTGTAGGAAGCCTGCATTGCCCTTTTTGCGACATGGATGGTCGACGCTCTGATCCGGAGCGATTTGGTTCCCGATTTGTGGGAATCCTGCACTGCCCTTTTTGCGATATGGACGGTCGACGCTCTGATCCGGAGCGATTTTGTTCCCGATTTGTGGGAAGCCTGCACTGCCCATTTTGCAACATGGACGATCGACGCTCTGACCCGTAGCGATTTGGTTCCCGATTTGTGGGAAGCCTGCACTGCCCGTTTTGCGACATGGACGGTCGACGCTCTGATCCGGAGCGATTTGGTTCCCGATTTGTGAGAAGCCTGCACTGCCCGTTTTGCGACATGGACGGTCGACGCTCTGATCCGAAGCGATTTAGTTCCTGATTTGTGGGAAGCCTGCACTGCCCGTTTTACGACATGGACGGTCGACGCTTGACGCATCTCCGAGACGGAGTGTCCGTAGTAAACTTTTCCCTGGCCCAGAGTGATCTGGTTCCTGCTTTGTAGGAAGCATGCACTGCCCTTTTTACGACATGGACAGTCGACACTTGACGCGTCTCCGAGACGGAGTGTCCGTGGTAGACGTTTCCCTAGCCCGGAGTGATCGGGTTCTTGCTTTGTAGGAAGCCTGCACTGCCCTTTTTGCGACATGGACGGTCGAAGCTCTGATCCGGAGTGATTTGGTTCCTGATTTGTGGGAAGCCTGCACTGCCCGTTTTGCGACAAGGACGGCCGGCGCTCTGACCTGGAGCGATTTGGTTCCTGATTTGTGGGAAGCCTGCACTGCCCGTTTTGCGACATGGACGGTCGACGCTCTGATCCGGAGCGATTTGGTTCCCGATTTATGGGAAGCCTGCACTGCCCGTTTTGCGACATGGATGGTCGACGCTCTGATCCGGAGCGATTTGGTTCCCGATTTGTGGGAAGCCTGCACTGCCCGTTTTGCGATATAGACGGTCGACGCTTGACGCGTCTCCGAGACGGAGTGTCCGTAGTAGACTTTTCCCTGGCCCAGAGTGATCTGGTTCCTGCTTTGTAGGAAGCATGCACTGCCCTTTTTACGACATGGACGGTCGACACTTGACGCGTCTCCGAGACGGAGTTTCCGTGGCAGACATTTCCCTGGCCCGGAGTGATCTGGTTCCTGCTTTGTAGGAAGCCTGCACTGCCCTTTTTGCGACATGGACGGTCGAAGCTCTTATCTGGAGCGATTTGGTTCCCGATTTGTGGGAATCCTGCACTGCCCTTTTTGCGACATGGACGGTCGACGCTCTGATCCGGAGCGATTTGGTTCCCGACTTGTGGGAAGCCTGCACTGCCCGTTTTGCGACATGGACGGTCGACGCTCTGATCCGGAGCGATTTGGTTCCCGATTTGTAGGAAGCCTGCACTGCCCGTTTTGAGACATGGATGGTCGACGCTTGACGCGTCTCCAAGACGGAGTGTCCGTGGTAGACTTTTCCCTGGCCCGGAGTGATCTGGTTCCTGCTTTGTAGGAAGTATGCACTGCCCTTTTTACGACATGGACGGTCGACGCTTGATGCGTCTCTAAAACGGAGTGTCTGTGGTAGACGTTTCCCTGGCCCAGAGTGATCTGGTTCCTTCTTTGTAGGAAGCCTGGACTGCGCTTTTTGCGACATGGACGGTCGACGCTCTGACCTGGAGCGATTTGGTTCCCGATTTGTAGGAAGCCTGCATTGCCCTTTTTGCGACATGGACGGTCGACGCTTTATTTGACTTTATCTGCTTTTTGCAGTGTCAGGGGTGAACATGACTTGCTCCGCTTCTTGCGGTGTCGAGATTGGATTCTGAGTTGCTCCGCTTTCTGTGGTGTCGAAGTTGAAGTTGACTTGTTGATTGTGATTTTGGTTGATATCAGCATCGCTACACTGGAATATGGCACCAGGAGCGGATCATCATTTGCCATGAGAGGATTTAAGGATTTTGGTTTTCTGTCGGCATCTGCATTGCTGCACTGGAATAATGCCAGGAGCAACTCATCATTTGCCCCGGAAGGATTTGGAAATTGGTTTTTGTTTAGCATCTGCATTGCTGCACTGGAATAATGCCAGGAGCAACTCAGCATTTGTCCCGGAAGGATTTAGAAATTGGTGGCTTAGGAGACAGGTTTAGATCCCTATCGCCTAAGGCTTTTCAATTTTATGGGCCGTAAGGGTCCCACAAAAGCATTTTCTCCCTACGAGTCGAAAGGATCTCATAGGTATATTTTCTCCTTAGGAGTTGTGGGGACTCTTAAGTGTGTTGCTCCTTTGTGAGTCGTAAGGATCTCACGTGGGAATTTTCTCCTCACAAAATTGGGAGGACTTTGCGAGTGCATTTCATCTCTTTTTTTTTACGAGTTTGCGCCCTTTCGGGTTTTCACAAACTTGCCGGCAGTCCTGCTGTTTTTACTCACGGCGCCCTTTCGGGTTTTCATCCGTGCCCATTTTGCTTGTGGACATACCATTTTTTTATGGGACTTTGAATGTGGTCTCCACGGTAGGACTTGGGAGAGACTGGGATTGTTTTATGCCCGTGGATTGTATACGATTTTGCAGGATGTATGATCCAGACCGTAGGGCCAAAAACATTTTGGGACTTTGTTGGCGTCTGCATCACTGCACTGGAATATGGTACCAGGAGCGACTCATCATTCGCCGTTGGGATTTAGAATTTGGCTGGCGTCTGTATCGCTGCGCTGGAATATGGTACCAGGAGCGACTCATCATTCGCCACTTGGGGGTTTGGAATTTGGAATTTGGTTGGCGTCTGCATCGCTGCACTGGAATATGGTACCAAGAGCGACCCATCATTCGCCATTGGGGTATGGGATTTAGAATTTGGTTGGTGTCTGCATCGCTGCACTGAAATATGGTACCAGGAGCGACTTATCATTCGCCACTTGGGGATTGGGGAGCGATGGCTTAAGAGACAAGTTTATATCCCTATCACCTAAGCCTTTTTCAATTTTATGGGCCGTAAGGGTCCCATAAAAGCATTTTCTCCCTACGAGTCGTAAGGATCCCGCAGGTGTATTTTCTCCTTAGGAGTCGTGAGGACTCTGAAGTGTGTTTTTCTTTTATGAGTCATAAGGATCCCACAAAGGTTTGTTCTCCTCATATATCGTGAGGACACATGAGTGGGTCTTCTCAATGGACCATAATTCCAAGGGCGGAGACCAGCCGCGTAACTGGTGATTACGGTGGGGTATAGGTATGATGAGAATTATTTGAGCCCGTAGATTGTATTCGGTAGTCAATTTGAGGACTGGCCGTACGGCTGGGAGAATTTTGGGAAATTGGATTTTGGTTGGCGTCAGCATCGCTGCACTGGAATATGGTACCAGGAACGCTCATCATTCGCCGTTGTTTTTTTTTTTTTGTTTTTGTTTTTGTTGTTTTTTTTTACCGTGATTGCTCTATCATTTCAGCTTTTCTTATCGCGAAGATCGCGATTGCCCTATCATTTCGGCTTTTATTCGCGGTTGCCCCATCATTTCGGCTTTATTTTCATCTTTATTTTTACTTGCTGATTTTTATTGCGAGTTGCCCCATCATTTCGGCTTTATTTTCATCTTTATTTTTACTTGCTGATTTTTATTGCGTGTTGCCCCATCATTTCGGCTTTTCTTTACATTTCTTTTATTTACACATTTTTTTATTTACATATATATATATATATATATATATATTTACATTCCCAGTTTAACGACTTAGAGGTTGACTGTTCCCAGTTTAATGACATGGTGGTCAGCTGCTTCCAGTTTAACGACTTAGTGGTCAATTGTTCCCAGTTTAACGACGTGGTGGTCATCTTTGCTTATCCCAACTCCTTGAATTTTGATCTTGGCGGAGCTGTATTGATGACCATAGCACTGTGGCTTGCCGATACATCCGAAGACTGTGAGGTTTTTCCAAGCTTGTATTGGTCCTCTGCCCAATCATTGAAAACACAGCAGCCTTCAATGGTATGACTCACCACTCTATGGTATGGGCAGTATACGGGATTGCCGGTCATATTCATTTCATGTGGCCTCTTCGGAATAGGCAATTGCAGACCGTTGTTCATGGCTTCCTCGAATATATTGCGGACCTCATCCTTCCTGAAAGAGTACACCTTCTTCCTTCTCTCCATTAGAGTAGGTGCCCTCACTGATGCTGGTCCTTGAAGCCGATCAGTCTTTGGTTCGCCCTTTTCAGATAATGGCACATTTCTGGGAGGATTAGGTTCCCGAAAGGCTTCGGTCTCCATTTGTATGAAATCGGCAGTCGTAGCTTGACTGTTTACTAACACGCCTTTAGACAGTTCTATCTCTCCCGTCTTGTATTGCCTTTCGACCCAATCTTTGAAGACGAAGCAGTCCTCAATGGCATGACCTATCACCCTGTGATAGGGGCAATATTTTGGGTCGTCAGTCATATTCGCTTCTTGCGGTCTCTTTGAATCTGGCAGTTGTAGACCGTTTCTTAGGGCGTCCTTGAATATTTTACGGATTTTGTCCCTTCTGAAGGAATAGACCTTATCCAGCTTCTCTTTCACTGGAGATTCTCCTCCGGTGTATGTATCAGAGGGACTGGAGGCTGATTGCGGCCGTTTTTCGCGAAGGTGCTCCACTCTTAGGTTGAAGGGGGTATCAATTGGCTGCCCCCGGGTATCAATCCCTGGCTCATGAACCAAAATTTGATTCAGCTGTAATTGCAATCGGGCGACTTGGGTCGTGAGATCCGCCACAACATTTTCCAGCTCGTCAACTTTAAAATAAACCTTGGCCATCTTCTCATCCCTGTCCTGAAGCTGCCTCTGAAGCCATCGGAATAACGCTTGTTCTGTAGTTCCGGCTATTACAACCGGGTCATCTTTATTGCCTGAGCTCAATTCTGTAGGAACCACGGGCTCCTCTGGCTTATCAGCCTGAGCGGGCTCTTCATCACTTAGATCGAGCCGATGTTGGGTAACGTCCACTGCATCATCACCCTGGCTGTGAAGCATAGGAGGGATCATTTCTTCATGTCCGACCATGTAGACAGTGTGGACCGCATACCCAGCCATCTCTTTATTTTGGCGGCCGATTTCGCGGAGCAGTCCGGGCTTTGGAAACTTATAAATTTTAACATGGCCAGAGCCCTCGCCCTTTTGTTGGCTCTGTATCTGAGCTGCTTCTGCCTCATCTTCTCTGCCTTGAGCGCTTGGCAGGTTTCTGCTCTTCAGGAAGCCGCCATAGGCTGAGTGATGTGGAGGCTTGAGAAGACACCCAATCGAGCAGTTATCAGAGGCGCCGCTGGAGCTTGCTCGAGATGCCTTGTTGTTTTGTTGGTGTTGATGGCCTTGCCCCCAGCTGGGGCCAAGAAAAGTCGTTCAAACACCGACTTGCGTTTGAGTTGGGGCATCTTCGAGACCACCACATTTGGCATTTTCCCCTTTGAGACCGGTTTGTCTGTTACCGGAGCGTGAGGAACTGGGACGGCGTTTGCTGACACGAACATAATAGAGCCAAATGGTAGCGGCTCCTCCTCCCATTGTCACCCGAGACTGGCCGGAAGGACCGTCCTGGAGTCCATCTTCATCGTGTAGGAGACGGGAGCTGTGTTGAGAGTTGAGTTTGTCCTTGGAGACATTTTTGCTGGGACCGGAGATTGAAATTGGAGAACGTTAACCTGCAAAAAAACATGATTTTATTACAGGCAGTTGATATGCATATTAATTGAGTTCGCATGAAAGCTTAACCCGAAATATGGGAGGAGAGATAGGTCCCACAGGGCGTGCCAGAATCTGTAGGGTGTTTTTCGTCACCCCATTGAGATGGGAATACGCGCGCGCTTGTCAGGCGCATTATAGATTCCCCCTGCCTAGGGAAGGCCGGGGTTTAATGATTGTGGGGATCCGAATCTCCGGCAGCCGCGGACTAAGCTGCCGTTAATTACCCCTCGCCTTTGGAGCGAGGGAACTTTCGATTGACGGGTTAAACTGGTCATGCAAACTCAATGCGTAGTATTGTGTTTTGAAGGGGTTTTGGATATATTGGGAGCCCCGCAGTGTTTTTACGGGGGTCCCGCTACCTGGATAGTGGGCTGGGGGTCAAGAAGGCTAGCAGCCCACTTGCGGGGTGCGGGGCAGTGCCCCGTTAGAAATTTTTTTCTAACAGAGACAGTGTCGTGAAGTATGTGTGTGTGTACATAAGTATACATATGTATATATGTATGTATGTATGTATATATATAAAAAGGGGGGAAAGGCATCCAAAGGATGCGTGGGGCCAGTGCCAGCGCTTTAAGCGCAAGAGCGCTAGCGCTTTGAGCGCACCACGTGGGTGCTCGGGCGCTAGCGCTCTGGGCGCAAGAGCACTAGCGCACTGAGCGCTAGCGCGCCACGTATCGGCACGTAGGCGCTAGCGCACTGAGCGCTAGCGCGCCACGTGTCAGCACGTGGGCGCCCAAAGCGCTAGCGCTCTGAGCGCAAGAACGCTAACGCACTGAGCGCTAGCGCGCTACGTGTCAGCACGTGGGCGCTCGGGCGCTAGCGCTCTGGGCACAAGAGCACTAGCGCGCCACATGTCAACACGTGGGCGCTCGAGCGCTAGCGCTCTGAGAGCAAGCGCGCTAGCGCTATGAGCGCTAGCGCGCCACGTGTCAGCACGTGGGCGCTCGGGCGCTAGAGCGCTAGCGCACCACGTGTCAGCACCTGGATGCTCGAGCAGCAAAAGGGACATAGTCCCTGCAATGGGAGTTGTACTCCCAGAAATGAGCACTTATTATTCTGTGTGTGTGTGTGTGTATATATATATGAGGAGTTGAACTCCTAAGATGTTTTGAAGCTGACGAAAGGCTTCTCCCCTTGAGCCCTAGTTCTTCCCCAAAGTGGGGTTTCTGGAAATGGGTCTCCTTCTTCTTCCTTCGTTGGCCGGATCTTGAAGATCAAGAGATGTGAGATCTAAAAATCTCTCCTTTCTGAGATCTGATGGCAGATCTGAGTTCCCCTTTGTGGGTTTTGTGGTGAAAAACTATTTAGTTTTGGAAAAGAAATAGTAAAACTCTTAATTTAATTCAAAAAAAATGAGAAGGTTTAGAACCTTGGAGAAGGAGCAGGAGGCACAAAGAACCCTAGTTTTTTGGGGGAATGAAAATTATATTAGATATTTTCATCATGTTGCCTTTTATAGGCTTACATATTTGCATATAGCCCCTTGGGCATTACAAAATGGCATTTTGCCCATCTCATGGCTCATGTGCCATTTCTTTTTGCACATAAGCCATGGGCTTACAAAAATTTGGCTTTATGCCCATAAAAAAATACATCAAAATTATTTTTTACATGATTTGCATGGGGAGGCCGGCCGCTTCATGTTCCGGCTCGACTCGGGCATGGGCCCACTTGATCTGGGCTTAGGCCCACCTGGCTTGGGGTTGACCTTGACTTTGACTTGGTCAACTGGGGTGCAATTTTCGACCCCAACAAAGACGTGCATGTTCTATGGGGGTGAGCTCTTCCTCGCTCGCGGTCAAGCTGGAGCTGGGTGTTCTGGCGGGTACATGTTCGGCCGGTTCTATTTGCGACCAAACATCAGTTAGGCGGGTATAGGACGTGGATACGCCCTCAATGAGAGGCCTAATGGGTATACCTCCATACATGTAAAACTCAAATTCCTCCACAGGGAAGAAATAGCGACACAGTTGTGTCACAAATATAGGGCATGGGTAATTTGCAGCCCTTTTGCCAGCACCAATTGAATTAAGTAAAACCGTGCACATGTTAAATCTAGGGTTCCTAGTCATTAAGGTGTGCACGATATGAAGAGAAGGGGTGAAAAATGTGGTATTATGTGAACTGCCAAAAATGTTGTTTTGTGCCCACCGGCACACGGTTAAAACATTGGCGAAGAGGGTTCGAGCCTGTATTCCCTTCCTAGGTTCCCTCGAACGGTCATTACCCATTAAGGGCATGTAGTCTTCAAATTGAAGGGGTTGGTCATGAACAGGTAATCTAGGAATTACAGTGACTTCATGAATGAAGTCCCTGTCAATGATTATTTCCCAATCACCCCAAAGTAATTTAATAAAACCGTATTGTGCTAGGCTACCTCCTCCATGCACTCGTAAAAACGAGTGACTAGATCTGGAAGGGCGTAGGCATTGGGATGATTGTAAATTAAAAAATTCCACCCTCGCCGTGTGATTTCATCAGCAAAATAACTTCCGTAAATTGTGTGTGAAAAGATTTGTGCAAAATCACGTTCTAACTGTATAGTTGGTGCCATTACAGAGAGTGCAGATCTTCTAAAAATTTTAACAGAGAAGAGTTTAGAGATCGAACCACCTCTGAAATTTTCAGAGGGAGAAGAAACAGATGCGCGGCGGAAGCGCGGCCGAAGACAGGGTATGGCGGCGGTTGCGCGGCGGCGTGATGGGATCTCCTTGTGCTGTTACTGCGGCGGCTAGGGTTTTCAGAGAGATGAAATTAGGATTTGGTAAAAACAGAGAGGGGTCGGGTTTTATTTATAGGGGAAATGTGTTGGTTATTTGCAAAAAACTCCTCCTGAAAAGAGGAAATTATTTGTAAATAAAATTTTTATTTTATTTTTATTAAAACTGGAAATTTACAAAAATACCCCAAATTTTTTTTTATATTCAAATTTTCATTTTTTTATTTTATAATTACAAATGATACATACCCCCAAACTTGTTTGAAACAGTGCTTTGGCTAGATAATCGAAATTTAGGGGTAGATGGAGGAAGATTAGTCAATGTAGATCGGCTCCTGTAAAAACAGGAGCTCCTCCGAAGGGTCCGCAGTGAGGAACGGTTTAAGTCTATGTCTGTTTACTTTAAATAGTGAACCTTCCTCTGGATTTTTTAGATCAACCGCACCGTGTGGATATACGGTGCGTATCAAAAATGGCCCTTTCCATCGAGATCTGAGCTTGCCGAGATGGAAATGTAACCGGGTGTCGTAAAGTAAAACCTGTTCACCAGGTTTGAAAGTTTTGCGCATAAGGCGTTTATCGTGGAACACCTTCGTTCAGTTTTTAACAACTACTGCGTTCTCATAGGCTTCATCCCGAAACTCGTTCAATTCGTTCAACTGCAGCTTTCTATTACTGCCCGCATCTCCCAAAGATAGGTTCAACTCTTTTATTGCCCAAAATGCCTTATGCTCTATTTCAACTGGAAGGTGGCAAGCCTTTCTATAAACAAGCCTATATGGAGACATGCCAAGATCGGTCTTATAGGCAGTACGGAATGCCCAAAGGGCATCAATAAGTTTTGATGACCAATCTTTACAGTTTTTGGAAACCGTTTTCTCCAATATCTGTTTAATCTGCCAATTCGAAATCTCGGCTTGCCCACAAGTTTGGGGATGATAGGGCGTTGACAGCTTGTG
Organism: Agapanthus africanus; assembly: GCA_030015575.1. Classification (NCBI taxonomy): domain Eukaryota; kingdom Viridiplantae; phylum Streptophyta; class Magnoliopsida; order Asparagales; family Amaryllidaceae; genus Agapanthus; species Agapanthus africanus. Next base: position 257,540,846 of record JASDDO010000024.1, read on the forward strand.
AGTAATAGAGTATTTTCGCATTAAGGATTCGAAAGTCCTATTACAAAAGTGAGATCCATTATCGCTGATAATCGTGCGAGAATGCCCAAACCGAGAAAAAATGTTTTCTTTGAGAAATCTAACGACAACCTTGTTGTCATTAGTTCGGCTGGGCATAGCCTCGACCCATTTTGAAACGTAGTCAATAGCGAGTAGAATATACATGTTTCCAAAAGAGTTGGGAAATGGTCCTATAAAGTCTATCCCCCAAACATCAAAAATTTCAACAACCAAAATTGGTTGGAGCGGCATTTCATTTCTCCAAGATATCCGGCCCAAGTATTAGCACCGGGAGCATGTCTTGCAGTACTCATATGCGTCTTTAAAAAGTTGTGGCCAGTAGAAGCCACACTGCAAGATTTTTTCTGCTGTCTTTTTGGGGCCAAAATGCCCGCCACACGCTTGATCGTGGCAGAATGACAGCACGGTCTTAAACTTGTTGTCGGGGACACACCGACGAATGATTTGGTCGGAACAGTATTTGAAGAGATACGGTTCATCCCAGTAAAAATGTTTTACCTGAGATAGAAATCTGAGTCTGTCCTGATTCGACCATTCTATTAGTATCAGTCCAGTGGCCAAATAATTTACAATATCTGCGAACCAAGGTTCGCATGACACAGTTAAGAGCCGCTCATCTGGAAAAACATCTTTTATAGGAATTTAAAGTGTAGGCGAAGAAGGGAGGCGTGAAAAGTGGTCGGCGACTACGTTTTCGCATCCTCTCTTGTCTCTGATGACAAGGTCAAACCCTTGTAGTAAGAGGATCCAACGTATCAGCCGAGATTTAGCATCCTTCTTCGCAAAAAGATGGCGAAGATCTAAGTGGTTAGTGTAAACGATGACTGGAGAGCCGATTAAATAGGGCCTGAACTTTTCTAGTGCAAACACAACAGCTAAGAATTCTTTTTCAGTTGTTGTGTAATTCAATTGGGCCTCATTTAAGGTTCGGCTAGCGTAATAAATTACATACGGCATCTTATTTATGTGCTGTCCAAGGAAAGCACCAATGGCAAAATCAAATGCATCACACATAATTTCAAATGGATGCGTCCAGTCGGGAGATGAAAGAATGGGAGCAGAAATAAGTGAGTTTTTCAACGACTCGAATCCCTTCATACAGCTTGAGTCAAAATCAAAAGTGGTGTCCTTGGCCAACAAAAGAGTCAAGGGTCTAGCTATCTTGCTAAAATCCTTGATCAACCGTCTATAGAAACCGGCATGGCCAAGGAAGGCTCGGATGTCTTTGACGCACTTGGGAGGAGGAAGATTGGAAATGACTTCAATCTTAGCTTTATCTACCTCAATGCCATTTTGCGAGATGATATGTCCTAAGACAATGCCTTCTCGTACCATAAAGTGGCATTTCTCCCAATTTAAAGTGAGGTTCTTATCCCTACACCGGGTAAGAACTGCATCTAAATATAGCAAACACTCGTCAAAGGAGTCGCCGAAAATGGAGAAGTCATCCATAAAAATCTCCAAGAATTTTTCCACCATGTCTGAAAAAATGCCCATCATACACCGCTGGAAAGTAGCGGGTGCATTGCATAACCCAAAGGGCATGCGACGGTAAGCAAATGTACCGAAAGGACAAGTAAATGTGGTCTTGTCTTGGTCCTTTTCGGCGATGGGAACTTGATTATAGCCGGAGTAGCCATCCAAAAAGTAGTAAAATTCATGCCTAGCTAATCGTTCTAGCATTTGGTCAATAAAAGGTAATGGAAAGTGGTCTTTCCGTGTCGCGGCGTTGAGTTTTCTATAATCTATGCAAACTCGCCATCCAGTTTGGGTACGAGTTGGTATTAACTCATTCGCCTCATTAGTTATGACAGTTATGCCCGATTTCTTTGGGACAACGTGAATGGGGAAAACCCACTGGCTATCAGAGATAGGGTAAATGATACCACTATCAAGACATTTTACAATCTCCTTTTTAACAGCCTCCTTCATGATTGGATTGAGGCGTTGTTGTGGATCCCTTACTGGCTTGGCATCATCCATTATATGAATATGATGTTCAACTATTAGAGGACTAATCCCCTTGATGTCCGCCATACTCCAGCCAAAACCTTGCCAATTATTTTGTAAGACCGTTAAAAGGGCTTTCTCTTGTTCGGGGGCTAGAGAGGCCGAGATGATAACAGGAAGGGTCTTATTCTTACCCAAGTAAGCGTATTTAAGGTGAGATGGCATTAGCTTGAGTTCGAGTTTTGGAGGCGAAACAATTGAAGGTAAAATTGGTGAAACTGTTTCGAACTCGAAGGATTCCAACAAAGGTTCAAAGCGAATGTAAGCAACCGAGTCGGATGGTTCAGCTAACTCATCCGAAAATTCAAAGGACTCAAACTCGGGTGGTGATTCGTCAAAATCGTTCGAAAAAGTGAAACACTCGTAATCGTTATCGGGTGTGAAACCAGTGTCAGATTCAAGGAGGAACGCATTATTGTCGTCAAAATTGTTGTGATCGAATAGAATTTTTTCGAACTCACAGTCCTCCTGAGTGATCTCTTGGATCGAGAAAATATCAAGTATATTAGCATTAATCTCGGAGGGCTGATTCCCTAACTTAAAAAATGTTGAGCTCAATTGTCATGTTTCCAAAAGATAGGTTCATCGAACCATTTCGACAATTGATCACTGCATTAGAAGTTGCAAGGAATGGCCGACCGAGTATCACCGGAATTTGACTCCGGGGGTTAGCTACAGGCTGTGTGTCCATAATAATGAAATCAACAGGGAAAATGAAGTCCCCTATTTTAATTAACACATCCTCTAACTCACCCCTAGGATGGGTGATGGATCGGTCGGCCATTTGGAGAGTACAATGTGTGGGTTTCAGCTCTCCAACGCCTAATTGTTCATATACTGAATAGGGAAGCAAATTAACACTGGCACCAAGATCTAAAAGTGCGCAATTGATGTTCTTATCCCCAATAGTTATTGAAATTGTAGGACAGCCAGGGTCCTTGCGTTTTTGGGGTAAAGGTTGGGTAAGAGCATTACTTACTGCACTAGCTAAGAAAACTTACTTGGGTACCTGTGATTTCTTCTTTTTGGTGCATAATTCCTTCAAGATTTTAGCGTATGAAGGGACTTGTTGGATTGCATCCAAGAGAGGTATGTTAATGCTAACCTGTTTGAATAACTCCACAATCTTCTCCATTTGTGGAGTAGGTTTATTGGATCTCAACCTGTTTGGAAATGGAATATTTTGAAAATTTGTTGAGTCCAATGTTTGTGGAGTAGATTGCGGAGTTGGAATGGATCCCAGTGTTGATGTTTCCGTGGAGTGAGATGTGGGTCCGTTCGAATTAGTAGAAGATGTAGAGCCTTGTGAAGAATGAAGAACATGCTCTGAAGAAGATGAAGAAGATGAAGAAGAAGAAGCGGTGGCCGGGGTGTCATTATTGTTGCCAACGTTGTTGTGCAATACCTTTCCAGATCTTAATGTAGTCACGGCACTCACATTATGATTATGTTGTTCATGAGCAACATATGCGTTGTGTGTGTGACCGGGATTTGGCAATAGTTGAGATGGAAGCTTTCCCTTTTCTCGCTCGCTTAACACAGCATTCAGTTGTGCAATTTGGGCTTCAATTGTTTTGATGCTCTGATCATGTGAAGCAGTGTGTTGCACTAAAGACTAAATGAAAGATTGGATGCTGGTTGAGGATTGTGTAGATTGTTTTAAAAACGCATCCAGACTTCGTTCGAGCGAGGAAACCTTATCGTTATTTGGTTGAACAAAATTATTTTGAGGAAACGAGTTGTTTGGTGCAAAATTGTTCATTTGATTTTGGTACGGATGGGGTTGGAAAGGTTGCTGATATTGAGTTTGTTGAGGGGCTTGTTGTTATGGAGGAGGCCTCTGAAAATTTTTATTGTCTTGGAATTGTTGTTGATTTTGATTCCAGGCAAAATTTGGGTGGCTCCTCCAACCAGGATTATAAGTTGAAGAGTATGGATCATTTCTTTCTCTTTGCTGAAAGGCAGCATTGACTTGATCTTGTCCTTGAATAGGCGGGTTGTAAGGACACTCTTCGGTTAAATGGGATGGATCTGAACAACAAGGGCAAATAGTGCGTGGGGGTAAAGCAGGGGCAGGAGAAGGCGATGAGAATTTGCTCTCAATTGTCTCTAGTGTTTTCGTGAGTGCAGCCATTTCGGCCTTCATTACAATCGACATATCAAGTTGATGTATGCCTGCCCTAGACTGACCTGATGAAGTAGATGAAGTGGTCTGTCTAGTGCTTTCCCACTGAAGTGTTTATTCAGCAAGATCGTTGAGAAATTGCCAAGCTTCCTCGCTCGATTTTGTACGAAAGTGACCTTGACAAATGGTTTCCAACAACTAGTTAGTTGCTGGGTTCAGTCCTTCGTATAAAGTTTGGCAAAGTTGCCATCGCTCGATACCGTGGTGAGGGCACTGAACAAGAAGGTCCTCAAATCTTTCGAAACACTTCCAAAAAGGTTCAGAAGGAAGCTGGGAAAATTGATTAATTTCATTGCGAATTCTCGCGGTCCTGTGATGTGGGTAAAACTTTTTAAGAAAAGCTTTAACAACCCCTTCCCAATTTTTTATGAAATGCGATGTTGTACTATATAGGCACTTTTCAGTTAGGTCACATAAAGTGAAAGGAATGACACATAACCTTATAGCATCATCGGAAAGTTGGGTGGTCTTCATCATTGCGCAAACATTCTGGAATTTGTTAATGAAGATGTAGGAATCTTCGGAATCCAGCCCGTGAAATTTGGGCAACATATTGATGAAGTTGGGTTTAATTTCGAAGTTATCCCCATTAGCCGGTGGAAGTGAAAGACAAGTAGGAAGTGCGGTGCGGGTTGGATAGAAAAGACCCTAGAGTGCAATTCGTTGGGCGCTTCAACAGGAGGGTGTTGTGGGTCATTCGCACCCAGTTGAGGTGGAATCAGTCCCGTAGTAGGTAAGGGGTTGTTAGGATTGAATCCCGATATCTCCTTTGAAGATGATGAATTTGAAGATGAAGGGAAAGAAGTGGAGGGAATTTCGACTTCGGAGTCGAACGCGTCGTCAATAGGCACTAACGAGACACGGACTAAACGGGAGCTAGTGTCCTTAGTCCAACCGGACATACACTAAATAAAGTGTAGTGTAGTCAAAAAGTAGAAGGTGGGGGTAAGAAAACGTCAATGAGAGAATGTGGGTGCAAGTTTGGTGCAATGGATTTCTAGCGACAAAATGGCAAGTTTTTGTAAAAATTTTGTTTTGTGTTGTGTTTTGCAAAAGATTTTTTTAAGGAACTACGACACACTTTTAAGCAATCACAATATGCATAATCAAGCCTAGAGCTAGGGTCTCCTAAGTCAACTAGACTGCTCCTAACTGTTCCAAAGGGCAAGTTGTGAGATATCCCTCGAATCGCCTCTTCACCGCCAATTATGGCCAGGTAAGCACAAGTAAAGAAAGGAGGGATCCGCTCACGAATCACCGTGAGACGGGCCTTTTAAAATTACCTTTCCCACATGTCTAGCCTAGGCACCACAAAGTCAGGTTTAGATAAACGACCGATTGCCCACAACCTTCCTTTGTCCTAACGAGCGCGACAGTCCTTACTGGCTGAGTCTAAATATTTTTTAATTAACTCGAGGGTTGATGCAAATGGTTTTTATGATTTTTAGGGTCCTAGGAAGGGTAATGAAATCCCCACCCAATCTGAATTGGTGTTATAACCCCTTAAAAGTCCGTTTTTTAAAACTGCAAAACAGTAAACACACAAAAATCCAAAACACTTGCCAATTTTTTTTCTTTTATTTGCGGCGCAAAGAATCCTGCACAAGATTGATTTATTGGAGAGGGGGAAGAATTTTGCGCAAAGAACCCTGCAGAAAATTTTTTCAGAGAAGGTAAGGAACACTTACAGAGAATTCGGATTGCTGACGTCAGCAAGTAGCCGCGGATTCGCGGTAAAATGCACCAAAATACGGTGGTTCCGTAGTCGATTCGTTGGATCAATCCTTTAAAATTCTTCTGTTGTCTGTTGTGTTTTTTCTCTGTCTGTTCAGATCTTCTGTTTCTGGATTTGTTCACCGAGCTTGCTCCAGATCTGAATCTGTTCGTCTTTCCGTTCCTGCACAATTCGCACAAAAACCCTTCAAAAAATAACAAGATGATAAATTTTTTTTTTGTTTTTATATTTTTCAGTTTTTATAATTTTTTTTTATTTTAATTTACCCGAAATTACAAAAAGAAAATAACTACCGTTATCCCCGGCAACGGCGCCATTTGATTGGTCGTTCTTTTGCGTGCGTTTTAAAATCAAAAAATAGAATATACCGCTATCAAGACGGTGTCGCTTGGTAGCTAGCCGGTTGAGTACGGGTCGGTCCACAGGAAAAACGTGTTCTTTTCTTATTGTTCTAACGAGTCAATTCCTATTTGTGGTAGGTTTTGATTTTTATAAAAACTAAGATTGAGTTTGATTTGGATTAAAACCTTGCTAGGGTTAGGATTAGGTTAGTTTGGAAAGTTAATTCTACTCACCATTTTCTTTGCCCTAATTAAGAACATAGGTGTTAGGATAATAATTAACAAAGGGGATTAGCACGACAAGGAAGAAACTTTGTTTCTTCCTTTTGGTCCTTGTCACGCCCCGCTTCCCAGAGTACGCTAAGATGGCACTTGACATAGCCCACCATGCTACCTGTGGATAGGAAAAATCCTTCCACAGTCACATTACGGCTGTAGAGATATCAAGAACATGAAAGTAAAGTAACTATCTAGTACATGTCCATAAGCCAGAGTAAAAGAGTCAAGAAATAATATAGTATGCGGAAGCAAAGGATTAAATAAACACCTGGAAAGTAAGACTGGATACCAAGGATCCCTACCGCTCGGTCTAACAGCGGCAATACTCCTGATCAGTCTGCAACAAAGGTAGAGAATCTGGGCCATGCAAAACCTAGACGTCAGCGCGTCATAACATCAAGCAATAATATATAAACAGGGTAGCAAGACATGCAAGAATGATCATAAATGGCAAAGCAGGTGCAACAGCAATATAAATCAGGGCAGTGAAGGATAGTGTGTGCAGTGAGTAATCTAAACTGGTCTATTGGGTTAACTACTCTCAAGTCTTTGAAATCAATTGGATGAATCATCGATGTAACTCAATAGTATCCCGTGCGTGCCCGGGATCATGGTGAAGATTCTCGGGCTGAAACCGAGACATACCGCTAGGCACTGAAGGAAAGGGTAATGATGAATGATGTCTGCAACATCATTCCAAGGCTGGCCTAGCCTCTAAAAGGTAGTGGATAACGATGGATGATGTCAGCGGTATCATCCCAAGGCTGGCCCAGCCTCTAAAACTGATCGGTAAAGGTATCGAACTGTCGAGTTACAAGTCAGGTTTCATCATTGATTTCCCCACACCCCCAGGTTATGTGTATTCAAGTCAGGTATTAAATAATCTAGAGCTAATACCAACACAGGATCAGGCAGGTACAGGTTTGTCTGGATAGACAACAGGAACGGTCCGTAAGGACAACGGGTCAGATTTGTTGGCATTAGACACAAGATCGGGTAACAAGTAAAGCCATGGTACATCAGGTCAAGTCAAGTGATGCATATAGGTGTCATGTCATGTCAAGAGTTGCACGGTACCATGTCGTGTCAAGTAATAGGTGTAACAAGTCATGTCAGGGTGCACAAGATGTCAAGTGGGTGCTTGTAATCAAACTAGCATAACATGGGTATACAGAACAAGCATGGATACTAATAGAACAATAAACTGGAACATGTAATATGATATGCAAATAAGTACAGATTAAGGTATGTAGATGCACGGTTATCAGTTTGGGTTTAAGTGATAGTCTGAACATTACTTGAATACAGTATAACAAAATATGGATGTTAAAATCATGTTAATATGTACTGAATAATCTAGAGATGCAATTGAATATAAATTAGGCTAGTTGTATGTAAACGGTCGTCCGATAGGGTATAAACTATAAAAGGGGTACTATGGGCTATGCAAATAAGTGTTATTATGATTTAAATATGGATGTTGGTACTAATGTATAGTAAAACTAAATGCAACATGGTATGTTCCAAGTTAAGAATCTAAAATGATAAAACGGACATCGAATGTTAAGTTGTAATATAGGGCACTAGATTCAAACTTCATGATTAATATGTATCTAAATGAATATGAAATAATATAAAATAGCATGTAGCAAGTTTTACTTGCCTCGACGGCTCGCGAAGCGGTATACGGAACGTCATGCGTCGGCGGGAAAAGTCGCGACGCGCGCACGGTACACGGAATGAGTCCAAACAACGCACGATAGGATCACACGGGTCAGATATTCTCGCTGGGTCGTCGGGATCGTCGAGTCATCACGGCTCCGGCGATCAACAGAGCCTTAATGATTTTACAGAAAAAAGAGACAAAATACAAGAAAGAAGAATAGAAGGAAGAAGAAAAAAGAAGGGGGAGAAAGAGAAAGAAGGCTCACTGGGGTTTCACTGATAACGGGAGACGAGATGTTAGCGATGTCGGGTTCATCGGAGGTGAGTTTGTTAGTTATATGTATGCCTTAGAGGTCATTATTGTACATATGATGTATATTATAATGGATGCTTGGACATATATAGGGAGGACTTTCTTGCTCGACATGATAGTACGCTATCTGGTTGTTCTTTATCTTAACATGTATTTTGATTGTCTCTATGTTACATGTTGATAAAGCCCTTAGGATATGTACTCGACTACTGGGACAATGATGAGATCATACTAGTGGGGCCACGGTAGTCGACGAGTACATCCTATAACTGTTCCTAATCGAGGGTGTATCGAGACAGGGCATCGATACACCACAGTAGACTAGCGTATACGCATCTTGACCCATATGATGGGCGATGGATGATCCCATATCCATCAGTGTTTGACATCAATGATGGTGTACGGGTGCTCAGTAGAAACTGGGTACACTGGACGGACTCGCCGAGAACTCCCAGATGGTATTATACCTCACGTCAGATGGCAGTTCTCCGGTGACACTGGTACAGAGTAGTTTGTTGACCCGAGATCGTCATAGAGTCTTGTGTGATTCCCACTGTGCTTTGATTTCCATCATACCACGTCCAAGAGGGCGTGCAAAAAGGTGGCTTTTGGGTACAGTCCCGAATCACATGGAGGCAACGAGCGATAAGAGGGGATTCGTCTCTCCCGGTATAGGGAGTTGATGTTGCGCTGTATTCGATTGGCTATAACTGGAAATCCCTGGCCAGGGTTGCTGAGATTTACTGGTAAGTGTTATCAGTAGTTTCTCGAACTGTTATAGACCTCATATCGACACGACTTATCAAGCTACTGGGGTCTGACGTTTACCACCCATAGGCGAGATATGCGACATATCAGATGACGAGACTGGACTGTACGGGAGTGTTACTGATTGGATTCACAGAAGAATGTACAGGCTTGCTTGTTGATCTTCTGAGTGCTCAATACCTGGGTGGCAGTTACGTTTAGCTGACCGCTTGCAGCTTGTGGGTGTTTGATATGATCATCACCTACTGCCGGTGTATTGACGATTCTTTAGAGTCCTACACAGAGGTTTCTTGACTCAGGCAAAATGAAGTAGGAGCACATATGTGATATGTGCGGGACCGAGGATAATACGGTATGTGATACCGTATTGGATTCTTGCGATATGAGATATCGGCCGGGTATATATGATATAAACAGGTCATCGTATTAGTCGGTTATATGCGATATAGCCGGATTGTCGGATCAAGTGTTGATTCGATAATTTAATGTATAATAATGTATATGATATATTAAATTACATTAACTAATATTGGCTCACTAAAAGATTCTTTTTCTCACTCGGGTAATACATTGATATATATATGATATATGTTAATTGTATTGTTTTATTTTGTTACGATAAATATTATATATGTGATATATAATATTGTAACATGATATGGTTAAATGCAACATGTTTTGTGGAGTTTAAACATGATTAGGGTTTGGATTAGGGTTAAGGCTTTTATTAGATTCTAGAAGCTTTTCTTTTGTCTTGGAAAAGATATTATGCTTGATATTTTCAAGTGACTCGCTTTTAACCCAACCCAAACCCTAGACCTAGTTAATTCTCTACATGGGTTTAGTTAACCATGGTTGCATTATTCATCATATTTATCTTTTCATTATTCATCACAAAAGGATTAGAATGATTATTCATCTTCTTCTTCCTTCTTTCTTTCATGGAAAAAGCTTTCTAGCTTTTTTCCAAGTGATGAAAATGAGTGAGAAAAAGATTATAAATGAGAGTAAAAATCCTTCTTCATCATCCTCATCTATCCTTGCCCTTTAGATGAGAGTGTTCACTTCATTTAGTGAGTGTTAGCTTGTGTTAATGAAACTTCAAGGTATATCATCTTTGTTATCGAAGATCGGAAGCAAAACTGCATCTTTCTCTTCGTGGAACCTCTCGAGAGTCCGGAACACGATGATCGCAGTGAAGGGACCTCAACACGGAGCTTTAGAAGTGAAGGACCGGATCTACAAAGGTTGTAATACTTCTCACTTAGAGTTAAAGAGTTTAACATGCTTCTTTTCGCCTAATCTCTAGTTTAAATATCTCGTATCGGGTTGTTCGGCACGGCTAATTTTTAAATCGGGCATGGTTGATGCCTCGTAGACCCTTGTGGCAGTGCCTAGCAACCCTACAGTGGTATCAGAGCCAAGCTAGAGTTTTAGGCGAAGTTTAGACGAAGTTTAAAGTCCGATCGAACACCGAAACCCTAATTTGAACCCCTCTCTGAATATTTTTCAAAAATGTGCTTTTTTATGAATTAAAAATGCTCAGAAAATTAAGCAGGAAAAACTAAGAATTACTGTGAAGTACGGCTCATTAACTCGATTATATGACCGCAGAACCGCGGCCAAACCAAGGGTTTGGCCGAGGTTCCGCGGCCAAAATTATGACTTAGTCCTTCATACTTCATATATTTATTCTTAGGTCCTTTCTTGTCATTTTTTTCTAGGAAATTTTAATTCCACTCAAGTGTTGAGTTTTCTTGGGTTATATTGGAGACTCGTTGATTCGATCGGATAATTTAACTTCGTTTAGTTTTGTCCGGGTAATTTTTAGAAACTGTTAAAAAGTTCGAACGGATATCAATAATTCACTTTTTCCCCTGTCGGAAAATTTTCAAAAGTTGGATTTTTTCTCGTGTTTGAAACTTTCGTAAAGTCATGCAAGTAACACGGTGGACCCTCTAGAAGAAAACAAACCTTAACTCGATTATGTGACCGTCTTGAACTGCCTATAAACCTTAGGGTTTAGGGCAGTACGGCATGCCACATGTGAGGCGTTGGCTTGACCCTTCTACGGCTGGACCATTGGTACTGTGGCATGTGATGGATGTTTTTAAACTAATTTCAAGTGTTGAGATATATTGGGTGTTTGATTATTCGATCGGAATGTTTAACACTGTCTATTTATCTGGAATGTGATACAATATTTGGAATCCACATGTAGTTATGAGATAACTAATTTGAATGTTATAAATCTAGCAGTTTAGTCTCAGATGATCGGTTGCCACGGAATTTTGATGTGATCAAAAGTCCGTCGCAATCACGTAGAGTACGCGGATACTCGCCGGGTAAACTTAACAGACAGCCACGCCCCAAAGCCCCGACCAAGTGACTGTAGGCCAAAAGCATCCGTTCGGATGCTCGCGACAGCGGTGTTCCGCCTTAGTGCACTTCGTCGACGGCATCGGGGGTGCGGCCGTATACTAAAGTTTACGACGAGCATTCGATCAGGATGTCGGAAATCTTGTTGAATTGCCGACTTGATATTGAAAAGTGTTTTCGATAATGAGACTAAAATGCGGGGTTTATAATTGTTAAGCATGAGATGTCTAAGGAATTCATTTGGTTAGGCATGCGATATCTAAAGAGGTTGCGGATTCCAACTGTTGTAGTTTTACACTTTCTTTTCTATGACCGTAAGCGTAGTATATGGTGTATCGCCGGCTTCGTTGCTATACATCAACGACAATCGGGATACGCATACTTGCTTACGTTGATGATATGAGATATTATATGTTGCTATGATATGTTATATTGGATCGTCGCGTATCTGAATAGCCAGAGGTTTTATGTGAGATGAGAGTTTTTTCTTTTTCATTCATGTAAAATTCATTTGTATGTAATATTCTTTTAGGTAAACCCAAATGTCGCGTACACTTCCGGGCTGAGGATGATGTCGCCATTGTATATTATTTACTTTTCCGCATTAGGTATACCAGAGGCGGAGAGCACAAGTAACCGGGTTCTAGGGTCCAGTGGGAGACCATCTCGAGGAGTCGAGACCAGGTCTCCTAACCCTAGAATTGGCAGTGTTGCTTGCCGCTCTCTTAGGGGTCTAGAGATGTGGGTTTGGCTATTCATCGTGACCGTGGAATCCGTGTTTTATACAGGCTCGTATTAAAACACGGACATCCTAGTATATCCAATATTTCATATATGTTTCTTCTGCTGCAATGTTCTGTGATGAGATCATATTACTGCCTGGGACGAATGTTTATATTATATATATGAGATATATGTTATATTGCAGATTTCATTTCAAATGTGATGCTTGTGAAGCATAATAAAATGGGACTTCATTAATGAGATTAATGAAACTAAAAGAAAGATAAGATGTTGAAGAAACTTGTTTAAAAACTGGTAGCTCTAGTTCTTGCTTTGCATAGCGGTGTTCCTTGTAGAACATCCAGCACCTTGTTCGATAAGGAAAGAGCCGAGATCCTTTCGCCGGGAGTGACCTCTTTAGTGAAACTAGCAGATGCTACAAACTCGGTCTGTCTTTTGATTGCTTCTATAGTTTTTGCTTTGCATAGTGATATTTGTGAAATATCCTGCACCTTATTCGATGAGGAAAGGGCCGACGATCCCTTCACCGGGAGTGACCCCTTTAGCAAAACTAGAAATGCCTTAAAAACACTCCATTTAAAATCACTCGATTCTACAACGATATCAAGTTCATTACGCAAAGGGTTTTCTTAAAAACCTGTCGTAGCCATCCTTCATTTCAGATAAGGACTGTTTAGTATTCGTGCTGCGTTTGTTGGCCTTTGTCAAGGCGTAGTGTGCGGTAGCTGAATAGTACTTATCTGCTTATGCATATGATGCAGATTGGATTAGGGTAGTCGTGCGACCTTGTTGGCCTTTGTCAAGGGCCGTGCGGGTGGGTTTAATTCAATCAAGAAATGACGGGTTGAACTTGACTAGCAGCTTATGGTTTGTTGGCCTTTGTCAAGGTCATAGGAGGCTTGGGGCAAAATATTATTGGGAATTTCAAGTGTTGAAATTTTCAATGAGATTGCATACCTTCTATGAGATAGTTGGATTCCGATACCCGCTACGAGTAAGAGTTACTCCTGGGAGAATTTTACACATTACAATTAGCCGATCAAATAGGTGTCTAGAAAGGTGTTAACGGGGTTACGCCCCTGGAAAAATGAGGTTTACTTTAATTAGGTTCGTGCGAAAGCACGGGGGACCTCCCTCAAAGTACCGACACTGGCCTGGCTGAAAGATTGGCGAACTTGTAGCGTGTAATTAATCCTGGCTAGTCTTTCTTTTTAGGGTTTGAAAGAAAATTTGACAAAAACAGTGGGAGATATCCTGATTAGATATATTAGATAACTAATCTAATCTTGCAAGAGCATGCGATGAGTGTTTTCTTCTCTCTCTCTCCAGGTAGCGACCATATCACGTCTTAATCAAGATAATAATACGGATATACTGACCGAACCCGCTTGTTATACTGAGGTGAGGAACGTTGGTCCCGCTCCAACTTATAATTATTATAAGACAGAGCAGGAAATAGGGGATTACCAGAATTCCCGTGCCGCCCAAACGAAGAAAGTGCATGCTGATGCATCTTCTTCGGGTATGTTCATTATATAGAACTATTTCTCAGTATCCTTTACGTCCGGGGTATTTGATACCGGATCAGGATCCCACATATGTAATTTATTACATGGATTATAGATAGGTAGAGAACTGAGAACGGGTGATAAGTTTCATGAGATAGAAAACGGTGCAAGTGTTGCAGCCAAGTCTGTTGGTCACTATCACCCTGTATTACCAGAATACATTGATTCTGAACGAATGTTATTAGATACCGAACCTGATATACAACATCATATCATTTTCTTTATTAGTAAAGAAGAATATAATTTTGTATTGTTGGATAATATTTTGAACATTTCCTATATCAAGAGTTGATCGGTTCAGGCACGTTATCTAAAAGCATTGATGTTCTAAATCAAACTACAGTTCTTAGTATATAGAACACACATAAGAGGAAGAGTTCAGAAATGAACGAATCCTTCTTGAGGCATTGTAGACTAGGTCATATCAATGCGACCCGACTAGCTGAAGTTACATAAAGATGCATATTTAAATTAGTTTGAATTTACATCTTGTGAAACTTGCCGGTTATGTCACAGAGATAAAATGACCACAGCTCCGTTTATTGGAAACAGAGTAAGAGTTAGTAAACTCTTGGGATTGATACATGCTGATGTATGAAGGTCCCCTGTCTACACATGCCAGGACCGGTTCTTTGTACTTCATTACATTCACTGATGATCTCTCAAGATTCAGGCATATATTTCTGTTGAAACACAAGTCCGAAACTTTTGAGATAATCACAGAATATAAGTTAGAAGTAGAGAACCAAAAACGGGTATAAGTATTATTTCCTTTGATGAGATCAAGGAGGAGAATACTTGAGCACGGAGATTCTGGACTATTCTAAAGGAGAATGAGATTCTCTCTCAGCATTACTCCTCCGTATACACCATAGCACGATGGTATATCGGGGCGGAGCAAAAGCACCCTATGGGATATGGTGTGCTCTATGATGAGTACTACCGAGTTTCCTATTTCCTTTTGGGAGTTATGCACTTGAAAAGCTGCATACCTATTGAATAGGGTTCAAATCAAATCAGTTGCCTACCACTTCATATGTGATATGGAAAAGGAAGAGCCCATATCTTAAGTTTGTTAAGATTTGGGGTTGTCCGGCCTATGTCTAAAAGCAAAATCCGGACAAGCTCGAGGCATGGTCAGCTCTGTAAAACTGGAAGTAGTTCCAGCTATACAAACTACAGCTGATGATTTGGTAGAACCAAAGGATTCAGTAGTTTCCAACGAACCTCAGCCTCTCTGCCGATCTAGTAGGGTTCTTCACCCACCAGAGAGATACTTCGGTTTCTCTATGACAGTGGGAGCGAGGATTGCATCATGAGATGATGGCCCAACTAGTTTCGAGCTGGCCATCAGGAGTGGGACTCTGTAAGAATGGCTGGATGATTAGCGATCTGAGATGGAATCCTTATACACCAACAAATTATGGACTTTGGTTGCTTTATATGAAGGGTTAAATCCCCATCAGGAGCAAGAATATCTTGAGAATATTATTTGGTGTACATGGAAAAGTTGAGACTTTCAAAGCTATGCTTAAGTCCATCCAGATCCTATTTGCCACGGCTACATACCATAACTACGATATCTGGTGGTTGGGTGTCATGACAGCTTTTTTAAATGATGTTTTAGAAGAGAGCGTCTATAAGTATACAGCCAGAGGGCTTCGTAGACAGTGGGAGCAGCGAAAACGTGTACAAGATGCTTTATAGGATAAAACAAGCATCGCGGAGTTGGAACATCTGTTTTGATGTGGTAGTCAAAGAGTTTGACTTCATCAAAATGGTAGATGAACCTTGTATATACAAAAAGGTAGTAGGGAGTATGGTGGTAATCCTCGTAGAGTATGTGGATGACATACTCTTGATAGGGAAGGAGTTTCCTATGCTATGCTCGGTCAATCTCCGCTTATTACAAGGATTCTCCATATAGGATCAAAGTGATACCTCCTAAATCCTGGGTTTTGGATCTATGAGATAGATCTAATTGGATGTTAGGATTCTCACTAGTTGTAGTGAGATAGTATCAATTGATCTTAGGGAGAATCACTGGAAAGGTTTCAGGGTGATAAGGACGACTGAATGTCAGTCGCAGGCATTGGCTTTACCCTCAGTAAAGGGACGGTATGTTGGAAGAGTTCCAAGCTAGATACCATGACATACTAGACGATTAAAGGAAAGATACATCGTTACCAAAGATGCTACCAAAGAGGCAGTCTGGATATATAAGTTCATAAGATGAATTTTGTTCCTACCATTGTGTGACAATGGAGTTGTGGCTTTTGCCAAGGAACCCTCGTCCCATCAGAATTCCAGATATAATTCTTAGGCAGTATCACCTGATCATGGAGATGGTTGATCTCCAGGGAGATCGAGGTTAGGAGAGTAGACACAGAGGACGACAGCGCGGATCTACTCACAAAGGCCTTTTTCCCAGTAGAGACTTTTATGGGATGGTTGAGTATGAGATACTTCGACCACAGCTAATTGTTGGGTATGTGATACCACAACAGATGGCCCTAGTGCAAGTGGGAGATTGTTAGTTATATGTATGCCCTATATGCCATTACTGTACATACGATGTATATTGTAATGGATGCTTGGACATATATAGGGAGGACTTTCTTGCTCGACATGATAGTACGCTATCTGGTTGTTCTTTATCTTAACATGTACTCTGATTGTCTTTATGTTACATATTGATAAAGCCCGTAGGATATGTACTCGACTACTGGGACTATGATGAGATCATACTAGTGGGGCCACGGTAGTCGACGAGTACATCCTATAACTGTTCCTAGTCGAGGGTGTATCGAGACAGGGCATCATACACCAGAGTAGACTAGCGTATATGCATCTTGACCCATATGATGGGTGATGGATGATCCCATATCCATCGGTGTTTGACATCAAGGATGGTGTACGGGTGCTCAGTAGAAACTGGGTACACTGAAGGGACTCGCCGAGAACTCTCAGATGGTATTATACCTCACGTCAGATGGCAGTTCTCCGGTGACACTGGTACAAAGTAGTCTGTTGACCCGAGATCATCATAGAGTCTTGTGTGATTCCCACTGTGCTTTGATTTCTATCATACCACGTCCAAGAGGGCGTGCAAAAAGGTGGCTTTTTGGTACAGTCCCGAATCACATGGAGGCAATGAGCGACAGGAGGGGATTCATCTCTCCCGGTATAGGGAGTTGATTTTGCGCTGTATTCGATTGGCTATAACCGGAAATCACTACCCAGGGTTGCTGAGATTTACTGGTAAGTGTTATCAGTAGTTTCTCGAACTGTTATAGACCTCATATCGACACGACTTATCAAGCTACTGGGGTCTGACGTTTACCACCCCTAGGCGAGATATGCGACATATCAGATGACGAGACCGGACTGTACGGGAGTGTTACTGATTGGATTCACAGGAGAATGTACATGCTTGCTTGTTGATCTTCTGAGCGCTCATACCTGGGTGGCTGTTACGTTTAGCTGACCGCTTGCAGCTTGTGGGTGTTTGATATGATCATCACCTACTGCCGGCGTATTGACGATTCTTTTGAGTCCTACACAGAGGTTTCTTGACTCAGGCAAAACGAAGTAGGAGCACATATGTGATATGTGCGGGACCGAGGATAATGCGGTATGTGATACCGTATTGGATTCTTGCGATATGAGATATCGGCCGGGTATATATGATATAGTCGGGTCATCGTATTAGTCGGTTATATGCGATATAGCCGGATTGTCGGATCAAGTGTTGATTCGATAATTTAATGTATAATAATATATATGATATATTAAATTACATTAACTAATATTGGCTCACTAAAAGATTCTTTTTCTCACTTGGGTAATACATTGATATATATGCGATATATGTTAATTGTATTATTTTATTTTTTTTACGATAAATATTATATATATGATATATAATATTGTAACATGATATGGTTATTAATGCAACATGTTTTGTGGAGTTTAAACATGATTAGGGTTTGGATTAGGGTTAAGACTTCTAGTAGATTCTAGAAGCTTTTCTTTTGTCTTGGAAAAGATATTATGCTTGATATTTTCAAGTGACTCACTTTTAACCCAACCCAAATCCTAGCCCTAGTTAATTCTCTACATGGGTTTAGTTAACCATGGTTGCATTATTCATCATATTTATCTTTTCATTATTCATCATAAAAGGATTAGAATTGTAGGGTTCCTAGGCACACTATAGAAGTCTCACAAGGCATCAACCATGCCAATTTCAAATTTTATGGGTGCCGAGAAACCCTAATACGGATCGTTGACTAGAAATCTAGGCGAAAAGATAATATAGTTAACTACTTAACTAAAAGTTAGATGCTACAATCTTTGTAGATCCGGTTCTCCACTTTCTTAGCTCCACGTGGGTGTCCTCTCGCTGTCCATCATGAATCCCGAACTCAATCGTCGGCTTCGTCGGAGAAACGGGCGAGCTAGGTCGTCGGCTTCGTGTCAAAGACGATCTACGTCGAGGCATCACAAGTTCAAGCTCCGACTTCACAAAGTTGTGAAACTTGTGAAGAAAACACCCAAAACAACTTGGCAAGAGGTAGAGGGTGAAGAAATAGGAGGTGGGTTCACTTTAGAATTGGATTTCTCTCACTAGAACTCAAGTTGCCATTGATGGCATCAAGGTTTCTATCTTGAAGAAGAAGGAGAAGATGAAGCTAGTTTTATGATAAGTGTTTTAAAATGAAAAGAAAATTCATACTTATCATAATCTAACTAGGGTTAAGTGTAGAGAATAAACCATGGTCATTTTGAGAGTTAGGGTTAAGCATGTGGACAAGAATGGTTGCAAAAGTCAAGGCTTCATGAAGCTTCAACTAAGGACAAAAGAAAGCCACCATTCTCTTTAAATCATTTTCAAATAAACAAATGAACAAATAAATAAATATGTAAAACCCTAATTATCAAATTAACCATGGTTTAATTCTACACATTAAACCAAATGATCAAGTATCATCAAACATGATACAAAAATGTGCACAAAAGCATATCACATATACAATGTGCATCAAGTGAGAAAAATCCGTTTAAAGTGAACCAATACTAGTTAATGTAAAGTAATATATCAAATATATAATTATACATTAAATCATTAAATCAACACTTGATTCAATGATCCGGTCATGTCGCACATGAACGACTAGTATTCAATGTATCGGCTTATCGAATCGATCTTCGATTCGATAACTAGGTTATATCACATACAACAAATCGAAACATTAATCGCGAGAATCAAATACGGTATCACATACACGCATTATTCTCGGTCCCGCACATATCTCATATGCGCTCCTATTTCGTTTCGCTTGAGCCAGGAAACCTCTGTGTAGGACTCTAAAGACTCGTCAATACGCCGGTAGCAGATGATGATCATATCAAGCACCCGCAAGCAGCAAGCGGTCTGCTAAACGTAACGGCCACCCGGGTATTGAGCGATCAGAAGATCGAAGAGCTAGCCCGCTCACACTCCTGCGAATCCAACCAGTAACACTTACCGTACAGTCCGGTCTGTTCGTCTGATACGTCGCATATCAAGTCTAGGGGTGGTAAACGTCAGACCCCAATAACCGATAAGTCGTGCCGATGTGAGGCTCATAACGGGTCGAGAAACTACTGGTAACACTTACCAGTAAATCTCTGATCAGCCCTGGCCAAGGACTTCCCTGTTACGGCCAATCGAGCACAGCGCAACATCAACTCCCAATACCGGGAGAGACGAAACCCCTCCTATCGCTCATTGCCTCCATGTGACTCGGGACTGTACCTAAAGACCACCGTTTTGCATGCCCTCATGGACGTGGTAAGGTGGAGATCAAAGCACAGTGGGAATCACACAAGACTCTATGACGATCTCGGGTCTACAGACTAACCTGTACAAGTGTCACCTGAGAACTGCCATCTGACGTGAGGTATAATACCATCTGGGAGTTCTCGGCGAGTCCGTCCAGTGTACCCAGTCTCCACTGAGCACCCGTATACCATCTCTGATGTCAAACATCAATGGATATGGGATCATCCATCGCCCATCTCATGGGTCGAGAAGCGTATACGCTAGTCTACACTGGTATATCGATGCCCTGTCTCGATACACCCATGACTAGGGACCTTGAAGGATGTACTTATGGACTACCATGTCCCCACTAGTATGATCTGCATCATAGTCCAGGTAGTCAAGTACACATCCTAAAGGCTTTACCAACATGTAACTATAAGACAGTTTAAAGAGACAAGTGTACATGTTAAGATAAAGAGTAACCAGATAGCATACTATCATATCGAGCAAGAAAGTCATCTCTATATATGTCCAAGGATCCAATATAATATACATCATCTGTACAATACTGGCCTCTAGGGCATACATACAACTAACAATCTCCCACTTTCACTAGGGCCAGCTGCTGTAGTATCGCATACCGAGCATCCCGAAGAGTCTCTCAAACTGTATCTGGGGAATGGCCTTCGTGAGTGGATCCGCCGTGTTGTTCTTCGTGTCAACCCTCCTGACCTCGATCTCCCGGCGATCAACTATCTCCCGGATCAGGTAATACCGCTTCAGAATATGCCTGGATCGCTGATGGGACCTGGGTTCCTTGGCCAAAGCTACCGCTCCATTGTTATCGCAATACAAAGGTATTGGATGCTCAATGGATGGAACCACTCCAAGTTCAGTAATGAACTTCTTGACCCAGACAGCTTCTTTGGCAGCATCGTTGGCAGCGATGTATTCAGCCTCTATCGTCGAGTCTGCCACGGTTTCCTGCTTGGAACTCTTCCAGCTAACCGCCCCTCCGTAAAGGGTAAAGACAAAGCCCAACTGCGACTTCGAGTCGTCCTTATCACTCTGGAAGCTCGAATCAGTAAAGGACTCCACTTGGAGTTCTCCGTTACCATACACCAAGAGAATCTCTTTAGTCCTTCGCAAGTACTTAAGAATGCTCTTCACAGTTGTCCAGTGATTCTCTCCAGGATCGGCTTGATACCTGCTCACTACACTTAGTGAGTATGCTACATCGGGTCTGGTACATAGCATCGCATACATGATAGAGCCTACAGCCGAAGCATAGGGTATCCCTTGCATGCGAGCTCTCTCCAAATCAGTCTTGGGAGACATCTCTTTGGAGAGAGTGACTCCAGAGATTGTGGGCAAGTTCCCACGCTTGGATTCTTCCATACTAAACCTCTTTAGTATGGTGTCAATGTACCTGGATTGGGACAATCCCAAAATCCGTTTGGATCTATCTCTATAGATCCTGATTCCCAATATGCAGGAGGCATCACCAAGATCTTTCATTGAGAATCTTTGTGATAAGAAGAGCTTGACCGCTTGCAGCATAGGAATATCATTTCCTATCAAGAGTATGTCGTCCACGTACAATACGAGGAAGACAACCTTACTCTCTGCTACCTTCTTGTAGATACAAGGTTCATCTGGGTTTTTGACGAAATCAAACTCTTTGATAACGACGTCAAAGCAGATGTTCTAACTCCGCGATGCTTTCTTTAATCCATAAATGGATTTAAGCAGCTTGCACACCTTCCCGCTGCTCCCACTGTCTACGAAGCCCTCTGGCTGAGTCATGTACACGCACTCTTCTAAATCACCGTTTAGAAAGGCGGTCTTAACATCCATTTGCCAGATTTTGTAATCATGATATGCAGCGATGGCAAGCATGATCCGGATGGATTTAAGCATAGCCACTGGAGAAAAGGTTTCGTCATAGTCCACACCTGGTCTTTGGCGAAAACCTTTTGCAACAAGTCTAGCTTTGAAAATCTCCACTTTCCTATCTACACCAAGTTTCTTCTTGAAGATCCACTTGCTCCAAATGGGTTTTACCCCTTCAGGAGCAACTTCCAAAGTCCATACTTTGTTGGTGTACATGGATTCCATCTCAGAATGCATAGCATCCAGCCATTTCACTGAGTCCCTACTCGTGATGGCCTGCTCGAAGCTAGTTGGGTCATCATCCTCCATGATGCAATCCTCGCTTCCACCGTCAATGAGAAAACCGTAGTATCTCTCAGGTGGACGAGATACCCTACTAGATCGGCGGAGAGGCTGGGGTTCGTCGAGTTCTACTGAATCCTCTGGTTCTACCAAGTCTTCTGTTGCAGTTTGTGTTGCTGGAACCTCTTCCAGTTCTACCTCAATGCCATTAATCTGTTTCATAAGAAAACCTTTTTCTAAGAAAGTGGCATGTCGAGAAACAAACACCTTTTGTTCCTCGGGGTGGTAGAAGATATACCCTTGTGAATTTTTGGGATATCCTACAAACTTACATAAGGCAGATCTTGCCTCGAGTTTGTCTGGATTTTGTCTTTTGACATAGGCTGGACAACCCCATATCTTAACATACTTAAGAGATGGTCTCTTCCCTTTCCATATCTCATATGGAGTGGTAGGAACTGATTTGGTAGGAACCATATTCAATAGGTGTATGGCTATCTCAAGCGCATACCCCCAGAAGGAAATAGGTAACTCAGCTGTACTCATCATTGAACGCACCATATCTAATAGGGTGCGATTCCTTCGTTCCGATACACCGTTGTGCTGTGGTGTATAAGGTGGAGTAAGCTGAAAGAGAATCCCATTCTCTTTTAGATAATCTTGGAACTCATTGCTCAAGTATTCTCCTCCTCGATCAGATTGAAGGATCTTAATATTTTTGCCCGTTTGGTTCTCTACTTCGTGCTTATATTCTCTGAATTTCTCAAAAGCTTCAGACTTGTGTTTCAATAGGAACACATGCCCGTATCTAGAGAGATCGTCAGTGAATGTAATGAAGTAGGAAGAACCGTTCCTGGCAAGGGTAGACATAGGACCGCATACATCACTATGTACCAGTCCTAAGAGTTCAGTAACTCTTTCTCCGTGTCCATTAAACGGAGCTTTGGTCATTTTTCCTTTGAGACATGAATGGCAAGTATCATAAGATGATAATTCGAATGGATTCAAATAACCATCCTTATGTAACTTAGCCAGTCGTGTCGCATTGATATGACCAAGTCTACAATGCCACAAGAAGGATTCGTTCATTTCTGAACTTTTCCTCTTGTGTGTGTTTTGTATATTGAGGACTGTATTTTGATTTAGAATGAATATGCCATTATGTAGCGAGCCTGATGCAATCAACTTTTGATCTAGGAATATGTTCATAACATTATCCTTTACTACAAAATTATATCCTTCTTTACTCAATAAAGAAACTGATATAATGTTGCACATCATGTTTGGTATATAATAGCACTTATTCAGAATTATAGTATCACCACTTGGTAATACTAGGTGATATTCGCCAACTGCTTTGGCTGCAACATTTGCACCGTTCCCTACTTGAACGGAATGATCACCTTTTCCCAGTTCTCTACCTTTTCGCAGCCCATGTAACATCTTACATATGTGGGATCCTGATCCGGTATCTAATACCCAGGACGTAGGGTGAACTGAGAAACAGTTCTCAATGACAAACACACCCGAAGATGATGCATCAACATGCATGTTCTCCGTTTGGGCGGTGTGAGAATCCAGATATTCTCCTGTTTCCTGTTCATTCTTATAACACTTATAAGATAGAACGGGTCCAACGTTCCCCTGCACAGTATAACATGCGGGTTCGGTCAATACATCCATATTATTATCTTGATTAAGGCATGAAATGGTCGCTACCTGGAGAGAGAGAGAGAAGAAAACACTTTAGCGTATGCTCGTGCAAGATCAGATTGGTTATTATCTTATGTAATCAGGATGGCTCTCACTGGTTTTTATTAAATCTTCCTTCAAACCCTAAAAGGAAAGACTAGCCGGGATTAATTACACACTACAAGTTCGCCAATCTTTCAGCCAGGCCAGTGTCGGTACTTTGAGGGAGGTCCCCCGTGCTTTCGCACGAACCTAATTAATGTAAACCTCGTTTTCCCAGAGGCGTAACCTCGTTAACACTTTTCTAGACACCTACTTGATCGGCTAATTGTAATGTGCAAAACTCTCCCAGGAGTAACTCTTACTCGCAGTGGGTATGGGGATCTAACTATCTCATAGAAGGTATGCAATCTCATTGCAAATTTCAACACTTGAAATTTCCGATAATATTTTACCCCTAGTGTTCTATGACCTTGACGAATGCCAAACAACCCATAGTCCACTAGTCAAGTTCAACCCGTACATTTCTTGATTGAATTAAACCCACCCGCACGACCCTTGACGAATGCCAAACAACGCCGTATGAATACCCTAATCCAATCTGCATCATATGCATAAGCAGATAAATACTATTTAGCTACCGTACACTACGCCTTGACGAATGCCAAACTACCGTAGCACGAATACTAAGTAGTACTTATCTGAAATGACGGAGGGCTACGCAGGTTTTCATAAAACCATGAGCGTAATGAACTTGATATCGTTGTAGAATCAAATGAAGTTTTGAAATGGAGTGATTTTGAGGCTTTTCTAGTTTTGCTAAAGGGGTCACTCCCGGTGAAGGGGTCGTCGGCCCTTTCCTCGTCGAATGAGGTGCGGGATATATCATATATATCGCTGTGCAAAGCAGAAACTATAGAAGCAATCAAAAACAAACCGAGTGTGTAGCATCTGCCAGTTATTGCTAAAGGATTCACTCCCGGTGAAGGGATCTCGGTCCTTTCCTCATCGAATAAGGTGCAGGGTATATCATATATACCGCTATGCAAAGCAAGAACTGTAGCTACCTGTTTTGTTTAAAATTTGATTCTACAACATCTTAGGTTTCTTTTCTTTCATTAATCACATTAATGAAGTCCCATCATTTAAATACCTAAACATCACAGATAAATACGACGTACACTTATGCCATCCGCATTTGCCTCGATGTCCCCTCGTGCACCGTTAGGTTAGGTAACTAACGACAGAGCATGGCAGGGCTAGTACGGGTGTAAAACATAAGTAACGTCTATATAATATATCATATATACTATATACTGTATCCATCACAGAACATCACATGATCTCATCACAGATATCGCAGCAGAAGAAACATATGAAACATTGGATATACTAGGACGTCCGTGTTTTCAATACGATCCAGTATAAAACACGGATTCCACGGTCGTGATGAATAGCCAATCCCACACCCCTAGACCCCTACGAGAGCGGCAAGCAACCCTGCCAATTCTAGGGTTAGGAGACCCGGACTCGACTCCTCGAGATGGTCTCCCACTGGACCCTAGAACCCGGTTACTTGTGCTCCCCTCCTTGGGTCTATCCTAGTGCAGAAAAGTAAATAATATACAAAAGGTGACATCTTCCGCAACCTGGAAGTACCCCAAATAATCAGAATATTATATACAAGTTTTTACATGAATGAAAATGAAAAACACTCATCTCACATAAAAACCCCCGGCTATTCAAACACGACAATCCAATATGACATATCCAGCAACACATAACATCACATGTCATCAACGTAAGTAAATATGCGCATCCCAATTGTCGTTGACATATAGCAACGAAACCGGCGATATCACATATTACACTTACGGTCACAGAAAAGAAAGTGTAAAACTACAACAGTTGGAATCCGCAATCTCTTTAGACATCACATGCCTAATCAAATGAAATACTTAGACATCACATGCCTAACTGTTACAAACCCCGCATTTTAGTCTCATTATCGAAAACTCTTTTCAATATCAAATGAGACTAAACCGCTAGATTTATAACATTCATTCAGCTATCTCATAACTGTTTGTGAATTCCAATTATTGTATCCCATTCCAGATAAACAGAAAATGTTAAACTTTCCGATCGAACAGTCGAATACCCAAGTTTTCCCGACACCGATCAACACATGAAATAAGTTCAAAGACATTCATTTCATGCCTCAGTACCAACGGTCCAGCCGTAGAAGGGTCAAGCCAACGCCTCACATGTGGCATGCCGTACTGCCCCAAACTCGAAGGTTCAAAGGGCAGTTCAAGACGGTCACATAATCGAGTTAAGGTTTGTTGTCTTCTAGAGGGACCATCGCGTTACTTGCACTACTCAGAACGTCTTTAAACCAAAGAAAGATCCAACACTTAGAAATATTCCGGCAGGGGAAAAGTTGGGTATTTTCATCTGGTCGAACTTTTTAACATATTCTTAAAATATCCGGAAAAACACATAGATGAAATTTGATAATCCGATCGAACTATCGAAGCTCCAAAACAATCCCAAAAAATGCAACTCTTGAATAAATTTTAAAAATTCCCAGGAAAACCAGCACTGGAAAATAAGAATTACTGTGCAGAATTCTTTGTTTAATGAGGCCGTACGGCCGCGGAACCGCCGCATGAGCCATGCTCATGCCGCGGAACCGCGGCGATTTGGTGGATTTGGGCTGTCGAATTTCACAGTAACTCTTAGAATCACCTGCTGATTTTTCTGTATATTTTTAATTTGGAAAAATCCCAGATTTCAGAAAATGTACAGAGAGCATTTTGTGAGTTAGGGTTTCGGTTCGTTCGGACTTCAAACTCCGTCTAGACTTCGCCTAAGGCTCTAGCTAGGCTCTGATACCACTGTAGGGTTCCTAGGCATACTATAGAGGTCTCACAAGGCATCAACCATGCCAATTTCAAATTTTATGGGTGCCGAGAAACCCTAATACGGATCGTTGACTAGAAATCTAGGCGAAAAGATAATCTAGTTAACTACTTAACTAAAAGTTAGATGCTACAACCTTTGTAGATCTGGTTCTCCACTTTCTTAGCTCCACGTGGGTGTCCTCTCGCTGTCCATTATGAATCTCGAACTCAATCGTCGGCTTCATCGGAGAAACGGGCGAGCTAGGTCGTCGGCTTCGTGTCAAAGACGATCTACGTCGAGGCATCACAAGTTCAAGCTCCGACTTCAAAAAGTTGTGAAACTTATGAAGAAAACACCCAAAAAAACTTGGCAAGAGGTAGAGGGTGAAGAAATAGGAGGTGGGTTCACTTTAGAATTGGATTTCTCTCACTAGAACTCAAGTTGCCATTGATGGCATCAAGGTTTCTATCTTGAAGAAGAAGGAGAAGATGAAGCTAGTTTTATGATAAGTGTTTTAAAATGAAAAGAAAATTCATACTTATCATAATCTAACTAGGGTTAAGTGTAGAGAATAAACCATGGTCATTTTAAGAGTTAGGGTTAAGCATGTGGACAAGAATGGTTGCAAAAGTCAAGGCTTCATGAAGCTTCAACTAAGGACAAAAGAAAGCCACCATTCTCTTTAAATCATTTTCAAATAAATAAATGAACAAATAAATAAATATGTAAAACCCTAATTATCAAATTAACCATGGTTTAATTCTACACATTAAACCAAATGATCAAGTATCATCAAACATGATACAAAAATGTGCACAAAAGCATATCACATATACAATGTGCATCAAGTGAGAAAAATCCGTTTAAAGTGAACCAATACTAGTTAATGTAAAGTAATATATCAAATATATAATTATACATTAAATCATTAAATCAACACTTGATTCAATGATCCGGTCATGTCGCACATGACCGACTAGTATTCAATGTACCGGCTTATCGAATCAATCTTCGATTCGATAACTAGGTTATATCACATACAACCAATCGAAACATTAATTGCGAGAATCAAATACGGTATCACATACACGCATTATTCTCGGTCCCGCACATATCTCATATGCGCTCCTATTTCGTTTCGCTTGAGCCAGGAAACCTCTGTGTAGGACTCTAAAGACTCGTCAATACGCCGGTAGCAGATGATGATCATATCAAGCACCCACAAGCCGCAAGCGGTCTGCTAAACGTAACGGCCACCCGGGTATTGAGCGATCAGAAGATCGACGAGCTAGCCCGCTCACACTCCTGCGAATCCAACTAGTAACACTTACCGTACAGTCCGGTCTGTTCGTCTGATACGTCGCATATCAAGTCTAGGGGTGGTAAACGTCAGACCCCAATAACCGATAAGTCATGCCGATGTGAGGCTCATAACGGGTCGAGGAACTACTGGTAACACTTACAAGTAAATCTCTGATCAGCCCTGGCCAGGGACTTCCCTGTTACGGCCAATCGAGCACAGCGCAACATCAACTCCCAATACCGGGAGAGACGAAACCCCTCCTATCGCTCATTGCCTCCATGTGACTCGGGACTGTACCCAAAGACCACCGTTTTGCATGCCCTCATGGACGTGGTAAGGTGGAGATCAAAGCACAGTGGGAATCATACAAGACTCTATGACGATCTCGGGTCTACAGACTAACCTGTACAAGTGTCACCTGAGAACTGCCATCTGACGTGAGGTATAATACCATCTGGGAGTTCTCGGCGAGTCCGTCCAGTGTACCCAGTCTCCACTGAGCACCCGTATACCATCTCTGATGTCAAACATCAATGGATATGGGATCATCCATCGCCCATCTCATGGGTCGAGAAGCGTATACGCTAGTCTACACTGGTATATCGATGCCCTGTCTCGATACACCCACGACTAGGGACCTTGAAGAATGTACTTATGGACTACCATGTCCCCACTAGTATGATCTGCATCATAGTCCAGGTAGACAAGTACACATCCTAAGGGCTTTACCAACATGTAACTATAAGACAGTTTAAAGAGACAAGTGTACATGTTAAGATAAAGAGTAACCAGATAGCATACTATCATATCGAGCAAGAAAGTCATCTCTATATATGTCCAAGCATCCAATATAATATACATCATCTGTACAATACTGGCCTCTAGGGTATACATACAACGAACAAGAATGATTATTCATCTTCTTCTTCCTTCTTTCTTTCATGGAAAAAGCTTTCTAGCTTTTTTCCAAGTGATGAAAATGAGTGAGAAAAAGATTATAAATGAGAGCAAAAATCCTACTTCATCATCCTCATCTATCCTTGCCCTTTAGATGAGAGTGTTCACTTCATTTAGTGAGTGTTAGCTTGTATTAATGAAACTTCAAAGTAGATTATCTTTGTTATCGAAGATCGGAAGCAAGACTGCATCTTTCTCTTCGTGGAACCTCTCGAGAGTCCGGAACACGATGATCGCAGCGAAGGGACCTCAACACGGAGCTTTAGAAGTGAAGGACCGGATCTACAAAGGTTGTAATCCCTCTCACTTAGTGTTAAAGAGTTTAACATGCTTCTTTTCGCCTAATCTCTAGTTTAATGATCTCGTATCGGGTTGTTCGGCATGGCTAATTTTTAAATCGGGCATGGTTGATGCCTCGTAGACCCTTGTGGCAGTGCCTAGCAACCCTACAGAGTTGCCGGCGATGGTACAGGGTGCAAGTTAGGTTCTGGTGTGTGGGGTTTTCAGAAAGAAGAAGAAGAGAAGAGAGGGAGGAGAAGAGAATGAAGAGGAAGAGAAGAGGAGAATGGGTGGTGACGGTGAGATTGAGGGATCGCCGACGACGAGGTGTGCAGGGTGATGGGTTCTCGTCGCGGAGGGTGCAGGGATGAGAGGAGGTCGGGTATGCAGGGGGTTTGCTCGGGGTTTGGAGAGAGGTGTGTGCGAGGTTGAGAAGAGGAGAAGAAGAAGGAGATGATAGAGATGAGGAGAGAAGGAGGTGTTGGCGAGGACGATGTGATCGGCGGCGATGGAGGTGAGGATGGCGGTGATGGGTTCTATGGTTTGCTGGCTTGGGGAAAGGAGGAATGAGAAGGAGATGACGGGGAGGAAGAGATGACGAGAGGAGAGAAAGGTGGAGGAGATGGTGGTCGTGGGGGTGAGGCGACGACGGCGAAGAAGCTAGGGTTTTTCTCGTGTTCATGGGCTCACGTTTAAAAGAGAAGAGAGGGAGAAAACAAGGATGTAGGTGACGGGATCCAGGGAGCGGTGACGGGAATCGAGAAGCGAACATTGTTCGCGAGAGGAGAGAGAGGGCGCGAGAGGAGAGAGAAAGGGAAGGGAGAGAGAGAGAGAGCTGCGTGTGGGAGAGAGAGAAAGGGAAGGGGGAGAGAGAGAGAGCTGCGTGTGGGAGAGAGAGACGTGTGGGGGAAAGATAGAGAGAGGAAAAAGATTTTGGGGGAAAGATAGAGAGAGACGTGTGGGGCCTGGTGACTCAGAGGAATGCTTCTGATTGGCTGTGGGAAAAAGAAAAAGAAAGGGATAGAAGAGAGAGAGGCTCGGTGGTGGGGCCAGGTGCACAAAAGAGAGCTCTGATTGGCTCGGAGTGAGTGAGAGAAATGATTTAGGTAAAATTTGTTTTTAAAGGATTTAAGTTAGTTTTAACAAAATATATTCTGAGCTTAATATAGTCGATTTTAAAAGATTTAAATAATTGGATTATTTTAGCGGGAAAAAATATTTTCAAAAAGTGCCCGGGTCGGGTCCAAAATTTTGGATTTGAAATACGAAAATTATTAGCAAGTTCCAAAATTTAAAATGAAAGATTATGTAACAGAAATACATACCCCCAAGAACGGACGCACGTACTTGCGCGTAGCCATCCAAACACGTCCGTTTCACTGAACGGAACGACAACACGATGCAAGGATGCTACCACAGGGTTAGGGGTATCGAGCATGCCATGAAATGCAATTTTAATTCATTTTACGTGATTTAAATTATTGTATGCAAAAAAAATGCGATACTAGATAAAATACCAGTATGTACTAAATATGAGATGCACATGTCCATGCAACAAGTCAAGGTAATCTATAAATAAGACTCAAACAGGTTCAAGCAAGCGGGTCGGGTCGAATGCAATGTAAAGTACTATTCGCACCCAAAATACGATAAATCAAGAAAATACCACGAATAAAGAAATACGAGAACTGGAATTGGTAAAAGTGAACTCGGGTATTACAGTCCTTGTCCGTCCTTTCTTAATTCTTAGACCTAATCTCTATCTAAATCAACCACAACCGGTCTAACTAGGGAATCACCGCTATCTCGTAGGATAGGGTGCCGTAGTGAGCAGTGGGTGTTTGATTTAGATAGAGTCCTAATTTAAAATATTAAACGGGCAAGAAAGGAGTGAGAGATTTCCATCTCTCAAAGCTACCCAATCCTAACCCTAACAAGTGAGGAACTACTCACTCATTAGGGTATTAACAATGGAATTCATTTTTTTAATTCTCTTTTTAATTACCCAATTAACGTGCAGATAATAAAAGACAGATATGAAAATTGCTGAAATTAAATTGCAGATAAGAAAAATTCAAGATAAAAAAAACTTACTTCTTATTGACACCTCTTGACGATTACAATTAAAGAAAAATTTAATCTAGAATTAAAAAGAGGCATCCCCCAAAAGAGTTGTAGGCTTTCCTATTTATAGATAGGAGAAACCGTAGGGTTTACATCTGATCCACATATGAAATTACAATACTACCCTAAGAAATCCGGGTCAATGCACCGACTCCCACCGACACGCACCGACACGTGCTCTGCACGGCCGCGGATCCGCGGCTAGAAGCCTTGTTTGGCCGCGGTTCCGCAACCGTTTGATGGGTTCTTGGGTTCAGTTCTTCTGTAATGCTTCAAGTTGCTTTTTTCTCCTGTTTTCTTCATTTGGTTCTTCACACTCTTTTCTACTTTCTTCCAGATTTCCAACAGTGTAGAATTTGTGGACTTTTACCGTTAGCTTAGCGTTGAAGTCTTGAATCTTTGTGCTGCCCTCATATTTTGTGCAATCGAACTGTTCATTGATCTTCATTTGTTCCTTAAACTGTAGGCGGCATCTTACAGATTCATCTATTTATTAGTCGTAGTCTCACATTTGTAGCGTCTTTTCCTGAATTTTCACTGTATTGTTCTAAGAACATGTAACCTGCAACTATTTGGCAGATATGGATCAAAAGCACCTATTTATTTGCAATATAATTAAGAATGGGGAATATAATAATGCAAAATTCTGAAATGAACAGTTTGCGCCTGCAGGGAAGAGCGTCCCCACAATCAAAAACCCTTCGTAAATGAGGGAGAATCTGATAAACATGCTACATCGGTCGCATCTATCCAAATCTCCAATATACGGTGCTATAAATCAACTTGGTATCTTCGGAGTAGTGAATGGATATGTTCATATAGTATCTACCCCTAAATTCAGGCTAGACTACTCCGCGTCTCAGTCCAGTCTTCAGCGGTAAACAGTTACAAGTCTTGATCGAATCCATGAAGACAAAAAATAATGTAATATCAAGATTGAGTTCATGTCAAGATCATGCAGTCATGTAGTCATGTCAGTTGCAAGTCATGTCATTTGTATTCATGGTTCGAGTCAAGTTGGATTCATATATACTTATTGAGTTCAGGTATTCATGTCAAATTCAAGTATCAAGTTCAGATTCATGTTTAAGTTCTAGTTCAAGTTTGAGTTTGTAGTCAGGTTCTAGGAATATCTTATTATTTGATTTAACTTGTGGAATTCTTGAATTTGGGAAATATCGACAACCGCTGCACATGGACTGGAGGATTTGTGTCTTTTTCAAAGAAGGTTGACATTTGATAATTTCCACCCTAAGCTTACAATCTATATTTAGGGAGAGGCAAGTGTATCATTGTCTCCGGCGATCCCGAGGCAACTGACAAGAAAAGATACCATTCAAACCAATCTGCAGTCTAAATACCTAATTTAGACTAGTCTTTTGATTTCTAGGGTATTTTTATAAAAAAGTCATTTAAAAATACTCGAGTGTTTTTAATTCATCCTAAAACCTCGAATATGTTTTTAATAAAAATAAGTTGATTAAAATATCAAGATTTTTGTATAAAAATGTATTTTATATTTGGTGGTATTTTTTGTGATAAGACTTAGTTTTAAAAGTTTATGGTATTTTTATGAAAAATGCCACTTTTGGAAACTTGATAGTGTTTTTATGTAACTTTAAATCTTTCATTTAAAAAAATATAATTTTCACAATTTGTTTTCATTGAAAATATAGATTTATGATTTATATAATTTTTCAACGATTTAATTTATTTTAAAAGTCGTATTTCTTTAAAATCGTATTTTATTCCTTTTAAGACCGAATTCTCCGTGAGAAGTTCTGCATCTCGCTCTACTATCCCAAGGACGTGTGATAACACGCACCATTCACAAACGGGTCCCCTAATTAGGCTTGTAGAGGCGTAATTGCAAAAGTGTTAAAATAGCGATTCATAAAAAGTAGTTTTAAAAAGCGAGAGTATTTTCTTGAAAATTGTTTCCTTTAGTATAAAACATGTAACCAAAGGTATCGTTCTATGAAACCATTGTGTATGTGAGTGGGGTAGGTCGTTACCCCATGAGTTATCTGTTCGCCGCCGAAAGACGCGACCGGGACATTGGGACGTCTGGCCTGAATTTTGGGGGCAGATGCTATTTGGATTTATTCGTCTACCTCTCCGAAGATACCAAGTTGATTTATGGCATTGTATATCGAAGGTTTAGACAGATGCGGCCGTTGTAGCAGATTTCGTCAGATTCCCCTTCATTGTGAGGGGTTTTTGATTGTGGGGACGCCCTTCCCTGTAAGCGCAAACCTCTGCAATTAATTATGCTACTGCATCGCGGTAACCACTTTCTCCTTCTCCAGATGATCACTTCGTGTCGTGTGTTTTTTTTTTGGTTGCCCGTGGATTGTATACGGAGACTAATTTATGTTGTCGCCCATAGGGCGTGGATTAGTCCAAATCCGTATTTCTTAGATTTGGGTTTGGGTTGGTTTAAGGATCATTAATCTCATTTGAGACTAAGATCGACTTAAACGTTTGTTAAGGATACGTTAGTCTAATTTTAGACTAAGATCTACTTAATAAGATCATTTAGATCTAACAAAACAGCATTTGGGCTCTATTGTTTTAGTTTAGGGACACTGCGGTCCATAAGTTTAAGGACATCATAGTCCATGGAGTTTAAGGACATCATACTCCATAGTTTAAAGACGTCATAGTCTATAGGGTTTAGTTTAGGGACGTTGCGGTCCATTGAGTTTAAGGACATCATAGTCCGTAAAGTTTAGAGACATCATAGTCTGTATGATTTTGGTTTAACCGTTTGGAGATACACCAAAAGTTATTGGTTATTGGGACCCTCCATCTCCCTGAAGACGCTGAAGAATTACAGCGACGTGTATCAGAGGTATGAAGCAATATACCCTTGAACCAAAGTTGGTTGAGAGATCTAATTTGGGACTATGACCAATTAGGGAAATTGTGAGCACATAGGCTCGGTTGGTCTGAGCTAGGAATTCATGGCCAACTTAGGCTCAGTCCATTCTGTTCTGAATAAAGTGTTTAACACTTGTTTGGACTTGGTCCACTCATTTTGAATTAAATATTGAACATTTGTTTGGGCTCAGCCTTTTTTTTAACCAACAACGCTAAACATTGATTTGGGTTCTGCCACCCCTTTTTCTTTTTTTCCTTTACTGAGTGTTAGACACTCTCTATTATGGCGCTTGGCGCCAATCAATGAGTGCGAAGCGCTTTTTATTAAGTAGCGCCCACGTGAGGAGCACGTGGTGCGCTTGGCGCTGAGCGCCAACCAATAAGTGCAGAGCACTCTTTATAAAATAGCGCCCACGTAAGAAGCACGTGGTGCGCTTGGCGCTGAGCGCTAGACTTGGAGTGCTAAGGCGCTACTTTAAATTGGAGCGCTAAGGCTCTACTGCGCTTTACGCCAGACTTGGAGCACTGAGGCGCTTCTTTAAATTGGAGCGCTAGGAGCGCTGCGGCACTGTGCGCCAGTCTTGGAGCGCTAAGGCGCTTCTTTTTAATTGGAGCGCTAAGGCTCTATTTTAGGCAGCTCTGATCAGTTCTGTGCTCTGAGAATTAAGTTCTCGTTTATAAGAGACTTTGTCTCGTGGATCTAAGAACTAAGTTCTTATTTTATGGGAGATACTACAATCTTTTATGTTTTTGTGAAAGACTTTGTCTATATGGATCTGTGATCTAGAGAGAATTAAGTTCTTCTCCCCCTTTTTTATGATGAGATGCTATAATCTCTTTTTATGAAAGACCTCTGTCTTATAGATCTATGATCTAGAAAAAGAACTAAGTTCTTCTTCTTTGATGAGATGCTTTGATCTCTCTGTTTTATTTACCTTGAAGAAATTCTTCTTCCAAAAGCTTGCTCTTCTCTTTGAAATTTCTCAAATTTTATAGGGAGGTTCCTCTGTGTAAGACTTGAAGTCTTGGGGCCTTTATATAGTGGAGGCTGATCAGTTAAGGCAATCTTTTTCTAATTGATTTGGAGATGTTTCCCCACCATTGGATCTTTGATCCTAAGCCTTCTGTTTTACAGAAGACATCTTTCTTATTATTAACAAGATTGGGAAATTATTTTCCCATACAAAGATTACTCTTTATCTTGGTGATTTTTAATCACCATTGGATCTTTGATCCAACGATGCTCTGATTTACAGAGCACAATCTTTCCTGTTTGGAAGGATTTGAGGAATATTTCCTCAACAGAATTTTAATCTCGTAATTTGATGATTTATCATCTTCGTTGAATCTTTGATCCAACGGTGGAGAACATTTAGTTCTAGCGCTTGGCGCTCTCGTGCCTTGCACGTGAGCGCTGCCTCAGAGTCTTTGACTCTTAGCGCTGGCGCACTTGGCGCTAGTGCTCTCGTGCCTTGCACGTGAGCGCTACCTCAGAGTCTTTGACTCTTAGCGCTGGCGCACTTGGCGCGAGCGCTCTTGTACTTTGCACGTGAGCACTGCCTCAGAGTCTTTGACTCTCAGCGCCAGCGCTCTTGTGCTTTGCACGTGAGCGCTGCCTCAGAGTCTTTGACTCTTAGCGCTGGCGCTTTTGGTGCCAGCGCTTTTATGAAGCGCTGCTTCATTTCAAATTTCAAAATTTAAACAGAGCTTTGCTCTGATTGGGGGAAATAAATGCCCCCCACCGTTGCGCTCACGTGATTTACACGTGAGTGCAGCGGTGGCAGCCTTTCCACCGTTGGATTGTTCTTGGAAGTCGGATCGACTTCCCCTGCCTATAAATATGACCTTTGGCCCTTTGAGATTACTGCTTGTTCATCTTCTTGTTTTGTTTTTATTTCTTGAGAATTTAATTCTCTTTCAGAGGCTGGCTCTCTGCTTTAAGAAATTTCTCAATGTCAAAACTCTGCCCGAATTCAGTAAGAATTGACCTTATTAACAGAGCTTTGCTCTTCTCAGATCACAGATCTTAAAAAAAATTAATCGAGCCTTGCTCTTCTTAGATCATAGATCTGTTCATCTTCCATGAAAATCCCTTTAGAGTTTATTCATAGATCTTGAAGATCTATGAGTTTTTAACTTAGTAAAAACTTTGCCTTTTAGGGTTTTTGATGCATTACTCCATCATCTTCACAGAGCATAGCTCTTCAGAATTTTTGGGAGAAT
Organism: Agapanthus africanus; assembly: GCA_030015575.1. Lineage (NCBI taxonomy): Eukaryota > Viridiplantae > Streptophyta > Magnoliopsida > Asparagales > Amaryllidaceae > Agapanthus > Agapanthus africanus. The sequence goes on from JASDDO010000024.1 coordinate 257,577,242, forward strand.
TTTTATTCCCTCATAATTAGAGGTGATAGATGTCACTCCTATCTGCAGAGCGTTGCTCTCGAGGAGTCTAACTCCTTGGCCCGAGGAGTCTCTCATTAAATGAGAATCCTTTTAGGATTCCCTCCTTAATTGCACAAATTAGAATTTGTTGGGTGTCTTAATCAGCACTTGTTTTCTTCATGCGGAAATCAAGAGTTGTTTAAATCCCCATGTCTTGATCAGTCTGTCCACTAAACTCTCACTGATTTTCATTTTCAGGCGCTATGGCCGCTCATCTGTACTGTCTTGACGAAATCATTTCTTATGACGATATTCGCGCACAAGGCCGTTGTCAAAACCAGGAGTTCACAAACGCCCAATACGCTGAAATTATAAATCGTTTCAATGCACACAACAGTCAACTACTTCCTCGTCGCTTCGCTCTCTTGAAGATTATAGTGAGAGCAATTTGGGGAGCACTTCCTAGATTTTATGAAGCCATGCCGCTTAATACACTGGATGACGCTGAAAATAAGGTGCACTCAGTGTATCTGACGGTCCTGATCTCAAAGAAACGGCGAGATAATCTCATTGATATTTTGCATCAAACTTTCCAACAGACGACGATAATCGCTGCTTATCAGAAGGTGGAGGACATCAGCAAAGATCTTGACGCTTGCGATCGTTAGAGGATGCACACAAGAATGGTCAGAGAGGCCAGAAACATTTTAGAAGGCCCCACTTTCGAATTTCTTAATCCATGTCCCGGATTCAATGTTTTGCCATTGTAAACATTTTAATGATGCTTTTGTTTACTGTTTTCATCAATGTAAGAGATTTTCTGAAGTATGAATAACAAATTTTCCTTTCTGTGCGTTTATTTTATCCTTTTCGCACATACATGAGTGGGTACGCTTCGGACGCTCAATTAGATGTAAATCAAATGTTCTCCTTATTGCCTTGCATAATATGTAATTGACGTCCGTGGTTTATGCCTTTTTGTTTTCACTTGACGCAAAGCAGTTTACATACTCTTGAGTAGCACCTTGATTTCGATGTGGCATGTAATTTTGGCAAGTGTGGCTTGTAGATAATAAGTAACAGTTTGTCTTGAACTCTTTGTAGGGTAGCGATGGCTTAGGAGACAAGGTTAGGATTTGTCACCTAAGACTTTCCAACTTTTTGAGCCGTGAGGGTCTCATAAAGAATTTTCTCCCTACGAGTCGTGAGAATTTCTTAGGTCATTTTCTCCTTAGGAGTCATGAGGATTCCTAAGTGTGCTTTCTCTTGAGAGTCGTAAGGATCTCGCAAGAGAATTTTCTCCCTTACAAGTCGAGAGGACTCATAAGTGATTAGTGAGTTGACTTATCTCCGAGTCGAGGCATTGCGTTACATAAGGGAGATCATGGGTTGACATGTATCCGTGTCGAAACGTTGCTTGACGAAAAAAAGGTCAGGGTTGACATGTATCCGTGTCGAAGCGTTGCTTAACGACAAGGAGGTCAAGGGTTGACATGTATCCGTGTCGAAACGTTGCTTGACGACAGGGATGTCAGGGTTGACATGTATCCGTGTAGTGTTGCTTGATGACAGGGAGGTCAGGGGTTTACATGTATCTGTGTCGAAGCGTTGCTTAACAACAGGAAGGTCAGGGGTTGACATGTATCCAAGTCGAAGCGTTGCTTTACGACAAGGAGGTCAAGCTTGACATGTATCCGTGTCGAAGCGTTGCTTGACGACAGGGAGGTCAGGGGTTGACATGTATCCGTGTCGAACCGTTGCTTGACGACAGGGAGGTCAGGGTTGACATGTATCCGTGTCGAAGCGTTGCTTGAAGATAGGGAGGTCAGGGGTTGACATGTATCCATGTCGAAGCGTTGCTTTACGACAAGGAGGTTAGAATTTGACATGTATCCTAGTCGAAGCGTTGCTTTACGACAAGGAGATCAGGGTTTGACATGTATCCATGTTGAAGCATTGCTTGACGACAAGGAGGTCAAGGTTTGACATGTATCTGTGTCGAAGCATTGCTTTCCGACAAGGAGGTCAAGGTTTGACATGTATCCGTGTCGAAGCGTTGTTTCATGACAGGGAGGTCAGGGGTTAACATGTATCCGAGTCGAAGGATTTCTTGACGACAGGGAGGTCAGGGGTTGACATGTATCCGAGTCGAAGCGTTGCTTGATGACAAGGAGGTCAGGAGTTGACACTAAGTTGTCTATGCACCATAGAGTCTTGGAACTGGGGACTTTGTCGTGGCTCCGATTAATGATGTCGCGTCCGTGCTCTGTTGGCATGACGAGGAATGCCGTTGTTGGTCTCTAGGCTGTAGAGGTGGCCGTCGAGATTTGGAACTAGGGACTTTGCCATGGCTCCGCTTCATTGCGACCTTGAGGTCGGTTATTGACGTTGCGTCTGCATCCTGCTGGAGTTGAGAAGGAACACCGTGTTAGTCTTCTGGCTGTAGATGTGGTCGTCAAGATCTGACTTCCCTTTGACGCAGCCTGGTGGAGAAATGTAGTTCCCTTTTCGCTTATGCCCATGGATTGTATACAGGAGTCAGTATGGACTCGCCTGTAGGGCAAAAAGTTTCATTCTTTCATTTTTTATTTCTTTCCGCGATACTCTATCATTTCAGCTTTTATATCGCGAAGTTCGCGATTGCCCAATCATTTCGGCTATTTTTCGCGGTGCCCAATCATTTCGGCTGGTTTTTTTACTCGCTGCTTTTTATTGCAAGTTGCCCAATTATTTCGGCTATTTTTGAATGCATATATTTTACTTGCTGATTTTGTTGCAAGCTGCCCTATCATTTCGGCTATTTCATATGCATTTATGGTTTGCTGACCTTTTGCCGCGACTAAGGGACTTGGGATCTGATACCGATTTAGGCATCAGCATCGCTACAACTGGGACATTGCCAGGAGCAAATCATCATTTTCCTTCGTTGGCTCGAACAAAGGTGGCTTAGCAAATAGGGTTAAGGACCTGTCGACTAACACTTTTGACTTCATAAGCGGTAAGGGTCTCATAAAGGTATTTCTCCTTACAAGTCGTGAGGATCTTGTAGGTGCGTTTTCTTCTTAGGGGTCGTGAGGACTCCTAAATGCGTTTTCTCTTATAAGTCGTAAGGATCTTACAATAGTGTTTTCTTCTTATAAGTCGAGAGGACTTATAAGGGTCGTTCACCATGTCAGGATATCCTTTGTCGCCGGTGAGACTCTGTTGGGGAAATGTTTATTCGTGCCCATGGATGTATACAAGGGTCAATATTGAAATGCTTGTAGGGAAATATCGGGGTGTATGACGGCTTAAGAACGGGTTTAGATCCCTATAGCTTAAGGCTTTTGAATCCTATGAGCCGTGAAGGTCTCATAGGGGAATTCTCCTTACGAGTCATGAGGATCTCGTAAGCGTAACTTCTCCTTAGGAATTGTGGGGATCCCTAAGTGTGTTGCTCCCTTATGAGTCATAAAGATCTCACGCAGGTATTTTCTCCTTATAAGGTCGAGAGGACCTTGCAAGTTTCTTTTAACAAGATTGCGTCCTTTCGGGTTTTCACAAACTCACCGGTAGCCCTGCTGTTTTTACACATAGAGTCTTTTCGGGTTTTCATCCGTGCCCATTTCTCTTATGGACGTATCGTTTTTTTAACTACGTCAGCCTTAGGATGCTGCGGTTTTTAGTAGTTTAAGGACGTTACGGTCCGTAGTTAGTTTTAGGACATTTCGGTCCGTTGTTAATTTTAAGACATCTCGGTGCGTTGTTAGTTTTAGGACATCTCGGTCCGTCGTTAGTTTAAGGACATTACGGTCCGTAGTTAGTTTAAGGACGTTACAGTCCATCGCACGTTTTAGAGGCGAGGTTTCGCCGGATACTACTTATAGAGTTTGGACTCAGGAAGATAGCGAACAGACATAGGCGTCGTCATCTATCGTTGACCTAGGCCGTGACTCATTAGGTGTAGTATTTTTTCAGGAATCGGCCGTTTTTTGGCCGGAAGTGTCTTTCGCCATGCATATTCATGAGTAGATAGGCCCCGCCTTGGTAGACCTTGTCTATGATGTACGGTCCTTCATAGTTCGGCTCGAATTTCCCCCGTTTGGCACGATTGGGGATCATAGGTCTCTTGACAATTAGCACGAGTTCGCATTGGCGGAATGTTCTCGGCCTAGTCAATCTCTTGTATGAGCGCGTCATCCTTGCTTTGTAAGCTTCCAGGTTTTGCTGCGCTATGAGACGAGTTTAATTGAGGGCATCAAGCTTCTCGAGGCGAAAATGAGTATTCTCCTCGTCTGTTATCTCGTAGTGAACCGCCACTCATAGAGAGGGTAGCTCTATCTCGAGGGGGGTACCGCTTCTGTGCCGAATACCAATGCATACGGCGTTGTGTTTGTGGCCGTTTTGAATGTGGTCCGGTATGCCCAGAGAGCTGCATGCAGTCTCTCGTGCCAGCCCTTCTTATTTTTGGACACCATTTTCTTTATGATCTTCGTCAAGGTTTTGTTGAAAGCCTCAGCCAGACTGTTAGCTTGGGGATTATAGACCGAAGAGTATCTCCAGTCTATGCTATGATGATGTGCGAAGCGACTGATTTTGTGACTTCTACAGGCTGGCCCGTTATCTAAGATAATCATTCACGGAGTGCCGAACTGATAGATGATGTGTGTCTTGAAGAAATGGAGAATATTCTCCGTCTTCACTTCTCTTAGTCGTACTACTTCTGCCCACTTAGAGAAGTAATCGGTTGTCGCCAATATGAACCGATATCCTCTGGATGATGCTGGTTCGATAGGCCCGATTATGTCGGTTCCCCACATTTTGAACGGCCAGCTAGCCACCGTCGAGTGTAGCGGATTTGGATGCTGGTGGATGAAATCCCCGTGAATCTGGCACGAGTGGCACTGTTTCGCATATTCGAGGCAGTCCTGAATCATCGTGGGCCAATAGTAGCCCATCCTTTTGATCTGCAACTTCATCTTTGGCCCGGCTTGATGAGAAGCGCAGAGTCCATCGTGAGTTTCTTGGATGACTTTCTTTGTTTCTTCCTGTCCTAAGTATCTTAGCCACAGAGAGTCGAACAATCTCTTATACAGAGTATCATTGACGAAAGCAAAAGACAGAGCTCGTTTCATGAGCTGATGTCTCGAGGATGCATCATCAGGTGTTTGACGAGATTTGAAGTAGTCTATAAAGACTTCTCTCCAATCCTTAGCCTTTTCCTGGTCTATTATTTATAGGGCCATTTGCTTGGTCGCTCCCTTTTCTTCGAAAAATTCCGGAGATATTTCTACTGGTGCAAGAACCCGACAGCTTTGCACAACGATCCTCACGTCATCGAGGTTTTCGTCAGCCAGTTCTTTAGCGAGTTTGGCTAACGCATCCGCTTTGCTATTTTCCGCACACGGTATGCTTTCCAGGGCGTAGGCAGGGATTTGAGTCAACAATTGTTGTACTCTCTCGCCGTACTTCACCAACTCTAGTTTGCACATTTGGTAGTCGCTATTTACTTGGCTAACGACCGGCTGGGAGTCTCCGTATATGAGGAAGTTTTCGATTCCCATGTCGACGACGATCTCTAGACCTGCTATCCAAGCTTCATATTCGGCTTCATTGTTTGTCCTCGGCTCTGTTAAGGAAAAAGCAAAGCACATTATCCCTCCTTGTGGAGTCACGAAGATGAGGCCTACCCCAGATTTGATTATGGGGGAGCTGTGCTTTCGCTTCTTCATGGAAGATGCCCTATCGAAGTAGAGTTCCCATCGGGTGTCATTCTCTCTTCTCCTCCCGTCAATCGTGTCAAACGCGTGCTCTTCTGGTAGTTCGCAATTTTGGGGTGAATCGGCAGGTATCGAGTGCTCGGCGAGGAAGTCGGCGATGGCCTAGCCTTTCAATGCCTTGAGAGGTCGGTATGTTATCGAGAACTCCATCAAAAGGAGGGCCCATTTAGCGAGCCGTCCCGTTAGTATGGCTCTTGACATCAAATATTTTAAAGGATCCACTTTTGATATGAGGTGGACCTCATGCGCCAACGCATAGTGTCTGAGCTTCGTTATCGCGAAGATTAACTCCAGGCGGTGTTTTTCGATGGGGGGTAGTTGTTTTCTGCCCCCAGGAGAACTCGACTCAAATAGTAGAGGGCTCTCTCCTTCCCTTGGTCATTCTTCTGTGCTCATAACGCGCTTAAAGAACCTTCAAGGGAGGTTGTATACAAGATGAGGGGCTTTCCCTTGTCTGGAGCGGTCAGTACCGGTGGATTCTGCAGGTATTGCTTGATTTCGTCCAGTGCGCTTTGACATTTGCGATCCCATACGAACGAGGTCCCTTCTTCATCAGATGACTGTAGGGACGGCATTTTCCGGAGAGATTAGCTATGAACCGCCGGATATACGCGAGCTTCCCTTGGAGAGACCGCAGTTGCTTGAGAGTTCTTGGCGAAAGCATTTCCATGATTGCCTTGATCTTCGACGGGTCTATCTCGATGCCCAGGTGTCGGACGATGAATCCTAGGAGTTTGCCCGATGAAACACCGAACGCGCATTTGAGAGGGTTCGTCTTCAGATTGTATTTCCGAAGACGTTGGAACACTATTTCCAAATGCTCCCAGTGCTCCTCATATGATTTGTTTTTCATCACGAGGTCGTCGATATATCATTCGACGATTTCATGTATGAGGTCATCGAAAATATTTGTCATGGCCCTCTGATAGGTAGTGCCGGCATTCTTCAGACCGAAGGGCATCACTTTGTAGCAGAATATGCCCAGAGGAGTCCAAAAAGCAGCATGCTTCTGGTCTTCGGGATGCATCTTTATTTTATTGTACCCTGACGAGCCGTCCATGAAGGAGAAGATTTCATGAGTGGACGTGTTGTCTATCATCAACTCGGTAACTGGTACGGGAAAATCGTCTTTCGGACAGGCTTTGTTGAGGTCCCGAAAGTCTAAGCAGATGAGCACCGTCCTATTTTTCTTCATCACTGGGACGATGTTGGCGATCCAGTCAGGGTATTGAACCTCTTGGATGAAGCCGGAGTCGATTAGCTTCTTGAACTCAACATTGATGCTCATTTCAAGTTCGAGCCGCATTCTTCTTGGTGCTTGTTTGACTGGCTTGATGTCCGGAGATATCGCCAATTTGTGCACAGCTACTTCTGGATATAGTCCCGGCATTCAGAGTAGTTCCATGCGAAACAGTCTTTATACTGCATAAGCACGTCTTTGAGTGTAGCCACCTGCGCTTTAGAAAGCAGCTCACTGACGAACGTAGGCCGCGGATCGTCTGTCGTCCCTAAGTCTATTTTCCTTAGGTTGTTCGCAGTAGTGTGTATTCCATCTTCCAATTCTTTTGGCGCTGGTGGAAACTCTGAGATCACCTCATCATCATCGTTTTTGAAGCACCAGGACAGGTCATCCATGTTCTCGCGCATTTCTTCTTCTGACAGTGTTATTGCGTGACAGGTACGAGATCGTTTCCAAAACCGATGTTGGTCTGGTTCTACTCTCGCCATATACGTTGCCTTTGGCATATGCTTTTGCGGTGGGGTTACCCTTCAACTGCTAGATAGAGCGAACCTGCCTTGCTGATACTGGTCTTTTACCCAGTTTTTGAAGGTGAAGCAGTCTTCGAGAGGATGTCCTATCGCTCGGTGATAGAAGCAATAATCCGGGTGAGAGACCTCGCATGCTTGTTCAGGGTGTTTGGACTCCGAGAGCATAATCATTTAATGTTTCATGACAAGATTGAATATCTTCCTTGTCTTGTCTTGTGGAAAAGAATATGCTCGATCCATATTCTTTATAAGAGACAGATCCCGGCTGATCAATTCTCCATTGCGTAGCTTCTTGAACCCGCTTTGCCGCTGTTGAACGTTTTTTCCATTCTTTAGTTTGTTTTTACCTCCGCGTCGGGTCTTCTATATGACGGGTTGGAGACAAAAGGTATCATCATTCTCCGTAGCTAGCTGAAGGAGGTGCTGCGTCTTGGCTTTCTCGTAATGGCCATTTCACGGTTATGGTCATCCCGGACCCTTTGACCCGCTTCCCTTATTAGGTTGTTCATCTTTTCTTCAAACTATGGACTTGGGATTTTTATGGCCGGATCTCGTTTTGGTTCAATTGCGGCGTCTTCTATCAGAGCGTCTCCTTCTTCATCGAAGTCATGAATAACGTAGCAGCTATATAATCGTTCTCGTTTCTTGGATTGAACATACCCAAGCCCGATCGTTTCCATTCTGCCGTTGGGCAATTTTCGCTGAGTTCTGGGGACATTCCAGATCCTGTCGTAGAACTGAGCTTGTCGAGCAGTCTGTTTAAAGGGTATGCCTTGGCGTCTCAACAGCCTTTTTAATTCTTCTGTGCAGTATCTGGGCAGACGGATGGGCTGGAGCTTGTCAAGCGTAGAATCGGCACCATGCCAGATTTCTTTCCCCACTTTGGTTTCCGCGGACCGATAAAAGAGGATAGCCTTTTCATCTTTTCGCCTGGGAGGGATATAGAATGTCTGCAGTTCTTGTACATTATAGGTGTTAAGTGCGTCGAGCTCTCTGTAGTGCTGCCGCGGAACCATGGCGATTTGCAAACTCCGATCATCTCGAGTGAAGGCCTGCATTAATGGACGGACAGAAAATACGGCATTGATCTCATATTCAGAGTCACTGCCGAAGATCAATATAGGGGTAGACGGTCCGGACTTGTTGTATTGGAGCGGCCTCGAATAGACTATCTCTTCTTCCTCCTCGGTATCACTCCCAAAGACTGGAATAGTGGTGATAGCTTTTTGCTTATTCTTTGGCTTATGGAATCTTTTCGTGTCATCAAAGTCTGATAAGAAATACTTTGCATCTTCGTACTTCCGAACTTCATTCACGTAGAACAGGTTTAGCTCACCCTTCACGGTTTACTCAAGACCATCTTTGAAATACTTCATACACTGATGTTGTGTAGAAGGGATGATGTTGTATTCATATAACCAAGGCCTGCCGAGTAAAGCGTTGTAGCAAGTCTTGGCGTCAATGACATGAAACTTGATGTCAGTGATGAGCAGCCCAAAATGTAACGTCAGTATCACAGACCCGAGCGTCCGTGATGACTGGGAGTCGAACCCGGAGATTGTGATTTTATCCCAAGCGAGGTGTTGGATGCTCATGCAGATTTCCTTTAGCACCCGCACGTTTAGGAGATTGACAAAGGACCTGTTGTCAACTAGCATATTACCTATCTTGATGTCATGGCAGTATCCAGTGACATACATGCCTCAGAGTCTTTGACTCTTAGTGCTGGCGCTCTTGGCGCCAACGCTTTTATGAAGCGCTGCTTCATTTCAAATTTCAAAATTTGAACAGAGTTTTGCTCTGATTGGGGGAAACATTATCTATACTAACATATCACGAAACTTAGCATTAGCAATTTAATTAAAAACATGGTATTTATTCGTTACTTGTTTTTCTTAACTTTTACGATATTAACTAATATTGTTTGAAACATGTCAAAAGAAATTCTGCTTCAAATAAATATTAAATATACATGGCATTGCAAGGATAATAGAATGGTAATCTATTTATTTTTCTTATTATTAGCATGAAAATAGGAATGGACATATCAAGGCTTGCAACTAAATTTTCAAAGGAAACTTAGCATACGAACACCCTATTATGTGTTGATGAGGGAGAGGCATATCGGGACCCGGTTCTTGCTCATGGAACAAAGTGACATGCCAAGTGTCATGCCAAGGGGCAGAGTCCACCTCTTGAATCTGTAGGGGCCACCTCTTGAGTCCATGGGACCCACTGTAGAACAATGGAGAATCTTCGGAATACATTCCGAAAAAGGGGCAAATCTGTACTATAAATGGAATGATACCACTCTTCAATACAGAGGCACCTTTTTAAGTGAACCGGCACTACAGGAGCTTGAGAAATCCGTAGTTAAGCGTGCTCGAGCCAGGTTCGAGGACGAACCATTTTTTAAAGGTGGGGAGGATGTTGGGACCCAGTTCTTGCTCATGAAACAAAGTGCCCTGCCAAGGAGCGGGGGCCACCTCTTGAATCCGTGGGGGGCACCTCTTGAGTCCGTGGGGACAATACTCTCTGTATTGAGGATAGGGGATGACAGAATGGTATCAGAGCAGGTCCCTCAATAGTAAGTCTGTAGTTCGAGAACGAACCATTATGCAAAGGTGGGGAGGATGTCAGGACCCAGTTCTTGCTCATGGAACAAAATACCATACGGAACAAAAGTGCCACACCAAGTGTCAAGCCAAGGGCGGGGGCCGCCTCTTGAGTCCATGGGACCAACTATAGAACAATGGAGAATTTTCAGAATACATTCCGAAAGAGAGCACATCTGTACTATAAATGGAATGATACCACACTTCAATACAGAAGCACCTTTTTAAGTGAACGGCACTACAGGAGCTTGAGAACTCCATAGTTAAGCGTGCTCGGACCAGGGATGGGTGACCTCCTGGAAAGTGGCCCCTGGTCGAGTTTGGTTCGCTCCGAAGGACAAAACCGTGCGACTTTGGCCAGATCGGACAATACTCTCTGTATTAGGGGTGGGATGTAATAGAATGGTATCATCGGAGGTCCCTCAATAGTAGGTCTGTAGTTTGAGGATGAACCATTGTTCAAAGGTGGGGAGGATGTCGGGACCCGGTTCTTGCTCACCGAACAAATTGCCATGCCAAGTGTCATGCTAAGGGGAGGGGGCCATGTCACGACCTGAAATAGCACGTGACTGGCACTTAAATCATATGAAATCTATAGGACCTCATCTAATTCAAGTAAGCCAAAAATCCTAGAAATTTAAACCATTTTAAAGAAGAAGTGAGGAAAACTTATCTTTAAAGCAAGTGGTTTTAAATAACATAAGCCGAAGTATTGCATTTTTAAAACATCAAGTCTTTTTTGAAAATTTCGGCAGAGTTACCTTTGTAAATACTGGCCCCAAAAGGGTACAACATGCATAATATGAATAAAGACACCCCCAAGCGGGAGCTAGCTCTTCGTCAATTAACGGTCACAACCATGCAAGCAATATAATATACAACGCGTAAGGCAAGGATCAAAACTTAAAAGGAAACTCAAATCAACATGAAAATCATAATAATACAACGCGCGACTATAAGGTTGAAATAATACACACTGGTCTTCTAAGTCTATCAAATAACAAGCCTGGTTGATGGAGTTTACTAGATACAACTGAATAAATAATAAAAGTACAATGGTGGTCACGATACAAGTGAACCCACCTACCAAAGCAATCACCCGGAATGAAGCAGTGTGCCAGAAAGCCGCAATGAAAGCTGTACGACAAAACCTGCAAGAACTGTGGCACAACGGGGGTGAGTTGCCAACTCGTGAGTAGAAAACATCACAGAGCAGAAATCGTATGTATGACTCAATCCTAGGTCAATACGATCATAATATGTATATTCTCAAATGATAAGGTCTGAAGTATGAAAAGGTGGCAAGGGTAAACATCTATACATAAGTGTAATACCATGTGCTCGTGTCAGTGCCTCGGATAACAACATATCATAAATATGAGGTATGAATGCAATATAATGAAAATAGAATACATCATGCATGTGAAACTGTTTTCTTAATTTAGTGAGATTTCTTTATGTATATAAATCGAGGTATCATCAATGAAATCAACATGAAATCAGTGTCAAGCATCGACACAAAACATATATCCCAATATCTCATGTCATGCCCCGCTTCCCAGAGTACGCTAAGATGGGCACGTGACATAGCCAACCATGCTACCTGTGGATAGGAAATATCCTTCCACAGTCACATTACGGCTGTAGAGATATCAAGAACAATAATAAACTATCTAACACATGTCCATAAGCCAGAGTAAAAAATGAGTCAAGAATAAAATAATGCGGAAGCAAAAGATCCAATACAAGAATATTTGGAATGTATGTCCCATAATGCGGACTCACATCAGGAATGAAAATACCGAAAATAAAAGAACTAACTACTAACAAGTCCTCACTGCTCAGCATGCTGACTGAAGTACTCCTGCTCGGCCTGTAGTGGAGGTAAAGAATCTGGGCTATGCAAAACCCAGACGTCAGTGCATCATAACATCAAGCAATAATATAAACAGGGGTAACAAGACATGCAGGTATGATCATAAATGGTAAAATAGGTGTAACAACAATATAAATCAAGACAGCGAAGGGTAGTGCGCAGTGGGTAATCTAAACCGGTCTACTGGGTTAACTACTCTCAAGTCTTTGAAATCAATTTGATGAATCGTCGATGTAACTCAATAGTATCCCGTGCATGCCCGGGATCACGGTCTATGATTCTCGGGCTGAATCCGAGACGTGCCGCAAGGCAGTAAAGGGTGGTAGGTAATGACGAGTGATGTCAGCAGCATCACCCCGGGGCTGGCCTAGCCCGTAAGACTGATCAGAAAAGGTGTCGAACTATCGAGTTACAAGTCAGGTTTCATCATTGTTTTCCCCATACCCCCAAGTTATATATGTTCAAGTCAGGTATTAAATAATCTGGAGCTAATGCCAACATAGGATCAGGCAGGTACAGGTTTGTCTGGATAGACAACAGGAAATGTCGGTAGGGACAACAGGTCAGGTTGGTTGGCATTAGTAACAAGATCAGGTAACAGGTAAAGCCATGGTACATCAGGTCAAGTCAGGTAGTATATAGGTATCATGTCATGTCAAGAGATGCACGGTACCATATCGTGTCAAGTAGTAGGTGTAACAAGTCATGTCAGGGGTGCACAAAATGTTATGTGGGTGCTCATAATCAAACTAAAAATAAGCAGGGGTATACAAAACAAGTATAGGGTACTAATGGAACAATAAAATGGAACATTGTAATGTGGTATGCAAATAGGTACAGATTAAATATATGGATGCACGGTTATCGATTAGAGTTAGGGTTATGGTTCCAACATTAAGTAAAATACACTTAAACAAATATGGAATGTTAAAATCTCGTTATTATGGGTTAAATGATCTAGGGATGCAATTATATATAAAAATAGGTTAAATGGATCCAAACGGGTGTACGATAGGGTAGAAACTATTAAAAGGGTATTATGGGCTATGCAAATAATTATTATGTGATTTAAATAAGGATGTGGGTACTATATATAGTAAATCAAAATGCAACATGGTATGTTTCAAGTTATAAATCTAAAATGATAAAATGGACATCGAAGTGTTAAAATAAAACAAATGGCCTTAGATTTAATTTACAGGTTTAACATGCAATTAAATAGGTATAAAATAATAGGAATAGCATGTAGCAAGTTTTACTTGCCTCGACAGATCAAGAAACGGGTATACGGGACGTCACACGTCGGCGGAAAAAGTCGCGACGCGTGCACGATGCACGGAACGGATCCAAACAACGTACAAGGGAATCACACGGGTCAGGTACGCTCGCTGGGTCGTCATGATCGTCGTCGGCACGACCGGATTTCGGCAATCTAAAGAACAGTGAACAAGAATTAAAGAAGAAAGATAAAGAAAGAGAAGAGAAGAGAAGGGAAGAGGAAAAAGAAGAAGAAGGAGAATAGGGCTTACAAGATTGTGCACTGGAGTCGCAGAGAGAGAGGTGGTGGTGTCGATGATGAAGAACGGAGCTCCGACGAAGGGTTTGACGTTAGGGTTTCGTTTAGGGTTTGCGCTCGGGTTTTCTTGGCTGGGGTTCTAGGGTGCAAGGATCTGATGTAGGGGAGAAGAGAAAAGAAGGAGATAGAGAGAAGGAGATGGTGATGAAGGTGGAGGCGAGAGGAAGAGGTGATCGGCGGCGATGGGTTCTGTGGGTTTAGGAGTTGCAGGAGATGCTCGGGATTGGGTAAAGAAGAAGAAGACGAAGACGAGGAGGAGGAGGAGAAGATGGGGACGATGGTGGAGCTTTGAGGTGAGGCGACGAGGTGAGGCGGCTAGGGTTAGGGTCTGGGGTTTTCTCGTGCTCGTGGGCTCGGGGTTTTTTAAATAGAAGAAGGAGGGAGAGAAAGAAGGAGGGAGGTGACGGTAGCGGGGAGCGGTGACTCGACTCGAGAACCGAACAGTGTTCGCGAGAGGAGACAGAGAGAGCGAGAGGAGAGAGAAAGGAGAGAGAGAGCCGTGAGGGGGAGAGAGAAAGAGAATAGGAAAGAAAGAGAGAGAGATTTTTTAGTGGGGCCCAGAGGAAGAATAGAGAAAGAAAAAGAAAGGGGGAGAGAGAGAGCAGGTGGGGTCGGATAGAGAGAGGGAGAGAGTTGTGATTGGATTAAAAAAATTTTGAAGAAAATTTTAAAAAGATTTTCAGTTGTTTGCTAAACCTTCTGATCAGAAAATATATTCGAACCCAAAATAAAATTTTAAATAAATCTTAATAAATTTTGAATTTAGGAGGATACTAAAAATATTCCAAAACGCGTCCGGGACGGGTCCAAAAAAATTTAGATTTAAGATACGAAAATTATATGCAGCTTCCAAATTTTACAATGAATAATCAGGTAACGAAAATGCATAACCCCAAGAATGGACGCATGTACGTGCGCGTAGCTATCCAAACACGTCCGTTTCACTGAACGGGACGAGAACAAGATGCATGGACGCTACTGTTCATATCAGATTTTTGCATTTTCATACCGCCCAATTTTTATCACATTGCATATCGGTAGATACTCTTGAGCGCGTGTTTGCTAGTCAATTGCAGGATACAGGTTCCCGGTTCTCAAACGGAGAAATTCATGGAAAACAAGACAAAATCCGGTTCCTGCCAACCACAGATAAAACACGGTCTCCGCTCTTCATCCGTATGTTGCCAGATACCAGTTTAGGAAGACAAAATGTCAACTCAATGTCATTCTCATGCACAAGGCTCAATGGTAGCACAAAATCCAAGAGATCTACGCGGAGCTCGAGGCAATCATCCACAAAAAAGTCCACCTTTCCTCAATAGAAATTCTGGAAGAAATGGGAAAGATTTTTCAGAAAATACACACAGCAGATAAGAGGGGACAGGAGAACAGGAAAAGTGCACAGAAGACCACACCCTAAGCAGACAAGAGGGGCGCGGATCCGCGGCCATAAGGGGACATAGGCGGCGGATCCGCGGCCGTACAGGCAGGTCAGGGCACGAGCTTCCAGGGGCAGTTTGGTCATTTCGTCAGGGTTCTGGTGGTTGCCCTAGGGTTTCATTTCTTGGCCTATAAATAGCCCAGAATTTTGTGAAGAAAGGGTCAATTTTTGTATTCTCATTTTGCCTAGTTTTAGTGTTGTTCTTCTTCCTCTTCTCGCCTCTTCTCCATTAAACTTGTAGTGAGCTTTTGAGTGAAGAGTGATGAATAAAGAAGACCATTTTTATTATCATGCTTATCTCTTTCTTTACTTGTTGTAATGTGTTGTAATTTTAATTGTTAAGTAGTTGTTGTTATTTGCTTGATTGTTTCTTTCTTCTCTCTTTTTCTTTATCATTCATACGACAATGACACTTACGCTCGATCCTCGCCAAAGTGAGGTCGCAAATAGTTAGTCGTATTCTTCTAGTCTCCTTCTTTCTATCTTCCTCTTGTGTTTTGTTTTGTTTTTTTTCCTTATCATGAAGTGTGAGTAGTTTTATACTTGTTAGGGTAGGATAAGGGAAGTTTGAGAGAAGAAAATCTCTCTCACTCTTTCCTTGCCCAACAACTTAAATCGACTCCCATTAATTGAACCACAATCCGCTCCTTAAGGCACCCTATCCTACATGATAGCGGTGATTCCGTAGTGAGACCGGTTGTGGTTGAATTAACCGGAGGTTATGGATAAGAGCCAAGAACGGACGGACAAGCACCAAAAGGAAGGACTATGCGTTGGAAAGCTTAGCTTATACTCGCAAGTACCTTCCTAGTCGTGCTAATCCCCGTTGTTGCCGATTACCGTAACACCGATATTAAGAGGGGGCAACGAAAGATGTGGAGACTCCTAACTCAAACTAACCTAATCCTAACCCTAACAAGCTCTCTTTAAATATCAACTCAACACTTAGATAATCCAACAAAATCTGAAAACAGGACTTAACTCGTTAAAACATTTTGAAAAAGACTCCCATCTCCCTGCGGACGACCCGTACTCAACCGGCTAGCTACAAGCGAAACCGTCTTGATTGCGGTATTTAAACTAGAACTTGAACACGGACATATCCCATCAATCAAATGGCGCCGTTGCCGGGGAGACGGTAGTTTATTTCCTTATGTAATTTCGGGTTAATTTGTAAGTATAAAAAAAAACGAAAAAAATATTCTTTGTAAAAGAAACCATCTTGTTATTCTTGATTAGTTTTTGTGCAAGTGTGCAGGAAATACGAAGTTCAAGATCGACGCCAAAGACGTTGAAAATACGGAGTTCAAGTACAGTGCCAAAGACGTGGGAAGATAGACCCACATTTCGCGGCTACACCGCGACGGACAAAAAAAAAATGAAGCATACGGCCTACTGTCAAAATCTGGAGCAGATACAGTGAGTACATCAGAATTCCACACATCCAGACAAGTAGAGGAGACCAATACCAGAACACCCCAAAATTTCAGAGCCTCAATTCCTTAACTTAGCCATGGATCCGCGGCCTAAGTAGGTGTTTGGCCGCGGAACCGCGGCCAAGTTGTGCCTTCAGGGTGCAATTTTTTTCTCTGTAAGTCTCTCTGCCTCTCCCCTCTCCTCTAAACTCCACTGAACTGTGTTTTCTGCAGCCTTCTTTGCGCAAACTCTTCTCCCCCTTCCAATAAACTGTTCTTGTGCAGGATTCTTTGCGCCGCAAATAAAAATTGTTTGCAGTTGATTTGTTACTGTTTTGCATTCTTTAATACGGACTTAAGGGGCTTGAAACCAATCCAGATTGGGTGGGGATTTCATCACCCTTCCCAGGACCCCAAAAATCACTAAAGCATATGCATTGTCCATTGTAAATTAAAAAATACTAGACTTCAGCCCTAAGGACTTCGCGCTCATTAGGAGAAGATAAACCGTGTTTAGAACCTCGCTTAACCGTGGTGTCTAGGAAAGTGTTAAAGGCGCAACCGCCGAAAGAGAAAGGGTTATTTAATTAAGGAACTCCGCGAAAGCGTTGGACAACCTCCCCTTATCTCTGCACTTACCTGGCCTCGTGATCAGTGTATTTTTAAGCCTGTTTCTCGACACTGTTTAACTTCGACAATCAAGTTCAGGAGCAGGTCTAGTAGACCTAGGTTACCCTAGATCTAGGTGTGATTGTGCATATCTTGTTTGTGATTGCTTAAGCCGTATTTTCGTACATATTTCTGTAAAAATCTTTCTAAAAAAAAAAAGAAAAAATCAAAAACTTTTATAAAAACTTGCCCTTTTGTCGCCATATTCATTTTCACCCACCACCCATCGCCTTTCTCCATTGACGTTTTCTTACCCTCACCTTCTTCGCTTTGACTATACTAAACTCGTTTAGTGTATGTCCGCTTGGACTCGGGACACTAGCGCCCGTCTAGTCCGCGTTACGTTAGTCG
Organism: Agapanthus africanus; assembly: GCA_030015575.1. Taxonomy (NCBI): domain Eukaryota; kingdom Viridiplantae; phylum Streptophyta; class Magnoliopsida; order Asparagales; family Amaryllidaceae; genus Agapanthus; species Agapanthus africanus. Next base: position 257,594,714 of record JASDDO010000024.1, read on the forward strand.
CGACCGACTACGCGATCGACTCCGAAGTCGATACTCCGTCCACTCCTCTTTCACCCCTTCCTTTGCCGGCCAACTCCGACGTTGACCGGAATTCTGTTCATACATCTTCACCTTCACCTTCACCTTCACCAACCTCTTCTTCCGCGATGTCGGGATTTAATCCGAACATCTCTTTGACCACCGCTGGATTGGCTCCACCTCCTACGGAGACCAATCTCCCACCACCTCCGCCTGTTGTAGCGCCGCAGCGAATTGCGCTCCAGGATCGTTTCTACCCCACCCGTTCTGCACTTCCCACCTGCCTTTCTCTTCCTCCGGCCAATGGGGACAACTTTGAAATTAAGCCCCATTTCATCAACATGCTTCCACGTTTTCATGGGCTTGAATCTGAAGATGCCTATATCTTCATTAACAAATTTCAAAACGTCTGTGCCATGATGAAAACCACCCAGCTGTCGGACGATGCTATACGTCTACGGGTCATTCCGTTCACTTTATGCGATCTCGCTGAAAAATGGCTGTATAGCACCGCTTCCCACTCAATCACCAGCTGGGACGAGTTTGTTAAAGCATTTCTGAAAAAATTCTATCCAAATCATAAGACCGCAAGAATTCGAAATGAAATCAACCAATTCTCCCAGCTTCCTTCTGAACCCTTCTGGAAGTGCTTTGACCGATACAAAGACCTTCTTGTTCAGTGTCCTCACCACGGTATAGAGAAATGGCAGCTCTGCCAAACCTTATACGAGGGACTGAACCCAGCAACGAAGCAGTTGCTGGAAACCATCTGTCAGGGCCACTTCCTATCGAAATCTGACGAGGAAGCGTGGTAGTTCTTTGACGATCTTGCGGAGCAAACGCTACAGTGGGAGAGCACCAGACCGACTTCTTCTTCTTCTTCTACCTCCACTTCTACCGGTCAGTCTAGGGTAGGAATCCACCAACTCGATGTCTCTATTGCGATGAAAGCCGAAATGGCTGCTATAACAAGAAAGCTTGAAGCAATAGAAAGCAAATTCTCTGCTCCTACTCCTGCCCCTGTTCTCCCCCTTCGTACCATCTGCGCTTGTTGTTCCGATCCTTCGCACTTGACCGAAGAGTGTCCTTATAATCCACCCTCGCAAGGACAGGATCAGGTTAATGCTGCCTTCCAGCAAAGACCGAGGAATGATCCATACTCTTCCACCTACAATCCCGGTTGGAGGAACCACCCCAATTTCGCCTGGAATCAGAATCAGAATCAATTCCAGGGCAACAATTTCCAAAGGGCCCTTCCACCGCAACAACAAGCGCAACAACAAACTCAACACCAATATCAGCAGCCCTTCCAACCCCAACCTTTCCAAAACCAGACGAACAACTTTGCACCCAACAATTCTTTTCCACCAAACAACTTTGTTCCGTCAAACAACGATAAGGTTTCCTCGCTCGAGCGTAGTCTGGAGGCGTTTGTTAAACAATCGACTCAATCCACCGCCAACATCCAGTCTTCGATTCAATCTTTAGTGCAACACACCGCCGCACACGGGCAAAGCATCAAGACCATCGAGGCCCAGATTGCACAGCTGAACGCGGCCTTGAGCGAGCAAGAGAAAGGGAAGCTCCCGTCCCAGCCACTTCCAAATCCCGGTCACCCACATAATGCACATGTTGCTCTTGAACAACAAAACCATAATGTGAGTGCCGTGACCACACTGAGATCGGGAAGGATGCTGCAAAACAACATTGGCAAACGACTCAACGATGACGCCCCGGCCGCCGCTTCTTCTTCTTCTTCTTCTTCTTCTTCGTCTTCTGAGCCTATTCTCCGTTCTTCACAAGGCTCCCCTCCCTCTTCTTCTACTCTGAACGGACCGACTTCTCACTCCACAAAAACACCTATTCTGGGATCCGTTCCAACTCCAAAATCTCCTCCTCCAGCATTAGACTGAACCAATTTTCAAAATGTTCCATTTCCAAACCGATTGAGGTCTAACAAACAAAATCCTCAAATGGAGAAGATTCTGGAGTTATTCAAGCAGGTTAACATTAACATTCCTCTTTTAGATGCTGTCCAACAAGTCCCGTCCTACGCGAAAATCTTAAAGGACTTGTGCACGAAAAAGAGGAAGTGTCAGGTACCCAAGAAAGTTTTCTTGGCTAGTGCTGTGAGTGATGCCCTTACCCAATCTTTACCATAAAAACGGAAGGACCCTGGCTGTCCTACGATTTCAATTACCATTGGGGATAAGAACATCAACCGCGCACTATTAGATCTTGGTGCCAGTGTTAACTTGCTTCCGTATTCAGTATACGAGCAATTAGGCGTCGGAGAGTTGAAACCCACACACTGCACTCTCCAAATGGCCGACCGATCGATCACCTACCCTAGGGGTGAGCTAGAGGATGTGTTGATAAAAGTCGGGGACTTCATATTCCCCGTTGACTTCATTGTATTAGATACACAGCCTGTAGCTAACCCCCGGAATCAAATTCCGGTGATACTCGGTCGAGCATTTCTCGCAACCTCAAATGCTGTGATCAATTGTCGCAATGGTTCGATGAACCTCTCTTTTAGAAATATGACGATTGAACTCAACATTTTTAGGTTGGGGAATCAGCCCGCCGAACCTAATGCTCATATACTGGACGTCTGCTCGATCCAGGAGATCACCCCAGAAGAGTGTGAATTCGAGGAGTTTCTGTTTGATCACGATAATCTTGACGCCACTAGTGCGTTTCTCTTCGAACCTGCTGCTGTTTCTGCGCCCGACAACGAATACGAGTGTTTCACGTTCTCGAACGATCTTAGCCGCGCACAACCCGAGTTTGAATCCTTCGACTTTCCGGATGAGTTACCTGAACCATCCGACTCGGTTGCCTACACTCGTTTTGAACCTTTGTTGGAGTCCTTTGAGTTCGAGACCTTTGCACCAGTCTTGCCTTCCATCATTTCACCTCCAACGCTCGAACTTAAGCCGTTGCCGTCTCACCTTAAGTATGCTTACTTAGGTGAGAACGAGACCCTCCCTGTCATCATCCCGGCTTATCTAGCTCCCGAGCAAGAGAAAGCCCTTCTCGCGGTCTTGCACAGCAACAGGCAAGCTTTTGGCTGGTCCATGGCGGATATCAAGGGGATTAGTCCCCTGATCGTTGAACATCACATTCATCTGATGGATGATGCCAAACCAGCCCGGGATCCACAAAGACGTCTTAATCCAGTCATGAAGGAGGCTGTGAAGAAGGAGATCGTCAAATGTCTAGATAGTGGTATCATTTACCCTATCTCTGATAGCCAGTGGGTTAGCCCCATTCATGTTGTCCCTAAGAAGTCGGGCATCACGGTCATCACCAACGAGGCGAATGAGTTAATCCCTACTCGCACCCAAACTGGGTGGCGAGTTTGCATTGATTACAGAAAACTCAACGCCGCAACGCGGAAAGACCACTTTCCGCTACCTTTCATTGACCAGATGCTGGAACGATTGGCCGGACATGAGTACTATTATTTTCTTGATGGCTACTCTGGCTATAATCAAATTCCCATCGCCGAAAAAGACCAGGACAAGACCACTTTCACTTTCCTTTTGGCACGTTTGCATATCGACGCATGCCCTTTGGGTTATGCAATGCGCCCGCTACCTTCCAGCGGTGTATGATGGGAATTTTCTCAGACATGGTGGAAAAATTTCTGGAGATTTTCATGGATGACTTCTCCATCTTCGGCGACTCCTTCGACGAGTGTTTGCTGCATCTTGACGCTGTCCTTACCCGATGTAAGGACAAGAATCTCACTTTGAACTGGGAGAAATGCCACTTCATGGTGCGCGAAGGTATTGTCTTAGGACATATCATCTCGCAAAATGGCATAGAGGTTGACAAAGCAAAGATTGAGGTCATTTCCAATCTGCCTCCTCCCCGATGCGTCAGAGATATCTGAGCCTTTCTTGGCCATGCCGGTTTCTATAGACGGTTTATCAAGGACTTTAGCAAGATTGCTAGGCCCTTGACTCTTCTGCTGGCCAAGGATACGCCTTTCGACTTCAACTCGAGCTGTGTGACTGCATTCGAGTCACTGAAACGCTCACTCACTTCTGCTCCCGTTCTCTCTTCACCTGACTGGACGCACCCATTCGAGATTATGTGCGATGCATCCGACTTTGCCATCGGTGCTGTCCTTGGACAACACATCAACAAGATGCCGCACGTAATCTATTACGCAAGCCGAACCCTGAACGACGCCCAACTCAATTATACAACAACTGAGAAGGAATTCTTAGCTGTTGTATTTGCTTTAGAAAAGTTCAGGCCCTACCTTATCGGCTCCCTAGTCATTGTCTACACAGACCATTCAGCTCTGTGCCATCTTTTTGCGAAGAAAGATGCCAAGTCTCGGTTAATACGTTGGATCCTCTTGCTTCAAGAGTTTGACCTTGTCATTAAGGACAAACGAGGATGTGAAAATATAGTTGCCGACCATCTCTCACGACTTCCTTCTTCGCCTTCGCATCCAATTCCGATCAACGACGTTTTCCCGGATGAACAACTCTTGACAGTATCGTGCGAACCCTGGTTCGCAGATATTGTGAACTATTTGGCCACGGGATTACTACCAACCGAATGGTCAGGTCAGGACAGACTTCGCTTCTTATCCCAAGTAAAACACTTTTACTGGGACGAACCCTACTTGTTCAAGTACTGTCCCGACCAGATTATTCGTCGGTGTGTCCCTGATGAGGAATTGAAGAGTGTGCTGTCATTTTGCCACGATCAAGCGTGTGGCGGGCATTTTGGGCCCAGAAAGACAGCTGAGAAAATCTTGCAATGTGGTTTCTACTGGCCACAACTTTTCAAAGACGCTCACGATTATTGCAAGACTTCCTCCCGGTGCCAACACATGGGCCGGATATCCCGGAGGAATGAGATGCCGCTCCAACCGATCTTGGTTGTGGAGATTTTCGACGTTTGGGGGATAGACTTCATGGGGCCGTTTCCCAGCTCTTTTGGGAACTTGTACATTCTTTTAGCTATTGATTACGTCTCTAAATGGGTCGAGGCTGTGCCCAGCCGGACTAATGACAACAAGGTTGTCGTTAGGTTCCTTAAAGAAAACATCTTCTCACGGTTTGGGCACCCCCGAGCGATCATTAGCGACAATGGAAGTCATTTCTGCAATAGGACTTTCGAGGCCTTGATGCGGAAATACTCCATTAATCATAAGCTTTCTACGCCCTACCACCCCCAAACCTGCGGGCAGGCCGAAGTTTCAAATCGGCAAATCAAGCAGATACTGGAGAAGACGGTTTCCAAGAACCGTAAGGATTGGTCTCTGAAACTCACTAATGCCCTTTAGTCATTTAGAACCGCTTATAAGACCGACCTTGGCATGTCTCCCTATCGGCTTGTGTACGGAAAAGCCTGCCACCTTCCTGTCGAAATAGAGCATCGCGCATTTTGGGCGATAAAGGAGCTGAATCTGTCTCTTGAGGACGCGGGCAGCCATCGGAAGCTGCAGCTGAACGAACTAAGCGAGCTTAGGGATGAGGCTTACGATAACGCGGTTGTCGTTAAGAATCGAACGAAGGTGTTTCACGATAAACACCTTTTGCGCAAAACCTTCGTACCTGGTCAGCAGGTACTGCTTTACAACACCCGACTTCATTTCCATCCAGGAAAGCTCAGATCTCGCTGGAAAGGGCCGTATTTCGTGCGGAATGTGTATCCGCAGGGCGCCGTGGATTTGGAAAATCCAAAGGACGGTTCACTCTTCAAAGTGAACGGACGCCGATGCAAACCGTACCTTAGCGCCGAACCAACAGAGGAGCTCCTGTTCTTACAGGAGCCGGTTTACCCTGAATGATCTTCCTCTGCCTACCTCCAAACTTCGGTTATCCAGCCAAGAACAGTGGACACTGTTCCAAATAAGTTTGGGGGTATGTACAAACCATTTTGTATATATTTGTGTATATTCTTTTTCTTTTCTTTAAAAAACAAAAACAAAAAAAAAATTGTATATCGCTAACCGACAATTTTGACCCTTCAAATAATCTCTTCATGCAACGACAGTGAGGACACTGTCCAGTTCAAGTTTGGGGGTACTGTCACGACCCGAAAGTACGGAACGTGACTGGCACTTAGATTACGAGACGTCTAAAGGCGTACCGTAACCTAAGTCAGCCAAAGCCCAGAAATCTAACCCAAAATCAAAAGAGAGTGAAGGAAAACCTTAAATGAAAACGGTTTTGAAATCAATTAAGTTGCATAGAATCCAAAAATAAGAACATCAAAAATTCCCGAAAATTTCGGCAGAGTCTCCCCTGTATTTTCTATCCCCCAAAATGGGTACAACAAGATAATAAACCTGTAAACATAAAAATGGCATCCCCAAGCGGGAGCTAGCTCTTCGCCTAAGGCGGATCACAACCACATGCAATATAATAGTAATATCAAGAGAAAGAGCATAAAAGAAATGCAAATACCAGAAAACACACGTCGGCTCAAGTGAGCTCGATCCAAAAGAAACCACAAATATACAAATCTCTCAGTCTCATCACTAGGTCGCATATACAATACAAGTGGTAGATGGAGAATACTAGATACAATGATAAAACAACAAGAAATAAAGTATACTCGCAACCCACCTACGGGCGATGTCGCGAGTCTGCGCAAAAGGAACTGATGACAAGATAGCCCGCCGCTACAAGACTGACGGGTCCGACCTGCAAGACACTGTGGCACAACGGGGGTGAGTTGCCAGCTCGTGAGTAAATATAACATCTAGTAAGGCAATCGTAAGAATGCACGCAATGCGGAACAACATGTATGTCCATATGTGATATAATAACTCTAGTATGCATGCATATGTATGCAATATCTTTCCTAACTCTTTAAGTGTTTTAAATGTTAAAGTTACTGCATTCTTAACTTTGAGAAAACGAATGTCTGCATAATAACCAAATATCATCAAGAAATCCTCAGAAAACCCGTGTCAAGTATCGACACCAAATAGGAATCATATATGTCTCAATGTCGGGCTCCGTCAGTCCGGATCGGCCCATATCATAAATCTCACGACAACGGTCGGTAGCCTCCGGATATCCGCCGCGCCAGACATCACCGGTAGGTAGTCTTCTCCTGCCAGGCTCATCATCTACAACTCGATCTTCTTGCCTCGGGGTACCATACCGGGCCCACCATGTACCCGAGACGGTTCATCCACTCCTCGAATCGGGTCTCGAAATCCAACAGAAAACATGAAAACTCATGGTGGACGACACATACGTCACGAGAAAACCGCAACTTCGTTTTAAAAATGATAAATATAAGCTTTGTTAAATTCTTGCGGTTTTCCCCAAAAAAAAATCCAGAAATCGCAGCAAACTGAAATCCTCAAGAAATCATAATGTCCACATGTTATATATGATAAGTGTCTATGATATCAATGTATATGATGTGAGAGTTTCGCTAGAAATCTATGTAAATATGATAGTAATGCGAGGTATATGCGTGCGATACAATCTCAAATATCATGCATGAATGCAATGGCGTTACTAAGCTAAACAGGTTTTTATAGTGCCCGGGGCATGGCAAATACCAAAGGCGTGTGTGTCACATGAATAGTGCGCGTGCAATAGATGCCAATGGTAAGGTGTTCGTGTCCTACGAAATGATATCGCATATGTATATATGAATGTCATATGAATGTCCATGCAATCTAGTATAGGGTTAGCTGTAAGGGTATGCAATGTACATAAATGGATAAGCTAGCTAACAATATAATTATTGCAAAAAGTAGAGTAATCCTAACTAGGGAGGGGGGGCCTCACGCCATCCAGACGATTCCCCCATAGATGAATATATCTACTCACCAGAAATCCCCGCTAATCTGATCCGGCCACCGCCTTGCCTTTGCGCGCCGTATCCGAAGTTTCTCCGACCGATCCTAAATTTGCACAACACCAAGTATAAGATTACAACACCTAAAATGATACAAGTCACATTATACAAATATCGACGCTCACAAATTAAACATAGCATGCACTCGGTGCGCGGAAAAACGCACGAAAATCGCTAATTTTTAGCTAAAATCGTCATTTCGGGGAAATCGAAAAAACTACAACCCGACTAGACGAAACCCCACGTTCGCGCACTCTAATAATCCTATACGAAGATAATAATATCGCTAACCTAGCACAATTTGAACGCATACTATTTTTCGTAAAAATCTAGTAAGCGATTTTCAAACCAAATCGATACAAACGTTGAAATTTGTCGTTTTAGTGAGCATACCAATACACAATTAACCACTCCAATCACCTAGATAACCATCCCTAACATAATCCCACCATTATGCTACAAACCCTAATTTCTAAAATCAAAACCTTCTCTTGATTTTTCCTAATCAAACATTTACTAGTAAACTAATATTTAGAATTGAAATTCTAACACAATTAAACCTCAAGTAAGCAAACTAGTTTAGGATTTTCACCTCTCAAGCTTGAACCCTAGCTTGATCAAGTCTCCAAGAAGCCTCCTTTCATCATGTTTTTGAACGAATTTGGGTTGAAGAGAGAAGGGATTAGGGTTAAGCTTTGAATGGAGGTGGAAATTGTGGATTTTTCTTGAATTTTTTTGCAAGAAATGAAGCCAAATGGAGTGAGGAAGTGGGGAAAACTGCAGGTGAAGGGGTCGGCCAGCAGGTGGAGGAGAGAGTTTGGGAAATTTGGAGAAGATTCTAGGTCCAAAACACCCCCATGTTATCATTTAATGCATTTCTTTTCAACATTTTACAAAAAAACCCTTATTTTACCTCATTTTCTCATTAAATTTCCAACCCAAAAACTAAAAATGTGAAAGTCATGACACAATTTTATTAACACCATATTTTAGCTTATAAAGACTCCTAATTAATAAATTTACCTAATTAAATTTGTATTTATCCCTAATTAAATGTATTTAAAAAAGGCTTAAAATAATAAAAAAATAATTAATTACGAATTTTTTTTTATTTAACTAGATAATTATAAGTGACATTTTAGTGACAAAATTATAGTAATATCTTATCTAAATTTTGTATAATTAGGTTTACAATGAAAATTATCAATTTTGACTTTTTACGGAAAAAGCCGAAAAATTTGCCGATTACCGAAAAACTGCCTAAACGATTTTCGAAGGGTTACAATCTTCCCCCCTTAAAGAAATTCGGTCCCCGAATTTAGAATTTAACTACGCGTACCTTCAAAAAGATGGGGATATCTCTTCCTCATCTCGACCTCGGTCTCCCAGGTGACCTCCTCGCTGTTCGGGCCACGCCAAAGGACTTTGACAGACGGTATGACCTTCGACCTCAATTTCTTCACCTGCCGATCCAAGATAACCACCGGCTGCTCGGTGAAAGAGAGATCACGCTCTAACTGGATCGTCTGGTGCTGAATCGCCTGGGAAGGATCATGAAGATACTTACGGAGCATCGAGACATGGAATACGGGGTGAACATCGGGGAAGCTGGGCGGAAGAGCTAACCGATAAGCGACTGGACCAACACGCTCTAGGATCTCGAAAGGACCAACATATCTAGGACTCAGCTTCCCTTTCCGCCCAAATCTCATCACACCCTTCATCGGAGAGACCTTCAGGAAAACATGATCGCCAACAGCGAACTCGAGTCGGCGACGACGCCTGTCAGCATACGATTTCTGCCTGCTCTGTGCCGCTCTCATCCTGTCCCGAATCAGCTGTATCTTCTCGGTCGTCTCCTGTACGATCTGCGGCCCCAAAATACTGCTCTCCCTGAGCTCTGTCCAACATACCGGCGATCGACATCTCCTCCCATATAAAGCCTCGAAAGGTGCCATCTGAATCGTCTCCTGGAAGCTATTATTGTAGGAAAACTCGATCAAAGGCAAATGACGATCCCAGCTACCACCGAAATCCAAAACACAAGCTCTGAGCATGTCCTCAAGAGTCTGAATCGTACGCTCCGACTGACCGTCAGTCTGAGGATGAAAGGCTGTGCTAAAACTCAATCGGGTGCCCAAAGCTTCCTGGAGTTTCTGCCACAATCGGCTGGTAAACTGGGTGCCACGGTCGGACACGATGCAAGTCGGAACACCATGCAGTCGCACAATCTCATCAATATAAACCTGGGCGTACTGAGAAAATCCAAAAGTGGTCTTCACTGGCAGAAAGTGAGCCGCTTTCGTCAGTCAATCCACAATCACCCAAATAGAGTCGTACCCTCGACTGGTCCTGGGTAGACCCACAACAAAGTCCATGGAGACCTGCTCCCACTTCCACTCAGGGATGGGCAAAGGCTGTAACTCGCCGGCTGGCCTCTGGTGCTCAGCCTTGACTTGCTGACAAGTTAGGCATCTCGACACAAAGTCTGTAATATCTTTCTTCATCCCGTCCCACCAGTAAACCTCTCTCAAATCATGGTACATCTTGGTGGAACCTGGATGCACACTGTATACTGATCTATGTGCCTCCTCGAGAATATCACGCCTCAGTCCCTCTGAATCTGGTACACACAGTCGAGTCCCAAATCGAAGTATCCCCTGATCATCAATCACGAACTCAGAAACTCTGCCCTGCCGAATCTGCTCAATAATCTCTAAGATACGGGCATCGCCGGACTGTGCCTCGGGGATACGGTCAAGTAACTGTGGGCGTGCTCCGAAATGGGCCAGTTGTCCCCCTATAGGAGTAAACTCGAACTGCACTCTGCTATCACATAAAACCTGCCAATCCGCCGTCGACTGCATCTGTACTGTGCTCAAACAAGATAAGCTACCTCCGGGCCTCCTACTCAAAGCATCTGCCACCACATTCGCCTTGCCCGGATGGTATAAAATCTCGCAGTCATAATCCTTCACCAACTCCATCCAACGGCGCTGTCTCAGGTTCAGGTCTCGCTGCTGGAAGATATACTTCAAACTCTTGTGGTCAGTGAATATCTGGCACGACTCACCGTATAGATAATGTCTCCAGATCTTAAGTGCAAATACCACTGCAGCCATCTCTAAATCATGGTTGGGGTAGTTCTGCTCGTGTTTCCTCAGCTGCCGAGAAGCATACGCGATAACTCTGTCGTGCTGCATCAACACACATCCCAGCCCCACTCTAGAAGCATCACAATATACCACGAACCCGCCTGATCCTGAAGGCAATGCTAACACTGGTACAGTAGTCAGACGAGTCTTCAACTGCTGGAAGCTATCCTCACATGCCTAGGTCCAATCAAAAGGAACCCCCTTCCTGGTCAACCCAGTCAACGGTGCAGCAATGCCGGAGAAATCCTGGACGAAACGTCGATAATAGCCGGCCAGACCTAGAAAGCTGCGAACCTCTGTGACTGATACCGGTCTAGGCCAACGCTGAACTGCCTCGATCTTCTTCGGGTCCACGCAAATACCATGTCTCGTCACCACATGACCCAAGAAGTCGACACTGTCTAGCCAGAATGCGCACTTGGAGAATTTGGCGAACAGCTGATGCTCCCTCAAAGTCTGTAATGTGATACGTAAGTGCTGCTCATGCTCCTCCCGGCTCCGAGAATAAACCAAAATGTCGTCAATGAACACAATGATGAACTGATCGAGATACGGCCTGAATACGCGGTTCATCAAATCCATAAATGCTGCCGGGGCATTGGTGAGCCCGAACGACATCACCAAGAACTCGTAATGACCATAACGAGTACAGAAGGCGGTCTTCGGAATATCCTCCTTCCGAACCCGCAACTGGTGATAACCTGATCGTAAGTCAACCTTCGAGAAGAACCCTGCACCCTGGAGCTGATCAAATAAGTCGTCAATGCGGGGTAGGGGATACCTGTTCCGCACAGTAACCCGGTTCAGCTGACGATAATCAATGCATAAGCGCATACTTCCGTCCTTCTTCTTAACAAACAGGACGGGAGCACCCCAAGGTGACATACTCGGTCGGATAAGCCCTTTGTCCAGCAAGTCCTGTAACTGATCCTTTAGCTCTCTCAGCTCTGCCGGGGCCATCCGATAAGGAGGTATAGAAATAGGCCCCGTGCCAGGGATCAAGTCAATACAGAACTCAATCTCGCGCTCTGGTGGCAGACCAGGCAGCTCGTCAGGGAATACATCAGGAAACTCTCTCACAACAGGGACCTGGTCCAAAGGAACCTCTGTGGAACTAGTATCACAAACATAGGCTAAGAATCCCTGACACCCTTTCCTTAAGAGCTGACCAGCGCGAAGAGAAGAAATCAAGCTGGGAAGGGTAGCGCTACGATCTCCCTGAATAATAAGAACCGGCTCACCAGGAAAACTGAATCTGACTGCTTTTTCACGGCAGTCCACGAATGCATAACAGGTGGCTAACCAGTCCATACCAAGAAGAACGTCAAAGTCTAGCATATCGAGGAGAATCAAATCTACTGAAGAATCTCTCTCCCCGATACGAACGGAACAAGATCGGTATACAAAACGGGCAACAAAAGACTCGCCTACCGGGGTAATAAAGACAAGCGGCTGATCTAACGGACAAGACTCTCGGCCCAACCTCGGTGCAAAATACGTGGAAACATAGGAATGTGTAGAGCCTGGATCAAATAATACCCGTGCATCAAAAGAACATACTGGCAGAGTACCTGTCACGACGGCATTGGATGCCTGTGCATCCTGAGGAGTCAACGCGAACACTCGGACCTGTCCACCACTAATAGCTAGCTGTCCTCTGCCTCTACCTCGGCCTCTGCCTCTGCCTCTGTCGCCTCGTCCTCGCGGAACCGGACCGCCACGCACACGGCCTCTAGAAGCATCTGGCTGGCGTGAAGCATCATCAGGAGTAGGAAGTAAAGCTCTCTGAGAAGGTGGTGAGGGTGGTAAAGTCACATGCGGGACTGTCGCCGTGCCCGGATGTCCTATGGTACAGTCTCTGACACGGTGGTACTGACTCCCACACCGAAAACATCCTGGAGATGACTGCTGGGTCTGTGGATATGAACCAAATAACTGACCTCGTCTCAATCCTCTGCCTCCGCCATCTCTCGGAAATAATCTATCACGATGTCTGCCCATCTGCCGCTGAGCTAGCGTATCAGTACGGATCCTTTTCGGCCCAGAAACGACCGGAGTCTCAGAAATACGCTCCTCCAAAAGTAAGGCTACGTCTATCGCGGCTGCGTATGTATCAAAGTGCTGGGTGCCGATGGCAAGGAATAGCTGTGTATCAAGCCCTCGTACAAACCTCTTTATCCTCTTCTCTTCTGTGTCGACTAGGTACAGAGCATATCGAGACAACTGGGTAAACTGTATATCATACTCCGACACTGTCATCCCAGGAGTCTTGCGCAGAGACTCAAAACTACGGGCTCGAGCATCTCGGACACTCTCCGGAAGAAAACGAGCAAGAAATGCAGCTGTAAACTCATCCCAGGTCATAGAAGGCAGACCTGCAGCTCGGCCTCTCTCTACTGAGTCGTACCATGTCTGGGCAAGACCCTCCAGACGAAAACTCGCAAACTCCACCAATCTATCCTCAGAACACCTCAACGAACGGCCAATCCGTGTCATCCTATCAAGAAATGCCTGTGGGTCCTCTGTCGCATCTGTACCGGTAAAAGCTGGAGGTCTCAATCTCATGAACTCCTGTAGTGAAACAGGGATAGTCTCCGTAGTAGCAGCAGGAGTGACCATCTGTGCAGCAGGTACGATCGTGGTCTGTGCTGTGGAAGGAACGTCTTCGGATCTCTGTGCCCGGATGGACTCAACTAAAGATCCCATCATCTGCCGCAACTCTTGCATGCCGGCCTCTAATCTGGCAATACGGTCTGGATAAGGCGGATCAGTAGGACCCTGAGGGGTAGGCGTATCCTCCCGCTCGATCCTCGCCTCAGACGGGCCCGCCCGAATCTCATCCCTAGCGGCAGCCCGCTGAGCTCTCGTAGTCTTTGGCGGCATCGAAGCTGGAATAAGAAAAAGGACTGATAAGATCATTGCAATTGAATCAAGGAATGCAAGGAATCAAGAAGGGAAATACAAGCAATTATGTCCTAAGGTCACTTAGGCGGAGTACCGTATCGTAAGTATGCCGCGGATCATACCCACGCTACGCCACTCTGCTTAAGTCACCTACTCCATCTACCAAGGTCGTCCTACACTCAGAAAGGTAAAACCTACGCTCTGATACCAACTTTGTCACGACCCGAAAGTACGGAACGTGACTGGCACTTAGATTACGAGACGTCTAAAGGCGTACCGTAACCTAAGTCAGCCAAAGCCCAGAAATCTAACCCAAAATCAAAAGAGAGTGAAGGAAAACCTTAAATGAAAACGGTTTTGAAATCAATTAAGTTGCATAGAATCCAAAAAAAAGAACATCAAAAATTCCCGAAAATTTCGGCAGAGTCTCCCCTGTATTTTCTCTCCCCCAAAATGGGTACAACAAGATAATAAACCTGTAAACATAAAAATGGCATCCCCAAGCGGGAGCTAGCTCTTCGCCCAAGGCGGATCACAACCACATGCAATATAATAGTAATATCAAGAGAAAGAGCATAAAAGAAATGCAAATACCAGAAAACACACGTCGGCTCAAGTGAGCTCGACCCAAAAGAAACCACAAAAATACAAATCTCTCAGTCTCATCACTAGGTCGCATATACAATACAAGTGGTAGATGGAGAATACTAGATACAATGATAAAACAACAAGAAATAAAGTATACTCGCAACCCACTTACGGGCGATGTCGCGAGTCTGCGCAAAAGGAACTGATGACAAGATAGCCCGCCGCTACAAGACTGACGGGTCCGACCTGCAAGACACTGTGGCACAACGGGGGTGAGTTGCCAGCTCGTGAGTAAATATAACATCTAGTAAGGCAATCGTAAGAATGCACGCAATGCGGAACAACATGTATGTCCATATGTGATATAATAACTCTAGTATGCATGCACATGTATGCAATATCTTTCCTAACTCTTTAAGTGTTTTAAATGTTAAAGTTACTGCATTCTTAACTTTGAGAAAACGAATGTCTGCATAATAACCAAATATCATCAAGAAATCCTCAGAAAACCCGTGTCAAGTATCGACACCAAATAGGAATCATATCTGTCTCAATGTCGGGCTCCGTCAGTCCGGATCGGCCCATATCATAAATCTCACGACAACGGTCGGTATCCTCCGGATATCCGCCGCGCCAGACATCACCGGTAGGTAGTCTTCCCCTGCCAGGCTCATCGTCTACAACTCGATCTTCTTGCCCCGGGGTACCATACCGGGCCCACCATGTACCCGAGACGGTTCATCCACTCGAATCGGGTCTCGAAATCCAACAGAAAACATGAAAACTCATGGTGGACGACACATACGTCACGAGAAAACCGCAACTTCGTTTTAAAAATGATAAATATAAGCTTTGTTAAATTCTTGCGGTTTTCCCCAAAAAAAAATCTAGAAATCGCAGCAAACTGAAATCCTCAAGAAATCATAATGTCCACATGTTATATATGATAAGTGTCTATGATATCAATGTATATGATGTGAGAGTTTGGCTAGAAATCTATGTAAATATGATAGTAATGCGAAGTATATGCGTGCGATACAATCTCAAATATCATGCATGAATGCAATGGCGTTACTAAGCTAAACAGGTTTTTATAGTGCCCGGGGCATGGCAAATACCAAAGGCGTGTGTGTCACATGAATAGTGCGCGTGCAATAGATGCCAATGGTAAGGTGTTCGTGTCCTACGAAATGATATCGCATATGTATATATGAATGTCATATGAATGTCCATGCAATCTAGTATAGGGTTAGCTGTAAGGGTATGCAATGTACATAAATGGATAAGCTAGCTAACAATATAATTATTGCATAAAGTAGAGTAATCCTAACTAGGGAGGGGGGGCCTCACGCCATCCAGACGATTCCCCCATAGATGAATATATCTACTCACCAGAAATCCCCGCTAATCTGATCCGGCCACCGCCTTGCCTTTGCGCGCCGTATCCGAAGTTTCTCCGACCGATCCTAAATTTGCACAACACCAAGTATAAGATTACAACACCTAAAACGATGCAAGTCACATTATACAAATATCGACGCTCACAAATTAAACATAGCATGCACTCGGTGCGCGGAAAAACGCACGAAAATCGCTAATTTTTAGCTAAAATCGTCATTTCGGGAAAATCGAAAAAACTACAACCCGACTAGACGAAACCCCACGTTCGCGCACTCTAATAATCCTATACGAAGCTAATAATATCGCTAACCTAGCGCAATTTGAACGCATACTATTTTTCGTAAAAATCTAGTAAGCGATTTTCAAACCAAATCGATACAAACGTTGAAATTTGTCGTTTTAGCGAGCATACCAATACACAATTAACCACTCCAATCACCTAGATAACCATCCCTAACATAATCCCACCATTATGCTACAAACCCTAATTTCTAAAATCAAAACCTTCTCTTGATTTTTCCTAATCAAACATTTACTAGTAAACTAATATTTAGAATTGAAATTCTAACACAATTAAACCTCAAGTAAGCAAACTAGTTTAGGATTTTCACCTTTCAAGCTTGAACCCTAGCTTGATCAAGTCTCCAAGAAGCCTCCTTTCATCATGTTTTTGAACGAATTTGGGTTGAAGAGAGAAGGGATTAGGGTTAAGCTTTGAATGGAGGTGGAAATTGTGGATTTTTCTTGAATTTTTTTGCAAGAAATGAAGCCAAATGGAGTGAGGAAGTGGGGAAAACTGCAGGTGAAGGGGTCGGCCAGCAGGTGGAGGAGAGAGTTTGGGAAATTTGGAGAAGATTCTAGGTCCAAAACACCCCCATGTTATCATTTAATGCATTTCTTTTCAACATTTTACAAAAAACCCTTATTTTACCTCATTTTCTCATTAAATTTCCAACCCAAAAACTAAAAATGTGAAAGTCATGACACAATTTTATTAACACCGTATTTTAGCTTATAAAGACTCCTAATTAAGAAATTTACCTAATTAAATTTGTATTTATCCCTAATTAAATGTATTTAAAAAAGGCTTAAAATAATAAAAAAAATAATTAATTACGAAATTTTTTTTATTTAACTAGATAATTATAAGTGACATTTTAGTGACAAAATTATAGTAATATCTTATCTAAATTTTGTATAATTAGGTTTACAATGAAAATTATCAATTTTGACTTTTTACGGAAAAAGCCGAAAAATTTGCCGATTACCGAAAAACTGCCTAAACGATTTTCGAAGGGTTACAGGTACGCTCGGTACGCATTTCTTACCTTCGCATTCATATGTATATTTTTCATCTGCATATTAATATCCATAAAATCCATAAAAATTTGAAAATTTTCTAAAAAATATAATAACTTTTTTGTCAAGTTAGCTTGTGGAAGAACTCTGATTCAACATTCGACGGTTTTTGTTTGAAAAAATAGGAATAACTAGATCTTATGTTTGGATTTTGAAAACCTGAAAGATAACTCTCCTTTGAAGTTAACTATAGCTGATATACGTCTTTACATCACACTACACGTGTCGTAAGATTTTGGGAATTAGATGACAAGTCTTTCATGTTTAAACTTTTAAACAGATAAATGATTTTCTGAGGATCAAATAGGTTTGTTCTGAAATAAGTAATGTCAAGAATAGTTTATGAAGTAAAGCGAATATGAAGGAATGTTATTGATGCCGTAATTGGAGCTAAGTCTGAAAAATAACCCATCGGAACTTGATTGGAATGATTACACACCAAACTCACTAAACACGTCTTTTATCCAAAAAAATAATTGAACTGCCGGTTATATCTCCGTTCGTATTAAATCATCTGATTTTCACGCCAAACTGTCTTTTGTTTTTGGACCTAGGTAACTTGAGTAATTAAGTCCGCTGGGGTGTTTCTACACCTAATGCCCTAAAACCAACTGGTTTGGGTGCATTGGCCCAAAGCTCGCTAAGAAGCCTAGAAAGTCCAGTTTTAAAACAAAGTCAAGCAAGTGTTCTCTCCGAGTTAAAATTCCTAACGGTTCTTTGTGTGAGAATAATCTTTATAAAAGACAGGCTTTTAAAAAAAATTTAACGGAGATATGAAGGTTTTATTCTATGATAAAGACTATTGCACGTTCACAGAGGTGTGTATGAAATGAAAACAAGTTAAAGGTGGAGTGAAAAATACGACTTAGTTTCCTGTTAAGGAAGATAGAAATTCTGAAGTTGAAACCTTACTGGAAAACGAAACTTGAAAAATGCTTAACTCTTTATGAAACTTATGTGATCCTTTTAAAATTGTTATCTGGGCTTTATTATGCGACATGATGACTTTAATCGATCCTTCTGGAACTTAGCGACACTATTTGCACTGCACGTAAAGACATATAAAATCTGTAGTTAAATAAGAAGCGAGGTGTGAAAAATAAAGGTTCGATGGTCTAGACTTAGGATTATAGAATTGTTATTTTCTAAAACAAAATTTTAGGGTTTGAAGCTTAGTTATTTTACAAAACCAACTTGATCGGATTTTGTGGGTAGTATCCGCTGAAAACCCTCAGGAGACAACACTCCTCCTACTAGGGACACCTAGAGGTTTAATGGCTTGTTGCACATGCTCAGTGCAATCGCGTTCCCTGCGAAAGTGAGGTTAGGAAATTTTTTGTGAATAAATGGGCTTTGCTCGGGACGAGCAATTGATAAGTTTGGGGGTATTTGTTCATATCAGATTTTTGCATTTTCATACCGCCCAATTTTTATCACATTGCATATCGGTAGATACTCTTGAGCCGTGTTTGCTAGTCAATTGCAGGATACAGGTTCCCGGTTCTCAAACGGATAAATTCATGGAAAACAAGACAAAATCCGGTTCCTGCCAACCACAGATAAAACACGGTCTCCGCTCTTCATCCGTATGTTGCCAGATACCAGTTTAGGAAGACAAAATGTCAACTCAATGTCATTCTCATGCACAAGGCTCAATGGTAGCACAAAATCCAAGAGATCTACGCGGAGCTCGAGGCAATCATCCACAAAAAAGTCCACCTTTCCTCAATAGAAATTCTGGAAGAAATGGGAGAGATTTTTCAGAAAATACACACAGCAGACAAGAGGGGACAGGAGAACAGGAAAAGTGCACAGAAGACCACACCCTAAGCAGACAAGAGGGGCGCGGATCCGCGGCCATATGGGGACATAGGCGGCGGATCCGCGGCCGTACAGACAGGTCAGAGCACGAGCTTCCAGGGGCAGTTTGGTCATTTCGTCAGCGTTCTGGTGGTTGCCCTAGGGTTTCATTTCTTGGCCTATAAATAGCCCAGAATTTTGTGAAGAAAGGGTCAATTTTTGTATTCTCATTTTGCCTAGTTTTAGTGTTGTTCTTCTTCCTCTTCTCACCTCTTCTCCATTAAACTTGTAGTGAGCTTTTGAGTGAAGAGTGATGAATAAAGAAGACCATTTTTATTATCATGCTTATCTCTTTCTTTACTTGTTGTAATGTGTTGTAATTTTAATTGTTAAGTAGTTGTTGTTATTTGCTTGATTGTTTCTTTCTTCTCTCTTTTTCTTTATCATTCATACGACAATGACACTTACGCTCGATCCTCGCCAAGGTGAGGTCGCAAATAGTTAGTCGTATTCTTCTAGTCTCCTTCTTTCTATCTTCCTCTTGTGTTTTGTTTTGTTTTTTTTCCTTATCATGAAGTGTGAGTAGTTTTATACTTGTTAGGGTAGGATAAGAGAAGTTTGAGAGAAGGAAATCTCTCTCACTCTTTCCTTGCCCAACAACTTAAATCGACTCCCGTTAATTGAACCACAATCCGCTCCTTACGGCACCCTATCCTACATGATAGCGGTGATTCCGTAGTGAGACCGGTTGTGGTTGAATTAACCGGAGGTTATGGATAAGAGCCAAGAACGGACGGACAAGCACCAAAAGGAAGGACTATGCGTTGGAAAGCTTAGCTTATACTCGCAAGTACCTTCCTAGTCGTGCTAATCCCCGTTGTTGCCGATTACCGTAACACCGATATTAAGAGGGGGCAACGAAAGATGTGGAGACTCCTAACTCAAACTAACCTAATCCTAACCCTAACAAGCTCTCTTTAAATATCAACTCAACACTTAGATAATCCAACAAAATCTGAAAACAGAATTTAACTCGTTAAAACACTTTGAAAAAGACTCCCATCTCCCTGCGGACGACCCGTACTCAACCGGCTAGCTACAAGCGAAACCGTCTTGATTGCGGTATTTAAACTAGAACTTGAACACGGACATATCCTATCAATCAGCTACCACAGGGTTAGGGGTATCATGCAGGCTATGAAATGCAATTTTAATTTATTTTACGTGATCTAAAATGTTATATGTAAAAATACGCGATGCTAGGTGAAATGTTAATATGCAGTATACATGAGATGCACGTGTCTATTTAACAGGCCAGGGTAGTTTATGAATATGAATCAACAAGTTCAAGCAAGCGGGTCGGGTCGAATGCAATGTAAAAGTAAACTACCATTCGCATCCAAACATGATAAATCAATAAAATACCACAGACAAACAAATACGGAAATAGAAATTGGTATAACTGAACTCGGTTGTTACATCTCAATATCTCAGGCTCCGGCAATCCGGACTGGCCTGTATCCTCGAATCTCAATATCTAGGACTCTGGCTATCCGGACTGGCCCATAACATCAAATCTCAAAATCTAGGGCTCTGGTTATCCGGACTGGTCCATACTCCGATCGGTATCCTCCGGATATCCATCGAGTCACAATATAATCACCGGTCAGTAGTGCTCCCCTGTCACAAGCTCAACGCCATCATCTGCGACCTTCTAGCCCTGGGGTACCGTACCGGGTCCACCATGCACCCACAGACGGTTCCTCCTCCTCCTCAAATCCGGTGTATGATATTACTCAAGAGCCGAGAAAACTCATGGTGGACATATCTCAAATCATAATATGAGAAAACCGCACTTTTATCTTTTAAAAAAATGATAAATGAGTTTATAAAATCTTGCAGTTTCTCCAAATTCAGAAATCTTATGGAAAATCCGAAATCCAACATAAAAGTCAATAATAATGAATACTGGGCTCCAGCAATCCGGACTGGCCCTTATAATATTGCATGACTAATGAATATAAAAATATGCAGGAAATATCAAGCGATGAATACAATAATGAACTAACATGTGAAACAATAACATATAGGAACTATCAGCTAGCAACCTATGTCAATGAAATAATATTCTCTAAAGTGTTCGTGACATGGCAATTACCGATGATGATATGTGTGAGCCGGCAAGCAGATGTACGTGGAGCATACGCATCATCGGTAATGGTGCTGGTGTCCTGACAGCATGATTTTGATAATAGCTACGAAACACAATATAAGCATGAACTGCAATGCGAATAGCAAGAATATGCGGGAGCTGAATAATAAACACAATAATAAATAATCTACATTATAATATATGGGTCATACAGTTTGCCATTTGAAATAACATGAATCATGGTGTTTAGAAAATAGGGCTACGGTGTTTTTAAGAAAAGGTGCGCCCTTTAAAATATCCGTAGAATCGCTTGGCCTGTCTTTAAAATACTCACGATTCGTTAGTTTTGAAATAGGTATGACCCGAGTCTAGTCTAACATCTACAAGTAAACTACTGGATTAAACTAACAGACTGATAGAAAAGGGTAAGGAAACCACCTAAATCTGAGTCGATATATATATATATATATATATATATATATATATATAATAGTCAGTGATCCCGCCTCAATAGTATCGCGTACGATACAATATTTCATATGACATCCTCGAGTCAAGAGTGCGGATCTATCATCAATATATAGCTCGTACGCTAAATCCATCATACAGCATCCCAATCTGGGTACGGGTCAATATCACATTTATCTCATTATTCATCTGGTATCCTTATTATCGTATCCTATAATCGGGGTACCAATCTAAGTCTAGTACATACTGATACCATCTACATACATACATACATACATACATATATATATATATATATATATGAGTGTATATGAAAACACATCGCCAAAAGACCCGCTATAATATCATGTCGTATCTCAAATACGAACCATGTCACATCACCGACCTCATGGCATCATGCCGAATCTCATCGACTCATTTCCAAATACCATGTACTATCCTCATCATCCATGTATATGTATACGTATATATATATATATAGTCTCATACCTATGTGTAATTATATATATATATACATATCCCCATATACGCACAAGTAATATAATGTATGCATGAGTGTGTGCGAGTATGTGTGCAACAATTATTCTAGGGTTTCGCGATTTACACTAAACTATAGCATTAACTTCTAAATACGCTAACACTGACCCAAAGTCACCTAAAGCATTTCTAGCTACGTATATACATCTATAATAACACATAAATATATAGCTGTAACACATTGTACACTATACTACGAAACTGCGGGGGTGCTATACGCCATCCACCCGACTTCCCCCCATAGATATATATCTACTCACCTTGATCCTCGCTTGCTGGAGTCGATGACGCCACTCTCATCCTCGTCGTCTCGAGTCCATGTGGGGGTACCTACATGTCATAACATATCGTGTCGCATTAACATCCAATTCAAAACCAAAATGACACGCCAAAAGCCTATAGGTTAGAACCTACGGACTACGCATGCAAGAATAACAAACAACTCTCGACGATTGACGTATAAACGTGAATCGACCGAGTCAAAACAAAAATACCAAAATCCAAGTTAAAACGAAGCCGTAAAACAATGCATCAACTCAAGAAAATGGTCCCAGATTTTACCCTAGGTCAAATTGGTCAAAGTTGCACATATAAAGGGTCTTGATTACAGATACTGGAACCACAGAACAAGCACGAGGCCAAACTACCCTAACCTGGCTGCAATTTGTGTCCAAGAAGAATTTATTTGCGGCCATAAGTAGGGGGTTAGGTCTCGGGTCTTGGGATTATCATCTAGGCTGCCTGCTTGAATCCCTATGTTTGCTAAAAGATTTTCAGGTCACCCCGGTGTTAGCAGATTACCAAATTCCATCACGATTTCTAAAATCTGCCGATATCGGGGTTTCTAAGTTCGGGTTAAGGGGTTAAGTCTCTGGTTTCAATCCAATATACATTCATTAAAGGGTTTGTTTAACCTCTACTAAATTCAATTACACAACCACAACTCAAGAATCCCTCAAACCCTAACTAGGAATTTTCTAACCTCACTAAATCAAACTTAAACACTTCTAAACATGCAAGGATACTAAAGTAAATGTAATACTATGCTAATGGTGATGAAATTACCTCATTTGGCAACTCAAGAATTTTCTTGAGTTGCTCCAAGTGCTCAAAATCCGATTTTTCTTGGTCCAAAGTGCATCTAGTGAGCTTGTGCATGTTTTTAATGAAGTGGGGATAGGGTTTTGATGTTGGATTGAGGGTGTTTGTGAGGGTTGAAGAGGAGAGGGAGATGAAGTGCTGCCATGGGAGAGGAAGGGGAAAGAATGATGAAGGATAAGGAATGAAACAAATAGGAGCCAAGTCCAAGGTTGACCCCTCACTCTCTCTCTCTCTCTTGCTCATACTTCTTTCTTTATATTTTCTTTTCTTTTTCTTTTCTATTCTTATCTTTTCTTTATCTTTTCCTTTTCGTTTTAAATCATGAAAAAAAGAATAAGAAAGCCATGCAAGAAAAATGTAACAATGTGTAACATGACATGGTGCATGCCATGTGCATAAATCTGGATTAATGCAAGATTAGCGATATTTAATCGCGATTAGCATTAAAATAGAGTATAATTAATTATAGAAATTTGTAAATTGCATAAATCACATAAAACGCCCTTATTTCAGTAATTCCTACAATTTTCCAAATATTTTCCATTTTATTGGTATTTAATTAAATCGCATCATTAAAATATTCATAATATTTATTATTTAATCATAAAAATTCCAAAAAATAATATTTTATTTTTCTGAAATGTTACAGTCTTCCCCCCTTAAAGAAATTCGGTCCCCGAATTTAAATTTAAACCCCTCAAATACTAAAACATTTTAGTAAAATGATCCAGTCGTCGGGGGCTCCGAAATCATAAATATATAAAACATATCGTAGCACAATGCATGCGCATGAAAAACAAGTATATAATCCAAAATCAAAACTCCGTCAAGCATCCCGCAGTCATCGGAGTTATGGTGAAGACACAAATATCGAAATCCAATGCGAAAACCAACATGACGTACAACAAACTATACATGTAAACATCGTTAAAACATCTGGAAGAAATGCATGCCAAATCTCTTTTCCCATCGCTGTGCAATGCGCGTATCACTACACAGGGGCGGACGTCTATTGTAAAAAAATAACTGTATATATATATATATTTGTTTAACATACGTCCCGCCGTTTGAAAAAATAATTTAGAAGGGTTTCCTTTATTAAATGTCTTGTGTCATCTCAGACACGTAGGTAAATACTGAGACTATTGCTCCTTTTTGGAAATCCCTTCGATAACTATAAATGCATACAAAAATATATTCAGGTACTATCCTCTGACTAGTCCTACTCAGTCACTATATCAAATAGTAAATATCATAAAATATGCTGCTCAAAGGAAATCAATTCCAAAATGTATATATGACTGCCATGTGGGTCTGGTGCGCACGGAAATCGAAATCAATGAATGTGCCATACATCAACAACAACAACAACAACAACTGAGCCTTTTATCCCAAGCATAAGGGGTAGGCTACATGAACCAACATGAGAATCACGCCGGGTCCAACACATGAATCCTCTGTCTCCACTCACTTCTATCGAACAATATACTTTCATTGAGTCCTTTGGCAACCATATCGTTTCGTATCACCTCCATCCATGTTTTCTTCGGTCTCCCTTTTGCCCTTTTGCCATTACCCATATCGAGAGTATCTATTCGTCGAACCGGTGCTTCCATAGGTCTGCGTCGCACATGACCAAACCATCTAAGCCGGTTTTCCCGCATCTTCTCCTCCACGGGTGCTACACCAACTTTTGCACGAATATCCTCATTTCGCACCTTGTCTTTTCTAGTGTTACCGCACATCCAACGAAGCATGCGCATCTCCGCTACGTGCATCTTCTGTGTGTGATGCTTCTTAGGAGCCCAGCATTCTGTACCATATAGTAAGGCAGGCCGAATAGCGCTCCGATAAAACTTCCCTTTCAATTTTAACGGAAAGTTACGATCACACAAAATCCCTGTTGCACTCCTCCATTTCAACCAACCAGCTTGGATTCTTTGATTAACATCACTATCGATCTCTCCATTCCTTTGGATGATGGAACCTAGATATCTAAACTGGTCGCTCGGTGATATCTCTTGCCCTTCCAATGTTATACCAATATGGTTTTGATTTCTCTGGCTACTAAATTTGCAGTGCATATATGCTGTCTTGGACCTGCTCAATCTGAATCCCCGAGATTCCAATGTTTGTCTCCATAATTCCAATTTGGCATTAACCCCTGCTTTCGTCTCATTTACTAGAACAATATCATCAGCGAATAGCATACACCAAGGGACTTCATCTTGGATAGTTCTAGTAAGCTCATCCATCACGATGGTAAACAGGAAAGGACTTAATGCAGATCCTTGATGTAAACCAATAGTAATCGGAAAATCACTTGTTAAGCCACCGCAAGTTCTGACATTTGCCACTACTCCGTCGTACATATCCTTGATTATGTCAATATACTTGACGGGGACCCCCTTTTTCATCATTGTCCCCCATAATACCTCTCTAGGTACCTTGTCGTACGCTTTTTCTAAATCAATAAATATCATATGCAAATCTCTTCTCCTCTCTCGAAAGCGCTCGACAAGTTGACGAAGCAAATGAATCGCCTCTGTCGTCGATCGTCCAGGCATGAACCCAAATTGGTTCTCTGTTATCTTAATATCCTTCCTTAGCCTGTGTTCAATCACCCTCTCCCAAAGTTTCATGGTGTGACACATTAGTTTTATTCCACGGTAGTTTGAGCAACTTTGAATGTCACCCTTATTCTTGTAGATAGGTACAAGGATACTTTTCCTCCATTCATTTGGCATCTTTTTTGTCTGCCAAATCTTATTAAACAGATCTGTCAGCCATTTAACGCCTATTTCGCCTAAGCATCTCCAAATCTCGATAGGAATCCCGTCAGGACCAACCGCTTTTCTTAAACCCATTCTGTTCAACGCTTCTTTAACCTCAGTAAGTCTTATTTTACGCATGAAATCACGATTTATATCTTGAGATTGAATGACAAGTCCATCCAAATTCTTAGTAAAGCTCTCATTGAACAATTTGTCAAAATAATCTCTCCATCTTTCCTTGATATCCTCGTCTCGAACTAAAACCTTCTGATTTTCATTTTTGACACACTTCACCGCACATAAGTCTCTAGTCTTCCTTTCCCGCATTCGAGCAATCCGGTATATATCATTTGCAGCCTCTTTAGTGTCTAATTTCTCGTACACCTCCTTGTAGACCTTAGATTTAGCTTCCCGAACAGCTTTCTTAACTTCCTTTTTAGCCATTTTGTACTTCTCAAATCTCTCCACATCTCTACTTTTCTTCAAATCTTTATAAGAATCCCTTTTAATTTTAATAGCAGCCTTTACATCTTCATTCCACCATGATATGTCCTTAGATGGTGGAGCACCACCTCTCGACTCACCAAGTAGATCTCTAGCTACTTTCTTGATACAACTGGCCATTTTGTTCCATGTTTTGTCTGGATCATCTTCCGACTGCCAATCCGCTTCTTGTACTACACGATCTATAAAAGCCTTTTGATTACCTTCTTTCAATCGCCACCATTTAATTTTAGGCTCTACCTTACGTCTAATCTTCCTAGGTTCTCTTCTAAATCGAAAATCTAGAACTAAAAGTCTATGTTGAGTAGTTACACTCTCACCTGGCACTACCTTACAGTCGATACAACAACCTCTATCTATTCTTCTCGTCAGAAAAAAGTCTATTTGACTAGCATTTGATCCGCTCCTAAAAGTGATAAGGTGGGACTCTCTTTTCCTAAACCAGGTGTTTGCTAAGATCAAGTCATAAGATAAAGCGAAATCTAGAATCGAGTCACCTACTTCATTCCTTTGTCCGAAACCAAAACCTCCATGGATAGTATCAAACCCACTACGACTAGTACCTACATGTCCATTAAGATCACCACCAATAAATAACTTCTCTCCACTAGGTATACTTTGCACCACCTCGTCTAAATCCTCCCAGAATAGACGCTTACTAGCGTCATCAAGACCTATCTGTGGTGCATAAGCACTAATAACATTAAAGATCTCTCCACCTAGAATAAGCTTAACCAGTAAAATTCTATCACCTTTTCTCCTAATCTCAACTACATCCTCAAGTAACCATCTATCTATGATTATACCTACCCCATTACGATTTTTATCTCTACCCGTATACCAAAGCTTATAACCCCAAGGCTCTATGACTCTACTCTTTTCACCTACCCACTTAGTTTCTTGCAAACACATAATACCAACTCTCCTCCTAATCATCACCTCCACTAATTCTATTAGTCTACCCGTAAGGGAACCTATGTTCCAGGAAGCTAGACGGATCCTATGAAACCCTTGCTTATTTGTCACTACACCCGGGGTCCGATGTAGCGCGCCGTCTCTGGACGACGACCCTTGCTTATTTGTCACTACACCCGGGGTCCGATGTAGCGCGCCGTCTGTAGACGACGACCCTTGCTTATTTGTCACTACACCCGGGGTCCGATGTAGCGCGCCGTCTCTGGACGACGACCCTTGCTTATTTGTCACTACACCCGGGGTCCGATGTAGCGCGCCGCATCTGGACGACGACCAAGCCCTTGCATATTTAACACTACACCCGGGATCCGATGTAGCGCGTCGCTGAGTAGGGGACGCCCCAACGATATTCTTGTAATGGTTCATGTCATAGAATGTGACAAAGTTTTCCGTTGGCTGTCACAAGCCTACCACAACCCTCACCCTTTCTCATCCGGACTTGGGACCGGCAACGGTGGGTTTAATCTAACTGCAACGGGTGTGCACGAAACACCTGTCAAGGGTAACGGGTGTGCCTGACAGCATTATCAGGTGCATCTGATATGCATGAAGAATCTCGATTTAGTGCATCTGGCGTGCACCAAAATCGCATCAAGCGCCCAACTATGCGCAAGAATCCAATTCAAGTGCACAAGGTGCACGAAAACAAATATAGAATATCACAATCGAAATCGACGGTATACAACACATTTCAATCCAAATCCAAATCAGATATACCGTGGTATATAATCTCACAACCATGTGCATCAGCGTGCACAAAAATCAAATCAGAACACTAAAAGTGCATGAAACTATGCCGAAAGCATAAGTCAAATCACATACATACCATAGGTATGAAATCAAAATCAATATCTCGAATGACATCAAATCGAAGTCAAGTGCAACTGTGGTGCACAAAATCTCAATCATGCAAATAAATCGCCCAAAATACCGAAATCAAAGATGGCGGAAACAGTCCCGCTCTGGTGTAGGGTTCCTAGGCACCCTAGTGAGGTCTCACAAGCATCAACCATGCCAATTTCAAAAAATCTAGGTGCCGAGAAACCCGACTACGGATCGTTGGCTAGAAATCTAGGCGAAAAGATAACTAGTTAACAACTTTAACTATAAGGAAACGGAAATACAACCTTTGTAGATCCGGTGCTCCACCTCCATAGCTCCGTAATGAAGTCCCCTCGCTGTCCAAATGAATTCCCGGGCTCTAGCGTCGGCTTCGTCGGAGAATAGGCGAGCTAGGTCGTCGATGTCCATGCCGAAGATGATCTACGTCGAAGCATCGCAAGATCAAGCTCTCACTTCACCAAGTCATGAAACTTGTGAAGAAAACACACTCTACTACTTGGCAAGAGGTAGAGGATGAAGAAATAGGAAGTGGGTAGACTTTAGAATTGGATTTCTCACTCATTTCATCAATCCACCATTGATGAAGCAAGCTTTTCTTCCTTGAAGAAGATGAAGAAGAAGAAGCTAATTGTTATGATAAGTTAACTGTTTTGAAAAGAAAATCAATACTTATCATATATTGAACCATGGTCAAGTGTAGAGATTTAATCATGGTTGAAAGGAATGGTTAGGGTTAAGCATGAGAGAAAAATGGTCACTTGGTCAAATCTTCAAGAAGCTTCAATATGAAACAAAATTAGCCACCATTTTTCTCTTTATGCCTTTTTATTTATTTCCAAAATGAATAAATAGATAAATAAATGAGAAAAGGAAATAAAACCCTAATCATAAGTTTAACCATGATTTAATTCTATACACTTAACCAAGTAAACATGTATCATCAAATATGATACAATCAAGTGCACAAAAGTATATCACATATACAACTTGTGCAATCCAAGTGAGAAAATCCATATAAAGTGAACCAATACTAGTTAGTGCAAAGTAATATATCTAATATATAATTATGCATTAAATCATTAAATCAACACTTGATTCAATGATCCGGTCATGTCACACACAACCGACTAGTATTCAATGTATCGATTTATCGAATCAATCCTTGATTCGATAACTAGGTTATATCGCATACAACCATTCGATACATTCATCGCAAGAATAGAATACGGTATCACATACACGCATTATTCTCGGTCCCGCACATATCTCATATGCGCTCCTATTTCGTTTCGCTTGAGCCAGGAAACCTCTGTGTAGGACTCTAAAGACTCGTCAATACGCCGGCAGCAGGCGATGATCATATCAAACACCCACAAGCCGCAAGCGGTCTGCTAAACGTAACGGCCACCCGGGTATTGAGCGATCTGAAGATCGACGAGCAAGCCCGCTCACACTCCAGTGAATCCAACCAGTAACACTACCGTACAGTCCGGTCTGATCGTCTGATATGTCGCATATCTCGCCTATGGGTGGTATACGTCAGACCCCAATAGCTCGATAAGTCGTGTCGATATGAGGTCTATAACACTTCGAGAAACTACTGGTAACACTTACCAGTAAATCTCAGCAACCCTGGCCAGGGATTTCCTGTTATAGCCAATCGAACACAGCGCAACATCAACCCCCTATACCGGGAGAGACGAATCCCCTCCTATCGTTCATTGCCTCCATGTGACTCGGGACTGTACCCAAAAACCACCGTTTTGCACGCCCTCTTGGACGTGGTAAGATGGAAATCAAAGCACAGTGGGAACCACACAAGACTCTATGACGATCTCAGGTCAACAGACTACTCTGTACCAGTGTCACCAGAGAACTGCCATCTGACGTAAGGTATAATACCATCTGGGAGTTCTCGGCGAGTCCGTCCAGTGTACCCAGTCTCTACTGAGCACCCGTATATCATCTCTGATGTCAAACACTAATGGATATGGGATCATCCATCGCCCATCTGTATGGGTCGAGAAGGTATACGCTAGTCTACTCTGGTATATCGATGCCCCGTCTCGATACACCCACGACTAGGGACTTTGAAGGATGTACTTATGGACTACCATGTCCCTACTAGTATGATCCGCATCATAGTCCAGGTAGTCAAGTACAGATCCTAAGGGCTTTACCAACATGTAACAGGGAGACAATCAGTGTACACGTTAAGGTAAAGATTAACCAGATAGCATACTATCATGTCGAGTAAGAAAGTCCTCCCTATATATGTCCCAGCATCCACTACAATATACATCCTATGTATAGTAATGGCCTCTAGGGCATACATATAACTAAGAATCTCCCACTTGCACTAGGGCCATCTGTAGCAGTGGTTATAGTATCTCATACTCAACCATCCCATAAAAGTCTCTCTCTGGGAACAGGCCTTTGTGAATGGATCCACTGTGTTGTCCTCTGAGTCTACTCTCCTAACCTCGATCTCCCTGGGGATCAACCATCTCCATGATCAGGTGACACTGCCTTAGAATATGTCTGGATCACTGATGGGACGGACGTTCCTTGGCATAAGCCACAACTCCATTGTCTCACAATGGTTGGAACGTAGTTCATCTCATGAACCAATATACACCCAGACTGCCTCTTTGGTAGCATCTTAAGTAGCGATGTATCCTGCCTTTATCGTCTAGTATGTCATGGTATCTAGCTTGGAACTCTTCCAACATACCGTCCCTTTACTGAGGGTAAAGACAATGCTTGTGACTGACATTCAGTCGTCTTTATCACCCTGGAACCTTTCCAGTGATTCTCCCCAGGATCGATTGATACCATCTCACTACAACTAGTGAGAATCCTAACATCCATTTAGATCTATCTCATAGATCCAAAACCCAGGATTCAGGAGGTATCACTTTGATCCTATATGGAGAATTATAGTGATAAGCGGAGATTGATCGAGCGTAGCATAGGAAACTCCTTCCCTATCAAGAGTATGTCATCCACGTACTCTACGAGGATCGTCACCATACTCCCTACTACCTTTTTGTTTATACAAGGTTCATCTACCATTTTGATGATGTCAACTTCTTTGACTAATACATCAAAACAGATGTTCCAACTCCGCGATGCCTGCTCTATCCTATAAAGCATCTTGCACACGTTTCCGCTGCTCCCACTGTCTACGAAGCCCTCTGGCTGTGTACTTATAGACGCTATCTTCTAAATCATCATTTAGAAAAGCAGTCAAGACACCCAACCACCAGATATCGCAGTCATGGTATTTAGCCGTGACAAGTAGGATCTGGATGGACTTAAGCATAGCTACTTGAAAAGGTTTCATCATTATCCACACCTGGTCAATGATGCAAACTTTTAACAAGTCTAGCTTTGAAAGTCTCAACTTTTCCATGTACACCAAGTAATCTTCTCAAGATATACTTGCTCCTGATAGGAATTTAACCCTTCAGATATAGCAACCAAAGTCCATACTTTGTTGGTGTATAAGGATTCCATCTCAGATCGATAAGCATCCAGCCATTCTTACAGAGTCTTACTCCTGATGGCCAGCTCGAAGTTAGTTGGGTCATCATCTCATGATGCAATCCTCGCTCCCACTGTCATAGAGAAACCGAAGTAACTCTCAGGTAGGTGAGAAACCCTACTAAATCGGCGGAGAGGCTGAGGTTCGTTGGAATCTACTGAATCCTTTGGTTGTATCAAATCATCTGCTGTAGTTTGTATAGCTGGAACCTTTCCAGTTCTACATTACAGACCTTGCCTCGAGCTTGTCCGGATTTTGCTTTTAGACATAGGCCGGACAACCCCAAATCTTAACTAGCTTAAGACATGGGCTCTTCCCTTTCCATATCGCATATGAAGTGGTAGGTAACTGATTTGATTCGAACCTATTCAATAGGTATGCAGCTTCTCAAGCGCATAACTCCCAAAAAGGAAACAGGTAACTCAGTATTACTCATCATAGAGCACACCTTATCACATAGGGTGTAATTGCTTCACCCCGATATACCATCGTGCTATGGTGTAATCAGAGGAGTAATGCTGAAAGAGAATCTCATTCTCCTTTAGAATAGTTCAGGAATTCCGTGCTCAAGTATTCTCCTCCCTGATCACATCAAAGGACATAATACTTATACCCGTATTTTGGTTCTCTACTTCTCGCTTATATTCTGTGAATATCTCAAAAGGCTCGGACTCATGTTTCAACATGAACATATGTCTGAATCTTGAGAGATTATCAGAGAATGTAATGAAGTATAAAGAACCGGTCTTGGCATGTGTAGACAGGGGACCTTACATACATCAACATGTATCATCCCAAGAGTTTACTAACTCTTTCTCTGTTTCCAATAAACAGAGCTGTGGTCATCTTATCTTTGTGACATGACTGGCGAGTTTCACAAGATGTAAATTCAAACTGATTTAAATATGCATCTAAATGTAACTTCAGCTAGTCGGGTCACATTGATATGACCTAGTCTACAATGCTTCAAGAAGGATTCGTTCATTTCTGAACTCTTCCTCTTGTGTGTGTTCCGTATACAAAAGAACTGTGGTTTGATTTAGAACATCAACGCTTTTAGATAAGGTGCCTGAACCGATCAACTTTTGATATAGGAAATGTTCAAAACATTATCCAACTATACAAAATTTTATCATTTCTTTACTGATAAAGAGACTGATATGATTTTGTATATCAGGTTCGGTATCTAATAGCATTTGTTCAGAATCAATGTACTGATAATACAAGGTGACAGTGACCAACAGACTTGGCTGCAACACATGCCCCGTTTTCTGTCTCATGAAACTTATCACCCGTTCTCAGTTCTCTATCTTTCTGTAGCCCTATGTAACATATTACATATCTGGGATCCTGATCTGGTATCACATACCCAGAACGTAAAGAACACTGAGAAACAGTTCTCTGTAATGAACACACCCGAAGGAGTGCATCATATGCACTTTCTTCGTTTGGGCGGCACGGGAAATCTGGTATTCCCCAATTTCCTGCTCTGTCTTATAACAATTATAAGTTGGAGCGGGACCAACGTTCCCCAGCTCAGTATAACAAGCGGGTTCGGTCAATAATCCGTATTATTATCTTGATTAAGGCGTGATATGGTCGCTACCAGGAGAGAGAGAGAAGAAAACACTCAGCGTGCGCTCTTTCAAGAATAGATTGGTTATTTATTTTATCTAATCAGGATGGCTCCCACTACTTTTTATCAAATCTTCCTTCAAACCTTAAAAGGAAAGACTAGCCGGGATTAATTACACACTACAAGTTCGCCAATCTTTCAGCCAGGCCAGTGTCGGTACTTTGAGGGAGGTCCCCCGTGCTTTCGCACGAACCTAATTAATGTAAACCTCGTTTTCCCAGAGGCATAACCCCGTTGACACCTTTCTAGACACCTACTTGATCGGCTAATTGCAATGTGTAAAACTCTCCCAAGAGTAACTCTTACTCGCAGCGGGTATCGGGATCCAACTATCTCATAGAAGGTATGCAATCTCATTGCAAATTTCAACACTTGAAATTCCCGATAATATTTTGCCCCTAACCTCCTATGACCTTGACAAAGGCCAACAAACCATAGGATGCTAGTCAAGTTCAACCCGTCATTTCCTGATTGAATTAAACCCACCCGCACGGCCCTTGACAAAGGCCAACAAGGTCGCACGACTACCCTAACCCAATCTGCATCATATGCATAAGCAGATAAGCACCAGTTAGCTACCGCACACTGCGCCTTGACAAAGGCCAACAAACGCAGCATGAATACTAACTACTACTTATCTGAAATGACGGAGGGCTACGACAGGTTTTTCTGAAAACCTATTGCGTAATGAACTTGATATCGTTGTAGAATCAAATGATTTTAAAATGGAGTGCTTTTGAGGCTTTTCCAGTTTTGCTAAAGGAGTCACTCTCGGTGAAGGGATCGTCGGTCCTTTCCTCGTCGAATGAGGTGCGGGATATATCATATATATCACTGTGCAAAGCAAAAACACTTAAAAGCAATCAAAAGACAAACCGAGTGTGTAGCATCTGCCAGTTATTGCCAAAGGAGTCACTCCCGGTGAAGGGATCTCGGTCCTTTCCTTATCGAATAAGGTGCAGGATATATCATATACACCGCTGTGCAAAGCAAGAACTGTAGCTACCTGTTTTATTTTGAAATTCGATTCTACAACATCTTTAAGTTTCTTTTACTTTCATTAATCACATTAATGAAGTCCCATCATTTAAATACCTAAACATCACAGATAAATACGACGTATGCTTATGCCATCCGCATTCGCCTCGATGTCCCCCTCGTGCACCGTTAGGTTAGGTGACTAACGGCAGAGCGGGGCAGGGCTAGCGCGGGTGTAAAACATAAGTAACGCCTATATAATATATCATATATACTATATACAGCGTTTATCACAGAACATCACATGATCACATCACAGATATCGCAGCAGAAGAATCATATGAAATATTGGATATACTAGGACGTCCGTGTTTTCAATACGAGCCAGTATAAAACACGGATTCCACGGTCGTGATGAATAGCCAAACCCACACCCCTAGACCCCTACGAGAGCGGCAAGCAACCCTACCAATTCTGGAGTTAGGAGACCCGGACTCGACTCCTCGAGTTGGTCTCCCACTGGACTCCAGAACCCGGTTACTTGTGCCCTCCTCCTTGGGTCTATCCTAGTGCGGAAAAGAAAATAATATACAGAGGGTGACATCTTCCGCAACCTGGAAGTGCCCCAATAAAAGAATATTACATACAAGTTTTTACATGAATGAAAATGAAAAACACTAATCTCACATAAAAACCCCCGGCTATTCAAACACGACGATCCAATATAACATATCCAGCAACACATAACATCACATGTCATCAACGTAAGTAAATATGCACATCCCAATTGTCGTTGACATATAGCAACGAAACTGGCGATATCACATATTACACTTACGGTCACAGAAAAGAAAGTGTAAAACTACAACAGTTGGAATCCGCAACCTTCTTAGACATCGCATGCCTAAACCAATGAATTCCTTAGACATCACATGCCTAACAATTATAAACCCCGCATTTTAGTCTCATTATCAAAAACACTTTTCAATATCAAGTCGGGCAATTCAACAAGATTCCCGAAAAATTGATCGAATGCTCGTCGCAAACTTTAGTAGGCGGCCGCA
Organism: Agapanthus africanus; assembly: GCA_030015575.1. Classification (NCBI taxonomy): domain Eukaryota; kingdom Viridiplantae; phylum Streptophyta; class Magnoliopsida; order Asparagales; family Amaryllidaceae; genus Agapanthus; species Agapanthus africanus. Next base: position 257,630,375 of record JASDDO010000024.1, read on the forward strand.
CCCCTGATACCGTCGACGAAGTGCACCAAGGCGGAACACCGCTACCGCGAGCACCCGAACGGATGCTTTCGGCGACGGGGTTCTCCTACAGTCACTTGGTCGTGGCTATGGGGTGTAGCTATCTATTAAGTTTACCCGGCGAGTATCCGCGTACGCTACGTGATTACGACGGACTTTTGATCACATCAAAACTCCGTGGCAACCGATCAAGTGAGACTAAACTGCTATGTTTATAACATTCATTCAGTTATCTCATAACTCTTTGTGAATTCCAATTATTGTATCACATTCCAGATAATTAGAAAATGTTAGACTTTCCGATCGAACAATCGAACACCCAAGTTTTCCCGGTACAGCTCAACACATGAAATAAGTCTAACAACATTCAGTTCGTGCCTCAGTACCAACGGTCCAGCCGTAGAAGGGTCAAGCCAATGCCTCATATGTGGCACGCCGTACTGCCCCAAACCCGAAGGTTCAAAGGGCAGTTCAAGACGGTCACATAATCGAGTTAAGGTTTGTTGTCTTCTAGAGGGTCCATCGAGTTACTTGCACTACTTAGAACGTCGTTAAACTACGGAAAAATCCAACACTTGGAAATTTCCCGACAGGGGAAAAATTGGGTATTTATATCCGGTCGAACTTTTTAACATATTCTAAAAATTATCCGGAAAGCCACATAGACTTAATCTGATAATCCGATCGAACATTCGAATCCCCAAAACAACCCAGAAAAATCAACTCTTGAATAAATTTTAAAAATTCCCAGAAAACTCAGCATAATTTATCAGGAATTACTGTGCAAACAATGAGGGCTGACGTCACCAGATAGCCGCGGAACCGCGGCAGAAGCCACGTCACCAGATAGCCGCGGAACCGCCGCAGAAGCTAGGCTTCTGCCGCGGTTCCGCCGCAATAAATACTGTTCATCGAAAAAAATTTGCATCGTAATTCTTATTTTTCCCTGCTGAATTTTTTAGCAATTTTTAATTTGGAAAAATCCCAGTTTTTGAAAAAAGGACAGAGAGCAATTTTGAAATGGGTTTTCGGGTTCGTTCGGATTTCAAACTCCGTCTAGACTTCGCCTAAGGCTCTAGCTTAGCTCTGATACCACTGTAGGGTTCCTAGGCACCCTAGTGAGGTCTCACAAGGCATCAATCATGCCAATTTCAAAAAATCTAGGTGCCGAGAAACCCGACTACGGATCGTTGGCTAGAAATCTAGGCGAAAAGATAACTAGTTAACAACTTTAACTATAAGGAAACGGAAATACAACCTTTGTAGATCCGTTGCTCCACCTCCATAGCTCCGTAACGAAGTCCCCTCGCTGTCCAAATGAATTCCCGGGCTCTAGCGTCGGCTTCGTCGGAGAATAGGCGAGCTAGGTCGTCGATGTCCATGCCGAAGATGATCTACGTTGAAGCATCGCAAGATCAAGCTCTCACTTCACCAAGTCATGAAACTTGTGAAGAAAACACACTCTACTACTTGGCAAGAGGTAGAGGATGAAGAAATAGGAAGTGGGTAGGCTTTAGAATTGGATTTCTCACTCATTTCATCAATCCACCATTGATGAAGCAAGCTTTTCTTCCTTGAAGAAGATGAAGAAGAAGAAGCTAATTGTTATGATAAGTTAATTGTTTTGAAAAGAAAATCAATACTTATCATATATTGAACCATGGTCAAGTGTAGAGATTTAATCATGGTTGAAAGGAATGGTTAGGGTTAAGCATGAGACAAAAATGGTCACTTGGTCAAATCTTCAAGAAGCTTCAATATGAAACAAAATTAGCCACCATTTTTCTCTTTGTGCCTTTTTATTTATTTCCAAAATGAATAAATAGATAAATAAATGAGAAAAGGAAATAAAACCCTAATCATAAGTTTAACCATGATTTAATTCTATACACTTAACCAAGTAAACATGTATCATCAAACATGATACAATCAAGTGCACAAAAGTATATCACATATACAACTTGTGCAATCCAAGTGAGAAAATCCATATAAAGTGAACCAATACTAGTTAGTGCAAAGTAATATATCTAATATATAATTATGCATTAAATCATTAAATCAACACTTGATTCAATGATCCGGTCATGTCACACACAACCGACTAGTATTCAATGTATCGATTTATCGAATCAATCCTTGATTCGATAACTAGGTTATATCGCATACAACCATTCGATACATTCATCGCAAGAATAGAATACGGTATCACATACACGCATTATTCTCGGTCCCGCACATATCTCATATGCGCTCCTATTTCGTTTCGCTTAAGCCAGGAAACCTCTGTGTAGGACTCTAAAGACTCGTCAATACGCCGGCAGCAGGCGATGATCATATCAAACACCCACAAGCCGCAAGCGGTCTGCTAAACGTAACGGCCACCCGGGTATTGAGCGATCTGAAGATCGACGAGCAAGCCCGCTCACACTCCAGTGAATCCAACCAGTAACACTACCGTACAGTCCGGTCTGATCGTCTGATATGTCGCATATCTCGCCTAGGGGTGGTAAACGTCAGACCCCAATAGCTCGATAAGTCGTGTCGATATGAGGTCTATAACACTTCGAGAAACTACTGGTAACACTTACCAGTAAATCTCAGCAACCCTGGCCAGGGATTTCCTGTTATAGCCAATCGAACACAGCGCAACATCAACCCCCTATACCGGGAGAGACGAATCCCCTCCTATCGCTCATTGCCTCCATGTGACTCGGGACTGTACCCAAAAACCACCGTTTTGCACGCCCTCTTGGACGTGGTAAGATGGAAATCAAAGCACAGTGGGAACCACACAAGACTCTATGACGATCTCAGGTCAACAGACTACTCTGTACCAGTGTCACCAGAGAACTGCCATCTGACGTAAGGTATAATACCATCTGGGAGTTCTCGGCGATTCCGTCCAGTGTACCCAGTCTCTACTGAGCACCCGTATATCATCTCTGATGTCAAACACCAATGGATATGGGATCATCCATCGCCCATCTGTATGGGTCGAGAAGGTATACGCTAGTCTACTCTGGTATATCGATGCCCCGTCTCGATACACCCACGACTAGGGACTTTGAAGGATGTACTTATGGACTACCATGTCCCCACTAGTATGATCCGCATCATAGTCCAGGTAGTCAAGTACAGATCCTAAGGGCTTTACCAACATGTAACAGGGAGACAATCAGTGTACACGTTAAGGTAAAGATTAACCAGATAGCATACTATCATGTCGAGCAAGAAAGTCCTCCCTATATATGTCCCAGCATCCACTATAATATACATCCTATGTATAGTAATGGCCTCTAGGGCATACATATAACTAACATCTGGCACATCCTCTAAAGATCTCTGGCCAACTGTCATGGTCACTCATAACATGTCTCGTCGACGATGCCGAACTCTGGCCTACTGGGTGTGGGCAATATAATCGATCCTAGGTCCAAGTCTTCTCGTATAGTACTCCAGAAAGGTTCTGTCAAAGTCTTCCCTAAATCTCGTTTCTGCCGAACTACCCGGAAGTTATCATCTTTTACTAAATCTATTTCTTATTCCGGAACGGCTGCATACTCCTCACGAATCCTTCTGGAAGATATATCCATATATAACGCCTCTGCATGCGCATCACATCTCTGATGTCAGCGGAGTGGAACGTCATCTCATCAAGATCTCGTACGAACCTCTTACTCCACTTTTCTCTAATGTCGACTGCTTCGAACTCGTCTCTTCGTGGCCGCATGGACTGCGCTCCAAAGGCTATACTCGTATCTGGAGTCTCCCAAGCAATGTATCCCATCACATGATATCCGAATGGCGTCGAACCTTCCGATCGATTTTTCAAGATTCCATAATCCCCCAAGAGCTCAACATCTTGAGTATAGTTTAATAGTATCCCAGTACATGCCACAGTACCTATGGACCAGCCGTTGAAGGGTAAACCCAAGCCTCATTAATGGCACTGCGGAACTGCTACAAACCTTAAGGTTTCAAAGCGTTCGCATGGTCATTATATCGAGTTAGGGTTTCATTCTTCTAAAGGGTCCACGGAATTACTTGCATGTTTCTCCGAATACTTTAAACTTGGAAAATGGGTTTCTTATATTCGATCGTCTCTATTGACTCTCAACGTACCTGCGTGAAGTCGTCTCTAGCTGGAATCAATCAATCCGATGACCTCGCATCGGAGTAGGCAACGAATCGCATGTCCTAGTCTTTCATCTTTGGTGACTAGCAATCTTCTATCATATCTCTAAGTACAACTCGTGTGGCAATAGCTCCAACATCTGGGGCGATATCTCGTCATTTGCAGCAACAACTGGCTCATTTGTCCGCATGCTGAACAGTGCCTCAATCATCAAGAATAATCGGTGCTTTGACGGTCATCACATTCTGGCTGGCCTCTAGCAGTGGCCCAATCCTCTGGTGCTGATCTACACGTCCGAGAAATCTTGTAAAAGCGATCCATCAAACGCTCATGGCACGAAAACACAATAGGACAACACATCTATGCAATCGTGTGTCCCTGGAATCACCCTCTGGTCAGTCCTCGTTCGTAATGAGCTCATGCTAATGCAACTCTAGCCGTAGCTCTCTCTGCCCGTGTAATCGTGGCAGCAAAACCATATCCAATAACGATAAGGATAGATCATGAATGAATATAATGTTGTGCAAGGAAATGTACATCCTAAGGCTTCTTAAGCGGAGTAGCGTATCGTAAGTAAGCCGCGGAACATACACACGGTACGCCACTCTCCTTAAGTCACCTACTCTATCAACCAAGGTCAACCTATGCGCCGAAATTTCGGGTCTAATACCCCATCGACTAAGTCTACGTTCCGTAAGGTCAAGCCTAGGTTCCGAATACATAAACGCCCTAGACTCCGCAAAGTCAAAATAGACTCGAACCAAGGTTAACCTAGCGCTCTGATACCAACTTTGTCACGACCCGAAATGGAACATGACTGGCACTTGAATCATATGAAGTCTATAGGACCCCATCTAATTCAATTAAGCCAAAAATACCAGAAATCTAAACCATTTTAAAGAAGAAGTGAGGAAAACTTATCTTTAAAGCAAGTGGTTTTAAATAACATAAGCCGAAATATTGCATTTTTAAAACATCATGTCTTTTCTGAAAATTTCGGCAAAGTTTCCTTTTGTAAATACTGGCCCCAAAAGGGTATAACATGCATAATATGAATAAAAGCATCCCCAAGCGGGAGCTAGCTCTTTGTCAATTGACGATCACAACCACGCAAGCAATATAATATACAACGCCGAAGGCAAGGATCAAAACTCAAAAGGAAACTCAAATCAACATGAAAACCATAATAATACAATGCGCGACTCTAAGGTCGAAATAATACACACTGGTCTTCTAAGTCTATCAAATAAATATACAAGTTGTTGATGGAGTTTACCAGATAAAACTGAATAAATAATAAAAGTACAATGGTGGTCACGATACAAGTGAACCCACCTACCAAAGCAATCATCCGGAATGAAGCAGTGTGCCAGAAAGCCGTAATGAAACCAGCACGGCAAAACCCGCAAGAACTGTGGCACAACGGAGGTGAGTTACCAACTCATGAGTAGAAAACATCATAGAGCAGAAATCATATGTATGACTCAATCCTAGGTCAATACGATCATAATCAAATGATAAGGTCTGAAGCATGAAAAGGTGGCAAGGGTAAACATCTATACATAAGTGTAATACCATGTGCTCGTGTCAGTGTCTCAGATAACAACATATCATAAATATGAGGTATGAATGCAATATAATGAAAACAGAATACATCATGCATGTGAAACTGTTTTCTTAATTTAGTGAGATTTCTTTATGTATATAAATCGAGGTATCATCAATGAAATCAATATAAAATCAGTGTCAAGTATCGACACAAAACATATATCCCAATATCTCAATATCTCAGGCTCCGGCAATCCGGACTGGCCTGTATCCTCGAATCTCAATATCTAGGGCTCCGGCTATCCGGACTAGCCCATAACATCAAATCTCAAAATCTAGGGCTCCGGCTATCCGGACTGGCCCATACTCCGATCGGTATCCTCCGGATATCCGTCGAGTCACAATACAATCACCGGTCAGTACTTCTCCCCTATCACAGGTTCAACGCCATCATCTACGACCTTCTCGCCCCGGGGTACCGCACCGGGTCCACCATGCACCCACAGACGATTCCTCCTCCTCCTTGAATCGGGTGTATGATATCGCTCAAGAGCCGAGAAAACTCATAGTGGACATATCTCAAATCATAATATGAGAAAACCACACTTTTATCTTTTAAAAAAATGATAAATGAGTTTATAAAATCTTGCGGTTTCTCCAAATCTAAAAATCTCATGGAAAATCCGAAATCCAACAAAAAAGTCAATAATAATGAATACTGGGCTCCGGCAATCAGGACTGGCCTTTATAATATTGCATGACTAATGAATACAAAAATATGTAGGAAATATCAAGCGATGAATACAATAATGAACTAACATGTGAAACAATAACATATAGGAACTATCAGCTAGCAACCTATGTAAATGAAATAATATTCTCTAAAGTGTGCGTAACATGGCAATTACCGACAATGATGTGTGTAAGCCGGCAAGCAGATGTACGTGGAGCATACGCATCATCGGTAATGGTGCTGGTGTCCTGACAGCATGATTTTGATAATAACTACGAAACACAATATAAGCATGAACTGCGATGCGAATAGCAAGAATATGCGGGAGCTGAATAATAAACACAACAATAAATAATCTACATTATAATATATGGGTCATACAGTTTGCCGTTTGAAATAACATGAATCGTGGTGTTTAGAAAATAGGGCTACGGTGTTTTTAAAAAAGGTACCCCTTTGAAATATCCGTAGAATCGCTTGGCCTGTCTTTAAAATACTCACGATTCGTTAGTTTTGAAATAGATATGACCTGAGTCTAGTCTAACATCTACAAGTAAACTACTGGACTAAACTAACAGACTAATCGAAAAGGGTAAGGAAACCGCCTAAATCTGAGTCGATATATATATATATATATAATAGTTGATGATCCCGCCTCAATAGTATCGTGTATGATACAATATATCATATGACATCCTCGAGTCAAGAGTGCTGATCTATCATCAATATATAGCTCGTACGGTAAATCTATCGTACAGCATCCCAATCTGGGTACGGGTCAATATCAAATTTATCTCATTACTCATCTGGTATCCTTATTATCATATCCTATAATCGGGGTACTGATCAAAGTCTAGTACATACTGATACCATCTACATATATATATATGCGTGTGTATGAAAACACATCGCCAAAAGACCCGCTATAATATCATGTCGTATCTCAAATACGAACCATGTCACATCACCGACCTCATGGCATCATGCCCAATCTCATCGACGCATCTCCAAATACCATGTACTATCCACATCATCCATGTTTATATATATATATATATATAGTCCCATACCTATTTGTAATTATATATATAAATACATATCCCCATATACGCATAAGTAATATAATGTATGCATGAGTGTGTGCAACAACTATTCTAGGGTTTCACGATTTACACTAAACTATAGCATTAACTTCTAAATACGCTAACACTGACCCAAAGTCACCGAAACCAATTCTAGCTATGTATATACATTTATAATAACACATAAATATATAGCTGTAACACATTGTACACTATACTACGAAACTGCGGGGGTGCTATACGCCATCCACCCGACTTCCCCCCGTAGATATATATCTACTCATCTTGATCCTCGCTTGCTGGAGTCGATGATGCCACGCTCATCCTCGTCGTCTCGAGTCCACCTGGGGGTACCTACATGTCATAACATATCGTGTCGTATTAACATCCAATTCAAAACCAAAACGACACGCTAAAAGCCTATAGGTTAGAACCTACGGACTACGCATGCAAGAATAACCAACAACTCTCGACGATTGACGTATAAACGTGAATCGACCGAGTCAAAACAAAAATACCAAAATCCAAGTTAAAACGAAGCCGTAAAACAATGCAGCAACTCAAGAAAATAGTCCCAGATTTTACCCTAGGTCAAATTGGTCAAAGTTCCACATATAAAGGGTCTTGATTACAGCTACTAGAACCACAGAACAAGCACAAGGCCAAACTACCCTAACCTGGCTGCAATTTGCGGCTAGGAAGAATTTATTTGCGGCCATAAGTAGGGGGTTGGGTCTCGGGACTTGGGGTTATCATCTAGGCTGCCTGCTTGAATCCATGTGTTTGCTAAAAGATTTTCAGGTCACCCGGGTGTTAGCAGATCACCAAATTCCATCACAATTTCCAAAATCTGCCGATGTCGGGTTTCTAAGTTCGGGTTAAGGTGTTAAGTCTCTGGTTTCAATCCAATATACATTCATTAAAGGGTTTGTTTAACCTCTACTAATCTCAATTACACAACCACAACTCAAGAATCCCTCAAACCCTAACTAGGAATTTTCTAACCTCACTAAATCAAACTTAAATACTTCTAAACATGTAAGGATACTAGAGTAAATGTAATACTATGCTAATGGTGATGAAATTATCTCATTTGGCAACTCAAGAATTTTCTTGAGTTGCCCCAAATGCTCAAAATCCGATTTTTCTTGGTCCAAAGTGCATCTAGTGAGCTTGTGCATGTTTTTAATGAAGTGGGGATGGGGTTTTGATATTGGATTGAGGGTGTTTGTGAGGGTTGAAGAGGAGAGGGAGATGAAGTGCTGCCATGGGAGAGGAAGGGGAGAGAATGATGAAGGATAAGGAATGAAACAAATGGGAGCCAAGTCCAAGGTTGACCCCTCACCCTCACCCTCTCTCTCTCTCTCTCTCTCTCTCTCTCTCTCTCGCCCATACTTATTTCTTTATATTTTCTTTTATTTTTCTTTTCTATTCTTATCTTTTCTTTATCTTTTCCTTTTCATTTTAAAACCAAACATTCATGAAAAAAAGAATAAGAAAGCCATGCAAGAAAAATGTAACAATGTGTAACATGACATGGTGCATGCCATGTGCACAAATCCGGATTAATGCAAAATTAGCGATATTTAATCGCGATTAGCATTAAAATAGAGTATAATTAATTATAGAAATTTGTAAATTGCATAAATCACATAAAACGCCTTCATTTCAGTAATTCCTACAATTTTCCAAATATTTTCCATTTTATTGGTATTTAATTATATCGCATCATTAAAATATTCATAATATTTATTATTTAATCATAAAAATTGGAAAAATAATATTTTATTTTTCTGAAATAACTTGACTTGGAATTGCTGCCTCCTCATTCGCCATTACAGGCCACCTCTTGAATCTGTGGGACCCACTGTGGAACAATGGGAAATATTCGGAATACATTCCGAAAAAGGGCAGATCTGTACTATAAATGGAATGATACCACTCTTCAATACAGAGATGCCTTTTAAGTGAACCGGCACTACAGGAGCTTGAGAATTCTGTAATTAAGCTTGCTCAGGCTAGGGAAGTCCTGGGATGGGTGACCTCCAGGGAAGTGGCCCTTGGTCGGGTCTGGTTCGCTCCGAAGGACAATATCATGCGGCTTTGGCCAGAGCGGACAATACTCTCTGTATTGGGGGTGGTGCGTGACAAGGCAAAAGAGAGAGAGAATGAAAGGAGACTTACTCATACCACTCGTATTCGTACGAATAAAAAGAAGAAGAGAAATAGCCTCGATTTGAATAACCGAAAAACTATGAGAAGGTGATGGCGAGTTGAGCTACCGGCGTCCCTTGGTAAGTTATGGAGTAACGTAGAGAGGAAAGATGCTTGGTTCGAGATCGATGACGTAAGAGGAAGTGAGCTTGGCAATGATTTGAAAGATTGGCTTCTTGGCTTGGGTAGGACTTGAAAGATAGAACTTTGAGAGAAAATATTTTTAGGATAATTTCATAGGGAAAGGAGCTTGGACTGATTAGATTTATATCATAGAAGTAAAATTAAGATTCGATGAAATAAAAGAAATTTAAACAAATTAAAAGAGTTTTAATTAGGAAATTGGAAGGATGTCAGGTCTCGGTTTGAATAGGGTAGTTTGAGGTATTGAAACGAAGAGACGGGAGGCAAAAGAACTCACGTGCAGAGGATGGACCCGAACGGAGCTAGGTAGGCTGCCAGTCTCAGCCAAGTTGCGGCCAAGGAAGAGGCGTTTGCCTCAAAGTTCGTGCCTAATACTCCATTTCATTTAAACACCCCATTTACATACCTCTTTTCTGTTGCAACCTTTCGTATCTCCGTGTAATGTCCGTGCCAACTTTTGGACTTCCAAAACGTCGTAAAAATAAATAATAAAAATATTGTTACTGATGGGATTCAAACACGTAGGTTATGGAACATCAGCGTAGAGTCTTAAATAGTGAGCTACAAGTTGTTTCTTGCACTTATTTCACAAGAATTTTCTTATAACTCGAAATCAGAACAGAATACATTCTCTTTTATAAACTGAAATGAAAGCGATGGTATATGGGATTTAGGGTCGTTACAAATTCTGTACGTAACTAATGGCAAAATGTGTTCGAAGTTAGACTTTCAGTTCTGAAACTGGAATTCCAGCAGTGAACACCTTCTTTAAAATGACCATATCTCCATAACCAGTACCCCGATTGAGATGAAACCAATTTTACTATTTAGATGAATGAGTATACTTTATTATGACTCTTATATTTTTTCGCCTAATCCTGCACGTATAAATTACTGTGAATTTTCCAACCTGAATGATATTGGCTGCCCATAGTTTACTCATAGTGTATTTTACTACATTTCCATCATATCATGTAATTGCTTTACTCCCAGTGATTATTGACTATACACATTGATATCCTAGCGAATTTTTTGCATTGTCATGTGATAAGTAGTATCGATTATATTGTGACAAGTACATCAGTGAAATTGATTGAAATCTAAAGTGATATAAGTGAAAGCGTGATTGAACAGTAAAATTGATACGTACTTGTACACAACCAATTCGATACATGAACATAACTACAACTAGGGGAAATGGGGGAAATCAAGGGTGAAATCGAACTCATATTTAGCGAGGTATAGTATTTAGAGGATGATCATTCAAACAGCTATATATATATATATATATATATATATATATATACACACACACACACACACACTGATTAGGTCGTAGGCCTAGCGGCACGGCTGCAGGGTTATGCCCCGGGAAATAGTAGACCATAGTCTCGAGCATGCATGATGAGACCCTTATTATATACGAAAACTCTTTTCCACTGACCGATTTCAACTGACTTAGAGACTGATAGGTTTAGTGACATAGACATTGCATTGATTACCGATCTGACATATATGTTATACTATTTACATTTGCTATACATTGCACCATTAGTCTATGCCTGTTATTTTATTCTTATTATTACTAAACATATTATATTATTGCTATATTGTGTCGCCCTGACGGCCTGAGTATGCATACTTAGAGGACGAAGTGGACCCAGCACTGGAATCAGACTTATCTTACGAGATCGTAGAGATTTAGATAGCGACTCGGAGTTATTACCTTTCCTGCTTTCAATAAAGAACTTTGTTATTTTGGTTAGTAGTTTCTCTTGCTATTAAACTTCTTGTACCCGTTGAACTCATTTGGTTAAATGTAATAAAGCAGTGATTGTGATTTCTTTTACTTTGTGCTGTGTTTACTGATTACCATGTAATACTAGAAACCGAAGTGTGACTACAGCGGGATTATTTCTTGACCGTAGGAGCATAGCTGTCCCAGTCGCCCTCGTATTCCATATTATGGAAAAAGGGGCGCGAAAACCGTCAGTCCTCAATAACCAAAGAAGGCAAAGGGCTTCCTCAAGCTTTTCGGATCATGTTCATACCTGCCGTTGGGTGAGCCATCAAAATCCCAGGTAGCAGAAGCTGGAAGTTCTCAAACCGAGCAGGGTATGCCTCCTACCCTTCGCAGGAAGAGAACAATGATACAAATAGCGACAAGCATCCTTCTTGAAGGGAGGTCAAGTCATCCCCCTTTTGAGGATCCTTTGAGGACTCCACCTCGTTTGTCGTCGTAGAGAAATTCAATCGAGATAATGAATTTCCTATTTAGGAACTCTGAGAAACATAACGAAATGCATCTCCCAGCTACATGGAGAATCTCTGAGTTAAATAATGAAGTCAGAGACTTACGTGTTGATATATAGGAAATTCATTAGATAATTACACGATTTCATCAACAACTTGATCAAACGCAAATTCGAATTGATAATTTGCAACGATGAGGGATGGAATACCCGCGTAAGTAGTCAGATGACGGGTTTCAAGAAACCAGCCGAGGATGATCCAAAATTTAGAAACCCTTGTTGTTGGTCATAGTAGAAGAGCCAGGTGTTCACCGCCGAAAGATCGGACTGAGACGTTGGGACGTCTAGACTGAATTTGGGGGCAGATACTATTTGTACATATACATCCACCTCTCCGAAGATACCAAGTTGATTTATGGTATCGTATATCGGAGGTTTGGATAGATGCGACCGTTGTAGCAGACTTTGTCAAATTCTCCCTCATTTGTGAAGGGATTTTGATTGTGGGGACGCTTTTCCCTACAGGCGCAAGCCCCTGCAGTTAATTACGTTATCACGTTGCGATAACCACTTTCTCCTTCTCCAGCAGTTCACTTTGTGTCGTGTGTATTTTTGTTTATTTTGGTTGCCCGTAGATTGTATATGGAGACTATTTTATGTTGTCGCCTGTAAGGCGTGGATTAGTCCAAATCCGTATATTTTAGATTTGTGGTTTTGAACTTATGTTATATTTTCCTTTAGTTCAAAAATATTTTGTTTGGTTTAAGGACTGTTAATCTAGTTTGAGATTAAGATCAGCTTAAACATATGAGGGTTTAGGCCCAATTTATTTTTAACTAAGGATACGTTAGTCCTGTTTGAGACTAAGATCAAATTAGCAACATTTCAAGTATCGTCATTTTTTTATTAAGATGCAACAACAGAGCATTTGGGCTCAGATGCTAGAAATTTCAAAGAGAGACATTTAGCCAATTTGGGATTTGTCTGCTCAGTCTTCTCTTTTTTTCTTTTTCTTTTATTCAAAAGTGCTAAGCACTTATTTGAGTTCTGCTTGCTCAGCCCTTTTCCTTTTATGCAAATGTGCTAAGCATTTGTTTGGGCTCTGGCGCTCACATGTGTATCATGTGAAGCACTCAGTCATGCGCGCTGCCCAATAAATGGTAAGCACTTTAGTCATTTTGACTGAATACGAAGTGATAAGTACTTTTGTATGGCATCCACGTGAAGAGCACGTGAGGCGCCGTCTCATTTTATTTTGTTGGGTTCCCACATATTTTCACGTGAGACACTGAGCACTGCCCAATCAGTGCTAAGCACTCAGCCGTTTTGGCTGTATATGAAGTGCTAAATACTTTTACTCAGCGCTCATGTGTATTTCACGTGAGGCGTTGGCCTTCTATTTTGGGCGCCCACGTGTTTTTCATGTGATGTATTGAGTCTTTTGTTGGGGGTGTCCACGTGGGAAGCACGTGAGACGCTAATTTCTTTTCTTTTCTTGAGATTGAATCTCTGGTAATGGCATTTTGACCATTAATAATCACCAAGATCTTTTTTTTTAAGATCTGGGATCAAGCCTTCTTTAAGAACTAAGTTCTTATATTTTTTCTCTTATAAGCACTAAGTTTCTTTTTAGGGTTAAACCCTATATTCAGAGGAATTAAATTCCCAGCACATAGGTTCTTTTTCCTTCTTTTTTTTTAACCTAGTTCTTTTCCCTAGACTTTGAGTTTGAAGAACAGTGTCTCCCGGTGAGAATTGAATTCTCAATTTGTGGGGAGATTTGCTTTGCAAATCTCAAATCAGAGGAAGAACTAAGTTCTTGCATGAAGGGTTAAACCCTTGTTTCCATTTATACTAGGAAAAGGAGATATTTTGATCTCTTCTTTTTCTTTATCTAGAGTTTGAAATGAGGGAGTTCTTCTTCTTCTTTTGAGAATTAAATTCGCTGTTTTTCTTTTTTGTGGAGAAACTTATAGGGTCAATCCTCCCTCTGAGACTTTAAGTCTCGGGTCCTTTATATAGTAGAGGTAAATTTGTTAATTAGTTTGAAAAAATCTCCTATTGAGAGATTTCAATTGATTCTATTGGTCTCAAAGATTATATGGGGAATTTTATCCACCGTTGGATTTTTGATCCAAAGATTTCTGTTTTACAGAATAGGTTTTTTTTGTTTTTAATAAAATTGAGGAAATATTTTTCCATACATAGAATTTTTTTCTATTAAACGGTGATTTTTAATCACCATTGGATTTTTGATCCAAGAGCTCTCTGTTTTACAGAGAACAATCTCTCTTTGTTTGTAAAGTTTGGGAAAATATATTCCCAAAATAGAATTTAATTCTATCACCATTGGATCTTTGATCCAATGGCTCTGTTTAACAGAGAATATCCTAGATTTTAGGGAAATATCCCCCATGTAGAATTTAATTCTACCTGGTTTTAATTTGAGCGCTGGCGCTTACGTGTAGTGCACATGAACGCCACTTTAGAATTTAATTCTTATATATGATAGGCGCTCCTATGCTTTGCACATTGGTGCCCACGTGAACTTCATGTGCGACGCCACCATAAGATTTAATCCTATAAGAGGTTGGCGCCGGCGCTCTCGTGGGGAGCACGTGAGGCGCTGTCTCATTAGAATTTAACAGAGCTTAGCTCTTTTTATTATATGTTTAATTATTAGGGGAACAAATGCCCTCTACCGTTATTCTCACATGGCTTACACGTGAGTGCAACGGTGTCACTTTTACCACCGTTGCATCACGTAGGAAGTTGAACTGTTCTCCCCACGTCTTCTAAATATGGCCTTAGGCCTTTGAAATGATAGCTTATCTGTTCATCTTCTTTCTTGAACCTTTCTTTCTTTTGAGAATTTAATTCTCATTTTCCAGAGCTTAGATCTCTATCTCCCAGAACTCTTTTGAAGAGCTTAGCTCTTAACCCCTCTTGAGCATACATATTTTCTTAGTTTCGGATTTTAAGTCCATTATCAGATTTGACAGAGCGTAGCTCTCTCTCGATCTCTTGGAGATCTAAAAAAACATTTTTTTATAGATCGTGGATCTTAATGTCCTCATCCAAGACTTGAGAATCTTTGATTCTCCTTCTTAGGGTTTTACCCTGCTGCCAATCTTGACATTTTTTTCCTGGAATTTGATTCCATGGATTAACCCATGAGATTTTTTCTAACATAGGGATCTCTGGGATTTAATCCCACTATTTGGGGGAATTTAATTCCCCTTTTTTTTTGCAAAGCTTAGTTCTGATTATCTTAAGAACTTTGGGAATTTTATTCCCTTTACTGTTCTTTTTCTTTTCTGGAATTTTTAGGGTTTTAATCCTTTCTCTTTTTTTCCTTCACGAATTTGAATCTGTTGTTGTTTTAAAGAACCCGCCTTTCGGAGAATATTGGGATTTTTTAACTTCACTGTTTAATGAGCACTATTCATTTAATGAGAATCCTTTTGGATTCTCACAATAGGCACATGTCTCATCATTGATGAGCCACCACCTTGATTTTGTGGGGTCCACTATTTTTTTTTACTTAGTGATTTTAGCATTTTGATTGCTAACCCTCCACTGGTTTTTCTTTTCAGGTACCATAGCTTCTAGTTCCTTTTTTCTCTATGTTCGTTCAAAGAGTACTTTTGCCGACGCCCCTACTGATCGTGAAGTCCTTGCATTAATCCAGGACTACGATCCAGAACGAAAATCTCTTCATATATAGGGAGCGTAGTATAGTTATATTATCCGAGGTCGGCACATCTTTACTTGTGTGGCGCCATCAGAACCGATCCCTTCGATTCATTATGCTCATCCTCCGCAGGTTGCTTATACTGTGGAAGAGGTCAATTAGACTGCGGAAGGTCGTCTCCAACCTTCCATGGTATTGATACCAGTCCAGCCGCCGATGGCCCAAGATATTTTAGGGCGTCGTATGTGTCATGGAGAGACGTGTCATTGAGGTCAGGTTTATACAATAGGAGTGACCTCTTGACATTCGACTGGTTACCACTAGTGGGCCCGCTACATCTTATCAGCCAAGAAATCGTTGCTGCTAAAAACCGGGTTATACCCTGCGGTCTTTGCATCTCTCTTCTATTACCACACTAATCATGTGTGGTGGGTTAAATCTTTCTTGGAACAGTGGAATATTCTGACCCACACGTTTCTATTATCGGACCGGGAGGTATCGATTTCGATGGAAGAATTCAGATATTTCCGGGTTACCCGTCAGAGGGAAGCATTATGAGGAGATACTTCCTCCTGACGAATATATCTTCGCTACTGAATCGGTATTCTTGGGCCTTACTCCCGAAAATGCTATCCAACACAAGTTCCCGAATTTGATCAAAGTGTTAAATATCTATGGAAGCTTGTTTTTGGAGTCCGAGGGGCATGGAGTTAGCTTTACGGACATTGGCGCCCGTTTCCTTCATCCGGTTGTTTTATCAAAGAAGGCTGTGAAGTTTGCCAAGCTTGATGATCCGTTCGGGTTTGGCTCGGACATATTGCCGACTGCAGATGCAGATTTAAAGCAGTTCTTTATTCCGGACACCCCCATCGTCCCTTTTGCAGAGACTCTCGCTCCGAACATTGACGAGGAAACGTTTTTCGTGGGCTTCATTGGTTTATGGCTGAGCGAGTTTTCACTCCTAATGCATCCTCGCTACATGAGACTTTCTGTTTTCTATCTAGCTCACCGTATTGCGGCGGGGACACGTATAGCTGTTGGGGTTGCAGGATTGGCCCATTTGTATCATGGCCTTAGTATAGAGGCCGACACCACCCAGCCAGATTTGAAACCCGTAAATCTCCCTTTACATTATTTCACCTCATGGATCGAGATGCGTGTGTTGGGTGCCTTTGGTGTGCATAAAAGACCTAAATTTTATGAAGGGTACAATTTCCCCCGGGTCATGCTATTAGTCGACGCTTCTTTTCGAGACCCAACACAGCGAGAGGCTCGGCGATTGCTTCTGCGTCCATGCATGGTTGAGAACAGCATGACCTTTGTTGATAGGGTCCTGACCATTGGTAAAGAACCCTCCAAAGTGGTCCAGCTGCTTTATGATGTCTTTAAGGATGGGGTTTCTGCTTTGAGGGCCCGGGAGATCGTGCATCTGTATTCCATCAAGCCGGGTTTCCTATTATTCAGGAAAAATGCCTCGGTGTTATTCATGAGATATAACCCGCGTCGCTTTGCTCAGCAATCCGGCTATCATCGAGGTGTTCCCTTCAAAGCATTTCTCGTCAATCTAGTTGCTTCAGAGAAGAGCGTTCTCCACGTGGTGCACCATTTTATGCGGCTGAACACAAGGTCTTATTTTCTGATTGTTGAGCTGAGTCATATCTCGAAGGCCTCAAATGCCTCCATAGCCTGGTATCAGCATGTGACGGGCGCCGTTATCAAAGAAGAAAGGCCGATGCTGCTTTATCACAATGATTCTGTCCCGGCCAGTAATCCCGTGGTTTCACAGAAACGAAGAGCAGTTGTCCGTCTTTCCTTGAGAGAGAGAGACGCAGTTGTAGTTTCGTGAGCCTTTCCAATGGTGTCGACGGCTAAGCCATGACCAGACGTAAGTACTTTTGGCGACTTGATGGCTGCAGCGTCTTCTAGGTCGGGTATTGGCTCAGAAATCGGGACTCGCCATCCCAAAAGGCCTATAAAGAGAAAGCTCTTATCGTCATGTATTATTGCCGGCTCACAAAAGAAGAAGAAATCCCTGTTTTCAGCTGACGTTGTGTTTGGTCAAGAACCTCATGCACCCTATAGCGAAGGCTTATCCAAATATGACACCAACGACAATCTTTTTGAAGCTTCAATAGATGAAAACGCAGCAACCAATCTTCAAGCTGCTATTAAGGCTTCTGAGCGATTAGCGCGAGAGCAAGTAGCGTTTGCTTCTCTTACGGCATTAGGTATATTTCATTTATACTATTTTGTATATATTAGAGTTTATTGCACTTTATTGACACTCTTTTCTTAACAGGCATCTCTACTGAAGAGGCACTTTTGGCGTCTCTCAAAACATTCGAGGAAGAGGAGAGGCTTCGTGCTTCTATGGGCCTCGGTACGATTCATTTTGCCATGCCATTAAAATATTTAGCTCATTTTGTCCACACCCTCTTTTTTTATTACAGGAACCACCGTAGCTTGTGTTGTTCTGAGTGCGGTGCCATTATTAGGTGGTGGTGCGGAGAACATTCCTCCCCCGATGGCACCTATGGAACCTTCAGAGCTACTGGCTACCGTTAAGGCCACCCCAGGGCCACTACGGGAGGTGTCGCTAAAGCAGCCGATGACGGACATTGTAGCAGATTCGGAGGATGAGTCTGATTCAGATGAAGACGTTCCTATGTCTGTGGTTCTAGAGAGATCTCTCTGCACAGCTAAAGCCGAGAAGAAGCGTCGGAAGCATGCAGCGAGAGAGCATCGGGCTAACTTGGCCACAGGTGCGGATTCGAGTGAGACGTTGGATATGTATGCCCTAGAGGCCATTATTGTATATGTATACATGTGGATGCTGGCGATATGTATGTACAGGACATTCTTGCTCAGTTATATAGTATATTATTTCAGTTGTCTTTATCAGGATATATGTATTTGTTTCTATTGATGATTTATTCTGCTTGCACATATTGATAAAGACTTGATACAGTAGTATACTATTATGGTCTGACTTTATCTTAACATATGCATATGTTATACTCGTATTACATATAGTGGTTACATGTTGATAAAGACTGTAAGATCTTGCTTGACTACCAGCGTTATGATGGCGATCATACTTGTGGGAGCTGGGTAGTCCATAAGCACATCCTTAAATGGCCCCTAGTCACATAAGTATTGAGACTGGGCATTGATACTCCAGAGTAGACCAGTGTATACGTTTCTAGACCCCGATGAGGGGCGATGGTTGGTCCCGCAACCATTGGTCTGATGCACCAAAGATCGTATACATGTGCTCACTGGGTGTAAGTACACTGGACGGACTCGCCGAGAACTTCTAGATAGTACTATACCTATCGTCAGATGGAAGTTCTCAGGTGACATGTGTACAGGTTAGTCTTCAGACCTGAGATCGTCATTTGTCTCGTGTGAGTTCCTACTGTGCTTTGATCACTACCCTACAACGGCTCTACTGAGTCATGCAAACAGGTTTTGGTTGGGTACAGTCTCGAGCCACATGAAGGCAGTGAGAGATTTTTGGGGATTCGTCTCTCCCGGTATAGGGAGTCGATATCGCACTGTGTTCAATTGGTCAGGACCATAAGACCTTGGCCAAGGCAGTTGGGATTTACTGATAGGTTGATCAGTAGTTTTCCGGATTGGTCCTGAGCCGCATCAGCATGAATTATCAGGTTATTAGGGTATAACGTTTACCAACCCCTAAACCCGGTATGCGATACTCTTAGACGAAGAGACCGGACTATACAGAGATTGACACGGATAGGCTCAGTAGGAGTTCGGACGAGTTTGCTCATCGGCCTTCCTTTTCGACAGGTACCTGGGTATCCGTTATGTGCAGCTAGTACCGCTGACGTGCTTGTGGTTAAACCCACTGCCAGTATACTATTGAGTCTTTAGAGTCCCACACAGAGGGTTTCCCTGTTTTGGACGAAACGATGTAGAGGCCGTATGGTTTTACGGTAGGGGTTCAATCATATACGTGTACTAGCTACACGCATCATGATTCGGACGGATAATACTAGTGGGCTTTAGTTTAAGCCGGATCCTAGTATTATATTGTTGGATTATTTTCGTCTCTTTGTATTCATATTTTTCGGAAAATGAATATGGGTATGTATATACGGTGAGGGCTATTCTTGTAATTTTACATGGGTGCTTATAGATGAAGACACCTCATTTCTTGTTTAACCATTTTTCATAAATGGTTAATGAGGTGGAGATATGAGGTGTTGATTGTGCATTTAATGAAGCATGGCTACTTGGTGACTCATGGTTTACTATTGAAGTATGCTTTATTCATTGTTTGTGAATTATTGGTATACTTCAATAATACACAAGACTTAGCCATATTCTTCATTCATTCTAACTTCAACACTCTCTCTCCTCCAAAGCTCTCTTCTTCTTCCTCAAACCCTAAAATCTCATATGTTGAGAAATCTAGGGTTAGTAAGACAAATCATCCATCATCACTCTCTACTTCATCTAGGCTATGTAGATTAGCATACTAAGTACCCTATTTACCTCGTTTTGGAGGTAGGAGCTCAAAGTACACACTCTCGGGTGGATCATCTTTGATGTGAGGAGGCCGTCGATCAATCAATACATGCTTTGAGGAGCTAAAGGAGAGGAGTGAAGACCAAAAGGACTTGATTCTTTAGGTATAAACTTCGATCATAGTGGAGAACTCCTTTGCTTGCTAGTTAGGTTTATGGTAGATCCGGTGTTAACGGGTTATTCTGGAGCCAGTTTAAATCGTTGTAAAATTTTTGTTCCGCAAACGGCCACGGATGATGGCCAGGGCATTAATGTAACCCAACATAGTATCAGAGCCAGCCCATAAACACTATACTAGAAGTTTTAAACGATGTTAAAATAACAAAACCGAAACAACTCCGAAATACAAAATCCTAAAACCAAGTTTCTGTCGAATTTAAAGTCTTCAAAAAAAATTTTAAACAATTGCAGAAGACTACTCTTATGACAACTAGAACACCAGAGAAAAACGAGGCAATAATTTCAAAACTTGGCCGGCTAAAATCCTCTTTAGACCGGCCTCACCGGTTTTCCTGTTGCAGTTGGTGCTCATTTTTGTTTAGTTTTCTATATCAATTGGTTTTAGGGTTTCAGAATATGTTTGATTTTACCTAGGTTGGATATTCTATTATCTTTAGTATTGGGGTAATACGGAGTATTTCGAAGTCTTTATTTTAACGCCGTTTATTAGTTTCAGTACATACATTACTATCTGCGACCGTGAATGTCATTAGAGCGGTATAACCCATCTAACTACTATATGTTCTTTTAGATGAGTTTGCGAACATAACATTCACGTTGATGTTCTGTGTTTGTGCTAAGGTTGTGGTTGGATTGTCGTGGTGGATAGCTTGCGGTGCAATGGTAGTAGTACAGTTAAGATTCATTTATACATTTCTTATTGCGAGGAAAGCGTTCGACATGTGGACTGCAGTCTTTGCCGGATTGTATATTATTTGATCGGGGCACGACCGGGTAGAGGTCGATGTCACCTTTGTATATATATTTTCTTTTTCTGTACTAGGATTACCCCACAGTGGAGTGCACGAATAGCCGGGTTCTAAAGGGCAACAAGCCTTCATCTCATGGCGTTGAGACGGAGGGGGCTTCACTCTAGAATTGGCGGGCTATTCGTCGCACTCGTAGGGGGTATAGTATGACCCATAGAGGGGCGCCCAAGTTACCGGATTCCGTGAAGTGCTGGGTGGCCCATTCACTTTGTTGATTAGGGTTGCCTCACTTCTTGGATTGGCGGGTAACTTGCCATGCTCGTAGGGGTCCAGGTTTTCATTGCACAGGCTATCGACACGACCGGGAACATCATGTCTCATTTGCGGCTCAAATGAAACCCAGGGCTCCAAAATTATCCACCATTCTGTGTTGCTTGCTGAGATTCTGAGATGTTGCTTACTATCATGCCTGAGACGAATGTTATATATATTTATATATATATTAGTTGATGTTGTATATGTTTTGCACCCGTGCTAGTCCAGCCCCCGCTCTTCCATTAGTTAAGTAACATAACGGTGCATGACGGGGTCCCGTGGCGAATGCGGAGGGCATATACGTACATTGTATTTTCGTTCTTTTCTGTTGTGATAGGATTATTTGATGGGACCGCATTAATTTTGATTAATGCAAGAAAAGAAACCCAAAAATGTTGTTGGAATAAATTTTGAAAAACTATAGTTATATTTTTCGCTTTACATAGTGGTATTCAGTCATGAATATCCAGCACCTCATTCCAGGAGGCAAGATCCGAGATCCCTTCGCATGGAGTGACCTCTTGTGTAAAAGTCCATACTATAAATTACTCGGGTTTTTTTCAAAACCACAAGTTTTCAAAAGCAGAGCCTAAACCACCCTTTTTTCAAAACTGCTCAGATTCCTTCAACGATATGAAGTTCATTACGTTAAAAGGTTTTTCGCCAAAAACCCAGTCATAGCCCTCCGTCATTTTCTTACAAGTATCGCCTAGTTTTCATGCTATGTATGTTGGCCTACGTCAAGACATAGTGAATGATAGCTGGGTAATGCTTGTTTGCTGCATGGATATGTGATTATTTAGAACAGTCGTACAGTTATTTTGGCCTACGTCAAGGACATGTATGGGTGAGTCTAAGTTAATCCAGATAATGACGGGTTGAACTTGACTAACGACTTATGATATGTTGGCCTATGTCAAGGTCATAAGTGTCAAGGGCAAAAATCACATCGGGGGTTTCAAATATACAGGAAACTTGCTAGTGTTGCATACCTTCTGGAGTGTGGTGACTAGAGTGGCTTCCATCTAGGTTACCACGCGATGATAGTTGGATCCCGATCCTACTGATGAGTAGGATTACTCTTGCGAGATTATTTCACTTAACAATCAATGCTATAAACCAAGTAGGTGTCTAGAACGGTGTTAGCGGGGCTACGTCTCCAGGGAAAAGAGCTTATATAATTAAGAAACTTCGAGAAAGCGTTGGAAAACCTCCCTCGAAGTACCAACACTAGCCTGGCCGAAAGATTAAGCAAGTATCGTGCGATTATTCCTGACTAGTTCTCCTTTTATGGTTTGATAGAGAATTCAAAGAAATAATGGGAGCCATCCTGATTAGATAAACTAATAACCAATCTGATCTTGTAAGGGCGCACACTAAGTGTTTCTTTTCTCTCTCTCCAGGTAGCAACCGTTTCACGTCCTAATCAAGATAATAAAATATATCGCTTGACCGATCCGAATTCTTATTCGGGGCTAGGGAACATCGGTTCGGCTCTGACTTATGACAATAGTCATGGGTATAAGCAGAGGAAAGAGGATTGCATGAATTCCTTGAAGACTCCAACGAAGAAGAAGCATACTATTGCGTCTCCTTCATGTGTTCTTGTTATTGAGAACTGTTTTTCGGTCTTTCCTACCTCCTGGATACTAGGTACCGAATCAGGGTCTCATATCTATAATTTATTGCTGGGACTGAGAAAAAGTAGGATAGTTGGACCTAGTGATATGTCCCTCAGAGTAGGAAATGGAGCATAAGTTGATGCTGCTGCCGTTGGTGAATATCATCTAGTATTGCCAAATGGCAATACTATGATTTTGAACAATTGCTACTATATACCTTCCATGGTTTGCAACATCATATCAGTTTCTTTACTTAATAAAGATGGATATAATTTTGTTCTTAATAGAAATATCATGAACATATATGTCACGCCCCGCTTCCCGGTATACGGCTAAGGGGACGGGACTGGTCCGCTACGTATTTACTCTGAAGTAAATACACTAAGCGTATCTAAGCAATATAAAAGTAAAGAACAAGAAACAAAAGATATAAAACAGCAACTTTATTTATTAACATTCTTTTATATAATGCATGAAAAGTAAATACAACTGAATAAAAAGCAATGCCTAAACAATGGCATAACGGAAATGAAAGTACTGAATGAAAAGTGTACAATGACTAGAGCTCGGGGTATTCACTGAACTGATCCAAGTCTTCAGCGCTGGGCTCGATCTTTGAAGTGTCCAGATCACCTGGCGACTCTCAAAGAAGAAAGAAAGAGAATGTCGTCAGCGAACAAATCGCTCGGTAAGTCCCAAAGAGAAGGGAGAAGTAGAAAAGAAGAAAGAGAGAGTAGTTCTTAAAGTTGTATTATATTGTTATGATGTTATGTTAACGATATTGTTTGTAGCTTGGTACAGAAAATGCCAGTGTATACGAGAGGAGTCCCACTTACACCGGAGACTTTAGTAACCCGTAGTACAAGGCTCCGTCGATAATACCACGGAACAACGGCATGGATGTAATTACGTCTTAAGTGACCACCTCGTGCCACCTTTAACATATTCCGTACCAGTCTACCCCTTAAACCCCGTAGTGTTATCTTGATTGTATTGTTGTATTGTATTGTCTTGTATTTTAAACTGTATAGATTGTATAATTGGATGACTGACCGAAACCATGATATCAGTAAACGGATGTAACTGGAGAATCATGTATGTAACTGGAGAATCATGGATGTGACTGTATAATCATGGATATAACTGTATAATCATGTAAATGGAATGTATATCCATGGTTCGGTTCGGTCAAGTTGATAAATTTAATATATGGAATAATGGATTCATGAATTCATGTTGAATTGTAATATTATAAATTGTAGATTGTAGATTGTAAATTGTAGACTGTATATTATAAATTGTAGACTGTACTTGAATCATATTCAAGTCAGATTCTAATGAGACTCAAGAGCTTGGTCCCGCTTAAACCTATATTTATTAGAGTCCTTAGGGTAAATTATAGAACTTGAGGGGGTTTTATGTAAAAATACTTTTATATACTTTTCAAAATACACCCCAAGTATTTA
The DNA here is from genome assembly GCA_030015575.1 of Agapanthus africanus. Classification (NCBI taxonomy): domain Eukaryota; kingdom Viridiplantae; phylum Streptophyta; class Magnoliopsida; order Asparagales; family Amaryllidaceae; genus Agapanthus; species Agapanthus africanus. The sequence goes on from JASDDO010000024.1 coordinate 257,655,081, forward strand.
TTATTCGTCTTCAGAGTTGTAATGAATATAGATTTTATATTGTGATAGTTCTAGTGGAAATATCCTAATTTCATAATAAATGGTATTTATTTGTAATATTGGTTTTGTATAGAATTCATGGTATTTTAGTGTAAGATTGATTCTTGTGATTTTGAAAAAAGTAGAATATTTATATCATAACAAAATAGGTATTATAAGGATAAATATACATATATTTATACAAAAATAATTTTCATATATATTTTATATTCTAAAAATCTCATTTTCTTAAGATGTCGTATTTTAAATCTTTCGAGACCGAATGCTCCTTGCGGAGATCTGAATCTCGCACTACTAAGCCCGAGGATGTGCGATAATCCGCACCATTCCGAACGGGTTCCCCAAAATGGGTTGTAGCGGCGCTTTGCAAAGATTTGTATAAATACTAAATCAATAAGGAAAACGGTTTTATTAATTATGGTATTTAAATGAAAAAGTGTCGTTTTCTGTATTCTATGTTCCAGGGTCTCCTAAGTCAACTAGACTGCTCCTAACTGGTCCAAAACGACAAGTTGTGAGATACCTCAAATCGCCTCTTCACCGCCAATTGTGGCCAGGTAAGTACAAGTGAAGAAAGGAGGGATCCGCTCACGAATCACCTTGAGACAGGCCTTTTAAAGTTACCTTTCTCACTTGTCTAGCCTAGGCACCACAAAGTCAGGTTTAGATAAACGACTGAATACCCACAACCTTCCTCTGTCTTAATGAGCGTGACAGTCCTTAATTGACTGAGTTTAGATATTTTTATTATTAGCTCAAAGGTTATTTATTTGTAAAGATATATCAATACTAAATCTTTCAGAAATGGTTTTATTAAGTAAAGGGTATTTAAATGAAAATGTTTGTTTTCCCGTATTCTAAGTTCTCGAGGGTATCGTGTTATGTTGCATATGAGTATGTGAGGAGGTAGGTCGTTACCTCGTGATCTGCTTAAAGGTATAGCAAGTTTAATACGGTTAAATGTAGAATTGAAACAATGTGGTATTTAAGTGAAAAATACGATAAATTGAAATAGCCATCATTTTATGAAATGAAACTTTATCTATTTGGTTGATTAGTGTTTAATAGTCAACATGAGAGAGTTTAAGCATAATTATATTAACGAGAAATGAAGTTTTATAAAAAACCGAATCGGAAATCGGATTTGTTCCGATTCCGTCGGGTTTTGTAATTCCGTATTTTTTTAGAATGAAAAGAAAGATAGAAATAGGGACTTACGGGTTTTGGAAAACTAGGAGAAAGAGATGAAAGAAGAGGAATCGCCGGTGTGTCGCTTCGTCGCCGAGAGCTCCTAGAACGATCGCCGGAAGTTCGCCGGGAATTTCGCCGTAGCTTCGCTTCATGCTCGTTTTCAAAGTACACAAGATCTCTTGAGAATTTTAGAGAGGTGGCTCAGAGTTTTGGGGAGAGAGGGTAGAGGGTAGGGGTGGTATTTATAGGGTTAGGCTAGGGTTAGGGTAGATGAAGAGTTAAATTGAAAAAATGTAAAAATAATGTGATAAATTGTAATAAAATGGAGTAAATGGGTGTTATTGGCCTCTCTGGAAACGATCTCAGAATTTAAAGTGTGCAGGGGGGTTTAGAAGAGGAAGAAACACAACTTTGAAGAAGGGAACTCGGCCGTCCGGCCGAGTCCGGCCAACGGCGCCGGCCCAAGTCCGCCGGCTGACTCGGCCGAGTCGGGCCGAGTCAGGGCATGGGGAAGTGGGGGTTCGTCTAGTGTAGCCTCTGGTACATTTAGTTTTTCAGGTTCAGTAGAAAGTTTGGGAGTTATCCCGTGTGGACTGTTGGGCTTCTCTAAAATTTAAAACAAATAAATATAAAAAATAATGTGTGGCATGGGAATTGAACTCTGGTGGCTTGGCTCAGCAGTGCAAGGTATTACCAATGAGCTACAAGCTCCTTCTTGTAATTAAATTTCTAATTAATTACTTAAGTCTTGTGCTCAGGCAATAAATACTCCTTTATGGATTTTTGAAAATTTTTTGTAAAAACTTGTATATGAAATTTAGGGTTGTTACATTCTACCCTCCTTAAAAAAAATTCGTCCTCGAAATTTGTAAATGGAAAGTGTAACAGATTTAAGAAAAGTGTGGTGACCGAAGTACTGATAGTTTATGGAAAAAAATAAAGTGATGCAAGGGTTTTAAAAATGTGAAAAATGTGTGAAGGAATGAAAGAATGCGAAGGTTTTGGTAAGATTGTAAAAGAGGTGAGGGAATTTTGGGTTAGGACAGATTCAAAGAATATAAAATGATAAGATTCAAGGACCATGATTGCAAAGAATGTTTTAGTTGCTGGTTCTTGTGATATATTGCTTAGGTTGTTCACGCAGAACAAAACTGCATAGTATGGTTCTATACAGCTCTGACCTGCATGGGCCACCAACAAAACCTGTCATGCCCCGCTTTCCGGTATACGGCGAAGGGGACGGGACTGGTCCGCTACGTATTTACTCTGAAGTAAATACGCTAAGCGTATCTAAGCAATATAAAAGTAAAGCACAAGAGACAAGAGATATAAATTAGCAACTTTATTTATTAACAACCTTTTATACAATGCATGAAAAGTAAATACAACTGAATAAAAAGCAATGCCTAAACAATGGCATAACTGAAATGAAAGTACTAAATGGAAAGTGTACAATGACTAGAGCTCGGGGTCTTCACTGAACTGATCCAAGTGTTCAGCGCTGGGCTCGATCTCTGAAGTGTCCAGATCACCTGACGACACTCAAAGAAGAAAGAAAGAGAATGTCGTCAGCGAACAAATCGCTCGGTAAGTCCTAAAGAGAAGGGAGAAGTAGAAAAGAAGAAAGAGAGAGAGAGTAGCTTTTAAAGTTGTATTATATTGTTATGATGTTGTGTTAACGATGTTGTTTGTAGCTTGGTACAGAAGATGCCAGTGTATACGATAGGAGTCCCACTTACACCGGAGACTTTGGTAACCCGTAGTACAAGGCTCCATCGATAATACCACGGAACAACGGTATGGATGTAATTACGTCTTAAGTGACCACCCCGTGCCACCTTTAACATATTCCATACCAGTCTACCCCTTAAACCCCGTAGTGTTATCTTGATTGTATTGTTGTATTGTATTGTCTTGTATTGTAAACTGTATAGATTGTATAATTGGATGACTGACCGAAACCATGATATCAGTAAACGGATGTAACTGGAGAATCATGAATGTAACTGTAGAATCATGGATGTTACTGTATAATCATGGATGTAACTGTATAATCATGTAAATGGAATGTATATTCATATTTCAGTTTAGTCAAGTTGATAGATTTAATATATGGAATATTGGATTCATGAATTCATGTTGAATTGTAATATTGTAAATTGTAGATTGTAGACTGTACTTGAATCATGTTCAAGTCAGATTCTAATGAGACTCAAGAGCTTGGTCCCGCTTAAACCTATATTTACTAGAGTCCTTAGGGTAAATTATACAACTTAAGGGGGTTTTATGTAAAAATACTTTTATATACTTTTCAAAATACACCTCAAGTATTTATTATTCGTCTTCAGAGTTGTAATGAATGTAGATTTTATATTGTGATATTTCTAGTGGAAATGTCCTAATTTCATAATAAATGGTATTTATTTGTAATATTGGTTTTGTATGGAATTCATGGTATTTTAATGTAAGATTGATTCTTGTGATTTTGAAAACAGTGGAATATTTATATCATAACAAAATAGGTATTTTAAGGATAAATATACATATATTTATACAAAAATAATTTTAATATATATTTTATACTCTAAAAATCTCATTTTCTTAAGATGTCGTATTTTAAATCTTTCGAGACCGAATGCTCCTTTCGGAGGTCTGAATCTCGCACTACTAAGCCCGAGAATGTGCGATAATCCGCACCATCCTGAATGGGTTCCCCAAAATGGGTTGTAACGGCGCTTTGCAAAGATTTGTATAAATACTAAATCATTAAGGAAAACGGTTTTATTAATTATGGTATTTAAATGAAAAGGTGTCATTTTCCGTATTCTATGTTTCAGGCTCTCCTAAGTCAATTAGACTGCTCCTAACTGGTCCAAAGAGACAAGTTGTGAGATACCTCAAATCGTCTCTTCACCACCAATTGTGGTCAGGTAAGTACAAGTGAAGAAAGGAGGGATCCGCTCACGAATCACCGTGAGATGGGCCTTTTAAAGTTACCTTTCTCACTTGTCTAGCCTAGGCACCACAAAATCAAGTTTAGATAAACGACTGAATGCCCACAACCTTCCTCTATCCTAATGAGCGTGACAGTCCTTAATTGGCTGAGTTTAGATATTTTTATTATTAGCTCAAAGGTTATTTATTTGTAAAGATGTATCAATACTAAATCTTTTAGAAATGGTTTTATTAAGTAAAGGGTATTTAAATGAAAATGTTTGTTTTCCCTTATTCTAAGTTCTTGAGAGTATCGTGTTATGTTGCATATGAGTGTGTGAAGAGGTAGGTCGATACCTCGTGATCTGGTTAAAGATATATCAAGTTTAATGGGGTTAAATGTAGAATTGAAACAATGTGGTATTTAATTGAAAAATACGATAAATTGAAACAGCCATCATTTTATGAAATGAAACTTGATCAATTTGGTTGATTAGTGTTTAATAGTCAACATGAGAGAGTTTAAGCATAATTGTATTAACGAGAAGTGAAGTTTTATAAAAAACCGAATCAGAAATCGGATTTGTTCCGATTCCGTCGGGTTTTGTAATTCCGTATTTTTTTAGAATGAAAAGAAAGATAGAAATGGGGACTTACGGGTTTTGGAAAACTAGGAGAAAGAGATGAAAGAAGAGGAATCGCCGGTGCGTCGCTTCGTCGCCGAGAGCTCCTAGAACGATCGCCGAAAGTTCGCCGGGAATTTCACCGTAGTTTCGCTTCGTGCTCGTTTTCAAAGTACACAAGATCTCTTGAGAATTTTAGAGAGTTGGCTCAGAGTTTTGGGGTGAGAGGGTAGAGGGTAGGGGTGGTATTTATAGGGTTAGGCTAGGGTTAGGGTAGATGAAGAGTTAAATTGAAAAAATGTAAAAATAATGTGATAAATTGTAATAAAATGGAGTAAATTGTTGTTATTGGCCTCTCTGGAAACGATCCCAGAATTTAAAGTGTGCAGGGGGGTTTAGAAGAGGAAGAGACACAATTTTGAAGAAGGGAACTCGGCCGTCCGGCCGAGTCCGGCCGGTGGAGCCGGCCCGAGTCGGCCGGTCCGCCGGCAGACTCGGCCGAGTCGGGCCGAGTCAGGGCATGGGGAGGTGGAGGTCGTCTAGTGTAGCCTCTGGTATATTTAGTTTTTCAGGTTCAGTAGAAAGTATGGGAGTTATCTCGTGTGGACTGTTGGGCTTCTCTAAAATTTAAAACAAATAAATATAAAAAATAATGTGGGGCATGGGATTTGAACTCTGTTGGCTTGGCTCAGCAGTGCAAGGTATTACCAATGAGCTACAAGCTCCTTCTTGTAATTAAATTGCTAATTAATTACTTAAGTCTTGTACTCAGGCAATAAATACCCCTTTATGGATTTTTGAAAATTTTTTGTAAAAACTTGTATATGAAATTTAGGGTTGTTACAATCTACCTTGATAAGGTATTGGTTGCAGAAGGTATACTGTGTAATGGTATCTATAATCTAAATCAAAACACAGTTTTCAATATACAAAATACACGCAAGAGGAAGAGTTCAGAAGAGAACGAATCCTACTTGTGGCATTACAGAATTGGTCATATCGGAGAGAAAAAACTAAGTAAGTTGCACAAAGATGGATATTTGAATACGTTCGAATTTTCATCTTATGAAACTTGTCAGTCCCGTCTCAAAAGAAAGATGACAAAATCTCCGCACACCGGACATGGAGAAAGAGCAGCAGAGCTCTTGGGACTCATACACAGCGATGTGTGTGGTCCGATATCTATACATGCAAGGGGTGGGTTCTCATACTTCATCACATTCACTGACGATCTCTCTAGGTTCGGATATGTGTATCTTATGAAACACAAATCTGAAGTTTTTGAGAAATTCAAAGAATTCAGAAATGAAGTGAGAACCAGACTGGCAAAAGTATCAAGATCTTCCGATCTGATAGAGAAGGGGAGTACTTAAGTACAAAATTCCGGGACTTTCTAAAAGAGAATGGTATTCTCTCTCAGCTTACTCCTCCGTATACAACACAGCACAACGGTGTATCAGAGCAGAGGAACCGTACCCTATTGACATGGTTCGCTCCATGATGAATAATGCTGAGTTACCTCTTTTATTCTGGGGGTTTGCTTTTGAATTAGCTACATTCATATTGAATAGAGCACCGACCAAATCAGTGACTACCACCCCATATGAAATATGGAGTTGGAAGAGACCATGTCTTAATTACATAAGATATGAGGATGTCCTGCCTTTATTGAAAAGCAGAACCCTGGTAAACTCGATGCAAGATCTGTATTGTGTAAGTTTGTAGGATACCCTATGCATTCACGGGGGTATCTGTTCTACCACACCGAGGAATAGAAGGTGTTTGTTGCTTGTCACGCTACCTTTTTAGAATGGCAATTTCTTGCAAAAGAAATTAGTGGGAGCACAGTAGAACTGGAAGAAATTTCTGAACCAGAAATTGTAACAAAAGATATGGTAGAACCCCTAGATTCAGTAGTACCCGACGAACCTCAGCCACTCCGCAGATCTAATAGGATTTCTCATCCGTCCGAGAGATACTACGGTTTTCTCGTAGATGGGGATCGAGAGGATTGCATCTTGGAAGAAGATGATCCTATTAGTTTCAGGCATGCCATTATCAGTAGGGACTCTGATAAGTGGCTGGATGCTAAGCGATCTGAGATGGAGTCCATATACACCAATAAAGTGTGGACCTTGGATATTGCTCCACCTGGGGTAAAACCCGTTGGATGCAAATAGATCTACAAAAGGAAGTTTGGTGTAGATGGACAGGTTGAAACCTATAAGGCTAGACTTGTTGCAAAAAGTTTTCTTCAAAGACCAGGAGTGGACTATGACGAAACCTTTTCTCCAGTGGCTACGGTCAAATCCATTCGGATCCTACTTGCCATTGATGCCTTCCATGACTATGAAATCTGACAGATGGACGTAAAAATGGCTTTTCTAAATGGAAGTTTGGAAGAGTGTGTTTATACGGATCATCCAGAAGGTTTTGTAGACAGTGCGAGCAGTGGGAAGGTGTGCAAGTTGCTCAAATGCATTTATGGATTAAAAAAAGTATCGCAGAGTAGGAACATCTGTTTTGATGAAACAGTCAAGGACTTTGACTTCATCAAAAACGAGGATGAGCTATATATTTATAAGAAGATTGTAGGACGAACTGTCATATTCCCAGTCTTGTACGTGGACGACATTCTTTTAATAGGAAACGATCTTCCTATGCTACAATCGGTCAAGTTGTTCTTGTCACAAAGGTTCTCCATGAAGGACCTGGGTGATGCCTCGTACATACTAGGGATTAAGATCTACTGAAATAGATCTAAGAGATTATTGGAACTTTCGCAGTCCAGGTACATAGAGACCGTACTAAAGAGATTTAGTATGGAAGATTCCAAGAGCGGTAACATACCCGCTTTGCACGAAATCACCCTCTCCAAAGAGATGTCTCCCAAGACTGATGAGGAGAGGGTTCGCATGAGCATTATACCCTACGCTTCGGCGGTAGGATCTATAATGTATGTGATGCTATGTACCAGAGAACAAATGTAGCATACGCGCTTGGCGTGTATCACGACCCGAAGTTCGACTCGTGACCGGCACTTAACCACGCAACGTCTACAGGCGTAACGCGACTAAGTAAGCCGAAACCCAGAAATCAAAACCATGAAAAGTAGTGAGTGTTGAAAACTTTTGATTAAAACATTTGGGAAAATCTTAAGTAGTTTAATAATATCTTTTAATTTTGAGTTATTAACTTAAAAATTTGGCATCATTCCCTTTGTAAAACTAACCCCGAAATCGGGCACAAAACAAGATATGAGTAAAAATGACGTACAATATAAAAAGGCATCCCAACGGGAGCAATCACGCCCGACGGCGGAAACAAACACCAACAGAGTAATATACGACGCCGAAGCGAAGAAATAAGCAATAAGTGAAAAACATCACAGAATGATAACTACATCAGTAAAGTCGGCTCACACGAGCTCGACACCAGAATACAAATAATATACCTCATTGTCCTCACACTGTCTCTAAGTCAAATACATATAAAGGTAGTTGGAGGATACTAGATACAAAAGTATGTACAATAGAATAACCAGATACCACAACCCACCTAACAGCAAAACAGCTCTCGCACCAACTGTAGTGGTATCTGTAACCAAAAGATGTAGGCAGCCTGTCGCGACTACTCTGAGGGCAACCTGCAAAAACTGTGGCACAACGGGGGTGAGTTGCCAACTCATGAATAGAAGATAACATATAAAGGTAATCGCGAGCATGCATGTACTGTGCTACTCTATCATATGCCAGCAGATAAAGTCTAAATACGATAAGCGGTATGTGCATAATCATGCAAGTGCTCTGTCAAGTAAAATAACTACAGGATGAGATACATAATAATCAATGCTGAGCAAGGGATGAAATAACATCTACACGGAATGTCAACGTGGAAAAATAATCGGTGCCCATCAATGCACCCAAATCATAATAAACTCAGGGGCCGGCACTCCCATCGGCCCTCAAATCCTGTAAATCTCAGAGAATCACGAATGCCCAACATCGGCACTCAAATATCATAAATACTCGTATCCATCATCGACACGCAAATCCTCATATATCGGGCTCCGTCAGACCGGATCAGCCTACGGGCTCCGTCTGCGATATCGGCCCTCGGCCCCGGCAGTACGGGTCATCCCGTATCCATCTATCGACTCTGGTCAGTATCCTCCGGATAACCGCCAGGTCCAACCAATCACCGGTAGGTACTCACCACCCTGCCAGGCTCATCGTCTATTTCACGAAAAACATTTCTCGCCCCGGGGAACCATACCGGGTCCACCACGAACCCGCAAACGGATCATCCAACTCCTCGAATCGGGTTTCAAACACACGTTTCTGAACCGAGAAAACGCGTGGTGGATGCACCAAAATATCATATCAAGAGGAACCGGGTTTTCAAATAGTGCATAATTTCTTAAATAACTCCACGGTCCTCAAAACCAGAAATCAATGAAATCTAAAACCAATGAGTAAGTCAATGCGATGTGATATGTGCATCAAGTCGTACTATAAGTAAAAGGAAGAAACCGCTCTTTAAAATAGTTTCAGTTTTTCAAAAGGCATCATGCAGCTCCCAGTTTCTATCAAAATCAGCATATCCAGGTAGGTACAGTTTGAATATGCATAAGTATGTAAATGAATACGTGCACAAGTGTGAATATGTAAATGAATACGTGCACAAGTATCAATGTGTAAAGGAGTACATGCACAAGTATCAATATGTAAAGGAGTACGTGCACAAATATCAATATGTAAAGGAGTACGCGCACAAGTATTAATATGTAAAGGAGTACATGCACAAGTATCAATGTATAAAAGAGTACGTGCACAAGTATCAATATGTAAAGGAGTACTTGCACAAGTATCAATGTGTAAAGGAGTACGTGCACAAGTATCAATGTGTAAAGGAGTACATGCACAAGTATCAATGTGTAAAAGAGTACGTGCACAAGTATCAATGTGTAAAGGAGTACGTGCACAAGTATCAATGTGTAAAGGAGTACGTGCACAAGTATCAATGTGTAAATCAAATCATTTGTGAGATGAACTACAGTATAATGATCATGACAATTCTACAGTGAGAGTGTCATGGCAGTTACTAACGGTGTGTGTGTAACATGCAAATTAGTGCTCGTGCAACATGAACCGTTAGCAACAGTGCGGTGTTCTATCAATTCTAAGTTTATATACATATAGCAGGGAATGCGGTATGCAACAACAGTATCCATGAACAGTCAATGTAGGTAATTGCAATATGTAGCTATAAGGTCCTATAACCCTGACGCATAACGCAATGCGGGCGATTTCCCCGTAGATGTTAAATCTACTCACCGTAGTCTCGCGCTAAGTGTAGCCGACGACTTGTTTTCCCTTCTTCGCGGCGTCCGTCGTACTCGCCTGTGCACCTAGAATTTCACAGAATATCACACATAAACTCAAATCTACAACAACGCGATATTAAAGTCAAACTAGAAACCCGCGTCGCGAACCAAGCGCGTGCGTGTGCGATACGCTAAAACGTGTGACTACGCGCCTGAAGCTACCCCGGCACGTCACGATATGCAAAAAACCCCAAACTCACACACATATCACACGTGTCGCGAAGGTTTAAAATACGAGAAATAGGGTAATATATCCCAGATTTTGATACAGGAACAATTTTACAAAATTATATATACCAAAAGCCTTCACACAGCAGCAGACACCTATCATCCAAACCCCAACCCACAATTCACCCATCTGGCCGCAATTTGCGGCCAGAACGCATTTTTTGGCGGCCTGGGTAGGGAGTTGGGCTCCCGGGATTCGTGTGTGTTCTCTATACCCTATGTACATGCTACAGTTATTACAAATTTATTCTAAAGCAACCTGGGTAGCAGCAGATTACAACAGAGCCTAATTCTAGTTCAAAACAACATTTTAGCACTAAAACGATACTTTAGGGTATATTCAGAAACCCGAAGCAAAACCTTGGTTGAAACCACACTAATAACACATTACCAAGCTAAGCAAACCATAATAAGGTTAATTTAACAAAAACTTCACTAAATCCCTTCATTACCACTAAAAATGCATAAAAACGTGATTTTTGGCAACCAAACACACAAGTTATGAAAATAGGGTATTATGGTTGAGTTTAATACCTTCCAAAAGGTCCTAGGGAACTCAAAATTCAGCTTTGCCCTCATATGCACAGACTTGCCATCAAACTCCTCAAAATAGCCATTTTCTAAGCTTTAGAGTGAAGGAAATGAGAGGTTTTGTGTAGGGTTTTGTTTGGCTTCAAAGAGAAATGAAAAAATGGTGAAATTATGGTGTTGTTGCTGCTGAAGCTCTCTATTTTCCACAGGAAATTTTCAGAAGAGTGGGAGAAAGAAAAGAGGGGGAGAGAGAATGGTCAAAAGTCCACCAATCTTACCTAACCACCATACCTCCCCCTTCTCATTTAAATTTTGAATTTAAAAGGGGGTTTTAATTTGATTTAGTGGGGAAAAACAAGCCATGCCATAAGAAAATAAAATGGTTCATGTTACCACCTAAAACCTAAGTCACAAAAATGCTAAGTGTGCATGTGTGCACTTAACACAAAATTCCCAATTAGGGTAAACATGACTAAATTATAATTAATAGCCATATATATATATATATATATATATATATATATATATATATATATATATATATATATAACACTTCACAACACGATTATCACTAGTCAAGAAAGAAAATAAGATATTCGGGTTTTTATGAAAACACGCACAATTGCTAATTAACGCGAAAACATTCTAAACGAAATTCAAAGTGTTACAATCTACCCCCCTTAAAGAAATTCGGTCCCCGAATTTAAAAATCTAACTACACTTACCTTCAAAAAGATGGGGATATTTCTTCCTCATCTCGCTCTCGGTCTCCCAAGTGACCTCCTCGCTGCTCGGACTACGCCAAAGTACCTTGACGGACGGTATATCTTTCGATCTTAATTTCTTCACTTGTCGATCCAAGATGATCACCGGCTGCTGTGCAAAAGAAAGGTCGCGCTCAAGCTGTATCGTCGGGTGCTGAATCGCTTGCGAAGGATCATGAAGATACTTGCGGAGCATCGAAACGTGAAATACAGGGTGCACATCTGGGAAACTGGGCGGAAGGGCTAACCGATACGCAACTGCACCAACACGCTCGAGGATCTCGAAGGGGCCCACATATCGGGGACTAAGCTTCCCTTTCTTCCCAAATCTCATCACACCATTCATTGGGGAGACCCTCAAGAAAACATGATCACCTACAGAAAACCCAAGTCTGCGCCGACGACAGTCCGCATAAGATCTCTGCCTACTCTGGGCTGCTCTCATCCTATTGCGAATCAACTGGATCTTCGCGGTTGTCTCCTCAACAATCTGCGGCCCTAAGATACTGCTCTCACTGAGCTCTGTCCAACAAGCGGGCGATCTGCATCTCCTCCCATAAAGAGCCTCAAATGGTGCCATCTGAATGGTCTTCTGGTAGCTGTTGTTGTAAGAGAACTCTACTAAGGGTAAATGATGATCCCAGCTACCTCCGAAGTCTAATATGCATGCTCTGAGCATGTCCTCGAGAGTCTGAATAGTCCGCTCTGACTGTCCGTCGGTCTGCGGATGAAATGCTGTGCTGAAACTCAAGCGGGTGCCCAAAGCCTCCTGAAGCCTCTGCCATAGTCGGCTGGTAAACTGGGTGCCTCTGTCGGATACGATACATGTCGGAACTCCGTGCAGTCGTACAATCTCGTCAATGTATATCTAGGCATACTGAGCAAATCCGAAAGTCGTCTTCACCGGTAGGAAGTGAGCCGCTTTCGTCAAACGATCCACGATCACCCAGATGGAGTCATACCCTCGACTAGTCCTGGGTAAACCCACAATAAAGTCCATAGAAATCTATTTCCATTTCCACTCTGTAATGGGTAATGGCGTAGCTCTCCCGCGGGCCTCTGATGCTCGGCCTTGACTTGCTGACAAGTCAGGCACCTCGACACAAAATCTGCGATGTCTCTCCTCATTCCGTCCCACCAGTAAACATCTTTCATTTCATGGTACATCTTGGTGGAACCGGGATGAACACTGTACACTGATCGATGTGCATCCTCAATAATCTCACGCCGCAGTCCCTCAGCATCTGGTACGCACAGTCTAGTCCCAAATCGTAGTATCCCCTGATCATCGATCACGAACTCAGAAAATCTGCCCTGTCCAATCTGTGCCCAGATCTCTGAACATCGGTCATCACTGTGCTGTGCCTCATGTATACGGTCAAGCAACTGTGGGCGTGCACGAACATGTGCAAGCTGTCCTCCGATCGGCATAAACTTGAACTGTACTCGGCTGTCGCATAAAATCTGCCAATCTGCCGACGACTGCCGCTGTACTGTGCTCAAACAAGATAGACTACTCCCGGGCCTCCTGCTCAAAGCATCCGCCACTACATTAGCCCTGCCCGGATGGTACAAGATCTCGCAATCGTAGTCCTTCACTAACTCCATCCAACGGCGCTGTCTAAGATTCAGGTCTCGCTGCTGAAATATATACTTTAAGCTCTTGTGATCAGTGAATATCTGGAACGACTCGCCGTATAGGTAATGTCGCCAGATCTTAAGTGCAAAGACCACTGCAGCCATCTCTAAATCGTGAGTGGGGTAGTTCTGTTCATATTTCTTCAATTGCCGTGAAGCATACGCGATCACCCTGTCATGCTGCATCAATACGCACCCTAGCCCCATCGTGAAGCGTCACAATAGACCACAAATCTGCCTGATCCTGAAGGCAATGATAACACTGGCGCCGTAGTCAGTCGAGTCCGTAGCTGCTGAAAACTGTGCTCACACTCCTCCGTCCAATCGAAAGGAACTCCCTTCCGAGTCAACCCGGTCAAAGGTGTAGCAATACGGGAGAAGTCCTGCACGGGCTGTAGTAGCCGGCCAGCCCTAGAAAGCTGCGAATCTCCGTAACTGATGTAGGTCTGGGCCAACTCCGAACGGTCTCGATCTTCCTCGGGTCTACACATATACCCTCTCGTGTAATCACGTGGCCCAAGAAATCTACGCTGTCCGGCCAGAAAGCACACTTGGAGAATTTGGCGAAAAGCCGGTGCTCCCTAAAGGTCTGCAGTGTAATCCGCAAGTGCTGCTCGTGCTCCTCTCTGCTCCGCAAATACACCAAGATATCTTCAATGAATACTATGATGAACAGATCAAGAAACGGCCGGAAAATACGGTTCATCAAGTCCATGAATGCTGCTGGCGCGTTGGTGAGTCCGAACGACATCACCAAAAACTCATAATGGCCGTAGCGCGTGCGGAAAGCTGTCCTCGGTATGTCCTCCTGTCGAACCCGCAGCTGATGGTAGCCTGATCATAGATCGATCCTCGAAAAGTATCCTGCCCCCTGAAGCTGGTTGAAAAAATCATCGATACGTGGCAAAGGATATCTGTTCCGCACTGTAACCTTGTTCAACTGCGGTAGTCGATACACAAACGCATACTGTCGTCCTTCTTCTTGACAAACAGGACCGGAGCACCCCAAGGAGAAACACTGGGTCGAATAAGTCCCTTATCCAGCAAATCTTGCAACTGACCCTTCAATTCTCTAAGTTCCGCAGGGGCCATCCGATAAAGCGGTACAGAAATAGGCCCGTGCCGGGAAACAAATCAATACAGAAAGAAATATCACACTCAGGCGGTAGCCCAGGAAGCTCGCCAGGGAACACATCAGGGAACTCGCTAACAACCGGAACCTGATCCAACGGAACCTCTGTAGCTCTAGTATCGCAAACATAGGCGAGAAATCCCTGACATCCCTTCCTCAAAAGCTATCCAGCGCGAAAAGAAGAAAGCAAACTGTGAGGGGCGGCACCACGGCCCCCCAGCACAATAAAAGTTGACTCACCGGAAAAATAAAATCTAACTGTCTTCTCACGGCAGTCCACAGAAGCATAGCACGTGGCTAACCAATCCATGCCCAAAAGAACGTCGAAATCCAACATCTCAAGAAGGGTCAAATCGACAGGCAACTCTCTCTCGCCAATACGGACGATACAGGATCGGAACACGTGTCTAGCAACAAACGACTCTCCTACAGGAGTGGTCACAACAAGCGGCTGATCAAGCAAACCGGACTCTCTACCCAAACTCGGCACAAAGTGTGGATACGTACGAGTGCGTGGATCCGGGATCGAACAACACGTGTGCATCAACAGAACATACTGGAAGGATACCTGAGACCACCACATTGGACGCCTGCGAGTCCTGATGCGTCAAAGCAAAAACTCACGCCTGTCCTCCACCTGTGACTAACTGTCCCCTGCCGGCCACTGGCCGTCCTCTGCCTCGGTCACCTCGTCCTCTATGAGCAAATCCTCCACGACCACGACCTCTTTGTGCATGAGTCTGACGCGGATCAACAGTAGGTACTATAGGCAACGCCCTCTGGGGTGGTGAAGGTGGTAATGTGACATGCGGTACTACTGCCTCCTTCCGGTGTATCTCAGGACAATCTCTAACGAGGTGAAGTAGGCTGCCGCACCTAAAGCAACCCTGCGACGACTGCTGACTCTCCCGTGGATATGAACTAAACATCTGGCCTCGTCCCGAATCTCTGCCACTCCTCGTACCTGAACAATACCTGTCATGGCGTCTGAATGTCTGTCTCCGTGCTGATATACCAGTACGAACTCTCTTCAGCTCTGGAACTACAGAAGTCTCAGCAAGGCGCTCCTCAACTAATAGGGCTGCATCTACAGCTGCTGCATATGTCTCGTAATGCTGTGCGCTGATCGCAAGGAACAGTGGTGTAAGCAAGCCTCGAACGAATCTCTTGACTCGCATCTCCTCAGTAGCCACTAGGTACGGAGCATAAACTGATAGTTCGGTGAACAGCACATCATACTCTGCCACTGACATCTCCGGAGTCTGGCGTAAGGACTCGAACCTGCGTGCTCTAGCATCTCTGACACTCAGTGGAAGAAAGTGGGCAAGGAATAGTGCCACGAACTCTGTCCAGGTCATAGGAGGAAGACCTGCTGCTCTGCCCTTCTCGACCGATTCACACCATTTTTGCGCAAGACCTTCCAGGCGAAAGCTCGCGAACTCTACCCATCTCGCATCTGCGCATCTAAGTGAACGACATATCCGAGCCATCCTATCAATGAAAGACTGTGTGTCCTCGGCTGCATCGGTGCCTGTGAAGACCGGAGGCTTCAACCTCATAAACTCTGATAGCGATACTGAGATGACCTCTGTAGCTGCACGGGCAACTGCCTGTACTGTGGGTACCATCATGTCCCTGCAACGGGTGGAACTACCTCTGGTCGCTGCGCTCAAAGTGTCTCAACTAGCGATCCTATCATCTGGCGCATCTCCTGCATACTGGATCCCACCATCTGACGCATCTCCTGCATACCAGCCCCTAACATGGTGATCTGATCTGTCGTAAGAGGAACAACCTGCTCAGGCACAACCGGTGTACTACCCAGATCCGTCCTCGTCTCGGATGAGTCAACTCGAATCTCGGCCCTCGCGGCCTCTCTCTGTACCCTCATAGTCTTTGGCGGCATAATGGCTGGAAGGAAAAATAGGATTCGATAAGGATACGAAAATCGAATCGCAAGAATGCATAATCATGAAGGAAATTAAATCAATAAGTCTTAAGGTCGCTTAGGCGCAGTACCGTGTCGTGAGTATGCCGCGGAACATACGCACGCTATGCCACTCGGCTTCAGCTACCTACTCCATCATACCAGGGTCATCCTACACTCCGAAAGGTAAAACCTACGCTCTGATACCAACTTTGTCATGACCCGAAGTTCGACTCGTGACCGACACTTAACCACGCAACGTCTACAGGCGTAACGCGACTAAGTAAGCCGAAACCCAGAAATCAAAACCATGAAAAGTAGTGAGTGTTGAAAACTTTTGATTAAAACATTTGGGAAAACCTTAAGTAGTTTAATAATATCTTTAAAGTTTGAGTTATTAAGTTAAAAATTTGGCATCATTCCTTTTGTAAAACTAACCCCGAAATCGGACACAAAACAAGATATGAGTAAAAATGATGTACAATATAAAAAGGCATCCCAACGGGAGCAATCACGCCCGACGGCGAAAACAAACACCAACAGAGTAATATATGACGCCGAAGCGAAGAAATAAGCAATAAGTGAAAACATCACAGAATGATAACTGCATCAGTAAAGTCGGCTCACACGAGCTCGACACCAGAATACAAATAATATACCTCATCGTCCTCACACTGTCTCTAAGTCAAATACATATAAATGTAGATGGAGGATACTAGATACAAAAGTGTGTACAATAGAATAACCAGATACCACAACCCACCTAACAGCAAAACAGCTCTCGCACCAACTGTAGTGGTATCTGTAACCAAAAGATGTAAGAAGGCAGCCTGCCGCGACTACTCTGAGGGCAACCTGCAAAAACTGTGGCACAACGGGGGTGAGTTGCCAACTTGTGAATACAAGATAACATATAAAGGTAATCGCGAGCATGCATGTACTGCGCTACTCTATCATATGCCAGCATATAAAGTCTAAATGCGATAAGCAGTATATGCATAATCATGCAAATGCTCTGTCAAGTAAAATAACTACAGGATGAGATACATAATAATCAATGCTGAGCAAGGGATGAAATAACATCTACACGGAATGTCAACGTGGAAAAATAATCGGTGCCCATCAATGTACCCAAATCATAATAAACTCAGGCGCCGGCACTCCCATCGGCCCTCAAATCCTGTAAATCTCAGAGAATCACGAATGCCCAACATCGGCACTCAAATATCATAAATACTCGTGTCCAGCATCAATACGCAAATCCTCATATATCGGGCTCCGTCAGACCGGATCAGCCCACGGGCTCCGTCTGCGGTATCGGCCCCGGCAGTATGGGTCATCCCGTATCCATCTATCGACTCTGGTCAATATCCTCCGGATAACCGCCAGGTCCAACCAATCACCGGTAGGCACTCTCCACCCTTCCAGGCTCATCGTCTACTCCACGAAAAACATTTCTCGCCCCGGGGAACCATACCGGGTCCACCACGAACCCGCAAACGGATCATCCAACTCCTCGAATCGGGTTTCAAACACACGTCTCTGAACCGAGAAAACGCGTGGTGGACGCACCAAAATATCATATCAAGAGGAACCGGGTTTTCAAATAGTGCATAATTTCTTAAATAACTCCACGGTCCTCAAAACCAGAAATCACATGAAATCCAAAACCAATGAGTAAGTCAATGCGATGTGATATGTGCATCAAGTCGTACTATAAGTAAAAGGAAGAAACCACTCTTTAAAATAGTTTCAGTTTTTTAAAAGGCATCATGCGGCTCCCAGTTTCTATCAAAATCAGTATATCCAGGTAGGTACAGTTTGAATATGCATAAGTATGTAAATGAGTACGTGCACAAGTGTGAATATGTAAATGAATACGTGCACAAGTATCAATGTGTAAAGGAGTACGTGCACAAGTATCAATGTGTAAAGGAGTACGTGCACAAGTATCAATATGTAAAGGAGTACGTGCACAAATATCAATATTTAAAGGAGTGCGTGCACAAGTATCAATGTGTAAAGGAGTACGTGCACATGTATCAATATGAAAAAGAGTACGTGCACAAGTATCAATATGTAAAGGAGTACGTGCACAAGTATCAATATGTAAAGGAATACTTGCACAAGTATCAATGTGTAAAGGAGTACGTGCACAAGTATCAATATGTAAAGGAGTACGTGCACAAGTATCAATATGTAAAGGAGTACGTGTACAAGTATCAATGTGTAAAAGAGTACGTGCACAAGTATCAATGTGTAAAGGAGTACGTGCACAAGTATCAATGTGTAAATCAAATCATTTGTGAGATGAACTACAGTATAATAATCATGGCAATTCTACAGTGAGAGTGTCATAGCAGTTACTAACGGTGTGTGTGTAACATGCAAATTAGTGCTCGTGCAACATGAACCGTTAGCAACAGTGCGGTGTTCTATCAATTCTAAGTTTATATACATATAGCAGGGAATGCGGTATGCAACAACAGTATCCATGAACAGTCAATGTAGGTAATTGCAATATGTAGCTATAAGGTCCTATAACCCTGACGCATAATGCAATGCGGGCGATTTTCCCGTAGATGTTAAATCTACTCACCGTAGTCTCACGCTAAGTGTAGCCGACGACTTGTTTTCCCTTCTCCGCGGCGTCCGTCGTACTCGCCTGTGCACCTAGAATTTCACAGAATATCATACATAAGCTCAAATCTACAACAACGCGATATTAAAGTCAAACTAGAAACCCGCGTCGCGAACCAAACGCGTGCGTGCGCGATACGCTAAAACGTGTGATTACGCGCCTGAAGCTACCCCGACACGTCGCGATATGCAGAAAACCCCAAACTCACACACATATCACACGTGTCGCGAAGGTTTAAAATACGAGAAATAGGGTAATATATCCCAGATTTTGATACAGGAACAATTTTACAAAATTATATATACCAAAAGCCTTCACACAGCAGCAGACACCTCCAAACCCCAACCCACAATTCACCCATCTGGCCGCAATTTGCGGCCAGAACGCATTTTTTGGCGGCCTGGGTAGGGAGCTGGGCTCCCGGGATTCGTGTGTGTTCTCTATACCCTATGTATATTCTACAGTTATTACAAATTTATTCTAAAGCAACCTGGGTAGCAGCAGATTACAACAGAGCCTAATTCTAGTTCAAAACAACATTTTAGCACTAAAACGATACTTTAGGGTATATTCAAAAACCCGAAGCAAAACCTTGGTTGAAACCACACTAATAACACATTACCAAGCTAAGCAAACCATAATAAGATTAATTTAACAAAAACTTCACTAAATCCCTTCATTACCACTAAAAATGCATAAAAACGTGATTTTTAGCAACCAAACACACAAGTTATGAAAATAGGGTAACATGGTTGAGTTTAATACCTTCCAAAAGGTCCTAAGGAACTCAAAATTCATCTTTTGCCCTCACATGCACAGACTTGCCATCAAACTCCTCAAAATAGCCATTTTCTAAGCTTTAGAGTGATGGAAATGAGAGGTTTTGTGTACGGTTTTGTTTGGCTTCAAAGAGAAATGAAAAGATGGTGAAATTATGGTGTTGTTGCTGCTAAAGCTCTCTATTTTCTGTAGGAAATTTTCAGAAGAGAAGGAGAGAGAAAAGAGGGAGAGAGAAAATGGTCAAAAGTCCACCAATCTCACCTAACCACCATACCTCCCCCTTCTCATTTAAATTTTGAATTTAAAAGGGGTTTTAATTTGATTTAGTGGGGGAAAACAAGCCATGCCATAAGAAAATAAAATGGTTCATGTTACTACCTAAAACCTAAGTCACAAAAATGCTAAGTGTGCATGTGTGCACTTAACACAAAATTCCCAATTAGGGTAAACACGACTAAATTATAATTAATAGCCATATATATATATATATATATATATATATATATATATATATAACACTTCACAACACGATTATCACTAGTCAAGAAAGAAAATAAGATATTCGGGTTTTTATGAAAAACACGCACAATTGGTAATTAACGCGAAAACATTCTAAACGAAATTCAAAGTGTTACAGCGTGGTGAGCCGATATCAGTCAAACCTGGGTGAGAATCATTGGACGGCTGTGAAGAACATTCTCAAGTACCTGAGAAGGACTAAGGAGATGTTCTTAGTATACAGTAATGGAGACCTCAAGGTCGAGTCCTTTACCGATTCAAGCTTTCAGAGTGATAAGGTGTCACGACCCGAAAGTACGGAACATGACCGGCACTTAAACTACAAACGTCTCGAGGCGTACGTAATCTAAGTAAACCGAAAACCTAGAAATCCAAACCAAGAAAAGTAGTAGAGTGAAGGAAAACCAATTTAAATCAAGTAGTTTTAATAGCATAAGCTGAATTATGCGGGTTTCTAAAAACATCAAAAATTTACTGAAAATTTCGACAGAGTCTCCTTTGTAAATATTGGCTCCCAAACGGGATACAACATGAATAGTATACGAAATCAATAAAAAGGCATCCCCAAGCGGGAGCTAGCTCTTCGTCAATCGACGGCCACAACCACACAAGCAATATAATATACAACGCCAACGGCGAGGATCAAAAACTCAAACCACAAGAAAACTACATAAATGAAATGCGCGACTCTAAGGTCGAAAGAAAAACATCACTGGTCTCTAACTCAAAATAAATACATGATTGGTTGATGGAACTTCTAGATACAACAGAATAATAATATACAAGATAAATAATGGGGGTACGATACAAGTAAACCCACCTACTAGCAAAACACCCGAAGGAAACTATGCCCACAAGCCATAAAGAAACATGTACGGCAAACCTGCAAGAAACTGGGGCACAACGGGGGTGAGTTGCCAACTCGTGAATAGAAAAACATCTACGTACAGAAATCGCATAAATAACGCAACCTAGGTCAATGATCATAATATATCCTTAAATATATGAATAACATGCAGCCTATAACAATGGCTAGGGTAATATCTAACCCGAGTGTGATCTCATATGCCCGTGTCAGTGCCTCAGGTAGCAATATATTATATGGATGATGTATGAACGCATGAAACAGAATGCATGTACTGAATAAAACTGGTTTCATAAATCAGTGAGATTTCTGTATCTTAAAAGAAATGAGGTGCCATATATGAAATCAGCATAAAACAGTGCCCAGCATTGACACAAAACAAGTGTCCAAATACCTCGATATCTCTGTGTCACAATCTATGTACCTCAAGTCTCAATCACAATATCTAGGACGCCGTCAGTCCAGACCGGCCCCTACCATCCATCTCAAGACCACGACGGTATCCTCCGAATATCCGACGCGTCGGGTAATATCACCGGTAGGTAGTGCTCCCCTGCCAGGCTCACATCGTCATCATCACACGCTTCTTGCCCCGGGGTACCATACCGGGTCCACCATGTACCCAAAAAGGTTCATCCGTCTCCTCGAATCGGGTCTCGAAATCCATCAGCAAACTCATGGTAGATAACTCATACATCATGGGAAAACCGTACTTTATTTTAAAAAGAGAGAAATCAGTTCATATAAGTTTTTTTGCGGTTTTCCTCCAAATCCAGAAAAAAACTCATGGAAATCCGAATCCAAAATCTCAATAACACGTAAAATAGTGAATATATGCATGAGAATCCATGAATGCGGCATAACAATGAATAACAGTATGCAAGAAGTAGCAGGTAATAACTACAATGTCTAAACTAACATATAGGGCAAGTACACTAATATCATCTCTAACTATTAGCTAACAGGCTATGTCAAGCAATAATATTTTCTAAGGTGTACGTGACATGGCAATTACCGATGAAGATGTGTGTGAGCCGGTAATTAAGTGTACGTGGTACATACGCATCATCGGTAATGGTGCTGGTGTCCTAACAGCATGATATAAATAATGGAGTATGAAACATAAAATAAGCATGCGATGCGAAGCGGACCACAAAAATGAGCGGGAGCTGAGAACTAGACGCAACTATAACTAATCTGCATTAATCTAATATAAGTCCTACAAATGGTGCCTTTTGAAATAACACGAATCATGGGGTTTTCAAAATAGGGACTACGGTGTTTTTATGAAAAGATACGTCTTTTGAAATATCCGTAGGATCCCTTGGGCTGTCTTTTAAAATACCCACGATTCGTTAGTTTTTGAAATAGGTAAGAATCGAATCTAATCTAACAACTAACTAACTAAAGGGCTAAGCTAACAAGCTGGACTACAGGTAAGGAAACCGCCTAACATATGAGTCGATACATATACATACCTGTATATGTATAGTCGGTGATCCCGCCTCAATAATATCATATCCGATACCATATCTATAATCAGGCATCCCAAGTCAAGAGTGCGGATCAATCATCAATATAGCTCGTACGTAAATCCGTCGTACGGCATCCCAATCTGGGTACGGGTCAATATCACATTCATCATACTATTCACCTGGTATCCTCTTTATCAAATATTATGATCGGGGTACTGATCTACGTCTAGTACCATACTGATACCGCCTACGTATGCATGGACGTGTGTGAAACACTACGTCAAGGACCCGCTACAACGTCATGTCGTATCTAAGATACGAACCCTGCTATATCACCGATCTCACGGTCTCAAATCAAATCTCATCGACTCAGCTCAATCCTAAGTATCATCCTCAAATCCGTATGTGAACACATAGTCCCATACCCATATGAACACATAACTATAAAGAATCCCATGAGCACATATAAATAGGAATGTATGCAAGTATGTATGTGTGTATGTATGTGTGTATGTGTAGTGCAACACTACCCTAGGGTTCGCAACACTAAAGTAATCCAACACACCAATATCCATCCTAACATCGTTATTAATCCCAAATAACATATAATAATTGTTGGTGTGTATACGCATCCGTATACACCACCACGGACTGCGGGGGTGCTATACGCCATCCACTCGACTTCTCCCCGTAGATATAAATCTACTCACCTGGTCCTCGCTTGCCGGTGCCGACGTCGCCACGCGCTTGCTTGTCGTCTCGAAGTCCACATGGGGTACCTACATATCATAACGCACCATATCGCATTAAAATCCGCCTCATGACCAAAACGACGCACGAATCTCACATAGGTCAAAACCTATGGTTGCTTCACAAATCGACCCAAAAACCCTCGATGTCGGCGTACAAACGCCAAACCATCGAGAAAGCTCCCAACACACTAATTTGTACAATTACAAGCACTAATTATAATATAAAATATCTTAAAATTCACAAAAACCCCAATTTCACTTAAAAAGTCATTTTTCCGAAAATCTAGCAAGCACAAATCACCGTTTTTGTACAAAATTTGATGTATAGACGAATCTAGAGGCCACAATATTCACTAAATATCTTAAATAAGTCATAAAAATGATTCCCATAATTTAATCTCATTAAATTCCATAAACCCCAAAAACCTAGTTTACAAATTATCCAATTTTAACAATTTTCAAGCAAAGATTCTCGATTTAAGAATTAAGCTTAGATTTGCATAACCTAAGGTATTAAACCACTCATTATAATGTTAATAATGCTATGAAACCATAATTAGATTTTTTTAAACCTAATTATTAGACAAATTATAAAACCTAGTTAGCAATTAGCAAAGTTATCACAATTTTAAATTAACAAATTAGTAAATAGCAACTAACTTAGATTTTGCATACAACCACATGTTAATCTCCTCATTACACCCATAACCAATTGATAAAAACCTCACTTGATCACAAACCCTAATCATTAATTCAAAACCCTTCTCTTGAATTTTAATTCAAGCACCTAGAACTAATTAAAAAAACCTAATTAATCTAACATGAAACAATTAACACAATTTAAGAAAAGGTTAGAATTTATACCTCATGATCAAGAGATCAAACATGAAATTCAAAGCCTCTAAAATGCCAACTTGCTCCCTAGATCCATGCAAGAATAGCTAATGAAAAATGGGTAGGAGTTAGATTTGAGTTTTGGTTTAATTTTTGATGGAAATTTGATGGATTTTGAAGACTTTTTGATGAGGAAAAGAGAGGGGGAAAATTGGGGCTGCACAAAGGGGGGGCTCGGCTGAAAATGGAGGGGAGAGGAGAGAGAGGGATGTGAGGAAAATAGTCCAAGTCAAGGCATAAAGTCAAAGGTCCAACTCATTTTACAATTTCCTTTCATTTCCTTTGTTTTCTTTCTTTTCTTTTCTTTGAAATTCAAGTGGGGAAAAGATGGGGGCTGCTGAATTCAGCCAAGGGGAGAAGTGAATGGGGGTGCGTGGGTGTGGGTACGGGTGTGGGGTGATGAAAAATGATAAATACAATACCCCAAACATCCATTTACGCCAAAAAAAAAAGCCTTTTTTCTTCAATAATTTCTAAACCGATTTGGCAACCGATTTCGTTTCAAAAACCATATGATAAAATTTTATTTAATGTTTTATGATGCACAAAATTTGTTTCAACTCATTCCAATTTGTAATTTTCCCTAATTAAATGTATTAGTGACGGATTAAAATAATAATAAAATAATTTTTTCAGAAAATTTGAAATTTCACCAGCGGCTCAATAAACACCAAATAATAGCAATTACATAGCTAGAATATGTATATTTAATTTTTATAATAAGATATTTGTATTTTGACTTTTTACAGAAAGCCCCCTTATTTTACCGATTTTTCGAAATTTCACCGAAACGATTTTCAAAACGTTACAATCTTCCCCCCTTAAAGAAATTCGGTCCCCGAATTTAAATTAAAACTCCCCCCAAATACTAAAACATCTAAGCAAAACCATCAAGTCGTCGGGGCTCCGAAATCATAAATATATAAAACAAATCGTAGCGCAGCGCATGCGCGTGAAAAATAAGCATATAACTCAAATCACAACTCCGTCAAGCATCCCGTAATCATCGGAGTCATGGGGAAGACATCAATGCCAAATCTAAAGAAAAACCAATATGATATAACTCGAAACTATACATATAAATATCGAATCTATATATGTAAGTATCTGAAGGAAATGCATGCCAAATTTCTTAAAGTCACTGTGTACGCGTATAACACTGCACAGTGGCGGACGTCTATCATAAGAAAATAACTATATACATATATACCTTTGTTTGAAATGTACGTTCCACCATTTTGGAAACAATTTAGAAGGGTCTCCTTGTTTTAAACATTTCGTGTCATATCAGACACGTAGGTAAATACTGAGGCTATAGCTCGCTTTTTGGAAATCCCTTCAATAAATATCAATGCATTCAAAATATATTCAGGTACAGTCCTCTGACTAGTCCTGCTCAGTATGAAAACACATAGCAATATCATAAAAACGTACTGCTCTATAAGAAAAAATTCAATCGCAAAATACGCGTATGAATACTACGTGCGTCTGGTACGCACGGAAATCAAAATCCATATACATGCCATACAAGCGCACAGAAACAAGACCTAAGTGCATCGGGTGTGCACAAAGCATCTGTCGTAGGCAACGTGTGTGCCTGACAGCAAAATCAGGTGCATCTGACATGCACGAAAAATCTCGAATTAGTGCATCTGGTGTGCACCAAATCGCATCTCGTAACAGGCGCCCAACAGGCGCTAAAAATCCAATCCGGTGCATAAAATGCACAAAACAAATGTCGAGCATCACCTTCGAAATCGAAATCCTGTGTATCCAAGTGCACAAAATACATGTCACTGCACTGCCAGCATATATAAACTATACAGAGTGCAGGAACCAAATCGCGCGCGTGCATACGCACAAAATCAACTCAAATGTCTTAAAACCATAAAATCACAAACATGTGAAACCACAGCACGAAAACGATATCAAGTGCAATGACTGTGCGAAAATCGTAAATCCTCAATCATCAAAATCAAATCATGCGAATAAATCACCCAAAACATCAAAATTAATAATGGCGGAATAGTACCGCTCAAGCACATACTCCAAGAATCTCTGGCCAACTGTCGTGGTCACTCATAGCATGTCTCATCGACGAACCTGAATTCCGGCCTGCTGGTGTGCGTAACATGACCACTCCTGGGTCCAAGTCTCCTCGTAAATCATTCCAGAAAGGTCCTGTCGAAATCTCTCCCAAATCTCGTCTCTGTCGAACTGTCCGAAAGTCATCGTCTCTTACTAGATCTGTTCTCGTTCTGAAACGGCTACATACTCATCGCAACTCCTTCTGGAAGGTAAGTCCAAGTACCATGCCTCGACATGCGCATCGCATCTCTGATGTCGGCGGAGTGGAACGTCGTCTTATTCAGATCTTGTACGAACCTCTTTACTCCACTTTCTCAAATGTCATCTGCTTTGGACTCGTCTCGTCGCGGCTGCATGGACTGAGCTCCAACGACTATCCTCGTATCTGGAGTCTCCCAAGAATGCATCTCACCACCAAGCATCCGAATTAAGTCGAGCCATCCGATCGAGTCGTCAAAACCTCATAATCCCCTAAGAGCTCAACCTCTTGGGCACAGTTTAATAGTATCGAGTACATACCACAGCATCGGTGGTCCAGCCGTAGAAGGGAAAACCCAAGCCTCACTAATGGCGCCGTAGAACTGCCGTAAACCCGAAGGTTCAAAGGCTTTCACACGGTCATTATGTAGAGTTAGGGTTTCATTCTTCTAGAGGGACCATGGAATTGCCTGCATGTCTTTCCGACTACTTTAAACTTGGAATAATAGGTTTCTGACATTCGATCGTCTCTGTCGACTCTCAACGTCTCCGCATGAAGTCGTCTCTAGCTGGAATCAATCTATCTGATGACCTCGCATCGGGGTAGGCGAACGATCCACATGTCCTAGTCAGTCATCATCGGGTGACTAACGACCTTCTATCATTTATTCGTACAACTCGCCCCGCAATAGCTCCAACATATGGGGCGATATCTTGTCGCTCGCAGCAACAACTGGCTCGCTCGTCTGCACGCTGAACAGTGCCTCAATCATCAGGAGTAAGCAACACACCAACGGTCATCAAAATCTGGCTGGCCTCCATCATTGGCTCAATCCTCTAGTGTCGATCAGCACCTCCGAGTAACCTCATAAAGGCGATCCGCCAAACGCTCGTGGCGCGGAAACACAGTAAAAAGACACATCTCTGCAATCGTGTGTCGCCGGAATTTTGCCCTGGTCAGTCCTCGTTCGTGATGAGCTTGTGCTGACCGCAACTCTAGCCGTAGCTCTCCCTGCCCGTAACCGTAGCAGCAAAACCAAACTGGTACCGATGAGGCTAGATCAGGAAGGAATATAATACTGAACAAGGAAATGTACATCCTAAGGCTTCATAAGTGGAGTGGCGTGTCGTAAATATGCCGCGGAACATATCAACGGTACGTCACTCTACTTTAGTCACCTATTCTATCAACCAAGGGTCATCCCACGCTCTGAAGGTTAAAACCTAACGCTCTGATACCAACTTTGTCATGACCCGAAAGTACGGAACATGACCGGCACTTAAACTACGAACGTCTCGAGGCGTACATAATCTAAGTAAACCGAAAACCCAGAAATCCAAACCAAGAAAAGTAGTAGAGTGAAGGAAAACCAATTTAAATCAAGTAGTTTTAATAGCATAAGCTGAATTATGCGGGTTTCTAAAAACATCAAAAATTTACTGAAAATTTCGGCAGAGTCTCCTTTGTAAATATTAGCTCCCAAACGGATACAACATGAATAGTATACGAAATCAATAAAAAAGCATCCCCAAGCGGGAGCTATCTCTTCGTCAATCGACGGCCACAACCACAGAAGCAATATAATATACAACGCCAACGGCGAGGATCAAAAACTCAAACCACAAGAAAACCACAGAAATGAAACGCGCGACTCTAAGGTCGAAAGAAAAACATCACTGGTCTCTAACTCAAAATAAATACATGATTGGTTGATGGAACTTCAAGATACAACAGAATAATAATATATAAGATAAATAATGGGGGTACGATACAAGTAAACCCACCTACTAGCAAAACACCGGAAGGAAACTATACCCGCAAGCCGTAAAGAAACCTGTACGGCAAACCTGCAAGAAACTGGGGCACAACGGGAGTGAGTTGCCAACTCGTGAATAGAAAAACATCTACGTATAGAAATCGCATAAATAACGCAATCTAGGTCAATGATCATAATATATCCTCAAATATATGAATAACATGCAGCCTATAACAATGGCTAGGGTAATATCTAACCCGAGTGTGATCTCATGTGCCCGTGTCATTGCCTCAGGTAGCAATATATCATATGGATGATGTATGAACGCATGAAACAGAATGCATGTACTGAATAAAACTGGTTTCATAAATCAGTGAGATTTCTGTATCTTAAAAGAAATGAGGTGCCATATATGAAATCAGCATAAAACAGTGCCCAGCATCGACACAAAACAAGTGTCCAAATACCTCGATATCTATGTGTCACAATCTATGTACCTCAAGTCTCAATCACAATATCTAGGGCGCCGTTAGTCCAGATCGGCCCCTACCATCCATCTCAAGACCACGACGGTATCCTCCGGATATCCGACGCGTCGGGTAATATCACCGGTAGGTAGTGCTCCCCTGCCAGGCTCACATCGTCATCATCACGTGCTTCTTGCCCCGGGGTACCTTACCGGGTCCACCATGTACCCGAAACGGTTCATCCGTATCCTCGAATCGAGTCTCGAAATCCATCAGCAAACTCATGGTGGACGACTCATACATCATGGGAAAACCGCACTTTATTTTAAAAAGAGAGAAATCGGTTCATATAAGTTTTTTTGCGGTTTTCCTCCAAATCCAGAAAAAAAAACTCATGGAAATCCGATTCCAAAATCTCAATAACACGTAAAATAGAGAATATATGCATGAGAATCCATGAATGCGGCATAACAATGAATAACAGTATGCAAGAAGTAGCAGGTAATAACTACAATGTCTAAACTAACATATAGGGCAAGTACACTAATATCATGTCTAACTATTAGCTAACAGACTATGTCAAGCAATAATATTTTCTAAGGTGTACATGACATGGCAAATACCGATGAAGATGTGTGTGAGCCGGCAATTAAGTGTACGTGGTATATACGCATCATCGGTAATGGTGCTGGTGTCCTAACAGTATGATATAAATAATGGAGTATGAAACATAAAATAAGCATGCGATGCGAAGCGGACCACAAAAATGAGCGGGAGCTGAGAACTAGACGCAACTATAACTAATCTGCATTAATCTAATATAAGTCCTACAAATGGTGCCTTTTGAAATAACACGAATCATGGGGTTTTGAAAATAGGGACTACGGTGTTTTTATGAAAAGATACGTCTTTTGAAATATCCGTAGGATCCCTTGGGCTGTCTTTTAAAATACCCACGATTCGTTAGTTTTTGAAATAGGTAAGAATCGAATCTAATCTAACAACTAACTAACTAAAGGGCTAAGCTAACAAGCTGGACTACAGGTAAGGAAACCGCCTAACATCTGAGTCGATACATATACATACCTGTATATGTATAGTCGGTGATCCCGCCTCAATAATATCATATCCGATACCATATCTATAATCAGGCATCCCAAGTCAAGAGTGCGGATCAATCATCAATATAGCTCGTACGTAAATCCGTCGTACGGCATCCCAATCTGGGTACGGGTCAATATCACATTCATCATACTATTCACCTGGTATCCTCTTTATCAAATATTATGATCGGGGTACTGATCTACGTCTAGTACCATACTGATACCGCCTACGTATGCATGGACGTGTGTGAAACACTACGTCAAGGACCCGCTACAACGTCATGTCGTATCTAAGATACGAACCCTGCTATATCACCGATCTCACGGCCTCAAATCAAATTTCATCGACTCAGCTCAATCCCAAGTATCATCCTCAAATCCGTACGTGAACACATAGTCCCATACCCATGTGAACACATAACTATAAAGAATCCCATGAGCACATATAAATAGGAATGTATGCAAGTATGTATGTGTATATGTATGAGTGTATGTGTAGTGCAACACTACCCTAGGGTTCGCAATACTAAATTAATCCAACACACCAATATCCATTCTAACATCGTTATTAATCCCAAATAACATATAATAATTGTTGGTGTGTATATGCATCCGTATACACCACCACGGACTGCGGGGGTGCTATACGCCATCCACCCGACTTCTCCCCGTAGATATAAATCTACTCAACTGATCCTCGCTTGCCGATGCTGACATCGCCACGCGCTTGCTTGTCGTCTCGAAGTCCACATGGGGTACCTACATATCATAACGCACCATATCGCATTAAAATCCGCCTCATGACCAAAACGACGCACGAATCTCACATAGGTCAAAACCTATGGTTGCTTCACAAATCGACCCAAAAACCCTCGATGTCGGCGTACAAATGCCAAACCATCGAGAAAGCTCCCAACACACTAATTTGTACAATTACAAGCACTAATTATAATATAAAATAGCTTAAAATTCACAAAAACCCCAATTTCACTTAAAAAGTCATTTTTCCGAAAATCTAGCAAGCACAAATCACCGTTTTTGTACAAAACTCGATGTATAGACGAATCTAGAGGCCACAATATTCACTAAATATCTTAAATAAGTCATAAAAATGATTCCCATAATTTAATCTCATTAAATTCCATAAACCCTAAAAACCTAGTTTACAAATTATCCAATTTTAACAATTTTCAAGCAAAGATTCTCGATTTAAGAATTAAGCTTAGATTTGCATAACCTAAAGTATTAAACCACTCATTATAATGTTAATAATTCTATGAAACCATAATTAGATTTTTTTAAACCTAATTATTAGACAAATTATAAAACCTAGTTAGCAATTAGCAAAGTTATCACAATTTTAAATTAACAAATTAGTAAATAGCAACTAACTTAGATTTTGCATACAACCACATGTTAATCTCCTCATTACACCCATAACCAATTGATAAAAACCTCACTTGATCACAAACCCTAATCATTAATTCAAAACCCTTCTCTTGAATTTTAATTCAAGCACCTAGAACTAATTAAAAAAACCTAATTAATCTAACATGAAACAATTAACACAATTTAAGAAAAGGTTAGAATTTATACCTCATGATCAAGAGATCAAACATGAAATTCAAAGCCTCTAAAATGCCAACTTGCTCCCTAGATCCATGCAAGAATAGCTAATGAAAAATGGGTAGGAGTTAGATTTGAGTTTTGGTTTAATTTTTGATGGAAATTTGATGGATTTTGAAGACTTTTTGATGAGGAAAAGAGAGGGGGAAAATTGGGGCTGCACAAAGGGGGGGCTCGGCTGAAAATGGAGGGGAGAGGAGAGAGAGGGAGGTGAGGAAAATAGTCCAAGTCAAGGCATAAAGTCAAAGGTCCAACTCATTTTACAATTTCCTTTCATTTCCTTTGTTTTCTTTCTTTTCTTTTCTTTGAAATTCAAGTGGGGAAAAAGATGGGGGCTGCTGAATTCAGCCAAGGGGAGAAGTGAATGGGGGTGCGTGGGTGTGGGTACGGGTGTGGGATGATGAAAAATGATAAATACAATGCCCCAAACATCCATTTACGCCAAAAAAAAGCCTTTTTTCTTCAATAATTTCTAAACCGATTTGGCAACCGATTTCGTTTCAAAAACCACATGATAAAATTTTATTTAATGTTTTATGATGCACAAAATTTGTTTCAACTCATTCCAATTTGTAATTTTCCCTAATTAAATGTATTAGTGACGGCTTAAAATAATAATAAAATAATTTTTTTTCAGAAAATTTGAAATTTCACCAGTGGCTCAATAAACACCAAATAATAGCAATTACATAGCTAGAATATGTATATTTAATTTTTATAATAAGATATTTGTATTTTGACTTTTTACAGAAAACCCCCTTATTTTACCGATTTTTCGAAATTTCACCGAAACGATTTTCAAAACGTTACATAAGGATGACAGCAAATCTGCCTCGGGTTTTGTGTTTACCCTCAACGGAGAGGCGGTGTGAGGGAGGAGCTCCAAATAGGACACCGTCGCAGACTCGATGAAGGAAGCTGAATATATTGCTGTGAATGATGCCGCAAAAGAAGCGGTCTGGATGAAGAAGTTCATTACTGAATTTCAGGTAGTTCTGTCCATTATTGATCCAATACCTCTGTATTGTGATAACAATATAGGTATAGCTTTAGCGAAGGAACCACGGTCCCATCAGAAATCCAGACACATCTTAAGGCGGTATCACCTGATCAGGGAGATCATAGATCGCCAGGAGATTGAGGTATGGAGAGTGGATATAAAACAAAACACAGCGGATCCATTTACAAAGGCCCTCTCTCAAGCGCAGTTCGAGCGACTTTTTGAGATGTTGGGTATGCGGTACGCTAACAGCTGGCCTTAGAGCAGACATTGGATATTCAGTACGCCAATTACTGGCCTTATTACAAATGGGAGCAGCTGGCCTTAGAGCAGACGCTGGATATTGCTCGTCGGCCTTTCTTTTCGAAAGGTACCTGGGTAGCCGTTACGTGAAGCTAGTACCGCTGATGTGCTTGTGGTTAAACCCATTACCAGCATACTGTTGAGTCTTTAGAGTCCCATACAGAGTGTAACAATCCTAAACTTTCTGTACAGAATTTTTTCAAAATACAGAAAGGAATACCTTAGTCTGAGCACAAGTTATAAATTTAAATTGCTTTAGAACAGCAAGAAAGCACTTGTAGCTCATTGATAAAGCCTTGCATTGCTGTGCCGCAGCTCCTGTGTTCAAATCCTCCAGCCACATATTATTTTTATTAATTTTTCTTTTAAACTTTTAGAAGATTAAAAGTTTGCACGTGCACTACACGTAAAATGAAAAGTCGCAATAAAAACAAACATGTGCACTGAGCCATATGAAACGACACTAATACGTGGCATAAATCCAAGACCCAACCAAACCCACTTGGCCGGCGAGATCCCCATTGGGGCCGGCGCTGCCGCCCCCCTCCCCTTCCCTGCCCCCCTCCCCCGCCGTCCCTATTGCCTCCATATTTTTACCCTGCGCCCCTTGGACTCCCCCCACTAATCCTAGTCTGTTTGTTTTCCCTGCAATTATCCAGAGAATTAAAAACCACCATTAAATCAAAATTTTAATGCATTTTTTTAATTCTCAATTCATTACCTTAAACCCTAATTTCTCCTATAAATACAACCCTACACTTTGACCCTCCTCATTCAGAATTCCATTGCCAATAAAATTCCTAAGTCCGAGAAGTTGAACAAGTGGAGTTAGCTCAAGGCCAAGTTTCGGCGACATTTCGGGACAAATCTGGCGACCAAAATACTCCACGAAGGCCGCAAACCTTTTCCTTTACCTCTCCTCTAAACCCTAAGCTTTTAAGTCCCCTCTTCCCTCTCCTCTCTCTATTAAAAAGAATCATATTTTCAAAACTCGTCGGAAGCGGAGTTAATCTGACTTCCGATTCTCATTTCTTTAAATACTCAATTTTTATTAAACAACAAATTAACCTTTTAATTATATATTGTTTAGTAACCATTAAACAACAATTGGACAAAGTTTCAATTCAAAATATTATGTTAAACAAATTTTATTTCACTTTTACAGTAAAATACCCTTAAGTTTGTATACGACATTACCTTATCTTTTTGCTCATATTACCTTTAGAAAACTCATAAGGTAATGACCTACCTCATCACAACACTCATCCTTGATATAGCATGATGGCTTTTGGAACATTAGTTTATGGGATAAAATACGAAATTACGTTTAAATACCATAAACTTTCAAAACCCGTTTTCTTTAAAAGTGTACTATTTAATTCCTTGCAAATGCACCTCTACAACCCATTTTTGGGACCCCGATCGGGATTGTGCGGGTTATCGCACATCCTCGGGCTTAGTAGAGCGAGATGCAGACCTCCTCACAGAGCATCCGATCTCGATGGAATTTTTAATGCAGTTTTTAAGAAAAATATGATTTCTATTTAATAAATAAGTTCTATTTATATATATATATATATATATATATTATCAAAATATCTCTTTAAATATACAATATATATTCCATGTTTTCTAAATCAAAGAAATCACAAATTTTATGAAACTACCAATACAAATCAATACAATTCCAATATTACAAGAAAATACCATATGCTATTCAAGTTAGGTTTATATCCACTAGAAAATTTCATTTTATAAAAATTACAACTATGAAAACCCCAAAGACGATAAATAAATACTTGAGATTTATTTTGAAAATATATCAAAACTTCATAAAACCCCCTCAAGTTATATGAATTTACAATAAGGACCCTAGTAAATATAGGTTTAAGTGGGACCAGTTCTCTTGAGCCTCAGGGAGCCGGAGAATATGGGTGCTTTCCTATCTAAGGTAGACAACCTAAAAACGGTGTCATCAATACGGTAATTGTCTTGGAAAAAGACACAAATCCTGCCGTCCATGTGCAGCAGTTACCGATAACATCAAAAATAATTCAGGACTTCAATTCGTTTTAAAGTGTCTTACTCAAAAAGAGTCTCAGTCTAATCTGAAATCAATCAATCCATCCTTGAATATAATTCAAGTATAACTCCATTTCAACGTGAATCCATTTATACCAGAATTCAATCTATATCAACATAACTCGACTAAACCGAACCATGGATATACTCTGATTACATGACTATCCATTTATATCCATTCCGTTTACATGATATCATGGTTTCGGCAAGTCCTACATCTATTAAACAAAACAACACAATCGATATAAGAGCCATTACGAGGTTTTAAAGGGGTAGACTGGCACAGAATGTGTTAAAAGTGGCACGAAATGGTCATTAAAAGACGTAATTATACATCCATTGCCGTTTTTCCATGGTTTTATCGATGGAGCCTTATACTGCGGGTTACCATAGTCCACGGTGTAAGTTGGACTCCTCTCGTATACACCGGCATATTCTGTACCAAGATACAATCAACTGCGTTAACATAACAAACTCACAAAATACCAGTTATATTCTCATATCTGTCTATTCATCTGTCTATTCTATTTTTACTTTTCTTTGGGACTTACCGAGCGATTGTTCGCTGACGACATTCCTTCTCTCTTCTTTCTTTGGAATGTTGTCAGGTAGATCCGACTCACTGGAGATAGAGCTCAGTTCAGAGGACTTGGATCGGTTCAGCAAGGACCCCGAGCTTTAGACTCTTGTATATACTTTACTTTCATGTTCATTCCATTGTTTAGGCATTGCTTTCATCATTGTATTTACTTTTCAGTTGTATTGTAAAGAAATGTTTAGTAAATAAAAGTTTTTGTTCATTTACATTTTATATCTTCTTGTGTATATTTACATTATATTTCTTAGTTACGCTTAGTGTGTTTACTTCTGAGTAAATACGTAGCGGGCCTCGTCGCGTCTCCTTACCCGTACACTGGGAAGCGGGGCGTGACACAGAGGGTTTCCCTGCTTCGGGTGAAACTATGTAGAGGCTGTATGGTTTTACGGCAGGGATTCGATCATATGCGTGTACTAGCTACACACATCATGATTCGGACGAATAATATTAGTTGGCTTTGGTTTAAGCCAAATCCTAGTATTATATTGTTGGATTATTTTTGTATCTTTGTATTCGTATTTTTCGGAATACGAATACGGGTATGTATATACGGTGAGGGGTATTCTTGTAATTTTACAAGGGTGCTTCTAAGAGAGGACACCTCATTTTTTGGTTAACCATTTTTCATAAATGGTTAATAAGGTGGAGGTATGAGGTGTTAATTGTGCATTTAATGAAGCATGGCTACTTGGTGACTCATAGTTTACTATTGAAGTATGCTTGATTCATTGTTTATGAATTATTAGTATGGTTCAATAATACACAAGACTTAGCCATATGATTTAGATGGATTTTATAGATCAAAAATATAATTACCGCAATCAAGAACGGCGTCGCTTGGTAGATAGCCGGTGAGTACGGGTCGGTCCACAGGGATGTTGTAAATTTCCTAAATATCCTTATGAGCTAATTCCAAAGGGTGTTGGATCTTTTATTGTAATCTAAAAACTAAGTTGAGTTATACTAGGATTAGGAAACTTGCTAGGATTAGGTTTAGGGGAAGTTGAGAGATTGAAGGTTTCCTCACCGCTTTCAATGTCCTATTTTAGATCTATTAGATGTTATGGTAATTATCAATAAAAAGGATTAGTACCATCGGGAAGAAACGGTGTTTCTTCCTCTATGTTCTTGTCCTTCCTTTATCGATCCTTACCCTAACCTCCATGGAAAACATACACAACCGGTCCTTTATACTACGGTATCACCGTTATCTCGAGGGGTAAGGTGCCGCAGGGAGCGGTGTGTGCGTGTATACATGGAGTTCTAATTTTTATGTGTGATGGGGCAAGAAAGGGATGAGAGATCTCATCTCTCAAACTTTTCCCTAAAGCTAACCCTAACAAGCGAGGAGACTACTCGCTCATTCAGGAATTAAAAGACATTCTGAATTAAAAGTAAACTAAGGGAAAGAAATAAAAGAACTTACTAATTTTTATTGATGGCTCTCTCCAAACATCAACCCAGTACAGATCTGAATTTATGAAATGAAAAGAGGCATACCTCAAAAGAGGTATTAGGGTCTCTATTTATAGGACATAGAAACCCTAGGGTTACAATTGACTCGCACGTCTGCTATTACAAAAATACCCTCTAAGAAAAGACCTAGTCAAAGATCCGCAGACATTTTGGTAAAAAATTATTCAGCTCCGGGCTCTATATGGCCGCAGAACCGCGGCCTCAGCATGGGTTGGGCCGTGGTTCCACGGCCCAATGGAAAGATCATCTTCTGGAATTTTGTGTACTGGTTCTGGGCATTTTGGGCTTCTTCTTTCTTTGGTTATTTCTTTAAAATAGCTTCTGGTTCTCTTCTAGATTTTCCAGTGAATAATTGTGGTGGGCTTTTAACCGTGGCTTCGAAATCTTGGACTTTGCGTTGCCTTGTACTTTGTGAACTGATCTTTTTGTAGGCTTGATCAAGATCCTTCTATTTGTTGGTCGTAGTCCCGCTTTTGCATCGTCTTTTATCTTTTTCACTGTTTTTCTTCCAAGAACCTGTAACCTGTACTATGTAGTAGACATGGGTCAAAAGCACATGTTTATTTGTAAAAAGAATAAGAATGGGGAAAATAATAATGCAATATAATAGTGTGAACAAATACCCCCAAACTTATCTTTTGCTGGTCCTCAAGCAAATCCAGTTTTATTCTCGACAAAAACCTAACCTCACTTTCGCAGGGAATCGCGATTGCACTGAGCTCGTGCAACAAGCCGTTAAACCTCTAGGTGTCCCTAGTAAAAGGAGTGTTGTCTCCTGAGGGTTTTCAGCGGATACTACCCACAAAATCCTATCAATTAGGCCCATTGAATTTTAATCTTCAATTAGGTTTTCCAACAAGAACTCTATTATCTTTGACTCGTAAATTATCCACCCACATTCTTCACGCTTCCTTATTATTTAACTTAAGATTATATATGTTCTATAGACTTACTTAGCTTTCGGCATCTTTTTAAGTTTTCCTTCTAGGGTTCTATCTCAACTTAGGAATTTTTATCATCTCTATTAAAGATGCAAGTCATATTCTTCATTCCTATCTCTTATCTAAACCCCAATCACATACCCCTACGTGTGTGTATATATCACCCCTACACTTGGAAATTCAAATCAAGCAATCATACTCTTTTCCGTCGTCCAAAGCACTCCTTAATAGGTGAATTTTTAGATGAATTTTGCTCACACATCCTTCATGCGACCGTTAATACTTCTTGAGGTACCAACAACCGATTAGATGTGTTTGCACATTAAAGCGTAATTCCTAGTCTTGCAACACCTAAGGCTTTAGCAGTGACTCCCAAACCAGTTGGTCTAAGGCACTAGGTGATGAAGCACCCTCGCTAAATATTTTTTCATTAATGCAGCCTTAAGTAATTACAAAAACCAGTGTTCATTTTTTATCTTTTTATTCACACTTGAATTTTTATTTTATTTTCTTCGCACTAAGGACTTTAGACAAGAGCATTTCAAGGTCTCCTCTATTATTCCAAGTTTCAATGTTCGTGTTTGTGCAAATTGTAGGGTATATGTTTTCAGAATTTAGATTTAAGCTAGGAATTATTTTTCAAAGTTATACTCTAATAAAAATATCAATACTTTTCCTTTGTTTTAACTTAGCCCAAGAAGTCAACTCGAAATTTGTCTATTTCTAAATAAACTACAAAGACATATACTTTTTACCGTTAAACTCAAAGAAATGTTATTTTTAGGGTTTTTAATTTACTAAGTCTAAGATCTAGTTGTGCCAAGCTAGTTAACCTTTTTGTCAAACTCAAGTCAATTATGGCCAAAATTGAATACTTTCATTTTTATAATTTTTAAAATTTTCAATTTTTTATGGGTTTTTAAAATAAGTATGCAAATGCAGAAATATACACATGAATGCGAAGGAAGAAGGCTTACCGAGCATACCCCCAAACTTCACCTTGACAGTGTTCTCACTGTCATGCTACACCAAGAGGGTCAAAATGTCGGCACTCCCCTGTTTATTTATTTACAAATTTTTTTTATTGTTAAAAGAAAAACAAAAATATATATACATATATACAACAAGGTCCTCTCCAAACTAAACAAGGCCTTACACAAGCCAAAGGTTAGCACCAACCATTCAAAAATCTTATCGTGGTAATGGTAGAGTTGGTGAAAGAATGGAGTGGAAAGAAAAGAAATGAGAAGCACACGAGACCGTGTAGAGATAGAAATGGTATACGGTCCGGTGGAGGAGGAGAAAGGCAGAAAAGAGAAAGAAGTGTGGTACGATCTTGAGGGTGTAAATCGAGTGAATAAATTAGCGCAATTTGTGATGACCGATGTGTTAAAAGCGATCGTGCTAATCTATCAACCCATCGAGAAATGGGGTCAAATCCCTCAAGATTCGCAAGAAAACATAGGTACATCGAACTTGGTAAACCCTCCATTGAAAATGGAAACGCGACGGAGTCTTGCGTGGTCGAAACGATAGGAAGGAAGAAAAGGAGTGATTTAGGGATAGTCTTATTATCACCGTAGTAAACTGTCTCGAACTTGAAAGATTCCATCAATGGTTCGAAATGATTATAAGCAACCGAGTCTGATGGTTCATCTGAAAATTCAAAGGATTCAAACTCGGGCGGTGGGTCTTCAAAATCGTCAGAAAAAGTGAAACACTCGTAATTATTATCGTCTGTGAGAACTGTGTTCGATTCAAAGGAAAATTTTTCAAGCTCACAGTCTTCAAACGTGATCTTTTGCATGGTCGGAACGATGGAAAGGAGGGGGTTTGATTTAGGAAGTATAACACTTAAAGGTTCAGGAGGATGAATTGGAAAATCCGACACATCAAACAAAAATGGTTCATCCTCAATATTATCCTCAATACTCTCCTCAATACTATCCTCATAATTCTCCTCAAAATTTAGCCTATCCATGCCATTATCATCAAAATCAAGACGCATATGAGGTTCGGGAGAAACATTTAATGACTTGGGATGATGAATTGGACATAAAATTTCAATCAAATCTACGGGTTCATCATCCAAAATATTTCTGGCGTCTATATCCTCAATCAAGTGAAAATCAATTTTTTCTGACACCTCATCAAAAGCATGGATATTTATCAATTCAAGTTCTAAGGTGGAGGTGTAAAGGTCAAAAGGATTGGTGATGGTTTCACTCGAAAGGGGCTCTTCATAATCTGGCAAATCAAGCACTACAAAGTCACGCAACTCGTTAAATGTTTTATTTTCAACTTGTGAATCACTTGGGACAATCAATGGAAAACCGGAGTTGTGGGCTTCAATTGGGTATGAGTAGGTTTGATTTGGAAGTGTGTAGAACTCACTCTCTCCTCTCAAATTCTGACTCTGCCCAACCGCCTCCTCATACATTGAAATTTTTGGAGCTAGTTAGAAACTAGCTACCGGTTCATTAGGTCGTATAAGGGCGGCTATGGACGCATCCAAATTCCTTACTATTTTGTTTGTTGCTGTAACGTACGCCTCCAACGACTGTTCTAGACTAGACATGGGTTGTGAAGGGGTTTCGGTAAAAGATTCGAAATTGTTTGGATACGTGAAACTCCCAAATGGCTGTGTAGGAGCAATGTCTAGTGAAGATAGGAAAGTCGGGTAGGACTGGTAGGAATTGGATGGTTGGACAGGAGTAAGATCAACATTTGGATAAGAAGGTGAATGGACTTGTTGATTCCTAGAACTGGATGTGTGGAGAGGAGTGAAAGATCGGCTGCGAGATTGTTCAATGTGCTCAGCGATAGACATGGGTTTAGGAGTTACAACAGGACTCGAAAAAGTGGTATCAACGTACGAAGATGGTGAAGGTTGAAATGGTTGATACAAAGTGGATTGAAAAGTCGAACTGTTTCTCCTAGACGCTTCTATTCGATCTTTCAAAGAAATTTTGGGCATGAAGGGGTCGTCCTTAAATCGACCGAAACAATTCACGTAAGAGGCAAAGTTTGGTTCAGGGTACCAAAGTTCGGCAAGAGATTTGTGAGGTAGGGTATCCATAATGTAAAAGGAGAAGAAAAGATTGTGGGTGGAAGTAGGGTGCAAAGATTTCTTAGCGACAAAATTTTGCAAGTTTTTATAAAAAAAAATTTCCTTTTTTTCTCTTTATTTGGAACTGTTTCAATCAACCAGAAATGCACAATCAGGCCTAGATCTAGGGTCATCTAGGCCAGCTAGACAGCTCCTAACTGTTCCAAAGGGCTAGAAATAGGACTTCAAACCGCCTCTTCACCGCCAATTGCGGCCAGGTAAGTGCCAGGTGAGTGGGAGGCTCCCCGCTACAAGTAGCAGTCCTAATTAAGTAACCACTTGCCTTAGACACACTTGCCTAGACACCGCAAAATCAGGTTAGGATAAACGGTCGATGCCTATAACTAGTCCTCTGTCCTATTGAGCGCGACATCCTTAAGGCTGAGTCTAGTATTTTTTAATTAAGATTGGTCAATTCAAATGCCTTTTGTGATTTCTGGGGCCCTGGGAAGAGTGATGAAATCCCCACCCAATCTAAATTGGTCAAAAGCCCCTTAAAGTCAGTTTTAAAGATATGCAAAACAGTAAATCACTTGCAATCAAATCTTTTTATTTTGTGCGCGGCGCAAAAGAATCCTGCAAAAAATCAATTATTGGAAGGGGAAGATTTTTAAGCGCAAAGAATCCTGCAGAAAATTTGGTAAAAAGATATATGGGGATATGCATAGGGAAAAAAAGAGAACAAACAGTGCAAAAATTGCGCGGTGACGTGGCATAAGGACCGCGGATCAGCGGTGGGAGAGGGCTTGCGTGGCGGATTAGCAATGCGGTGGAGGCTTCGGATCCCGAGAAAAATTCTGTTGTTCTGATTTTCCAATCCCTTTCTGTTCTGATGTACCTTTTTCTATTTCGCACTCTGGATTTTTCCAGATCCGTCGATCCTGCAAAGATTCATACAAGAAACCCTTCAAACAATAAAAGATGATAGAAATATTTTATTTTTGATTTTTTTCAATTTTTATGGTTTTTATATTTTATATTAACCCGAAATTACAAAAAGGAAATTTTTACACCATCCCCGGCAACGGCGCCATTTGATTTAGATGGATTTTATAGATCAAAAATATAATTACCGCAATCAAGAACGGCGTCGTTTGGTAGCTAGCCGGTGAGTACGGGTCGGTCCACAGGGATGTTGTAAATTTTCTAAATGTCCTTACGAGCTAATTCCAAAGGGTGTTGGATCTTTTATTGTAATCTAAAAACTAAGTTGAGTTATACAAGGATTAGAAAACTTGCTAGGATTAGGTTTAGGGGAAGTTGAGAGATTGAAGGTTTCCTCACCGCTTTCAATGCCCTATTTTAGATCTATTAGATGTTATGGTAATTATCAATAAAAGGGATTAGTACCATCGGGAAGAAACGATGTTTCTTCCTCTAGGTTCTTGTCCTTCCTTTATCGATCCTTACCCTAACCTCCATGGAAAACATACACAACCGGTCCTTTATACTACGGTATCACTGTTACCTCGAGGGGTAAGGTGCCGCAGGGAGCGGTGTGTGCGTGTATGCATGGAGTTCTAATTCTTATGTGTGATGGGGCAAGAAAGGGATGAGAGATCTCATCGCTCAAACCTTTCCCTAAAGCTAACCCTAACAAGCGAGGAGACTACTCGCTCATTAGGGAATTAACAGACATTCTAAATTAAAAGTAAACTAAGGCAAAGAAATAAAAGAACTTACTAATTTTTATTGATGGCTCTCTCCAAACATCAACCCAGTACAGATCTGAATTTATGAAATGAAAAGAGGCATACCTCAAAAGAAGCATTAGGGTCTCTATTTATAGGACAAAGAAACCCTAGGGTTACAATTGACTCGCACATCTGCTATTACAATAATACCCTCTAAGAAAAGACCTAGTCAAAGATCCGCATACATTTTGGTAAAAAATTATTCAGCTCCGGGCTCTATATGGCCGCGGAACCGCGGCCTCAGCATGAGTTGGGCCGCGGTTCCGCGGCCCAATGGAAAGATCATCTTCTGGAATTTTGTGTACTGGTTCTGGGCCTTTTGGGCTTCTTCTTTCTTTGGTTATTTCTTTAAAATAGCTTCTGGTTCTCTTCCAGATTTTCCAGTGAATAATTGTGGTGGACTTTTAACCGTGGCTTCGAAATCTTGGACCTTGCGTTGCCTTGTACTTTGTGAACTGATCTTTTTGTAGGCTTGATCAAGATCCTTCTATTTGTTGGTCGTAGTCCCACTTTTGCATCGTCTTTTATCTTTTTCACTGTTTTTCTTCCAAGAACCTATAACCTGTACTATGTAGCAAACATGGGTCAAAAGCACCTATTTATTTGTAAAAAGAATAAGAATGGGGAATATAATAATGCAATATAATGGTGTGAACACCATATTCTTCATTCATTCTAGCTTCAACACTCTCTCTCCTCCAAAGCTCTCTTCTTCTTCCTCAAACCCTAAAAGTCTCATGTGTTGAGAAATCTAGAGTTAGTGAGACAAATCAATCCATCATCACTCTATACTTCATCTAGACTACTTAGATTAGCATACTAAGTACCCTATTTACCTCGTTTTGGAGGTAGGAGCTCAAAGTACACACTCTCGGGTGGATCATCTTTGACGCGAGGAGGCCGTCGATCAAGCGCGATCCGTACATCCTTTGGGGTGCTAAAGGAGAGGAGTGAAGACCCGAAGGACTTGATTCTTTAGGTATAAACTTCGATCATAGTAGAGAACTCCTTTTCTTACTAGTTAGGTTTATGGTAGATCCAGTGTTAACGGGTTATTCTAGCGCCGGTTTAAATCGTTGTAAAAATTTTGTTCCGCAAATGGCCACGAATGATGGCCAGGGCGTTAGTGTAAACCAACATGAGATACGACCCCCTGATGTTCCCATAGAGGACATTCCTTCTA
This sequence comes from Agapanthus africanus, assembly GCA_030015575.1. NCBI lineage: Eukaryota > Viridiplantae > Streptophyta > Magnoliopsida > Asparagales > Amaryllidaceae > Agapanthus > Agapanthus africanus. The sequence continues at coordinate 257,699,025 of JASDDO010000024.1, forward strand.
CCTTGTCAACCGCTCATAGACAGATCGTGCGTACAGCTCGTGAAGAGGCTGAGCGGTTACTTCAAGGTGAGACAGCGCACAATATTTTAATGAAACCTGGTAGGACTTGTTTATTTTTACAAATTTCTTTCCATAGCAGTTTTTCTTGAATTATAACATATTTTTCCTTGAATGATACAGTAATGCCAAGTTTAGGTGTCAACACTGCGGGTGAGGTGCCAGCGTCTGGGGATTCTTGGGCATCGGGCCTTCATTTTGAGTCTGATGCTATTCCAGCGGCCACTTCCTTTCCTTGTGGATCCCCAATATCCATAGGTGACACTAGTGTAACGACGGCCCTTATTGATTCAGAAGACTTAGGTGTAGACGTTGAATCCGACTTCCCGGTGATGATGGAAATCGAGGAAACAGTCATAACTAATGACGCTCCAGATACCACTATAGTTTCCGCACCGTCAGGTATTTCTCGTGTTACCACTTTTGGACCCTTAATCCTGCTAGACACATTCTCTAACATCTCCTTTATTTCTTGATATAGGCACGGTAAACCCTGACGATCTGCTGATTGAAGAACCTCCGTCAGCCATCACCATGGTTGTTGCTGTTCCACCTATTTCTTTCGCGCGCACACACCCCCGACTTCTCTCAGGCTCAGCGACAGAAGGTAAAGATCTTTTATTTCCTCATTTAATATTGATATTACTCCTTAGATTAATTTCTTACCGTATATTGCTGCAATCTTGTAGGAGTGCTTTTTAACCATTTGTGCCAAATGTTAACCTCACACTTCGCCTTCCAATCAGGATCCACCCTCCTTCTGGCGTAGATCAGTATATCTTTCATTTCTTATTTTATCTTTCTATGAGTAACCCTCTTTTTAATAGGCTTTTCCCGTATTGACCACACTCTTATGGCTCAAAGAAGAGGACGAAGGAATAGCTAAGCCCTCTACGCTCCCCGATTTGCCACTTTCAACCATTGGTAGGTTAGATCTCATTCATCATTTTTTTATTTTAGGTTGAAATCTGACCCTTCTTTGTACGCGTCTTATTTCGTAGCAGCTACAGCGGCTTTGGTTCGTTTCGAGTCTCGTATTTATATGTGTTAGTTATATGTATGCTCTAGAGGCCATTACTGTACATATGATGTATATTGTAATGGATGCTGGGACATATATAGGGAGGATATTCTTGCTCGACATGATAGTACGCTATCTATCTGGTTGCTCTTTATCTTAACGTGTACTCTGATTGTCTCTATGTTACATATTGATAAAGCCCTTAAGATATGTACTCGACTACTGGGACTATGATGAGATCATACTAGTGGGGCCACGGTAGTCGACGAGAACATCCTATAACTGTTCCTAGTCGAGGGTGTATCGAGACAGGGCATCGATACACCAGAGTAGACTAGCGTATACGCATCTTGACCCATATGATGGGCGATGGATGATCCCATATCCATCGGTGTTTGACATCAAGGATGGTGTACGGGTGCTCAGTAGAGACTGGGTACACTGGACGGACTCGCCGAGAACTCCCAGATGGTATTCTAACTCACGTCGGATGGCAGTTCTCCGGTGACACTGGTACAGGTTAGTCTGTAGACCCGAGATCGTCATAGAGTCTTGTGTGATTCCCACTGTGCTTTGATTTCCATCATACCACATCCAAGAGGGCGTGCAAAAAGGTGGCTTTTGGGTACATTCCCGAATCACATGGAGGCAATGAGCGATAGGAGGGGATTCGTCTCTCCCGGTATAGAGAGTTGATGTTGTGCTGTGTTCGATTGACTATAACTGGAAATCCCTGACCAGGGTTGCTGAGATTTACTGGTAAGTGTTATCAGTAGTTTCTCGAACTGTTATAGACCTCATATCGACACGACTTATCAAGCTACTGGGGTCTGACGTTTACCACCCCTAGGCGAGATATACGACATATCAGACGAAGAGACCGGAATGTACGGGAGTGTTACTAATTGGATTCGCAGGAGAATGTACAGGCTTGCTTGTTGATCTTTTGATCACTCAATACCTGGGTGGCTGTTACGTTTAGCTGACCGCTTGCAGCTTGTGGGTGTTTGATATGATCATCACCTACTGCCGGCATATTGACGATTCTTTAGAGTCTTACACAGAGGTTTCTTGACTCAGGCAAAACGGAGTAGGAGCATATATATGATATGTGCGGGACCGAGAAAAATACGTGTATGTGATACCGTACTAGATTCTCGCGATATGAGATATCGGTCGGGTATATGTGATATAGCCGGGTCATCGGATCAAGTGTTGATTCGATGAACTGATACAGATTATATTAGTCGGTTATTTGTGAAATAGCCGGATTATCGGATCAAGTGTTGATTCGATAATTTAATGTATAATTATATATTTGATATATTAAATTACTTTAACTAAAATAAGCTCACTAAAAGATTCTTTTTCTCACTCGGGTAATACATTGATATATATGCAATATATGTTAATTGTATTATTTTGTTTTGTTACAATAAATATTGTATATGTGATATATAATATTGTAACATGTTAGGGTTATTAATGCAACATGATTAGTAGAGATTAAACATGATTAAGGTTTGATTTGGGTTAATATTTTCTAGAAGCTTCTAGAAGGTTTTTCTTTTGTTTCTTACTAAAGATATTTGTAAAGATATTTGTTATGATATTTATTAACCCAACCCAACCCATGACCATGGTTAAGTCTCTACATGGGTTAAGTTATCATACTTAACCCATGGTTGCAATTCTAACCTCATGACATTTTTCATTGTTCATCACAAAAGGATTCATGATTATTCTTCTTCTCCTTCTTCCTTTTTTCATGAAAAGCTTTCTACCTTTTTATGAAGTGATGAAAATGAGTGAGTTAATGAAAATAAATGAGAGCTAAAATCCTACTTCATCATCCTAATCTATCCTAGCCATTTAGATTAGGGTGTTCACTTCATTAGTGAGAGAGAGCTTGTGTTAATGAAACTTCAAGGTAGATCATCTTTGTTATCGAAGATCGGAAGCAAGTTTGCGTCATTCTCTTCGTGGAACCTCTCTAGAGTCCGGGAAATCGATGATCGCAGCGAAGGGACCTCAACACGGAGCTTATGAAGTGAAGGACTGGACTACAAAGGTTGTAATCCCAAACTCTTAGATGTTAAAGTGTTTAACATGCTTTGTTTCGCCTAATCTCTAGTTTAAAGATCTTGGTTAGGATTGTTCGGCACATCTAAATTTTAAATCGGGCATGGTTGATATCTTGTAGACCCTTATGTGAGTGCCTAGTAACCCTACAGTGGTATCAGAGCCAAGCTAGAACTTTAGGCGAAGTCTAGGCGAAGTTTAAAGTCCGATCAAACTCCGAATACCCGTAAAACCCTAGTTTCTGGAAAAAATTTCAAAAGTTGACATTTTTCATATTAAAAATGCTCAAAAAAATCAGCAGGGAATTATATGGACTACTGTAAAAAATGACATAGTAATTCGCATAAAGCGCCGCGGAACCGCGGTAGGAACATGCGTCGCGCTGCTGTTCCGTGGCCGTACAGGCGAATTATTGTTAGTTTTTCCTACAGTAATATCCGTAGGTGTTTCTGCATTTTCTGGGTATTTTTAATCTTACTCAAATGTTGAGTTTTCTGGGTTGTATTGGGGACTAGTTGATTCGATCGGATAATTTAACTTCGTTTAAATTTTTTTCCGGGTAATTTTAGAATGTGTTAAAAAGTTCGAATGGATATCAATAACTCACTTTTTCCCCTGTCGAAATTTTTTTCAAAAGTTGGATTTTTTTTCTCGAGTTTGAAACTTCCGGAAAATCATGCAAGTAACGTGGTGAACCCTCTAGAAGAACACAAACCTTAACTTGATTATGTGACCGTCTGAACCGCCTCTGAACCTTAGGATTTGGGGCAGTACGGCGTTGCCACATGTGAGGCGTTGGCTTGACCCTTCTACGGCTGGATCATTGGTACTGTGGCATGTGATGGATACGTTTTGAACTCCGCTCAAGTGTTGAGCTATTTTGGAAATCTTGGGTGTTTGATTATTCGATCGGAAAATTTAACACTGTCTTTTTATCTGGAATGTGATACAATATTTGGAATCCACAAGTAATTATGAGATAACTAATTTGAATGTTATAAATCTAGCAGTTCAGTCTCAGATAATCGGTTGCCACGGGATTTTGATGCGATCAAAAGTCCGTCGCAATCACGTAGCGTACGCGGATACTCGCCGAGTAAACTTAATAGATAGCCACGCCTCATAGCCCCGACCAAGTGACTGTAGGAGAACCCCGTCGCCAAAAGCATCCGTTCGGGTGCTCGCGGCAGCGGTGTTCCGCCTTAGTGCACTTCGTCGACGGCATCCGGGGGTGCGGCCGTCTACTAAAGTTTGCGACGAGCATTCGATCAGGATGTCGGGAATCTTGTTGAATTGCCCGACTTGATATTGAAAAGAGTTTTCGATAATGAGACTAAAATGCGGGGTTTATAATTGTTAAGCATGCGATGTCTAAGGAATTCATTTGGTTAGGCATGAGATGTCTAAGAAGGTTGCGGATTCCAACTGTTGTAGTTTTACATTTTCTTTTCTGCGACCGTAAGCGTAGTATGTGGTGTATCGCCGGCTTCGTTGCTATACATCAACGACAATCGGGATACGCATACTTGCTTACGTTGATGATATGAGATATTATGTGTTGCTGTGATATGTTATATTGGATCATCGTGTTTTGAATAGCCGGGGGTTTTATGTGAGAAGAGAGTTTTTTTTTCATTCATATAAAATTCATTTGTATGTAATATTCTTTTATTGGGGCACTTCCGGGCTGAGGATGATGTCACCATTGTATATTATTTACTTTTCCGCATTAGGTAGACCCAAGACGGGGAGCACAAGTAACCGGGTTCTAGGGTCCAGTGGGAGACTATCTCGAGGAGTCGAGACCGGGTCTCCTAACCCTAGAATTGGCAGTGTTGCTTTCCGCTCTAGTAGGGGTCTAGGGATGTGGGTTTGGCTATTCATCGCGACCGTGGAATCCGTGTTTTATACAGGCTCGTATTAAAAACACGGACCTCCTAATATATCCAATATTTCATATATGTTCTTCTGCTGCAATGTTCTGTGATGAGATCATATTACTGCCTGAGACGAATGTTTATATTATATATATGAGATGTATATTATATTGCTGATTTCGTTTCAAATGTGATGCTTGTGAAGCATAATAAAATGGGACTTCATTAATGAGATTAATAAAACAAAAGAAACCTAAGATGTTGTAGGAACTTGTTTAAAAACTGGTAGCTCTAGTTTTTGCTTTGCATAGCGGTGTTCCTTGTAGAACATCCAGCACCTTATTCGATAAGGAAAGAGCCGAGATCCCTTCACCGGGAGTGAACTCTTTCGCGAAACTAGCAGATGCTACAAACTCGGTTTGTCTTTTGATTGTTTCTATAGTTTTTGCTTTGCATAGTGATATTTGTGAAATATTATACACCTTATTCGATGAGGAAAGAGCCGACGATCCCTTCACCGGAAGTGACCTCTTTAGCAAAACTAGAAAAGGCCTCAAAAACATTCCATTAAAAATCACTTGATTCTACAACGATATCAAGTTCATTACACTCATGGTTTTCTTAAAAACCTGCGTAGCCCTCCGTCATTTCAGATAAGTACTTCATAGTATTCGCGCTGCGTTTGTTGGCCTGCGTCAAGGCGTAGTGTGCGGTAGCTATTTATGCTTATCTGTAAAAGCATATGATGCGATTGAGTTAGGGTAGTCATGCGACTTTGTTGGCCTGCGTCAAGGGTCATGCGGGATGGTTTAATTCAATCGGGAAATGTACGGGTTGAACTTGACTAGCGGACTGTGGTTTGTTGGCCTGCGTCAAGGTCATAGGACGCTAGGGGTAAAATATTATTGGGAATTTCAAGTGTTGAAATTTGCAATGAGATTGCATACCTTCTATGAGATAGTTGGATCCCGATACCCGCTGCGAGTAAGAGTTACTCCTGGGAGAGTTTTACACATTACAATTAGCCGATCAAGTAGGTGTCTAGAAAGGTGTTAACGGGGTTACGCCCGTGGAAAAACGAGGTTTACTTTAATTAGGTCCGTGCGAAAGCACGGGGAACCTTCCTCAAAGTACCGGCACTGGTCTTGCTGAAAGATTGGCGAACTTGTAGAGTGTAATTAATCCCGGATAGTCTTTCCTTTTAGGGTTTGAAGGAAGATTTAACTAAAACAGTAGGAGACATCCTTATTAGATATATTAAATAACCAATCTAATATTGCAAGAGCATACGCTGAGTGTTTTCTTCTCTCTCTCCTGGTTACGACTATGATCACGCCTTAATCAAGATAATAATACGGATGTATTGACCGAACCCGCTTGTTATACTGCGCTAGGGAACGTTGGTCCCGCTCCAACTTATAATTGTTATAAGACGGAGCAGGAAATTGGGGAATACCAGATTTCCCGTGCCGCCCAAACGAAGAAAGTGCATGTTGATGCATCATCTTCGGGTGTGTTCATTACAGAGAACTGTTTCTCAATATCCTTTACGTCCTGGGTATTTGATACCAGATCAGGATCCCACATATGTAATTTGTTACATGGGCTACAGATAGGTAGAGAACTGAGAACGGGTGATAAGTTTCATGAGATAGAAACGGTGCAAGTGTTGCAGCCAAGTCTGTTGGTAGTTATCACCCCGTATTACAAGAATATATTGATTCTGAACGAATGTTATTAGATACCGAACCGAAATACAACATCATATCAGTCTCTTTATAAGTAAAGAAAGGATATAATTTTGTATTGTTGGATAATGTTTTAAACATTTCCTATATCAAGAGTTGATCGGTTCAGGCACGTTATCTAAAAGCATAGACGTTCTAAATTAAAATACGGTTCTTAACGTACAGAACACACACAAGAGGAAGAGTTCAGAAATGAACGAATCCTTCTTGAGGCATTGTAGACTAGGTCATATCAATTCGACCCGACTAGCTGAAGTTACATATAGATGCATATTTAAATTAATTTGAATTTACATCTTGTAAAACTTGCCGGGCATGTCACAGAGATAAGATGACCACAGCTCTGTTTATTGGAAACAGAGAAAGAGTTAGTGAACTCTTAGGATTGATACATGCTGATGTATGAAGGTCCCCTGTCTACACATGCCAGGACCGGTTCTTTGTACTTCATTACATTCACTGATGATCTCTCAAGATTCAGACATATGTTCATGTTGAAACACAAGTCCGAAACTTTTGAGATAATCACAGAATATAAGTTAGAAGTAGAGAATCGAAAACGGGTATAAGTATTATGTGATGAGATCAAGGAGGAGAATACTTAAGCACGGGATTCCTGGACTATTCTAAAGGAGAATGAGATTGTCTCTCAGCATTACTCCTCCGTATACACCACAGCACGTCGGTGTATCGGGGCGGAGCAATCACACCCTATTTGATATGGTGTGCTCTATGATAAGTACTACTGAGTTTCCTATTTCCATTTGGGAGTTATGCACTTGTGAAGCTGCATACCTATTGAATAGGGTTCCAATCAAATCAGTTGCCTACCACTTCATATGTGATATGGAATGGGAAGAGCCCATATCTTAAGTAAGTTAAGATTTGGGGTTGTCCGGCCTATGTCTAAAAGCAAAATCCGGACAAGCTCGAGGCAAAGTCAGTCCTGTGGAAGTTTGTTGGATATCCCAAGCATTCGCAAGGGAATATCTTCTACCAAACCGAGGAACAAAAGATGTTTTGTTTCTCAGCATGCCACCTTTGTAAAAGGGAATTTCTTGTGAAGAAATTATTGTTCATGAGGTAGAACTGGAAAGGTTCCAGCTATACAAACTACAGCAGATGATTTGGTAGAACCAAAGGATTCAATAGTTTCCAACGAACCTCAGCCTCTCCGCCGATCTAGTAGGGTTCCTCACCCACCTGAGAGATACTTCGGTTTTCTCTATGACAGTGGGAGCAAGGATTGCATCATGGGATGATGACCCAACTAGTTTCGAGCAGGCCATCAGGAGTGGGACTCTGTAAGAATGGCTGGATGCTTAGCGATCTGAGATGGAATCCTTATACACCAACAAAGTATGGACTTTGGTTGCTTTATCTGAAGGGTTAAATCCCCATCAGGAGCAAGTATATCTTGAGAAGATTACTTGGTGTACATGGAAAAGTTGAGACTTTCAAAGCTATGCTTAAGTCCATCCAGATCCTACTTGCCATGACTACATACCATGACTACGAAATCTGGCGGTTGGGTGTCATGACTGCTTTTCTAAATGATGATTTGGAAGAGAGCATCTATAAATACATAGCCAGAGGGCTTCGTAGACAGTGGGAGCAGCGAAAACGTGAGCAAGATGTTTTATGTGATAAATCAGGCATCGCGGAGTTGGAACGTCTGTTTTGATGTGGTAGTCAAAGAGTTTGACTTCATCAAAATGGTAGATGAACCTTGTATATACAAAAAGGTAGTAGAGAGTATGGTGGTGATCCTCGTAGAGTACGTGGATGACATACTCTTGATAGGGAAGGAGTTTCATATGCTACGCTCGGTCAATCTCCGCTTATCACAAGGATTCTCCATATAGGATCAAAGTGATACATCCTAAATCCTGGGTTTTGGATCTATGAAATAGATCTAATTGGATGTTAGGATACTCACTAGTTGTAGTGAGATGGTATCAATCGATCCCGGGGAGAATCACCGGAAAGGTTCCAGGGTGATAAGGACGACTGAATATCAGTCGCAGGCATTGTCTTTACCCTCAGTGGAGGAACGGTATGTTGGAAGAGTTCCAAGCTAGATACCGTGACAAACTAGACGATTAAAGGAAAGATACATCGTTACCAAGGATGCTACCAAAGAGGCATTCTGGATATATATTAGTTCATGAGATGAACTTCGTTCCTACCATTGTATGACAATGGACTTGTGGCTTATGCCAAGGAACCCCCGTCCCATCAGAAATCCAGATATAATTCTTAGGCAGTATCACCTGATCATGGAGATGGTTGATCTCCAGGAAGATCAATGTTAGGAGAGTAGACACAGAGGACAACAGCGCAGATTCACTCACAAAGACCCATTTCCCAGTAGATACTTTTATAGGATGGTTGAGTATGAGATACTTCAACCACAGCTGATTGTTGGGTATGCGATACTACAACAGATGGCCCTAGTGCAAGTGGGAGATTGTTAGTTATATGTATGCCCTAGAGGCCATTACTGTACATATGATGTATATTGTAATGGATGCTTGGACATATATAGGGAGGATATTCTTGCTCGACATAATAGTACGCTATCTGGTTGCTCTTTATCTTAACATGTACTCTGATTGTCTCTATATTATATGTTGATAAAGCCCTTAGGATATGTACTCGACTACTGGGACTATGATGAGATCATACTAGTGGGGCCACGGTAGTCAACGAGTACATCCTATAACTGTTCCTAGTCGAGAGTGTATCGAGACAGGGCATCAACACACCAGAGTAGACTAGCGTATACGCATCTTGACCCATATGATGGGCGATGGATGATCCCATATCCATCGGTGTTTGACATCAAGGATGGTGTACGGGTGCTCAGTAGAGACTAGGTACACTGGACGGACTCGCCGAGAACTCCCAGATGGTATTATACCTCACGTCAGATGGCAGTTCTCCGGTGACACTGGTACAGGTTAGTCTGTAGACCCGAGATCGTCATAGAGTCTTGTGTGATTCCCACTGTGCTTTGATTTCCATCATACCACGTCCAAGAGGGCGTGCAAAAAGGTGGCTTTTGGGTACAGTCCCGAATCACATGGAGGCAATGAGCGATAGGAGGGGATTCGTCTCTCCCAGTATAGGGAGTTGATGTTGTGCTGTGTTCGATTGGCTATAACTGAAAATCTCTGGCCAGGGTTGCTGAGATTTACTGGTAAGTGTTATCAGTAGTTTCTCGAACTGTTATAGACCTCATATTGACACGACTTATCAAGCTACTGAGGTCTGACGTTTACCACCCCTAGGCGAGATATGCGACATATCAGACGAAGAAACCGGACTGTACGGGAGTGTTACTGATTGGATTCGCAGGAGAATGTACAGGCTTGCTTGTTGATCTTCTGATCGCTCAATACCTGGGTGGTTGTTACATTTAGCTGACCGCTTGCAGCTTGTGGGTGTTTGATATGATCATCACCTACTGCCGGCGTATTGACGATTCTTTAGAGTCCTACACAGAGGTTTCTTAACTCAGGCAAAACGGAGTAGGAGCACATATATGATATGTGCGGGACCGAGAACAATACATATATGCGATACCGTACTAGATTCTCGCGATATGAGATATCGGCCGGGTATATGTGATATAGCCGGGTCATCGGATCAAGTGTTGATTCGATGAACTAATACAGATTATATTAGTCAGTTATTTATGAAATAGCCGGATTATCGGATCAAGTGTTGATTCGATAATTTAATGTATAATTATATATTTGATATATTAAATTACTTTAACTAATATAAGCTCACTAAAAGATTCTTTTTCACACTCGGGTAATACATTGATATATATGCAATATATGTTAATTGTATTATTTTGTTTTGTCACAATAAATATTGTATATATGATATATAATATTGTAACATGTTAGGGTTATTAATGCAACATGATTCGTAGAGATTAAACATGATTAAGGTTTAATTTGGGTTAATATTTTCTAGAAGCTTCTAGAAGGTTTTTCTTTTGTTTCTTACTAAAGATATTTGTAAAGATATTTGTTATGATATTTATTAACCCAACCCAACCCATGACCATGGTTAAGTCTCTACATGGTTAAGTTATCATACTTAACCCATGGTTGCAATTCTAACCTCATGACATTTTTCATTATTCATCACAAAAGGATTCATGATTATTATTCTTCTTCTTCTTCCTTTTTTCATGAAAAGCTTTCTAGCTTTTTATGAAGTGACGAAAATAAGTGAGTTAATGAAAATAAATGAGAGCTAAAATCCTATTTCATCATCCTAATCTATCCTAGCCATTTAGATTAGGGTGTTCACTTCATTAGTGAGAGAGAGCTTGTGTTAATGAAACTTCAAGGTAGATCATCTTTGTTATCGAAGATCGGAAGCAAGTTTGTATCATTCTCTTCGTGGAACCTCTCTAGAGTCCGGAAAATCGATGATCGCAGCGAAGGGACCTCAACACAGAGCTTATGAAGTGAAGGACCGGACTACAAAGGTTGTAATCCCAAACTCTTAGATGTTAAAGTGTTTAACATGCTTTGTTTCGCCTAATCTCTAGTTCAAAGATCTTGGTTAGGGTTGTTCGGCACGTTTAAATTTTAAATCAGGTATGGTTGATGCCTTGTAGACCCTTGTGAGAGTGCCTAGTAACCCTACAATATGCCCACGGGGCCCTTCGCTAAACGTCAATCTTTCAGAGGTGCAACAAATAGCAAACGCATGTTAAGTGAGTTTATTGAAGACCTTGATGTCGAGGCTCTCACTTCTGCTGCGGACTTAGCGGACGAAGTCAACCCCATGCTGGTGACTCTTATGACTTTCCATAATGAAGATTTCGTCAGTATCTGGGTTGATTACTGTAAGCGAATTGAGGCTTGCCTCTATGAGATCGAGCGCAAACGTCTTGCGCCTGAGGCATTATCCTCGAAGGCTCAATTGGTCATATGGATCGAACAAAGTGTTGCTTCCATTCAATATTTCGAGCAGAAGTTGGTCCTGAAGCGGAAGGAGCATGAGACGGCTTTTAGCGAATCAAGATAACTACGTGGCCAAGTAAAAACAAATGATGCGCGGCTCCGAGTTATCTTCGAAAATCTTCAACGATGCATATCTGAAGAAGTGGCGCTGAGATGGGACCTTAACTCTATTGAGCGAGGAATGCGGGACTCTGAAGCTGCTAACCAGGTAATTTCTAAGAAACTATCTTCGTTCTTGCAACAACGAGTTCAAGTTGAAGCAATGCTAGCCGCAATAGTAGAGCGAGAGAAGGAGCTGCAACAAGAGAATGAATGGGTCGCCACTTTATTAAAAGCCCCATCCTCTTAGAGGCTAGAATTGTATCTCTTTTTTATAAATTGTATCTTTTGAACATTTTGATTCCTGAATAAAGAATACACGTTTTTTATCCGCATGCACTCTTCTGTTTTTTAATGTCTTGACCTAATGAGAAGTAGTTTATGTACTCATTTCGGAGTTTGTAGTTTATTCACTCATTTCGGAGTCTTTAGTTTACGTACTCATTTCGGAGTTTGTAGTTTATTCACTCATTTTGGAATCTCTAGTTCACATACTCATTTCAGAGTTTGTAGTTTATTCACTCATTTCGGAGTCTTTTTAGTTTACCGTCCTTAGGTTTACAGGAAAACTTGTCCTAACGTTGTATGTAGATAACCCATTTTTTTATGATAGAGGTCCGTTAGGCTTGTGGTACTAGGGTTTTAGTCCGTGGTACCGTCACATTGGCTGATATATTCCTCGATATGCAGTCTTTAAGCCGTTGTTCGAGTAGCCCCACGACTGTCGTGTCTTTGATCCCTTCTAAGGCTGGACAAGACGTCTTCAAGTAATCTCCTTTGGTGATATTACCGTTGGAAGAACAAGTATTAGGTATTTGCCATGACGCTTTTTATTTGAGGTTAGGCTCAATTTAGAGCCCCAATGAGTCATAATCGCATCCTTCTAGGGTGGAATGATCTCCAACGGTCTTTAGGTTTTGTTTGTACTGCCGTCAAGACCCAAAATTAGGAATATGTAGTCACTACGTTTTTGCTTTAATGATGTCGCGTCGATTCTTTGCTGAAGTAGGGTAGACATCTGTAGAACCTCTATACTGTATATATTGCAATTGAAGTCCGGAGCTAGAAATATGCCATTGCACCAATTTCATTTAATAGTTGCATTCGCACCCTGCTGAAGTGAGGGGGAACGCCGGGAGAGCCTCTAGGTTGTATATGTACTGTCAAGACTTGGAGTTAGGATTTTTCCATTACTCCATTTTTGTTTTGACCCTTGGGCCTTTTTTTATGATGACGTTGCCTCTGCATCCTGCCGGAATGAAAAAGAACGCGGGGATAGTCTCTAGGTTGTATATGAACCGTCAAGACTTGGAGCTAGGATTTTGCCATTACTCCATTTTTGCTTTGACCCTGCATCCTGTTGGAATTAGAAGGAACGCCGGGATAGTCTCTAGGTTGTATATAAAGACTTGGATCTAGGGTTTTGCCATTACTCCATTTTTGCTTTGACCCTTGGGTCTTTTTTTGATAACGTGGCGTACGTACTTTTGCTGAAGTAAGAAAGACTTTCGAATAGTCTCTAGGCTATAGATGTGCCATCAAGACGCGGTTCTTCTTTTGACGAAGCATAGTAGGAAAATATGGTTCCCTTTCTTTCATTTGTACGTATGGATTGTGTACAAGAGTCAATATGGACCTACCTGCAGGACAGAAAAGTTTCATTTTCATTCTTTTTCTTTCCGTGATGCTTTATCTTTTCAGTTTTTATGTCGCGAAAGTTGTGATTGCCCAATCATTTCGGCTATTTATCGCGGTGCCCAATCATTTCGGCTGTTTTTGAGTTGGGGATTTGAAATCTGATACCAATCTTAGCATCATCATCACTACCATTGGGATATTGCTAAGAGCGAATCATCATTTGCCGTAAGAGAACTTGAAATTTGATATCTATTTAGGCATCAGCATCGCTACAACTGGGATATTACCAGGAGTGCATCATTTGCCTTTGTCGATTTAAACAAAGATGGCTTAGCAAACAGGATTATGGTCCTGTCGACTAAGGCTTTTTGACTTTATATGCCGTAAGGGTCTCATAAAGGTATTTCTCCCTACGAGTCGAGAGGATATTGTAGGTGCATTTTCTCCTTAGGAGTCGTGAGGATTCCTAAGTGTGTTTTTCTCTTATAAATCGTAAGGATCTTACAAGAGTATTTTCTCCTTATAAGTCGAGAGGACATACAGGTGTTAGCCATTTGGGGACATTTCTCACCATTGGTGGAACTTGGTGGGAGAATATTTATTTATACCCGTGGATTGTATACAATGGTCATTATTGGACCGGCTGTAGGGGAAAAGAGTTTTGTAGGGTTTTTGATGGTTTAAGAATAGATTTAGATCCCTATAACTTAAGACTTTTGAATCCCATGAGCCGTGAGGGTCTCATAGCAGGGATCCTCCTTACGAGTCGTGAGGATCTCGCAAGTAAAATTTCTCCTTAGGAATCATGGGGACTCCTAAGTGTGTTGCTCCTTTGTGAGTCGTAAGGATCTCACGCTGTTTTTTTTAACGAGTTCGCGCCCTTTTGGGTTTTTACTAGCTTGCTGGCAGTCCTGCTGTTTTTACTCACGGCGCTCTTTCAGGTTTTCATCAGTGCCCATTTCTCTTGTGAACATACCATTTTTTTTAGACGGCCTGTAAGGTAACGCACCGTTAGCTGTAGGCTCTGATCTTCTTCTAAGGACTTCATCATGTGGGACCTGGGAGAGTTATTAATCGTTTAGGCCCGTGGATTGTATACGGTAATCAATATGGGGATTCACCATAGGGCTAAACGTGTGAGGACATGACGGTCCTTTATCGCCGTATTTGAAGAGAAATGCTAGTTTAAGGATGTTTCGGTCCAATATTCCCATTTTGGGACGAATATTAGTGTAAGAATATTTCGGTCGATTGTTAGTTTAAGGACGTTTCGGTCCAGCATTCCCATATTTGGGACGAATTTTAGTTTAAGGACATTTCGGTCCATTGTTAGTTTAAGAACGTTTCGGTCCAGCATTCCCATATTTGGGACGAATTTTAGTTTAAGGACATTTCGGTCCATTATTCCCATATTTCGGAGCGACGGAGCTTTTTGGATATTGCTCTCAGGGTTCTGACTCTGGAAGATAGCAAGCGGACACAAGCATCGTCTTCTATCATTGACCTAAGTCATGACTCGTCAAGCGTAGTATTTTTTTTAGAAATTGACCATTTATCGGCCGGAAAGGTCTTTCGCCATGCATATCCAAGAGCAGGAAGGCTCCACCTTGGTAGACTTTGTCTATGATGTACGGGCCTTCATAGTTTGGCTCGAACTTCCCCCGTTTTGCACAATTGGGGATTATTGGTCTTTTGACGACTAGCACGAGTTCGCTTTGGCGGAATGTTCTCGACCTAGTCAATTTTTCGTATGACCATGTCATCCTTGCCTTATAATCCTCCAGATTCTACTATGCTATAAGGCGAGTATCGTCGAGGGCGTCGAGCTCCTCAAGCCTAAGATGAGCATTTTCTTCATTTGTCAGCTCGTATCGAACTGCTACTCGTAAAGAGGGGAGTTCTATTTCCAACGGGAGCACTGCTTCTGTGCCGAACACCAATGTGTATGGTGTTGTATTCCTGGCCATCTTGAATGTTGTTCGGTATGTCCAGAGAGCTTCATGCAACCTTTCGTACCAGTCCTTTTTATTTCTGGACACCGTCTTTTTTATAATCTTTATCAAGGTCTTGTTAAAAGTTTCAGCTAGACCGTTGGCCCGAGAATTATAGAGTGAAGAGTATCTCCAATCTATTTTATGCTGCTGTGTGAAGCGGCTTATTTTATGACTTCTGTAAGCTGGCTCATTATCCAAGATTATCCGTTGTGGAGTGCCGAGCCGACAGATGACATGGGTTCTAAAGAAGTCAAGGATATTCTCCGTCTTCACCTCCCTTAGTGGTATTGCTTCTGTCCATTTAGTGAAGTAGTCAATTATTGCTAATATGAACCGATGTCCTTTAGATGATGTCGGTTCGATAGGGCCAATTATATCGGTTCCCCACATTTTGAACGGCCGGCTAGCCACTGTCGGGTGTAGCGGATTTGGGTGTTGAAGGATGAAGTCCCCGTGAATTTGGCATGAGTGACACCGTTTCGCATATTCAAGGCAGTCCTGGATCATCGCGGGCCAATAGTAACCCATTCTTTTTATCTTCAGCTTCATCTTTGGCCCAGCTTGATGAGAACCGCAGAGTCCTTCGTGAGTTTCTTAGACGAATTTTTTGCTTCCTCCGGACCTAAGCATCTTAGCCATAGACAGTTGAACGATCTCATATATTGAGTATCATTGACGAGGGCGAAAGACAAAGCTCGTTCCATGAGCTGATATTTAGACGACGCATTTTCTGGCGTTCGTTGGGATTTGAAGTTGTCTATGAAGACTTCCCTCCGATCGATGACCTTTTCTTCGTCCTCTATTCAAAGGGCTACTTGTTTGGTCATTTCTTTTCCTTCGGATGGCTCTATCAGGTCTTTCGAAGGTATATTTGTTGGCGCGATAAACCTGCGGCTTTGCACAATGATCCTCACGTCATCGAGCTCTTCATCGACCAATTCCTTAGCCAATTTGGCTAATGCATCCGCTTTACTATTTTCCGCACGCTGTATATTTTCCAGGGTATAGGAAGGGATTTATGTCGGCAGTCACTGCACACTTTTGCCATACTTTATCAGTTCTGGCTTGCATGTCTGATAATCACCATTTACTTGGCTGACGATCAGCTGGGAGTCTCCATAAATGAGGAGGTCTTTGATTCCCATGTCGATAGCGATCTCGAGATCTGCTATCAAACCTTCATATTCAGTTTCGTTATTAGTCCTTGGCTTTGTTAAAGAGAGGTAATAACGGGATATCCCTCCTTGCGGAGTCACGAAGATAAGGCCCACCCTAGTTTTGATTATGGGGGTGTTTTACTTTCGCCTCTTCATGGAAGATGCTCCATCGAAGTAGAGTTCCCATTGGGGATCATTTTCTTCTTCGATTGTGTCGAATGCATGTTCGTCTGGCAATTCGCAATTTAATGGGGAGTCAGCTGGAATCGGATGTTCTGTGAGAAAGTCGGCAATGGCCTACCCTTTCACTGTTTCGAGGGGATGATACGTTATCGAGAACTCCATTAGGAGGAGGGCCCATTTGGCAAGCCTCCCTGTTAGTATAGCCCTTGACATTAGATTTTTGAGAGGATCCACCTTTAATATGAGATGGATCTCGTGTGCCAACACGTAATGTCTGAGCTTCGTTATTGCAAAGATCAGTGCCAGGCAATGCTTTTCGATGGGAGAAAGTTGTTTTCTGCCCCCAGGAGAACTCGACTCAAATAGTACATAGCTCTCTCCTTTCCCTGATCATTCTTTTATGCCCATAGCGCGCCTAGAGACCCTCAAGGGCCGTTGTATATAGAATAAGGGGTTTTCTCTTAACCAGAGCAGTCAATACCGGCAGATTTTGGAAGTATTGTTTGATTTTGTCCGGTGCATTTTTGCACTTTTGATCCCAGACGAACGGGGTCCCCTTCTTCATCAAATGACTGTAGGGACGGTATTTTCCGGAAAGGTTAGCTATGAACCGTCGGATATACGCGAGCTTTTCTTGGAGAGACCGCAGTTGTTTGAGGATTCTTGGCATGGGCATTTCTATAATCGCCTTGATCTTTGAGGGGTCGATTTTGATACTTTGGTGACGTATGATGAATCCTAGGAATTTGCCTAAGGAAACTCCAAATGCGCATTTTAAAGGATTCATCTTCATATTATACTTCCGAAGACGTTGGAACGCTATTTTTATATGCTCCCAATGTTCCTCGTAAGATTTTCTCCTTACCACAAGGTCATCGATGTAGCATTCGACAATCTCATGGATGAGGTCATCGAAGATCTTTGTTATGGCCCTCTGGTAGGTAGCGCCAGCGTTCTTCAAACCGAAGGGCATTACCTTAAAGCAGAATATGCCAAGCGGGGTCCGGAAGGAGGTATGCTTCTGGTCTTCAGGATGCATTTTTATTTGGTCGTATCCTGAAGATTCTTCCATGAAAGAGAAAACCTCATCGGTAGACGTGTTGTCGATCATAAGCTCGGTTACGGGCACTGGGAAGTCGTCCTTTGGTCAAGCTTTGTTAAGGTCCCGAAAATCCACACAGATGCGAACCGTCCCATTTTTCTTCATCACTGGAATGATGTTAGCGATCCAGTCGGGATATTGAACTTCTTGGATGAAGCCGGAGTCAATTAGTTTCTTGACTTCAGTGGTGATACTCATCTCAAGTTTGAGTCGCATTCCTCTTCGCGCCTGTTTGATTGGCTTTACACCTGACGATATCGCCAGTTTATGAACTGCCACTTTTGGATCTAGACCCGGCATTTCAGAGTAGTTCCAGACGAAGAAATCTTTATACTGCATGAGCACATCTTTTAACGTGGCCACCTATTTTTCAGATAGTAGCTCATTGATGAAAATTGGCCTCGGATCATTTTCCGTCTCTAAGTCAATTTTTCTTAGGTTGTCCGCCATAGTGTGTATCCCATCTTCTAGCTCTTTTGGTACTAGTGGAAACTCTAAGATCACCTCTTCCTCATTTACGTTGGCAAAGCACCTGTAGAGGTCATTCATAGTCCTATGCCCTCTCTCTTTTGAAAGTGTTATCATATGGCAGGTACGAATTCGCTTCCATTCTTTTGGTTAAGCTGGTCTTATCCTGACGGGATAGGTCTTTTTTGGCTCATGCCTTTGTTGGGGGGTTACCCTCCGGCTATTGAATAAAGCGAACCAGCATTGTCGATACTGTTCTTCTACCCAGTCTTTGAAGGTGAAGCAGTCTTTAAAAGGGTGACCTATTACTCGTTGATAGGAGAAATAATCCGGATGATGGACCTCAATTATTTGTTCGGGGTGCCGAGACTCCAGAAGCGTCATCATTTGGTGGTTCATGATAAGATTGAATATTTTCCTTGCCTTGTCTTGTCTTTGGGGAAAAATTATTCCCGACCCATCTTCTTTATAAAGGATGGGCTCCAATCGAGTTTTTCTAGATTGCACGGCGTCTTAGATCCGCTTCGTTGTCTTCGAACGTTGTTTGTGTTCTTGGCCCTGTTTTTGCCTCCATTTCAGGGTTTTCCCTTTCATGAGAACATATATTAAGCCGGGGATGAAGAGCATTACTGTCCATTTTCTCCGCAGATTGCTGGTTGAGACGCTGCGTCCTAGCCTTTTCATAAATGGACATTTCGCGGCTGTGGTTATCCCGGCTCGTTTGACAAACATCTTTTATTAGCTTATCAATTTGTTCTTCCAGCAATGGACTCAACGTTTTTAGAACAGAATCTTGCTCCGATTTGAAGTCATGGCTATTTGGAAGAGTGTTTTCCGCTTCACTTGAGCTGTTTACGACGTGGCAACTGTAGATCTGTTCCTGTTTCTTAGAACGAACATATCCGAGCCCGGTTGTCTCCATCTTCCCGTTAGGCATCTTTCGCTGAGTCCCGGGAATATCCCAAATCTTTTTGTAGAATTGGGCTTGTTGAACAGTATGTTCGAGGGGTACACTTTGGCATCTTAACAGCCTTTTCAATCCCTCTGTGTAATATCTTGGCAGGTAGATGGGTTAAAGCATGTCGAGTGCAAAATTGACACCATGCCAAACATCTTTTTCTATTTTGTTCTCCATAAAATTGGTAGAAGAGGATCGCCTTTTCACCCCCTTCGCCTAGTAGGCACATAGAAAGTTTGTATCTCTTGTACGCTGTATGTATCGAGCGTATAAATTTCCTTGTAATTCCAAGGCGGAGCCATTGTAATTTGTAGACTACGGTCTGCTCCGGCAAAAGTTCGCATTGACGGGCGGACGGAGAACACTGTGTTGGCCTCGTCCTTAGAGTCGCTGCCAAAGACCAAGATAGGAGTAGATGGCCCGGGCTTATTGTTTTCTTTTTAGGGTTGCCCCGAGTAGACTATTTCTTGATCTTCCTCGGTATCGCTCCCAAAGATCGGGATAGTGGCAACGGATTTCTGTTTATTCTCCGGCTTGTGGCACCTTTCAGTATACTTAAAGTCTGGTAGGAAGTACTTTGTGTCTTCATATTTCCGGACTTTGTTTACCGACAACGGGTTTAGCTCTTCCGTGACGGTGTACTTCGAACCATCATTGAAATACTTCATACACTGATGTTGTGTAGAAGGGATGACATTGTCCTCGCGTAACCAAGGCCTGCCGAGAAAAGCGTTATAACAAGTCTTGGCATCAATGACATGAAATTTAATGTCAGTGACGAGCAGCCCGAAGCGTAGTGTTAGTGTTACGGATCAAAGTGTCCGTGATGACTGTGAGTCGAATCCGGAGATGGTAATATTTTTTCGGGCAAGGTGCTGAACGTTCATGCAAATTTCCTTCAGCACTCTTACGTTAAGAAAGTTAACGGAAGATTCGTTGTCGATAAGGATTTTCCCTATCTTGATGTTATGGAAGTATCTAGTGACGTATAACGGGCGATTATGCTCGCATGTACCGAGGAGAAGATCCTCATCGCTGAATGTAATATCGGCCGTATGGATTTCTTCTAGTTCATCTTTCATCTTCTCCTCTACGAGGAAAGCTTAGAATTGATCGGGCTCCTGTAATGTCTTGATCAGGGAATCTCGTGCCTCTTTGGACAAGAGGAGAGCATCTAATATGCTCAGTCATGAGCGTATTTTCCTCAGATGTGCCAGGATATTATAATACACCTTGTTTTTCTTAGGTGGATCTTCTGCGGAGAACTCTTTGACTGCTTCTTCATCGAGGGCGATCTACTCAAGGATTTTCCCTTTCCCTTTGTCTTTTTTGTTCGAACCTTTATTTATAGGTCTGGGATTCTTTTCAAGCACTGTACGGTTACACAGCTGAATATTTTTGCAGTTCTTCTCCTCCTCTTCTTTTAAAGAGGCGGAGTCTTTGAAGAGAGGGTTAAGGGGTGTTTCGTCCTCAGAATTGCTCCCGAAGGTAAGAACTTGGGGTTTTCCCCCTTCCGAACTGATACCAACCATACGACAGTTGCCAGTCGTTTCTCCATGTGTGATTGTCCCATTATTTTTCCATCGATGAGCGCGAGCTTCGCGCTTCATCCTCTTGAAGTATTTTTGATGGGCAACATATCCTTGACACCACTTCTTGAAAGCACTACATTTCTCGGTAGGGTGGGTGACCATCCGATGATACAGGCAGTAGTTTGGTTGTGATTCTACTCCATCGAGACATATGATCCCGGTGGTGTTCTTTATGAGAGGCGGCAGCTTCATCCTTATTGACAGGGCTTTGGCAAACCGCTTCTCTGTTTTGATCCTGCTCTTATTTGTTGCAGGTGTGCTTTGGTTTGGTTGGAGTACTTTACGACTCATCCTCGCCGTAGCTTCTTTATTTAAACGCTGATGCTTAGCCTTTTCATATATGGCTGTCTCACGTTCTCGGTCAACTTTGCTTTTTTGAAAGACTTCGTTTAGCAGCCTCTCAATCGGGTCTTCTTCTGGAAGTTCCAAGGATTTTAGCGCCGATTTTTCCCTCAGTTTCTCTGCGTTGTTTTCTGACGCTGAGAGAGCCTCTTCTTCATATAACGACGAATGGGAGACCATATAGAAACTTGCTATACGGTCTTCGGTGTCTTCTGATGAGTCATTTCCCTCATCGTTTTCACTGTCTTTGCCCTCAAGAATATGCTTGAGGAATTATTCGAGCGTGATCGTTGTCCGTGCCTTCTGGTTATACTACTCTGGCGCATCTATGTATTTTTGTAAATCTGCGTGCTTGTCGTCATACTCGGCAGACTGCACAGGCTTCTTGGTCTTCTTCTTTTTCT
Source organism: Agapanthus africanus (assembly GCA_030015575.1). NCBI lineage: Eukaryota > Viridiplantae > Streptophyta > Magnoliopsida > Asparagales > Amaryllidaceae > Agapanthus > Agapanthus africanus. Next base: position 257,720,741 of record JASDDO010000024.1, read on the forward strand.
TCGAAGACTTCGAAGGCTTGACTTGGGAGTTTTTCCCTTCGCCAAAAATTTTCGATGCGGGACGAGATTTTTGTATCCGTTCGATTATTTCAGGTTCAAGTGGGCTTTTCCATCTGACTACCAAACATGCAAGCAAATCCTTCAGCATATTTTTGGTTTTCGCTGAAAAAACGACTCCCAATGGAGTTTCTTCCATGAGTGAGCATGATGCCCCCTACGCATCCACCTTTTTGGGAGTGTGCTTCTGGGGTGAGCTTACCTTCCAGTTATCAAACAGCATGAATTTCTCCTATTGATACTAGTCCTCGACCCAGTTTTTGAAAGACGTGGCAATCTTCAATTAGGTGGCTCACCATTCTGTGATAGGAGCAGTACTTAGGGTTATTGACGTTGCCGGGTTGCGGTGGACGCTATGGGTCTGGCAATGTGATGAGTTTATTGCGCATTGCCAATTCGAACAGTCTCCTCATCTTGTAACGCAGAAACGAGTAAGCACGTCCTAGCCTTTCTACTAAGGACGAAAGCGGACGCGTGTTGTTTTGGAGAGCGGCTGGTTTTGGGCCACTTGGGTATTGTTTCGTGTTAGCAATGAAGGTCACTTTCCCTTTACCCTTAGCATTTCGAGGGTTCTTATTTGAGGAGGAGGGCCCATGGCCCATCTGGTCCATTTGGGCCAGTTTATCTATCAGAGCCTAGAAGGTAGTTGGTTTGAAAAATTTCATGAACTGGGACACAGTCTTTTGAGGATCAAGGGTTCTAATGAATATGCCCACGGAAGGGGATTCTTTAATGCGTTGTTCGCACTTAGACCACAGGTTCCGCCACCGGATCACGTATTGGACCCATGTTTCTCCCAACTTTACCCTGGCATTGATTAATGCCATGATCAGAGTGCGTTCGCTCGTGCAGGCGAACCACTGTGTGAATAGCAGCTCAAATGTTTTTCACGGAGTCATCTAGGAGCTCCGAGTACCATTCGAAGGCTGTTTTTGACAGGCTGCCAACAAAATGGCGAAGCAACAATCTATTGTCGTCTTCGGTGTTGCCACACAAAACTCTGAATTGCGCGACGTGTTGATGAAGGTTGCATGTTCCTTTGTATACATGGAACTTAGGGATCGTATATCCCGGTGGGTATTTGATTTGGTTATACCGGCCTAGATATGGTCGCCCGGTTCTGACAATTTGGCCAACGGCTTCATTAGTTTGATGAGCTCTTATTTGTTGAGCAATATAATCATCAAGGGCTGCCTTAAATATAGTTTCTTCTTTGGCCGCTGATAAGGCCGGAGGGGGGTATGACGTTTCCCCTCTATCATCCTCGATGATTATCGGCGGATTTTCGGTCGGGGTTCTGTTTGGATCATTATTCTAACCATGTCTTGGAACAAAAGAGCCATCTTCTTTATGTTAGCAGCTTGCTCAGCGGCTTCTTTATCCTTTCTCTCGAGAACCCTTCACAGAAACTCTGTATCGGTCTCTTGTTCTTGGCGCAGTTCGGCCACTTTATCCAGACTTTCTTTCTGTCCAGTGAGTGCCATCATTTTTTCAGCATTTCTTGGAGCTTTTTTGTTGCTCCTGAGTCTTTGTCAGCGACCGAGTCTGCGGTCGATGACTTACCGAAGCACGGCTCCCTTCTTGCCCATTAGTCATATAGACCGTATGAACGATAATGCCTACAGACTTGGGGCGTTTAGATCCATCGCTTTTGGAATTTGTCGCGGGAAGTAGAGTTTTCTCCAGCCTCGTTCTTTTATGAGAGATTGGAGTTGAAGGAGCAATTGTGAAAGGTGCCAGGTTAGGAAAATTCCCCCGTTGTATGGCGTAGGAGTGGTCTTTTTCTTGTCGGACTTTCAATTTCTTTGGTTGATAAGAGTAATTTTTGTCAATCACGGAGTGTTGGACTTTTTGCCAGACTCTATGAATTTGCGAGGAGAGCCGCTGATAAGGCTGCTCCGACTTTACCTGCACTGTAACTTTTGCAGGTGGGGGAGATTTCTTTAGCACCGCCTTTGGGGGATTTTTACGCACCCTCCTGAGCTGTTCAAAACTGTTCCAGGTTGGAACGGCAGTGTTGACCTCCACCATTGGAGCTGGTGGGATAATCCCAGAGGGGGAGTTGCCCCCAGCTTTTCTAACTTAGAGCCAGTGGCGACGTCGAGCACGCCTCGCAGAAAGGACCGCCTCAGTTTTGGAAGTGGTTTCATCATGCCCTCGATTTTGCAGAGGGGTTTCAATCGGCGTCAGCCTATTGAAGACCGACGTCCTTAATGGAGTTTGTGTTGGATATAGTGCCCTCAGAGTCAATTATTGTTGGATATAGTGCCCTCAGAGCCAATTATTGGATCACAGGCACGTGATTGCAATGATTGAGGGAGGACTTATACCGGTAGGACAGTCTTACTCAAGATGATAGTATGCTATCTGGTTTATCTTTATCATCGTGTACTACTTCAGGTGACCTTACAGGTCACTATTGCACGTTGATAGAGCCCTTAGGATTCTTTCTTGACAGCCAGCAGTATGATGGCAATCATATACGTGGGAGCTGGGGTCTATAAGCACATCCTTAAAAGGTCCCTAGTCGTGGGAGTTTTCGAGACAGGGCATCGATACTCCGGAGTAGACTAGTGTATACAGTTGAGACCCCGACGAGAGGCGGTGGCCGGTCTCACAAGCCATTGGTGTCAGTTGGATCACCTAAGATGTATACAAGTGCTCATTGGGTTATGAGTGCACTGGACAGGACTCGCCGGGAACATGCTAGTTGGTATTATACCTGACGTCAGATAGCAGTTCCCTGGTGACATGTGTACAGATTAGTTCATCGATCTGAGATCATCATTTGTCTCGTGTGAGTTCCCACTGTACTTTGATTACTACCCTACCACGGCTCAAAGGAGTCGTGCAAACAGGTTTTAGTTGGGTATAGTCCCGAGCCACATGGAGGCAGTGAGCGGATCGGCAGGGGTTTCGTCTCTCCCGGTATTGGGGGTGAGATCGCGCTGTGTCTAGAAGAGCCATTACATAAAGCCCTCGGCCGAGGCAGGAGATTTACTGGTAGGTATTCCAGTAGTATCTCAGGGTGTTCTAGGCTACACTCCGACATGACTTGTACCGTTTTTGGGGGTCTGACTTTTACCAACCCCCTAGGCCCGCCATGCGATGCTCATAGACGAACGGACCGGACTGTACGGATATTATCACTCACAGGCTTAGTAGGGTGTCAGGATGAGTTCGCTCATCGACCTCCTTTTTGGTCAATACTTGGTAGCCCATTACGTACGGCTAATACCTCTGACGTGCTAGTGATTAAATCCACAGCCAAAGTATTGACGAGTCTTTAGAGTCCCCCACAGATATTTTCTCAAGTTTCGGGCGAAACGTTGTAGAGGCCGTGTGATATATGGCAGGGTTCGATCTTATACGTGCGGTATTGCACGGATCATGATCGGACGGATCATACTAGTGGGCTTTGGTTTAAGCCGGATCCTAGTATTAGATTTGTTGGATTACTTTAGTCTCATCGCATTCGCATTCAGTCGGAATGCGGATGCAGGTATGTATATACAGGTGAGGGGTATCCTTGTGATCCGTCACGAGTTTACTTTAGATGTTGCCGGATCTTTTTGTTGGACCAAACATTAGGATTAATGTTTGTTAATGGAAATTATGAGCACAAAATCATCATTTAGAGCATTAATGGTGACACATGCACAAGTGATGACTCATGGTCTCTTTTCTTGTGCATGTGTCATATTATGTGATGGATTTATGTTGATATGATGAGAGGAGAGAGAGAGGGGCTGCCTAAGATGAGCTTGGTCTTGTATTATTCTAGACACTCTCTAACTCTCATTTTTTTATCATAGCAAAAGAAAAGAAAAGCTTGCTTCTTCTTCTTCTTCCTCTAGCTCATAGCTTCCATTAATGGCAACACCTTCAACCTCCATCCAAGCCATGGATGCAAGAGACAAAGTGATAACAAACATTCTCTGCAACACTTTGGACACGTCGGCTAGCATACTTCATGCCCGAGTTGCTTCAGATGAAGCGGGAGCCCGTAAAAAGACTCGTAGATGAGGTGCCCTTTCCGACGAGGAGATCAAGACCGAAGATGCCGCGAGGAGCTTGGGATGGTGGCCAAAGACCAAAGGACACGGATCGATCGGTATAGCCTCTCTACCTTTTCTCTAGATAGCTAGTAGTAGGTTAATGGTTCGATTCGGGTTTTAAGCATACGATAGCGCCATTTTCAAGTTAAGAAAAAAAATTTGTTTCAGCATTTTGGCCTCGGAAAGACGGCCGGGGTGCTACCGTAGTCTTACATGGTATCAAAGCCAGGCCATTAACCTTAACTAGCTTGCTCTAGCGTGTTTAGAACTTCGATCGGACGAAATTTCCAAAAACCGCATTTCCAAGTCACAGTTTCTGTCGAAATTTTTCTGTTGTCAAAAATTATTTGGTGTATTTCAGAAAATCAGGCAGGGTTTTCTAAGAGAACTGAGAAAATTTGGTGTGCTGATTCCACTATAGCGCGGCGGATCTGCGGCCGTACCCATGTTTTGGCCGCATATCCGCGGCCGTACTGTAGCCACAGTGCACCAAATTTCTTCAGTAGGTCTCTGTCTTGGAAATGGGGTTTCTGGTAATTTTATTTTGGGCCCAAATTTATTTGAGTACTGGGTATTGTGCTTAGGGCCCACTTCGGGAAATTTTGTCGATCGAAAATTTTAAACATATTAGTTCACAGTATTTACATTATATCTGCGACCGTGAATGTCATTTGATCGGTAAATCCTGTCTAATTGCTATAGCTCTTTTAGACGGATTTGCGAACGTGACATTCACGTTGATGTTCTGTGTTGTGCTGTGATGTTGCGGATTTGTCGTGGTGGATAGCCTGGGTGCAATGTTTGTACAGTTTGGTTGTATATGTTAGTTATATGTATGCCCTAGAGGCCATTACTGTACATAGGATGTATATTGTAGTGGATGCTGGGACATATATAGGGAGGACTTTCTTGCTCGACATGATAGTATGCTATCTGGTTACTCTTTACCTTAACGTGTATGCTGATTGTCTCTTTGTTACATGTTGGTAAAGCCCTTAGGATCTGTACTTGACTACCTGGACTATGATGCGGATTATACTAGTGGGGACATGGTAGTCCATAAGTACGTCCTTCAAAGTCCCTAGTCGTGGGTGTATCGAGACGGGGCATCGATATACCAGAGTAGACTAGCGTGTACCTTCTCGACCCATACAGATGGGCGATGGATGATCCCATATCCATTGGTGTTTGACATCAGAGATGATATACGGGTGCTCAGTAGAGACTGGGTACACTGGACGGACTCGCCGAGAACTCCCAGATGGTATTATACCTCACGTCAGATGGCAGTTCTCTGGTGACACTGGTACAGAGTAGTCTGTTGACCCGAGATCTCCATAGAGTCTTGTGTGGTTCCCACTGTACTTTGATTTCCATCTTACCATGTCCAAGAGGGCGTGCAAAACGGTGGTTTTTGGGTACAGTCCCGAGTCACATGGAGGCAATGAGCGATAGGAGGGGATTCGTCTCTCCCGGTATAGGGGGTTGATGTTGCGCTGTGTTCGATTGGCTATAACAGGAAATCCCTGGCCAGGGTTGCTGAGATTTACTGGTAAGTGTTACCAGTAGTTTCTCAAATAGTTATAGACCTCATATCGACACGACTTATCGAGCTATTGGGGTCTGACGTTTACCACCCCTAGGCGAGATATGCGACAGATCAGACGATCAGACCGGACTGTACGGTAGTGTTACTGGTCGGATTCACTGGAGTGTGAGCGGGCTTGCTCGTCGATCTTCAGATCGCTCAATACCCGGGTGGCCGTTACGTTTAGCAGACCGCTTGCGGCTTGTGGATGTTTGATATGATCATCATCTGCTGCCGGCGTATTGACGAGTCTTTAGAGTCCTACACAGAGGTTTCCTGGCTCAAGCGAAACGAAATAGGAGCGCATATGAGATATGTGCGGGACCGAGAATAATGCGTGTATGTGATACCGCATTCCATTCTCGCGATGAATGTATCGGAAAGGTTGTATGCGATATAACCTAGTTATCGATTCAAGCGTTGATTCGATAAGCCGATACATTGAATACTAGTCGGTTGTGTGCGACATGACCGGATCATTGAATCAAGTGTTGATTTAATGATTTAATGCATAATTATATATTTGATATGTTACTTTGCACTAACTAGTATTGGTTCACTTTAAACGGATTTTCTCACTTGGAATGTGCACATTGTATATGTGATATATTTTTGTGCACTTGTATGTATCATGTTTGATGATGCATGCAAATTGTGTTTTGTATGAAGATTAAACCATGGTTGTGAGATTGGTTAGGGTTTTATTTTCCATTACTTATTTATTCATTTATTTATTTGTTTATACATTTTGGAAAATAAATGGAAAAGAGAAAAGAATGGTGGCTTTATTTGTTCTTTAGTTGAAGCTTCATGAAGCTTTGATCAAGTCAACCATTCTTATCTCATCCTTAACCCTAACCATTCCCACTAACCCTAGTTTAGTCTCTACACTTGACCATGGTTAATTTTATGATAAGAATTGATTTTCTTTTCTTTTTCAATTAACTTATCATAATACTAGCTTCTTCTTCTTCATCTTCTTCATTGAAGAAAACCATTCTTCATCAATGGTGATTGATGAAAACAAGTGAGAAATCCAATTCTAAAGTATACCCACTTCCTATTTCTTCATCCTCTACCTCTTGCCAAGTAGTAGAGTGTGTTTTCTTCACAAGTTTCTTGACTTGATGAAGTTGGAGCTTGATTTAGCGATGCCTCGACGTAGATCATCTTCGGCATGGACATCGACGACCTAGCTCACTTTTTCTCCGACGAAGCCGACTCTAGAGACCGGATTTATTTTGGACAGCGGAGACGACTTCGTTGCGGAGATATGGAGGTGGAGCACCGGATCTACAAAGGTTGTATTTCCGTTTTCTCATTAGTTAAGTGTTAACTAGTTCTTTTTCGCCTAGACATCTAGTTATCGATCCGTAGTTTAGGGTTTCTTGGCACCTAGAATTTTTGAAATTGCCATGGTTGATGGCTTGGGAGACCTCACTAGCGTGCCTAGGAACCCTACAGTATATGTACATTTGATATTGCGGGACGAGCGTCCGACATGTGGACTGCCGTCACTGCCTGTTTGTATATTATTCTTTTGGGGCACGACCGGGCTGAGGTCGATGTACCCATTGTATATTTTTTACTTTCTGTACTAGGATTACCCCACGGTGGGGTGCACAGATAGCCGGGTTCTAGAGGGCAACGGGCCTGCTTCTCATGGCTTTGAGACGGAGGGGGCTTTACTCTAGAATTGACGGGCTATTCGCCGCACTCGTTGGGGGTATAGGTTGACCCAAGGAGGGGTGCTCAAGTTACCGAATTCCGTGAAGTGCTGGGTGGTCCATTCACGTTGTTGAAGGGGGCTGCCTCGCTTCAAGTTTTGGCGGGTAACTTGCCGCGCCCGTAGGGGTCTAGGATGTCATTGCACAGGCTATCCATACGACCAGGGGAACGTCGGGTTTCAGTAGCGGCTCTATGAAACCCGGGGATCCCAGATTATCTGTTTTGTTCTGTGATGCTTATTACTCTCTGTGATGTTGCATTTTATCACGTCTTGAGCGAATATTATATATTGATATATATACTAGTAGATGTTGTATATATTTTACACCCAGGATGGTCCAGTCCCCGCTCTGTCGTTAGTTAAGTAACCTAACGGGTGATGACGGGACCCAGTGGCGAATACGGTGTAGAGTTACTAGACACTCTAACAAGGCTCTACAAGGTATCGACCATGCCGGATTAAAAATTTTAGGTGCCGAACAACCCTAAGCTAGATCGTTAACTAGAGATTAGGCGAAACATAAAGCTAGTAGATAACAATTATCATTAAGGGAAGGGACTACAACCTTTGTAGATCCGGTCCTCCACTTCCAAAGCTCCGTGACGACGTCCCTTCACAGCGATCATCTAACTCCGGACTCTCGGATGGCTCCTTGATGAAATTTCAACGGGATCGCTTGAAGTCTTCGATGCCGAAGATTATCTACGTCGAGGGAATACGGACTCGAGCTTCTACCTCACTAACCATAGAATTAGTGAAGCAAACACCCTAAACTAAAGTGCTAGTCTCGTAGAGGATGGTGAGATAGGAAGTGGGTACTTTTTAGATTTTGATTTCTCACTTGGATCTTCACTTGATCATTTTCTAGCAAGCTTTTCCTTTTCTTCAAGAAGAAGAAGAAGAAAAGAAAAGAATAAGAATCATCATGAAATGAATTATCAAGTGATGTCTATCATAATACAACCATGGGTGAGTTAAACCATTGTAAAGACTAAACTTGAGTTTAGGTTAATGGTTAGGTTAAGGAAAATGACATGCAAAACAAAATGGTGGACTTTGTCAAAGATGCTTGAAAGCTTCATGAAGCTTCAAGCAAAGACAAAGCAATCTACCATTTTATTTTACCAAAATAAATAAAAACCCAAACCTTTAACCTAAACATGGTGTAAGTCACACACACACCCAAGTTTGCATGTATCATCAAACATGATACAAACTTGTGCACAAAAAATATATCACATATACAACTTGTGCACATCAAGTGAGAAAATCAATCTAAAGTGAACCAATACTAGTTAATGTAAAGTAATATATCAAATATATAATTATACATTAAATCATTAAATCAACACTTGATTTAATGATCCGGACATATCTTATATAACCGACTAATATCTATGTATCGATTTATCGAATCAACACTTGATTCGATAACCCGGTTATATTGCATATAACCGATCGATACAAACTTTGCGAGAATTGAATACGGTATCACATACACGCATTATTCTCGGTCTCGCACATATCACATATGCGCTCCTATTTCGTTTTTCCTGAGCCAGTACAACCTCTATATAGGACTCTAAAGACTCGTCAATACGCCGGCAGTAGATGATGATCATATCAAGCACCCACAAGTCGTCAGCGGTACTAGCTGTACTAACGGCTACCCGGGTATTGAGCGATCAGAAGATCAGCAAGCAAGCCCGCTCCAACTCCTGCAAAAAGCCTGACAGTGACACTACCGTACAGTCCGGTCTCCCCGTCTGATATGTCGCATATCAAGTCTAGGGGTAGTAAACGTCAGACCCCAATAACCGATAATTCGTTCTGATATGAGGCGCATAACGGGTCGAGAAACTACGGGTAACACTTACCAGTAAATCTCTAAACCAGCCCTGGCCAGGGACTTCCCTGTTATGGCCAATCGAGCACAGCGCAACATCAAACCCCAATACCGGGAGAGACGAAACCCCTCCTATCACTCATTGCCTCCATATGACTCGGGACTGTACCCAAAAACCACCGTTTTGCATGACCTCTTGGATGTGGTAAGGTGGAAATCAAAGCACAGTGGGAATTACACAAGACTCTATGACGATCTCGGATCTATAGACTAACCTGTACCAGTGTCACCAGAGAACCGCCATCTGACGTAAGGTATAATACCATCTGGGAGTTCTCGGCGAGTCCGTCCAGTGTACCCAGTCACCACTGAGCACCTGTATATCATTTCTGATGTCAAACACCAATGGATATGGGATCATCCATCGCCCATCTGTATGGGTCGAGAAGGTATACTCTAGTCTACACTGGTATATCGATGCCCCGTCTCGATACACCCACGACTAGGGACCTTGAAGGATGTACTTATGGACTACCATGTCCCCACTAGTATGATCCGCATCATAGTCCAGGTAGTCAAGTACACATCCTAAGGGCTTTACCAACATGTAACAAAGAGACAATCAGTATACACGTTAAGGTAAAGGGTAACCAGATAGCATATTATCATGTCGAGCAAGAAAGTCCTTCCTATATATGTCCAAGCATCCACTACAATATACATCATAGGTATAGTAATGGCCTCTAGGGCATACATATAACTAACAATCTCCCACTTGCACTAGGGCCATCTGATAACAGTGGTTGTAGTATCTCATACTCAACCATCCCATAATAGTCTCTCTCTGGGAAAAAGCCTTTGTGAGTGGATCCGCCATGTTGTCTTCTGAGTCTACTCTCCTGACCTCGATCCCCTGGAGATCAACCATCTCCATGATCAGGTGACACTGTCTTAGAATATGTCTGGATCACTGATAGGACGGGCGTTCCTAGGCATATGCCACAACTCCATTTTCACACAATAGGTAGGAATGATGTTCATCTCATGAACAAATATCCATCCAGACAGCATCTTTGGTAGCATCTTAAGTAGCGATGTATCCAGCCTTTATCGTCTAGTAAGCCACGGTATCTAGCTTGGAACTCTTCCAACATACCGTCCCTTTACTAAGGGTAAAGACAATGCCTGTGACTGACATTCAGTCGTCCTTATCACCCTGGAACACTTCCAATGATTCACCCCAGGATCGATTGATACCATCTCACTACATCTAGTGAGTATCCTAACATCCAATTAGATCTATCTCATAGATTTAAACCCAGGATTTAGTAGGTATCACTTTGATCCTATTTGGAGAATCATTGTGATAAGCGGAGATTGATCGAGCGTAGCATAGAAAACCTCTTCCCTATCAAGAGTATGTCATCCACGTACTCTACGAGGATCACCACCATACTCCATACTACCTTTTTTATATACAAGGTTCATCTACCATTTTGATGAAGTCAAACTTTTTGACTACCACATCAAAACAGACGTTCCAACTCCGCGATACCTGTTTTATCACATAAAACATCTTGCACACATTTCCGCTGCTTCCACTGTCTACGAAGCCCTCTAGCTGTGTACTTATGGACGCACTCTTCTAAAACATCACTTAGAAAAGCAGTCATGAACCCAACCGCCAGATATCGTAGTCATGGTGTGTAGCCGTGGCAAGTAGGATCTGGATGGACTTAAGCATAGCTACTTAGAAAAGGTTTCAACATAATCCATACCTAGTCAATGATGCAAACCTTTAACAAGTCTAGCTTTGAAAGTCTTAACTTTTCCATGTACACCAAGTAATCTTCTCAAGATATACTTGCTCCTGATGGGGATTTAACCCTTCAGACAAAGCAACCAAAGTCCATACTTTGTTGGTGTATAAGGATTCCATCTCAGATCGATAAGCATCCAGCCATTCTTACAGAGTCTCACTCCTGATGGCCCTCTCGAAACTAGTTGGGTCATCATCTCATGATGAATCCTCGCTCCCACTGTCATAAAGAAACTATAGAATCTCTCAGGTGGGTGAGAAACCCTACTAGATCGGCGGAGAGGCAGAGGTTCGTTGGTTGCTATTGAATCCTTTGGTTCTACCAAATCATCAGCTGCAGTTTGTATAGCTGGAATTGCTTCCAGTTCTACCTCATGTCCACTAATTTCTTCACAAGAAATTCCCTTTCACAAAGGTGGCATGTTGAGAAACAAAACATTTTTGTTCCTCGGTTAGGTAGAAGATATTCCCTTGCGAATGCTTAGGATATCCAACAAACTTCTATAGAACTGACTTTGCCTCGAGCTTGTCCGGATTTTGCCTTTTAGACATAGGCCGGACATCCCCAAATCTTAACAAACTTAAGATATGGGCTCTTCCCAATCCATATCACATATGAAGTGGTAGGCATCTGATTTGATCGGAACCCTATTCAATAGGTATGCAACTTCATAAGTACATAACTCCCTATAAGGAAATAGGAAACTCGGTAGTACTCATCATAAAGCGCACCATATCAAATAGGGTGTGGTTGCTCCGCCCCGATACACCAACGTGCTGTGGTGTATACGGAGGAGTAATTCTGAGAGAGAATATTACTCTCCTTTAGAATAATCCAGAAATTCCGTGCTCAAGTATTCTCCTCCTTGATCACATCAAAGGATATAATACTTATACCTGTTTTTGGTTCTGTACTTCTAGCTTATATTCTGTGAATATCTCAAAAGCTTCGGACTTGTGTTTCAACAGGAACATATGTCTGAATCTTGAGAGATCATCAGAGAATGTAACGAAGTACAAAGAATCGGTCTTGGCATGCGTAGACAGGGGACCTTCATACATCAACATGTATTATCCCAAAAGTTCACTAACTCTTTCTCTGTTTCCATTAAACAGAGCTATGGTCATCTTATCTCTGTGACATGACCAGCAAGTTTCATAAGATGTAAATTCAAACTAATTTAAATATGCATCTTTATGTAACTTTAGCTAGTCGGGTCGCATTGATATGACCTAGTCTACAATACCTCAAAAAGGATCCGTTCATTTCTGAACTCTTCCTCTTGTGTGTGTTCTGTATACTAAGAACTGTAGTTTGATTTAGAACGTCAATGCTTTTAGATAACGTACCTGAACCAATCAACTTTTGATATAGGAAATGTTCAAAACATTATCCAACAATACAAAATTATATCTTTTCTTTACTGATAAAGAGACTGATATGATTTTGTATATCAGGTTTGATATCTAATAGCATTTGTTCAGAATCAATGTATTGGTAATACAGGGTGACAGTGACCAACAGACTTGGCTGCAACACTTGCACCGTTTTCTGTCTCATGAAACTTATCATCCGTTCTCAGTCTTCTACCTATCTGTAGCCCATGTAACAAATTACATATACGGGATCCTGATCCGGTATCTTATACCCTGGAGGTAAAGGATACCGAGAAACAGTTCTCTGTAAGGAACACACCCGAAGATGATGCATCAGTATGCACTTTCTTCGTTTGGGCGGCACGGGAAATCTGGTATTCCCCAAATTTCTTGCTCGGTCTTATAACATTTATAAGTTGGAGCGGGACCAACGTTCCCCAGCTCAGTATAACAAGCGGGTTCGGTCAATACATCTGTATTATTATCTTGATTAAGGCGTGATATGGTCGCTACCTGGAGAGAGAGAGAAGAAAACACTCAGCGTGCGCTCTTGCTAAAATAGATTGGTTATTATTTTATCTAATCAGGATGGCTCCCACTGTTTTTATCAAATCTTCCTTCAAACCCTAAAAGGAAATACTAGCCGGGATTAATTACACGCTACAAGTTCGCCAATCTTTCAGCCAGGCCAGTGTCGGTACTTTGAGGGAGGTCCCCCGTGCTTTCGCACGAACCTAATTAATGTAAACCTCGTTTTCCCATAGGCGTAACCCCGTTGACACCTTTCTAGACACCTGTTCATACCAGAATACTGCATTTCATACCGTCCATTCTTACGCTCGTGTGTTTATAGGTAGGTGCTTTTTATCCGTGTTTGTTACATATTTGCAGGATACAGGTTCTCGGTTCTAAAACGGTGAAATTCATGGAAAACACGACAAAATCCGGGTTCCTGCCAACCACTGATAAAACACGGTCTCCGCTTTTCATCTGTATGCTGCCAGATACCAGTTTAGGAAGACAAAATGTCAAATCAATGTCATCCTCAAGCACAAGGCTCAATGGTAGCACAAGATCCAAGAGATCTACGCGGAGCTCGAGGCAATCATTCCAAATCTTGACAAAAAGTCCACCTTTCCCTCAACAGAAATTCTGGAAAATTCGTGAAGAAATTATGAAAACATACAGATACCAGAATAATGTACACAGAAAACCAGGGATCCCGACCAAAGCACACACCCCAACTCCCCTATACGGCCGCGTTTCCGCGGCCAATATGGGGTATTGGCCGCGGAAGCGCGGCCATACTGTAGCTTCAGCATGTCGTATTTTGGGGGCTTTTTTGTAACTTCCCATAGGTTCTGTTGGTTGCCCTAGATTTCCATTATCCAGCCTATAAATACAGCAGAACTGAGCTCAACCAAGGGGTCATTCTTTGCATTCTTTTGTTCCTCTTTCTTTTGTAGTTTTAGTTCTTTTTCTTCTTCTTTTTCATTCCTCTTCCATGAATTGTAGTGAGAGCTTTTTATGGATATGAATAAAGATGAGGGTTTTGTATCATTCTTTTGTGTTTCTTCTTCCCCTTGAGATTCTTGCTTTCTCTTGCTCATTCAACCTCTTTATTGAGCTTGAATGGGTAAGGGTTAGTTATTGATCTCAAAGGTCGTATTTTCTCCCGGGACTAGTTCTTCACTTCACATGCGTTCTCTACCCTTCCCTTGATCTTGCAACCTCTTCATTGAGCTTGCAAGTTTAAGGGTTGGCTATTGAGCACATGCTTGGCTTGGGTTCTACTTCCGTGTTCTTTTCTTGTTCTTTTTATTACCCGCTTTTTATTACTTGTCTTTTTATTACTTGCATTTTATTCATGCACTTTCATTCTTGTAATCTTTTCTTTTATTTGTTCTTTTCTTTTTGTTCTCTTTTTCATATTGTGAATGTTGTAATTATTGTTGTTGTTAAGAATTAATACGGTTTTATAAGTTAACATTTCCTTCTCATTTCCTTTTCCCGTTATTTTCCATTTGAACTTCGCCCAAACCATACGCAAGCGCTCCGTTAGGCACCGTACCCTGACAAGGTAACGGTGATTCCTAACCATGACCGGTTGCGTTCGGTTTGGCCGGAGGCGAAGGCAAAAGACAAGAACGGAAGGACAAGGGTAAATAAGCCGGATTCCACGAATACCGCGCTTAAATCCCCTAATCCACGTTGTTGCCAATTGCCTAGCTTCAATTGGTCAAGACTCGGCTCAAAGGTTTTTGAGTACGGATTTCTTAGCTTACAATCTCGTATTTTCTTAACAACCTTATACTTGCAGATAATACACATAGGTTAGAAACAAACTCACAGATTCTTTATTGACTCGTCTAAGACAAGAAGGTAAGATAACACCATCTCCCTGTGGACCGACCCGTGCTCACCGGCTAGCTGCATAGCGACACCGTCCTGATCGCGGTAAACTTTAATTCTTTCATCCGACACGCCATCGGCGTGCGATCAACACCTACTTGATCGGCTAATTGTAATGTGTAAAACTCTCCCAGGAGTAACTCTTACTCGCAGCGAGTATCGGGATCCAACTATCTCATAGAAGGTATGCAATCTCATTGCAAATTTCAACACTTGAAATTCCCGATAATTTTGCCCCTAGCAGCTATATGACCTTAACATAGTCAACAAATCATAAGTGCTAGTCAAGTTCAACCCGTCATTTCCCGATTGAATTAAACCCACCCGCACAACCCTTAACATAGTCAACAAAGTCGCACGACTACCCTAATCCAATCGCATCATATGCTTATACAGATAAGCACTAATCAGCTACCGCACACTACGCCTTAACATAGTCAACAAACGTAGCACGAATACTAACTAGTACTTATCTGAAATGACGGAGGGCTACGACAGGTTTTAAGAAAACCTATTGCGTAATGAACTTGATATCGTTGTAGAATCAAATGATTTTAAAATGGAGTGTTTTTTGAGGCTTTTCAAGTTTTGCTAAAGGGGTCACTCCCGGTGAAGGGATCGTCGGCCCTTTCCTCGTCGAATGAGGTGCAGGATATATCATATATACCACTATGCAAAGCAAGAACTTTAGAAGCAATCAAAAGACAAACCGAGGGTTGTAGCATCTGCCAGTTATTGCTAAAGGGGTCACTCCCGGTGAAGGGATCTCGGCCCTTTCCTTATCGAATAAGGTGCAGGATGTTCTACAAGGAACACCGCGATGCAAAGCAAGAACTGTAGCTACCTGTTTTTGAAAATTTGATTCCACAACATCTTTTAGGTTTCTTTTTCTTTCTTTCATTAATCACATTAATGAAGTCCCATCATTTAAGTACCTAAACATCACAGATAAATACGACGTACACTTATGCCATCCGCATTCGCCTCAATGTCCCCTCGTGCACCGTTAGGTTAGGTAACTAACGGCAGAGCAGGACAGGGCTAGCGCGGGTGTAAAACATAAGTAACGTCTATATAATATATCATATATACTATATATAGTATCTATCACAGCACATCACATGATCACATCACAGATATCGCAGCAGAAGAAACATATGAAACATTGGATATACTAGGATGTCCGTGTTTTTAATATGAGCCAGTATAAAACACAGATTCTACGGTCGCGATGAATAGCCAAACCCACACCCCTAGACCCCTACGAGAGCGGCAAGCAACCCTACCAATTCTAGAGTTAGGAGACCCGGACTCGACTCCTCGAGTTGGTCTCCCACTGGACCCTAGAACCCAGTTACTTGTGCTTCCCTCCTTGGGTCTATCCTAGTGCGGAAAAGAAAATAATATACAAATGGTGACATCAAGCTCAACCCGGAAGTGCCCCAATAAAAGAATATTACATACAATTAATTTTACATGAATGAAAATAAAAACTCTCATCTCACATAAAACCCCCGGCTATTCAAAACGCGACGATCCAATATAACATATCCAGCAACACATAATATCACATGTCATCAACGTAAGTAAATATGCGCGTCCCAATTGTCGTTGACATATAGCAACGAAACCGGCGATATCACATGTTACACTTACGGTCACAGAAAAGAAAGTGTAAAACTACAATAGTTGGAATCCGCAAACTCTTTTTAGACATCACATGCCTAACAATTATAAACCCCGCATTTTAGTCTCTTTATCGAAAACGCTTTTCAATATGTAGTCGGGAAATTCAACAAGATTCCCGATAATTTGATCGAATGCTCGTCACAAACTTTAGTAGACGGCCGCACCCCCGATGCCGTCGACGAAGTGCACTAAGGCGGAACACCGCTGCCGCGAGCACCCTAACAGATGCTTTCGGCAACGGAGTTCTCCTACAGTCACTTGGTCGGGGCTATGGGGTGTGGCTGTCTATTAAGTTTACCGGCGAGTATCCGCGTACGCTACGCGATTGCGACGGACTTTTGATCACATCAAAATCCCGTGGCAACCGATCAAATGAGACTAAATTGCTATGTTTATAACATTCATTCAGTTATCTCATAACAACTTGTGAGTTCCAAATATTATATCACATTCCAGATAAATAGAAAATGTTAAACTTTCCGATCGAACATTCAAACACCCAAGTTTTCCCGAAACGATCTCAACACTTGAGGGGAGTTTTAAAACATCCATTACATGCCACAGTACCAACGGTCCAGCCGTAGAAGGGTCAAGCCAATGCCTCACATGTGGCACGCCGTACTGCCCCAAACCCTAAGGTTCAAAAGGCAGTTCAAGACGGTCACATAATCGAGTTAAGGTTTGTTGTCTTCTAGAGGGTCCATTGCATAACTTAGACGATTTAGACGTTCTTAAACTACGGAAAAATCCAACACTTGGAAATTTTCCGGGTCGGGGAAAAAGTGAGTTATTGATATCGGATCGAACTTTTTAACAGTTTCTAAATATCCGGAAAACCCAACGAAATTAAATTCTCTGATCGAATCATCGAATACAAAATAGACCCATGAATACTCAACACTTGAGTCAGATAAAAATACCCATAAAAAATTAGGAAATCAAATTGGAACATTACTGTGCAAAAAGAAAGCGATGACGTCACCTTATGGCCGCGGAACCGCCGCACACGCCATGCTCGTGCCGCGGTTCCGCGGCGCTTTAGGCGCCAAACGTTGTCGTTTTGCACAGGTGTCCTTATAATTGCCTGCTGATTTTTTTAAGGATTTTTAATTCGGAAAAATCCCAGATTTTAAAAAATGTACAGAAAGGGGTATAATTTGAGGTTTCTCGGTTCTTTCGGAGTTTTAACTTCGTTAACGCATCACCTAATGCTCTAGCTAGGCTCTGATACCACTGTAGGGTTACTAGGCACTCTAACAAAGCTCTACAAGGCATCGACCATGCCGGATTAAAAATTTTAGGTGCCGAACAACCCTAAGCTAGATCGTTAACTAGAGATTAGGCGAAACATAAAGCTAATAGATAACAATTATCACTAAGGGAAGGGACTACAACCTTTGTAGATCCGGTCCTCCACTTCCAAAGCTCCGTGACGACGTCCCTTCGCTGCGATCATCCAACTCCGGACTCTCGGACGGCTCCTTGATGAAATTGCAACGGGATCGCTTGAAGTCTTCGGTGCCGAAGATGATCTACGTCGAGGGAATACGGACTCGAGCTTCTACCTCACTAACCATAGAATTAGTGAAGCAAACACCCTAAACTAAAGTGCTAGTCTAGTAGAGGATGGTGAGATAGGAAGTGGGTACTCTTTAGATTTTGATTTCTCACTTGGATCTTCACTTGATCATTTTCTAGCAAGCTTTTCATTTTCTTCAAGAAGAGGAAGAAGAAAAGAAAAGAATAAGAATCATCATGAAATGAATTATCAAGTGATGTCTATCATAATGCAAGCATGGGTGAGTTAAACCATTGTAGAGACTAAACTTGAGTTTAGGTTAATGGTTAGGTTAAGGAAAATGACATGCAAAACAAAATGGTGGACTTTGTCAAAGATGCTTGAAAGCTTCATGAAGCTTCAAGCAAAGACAAAACAATCCATCATTTTATTTTACCAAAATAAATAAAAACCCAAACCTTTAACCTAAACATGGTGTAAGTCACACACACACCCAAGTTTGCATGTATCATCAAACATGATACAAACTTGTGCACAAAAAATATATCACATATACAACTTGTGCACATCAAGTGAAAAAATCAATCTAAAGTGAACCAATACTAGTTAATGTAAAGTAATATATCAAATATATAATTATACATTAAATCATTAAATCAACACTTGTTTTAATGATCCGGTTATATCTTATATAACCGACTAATATCTATGTATCGATTTATCGAATCAACACTTGATTCGATAACCCGGTTATATCGCATATAACCGATCGATACAAACTTTGCGAGAATTGAATACGGTATCATATACACGCATTATTCTCGGTCACGCACATATCACATATGCGCTCCTATTTCGTTTTGCCTGAACCAGTACAACCTCTATGTAGGACTCTAAAGACTCGTCAATACACCGGCAGTAGATGATGATCATATCAAGCACCCACAAGTCGTCAGCGGTACTGGCTGGACGTAACGGCTACCCGGGTATTGAGCGATCAGAAGATCAGCAAGCAAGCCCGCTCCAACTCCTGCAAAAATCCTGACAGTGACACTACCGTACAGTCCGGTCTTCTCATCTGATATGTCGCATATCAAGTCTAGGGGTGGTAAACGTCAGACCCCAATAACCGATAAGTCGTGCCGATATGAAGCGCATAACGGGTCGAGAAACTACGGGTAACACTTACCAGTAAATCTCTAAACCAGCCCTGGCCAGGGACTTCCCTGTTATGGCCAATCGAGCACAGCGCAACATCAACCCCCAATACCGGGAGAGACGAAACCCCTCCTATCGCTCATTGCCTCCATGTGACTCGGGACTGTACCTAAAAACCACCGTTTTGCACGCCCTCTTGGACGTGGTAAGGTGGAAATCAAAGCACAGTGGGAATCACACAAGACTCTATGACGATCTCGGGTCTACAGACTAACCTGTACCAGTGTCACCAGAGAACTGCCATCTGATGTAAGGTATAATACCATCTGGGAGTTCTCGACGAGTCCGTCCAGTGTACCCAGTCACCACTGAGCACCCGTATATCATTTCTGATGTCAAACACCAATAGATATGGGATCATCCATCGCCCATCTGTATGGGTCGAGAAGGTATACGCTAGTCTACACTGGTATATCGATGCCCCGTCTCGATACACCCACGACTAGGGACCTTGAAGGATGTACTTATGGACTACCATGTCCACACTAGTATGATCCGCATCATAGTCCAGGTAGTCAAGTACACATCCTAAGGGCTTTACCAACATGTAACAGAGAGACAATCAGTATACACGTTAAGGTAAAGGGTAACCAGATAGCATACTATCATGTCGAGCAAGAAAGTCCTCCCTATATATGTCCAAGCATCCACTACAATATACATCATAGGTATAGTAATGGCCTCTAGGGCATACATATAACTAACATGCGGATGGCATATACGTACATCATATAATCGTTCTTTTGTGGTGTGATTAATTGATGGGACTGCATTGATTCGGATCAATGCAAGCTAAACAAACCTATTCTGATGTTGTTGGAACAATTTTCAAAAAAAAAGCTGTTATTGCAAGGACGTTCTCTTTTGTTTTGCACTGTGGTATTCGGTTATGAATATCCAGCACCTCAGTCGACGAGGCAAGGGCCGAGATCCATTCACCGGGAGTGACCCCTTGGACAGAAGTTTGCGTCAGGGTAATAACTTCACTATAACCGATTACTTTTTACTTTGCATCATGGTATTCAGTTGGAATATCCTGCACCTCATTCTACGGGGAAAGAGACGAGATCCCTTCACCGGGAGTGACCTCTTTAGCAAAGGTTTTCGCCACTATATTTTTATAAAAAGTTATCTGGTTCCTTCAACGATATCAAGTTCATTACGTTAAAGGTTTTTTACCAAAAACCAGCCGTAGCCCTCCGTCATTTCAGATTAGTATTGCTTAGTATTCGTACTACGTATGTCGTGCAATGCCGAGGCGTAGTGTTCGGTAGCTCTGTAATGCTTTTCTGTAGCATGGATATGTGGATTGGTTAGGATAGTCGTACGGTTATGTTGGCATTGTCAAAGACTCATATGGGTGGGTTTAACGCAATCAAGATAATGACGGGTTGAACTTGACTAGGACTCTTTGATATGTTGGCATTGTCAAGGTCACTTGGGTCCTAGGGCTAAAAATCACATCGGGAGTTTCTAAAGAAACTGAAACTTGCCAGGCATGCGCATACCTTCTGGAGTGTGATAACGTGAGTGGATTCCGTCATGTTATCATGCGATAATAGTTGGATCCCGATTCCCACTGATGAGTTGGTTTACTCCTCGGGTAATCCCGACTAATTCTTCTTTCAGGTTTGGAGGAGAATTTGACGTTACAGTGGGAGGTTTCCTGATTAGATAAAGTGATAACCATTCTGATCTAGGTTAGAGTGCACGCTGAGTGTTTCTTTTCTCTCTCTTTGGCAGCGACCACAGCCCGACCCTTGGCTATGACTCGGTGACCAAGTTAACCGAACCTTCTTAAAACACTGGCTTTTGGATTGTCTGAGTTGCATACCTCATTGCCACTCCTGCTTTTACCCTTTTTCTCCAGGACACCCCGTATTATTACGAACATCCACTTCCATTGGATAAAACCATCGTATGGTTATATACGAACTCGAAGGAACTTATTCCAGACTCGAGGATGGTTTCTGGTCCTGGAGAAAACGAATAGGACTATTCAGTTGTCTTTTCCTTTTACCTTCTCTCAGGTTGCGAGTGTTCCTTGGATTAGGACGGTACACCTATTACGCTAATTGGATAGTCTTCTTCCAAACCATAAGCAGGTGCCAAACGGTAGGGAAAACCATTTAGCCTAAAAGGTGTATAGAAAGTATTAAGTAAAGACAAATAAAGGGATTAGTAAGAGGGCAAAGTAAATTGCGACCGCTATTCACGACCAAACCAAGTATTTCTTCGCCAATCCGACATCACCTTTGTATTTCTCCAGAACACTCCGTATCGCTATGAAGATCCACAGTTTATTGGATACTCCATCGTATGGTTATATACGAACTCGAAAGGACTTTTTCCAGTTCAGGGATGGATTCTGGTTCAGGAGAAATAGGAATAAGGTTTTATTCAGTTGTCTTTTATCTTTACCTTCTCTCGGGTTGCGAGTGCTCCTAAGATTAGGACAGTACACTCATTATGCTTAATGGATAGTCTTCTTCCAAACCATAGGCTGGTGCCGAACGGTAGGGAAGGAAGAAAACCATTTAGCCTAAGAGAGTGTACAGAAGGCAATGACTAAAGACATATAAAGGGATTTGGAGAGATTGCAAAGAAATATACGGTTACAGTTGTGAATCTGATAATAGAAGAGGCATTACTAGGAATACCCGGATACCCTTTCGAAACATTTACATGTTTAAGTTTCACTGTGTATTGTTAAAAAAAACTGATTTCCAAATTAGTCCTTACTCCAGGGTATGTATTTACCAGGTTTGATTCTCACATCTGTATGGTTTTACAGATGATGAGTGGGAGTAAGTTATTGGGAATTGGGTGATTATCCTCATTATATCGGGATTCGTTGTAATTGGTGATATTTGAGGAAATCACCTGGGTTGTTTGCCGGACGGTAAATATTTGGTTTTGAATATCCGTTATAATGCACCAATTTCAAATTGATATATCTGTACGTTTATTTTTATAAAGTGAGATATAACTTTTTGAAATTATGTCTATGACATTTACCTATATTAGTGGATGGTTAGGTAAGGAGCATTAAACAGCGGTGTAATTCTTCTTAACCATAAGTACAGTTTTCAACCTACGACACACAGGGAATGAGTTATTAGACTCAGGAGACTTATACAGAGTATTGTATGTTGTCCAGTGTCCACTAGGAAAGAGGGGTTGGTACTCGTACTATATTCTGTTTACTTATGACTTCTCTAGTTTTTAGACATGTGTTTCGTAGAAATACAACATCCAAGTTTTGAGAAGTTATCGGTATAAGAATAAAGTAGAGAACCAGGTGTTGCAAGTATCAGGATTCTTCAAGGTGATCGAAGATGTAGATACTTGTGTATGGTATTCAGTTAATAGTAATGATTAAGAGAACTTGCTTCTCTTTCAAGTTACTCATAATTGGAAGCACTCCTAAGTTGAGTAACGTTGATCGGCCTCCTTCCATTTAGCTTACATGCACTGGAGACAGTTGCATGATTTGAATCTGGTTAAATTAGTGCCTCTGTTTCTATATTGGATATAGAACGGTTCATATCTTAACAATGTTAAGGTACGCGGAGTTTTCCGGCTTATGCTTAAAACCAGACTCTGGATAACTCAAGGCACGTTTCTATAATGGCGGTTTGTGGGTTGACCCGGGCTATGACGAGGGTTGACTTTCTACCATCTGGAAGATCAATAGTGATATTGTTCTTGACTCGCCACAGTTTTAATAAAAATGGATTTTTTCAGAAAACAGTAGTGGGAGTATGGTAGAACTGGAAGTGTTTCCAGAACCGCAAACGATTACTGAAAATTTGATAAGAACCTAACGATTCAATATGTTTTGACATTCCATTGGCCACTCCGCAGATATGGTGGGTAACCTCAAGCACTCAAGAGGTACTTCGGTATGCTCAAAGACGGTGACAGGGAGGTTCTTGTTTACCCAGACTTGCCATTACTGTTGTTCCAGGCTATGAGACCCGGCAGGAGGATGAATATAGCGTCGTTCTAAACTGGCTTTAGAAGTGTACGTGTATATGACTCTGCCAGAGGGTTGTCATAGTCAGTGGGAGCAGCGGAAGCATAGTGGACAAGTAGCTTATGTCTATTTATGGACTAAAGCAAATGTAGCGGAGATAGATCATCTATTTCTGATGTGACAGTCATAGGTTTGACTTCATCAGAATAGGGGATGGATCTGTTAAGAAGGTAGTAGTGTGTGATGTCCTGGTATTTGGATGACATACACAGAGTAGGAAGTGAAATTCCTATACTACGATCGGTTATGCTTTGGTTGTCACACACTGGTTTCTCCATATAGGATATGGATATTATATCAGATATTCTGGTTACTAGATCTATGGTTTTAGATCTAGATTTGGGTAGTTTCCCAATCAGGGTACTTAGACAGCATTCTAAAGGTATTTAGAATAGACGACTTCAGGCATGGTAGTGTACCTGCAGGTGATGGAGTCACCCTCTCTAAAGCTGTCTTACATACTAAAGGGGAGAGGGATGTGCATGATTGGCAGATCACTTGCTTAGGCAATTGAGTCAATCATGAGATGTCAAGTACCACACCAGATGTTGTTTTTGCAGTAGATGCAATAAGATATTGATCCTATCCTAGAGAAACGTTCGGAAGCAGTTTTAGAACATGAGTGGATGTTCTAGGGATATGATAACAACAAACTCTTTCGGGAGACAGTTATCATTCCAGGCTTCCAAGGTGACCTGGATGATAGAGTGGCCGTCAGAGTTATAGTTTTCCCTCTAACGAGGGGCAGTATTTTGGACAAGTGGTCCAAGCGGATACTGAGGGAGGCATGGCGTGGGATACTGATTGGTTTCAGTTGGAGATACATTCTAAGAAGTTTGGATTTGGAGTTCATTTATGAGCTAGGTCCCATCAGATATCCAGACATATTCTAAGATAGATATTGCTCATTTCGGGAGATGGCTTTCTCCACGAACTTGAGATAAAGAGAGACATAGAAAGAAACATCAGGGCGGATCCACTCACTGAGGCTATTCCTCGAACACAATAGTTTCGCAAACGGGTTTTGTAAGACTGATTAGTAGAGGAGTTGGGTGTTCGGTATCACACGGGCTGTAAGTATGCGACATCGCAATAATTAGCCTTGAGTGCAAGTGGGAGATTGTTGGATATAGTGCCCTCAGAGTCAATTATTGGATCACAGGCACGTGATTGCAATGATTGAGGGAGGACCTATACCGGTAGGACAGTCTTACTCAAGATGATAGTATGCTATCTGGTTTATCTTTATCATAGTGTACTGCTTCAGGTGACCTTACAGGTCACTATTGCACGTTGATAGAGCCCTTAAGATTCTTTCTTGACGGCCAGCAGTATGATGGCGATCATATACGTGGGAGCTAAGGTCTATAAGCACATCCTTAAAAGGTCCCTAGTCGTGGGAGTTTTCGAGACAGGGCATCGATACTCCGGAGTAGACTAGTGTATACAGTCGAGACCCCGACGAGGGGCGGTGGCCGGTCTCACAAGCCATTGGTGTCAGTTGGTTCACCTAAAATGTATACAGGTGCTCATTGGGTTATGAGTACACCGGACAGGACTCGCTGGGAACATGCTAGTTGGTATTATACCTGACGTCAGATAGCAGTTCCCTGGTGACATGTGTACAGGTTAGTTCATCGACCTGAGATCGTCATTTGTCTCGTGTGAGTTCCCACTGTACTTTGATTACTACCCTACCACGGCTCAAAGGAGTTGTGCAAATAGGTTTTAGTTGGGTACAGTCCCGAGCCATATGGAGGCAGTGAGTGGATCGGCAGGGGTTTCGTCTCTCCCGGTATTGGGGGTGAGATCGCGCTGTGTCTAGGAGAGCCATTACACAAAGCCCTCGGCCTAGGCAGGAGATTTACTGATAGGTATTCAGTAGTATCTCAGGGTATTCTGGGCTACACTCCGACACGACTTGTACCGCTTTTGGGGGTCTGACTTTTACTAACCCCCTAGGCCCGCCATGCGATGCTCATAGACGAACGGACCAGACTGTACGGATATTGTCACTAACAGGCTCAGTAGGGTGTCAGGATGAGTTCGCTCATCGACCTCCCTTTTGGTCAATACTTGGTAGCCCGTTATGTACGGCTAATACCTCTGACGTGCTAGTGGTTAAATCCACAGCCAAAGTATTGACGAGTCTTTAGAGTCCCCCACAGACGTTTTCTCAAGTTTCGGACGAAACGTTGTAGAGGCCGTGAGATATATGGCAGGGTTCGATCTTATACGTGCGGTATTGCACGGATCATGATCGGACGGATCATACTAGTGGGCTTTGGTTTAAGCCGGATTCTAGTATTAGATTTGTTGGATTACTTTAGTCTCATCGCATTCGCATTCAGTCAGAATGCGGATGCAGGTATGTATATACAGGTGAGGGATATCCTTGTGATCCGTCACGAGTTTACTTTAGATGTTGCCGGATCTTTTTGTTGAACCAAACATTTGGATTAATATTTGTTAATGGAAATTATGAGCACAAAATCATCATTTAGAGCATTAATGGTGACACATGCACAAGTGATGACTCATGGTCTCTTTTCTTGTGCATGTGTCACATTATGTGATGGATGTATGTTGATATGATGAGAGGAGAGAGAGAGGGGCTGCCTAAGATGAGCTTGGTCTTGTATTATTCTAGACACTGTCTCACTCTCATTTTTTTATCATAGCAAAAGAAAAGAAAAGCTTGCTTCTTCTTCTTCCTCCTCTAGCTCATAGCTTCCATTAATGGCAACACCTTCAACCTCCATCCAAGCCATGGATAAAAAAAAATAAAGTGATCACAAACATTCTCTGCAACACCTTGGACACGTCTGTTGGGGTAAAAATTTACGCCCCGGTTGACCGAGTCAAAGTCAAGGTCAACCCCCAAGCTAGGTGGGCCCAAGCCCAGGTCAAGCGGGCCCATGCCCAAGTCGAGCCCGCGGCCAGCCTCTCCATGCCAACTACGAAATCATGTCATAAATAATTTTTATGTAATTTTTTATGCATGAATGTAAACAAAATGGGTATAAAGCCAAATTTTTGTAAGCCCATGGTTTATGTGCAAAAAGAAATGGCACATGAACCATGGGATGGGCAAAATGCCATTTTGTAAAGCCCAAGGGGCTATATGTAAATGTGTAAGCCTATATAAGGCAACATGATGATGAATAAAGGATAGATTTTTCATTCCCTCAAAAAAAACTAGGGTTTGTGCATCCACTCTCTCTTTCTCAAGTTCTTCCTCTTCCTTTTCATTTTCCAAATAAATCAAGAGCTTAGCTCTCCCTTTTTTTAAAAAAAAAACAAACAAACAAATAAAAAAAGGTTTTACCATAAACCCATCTCCCAAAACTCCATCAAGAGAAGAAAAAGGGTATCTTTTTTATCATCCAAGATCTAGATCTTGGAGTTTCAAGAGAACCCATTTTGGGTTTCTTCTCAAAGGAGAAAGGAGAAAATCTTTTGGAGTTCAACTCCACAAATAAAATTCTTTTGGAGTTCAACTCCACAAATAAAATCCTCTTGGAGTTTAACCCCACTACAGAAAATCCTTTGGAGTTCAACTCCATAAATAAAATTCTTTTGGAGTTCAACTCCACAAATAAAATTCTTTTGGAGTTTAACTCCACTGCAGAAATTATTTTGGAGTTTAACTCCACAGTAAAAATCTTTTTTTGGGGGAGTTTAACTCCACATGATTAGCCATATAAAATTCTTTTGGAGTTGAACTCCACGTCAAAAAAAAAGTGACGGGTCACATGCTAAGCATGTGACGGGTCACATGCAACCCCATCACATGTTTAACATGTGACGGGCGTCACATGCAAAGCATGTGACGGCCTCCTCACATGCTGAGCATGTGACGAGTCACATGCTGAGCATGTGACTCCCCCTTAGCATGTGAGGGGTCACATGCTAGCATGTGACCCCCCCTCACATGAGGGGTCACATGCTAACATGTGACCCTCCATGTCACATGCTAGCATGTGCCCCCCTCATATGAGGGGTCACATGCTAACATGTGACCTCACTTTTTTTAAAAAAACAAAATTCTCTTTTCTTCTATTCTTCTTTCTTCCTCCTTTTTTTATTTAAAATAAAAATAAATAAATATTAAATAAATAAAAATAAATTATAAATAATATTTAAAAATTAAAAAAAAGCATAATTATTTTCTTTTCTTCTTTTCTCTATTTAATCCTTTTTTATTTAAAAAAATATAAAATAAATAAAATTAAATTATAAATAATATTTTAAAATTAAAAAAATAATAATAAAAAAAATTCTCCAAATATTTATTTTTGTTTTTATATATAGAAAATATATTTATGTATGTATATATCTCTTTTTTTACAAGTAGAACAAAACAAAAAAATACACACGCACCAACGCACTGCATATTGAGTTCGCATGACCAGTTTAACCCGTCAATCGGAGGTTCCTTCGCTCCAAATGCGAGGGGTAATTAACGGCAGCTTAGTTCGCGGCTGCCGGAGATTCGGATCCCCACAATCAATAAACCCCAGCCTACCCTAGGCAGGGGGAATCTGTACTGCGCCCGACCAGCGCGCGCGTATTCCCATCTCAATGGGGTGACGAAAAACATCCTACAACGTCGGCTAGCATACTTCATGTCCGAGTTGCTTCGGATGAAGCGGGAGCCCGTAAAAATACTCGTAGATGTGATGCCCTTTCCGACGAGGAGATCAAGACCGGAGATGCCGCGAGGAGCTTGGGATGGTGGCCAAAGACCGAAGGACACGGATCGATCGGTATAGCCTCTCTACCCTTTCTCTAGATAGCTAGTAGTAGGTTAAAGGTTCGATCCGGGTTTTAAGCATACGATAGCTCCCTTTTCAAGTTAAGAAAAAGTTTTTGTTTCCGCATTTTGGCCTCGGAAAGACAGCCGGGGTGCTACCGTAGTCTTACAATTATTGGATCGCAGGCACGTGATTGCAATGATTGAGGGAGGACCTATGCCGGTAGGACAATCTTACTCAGGATGATTGTATACTATCTGGTTTGTCTCTATCATCGTGTACATGCTTTAGGTGATATTGTGGTTCACTATTACACGTTGATGGAGAATAGTATGCTACCATGGTTTGTCTTTATTATCGTGTACTGCTTTAGGTGACCTTACAGGTCGCTATTACACGTTGATAGAGCCCTTAGGATTCTTGCTTGACGGCCAGCAGTATGATGGCGATCATATACGTGGGAGCTGGGGTCTATAAACACATCCTTAAAAGGTCCCTAGTCGTGGGAGTTTCGAGACTGGGTATCGATACTCCATTAGTAGACTAGTGTATACAGTCGAGACCCCAACGAGGGGCGGTGGCCGATCTCACAAGCCATTGGTGTCAGTTGGATCACCTAAGATGTATACAGGTGCTCATTAGGTTATGAGTACACCGGAAAGGACTCGCCGGGAACATGCTAGTTGGTATTATACTTCACGTCAGATAGCAGTTCCCTGGTGACATGTGTATAGGTTAGTTCATCGACCTGAGATCGTCATTTGTCTCGTGTGAGTTCCCACTGTACTTTGATTACTACCCTACCATGGCTCAAAGGAGTCGTGCAAACAGGTTTTAGTTGGGTACAGTCCCGAGCCACATGGAGGCAGTGAGCGGATCGGCAGGGGTTCGTCTCTCTCGGTATTGGGGGTGAGATCGCGCTGTGTCTAGGAGAGCCATTACACGAAGTCCTTGGCCAAGGCAGGAGATTTACTGGTAGGTATTTCAGTAGTATCTTAGGGTGTTCTGGGCTACACTCCGACACGACTTGTAGCGCTTTTGGGGGTCTGACTTTCACCAACCCCGTAGGCCCGACATGCGATGCTCATAGACGAACGGACTGGATTGTACGGATATTGTTACTGACAGGCTCAGTAGGGTGTCAGGATGAGTTCGCTCATCGACCTCCTTTTGGTCAATACCTGGTAGCTCGTTACATACGGCTAATACCTCTGACGTGCTAGTGGTTAAATCCACAGCCAAAATATTGACGAGTCTTTAGAGTACCCCACAGACTGTTTCTCAAGTTTCGGGCGAAACGTTGTAGAGGCCGTATGATATATGGCAGGGTCCGATCATATACATGCAGTACTGCACGGATCTTGATCGGGCGGATCATACTAGTGGGCTTTGGTTTAAGCCGGATCCTAGTATTAGATTTGTTGGATTACTTTAGTCTCATCGCATTCGCATTCAGTCGGAATGCGGATGCAGATATGTATATACAGGTGAGGGGTATCCTTGTGATCCGTCACGAGTTTACTTTAGATGTTGCCGTATCTTTTTCTTGTGGCAAACATTTGGATTAATATTTGTATATGGAAATAATGAGATAGAATTCATCATGAGATGCATTAATGTGACATGGACATATATGGTGACTCATGGTCTCTTTTATTGTGTAAATATCACATTATGAGCTTGATTTGTGTTGATATGATAACAAAAGAGAGAGAGAGAGAGAGGGGGGCTGCCATGAGGTGAGTTTGGTCTTGTATTTTTCTCACACTCTCTCATTTTTATCATAGCAACTACAAAAAGAAAAGATATCCTCTTCTTCTTCTTCTTCCTCTAGCTCATAATCTCCATTAATGGCAACACCTTTAGCCTCCGTCCATATAATGGATGCAAGAGACAAAGTGATCACAAACATTCACTACAACACCTTGGACACGTCGGCTAGCACACTTCGTGCCCGAGTTGTTTCGGATAAAGCGGGAGCCCGTAAAAGGAATCGATGATGTGGTGCCCTTTCCGACGAGGAGATCGAGACGGGAGTTGCCGCGAGGAGCTTGGGATGGTGGCCAAAGACTGAAGGACACGGATCGATCGGTATAGCCTTTCCAACCCTTCTCTAGTTGCTAGTTGTAGGTTAATGGTTCGATCCGGAATTTAAGCATACGATAGCGCCGGTTTCTAGTTTAGAAAAAATTTCGTTTCCGCATTTTGGCCTCGGAAAGACGGCCGGGGCGCTACCGTAGACTTATATGGTATCAGAGCCACGCCATTAAGCTTTACTAGCTTGCTCTAACGTGTTTAGAACTTCGATCGAACGAATGTTCTAAAAACTGCATTTCCAAGTCACAGTTTTTGTCGAAATTTTTTTGTGCTCTAAAAATTTTTTTGGGCATGTCAGAAAATCAGGCAGGGTTTTTTAAGAGAACTGGGAAAATTTGGTGAGCTGAACCCACTGTAGCGCCGCGGAACCGCGGCCGTACCTACGCGTTGGCCGCGGTTCCGCCGCAGTCCTGTAGCCACAGTGCACCAAATTTTCTGAGGTGGTCTCTGACTTGGAAATGGGCTTTCTGGTAATTTTATTTTGGGCCCAGATTTGTTTGAGTACTGGGTATTGTGCTTGGGGCCCACTTCGGGAAATTTTGTCGATCGAAAATTTAAATATATTAGTTCACAGTATTTACATTATATCTGAGACCGTGAATGTCATTTGATCGGTAAATCCTGTCTAATTGCTATAGCCCTTTTAGACGGATTTGCGAACGTGACATTCACATTGATGTTCTGTGTTGTGCTGTGGTGTTGCGGATTTGTCGTGGTGGATAGCCTGGTGCAATGGTAGTACAGTTTGGTTGTATTTGTACATTTGATATTGCGGGGTGAGCTTCCGACATATGGACTTCCGTCACTGCCTGTTTGTATATTATTCTTTTGGGGCACGACCGGGCTGAGGTCGACGTACCCGTTGTATATATTTTTACTTTCTGTACTAGGATTACCCCTCGAAGGGGTGCACGGGTAGCCGGGTTCTAAAGGGCAACGGACCCGCATCTCATAGCTTTGAGACGGAGGGGGCTTCACTCTAGAATTGGCGGGCTATTCACCGCACTCGGAGGGGGTACAGGTTGACCAAGGAGGGGTGCTCAAGTAACCGGATTCCGTGAAGTGCTGGGTGGTCCATTCACGTTGTTGAAGGAGGCTGCCTCGCTTCAGGTTTTGGCGGGTAACTTGTCGAGCCCGTAGGGGTTTAGGATTTCATTGCATAAGCTATCCACACGACCAGGGGAACGTCGGGTTTCAGTAGCGGCTCTATGAAACCCGGGGATCCCAGATTATCTGTATTGTTCTGTGATGCTTATTACATTTCAGTGATGTTGCATTTTATCACGTCTTGAGCGAATATTATATATTGATATATATACTAGTAGATGTTGTATATGTTTTACACCCGCGCTGGTCCAGTCTCCGCTCTGTCGTTAGTTAAGTAACCTAACGGGTGATGACGGGACCCAGTGGCGAATGCGGATGGCATATACGTACATCATATTTTCGTTCTTTTGTGGTGTGATTAATTGATGGGACTGCATTGATTCGGATCAATGCAAGCTAAACAAACCTATTCTGATGTTGTTGGAATATTTTTCAAAAAGCTGTTATTGCAAGGACGTTCTCTTTTGTTTTGCACAGTGGTATTCGGTTATGAATATCCAGCACCTCAGTCGACGAGGCAAGGGCCGAGATCCCTTCACCGGGAGTGACCCCTTGGATGTTTGAGACTGAGATCAACTTAGCAACATTTCAAGGATCATAATTTTTTATTAAGATCCAACAACAGAGCATTTGGGCTCAGATGCTAGAAATTTCAGAGAGAGACTTGTAGCCAATTTGGGCTTGGCCTGCTCAGTCTTCACTTTTTTCTTTTTATTTTATTCAAAAGTGCTAAGCACTTATTTGAGTTCTTCTTGCTCAGCCATTTTCCTTTTATGCAAAAATGCTAAGCACTTGTTTGGGCTCTGGCGCTCACATGTGTATCATGTGAAGCACTCAGTCATGGGCGCTGCCCAATAAGTGCTAAGCACTTTAGTCATTTTGACTGAATATGAAGTGCTAAGCACTTTTGTATGGCGTCCACGTGAATAGCACGTGAGGTGCCGTATAATTTTATTTTATTGGGCGCCCACGTGTTTTTCACGTGAGGCGCTGGGCGCTTCCCAATCAATGCTAAGCACTCGGCTGTTTTGGCTGTATATAAAGTGCTAAGCACTTTTACTCAGCGCTCACGTGTATTTCACGTGAGGCGCTGGCCTTCTGTTTTGGACGCCCACGTGTTTTTCACGTGAGGCACTGAGTCCTTTGTTGGGAGCGCCCACGTAGGAAGCATATGAGACGCTAATTCCTTTTCTTTTCTAGTGATTGAATCTCTGGTAATAGAATTTTGACCATTAATGATCACCAAGATCTTTGTTTTGAAGATTTGGGATCAAGCCTTCTTTAAGAACTAAGTTCTTATGTTTTTCTTTTATAAGCACTAAGTTTCTTTTTAGGGTTAAACCCTATTTTCAGAGGAATTAAATTCCCAGCACATAGGTTCTTTTTCCCACTTTTTTTAACCTGATTCATTTTCCCTAGACATTGAGTTTGAAGAACAGAGTCTCCCGATGAGAATTGAATTCTCAACTTGTGGGGAGATTTGCTTTGCAAATCTCAAATCAGAAGAAGAACTAAGTTCTTGTATGAAGGGTTACACCCTTGTTTCTATTTATACTAGGCAAAGAAGATATTTTGATCTCTTCTTTTTCTTTACCTAGAGTTTGAAAGGAAGGAGATCTTCTTCTTCTTTTAAGAATTAAATTCTCTGTTTTTCTTTTTTGTGGAGAAACTTATGGGGTCAATCCTTCCTCTGAGACTTGAAGTCTCGGGTCCTTTATATAGTAGAGTCAAATTTGTTAATTAGTTTGAAAAAATCTCTCATTGAGAGATTCCAATTGATTCTATTGGTCTTAAAGATTATTTGGGGAATTTTATCCACCGTTGGATCTTTGATCCAAAGATTTCTGTTTGACAGAATAGGTTTTCTTGCTTTTAACAAAATTGGGGAAATATTTTTCCATATATAGAATTTTTTCTATTAAACGGCGATTTTTAATCACCATTAGATTTTTTATCTAAGGGCTCTCTGTTTTACAGAGAATATTCTCTCTTTGTTTGTAAAGATTGGGGAAATATATTCCCAAAATAGAATTTAATTATATCATTGGATCTTTGGTCCTACCGAGAATATCTTTCTCACTTGGGAAGATTAGGGAGATATTTTCTCCTAATAGAATTTAATTCTATCACCATTGGATTTTTGATCCAATGGCTCTGTTTAACAGAGAATATCCCAGATTTTAGGAAAATATCCTCCATGTAGAATTTAATTCTACCTGCTTTTAATTTGGGTGTTGGTGATCACGTGTTGTGCACGTGGGTGCCACTTAAGAATTTAATTCTTATATATGATAAGCGCTCCTTTGCTTTGCATATTGGTGCCCACGTGAACTTCACGTGCAGCGCCACCATAAGATTTAATCCTATAAGAGGTTGGCGCAAGCGTTTTTGTAGGGAGCACGTGAGGCGCTGCCTCATTAGAATTTAACAGAGCTTAGCTCTTTTTATTATATGTTTAATTAATAGGGGAACACCAGGTTACCTTAAAAATTCATCTTCTCCTTCTCATCAGGGAGGCGAATAAATCAGGCAATAGCTTCAATGTCTGCTGGCGATTTGTTACAAAGGTTCCACACTGCACGAAATATGGGTTTGGAACTCCCTATTTCTGTATGTTTACTTGAAGAGGAGCTTATGGAAGGTGTCTATTTCTGTGTGTTCCACCGAATGTAAGGATACACGCCAAGGAATTTTATAATATTCTGGCATCGAATGTTAGAGTTCGCTGAGAATCACTCATCGACCTCATCTCCTCCACCTACCAAAGACAAAGAAGAACTCCTCAAGCAACAAACTCTTCATATACTTGCAGAGTTATTAATTGTGAGAGTGAAGCAGAATATGACGCACTCCATTTTCCTGATGAAGATAAGGACGGTGACGAAGTTAAATTTGTAAACCAAGTGACCACTCGTCAGGGAACCGTCGTTCCTGTTTCAAATCCTAATAAGCCTAAACACAAAGCTAAAGAGGCTACAAAGGACAAGATTATTGAGGTTGAAGAGGTTGCTCTCCCTACAACTTCAAAGGCAAAAAGCATGCATGTTATAATGTTCTAGCTCTTCTTAAAAAGATACCAGCATTAATGACTGTATATGCAGCATTGATATTTTCTCCAATGACTGTAATTAAAGCTCTGTGAAATTCTGAAGAGTACCAAGCATTTTTCGCTGAACTAGCCATGAAAGAAGCTTGTTATAACGACCGAACAGTCAAAGTTGTGTTCACCGACGAAGATATATTGTTAGGAACCTTTGAACATAATCGACCCCTATTTATTACTGAGAGTTTCAATAACACCACCATTAAGAGGGTACTTGTTTAGCTAAGTGCATCAATAAATATGTTACAACTTAGAATGCAATTAGAGTTAATTAAGCGATATAATGCGGATTTTTAATGGAATTTAACCAATAATTATTTTCACATATTTTATTTAATTAATTAATATTTTATTTAATTATTTTAGTACTTGCACACATATGTGCATGTTAACTTAGAGTTAAGGAAGTGTTAACCATGCTTTACTAGCCATGGCACACTTAACCATTTTCATGTCATGTTACATTTACACATTTATATCTATTTTAATTATTAGAAAAAGGGTTTTATTTGTTTTGAAAATCTAAAGAGAAAAGGAAAATGAATTGACTTTGAAGGCATGGGAGGCAAGCATGGGAGACAATTAATGAAGAGAGAGAGAAAGCATGGCTCAACTCTTATTCCCACCCTCATCCTCTAACCCTCTTATTTACCTCTTCTCCTCCTTCACCAAGTTCTTCACTTGAAAGATTTTTCCCACTAACCTTAAACCTAAACCTTCATCAAACCTTACTAAACCCTTCACAACTCATGCTAAAACCATATTGTGATGACTTGGAGCTTGATGGCTAGGGTTTCATTCAAGTTGTGGTGAGGTAATGATCTCAAACTGTTAACTAAGCTCTAAAGAAGTTGTTTTGATAATTATTTTCAGTTTAAAACCTTT
Source organism: Agapanthus africanus (assembly GCA_030015575.1). Classification (NCBI taxonomy): domain Eukaryota; kingdom Viridiplantae; phylum Streptophyta; class Magnoliopsida; order Asparagales; family Amaryllidaceae; genus Agapanthus; species Agapanthus africanus. The sequence goes on from JASDDO010000024.1 coordinate 257,756,041, forward strand.
AAGTTGTAGTTTTGAGCTAAATATCGTATTTTTACCTTGTTAGTGTCTCTGTTGAATCTGCTGTTGTTACGATGATCCACGAATTAATCTAACATTACAGTGGCATGATGATAGAGCCCTGAGTATACACCTGAAACACAGACCCCATCCTCCACCTTTGGACCAGCGAGAACCACCATTTTCCCGCCGCCGCCGGCTATGTAGTAGAGTTAGGTGTTGTGCTTTTTAAGGTAGCTGTCTGTAGATTTTATATGGTGTTTGGTACACTTTGATTTTCCTATTTTGTCTCTAGGTAAAATCTGGGACTGTTTTGTATATTTTAGCGTTTCGATATCATGCGATACAGACTTTTATGACTTCCTTTATGTGTTTCGTGTTGCTTGCAGCCATGGGTTTGGTTTAGGGTGTTGCTGCATATGTTAGCCCTCTAAGCTAACACTTGGTAGCTTTTAGGAGTCGATGTGTTGGTTTGGCGTTGTTTCTGTGTGTTATCGGAAGGTTTCTAATTTCACTTGTTATGATTTTGTATTATATTAGGATCGATTACGGGGACTTTGGACGCTGCTAGGAAAGGGAAAGAGGTGATCGGATTCACTTAGCTCAAGATCGTTCAATGAGTAGATTAAACATTTACAGGGGAATCGCCTGAATGGCACTAAGCGTCGAGGGTTAGATTCAGTGATATAACCCTATGCTTATACGTGTGTGTGTGTGTCTATATATATATATATATATATATATATATTGATTGTGCATGAGCACCATTTTGCACATCCCATTACCTGTTGTACGTTGACATAGTATTATTTGGACACTGCACTATTACTAACGGTTCATATTGCACAAGCACCGAATTGTATGCCACACACATCGTTAGTAATTGCCATGACACACACACTATAGAAATTACCATGGATAATATATTGTACCGCTTCCATTATTATTAACAGTTAGACATCGATTCTTTTTCTATTGCGTATATGAATTGCATCATATGTGCATACATACATTGCTATAGTCACATATTTACTCGCATATGATGTTGTATTTCAATTTCGTGGATTTGGAAAACCACAAGAAACTTTTGAAACTTGATATATTTAAAAAGAGCGGTTTTCCCTTGATATGCTCACATTACTGTTCTATATTGCATACATCGTACTTCATGGATATATGCATTGAGATACTGTTTTCATGAGATTTCTGGATTTGAGAACCGCGGATATATTTTTCAAAGGAAATTATAAACTGTTTTAAAAACGTGGTTTCTCGTGATGTGATTTCGAGGTGTCCACCATGAGTTTTCTCAGTTCTGATCTTGTTTTCGAGACCCGATTCGAGCAGTTGGACGATCTGTATGTAGGTACATGGTGGACCCGGTATGCTACCCCGGGGCAAGAAACGATTGTTGTGCAGTAGACGATGAGCTTGGCAGAGGGAGTACTACCTACCGGTGATTGTATGGAAACTCGACGGATATCTGGAGGATACCGTTTTGGAGTTATGAGATGAGATAGATATGAGGACCGATCAGAGTGACGGCGCCTGAGATATTGGGATTTAGGGTGTCATTGATGGACACCGGTTTTCCATGATGATGATTCATTGATGAGGTTTTATGTTTTATCCCATACTCGGGATTTATTTGGCATGCACTGTTTCATGTAGTTGATGTACCCTGGTGGGTACCTTGATCATGATTTTGCTGCATATCTGTACTGTTATACTTATGCCATCAGATTGCATATTTCAGATTATCGCTTTTCATGCATACTTGCGATTATCTGTACGATATTATTTACTATTCATGAGTTGGCAACTCACCCCTATTGTGCCACAGTGTTTTGCAGGCTTGACCCTCAGTGTAGTCGCGGCAGGGCTCCTTATTGCATCTACTTTTGTGGATACCGCTACTGTTGGTCATGATTTTGGTGTAGGTGGATGGTTTTGCGGTTATCCGTATGATTTCATTATATATCTTATTGTATCTAGTACTCTCCATCTACCACTTACATGTATTTTACTTAGAGACGATTTGTAAGGACCGATATTGTATTATATATGACTCTGGTGTCGAGCTCGTGTGAGCCGGCTTTTTATTTTATGTTGTGATGTTGTTTTACTTCCTTTTTGCGTATTACTTCGCTACGGCGTCGTATATATATATATATCCAGTTGTGGTTGTGCTCCGCCTTTAGGCGTGAGTTGCTCCCGTTTGGGGATGCTTCATATATATACTTTATGTTTGTACCCGTTTGGGGCTAGTTTTTACAAAGGAGATACTGCCGAAATTTTTAAGAAAATAAATTTAAGTTGAGAATTTATAACTTGAGATTTTTAAATGTTTTTAACTACTGTTTTATCACTTTACTTCTTTTCTTGGTTTAGATTTCTGGGTTTTCAGCTTACTTGAATTGGGTTACGCCTTTTGACATCGCATGATTTAAGTGCCGGTCGCGTTCCTAAATTGGGTCGTGACAAAATATAATCCCATTAAGAACTCTTCACACTTTGGCACTCGATGTAAGCCATCTCATTTCTGAAAAATTCTTGATTCAAGGATTTGATCATAATACGAGGAAAGCCATAAGATCATACACTCTCGACTTTCAAGTGGGACCACTAAAATGCATGGCGAAGTTCCACATGATTAACACTGATACCGCTTACAAGGTTTTGCTCAGTAGGCCTTGGCTACACGATTATGGAATAATACCATCAACCTTACATCGGTGTCTTAAATATGAAGACGGTGATAAGGAATACCGGATTGATAGGGAAACTCACCCATTCACAGTCAATGAAATGTGCATCAAAGAATCTTGATTTTTCTTTAAAGAGTTCAATGATGAATCAGCTAACCCGAAGTAGATGCATGTTCTAAAGAATGATGATTCTAATGATACAAATAGCCAATCTTCCAAACTCGAACAAGAGAGTAAAAAGGTTCTGAGGGTAAGGTTCAATTCAGAGTCTACAGACGAAGATGATGATACATCAGTGCAATTTCTCCCTGGGACTTGTCAACAGGTTGAGAGTCTTCGAATATCAGATTATGATGATGAAAATGATCCCTATTATGAAACAAAAGACTTTAGAACCAAGGGTCGAAGAGGGAAGAATCAAGTTCGTCTCATTTTCACTCCCCCATAAACATCAAAAGCCCTTGCAAGAATTGCATGTAACTAATGTATCACATCTAGAAACCTTTTATGTCCACCCGTCCCGGGGGCAAAAGGGAATCTTATTTTATAAATCTCAACCTAATGAATGTGTTGAGAGAAGACTTTCCTACTTTGAACAAGAGGCTCAAGTAGAAGCCAAAGTCCCGATAGATATGTAACTCAAAACCATACAACTTTGCAGGAAGGTGGGGGTACCTTTAAGGCAATCCCCAGAAGCCTTTCGCACCTTTAATGCCTTATGGTATCCACGACAAACCCGGGAATACGTAAAAGGCTCAAAACCTAAAGATACACGAGGCTTGGGATATTTCTCATATACTTCCAAACGTCCTCATTTTAAATATCATAAACATGTTCAACAAGGCCATGTGATATCTGTGCAGCAAGAACGAACAGAATAAGATATTGCAAACACTTCACAAGAAAATATGGAATTGCAAGACTTAGATCTAGCACAATTACAGTCAGCCACTCATGAATTTAAAGAGGAAGGACAGGCTACTGTTGATGATTTAATAAAATTAAACCTGGAAACTGATAAAGATCCTAGGCCTACCTTTAATAGTGCTCGACTTAATAAAGAAGAGCATTTTAAAATGTTAGAGCTTCTTAAAGCATATATTGATTGCTTTACCTGGACTTATTCTGAAATGCCAGGTTTGGACTCGGAAATCACGTTCCACAAACTCGCAATCGAAATAAGCAAGAAGCCAGTGAAACAACTTCAGCACAACATGAGGATTGAAGTTGAGAAAGCCATTATAAAAGAGGTCAAGAAGCTGATAGACGCCGACTTCATCCGCGAAGAGCAATATCCTGATTGGATCTCTTCAATAGTCCCGGTGAAGAATAAAAATGGAGATATAGGAGTCTGCATTGACTTCATGGATGTTAATAAAGCTTGCCCCAAAGATGACTTCCCATAGCCAGCCACATACACTACTACAATAAGGGATGGCCCCTATGGCTACAGGAATCCATATGGGCAACTTTTTATTGCCCCTACGGATTAATCCGTAGGACCCATGGTTTCCCTTACGGTGCCTACGGATTAATTTAAAAATATTAAAACGTAATTTGTTATTTGACCCTACGGAGCCGCAAAAGAAAGCCCTACGGATTACTCCGTAGGGGCATATATGGATTATTTGAAAAAAATAAAGCCCAGAAATTTCCCCATTTCCAAAATTTCCCATCGCTCTCACTCGTCTCCCGCGGGCGCCTCGTCGCCACCGCACTCCCGCGCGTACCTCGTCGTCGCCGACTTCATCGTCAACTTCATCGTCGATGGTAGGAACTCTCTCGTTGCCGATCTTCCCCTTGCGTCGTCGACGGACCATCTCCGGTCTCCTCCACCTCAGGATAGTAGAATCGCCGGCCAAAGGTTAGTCAATTTCATTTTTTAACTTCTAATTATGCTTTTATTTGTGTTATTGTTGATTATTGGGTTGCTACTAGGGCTCAGAGTTGGGGTTCGGTTTAGGGTTTGGGCTAGGGTTAGGATTAATTAGGTAGGGTTAGGGTTAGGGTTCAGTTTAGGGTTAGGGTTCGGTTCAGGAATAGGGTTAGGGTTAGGGTTCAGTTTAGGGTTAGGGTTCGATTCAGGATTAGGGTTAGGGTTAGGGTTAGGGTTAGTGTTAGGGTTAGGGTTCAGTTTAGGGTTAGGGTTCGGTTCAGGATTAAGGTTAGGGTTAGGGTTAGGGTTAATTAGTTAGGGTTACGGTTCAGTTTAGGGTTAGGGTTCGGTTCAGGATTAGGGTTAGGGTTAGGGTTAGGGTTAGGGTTAATTAGGTAGGGTTAGGGTTAGTTTGGGTTAATTAGGTAAAATAGGATTAGTGATGATTAGGGCTAGGGTTTGGGTTAATTAGATTAATTAGGGTTAATTTTAGTTTGGGCTAGAGTTAATTTGTGTTGGGGTTTGGGTGATGATTAGGATTATGTTAATTTGGGTTAGGGTTTGGGCTAAGGTTAATTAGGTAAAATAGAGTGTATTTGTGTTAAGGTGTTGATTATGGTTAATTGGGTTAATTGGTGATAATTTGAAGGGTTGGGGTGTTGATTAGGGTTAATTTGGGTGGGTTAATTTGGGTTAATTGGGTTAATTAGGGATAATTTGTGTTAGGGTGACGATTAGGGTTAATTAGGGTTAATTTGGATTAATTAGGGTTAGGATTTAAGGTGCACTAGTTTCTTCAGTAAAATACTCGATGATAATGTAAACGTACAATTTTACCGTAAACGCAAGAAAAATTTATCATAAACTTAAAACTTTGAACCCTTAATAACGAAACGTAAACGTAAAACCTATTCATGTTAAATATTCAAGTTAAAACCAATATATGATACTCGATGATAATATAAAACTTTCATATTCTCATCGATACTCATATGTGAAAATCAAAGCGCGACTTAGTCCCCGTCTATCAGTTAACATACGTTCAATATTCGTCGTGACATAGAACTATACGAAGGTTGTTAAATATCAGACGGTATAGTTCGGTACTAACAACCATCGTGTAGTCTATTTGACGAGAAGATTCAATTGTATGATAACCAATAGATTTGTCCAGTGTGGACAAGTTAGGAATGCATAAAGCAAACACCTGCATTCACTTGTTTTTCATTCGTTTTGAGTTATTTCGTCGGTACTTATCCGCTGGTTCTCCATGTACAAAGATAGATTAGATGTTCATTTCAACATTGTTTTACAGTATTGAAATGATTATCTATTCTATTACAGTGTACTCGGAGAACAGCGAGGAGATGCTGTCGAAATTTACTCGAAACGGTTGAAAGCACAAGTGAATGGGTGTCTACTCTATACATTCTTAACGGGATAGAAGCCTTACCCCCGACAGTCGAAACACACACATACAACATGAATACACAACAAACGCACACACAAAGCACATACACACTAACAACCCTACACTTAAGCGAAATCATAAATTGAAATACACATATACAGAATACAACTCATACTTAGGTATCTTCAAATCTAACTTTGTTTATCGATAATTTATTCTTTTCAACGACAAACGCACACACAAGCACATACACGGATTTTCTTCTTTGTCGGTAACCATCTCGTTCTTAGATTTCTTAATATAGTCATCATAACCTACAATTTATATGTTATACAGTCTAACATAGCCCATGAGTACATCAGAATTAAGGACTGGATGTATGTGGATTGGCAACAACGTATGCAACCTAAGTTTGTCGCAGGAGTTGCTGCTTTCATTGAATTTGCACGCGCACATAATAAGATCATGTTAAAGAAAATTCTCTGCCCGTGCGATAGATGTGGGAATAAGTACTGGCAGAAGGTAGAATTCGCAGAGCTTCATATCGTTAAACATAGTTTTAATAGACTTTATACAACTTGGCTATATCATGGGGAAGGAGAAGAAGAAGACAGTAATGCGGCAGAAGAAGACGGTAATGCGGCAGAAGAAGAAGACGGTAACTTCTTTTCAGGAGAAGAAATGGAGGATATGGTAGAGGATGCCCTAGGTGATAGTATTCATACCGAAGTGACATTCCTTTCGATCAAGGACCGCGTGCGGATAAGTATGAAAAGTTCATGAATGATGCTAGAAAACCAATTTATGAGAATGCAAAGTATTCCACCCTCTTATGGCTCGTCCAACTTTTCCAGATTAAGTGCCTAAATGGATGGAGCAACAAGTCATTCAAAATGCTTCTGAAGTTCTTGAAAGATTCTATGCCCCCAGAAAATAACGTGCCCGACAGCTAGAACGGAGCCCAGAAGATGATGTCTGATTTGGGTCTGAAGTGTGAGAAGATTCAAGCATGTCCCAAAAATTATGTGTTGTACCGGAAAGAGAATTCAGATTTGAAAGAGTGTCCAACATGCGGAGAGGCCATGTATAAGCCGAAAGATTCTGATAAGAAGCCCGATATACCTGTCAAGATAGCACAATACTTTCCTATAACACAGAGGCTGCAGAGGCTATATGGTAAAGCTGATTATAAGAGAGTAGACACTATGTTTATCAACAAGATATATCGGTTTATTCTTCTCAATAGCGCATGTCTTGAAGAAATTAGAGAGTAAGTTTTTTTGGATTAATTGTTATATTTGTGTTTGTGTGTGTATGAAATGATATAATATTATTATCATAATTTATTGTTGAGAACATAATTCATTTTATCGAGGTACGTGAGGGGCATCCTGATTAGAATGATGAACGATTGGAAAAATATCATCAGGATAATTTTTTCAATTGGGTTGCAGATCATGTAAGTTGTTCGAATAACATGTTATTGCTACTAGTCTTAATCTAAACTTATATCATTATGTATTTGTCGTAAAATTTATTTTGTCAGATCCACGATCCAAACTTGTCTGCATCATTAGAGAGTGATTCAAGATATTTGGCTCAGTTTCCTAGTATGGAGGTTGCATATTATAAATGATTCGGTGTCCTTGGATACAAATTCGAAGTTAAGAACATATAAACATCTCGAACCCCTCAGAATAGTGGGATTACGACGGTAGGATCGGATGGTGTGATTTATTATGGATACTTAAATTACATACTTGGCATCCAATATCCCGGACGATCAGAATCATTTTATATATTTCAGTGTACTTTGTACGATACACGAACCAATACGGATAAGTAGAGAAATAATCTCGGGACTTAGAAAGATGAATATGGATTGACCAGTGTGAACACGCTTCTATTTTACGGTCAGGACGATCCGTTTATCTTTCCGAACTAAGCATTCCAAGTATAATACTCACAGTGCTTGAAGCATCCGGATGGAGTGTCGTATGCCGTTGGAAACCAAGGGATGTTTACGATGTCCCGGAATTCGAGGACAGAGATGAGGATAAAGAAGAAAGAAGACTTAGAGTGCTCCGACCTTCTGTTTCAAAAGACGGGTTGTCTTCGGCTGATCATGAAGTTACGTGGGTTAGAAATAATATCGATGATGAAATCCAAGTAGATATGTCTAATGCGTCCATGAAACGAAAAAGGTTAACAGTAATTTTATATTATTACTTCACATTTTACGATCTATACATATATAGCATGCATATGTAATGATTGTACTCTTATCTAGATTTGATGACAACGACCGGAGCAGCGAGGGGCGGCAGGAGCACCAGCCACGGCAACGGCAGAGGCAGAGTGGTTCTTCCGTCCGGAAAGCTGCGTAGGGAGCTTCAGAGGGCCGATCATGCACCCCGATCGGAGACCCCATCGGATGCCTCCTTCCATGTGGACTTTGCCACACCTCCATGTATATTGCACGCATATTCATTTTGAATGTAATATTATAAATATACATGCATATTTATGTCAAAATTACTTATATAGTCAATGTTTGATTGTCTAGCTGTTGGTGATGTATCCACATCAGAGGCAGAGGCTACTCCCGCATCTCCAGATATGTTTATATATCTTATAGTGCATGCATATTGATTTAGATTGCTATATCATAAATATACATACATTCTTCTTGCTCTTACGTGCTTAGATAATCATTTTTTAATTGTCTAGCTGTAGGTGGTGCCTCCACATCTCGAGCAGAGGCCGGCACCGCACCTGAGGGTATGTTTATATATCCTATAGTGTATGCATGTTGATTTAGAATTTTATATTATTGATATACACATTCTTTTTGCAATTACTAATATAGTCAATTTTTGATTGTCTAGTTATAGGTGGTGCGTCCACGTCTCGTGCAGGGGCCACTCCCACCACTTCCGTACCCTCCGCTCAGTCTGCAGGTTAGTATGAATAAATATAAAATATTTATTCATTTTACATATCATTTAAGAATAAACATGAACTTCATATAATTTTATCGTCAATGTTTATTTTCTAGTTGAAAGGGGTGCGTCCACCTCCGGGTCACCGGTTGTTCCTCACCGAAGGAACTATCATCCCGATCGTGCTACTGCCCGGGCCCAGGCTCGTGCTTCTGTCGCCGGAGGTATATATCATACTTCAATTTTCGTTAAACCTTGATTTCTTAATACCACTTTTTCTTAATATTGATTGCCTTGATATTTCTTCTAGATGCAGGGCAGCCCCATTCCGAGAGGGGGACTCGAGGCCCGAATCAGTCCCACAGGCTGAGGCCCGACAGAGGTAGGAGGAGGCAACATTCCCCCACTTCTTTACCCCCGATTATCGCTATACCGGCGATTATGCCGAGAGGTTCGTCCAGTATATGGGGATGATATCCACCTCGTGAAGAAGTATCTACTTCACGTTGAGTGGGGCGATCAGCACCCGGCGCTCATTTGCCCTCTTCTGGGATCAGGCTCGGGTATTAATACATATTTTCATTTGAATTATCCAATATATTTATTATTATTTAACACTTGCAATTTAAATACATTGTTTTTTGTATTTGCAGTTGGATTACGACTTTCAGCCTATACCCGACTTTGATCACCCTGAGAGAGTGCTCGATTTTCACACTCTGTAGCATGGCCTGATGAAGAACATACAATCAAAGGTCTGATATAATAGGAATGAGCTGAAGATCGACTGCTATTCCATGTGGATGGCGACCCTCGAGGCACAGAGAGCAGCTCTTCTACATACTCTGGCCTTTGCGAGAGTCGACGTAGATACATGGCCTCTCTTGTGCCAATATTTCGACTCTCGGCGCAAACAGGTTTGTGATTTAAATGTAATTCAATGTTTAGTATATAATTTATTTTTTTGTGTTGCTTAATTAGAAAACTAAATCTGAATGTGTTGTGCAGAAACATGTCGATAAAAATAAAGAGAATAGGAAGTCGGCGAAGAGGGGTCGCTCCACTTATACAGGTGGCTCGAGGAATATTACTCGTGCCATGGAGGTATCGGTAAATTACAATAGATCTATTCTGATATAATGTAATATTAAGAGTTATTTTATAATATATGTAAATTTTTTGCGAATTGCAGAGAGATCAGACCCTGGCGCAGGGTGGTACACCGAGCGTGCTGACCGCGTATCTTGCCGTCCACGGCACCTCGACAGATCCCGCCACGGGTGAGCTTCGATTCCCCGACACCGCTACCCAGGAGTATTGCATAAGTGTTAATATTTATTCTAACAAGTTTGAAAAAATTTTTTTGAAAAGTTCAAATTTTAATGATATACTTATATTTTAATGGTTAATGTAGGTGTAGGAGCGGATGGTAGAGCAGGCGGAGGCATCAGGGATCGATTTTACTGGACAGAACGATCTGATGCTGCTAATCCCAGTTCTAGACGCCGCACACGGAGGGCACCAGGGAAGTTGGGAAAGAGGCCGGGGACTGGGTCCTAGCAGGGCCCATATGAGGTTAGACTCCACTCCGGCGGTTACTTCCTCTACCCCCCTGTGAGCGACGTCTAGAGCATGATGTTGCCGCCTTGAAGACCGCCATCAAGAAGTTGAAGGAGATGTTGGTACCTATACTACTTAATAGTAAAATATTATATCACATTATAGATAGTAACATATGCAATATTAGTAGCATGAGCTTATTTGGTTGTAGACTTAGCTTTGATTAATCATACTTACATAAAACTGTCTAATTAAAATAAACTACAGTTTTCCAAACTAGATATCCAAATGAGACCTAAGTCCCTAAGTATTTTTAGATTGGGGTTTCGCAATAACCTAATAATGATACGAATTCGAATAAAATCTAATACACGGTTCTTACTCGTTTATTACACACAAAATTGAACAGATACGATAGGCTGCTTCGGCTGCGGCTCCACATGCATCTCCTTCGGCTGCGGCTCTGTAAGCCACTACCTCAACTACGGTTGCGTAGACCACTCCTGCAGCTCCACAGCCCGCTCAGACTCCCACACAGTCCGCTCCTTCATTGATCGAGTTTTTGATGACTCAGGGCTACACCAGGAGCAGATGCGCCAGATTACGGCGTTTATCAGAGGTGGAGGAGCTGGACCGAGCTAGGGTAGCTTTTTTTATATTTTAAGCTTGTATGTACTTATATGATACATATTGTATATATTTTGGACGATATTGGTGTTGTTTGCGTATTCACGATGATTTAGATTGATATCGTATTCTGTTTGTTTATTTCTTTTATATATTATGTGTGAGATGTTGATTATGAATACTGTGGTATTTGGTTATATGATGTATATATTATTATGCACAGGGCGAGGGAAAAACAGGAAGCGCATTTTTATAAAAAAAAACCTGATATTTTGTCCCTACGGATTAATCCGTAGGGCCATCAGTTGCCCCTACGGATTAATTCGTAGGTGCAAAGTTTGCCCCTACACAGTTAGCCGTAGGGGCAAAATATCAGGATACCTGATATTTTGCACCTATGGACTCAGTAACAGGCGTTAAACTTGCCCCTATGAATGTATCCGTAGGGGCGTTTTTCTGGACCTACGGATTACTCTGTAGGGGCATTCATCTGGACCAACGGATAAATCCGTAGGGGCTTTTATCTGGACCTAGAAAAAACTCCGTAGGGGCATGTTTAGGCCCTACGAAGTTATTCGTAGGGGCAAGTATCTTATTTTATAAACCAATAAATTAAATAAATATTATGTCCCTACGGAGTAATCAGTAGGGATATATATCTCTATGGAGTAAGGTGTAGGGGCAATTATTACTCCGTAGGGACATGTTCAGGGCGAAGACTTGCACCTACGGTGTATTTTTGCACCCCTACGCATAAAGCCGTAGGGGCAACCCCTTATTGTAGCAGTGATAGTTGCTGATCGATAATACCTCAACATATGTGATATTCTCGTTTATGGATGGCTACTCCAGTTATAACCAAATAAAGATACACCTATAAGACAAGAAACATACTGCCTTCAAGACTCTGATGGGGATCTACGAATGCTGGAGTTGCATATCAGAGGGTGATGACTAGAATTTTTGATGAACTTTTACATGATATTTGTGAATGTTATGTAGATGATCTCGTTGTAAAAAGTTCTAATAAAAGTGATCATTTAAAACATTTATCTGTTGTTTTTTTATCGCATTTGCAAATTTAAATTAAAAATGAATCCTACTAAATGTGCTTTTGGTGTGTCTTCCGGCAAGTTTTTAGGTTTCATTATCAGATACAGGGGTTTAGAGATAGATCCAACTGAGATAAATATGATTATGGATATGCATCCCCCTTAAACTCTTAAAGTGTTACGCTCATTTCAAGGGAAATTGGCTAACATCCGAAGATTCATTGCTAATTTTTCAGGAAATTGTAGGCTCTTCTCTAAATTAGTTAAAAGGAATGCACCTTTTATCTGGGATAACAAGTGTCAGGAAGCTTTCGAAAAAATTAAAGCTTACCTTGTACATCCACCAGTTTTAGCTCCACCAATTCTAAGTCGTCCCTTTATCCTCTATACAGTGGCATTAGAGTGATCCCTAGGCGCAATGCTTGCTCAAGCAAATGATGTCGGGTGGGAAAATACGCTATATTACCTAAGCAGGGTGCTTATGGGACCTAAAGTAAATTACTCTTCTATTGAAAAACAATGATTATCTTTAGTCTTTGCTCTGACTAAGTTTAGGCACTACTTATTATAAAATGAAATTCGGTTAATATCAAAAGCGATCCTATAAAATATTTAATGAAGTTACCAGTGTTGGTTGGACGACTCGCCAAATGAGCGTTAATATTACTCCAATTTGAAATTCAATATGTGCCTCAAAAAGCTATTAAAGGTCAAGTGTTCACACCAGAATATTGCATTTAATACTGACCATTCTTCTGCTCGTTTATTTATAGGTAGGTGCTTTTGATCCATATTTGCTACATATTTACAGGTTACATGTTTCTAGTCCAAAATAACACAAATCATACAAAATCTCCACAGTTACGCCAAAATCCAGAACATCTGCCACAGACAGATAAAAGCTGGGTTCCGGTCATCCGCATCCATCCAGTGCCGCTTACCAATTCAAGAGGCAAGACGAAAAACAGTAGTCATTCGTGTCTTGGTCAAGCACAGAGCACGAGAGGGGCAGCACGAGAATCAAGTTGATAACGCGGAGCTCGAGGGAGATAAAGGTCAAATGAATTAAAAGTGAAGCCAATTTGGACTGTTGAAAATCTGAAGAAATTTTGGAAGTATTTTGCAATTTGGGACCTGTAGAACAGAAGAAGAAAACAACATGGAATATCCCAGAAAAAAACGACAAAATAATGTCTCCAAACCGCCGCGGAACCGCGGCTAATAGGCCATTTTTGCGGCGGTTCCGCGGCCGACACGTGGCATCTTTGGACCGTGTTTTGGGCGTAGTTTTGTAATTGTATCAAGGCTCGGAATATAGGTTTATGGTTTCAGCTCTCTGCCTATAAATAGCCCAGTTTTGTGCCCAACCAAATGTCTTCGTCTTTATTAGATTTATTTTAGATTAGTTTGTAGCTTCTTCTTCTTCATCATCTATTCTCCATGAAAATTTAGTGAGAGCTCTTGAGTAGAAAATCAATGAAGATGAGAGTTTTTATTTAACTTGTATTTTTATTTTCTTGTCTTGTAATTTTAATTCCTAGAGTAAACTTTATTTATTGTTGTTAAGTAGTTGTTGTTATTTCTTGTTTTATTTTCCTTTTCTTCTTAACCATATTTTCAAGCCATAATACTCTATGGAGTTACTTGCTTAGGTGAAGGCCCAAGTAGTTAGCTTGCTACCATTTTGTAAAACCGTATTTTCCTTGCTTTCTTGCTTTTCTTCCTTCTTGTTTTCTTTTCCTTTTAAATGTGTGAATAATTTCCACACTTGTTAGGGGCTAAGGAAGTTTAGTATAAGGGACGGAAAAATCCCTTGTGCTTCTCTTCGCCAAACAACCTAAAACGAACCTAGATCAAACAAACACAACCCCCTCACTAAGGTATGCTATACGTGACATATAACCGCGACCTAAGTCGAGAAGTCCTTTGGGCACACTACAACGTAACATGTAGTTGTGACTTAATTGGATATATGGTTATAAGTGTTTGGCCTAGGGTTAAAAATAAGCGCACGTAGCGGAAGGACATGGGGCACTAGAAATTGATTTAGCGTTGGAATGTTTGCTTAAACTCGCAAATCCCGTTCCTATGTTCTCCTAATCCCCGCTACTTTCTATTATCCCAATATCATTTTAAAAATGGAAAAAGAAAAGCAAAAGACTAATCCTAACTCTACTAACCAACCTTAATCCTAATAAGTTTACTTGAACATAAATACGAACACTTAGGATAGATTTGAACATACACATATACATTCTTGAATTGACTCGTCTAAGACAAGAACGGACATACAACCATCTCCATGTAGATCGACCCGTGCTCAACCGGCTAGCTGCAAAGTGACACCGTCTTGATTGCGGTAAGTAGAACAAATAGAACAAGCGGAACACGAATTTCTGCTTCAATCAAATGGCGCCGTTGCCGGGGAGACGGTAACGTATTTTCTTTCTTGTCATTTGGGTTAATATTCTTTTTGTATATATAAAATATATATATATATATATATATAAATATAATAAAAACCTTTTGTTATTTTTGATATTTTTTTGTGTGCAAGTGTGCAGGCTATCTGGAGCAAGTACAGTAATCAAATAAAGCAACAGAGCATTTTATTCTGGAGTAAAGAACAAGGGGAGTGCAGGGACCAAAGTAGAAGCCCCAACTTAACATGTTGACCACGGAACCGTGGTCAATGCTAGGGTATAGCGGCAGTTCTATGGTTTTATGTTGGCTTCTGAGCCCAAATTTTTTTACACCCCTTCTCTGCTCTAAACTTCTCCTCTAAACTCCACTAAACTTTATTTTCTGCAGGTTTCTTTACATAGATTGCGCTGCCACCAAATAAAAAAAAATTGTTTTAGATTTTGTTTGTTTGCCGCTTTGCATATAATAATACGAACATTAAGGGGCTTGAACACCAATTAAGATTGGGTGGGGATTTTATCACCCTTCCTAAGACCCCACAAATCACAAAAGGCATACGCATCACCTTGAGTTAATAAAAAATATCTAGACTAAACCTATAAGGACTTGTTGCGCTCATTTAGGACAAGTGAAGGTTGCGAGGAATTGATCATTTAGTTAAACTTGACTTTATGGTGCCTAGGCTAGACAAGTGAGGAGGTAATTTTAAAAGGCTCGTCTCACGGTGATTCGTGAGCGGAATCCTCCTTACCTTACTTGTGCTTACCTGGCCATAATTGGCAATGAAGAGGCGATTCGAGGGTTATCATGCAACTTGTTGCTTGGAAGTCTAGGAGCGATCTAGTTGGACTTTAAAGATCCTAGCTCTAGCTGTTGTTTATGCATATTGTGATTGTGATTGTGCTTATGTAAAATTTAGCCCCATAATTCCATATTCTTTCAAAAATCAACAAACAATTTCGAAAACTCCAAAAACAAAAACAAAAAATCAAAAAAAAATTTACAAAAATTTATAAAAATTCACCCACCATCCACCCACCCTACCTTTTCATAACATGGGTACCCCAAAACGACCAACTTTTGCTGAACTTTGGTGCCCACAACCAGACATTTCTTCATATGGCTCTTGCTTTGGCCGAACTTCGAACGATCCATCCATGCCTAAAATTTCATTGAGAGATCGAATAAATGCGTCTAGGACAAACAATTGGACTTCGTAATCCACTTCGTATCAACTGTTTCAACCTCCCCCACCCTCTTACGTTGATACCCTTTTTGAGAGTCATGTTGCGACTCTGAAACCCATGTCCATTTCCGACAGAATTGAACAATCTCGTAGCCGATCTTTCACTCCTTTCACCACTTTATATTCGTTAAGACAATAATTCCAATCACCTTCTTATCATAATGTTGATCCTAATCCTGTCTAACCATTCGATTCCTATCAATCCTACCCAACTTTTACACCTTCTCTAGACATTTCTTCTGAACAGCCATTTAGGAGTTTCACGTATCCAAATAAGTTTGAATCATTTACTAAAACCCCTTCACAACCCATGTCTAGTCTTGAACAGTCATTAGAAGAATTTCGGGTAGCGTCGTGCCAACAGATGATGGATTTGAATGCTTCCATGGCCGCCCTCAAACAATTTAATGAATCGGCAGCTAGTTTCCAATTAGCTCCGAATTTTCCAATGTATGATGAGACGTTAGGACAAATTGAGAATTTGCATGGTGAGAGTGAGCAGTACACCCTTCCAAATCAAACCTACCCGTTCCAAATTTAATTCCACAACTCCGGTTTCGAAATTCTATCGAGTATCCCAAATGATTCACCAATTGAAGATAGAACGTTTGATGAGTTGTGCGACTTTGCAGTGTTTGATTTGCTCGATTGTGAAGGGTTCATTTCAAGTGAAAATGATACCAATCCCGTTGATCTCTACACCTCCACTCTAGAACCAAAATTGATTGAAATCCATGCTTTTGATGAGGTGTCTGAGAAATTTAAGTTTCACTTGATTGAGAATATCGATGCTGGGAATATTTTGGATGATGAACCCGCAGTTTTGGATGAGTTTTTCTCACCAATTCATCATGTCCTTTCACTTCCAAGTGGAAATCATCCCGAACCATTAACTATTTTTTTCGAACCCCATATGCGTCTGGAAATTGTTGATGATGAAGGCATGGATGAGCTGAATTTTGAGGAGAATTTTAAGGATAGCATTAAGGATGAAACGGTTTTGCTTGATGAGTCGGGTTTTCCAATTCATCGTGTCCCTTCCATTGACTGTGCACACCCTTCTCAACGTTTAAACAATACCATTCCTCAATCACTTCCCTCCATCCTTTCTGTTGTTCCCATTTTGCAAGCCACCGTATCACCATCATTTCCTACGTCTAGTTTACCAAATTCGGTCGACCCATGTTTTCTTACAAATCTTGAGAGGTCTGACCCCATTTCTTGACATGTGGATAGATTAGTAAAATCCATTTTTTCACTTCGATCATTACATATTGTACTAATTTATTCACTCCATTTCCACCCTAAAGATCGTGGTCCATTTCTTTTTCTCCTCCGCCATTCATCTCCTCTACCGAGACCGTATCTCGGTTCGATCCACACACGGTCTCGCTTATTCTTCCTCTCTTTCCTATACACGTTCTTTCTCCAACCACTATGATATCACGATAAAATTTTTGAATGGTTGGTGCTAACTGTCGGCATGTGTAAGGCATTATATAGATTGAAACTGTTCTCTCCCCCCTAACTCTGAACTTTAACGCTTAAACAGTGGACACCCTGTTTCACTTAAGTTTGTGGGGCCTTTTTGTGTATATATATATTTATTTTTCTTTTCCTTTTATGAAAAAAAAACAGGGGAGCACCGACGATTTTGACCCTCTTGGTATAGCATGACAGTAGGGACACTGTCAAGTTTAAGTTTGGGGGTATATTCGGTAAGCTTTCTATTTTCGCATTCATGTGTATATTTTGCATTTGCATACTTATTTAAAAACCCACAAAAAATTAAAAAAATTTACACAAATATTAAAACTTTGTCGTCAAGTTAGCTAGTAGGGTAACTTAGACTTTTATTCCAAAAAGTTTGTTTGATATGTTAGAAATAACTAAATCATAGTCTTAGGAATTGAAAACCCTAAAAATAATCCTCCTTCTGTTTAACCTTAGCAAATATACATCCTTGCAGTTTTATTTAGAAGTAGATAATCTTGAGTTCAGTTGTTGAGTTAAGTCGAGATGAAGGGAAAGTATTGAAAACTTTATTGAAAGATAAGTCTGAAAAATAGTTCATATTCTTGAGTCCAAATTCAGAAAGTATTGTTTCGCCCAATCAGAGCAAAGCTCTGTTTGAATTCAAAATTTAAAATTTTTGAATTTTTGAAGCAACGCTTCAAGTCTCAGGCGCGACGCGCCACGTGTCCAGCGCAGATACATTAGCGCAGCGCACCCAATCAGAGCAAAGCTCTGTTTAAAGGAAGCAACGCTTCAGATCCTTTGCGCTGCGCGCGACGCGCCATGTGTCCAGCGCAGATACATTAGCGCAGCGCACCCAATCAGAGCAAAGCTCTGTTTAAAGGAAGCAACGCTTCAGATCCTTTGCGCTGCGCGCGACGCGCCACGTGTCCAGCGCAGATACATTAGCGCAGCGCGCCCGATTAGAGCAAGGCTCTGTTAAAGGAAGCGCCGCGCTGCGCTCTGCGCTGTGCGACACGTGGCAACACAGTTGCGCTGCGCGACACGTGTCAGCGCAGATGCGCTAGCGCAGAAAAAGGGGCTAAGTGCCAAAGGCAATTTAGCCATGCAAAATTACATGCACTTGATAACAACAAATTAAAATACGATGCACAAGCACAACAAAGAGTTCAAATAAAAAGAACACTTAACAGATAATAAAATACTTAATCAAAACATTTATTTATTATTAAATTTAAAAAAGATCACCGAATACGGGATCAGAGAGACAAGGGTTCACAAAAAGGAAAAGAAAATTATTCAGCTCCCTCTCCGCCTTCTCCATCGCGTCGAAGCGGCGATCTTCCCGAGGGGTAGCCATCCAACGGTCGACGCCGCATTCCTGGGAGAAAGTGGCGATGACGACTCGACGAGCCCGTATCTGGCTCAGCAAGTGGAAAGAGCAGTCCCTCAAAGGTTTGGTGATCAAGTGCGCTTTGAGAAAGCACTCAATCTTATCTTCGGCGGCATCAAGCATTGCTGAGGACATCTCTGCTGGAGGAGGGGGAATGTCGGCGAGCGCCGAGGCAAGGATCATCCGAAGCCAAATGGAATTCGGAGGGAGAGGAGACCCCTCACGAGTCAAAAGTTCGTGCATTGCAGCGTCGCATTGCTCGTCCGAGAGAGAAGGGTCCACCAAACGTGCAGCAAAACGAGGAACGATGTCCCGAATCGGCACCTCCCATGGTTGTCGGCGGGCGTGAGGGCGGTTGCAAGCCATGATCGAAGAAGTTCTCTGAAAATGAGAGAAGAAAAGGCTCAGCCTTGAGTTTTATATATAGACCCAAGCACAGAAAATTCTGTGCACAATGAAATCATTGCCAAGGCCCGGGAAATCAGAATTTTAGGAATACAAGTTTGACTTGAAAAGAGGAGATGAAGCGGCGCTTCTGATTCTCCAAAATTTAATAAATGAAGCAACGCTTCAGATCCTCTGCGCTGAGCGCAACGCGCCACGTGTCAGGCGCAGATATATCAGCGCTGCGCCCAAGAAGGCGCGCCCAATCAGAGCAAAGCTCTGTTTAAAGGAAGCAACGCTTCAGATCCTTTGCGCTAGCGCTCTGCGCTGCACGACACGTGTCAGCGCAGATGCGCTAGCGCAGTTGCGCTGCGCTCTGCGCTGCGTGACACGTGTCACGCGCTGGGGAATCTGCGCCAAACTAAATTAAGGTTTTTAAGAAATCTTTTCTGTTCTTGTTGGAACAAGAAGATTTCCTTCTGCAAAGCAGAAGCCCTTGGATCAAAGATCCAACGGTGGGGAAAATTCCCCAAATCACTCAGAGGATGATCTCTTTAACAAATTTAACTAATTTGTGAGCACTATAAAAAGGACCTTAGGCCTCAATTCGAAGGCATCGAGTTTTCTCTTGAGAATTCAAGAACCTTAAACGGAAAGAACTCCGAGAAGATTTCAAAAAAAAAAAGGTAAAGAACCTTCATGGATTAGAAGAAATTCCTTCTAAAAGTCTATTAGTCTAAAAAAAAATATAAGATCAATGATCTTTATATAAAAAAAAAAAAAGAAAACAGTGCTTTGCACTTCTTGTGAACCTTCGGTTCTTTAAAAGCGATATAAAAAATAAAAGAATAGTGCTTTGCACTTTTATGAACCTCTGTTCTTCGAATAAAGAAGAAATTTATTTTTCTTTGATCTAATTTAGATCAAGAACTTAAACAGTGCTTTGCATTTCCCTTCTTGAATCTAAAAAGATTCTTAGTGCTTTGCACTTCCAAGTTGCGCCGCTGCGCTCTTAAGAGAGCGCCACGTGTCGGCCATAAAACCACTTGCGCTCAGCGCCCTTAAGATAGAGCTTTGCTCTCTGGAATTGGCGCAACTCGCTGAGAGCGCGCCACGTGTCAGCAGCGCAACAGCGCATTGCACTGCGCTAGTGCGCTTGCGCTCATCAGAGCACGACACGTGTCATCACCATATGGACTTGCGCTCATTACTTAGCGCAAAGCGCAGATGCATTAAAAAGGGCCAAGCCCAATTAAGAGAAGGCCTAACAGGCTCAATAAAGCGCAAATACATTATTTTAAGGGGCAGAGCCCAAACAAGAACAGATGCTTTGCATCATTTATAAATGGGCAGAGCCCAAACAAAATATTCAGAATGCTATGCATTTTAAAAAGGGGCAAAGCCCAAACGAAGTAGATGCTTTTGCAAATGGGCAGAGCCCAAAATAAACTGATATTCTGTATCTTTTGTGAGTAGAGCCTAAATAAAAAATGCAATGCAAATAAAATGTTGAAATGGACTTAGCCCAATCGTGGCCATAAGTCCTTAAATTAAATTGACTGAGCAAAATGGCTCTCCTAAATCAATCTACATCCGGTTCGAGGGTACATCTCCGAACTCCTTTGACATCCATCGTTGTAATTCCTCAATGACATCAAAGAGGTGACGGGTCCCAACGACCACTCATCTAATTTGGACCGAAACGTCCCTAAACTAAAATTGGACCGAGACGTCCTTAAACTAATATCGGACCGAAACGTCCCTAAACTAAAATCGGACCGAGACGTCCTTAAACTAATATCGGACCGAGACGTCCTTAAACTAATATCGGACCGAGACGTCCTTAAACTAATATCGGACCGAGACGTCCTTAAACTAATATCGGACCGAGACGTCCTTAAACTAATATTGGACGACCGAAACGTCCCTAAACTAAAATTGGACCGAGACGTCCTTAAACTAATATCGGACCGAAACGTCCCTAAACTAAAATTGGACCGAGACGTCCTTAAACTAATATCGGACCGAGACGTCCTTAAACTAATATCGGACCTAAACGTCCTTAAACTAATATTGGACCGAGACGTCCTTAAACTAATATCGGACCGAGACGTCCTTAAACTAATGATGGACCACTACGTCCCTAAACTGGCATTGGACCGAAATGTCCCTAAACTAATGATAGACCACTACGTCCCTAAACTGGCATCGGACCGAAACGTCCCTAAACTGGAAATGGACCACTACGTCCCTAAACTGGAAATGGACCACTATGTCCTTAAACTGGTATCGGACCGAAACGTCCCTAAACTAACATTGGACCACTACATCCCTAAACTGGAACAATAGAGCCAATTGCTCTTTTGCCGGATCTAAACGGTCCCGCCTAAGTTGATCTTAGCCCTAAATGCGGTTAATGTGTCCTTAGATATTCAAATAAACAATAAAACTCCAAATCAACTTTGGTTCAAGGGTACATCTCTGAACTCCTCTGACGCCTGTCGTTGTAATCCCTCAACGACGTCAGAGAGGTGACGAGTCTCGGCGGCCAGATAATTAAATCAATCACTACGTCAAGCCAAATCTCAGTCCAAAACAGGACTAACGTATCCTTGACGAACGTTTAAGTTGATCTTAGCCGCAACGCGACTAATGCATCCTTAAACTAAAAACACCAAACCCAAATCTAAGTAAATACGGATTTGGACTAATCCACGTCTTACGGGCGACGGCATTACTCAGTCTCCGTATACAATCCACGGGCAACCACAAACAAAACAAACACACACGACACGAAGTGAAATTCTGGAGAAGGAGAAAGTTGTTACCGCGATACGGTAGCGTAATTAACTGCAGGGGCTCGCGCCTGCAGGGAAGAGCGTCCCCACAATCAAAAACCCCTCATCCTGAGGGGGAATCTGACGAAGTCTGCTACATCGGTCGCATCCGTCTAAACCTCCGATACACGGTGCCATAAATCAACTTGGCATCTTTGGAGAGGTAGACGGATAAGACCATATAGCATCTGCCCCGAACCCCAGGCACGGACGCCAGAGTCCGGGCCGCCGTTCGGAGGGGAACAAGTATATACCCTACAAATCATACGTACACGCACCTTGAAACTTGGGATAGCAGAGGATACCTAGAAATACTCTTCCCTGAAAGCCTGGTATGAAAGAAAAAACGGTATTTAAAGCTAACCACCAAAAGAGCACCATTGAAAAATATATCTAGTCTTGAAAGAAAAAGAAAAAGAAAGAAAAAGAAAATAAAATAAAGTACAAGACCTAGAAACTGCTATTTACGCTTTAAGCTCACACATTCAATAATCGGCTGTTCAGTGCCTCAAGAAGCATTAATAGTCGCATGAAAGATATGTGAGCAAATCCGTCCATCATTAATGAAAAGAAGTAGCACTAGGTATTAGGGCAAGGGTACTATAGCTTGAATTGAATTCTTAAATATAGGGGTAAAAATTTACACACACGTGTGGGTATACGATCGATGTTTGGAGGAAAAGATAGGGATAAAGAATAAGACTTGTGTATTCCGTAAAATTGATAAAAATTCCGGATTGGAGACTACGCTTTAGAAGGAAAACTCAGGAGAAACTGAGATCTTTCTAAACTGTCAAAACGTATAGGATTTTAGGTTGAATAAATAGGAGGTGTGAAAAATAAGGGTTGAATATTTATAACTTAGGATGAAAGAATTTCTAACTTAGATACTAAACTGTAGGAGTAGAATCGATATTAATTTATGAAACTAGCTTGACGGGATTTTGTGGGTAGTATCCGCTGAAAGCCCTTAGGAGACAACACTCCTCCTACTAAGGACACCTAGAGATTTAACGGCTTGTTGCATACACTAAGTGCAACCCTGATGCCTACGAAAGTAAGCTTAGGACTTTTTGAGAATAAATGGTTTTGCTCGAGACAAGTAAAAGATAAATTTGGAGGTATTTGTTCACACCAGAATATTGCATTTAATACTGCCCATTCTTCTGCTCGTTGGTTTATAGGCATGTGGTTTTGATCCGTATTTGCTACATATTTACAAGTTACAGGTTTCTAGTCCAAAATAACGCAAATCATACAAAATCTCCACAGTTACGCCAAAATCCAGAACATCTGCCACAGACAGATAAAAGCCGGGTTCCAGTCATCCGCATCCGTCCAGTGTCGCTTACCAATTCAAGAGACAAGACGAAAAACAGTAGTCATTCATGCCTTGGTCAAGCACAGAGTATGAGAGGGGCAGCACGAGAATCATGTTGATAATGCAGAGCTTGAGAGAGATAAAGGTCAAATGAATTAAAAGTGAAGCAAATTTGGACTGTTGAAAATCTGAAGAAATTTTGGAAGCATTTTGCAATTTGGGACCTGTAGAACAGAAGAAGAAAGCAACATGGAAAAGCCCAGAAAAAACGACAAAACAATGTCTCCAAACTGCCGCGGAACCGTGGCCAATAGGCCATTTTTGCGGCGGTTCCGCGGCCGACACGTAGCATCTTTGGACCGTGTTTTGGGGGTAGTTTTGTAATTGTATCAAGGCTCAGAATATGGGTCTAGGGTTTCAGCTCTCTGCCTATAAATAGCCCAGTTTTGTGCCCAACCAAATGTCTTCTTCTTTACCAGATTTAGTATAGATTAGTTTGTAGCTTTTTCTTCTTCTTCTTCTATTTTTCATGAAAGTGTACTGAGGGCTCTTGAGTGGAAAATCAATAAAGATGAGAGTTTTTATTTAACTTGTATTTTTATTTTCTTGTCTTGTAATTTTAATTCCTAGTGTAAACTTTATTTATTGTATTTAAGTAGTTGTTATTTCTTGTTTTATTTTCCTTTTCTTCTTAACCGTATTTTCAAGCTATGATACTCTATGGAGTCCCTTGCTTAGGTGAGGGCACAAGTAGTTAGTTTACTACCATTTTGTAAAACCGTATTTTCCTTGCTTTCTTGCTTTTCTTCCTTCTTGTTTTCTTTTCCTTTTAAACGTGTGAATAATTTCCACACTTGTTAGAGGCTAAAGAAGGTTAGTATGAGGGACGGAAAAATCCCTTGTAGTTCTCTTCGCTAAACATCCTAAAATGAACCTAAATCAAACAAACACAACCCCTCACTTAGGTGCACTATACGTGACATATAGCCACGACCTAAGTCGAAAAGTCCTTTAGGCGCACTACAACGTGGCAAGTAGTTGTGATTTAATTGGATACATGGTTATGAGTGTTTGGCCTAGGGTTGGAAATAAGCGCACGTAGCGGAAAGACAAGGGGCACTACAAAAGGATTTAGCGTTGGAAAGCTTACTTAAACTCGCAAATCGCATTCTTATGTTCTCCTAATCCCCGCTACTTTCTATTATCCCAACATTATTTTAAGAATGGCAAAAGAAAAGCACAAGACTAATCCTAACTCTACTAACTAACTTAACCCTAACAAGTTTATTTGAACATAAATACGAACACTTAGGATAAATTTGAACATACACATATGCATTCTTGGATTGACTCGTCTAAGAAAAGAACGGACATACAACCATCTCCCTATGGATCGATCCGTGCTCAACCGGCTAGCTGCAAAGCGACACCGTCTTAATTACGATAAGTAGAACAAATAGAACAAGAGGAACGCGAATTTATGCTTCAATCATCAAGCCCTTGCTGACTTTTTAGCTGCACACCCAGTACCATATAATTCACCTCTAATATGTGAATTTCCAGGGAAAGACATTCTTCTCATACAAGAAGATGAATCATATTAGGAATTGTACTTTAACGGTGCGTCATCACTTGAGCCCGGAGTACAAGATGAAATTATTAAAGTCAAAGTAGGACTTAGTCTAGTGTTCTTTACCCTTGGGAGCATCATTAGACAAGCCTTCATGACGACCGAACCTAAAACGAATAATGAGGCTGAATATAAAGCCCTTATTCTAGGTTTGGAGCTCGCCATCCAAATGGGGATACGAAATCTACATATTTATGGATATTCTCTGCTAATAGTAAGACAAGTTCTAGGAACCTTCAAGATATACAAACAAACACTAATCAAGTATTGCAAGTAAGCTAGAAGACTACTCTTGCAGATACCTGTATTCAAATTGGAAAATTTACCAAGGACGCAGAATAGGAAGTTTGATGCGCTAGTAAAGCTAGCTAAGGAATTAGTTGTCCCCGACCTAAATGAAATTCATATTATTGTGTGAAACCGTCTAAGTGTATACCCAGTGCCTCTTGATGATGAAGAGATGCTTGAGCAAGCTTTACACATTCAAGAACGCAAAGAAACCACAGAATTCAGATTGGCGACAACCATTCCTAGATGATAGATGTAATTTATTGCATTTTTATATCCGTATTTATCTTATTTTATCTATTTAATACTACTCGATATATGTTTTATGAATAAATGCAGATTATAGGGTCTCAAGTGCAAAAATACACAAAAAATGAACTTACGTGTGTTGGACGTAAACAATTTAATGAAGAAACCGATACAAGAGTCGATTCAAAGAAACAAGTAGATAGACAAATGAGTCAACACAGAGAACTAAGGTACCAGACTAAAGATGAAGCCATTTGGGCTCAATTAGCCGACTAATCGCCGACTTGGGCTGGCTAATCCCGCTATCTGTTTGAGTTTTCTCCTGAATATTTACGTGCTTCTCATGGTTTTAAAAATATATGTTTCTATCTCTTGTAATTGGCCAGAGAGCCTATATATACTGCAGTATTAATATGTTAGGCTTATCATCCTCTTTTGAGGGGATCATCTTCTTTTTATTTCTGTGGAGGTTAGGGTTTGAGAAGATCAACGTTAAGTAAGTTATTTTCTTAATTTTAATGCAATGAACTTCCTTTTTTTTTAAATTCTTGTTTTTATTCTTATGCTATAAGTAGGTAATTTTCTATCTTGGGGTTAGATGAAACTTGATCTATGATTGGTGTTTGTTCTTAAAAATTCTTGTTTTTCTTTCATGGTCTTAATGACGACTATTTAAATAATAAAAATAAATTCTTTGTTTGCAATTTTGATAAACTAAATAGATCAATGAGTGTTTGACGACATGAGGTTTATTTAGGGGAAAAAATAGGCATTTCTGATATACTAGGTAAATTGATTATCGATTGACAACTGATTGATGCATTTTAATACATATTTATATAACCATATTTATCTTTATTTTGCCTATTTAATACTAATCCTGGTATGTTTTGTGAAATAATGCAGATTATAGGGCTAAAAACCTAAAGGGCAAAAGTACACAAAAGGCGTATTACGTGTGTTGGATGTGGACTGCTTGAAGCTAAAACAGAGCCAAGGGTGAAAACTACCAAAAAGCAAGCGTGGAACAAGATTCAAAAATACGAGACAAATCTACTGGAAAAAAAATATGGAGGCCAAATCTTACCAAAAGTCGACTGAAAATCAATTTAGGTCGATTTTTAGTAGAATTAGATCTCCAGATTTTGAGAGATTTTTGTATCTTCAAAAATCTTCTGTAAATCACTCTTGGAAATTGACAATTGCCTATATATACTGTTGTATAGCCTTTCTAGGGTTTCATCTCTCCATGAGTTAATTGTTTTAGTTTTGGGAGAGATCAAAGATATTTTAAAGTTATTTTTAATATGAAGTTTGTTAATTTGATTATGCGTTCTTCTATTATGAGTAGCTAAATTCTTCTCAAGGGTTTTTGAATTATACTTGCGATGATTGGTGTTTGATTTCCTTGATCTATTCTTTTCTCTATGTGCTTCATGATGGGTGTTTATAATAAAGTTAAGTTCGTTGTGATATTATGCTGACAAAACTAAGTAAATCGATGAATGATTGACAACCGTAAGATTTATTTAGGGAAAGGTAATATCACCTACAAACTAGTTAGTCTAATAAATGATTGATGACCACGAGAATTAACTAAGCAAGGTAAGATCGTATCTTTATTATACATGTTCAATCTAGTTAATATAGGGTAGATTAGGCTGTCGACAAAACAAGATAAACCATTGATTGACAACCTATGAGTTTATTAAGTATAATGGTAGATCAAACTATTGCTATATTAATTAGAACTTGTTATTTGAATTTATTGCTAGATGAATTTATTTGATTGATAGGGTCTTGCAACAATTATATGATTTATACTTTCTTTAACCATTGATATTTCATTGCGATAAAGGTTTACTCTATGATTTTATGTGATTGATAGTTACTAAATTTAATATGAGAATTAGAAAAAAAATAGATATCATATAAAATATAATGATTAGTAAAGGTAATTCAAAACCCTAGACCTTTCTTTAATATTTGAATCTTTCTTTTAAAATTTGCAATTTATTTACTTTCTTTATTTTCTTCTTAATTAGTTTAATTAAAATTACATCTTTTATTTTAATTCATTTTAAAATTAATTAAAGTTCACATGCTTCCCTGTAGATCGATCCGTAAGTATTACAATGAATTAACTATGCACTTGCAGTTAAAATTGAGTGACTAATAAAATCTCCATCAATTTTTTGGCGCTATTGTCGGGGAGGCCGGTAGTAATTCTATTTAATTTTAATTCGGGTTACTTTCTTTATTTTTATTTTATTTTATTCTGCAAATTTTTATTTTGTTTCAGGAAATCAGGAGCGGTCTCAGGAGGGTTGGAGTTAGCAAAGGGGACCGGAATTTTTTCACAGCCAGACTCAACAAAATATCGGTCGAAACCAATTTTGGGCCGGTTTTCTTTGGAGTTTCCAGACTAGATATTTTTTCTTTCTGTTCAAAACCAGTGCCAGTTTCTGATGAAGTGCAACGAGTTCTAGCGAAACGAAGTGAACCCACGGCACTTCAACCTTCCAGTGTGCTTCTAATTTCTTGTTTTAGTTTTTCCTTTTCTGCTTTTCGTTTTAATTTTCATATTTCCTTTTTTTGCACTTTTAAATTTAAACAATTTAATTTTAAAAATTAAATTTAAAAAAAATAAATATGGGTGACGAACATGCTAAACCAACTTATATGAATTATGTTATCCAGTTAAACCATTACTTCAAGATTGCATTAAAATAAATAAATATAGGAACGGTTATAATTCACCTTACACATCCACAGCCGACAATGAGGATTGGTTAAGTGCGGAGTGGGATGATATTAGGGAAAAGGTAGAGGCATTAAAAGTTAACTACCAGGTTCCTTGTACTCCACCTTTTCAATCTTTTTGCACTAATTGTCGAGATCCTGCTAATGTTTATAAATAGTGTCCTTTTATTGTTGGATTTGGTAATTGGAGAAACCAATAAAATTATTGTGGGAATCAAGACATATATTCTGAAGTTTCTAACTATAAATTAGGACAACAATTCCAAGTAAACCCTCACTATAATTTAGGTCTTCCATCAAATCCAATTCAAAATAAAACAACATTCATTTCTCCCAATTTCATACACCAACAACAATTATCATCATACCCATACTATGATGTTGGCCCTCCTTACGACCATATCCAATCAAATTCTTATCAATCATATCCAACTTTCACACCTTCTTTAGATGTTGATAATGATGAGAATACGAGACTTAATAGTGTTGAAAAGCAGTTGGTCACTTTTATGCAATACGAAACTGCTACGAAACTAGAATTAGAGAATATTGAAATGTTTATTGGCCAAATAGCTGCTACAATTAATAATGAGAAAGAGCAAGAGAACATCTCCATGCAACCATGCACAAACTCGATTGTTCCCAACACCTTGGAACATTATAATCAACCAGTTGAGGATGTGTTAGAGAACGACTATGGATTAGAACGTAAAACTGAGGAATGTTTAAATTATAAGTGTCCTACATGCGGGTGCGGGTTTAGAAAAACAAGGAAGCTTGTGAGATATGAGTGCTCGATTTGTGAATACATATTTGAATCTTGTGGCTTAAATGACTCAGATCTTTTGGTGCGTAGGGAAAGAGAGCACGGGTTTACTTCAAATCGGTTTGACACCTACCTTCAGAAATTTAAAATTCCAATTTGGCCTCCAACGACTAATTTATATAAGAATGATGATATGTTCAAGGTTGAGATGTTTGAATTATCTGACGGTTATGAGAAAAAATTTTAGGAAGATCCTTATGCTCTTAACAGGTGTGACTTGAGTAAAATGTTTGAGGAAGATATTTATGAAGAACCCACAATAGCGGACTCAAGTAAAATTGAGGAGGAGGATATAGATTAGAGAGAAGAGGGATGTGACGAAAAAGAAGAAGTGTATAAGGAGGAAGTGGTTAATTTTGAAGAAGGCTATTTTTAAAAAGGTGGTTTTGAGGACATTTTTAAAGAGGTACTCATGATCTTGGGCAAAAGTGAAAAAACTGTTAATGCCATTTGTTATTTAAAGCCAAGTTTTGAGGAACTTTTAAGGATGAACTTATGATTTTATTGAACCTTTAACAATTGAATCTAACCCTCAAATACTTTCATTCATCATTGAAGCCAATTCTATTGAAGAACGAGAAGAAGTTGTTCCTTTAAATTATATAACTGGATCTTTTATTTATATCCCGCATGTTCATATTGAAGACTTTGATCCATTTAGCCTATACATTGACAAGGTAGCGCAGTTGCATAATTCTTTTAGACAAAAATCATTTATTACTGCACTAGTTTATTCGGCGAAATGTGGATCACAATTTTGTTCACCTACATATTGTTGGAATCCGGCGGCCGCGCCGCGGAGGCTGCGGGCGAGACGGAAGCGAAAACAAAAACTTTTTGCAGGCACCGGATGCGCAAACCCAAGAATTCAATCCAAACACCCTAAACTAGAAATCTAAAACATGCAAGGTTTGATAAATACAACCTTTGTCACGTGTCCATCCAATTATGGAAAACCCCTCCAAGCTTGTAGCCGCCGGGATCGCGTTTGAGAATCGACCACCCTTGCCAAAGACGATCCACCCGAGGGAATGCAGAGGAAGCTCTAACCGACGATCCAAGCTCGCTAGGTTTGGATGGTCGGTGATGTAGGAATACTCCACTAAAAATTTCTCTCTTGAACCATGCTCAAAAATGGAGAGCAAGAAGAAGAAGGATAAGAGCTAGAGGAGAGCATGAAGCATGCTAGGAGGAGATGAAGAAAATCATCAAGCGATAAAGTATTGAAAAGAATGGCTATATTATCTAACCATGGTGCAATAGTGCATCCAAATGAATTTTAACAATATAAAATAAAGCCATACCTCTCTACATTGTTTGCACCATGCTTCATAACCGCTCATTTCCACCTCATTTCCCTTTTTATTTTTCTAAATAGAAAAATAAATATGAGGTGTCCTTCTTTTAGAAACATTCCCGTATAAATACAGAATACTTCATCCGATATATGTATCGCTACATATACGCATACCCATATAAAAATACGGATAGCACTAAAAAGAGGAAATGAATAGTGAACAATAATACTAAAATATATGTATCAAAATACATATATGTTTTCATTATGTGTCACTATCTAGTCTAGAGTAAGCTTCTGCACTTGTTTAAAAAAAATTTAGATACCAAAATGTTTTTTGGACAGAAACTAGGTTTGGAAATCGGAGTTTTCGATTTTGAAACTAAAGCAACGTCTAACACTAGTTTGGGGTGTTTGGGTGGCTCTGATACCATGTTGATTGGGGTTGCCTCACTTCGGGGATTGGCGGGTAACTTTCCGCTTGTAGGGGTCTAGGATCTTCATTGCACTGGCTATCCACACGACCGGAGAACGCCGCGTCTCATTTATGGCTCAAATGAAACACGGGGCTCCTAGATTATCCGCTATTCCATATTGTTGTTCGCATGGTTGTAATTATTTTTATTTGTCTGTGATGACTATTATCTGCCTGCGATATTGATATATATATATATATATATATATATATATTTAGTATATTTAGTAGATGCTTTTAAATGTTTTGCATCCGCACTAGTCCTGCCCCCGCTCTGCCGTTAGTTAAGTAACCTAACGGTGCATGATGGGGGCTCGTGGCGAATGCGGATGGCATATAAAAAGCATGTTATTTTGGTTGTTTCTTTTGTGGCTTGGAAACATAAAATGATAGGAACGCATTATCGAAATAATGCAAGGAAAAATAAACCTAAATAATGTTGTCGGAACCAATTTTAAAACTACTCAGTTTTCTTCAAAACTCATGGTCGTATTCTTTTGCTTTGCATAGAGGTATTCGATTAGGAATATCCCGCATCGCATTCTATGAGGGAAAATCCTCGATCCCTTCACCGGGAGTTCGCTCTTAAGCAAAAGTTTATGTTACTATTTTCAAAATGCGGAGCTTAAACTCCATTTCAAAGCCACTCGAGTTCCTTCAACGATATCAAGTTCATTACGTTAAAGGTTTTTCACCAAAAACCATCCGTAGCCCTCCGTCATTTCAGATTAGTATTGCATAGTATCCATGCTACATATGTCGACCTTTGCCGAGACATAGTGTTCGGTAGCTGTGTAATACTTTTCTGTTGTATGGATATGTGATTATTTAGGACAATCGCACGGTCATGTTGACCTCTGTCAAGGGTTTATGCGGGTGGGTCTAAATTAATCCAGGATAATGACGAGTTGAACTTGACTTGCGACTTATGATATGTTGAGCTCTGTCAAGGTCATAAGCCGCTTGGGGCAAAAACCATATCGAGAGTTTTAAACATACGGGAGACTTGCTAGGCATTCGCATACCTTCTGAAGTGTGGTGACTTGAGTGGATTCCGTCAGGTTATCACATGATGATAGTTGGGTCCCGATTCCCACTGATGAGTATGTATTACTCCTTGGGAGATTTCTTCAATTCGCAATTAGCTAACCTATTAGGTGTCTAGAAAGTGTTAACGAGGTTACAGCTTTACGGAAACGGGGTTATTAATTGGGTCCGTGCGAAAGCACGGGGGACCTCCCTCGGAGTACCAACACTGGCCTGGCTGAACGGTTAGCAAACTTGTAAAGTGTAAATAATCCCGACTAGTTTTCCTTTTAAGGTTTGAAGGAGAATTCAAGGAAACAGTGGGAGGCATCTTGATCAGATAAAGTGATAACCAATCTGATCTTTATAGAGTGCACGCTGAGAATTTCTTTTCTCTCTCTGGTACAGCAACCCATGACTTACCTTAAAAAATTATGAACCAATTTGACTGAACCTTTTTACACCCTTTGGTTTCGGATTGTCTTAGTTCGCGACAAAGTCGCGCATATCCCTGCACTCCTGCTCTACCCTTTGCATTTATTCAGAACATATCGTAGCACTACGATGATCCATATTGCTTGGAACAGCCATTGTATAGTTATATACGAACTCGAAGAAGTTACTTCAGTCGAGAATGGCCACAGGTTCTGAAGAAATTGAATAGGATTATTCGGTTGTCTCTTCCCTTTACCTTCTCTCAGGTTGCGAGAACTCCTTGCATTAGGATAGTACACCTGTTACTCTTATTGAATAGTCATCTTCCAAAGCTTAGGCCGGTACCGAAAGGTAGGGAAGAAAGAAAACCAATTAGCCTAAAGACGGTGTACAGAAGGTAAGAAGTAGAGACATATAAAGGGACTGAAGTGAGGGCAAAGGAAATTGCGATTACTGTCATGAATCTGGATAATCGAAAAGGCATTATTAGGAATACTTGACCATCCCCTATGAAACATTTTCATGTTTCAGTTTTTCTGTGTACATGTAATAAAGAACTGTTATCCCAATTAATTCTGATTTCAGGGTATGTATTTACCAGTTATGGATTTCACATCTGTACGGTGTTACAGACGATGAATAGGAGCAGAATATTAGGAAATGGGCAATTTGATTCTCAATATCGAAATTCGTTGTAATTGGTGATATTGGATTAAATAACTTGGTTTTTGCCTGACGGCAAATATTTGGTATCGAATAACCATTGTTATGCACCAAATTTTAAAATGAAATATATGTACCTTTATTTTTATAAAGTGAAATATACATTTTGAAAATTGTGTTGTAAACATTTACCTTTATCAGTTGAGGATAACGTAAGGTGCATTGAATAACGGTGTAAGACGTTCTTAATCAAGATACAGTTTTCAATTTACAAAACACAGAATTTGAGTTAGTTTACTCTTGGGACTTATACATGAAAATGTATGTTATCCAGTGTCCTTTAGGAAAAAGATATTGGTACTCTTACTTCATTCAGTATTACCTATGAGTTCTCTGGTTTTAGACACGCATTCGTAGTAATGCAAGGTCAAAGATTTTGAGAAGTTTATAGGTATAAGAATAAAGTAGGGAACCATACGTTGGAAGTATCGGGATTCTTCGAGGTGATCGAAGATGTAGATACTTATGTTAGGTATTCCATCATAGTAATATCGAGAACTTGACTCTCCCACAGATTACTCATCCTTGGACGCGCTCCATGATAAGTAATGATGTATTGGCCCTTTTCCATTAGGTAATATGCACTGAAAATAGATGCATGACTTTTGAATCTGGTTTCATCTAAATTAGTGCCTTGATTCTATATGGATATAGAATGGTTACATATCTTGAGGTCGTTAAGATATGGAGTTATCTGATTTCTGTTTAAAAGCAGAATCTGGAAAAACTCGAGGCACGCTTTGGTAATGGCGGTTTGTGGATTATCCCAAGTATTAGCTAGGATCTTGTTTCTACCATTCTCAAGATCAATAGTTACATTGTTCTTGACTCGCCACCATTTTATAAAAGGATCTTTTTGCAAAAGAAACTAATGGGAGGATGGCAGAATTGGAAGTGATTTCAAAACCATAAACAGTTGCTGAAAATTTAGTAGAACCTAAGAATTAAATTGGACTTGACAAACTGTTAACCACTCCGCAGATTTTAGTAGGTGGCCTCAGACACCCGAGAGACACTTCAGTTTTCTCGTAGACGGTGACATGGAGGTCAGCATCATGGTAATGATGGCCCTACTAGTTGTCAGCGGGTCATAGGAAGTGGTAACTTCCTGGTGACCAGATGCTTCATATCCAAGATGGACTCCACGCACTTCAGCAAATTATGGATTTTGGATTTTTCTGCATGCTCTTTAAGGGGTAAAACCAATTAGGGATCTTTCAAGATCTATGTAGCTAGAAAGGTATTAACCTAATAAGGCTAGACTTGTTGTAAAGAGTTTTCATCAAATACCCGTCATGGATTGTGATGAGACTCTTACTTCAGTGTCTATGCTGCAGTCCATACGGATATGACTTGACACTGCTATTCTCCCTACTTATTATCAGCAAGTCATAGAAAGTGGTAACTTCCAGGTGACCAGATATTTCATACTCAAGATGGACCCCACGCACTTCAGCAAATCATGAATTTTGGACTTTGCTGGGTGCTCCTGAAGGGGTAAAACCCATTAGGAGCAAGTAGATCTTTCGAGATCTGTGCAGGTGGAAAGGTGCTTACCTAATAAGGCTAGACTTGTTGTAAAGAGTTTTCATCAAATACCCGTTGTGGATTGCGATGTGACTTTTACTTCAATGTCTATGCTGAAGTCCATATGGATATGTTTTGGCGTTGATGCAGTTCATGGTTATGATATCTGGCAAGTGGGTGACTATAACGTCTTTAAAAATGAGATTTTGGAAGTGCACGTGTATATGACTCTGCCAGAGGGTTATTGTAGTCAGTGGGAGCAGCGGAAGGTATGCAAGATGCTTATGTCTATTCGTAGACTGAAGCAAGGATAGCGGAGACAAATTATCTTTTTGATGTGACAGTCAAAGTGGTTAACTTTATCAAAACAAAAGATGAACCTAGTAAGAAGGATGTAGGGAATATTGTCCATGTTTTAGATGACATACTCCAGGTAGGAAGTGATGTTCCTATACTACAATCGGTCAGATTTTAGTTGTCACACAGTATTTTCTCCACGTTGGATATGGATAGTATATCAGGAGTTCTGGTGACTAGATCTATGGTTTTAGATTTAAATTTGGGATATTTCCCAAATCGGATACTTAGACAGCATTCTAAAAGTATCTTAGAATGGACGACTCCTGGCATGGTAGTGTACCCGCAGGTGATGGAGTCACCCTCTCTAAAAGGATGTCTTTTTGGACTGATGAAGAGAGGGACTGGCATGAATGACATATCATTTGCTTAGACAGCTGAGTCAATCATGCAATGTCTTGTACAACACCAGATATTGCTTTTGCACTAGTTGCAATAAGCATATATTAATCCAATCTTCAAGAAACAAAGGGAAGTAATAAAGAACATAAACAGATGTTCTTGGTATAGGATAACGGCAGCCTCCTCTTGGAGGCAGTTATCAGTTCAGGCTTCCAAGGTGACACGGATGACAGAGATGTTGTCAGAGTTATGAGTTCAGCCTCTTCTGAGGATCAGTGTATTGGATAGTGTTCCAATAAGGATACTGAGATAATCATGGTTCAGGATGTCGGTAATAACTCAACAGAGGATACAGCCAAAGAAGTTTGTTGGATAGGAATTGTTCATTGATGAACTTAGTCCCATCAGGTATCCAGACAAATTCTTGAGACGGGGTATCATTCATTTTGGGAGATTGGTAATCTCCGCAAAGTTGAGATATAGAGAGATGAAGTTGGAACATTGTAGCGAGTCCACTCACTGAGGTTATTTCTCAAACATATTAAGTTTCACAAATATAGTTTGCGAAACTAATTAGTAGAGAAGTTGGGTATTTAGTAGCATATTGTTGGGTTGTACTAACGCCCTGGCTATCTACCATGGCCGTTTGCGGAACAAAATTTTTTCTAGGGTTTGAAACTGGCGCTAGAACAACCCATTCACCGGATCTACCGTAAACCTAAACTAGCTAACAAGAGAGGAGCTAACTACTATGATAAAAATTCTCATCCAAGGATCCGTGTCCTTCGGTCTTCTTTCCTCTTCGTTCGCTCCAAGTTATCTCCTTGAACGAGCTTGTTCTTCTTTGCTTGCTCCTTCAGTTCTCCAGGATCGAGCTTGTTCATCGGTCCTCCTCCGTCGAAGATGATCCACCCGAGGGATGTAGTCCATGGCTCTATCTCCACACTAAGTGTCAAGTGAAGCAACTAGAGTCTTTAGATTGCTAGTCTAAAGAGTCTAGGATGTAGTGTGAGGTTATTTATATGTTTCTATCTCACCTCTTCTCTTAATTCTCAACACATTAGAGTATAGAGAGGAGGTAGGAGATGAAGGTGGAGGAGCTCAAGAACAAGGGAGAGGAGTGAAGCAAAATGGTGAGCTCAAGAAAAATGAAGCATCCATGTGAGAGAAAATCCTCACCTTGGTTTTGTAAAATGATTTTTACAATATAAAAATCCAACCATGCTTCAATAGTAAGCACAAATGAATTGAAAATTCATTTGTCAAAACTATTGAGGCATGGTTCTCACCGTACTCCCCATACCTTGCTTTATACCTCATTTTCCATTTAAGGTAAATGGAAAATTCTAATAATGAGGTATCCACCTTCTAGAATGTTTTCCGTATAAAATACGGATTATAGTCTACTGTATATACATACCTGCATTCGTATAAAAATACGAATACTCGAAGTGATAGAATAACACAAAGAACATAATACTAGAATATACATATCGAAATACATATATGTAAATTATTAAATCAATACTTGATTTAATAATCCGGCTCAATCCCGAGCCAGCTAATATTATCAAATGTCCGATTGAAAGTCCGGGTACATAGTACAATCAATCGATCGGAACCCTACACGTATCCAATACATCTACTACATAATTTCGCCTAAACCAGGGAAATTCTCTGTGTGGGACTCTAAAGACTCGAAAGTACGCCGGTAGTGAGTTATTGGATAAATCCATAACCACAAGCACGTCGATGGCACTTGCTGTACGTAACGGCTACCCGGATACCTGTCAAAATGGAAGGCCGACAAGCAAACTCATCCGGGTCCCTACTAAGCCTATCTGTGACAATCTCCGTACAGTCCGATCTCTTCGTCTGAGAGTATCGCATACCGGGTCTAGGGGGTGGTAAACGTCAGACCCTAATAACTCGATAATTCGTGCTGATGCGGCTCAGGACCAATCCGGGATACTACTGATCAACCTATCAATAAATCCCAACTGCCTTGGACAAGGTCTTATGGTCTTGACCAATCGAACACGGTGCGATATCGACTCACTATATCGGGAGAGACGAATCCCTGACAATCACTCACTGCCTCCATATGGCTCGTGACTGCACCCAACCATAACCTGTTTACATGACTCAGTAGAGTCGTGGTAGAGTAGTGATCAAAGTACAGTGAGAACTCACACGAGACAAATGACGATCTCAGATCTGAAGACTAACCTTTACTCATGTCACCTGAGAACCGCTATCTGACGATAGGTATAGTACCATCTAAAAGTTCTCGGCGAGTCCGTTAAGTGTACTCACCCCCCGTGAGCGCCTGTATACGATCTTAGGTGCAAAAGACCGATGGCTATGGGACCAACCATCACCCCTCATCAGGGTCTAGAAAACATATACACTAGTCTACTCCGGAATATCGATGCCCAGTCTCGATACTCCCATGACTAGGGACCTTTTAAGGATGTGCTTATCGACTACCCAGCTGCAACAAGTATGATCGCCATCATAATGTAGGCAGTCAAGAATTGATCCTACAGGCTTTATCAACATGTATAGATGATACATAATAACAAGTAAAATATATGCACATGTTAAGATAAAGACAAACCAGATAGCATAATATCATATCGAGCAAGATTGTCCTGTACATACATATGTCCAAGCATCCACATGCACTAAGGCCATATATTGGCGTACCGAGTACCCAACGTCTGCTCTAGGGCCAGCTGTTGGCATATCGCATACCCAACATCTCAAAAAGTCGCTCGAACTGCGCTTGAGGGAGGGCCTTCGTGAATGGATCCGCCGTATTGTCTTTTGTGTCCACTCTCCACACCTCGATCTCCTGGCGATCAATGATCTCCCTGATCAGGTGATACCGCCTCAAGATGTGTCTGGATTTCTGATGGGACCGTGGTTCCTTCACTAGAGATATAGCCACATTGTTATCGCAATATAAAGGTATCGGATCAACAATGGACAGAACTAATTAAAGTTCAGTAATGAACTTCTTCATCCAGACCGCTTCTTTTCCGGCATCGTTCGCAGCAATGTATTCAGTCTCCATCGTCGAGTCTGCGAAGTGTCTTGTTTGGAGCTCTTCCAATACACCGCCCCTCCATTGAGGGTAAACACAAAACCCGAAATAGACTTGTTGTCATCCTTGTCACTCTGGAAGCTTGAATTGGTAAAGGACTCGACCTTAAGGTCTCCATTACCGTATACCAAGAACATCTGCTTAATCCTTCTCAGGTACTTGAGAATGTTCTTCACAGCTATCCAATGATTCTCATCCGGGTTTGACTGATACCGGCTCACCACGCTAAGCGTGTATGCTACATCTGGTCTGGTACACCGTATCACATACATTATAGATCCTACTGCCGAAGCGTAGGGTATGGTGCTCATGCGAACCCTCTCCTCATCAGTCTTGGGAAACATCTCTTTGGAGAGGATGATTCCGTGCAATGCGGGTATGTTACCGCGCTTGGAATCTTCCATACTA
Source organism: Agapanthus africanus (assembly GCA_030015575.1). Classification (NCBI taxonomy): domain Eukaryota; kingdom Viridiplantae; phylum Streptophyta; class Magnoliopsida; order Asparagales; family Amaryllidaceae; genus Agapanthus; species Agapanthus africanus. The sequence goes on from JASDDO010000024.1 coordinate 257,794,750, forward strand.
AATCTCTTTAGTACGGTCTCTATGTACCTGGACTGCGAAAGTCCCAATAATCTCTTAGATCTATCTCTGTAGATCTTGATCCCCAGAATGTACGAGGCATCACCCAGGTCCTTCATGGAGAACCTTTGTGATAAGAACAGCCTGACCGATTGAAGCATAGGAATATCATTTCCTATCAAAAGAATTATGTCCACGTACAAGACTAGGAACACGACATTTCGTCCTACAATCTTCTTATATATACAAGACTCATCTTCGTTCTTGATGAAGTCAAATTCCTTGACTGTTTCTTCAAAACAGATGTTCCAGCTCCGTGATGATTGCTTTAATCCATAAATGGATTTAAGAAACTTGCACACCTTCCCGCTGCTCCCACTGTCTATAAAACCCTCCGGCTAATCCATATAAATGCACTTCCAAACTTCCGTTTAGAAAAGCTGTTTTTACGTCCATCTGCCAGATTTCATAGTCATGGAAAGTAGCAATGGCAAGTAGGATCCGAATGGATTTGAGCATAGCCACTGGAGAAAAGGTTTCGTCATAATCCACACCTGGTCTTTGACAAAAGCCTTTTGCAACAAGTCTAGCCTTATAGGTTTCCACCTGCCCATCTACACCAAATTTCCTTTTGTAGATCCATTTGCATCCAACTAGTTTTACCCCAGGTGGAGCAATATCCAAGGTCCACACTTTATTGGCGTACATGGACTCCATTTCGGATTGCATAGCATCCAGCCACTTATTAGAGTCCCTACTGATAATGGCCTGCTTGAAACTAGTAAGATCATCTTCTTCCAAGAAGCAATCCTCTTGATCCCCGTCTATAAGAAAATCGTAGTATCTCTCGGGTGGATAAGAAATCCTACTAGATCTGCGGAGTGGCTGAGGTTCGTCCAGAATTATTGAATCCTCTAGTTCTACCAAATCTTCAGTTATAGTTTGTAGTTCCAGAATTTCTTCTAGTTCTACCGTGCTCCCACTAATTTCTTTTGCAAGAAATTCCATTTCTAAGAAAATGGCATGCTGAGCAACAAACACCTTTTGTTCTTCTGTGTGGTAGAATAGATATTCATAACCATTCCTTAGATATCCCACAAACTTACAAAGAACCGACCGTGCCGCTAGTTTGTCCGGTTTATGCTTTTTAACGTAAGACGGACAACCCCTATATCTTAAACCGTTTATGATATGATCTCTTACCATTCCATAATTCGAACGGTGTTTTTGGCACTGATTTGGATAAAACATAATTCAATAGATACGCTGCTGTTTTGAGCGCAAGTCCCAGAATGAAAGAGGCAACTCGGCGTTACTCATCATGGAGCGAACCATGTCCAAAAGGGTACGGTTCCTCTGCTCCGATACATCGTTGTGTTGTGGTGTATACGAAGTAGTAAACTGAGAGAGAATACCATTCTCTTTTAGAAAGTCTCGGAATTCCGTACTCAAATACTCCCCTCCTCTATCAGATCGGAGGATCTTGATACTTTTGCTAGTCTGGTTCTCTATTTCGTTCTTATATTCTTTGAATTTTTCAAAAGTTTCAGATTTGTGTTTAAAAAGATACACATGTCCGAATCTTGAGAGATCGTCGGTGAATGTAATGAAGTACGAGAACGCACCTTGCATGTATAGACATCAGACCACATACATCACTGTGTATGAGTCCCAAGAGCTCTAATGCTCTTTCTTCGTGTCCGGTGAACGGAGATTTGGTCATCTTTTCCTTGAGACAAGACTGATAAGTTTCATAAGATGAAAATTCAAACGCATTCAAATATCCATCTTTATGCAACTTAATTAGTCTTTTCTCTCTGATATGATCAAATCTACAATACTACAAGTAGGATTCGTTCACTTCTGAACTCTTCCTCTTGCGTGTGTTTTGTACATTGAAAACCGTATTTTGATTTAGAACATAGATACCATTACACAGTGTACCTTCTACAACCAATACCTGATTAAGGTAAATGTTCATGATATTTCTATCTAGAACAAACTTATATCCATCTTTATCAAGTAAAAAACTGATATGATGTTGCAAACCATGGAAGGTACATAATAGCAATTGTTCAAAATCATAGTATTGCCACTTGGCAATGCTAGGTGATATTCACCGACGGCAGCAGCATCAACTTATGCTCCGTTCCTTACTCTGAGGGACATATCACCAGGTCCGACCATCCTACTTTTTCTCAGTTCCTGCAATAAATTATAGATATGAGATCCTGATCCGATATCTAGTACCCAGGAGGTAGGACTGACCGAAAAACTGTTCTTGATAACAAGAACAACTGAAGGAGATGCAATAGTATGCTTCTTCTTCGTTGGGGTTATCAAGGAATTCATGCAATCCTCTTTCATATGCTCATTCTTATGACTGTTGTCATGAGTTAGAGCCGAACCGATGTTCCCCATCCCCGAATAAGAATTCGGATCAGTCAAGAGATATATTTTATTATCTTGATTAGGGCGTGAAATGGTTGCTACCTGGAAGAGAGAAAAGAAACACTCAGCGAGCGCTCTTGCAAGATTAGATTGGTTATTAGTTTATCTAATCAGGATGGCTCCTATTGTTTCCTCAAATTCTCCTCCAAACCTTAAAAGGAGAACTAGCTGGGATCATTAACACCTTACAAGTTCGGTAACCGTTCAGCCAGGTGAGTGTTGGTACTCAGAGGGAGGTTCCCCGTGCTCTCACACGGACCTAATTAAAATAAACCTCATTTCCGCAGAGGCTTAGCCCCATTAACATTTTTCTAGACACCTAATAGGTTAGCTAATTATGAAGTGAAAAATATCTCCCAAGAGTAATCCTACTCATTAGTGGGATCAGGATCCAACTATCATTTCGTGATAAACTAGATGGAAGCCACTCTAGTCACCACACTCCAGAAGGTATGCAACACTAGCAAGTTTCCTGTATATTAGAAACTCCCGATGTGGTTTTTGCCCTAAACAACTTATGGTCTTGACGAGGTCAACAAACCATAAGTTGCTAGTCAAGTTCAACCCGTCATTATCTTGATTAATGTAAACTCATCCGCACAACCCTTGACGAGGTCAATAAGGTTGTACGACTATCCTAACTAATCGTAACTCATGCTACAAACGAGAACTACTTAGCTACCGTACACTACGCCTTGTTGAGGTCAAAAAACGCAGCACGGATACAAAGCATTGCTCATAGGAAATGACGGAGGGCTACTGTTCATCACATATTTTTGTATATTTGTACCGCCCATTCTTAATCACATTGCATACAGGTAGGTGCTTTTTATCCGTATTTGCTGCATGTTACAGATTACAGGTTTCCAGTCCAAGAGTGAGCAAATCTGACAAAATCACCACATTTACGGAAAAAATCCAGAACATCTGTCACAAACAGATAAAAGCCGGGTTCCAGCATCCGTCCCGTACCAGTTCAGAAGAAGGGACGAAAAGAGTCGTCATTTGGGACTAAGGGAAAAATTAAAGTCAAAAATGGTGAAAGTCAAAAGTAAAAGAAATGAAGAAGTCTTGGATCAGAAATCTGGAGATTTTCTGGTTGAATTATTGCAATGTAAACTTTTCAAAAGACAGGAAAAAAGAGCACCAGACCAGAGAAAAAACCAACACAGGTTTGGCTACCAACCCGCCGCGCTTGCGCGGCCAAACTCCTGCTTTGGCCGTGCTTGCGCGGCGGACACGTGTCCCCATGCTACGAAATTTTGGGATGTTTTCTGTTAGAATGTATAGGGTTGGGTTTTATTGCAAGCTTCTCAGAATCAGGCCTATAAATAGCCCAGAGCAGAACCAAGAGAGAAACTAAGTTTTATATGTAATTTTGAGAGAAGAAATTCTTGTATTTGTGATATATTCGTGCTCCTTTGTTAAAATTCTTGTTCTTGGAATTTAGTTGAGTTCTTTGCCTTTCTCTAGTCTTGCAACTTCTATTTTTGAGCTTGCAAGATTAGATTTTGGTAGTTGAACTCATTTCATGTATTTTCGACCCGTTGCAATATATATTCAAGTTTGATTCCTGTAACTTTTGCTATTTTGTCTATTCTTACGATTATGCAGTGTGATATTCATATAATGATGTGTGAGTAGTTGCTCTTGGGCTACGGGGAGGTAGGATGTGGAATGACTAAACCTCCAATTCTTTCCTTTTTGATTCTTGCATCTTTTCACTTCTCTTCTTAACATCGCAAATTTATTATGTTTTGATTGATAGGGTATATTGTTTTGAATGATTGCAAATCAATCTTTAACATATATCCTATCCTTTCGTCACATTTTATTGTTGCTATGTTATGACTTGAAGACGGCGTGAATACGGAATTAAGTTACTTGTTGAAATTAGCTAGATAGGGTATATAGCACTCTTGCATATAGTCTATACTTGCTACTTCACTTAACTAATTCCATATACATTCCATTATAAACCGCATTCTTGTTAGTTTCTGTTTTTCTACCCTTGATATCGTATTTCATCCGAGACACGTTTCGGATAAATACGGCATACTTTCGATACTCAAATGGAAACCAAAAGAATGAATCTTGAATCAAAATGAAGAGTTGGGGGTAAATGTCATATATCATTCCTACTGAACCTCAGCCCAAGTTTTCGTCTCATTACACCTTGTTCCTTTTTAGGCAGTATACTAAACGTGACAAAACACCATCTTCCAACCTTTGATCCATAGCTCAATTTGATGTCGTGATATCCACTCCTTGTGGTTCGATCCGTACTTGCCGGCTTGCTTCAACGCACCGTGCACTTGCGGTATTTTTAAAACTCGATACTCACGCCGTGCACTATTTTCCGACAAAAACCGACATATCCGATATTGACCTTATTTTCCAAAAAGCACGTCACCGTGGGTTTCGAACAAGTTTTTGGCGCCGTTGCCGGGGAGTGGCAACACCACGAAAATTATTTTGAGCTATCTCTGTATATACTTTGTATAAAACATATATAAAAAAAAAAACCAAAAACACCTCAAATATCCTACTCGTTGCTCTCTGTGTTTTCAGTCTGCTGTCGATACAGTTGTGATAAAATTATTTAATTATATATCTACAGAATTTGGCACTAAAATATCGTATTTTTCTCAGATTCCTATTGCAACTGAAATACGAAATACGATTGTGCGGAGCTGAGATTGGAATTCTGGAGAAAGGCGTTACGAGGTTAACAGTGCCAAAGATCCGGGTAGATCGACCCGTACAAGCAAACGCTCAAGTGATCACGGATCAAGCCAACGGAAGTTTCTAACTTCATAAATTCAAGGTACGTATTTTTCCAAACCCCTTCTCCTCAAACCCGACGCTCCAATACTTCAATTTTGTGCAGGATTTCTTTCGCAAACTCCGCTGCACAACTGCCAAGCACAACTGCCAAAAGACATTAACCGTATTTTTTGCAGCGCACCGCTTATAACATAAAAAACGATTGATTGATGATTTGAACAACTTTTATTGTTTGCGCATTGCATGAATTTAATACGGACTTAAGGGCAAAGAACCCCAACAAGATACGGTAAGGGATTTCATCACCCTTCTCCGTGGCCCACAAACCACAAAGAACAAGCATAGTCACACCCTCATTAACTTTAAAAGAAATTAGACTTTCAGCCTCTAAGGACTTCGTGCTCGTTAGGGTAAGTTAAGTGTATTTCGAACACCGCCGATCGGTACATTGTTCCTGAAGTGTCTAGGAAAGTGTGAAAGGCGCAACCGCCGAAAGAGAGAAGGTTACTCTAATTAAGGAACCTCGCGAAAGCGAGGGAAAACCTCCCTTCCTCTCTGCACTTACCTGGCTTCTCGATCAGTCTATCTTTGGGCCGTTTTCGCAGTACATTTTACTTCAAAAAGCAAGTTTTTGAGCAGGTCTAGTTGACCTAGGTGACCCTAGACTGATTAGGAGTGTGCAGTGTGTCTTGTTTGTGATCTTGTATTACCTTGTGAGCGATATTTGTGGTTGTAAATATTTTGGTTGAAAAACATTTTTTTTCTTTCTCTTCTCTCTCTCAGTCGTTTCTCTACCACTCCCGAATAGTGCATGTCAGCTTGGACTAGAGATTCACAATCTCGCTTAGTTCGGTTTGTGCCTATATCTTCCGATTCTTCTTCACCTTCTGATTCCTCGGAATCCTCTGAGACCTTACCTTCTGCCTCATCGGAGCCGTCCGATTTTTCACCTTCACCTTCACTTTCTTCTCCTACACCACCAACAATGACGGAGCAAACAATCGTTGAGCAACAGGAAGCGGCATTACAGGACAGATGTTATCCACACCGATCATCCCTTCCTTCATGCATAGTATTGCCCACCATTGCGGCAAACAACTATGAGATCAAACCACAATTCATACCACTACTCCCCAAATTCCACGGACTCGAGTCCGAGGATGCTTACCTATTGATCAGTGAATTTGAAGGAGTGTGTGCAATGATGAAGATCCAAGGAGTGGGAGAGGATGTCGTTAAGCTCAAATTCATTCCCTTTGCGCTTAAGGACAATGCGAAAAGCTGGTTAAACAGTTTACCAGCTAGATCGATCACGACATGGGATGACTTTGTGAAAGTTTTTCTTAAAAAAATTTACCCTATTCATAAAACCGTGCGAATTCGCAATGAACTCCACAATTTTAAACAAAAAGAGGGTGAAATTTTTTGGAAATGCTTAGAAAGATTTAAAGACATCTTAATCAAATGTCCCCATCACGGGTTAGAACAGTGGAGGTTATGTCAGATTGTCTATGAGGGGTTAGATTCCAGTTCACGTATGATGCTAGAATCCATGTGTCAGTGCAAATTCCTGAGCTATGGTGCTAAGGACGCATGGAACTTTTTGGAAGAACTGGCTGACAAAACCATCCAGTGGGAGAGTGTGAGTGAGAAACCATCCGTGACTAGGAGTGGTGCACACATAGTTGACACCTCTATAGCTGCCGAAGCCAAAATCGCCGCTCTTGTACGGCGAATGGAAGCTTTAGAGGGGAAAAATTCACCACTACCAGTCAATCAAATTTCTCCAACTTTGTGCGCTAACTGTCAGCATCCTAGCCACATATCGGAAGAATGTCCGTTTCTCGTTGGGTCCCAGGGACCTGAAAACGTTAATGCGCTGTATCAGAACCAGCGCCCCAGGAACGACCCTTTTGCACCAACATACAACCCTGGTTGGAAGAATCATCCCAATTTTGCTTGGAATCAGGCTCCTTTTCAAAACAACAATTCAAACCCGCCTTTCCAACAATTTCAAAATTCAAATTTTCAAAACCAAAAATTGGGATATTCGACTAACCAGCCCCAGCAGCCCCAAGAGCCGAATCAGCACAACCCAACCTTTACACCCCCTGAGTTCGCCCAAGACGACAAGAGGGTAACATCCATCGAAAAAGGGTTGGAAGCTTTGATTAAAACTTCTGCGCAGACTTCATCTAGTCTGGCTACTTTTATGCAAACATCCGGTCAGTTGCATAGCGCTAACACTCAAGCGATAGCCAGATTAGAAATCCAAATCAGTCAACTGGCTGCAGCAGTTAATGAACGTGAGAAGGGAACATTTCCCTCTCAACCCGTGATAAACCCAAGAGAACAGAGAAACAACAACGCTCATATTGTTCAGACGAACAATATTGAGAATGCGAACGCCGTCACCGTCCTCAGATTAGGACGAACTATTGACAACAAGGTTGTCAATCCCAGCGAATCATCCAAGCGTGCGGCTGTCAGTTTGCCAGCGCTTAGTTCATCTCCGGCTCCTCTTTGTGATCCGTCTTCATCTTCATCACCTTCTTCTTCTTCTTCTTCCTCATCATCTGCTGCACATCCTTCAAACCAACATGAGAATTCTCCACACGACCACATTGACGATCCAGCAAGAACATTCCCGTCTTCTGCACCTATTCCATCTGCAGCTTTGCCAAACTCAGTGTTTGGACCTAAGGCTCCCTATCCTAATAGGTTAAAATTAAAGAAGCCTTCTACAAACATGGAAAAGGTGTTGGAAGTTTTTGAACGCTGTGAGGTCAACATTCCTTTGTTGGACGTTGTTCAACAAGTTCCGGCATACGCAAAATTTCTGAAGGACTTGTGCACCCAAAAACGACGCACAAATGTCCCCAAAACCGTCTTCTTGGCTGCCACTCTGAGCGATGTTTTGTCCAAGTCTATTCCTGTGAAATATAAGGACCCAGGTTGTCCTACTATTTCTTGCACCATTGGGGACAAACAAATTAACCGAGCCTTGTTAGACTTAGGGGCAAGTGTGAACCTCCTTCCCTACTCAGTTTACAAACAACTGGGATTGGGAGAGCTCAAGCCGACCAGAGTGACTCTGCAACTGGCAGATCGTTCGACAAAAGTACCGAGGGGAGAAATTGATGATGTTCTAATCAAGGTCGGGGAATTCATATTCCCTGTAGACTTCATTGTGTTGGAGACTGAGCCCGTCACCAATCCCAGCGGACAAATTCCAGTCATACTGGGGCGGCCATTCCTAGCCACATCCAACGCGTTGATAAACTGTCGTAATGGGTCCATGAAACTTTCTTTTGGGAACATGACAGTAGACCTCAACATTTTCACGCTAGGAAACCAGGCGAGTGAAAAACACGATGATACTTTTGAAGTCAACGCTGTATACGATATGTCTGAGGAGGGGACATTTGACTTCAAAAATGAGTGTCTGGACGAGACTTTTGAAGAACTGTTTTCTGAGGAGCTTCTTTTCCTTGACAAGCTAAATCCTGAACAGGCATCCTACGCACATTGGGGGCCTCAATTTGAACCTCTTCGCAACGAACCAGCCCCTGAAGTGCGACCATCTGTGGAGGAGCCACCGAAACTCGACCTCAAAGTTCTTCCTGACCACCTCAAGTATGCGTACTTGGGAAATGATAAAACGCTTCCAGTAATAATTGCAACCGATCTTGCGCCTGAGCAAGAGTCGGCCCTCATGGATGTTCTGAGAAAGAACATGGAAGCGATTGGGTGGTCAATGGCTGATATCAAAGGAATCAGCCCTGCTATCTGCCAGCACAGAATCCATATGACTGATGATTCCAAACCCTTCAAAGATCCTCAACGCCGGCTTAACCCGGTAATGAAAGAAGCGGTAAGGAATGAAATGCTGAAATGTCTGGACAATGGGATCATCTATCCCATATCTGATAGCAAATGGGTAAGCCCCATTCACGTAGTACCAAAGAAATCGGGACTCACCGTTGTCACGAATGAAGCAAATGAGCTCATCCCAACCCGTACACAAACAGGGTGGAGAGTCTGTATTGATTACAGAAAGCTCAACGCAGCAACTCGCAAGGACCATTTCCCGCTGCCCTTCATTGATCAAATGCTTGAACGCCTAGCCGGACACGCCTACTATTGCTTCTTAGATGGGTATTCCGGCTATAATCAGATCCCGATTGATCCAGAGGATCAGGACAAAACAACCTTCACTTGTCCTTTTGGTACTTTCGCCTACCGCCGCATGCCCTTTGGGCTGTGCAATGCACCCGCGACATTTCAGCGGTGCATGGTGAGCATATTCTCTGATATGGTAGAGCGATTTTTAGAGGTTTTCATGGATGATTTCTCCGTCTTTGGAGATTCATTTTCTGAGTGTTTGAGGCATCTAGAGCTAGTAATGCTACGATGTAGAGAAAAGCACCTCACACTCAACTGGGAGAAGTGTCATTTTATGGTCAAACACGGCATCGTGTTAGGCCATATCATTTCTGAAAAAGGAATCGAAGTCGATAAAGCAAAAATCGACGTTATCTCAAGACTCCCACCTCCACGAACTGTCCGTGATATTAGGGCATTCTTAGGCCACGCCGGGTTTTACAGGCGTTTCATCAAGGATTTTAGCAAACTGGCTAGACCCTTGACTTCTTTGCTGGCCAAAGAAACACCCTTTGACTTCAACTCTGAGTGCCTTCATGCGTTCAAGCTTTTAAAATCGGAACTCACTTCCGCTCCGATTTTAAGTGCACCAGACTGGAGCGAACCTTTTGAACTAATGTGCGACGCTTCTGACTTTGCGATAGGAGCTGTCTTAGGACAGCGATTTGAAAAGAAGCCGCATGTTATCCATTATGCGAGCAGGACGTTGAATGACGCACAGTTAAATTACACCACGACTGAAAAGGAACTCTTAGCTGTTGTGTTCGCACTTGAGAAATTCCGTCCTTACTTGATCGGAACCCACGTCACTATTTACACTGATCATTCTGCGCTTAAGCACCTCTTTGAAAAAAAGGATGCCAAGGCCAGATTGATACGTTGGATCCTCCTTCTTCAGGAATTTGACTTAACCATCAAAGATAAGAAGGGGACCGACAATGTTGTAGCCGATCATCTGTCTCGCATACCAAATGCACCAAATGAGGAAATTCCAATCAATGAGCATTTTCCGGATGAACAACTTCTCTCCGTATCAAGCGAACCATGGTTTGCTGATATCGTGAACTTTCTAGTCACCGGAGAAACACCTTCTTTTTGGTCAAATCGGGACAAGTATAAATTTCTCTCCCAGGTCAAATTCTTCTACTGGGATGAACCATACTTGTTTAAATACTGTCCTGATCAGATCATTAGACGGTGCATCTCTAATTCTGAGACAAGAAGTGTTTTGTCCTTCTGCCATGATCAAGCTTGCGGGGGCCATTTCGGACCCAGAAAAACAGCGGAAAAGGTTTTGCAGAGCGGCTTCTACTGGCCGACGTTTTTTAAGGATGCTTTCGAATATTGCAAAACCTGCAACCGATGTCAACACATGGGCAAGATTGGAAAAAGGAATCAAATGCCCCTACAGTCCATTCTGATTGTAGAAATTTTTGATGTCTGGGGCATTGATTTCATGGGACCATTCCCAAACTCTTTCGGGAATGTGTACATTTTGCTGGCTGTGGACTATGTGTCCAAGTGGGTGGAGGCCATCCCTTGTCGAACCAACGACAACAAGGTTGTCGTGAAATTCTTGAAAGAAAACATTTTTTCCAGGTTCGGTACGCCTCGCACCATCATTAGTGATAATGGAACGCATTTCTGCAACAGATCTTTTGAATCACTAATGAAAAAGTATTCCATCAGCCACAAATTGTCAACACCCTACCATCCTCAAACTTGCGGTCAGGTTGAAATTTCCAACAGACAAATTAAACAAATTTTGGAAAAGACTGTCAACAATAACCGCAAGGATTGGTCGTTGAAGTTAAGTGACGCGCTCTGGGCATTCCGCACCGCCTTCAAAACGAACCTAGGTATGTCCCCATACCGACTCATCTTTGGAAAGGCATGTCACTTGCCTGTTGAATTAGAACACCGTGCTTTCTGGGCAATCAAACAGCTCAATATCGATTTGGAAAAAGCCGGCGAAGAGCGTAAACTTCAGTTAAATGAACTTGATGAAATACGCAACGATGCGTACGAGAATGCCAAACTGTACAAGGAAAAGACGAAAGTCTTTCATGACAAAGCGATTCTCAGAAAAACATTCACCGTAGGGCAAAAGGTTCTGCTCTACGACTCCCGACTTCATCTGTTCCCCGGGAAATTGAAATCACGATGGACAGGTCCATTTCTTGTGCGCACCGTTTTTCCGCACGGTGCTGTCGAAATTGAAAATCAGCAAACTGGCAGCACATTCAAGGTTAATGGCCAACGGCTAAAACCATTCTTAGAATTGCCCGCGGAAACGGGGGAGCTCATGTTTTTGCATGAGCCGAGTTACATCGTTTAAAACACCCCCATGTTCTCTTGTATATATGTTTTCTTTTGTAATTTTAGTTTCCTTTTGCTAATTCTATGGGGGATTTTACTTAAGTTGGGGGGGACACCTTTGTTGTATATATTTTTTGTTTTCCTTTTTTGTTTTGTATATAATTTGTTTTTAGGGAGTGCCGGCAATTTTGACCCTCTTGGTATAGCCTGACAGTGAGGGCACTGTCAAGTTTAAGTTTGGGGGTGTGCTCGGTAAGCTTTCTTCCTTCGCATTCATATGTATATTTTGCATTTGCATACCTTATTTAAAAACCCAAAAAAATCGAAAAATTTCTAAAAATATAAAAACTTTTTGTCAAGTCAGCTTGTGCAAGAACTCTGATTCAACATTCGACGGTTTTTGTTTGAAAAGATAGGAATAACTAAATCCTATGTTTGGATTTTGAAAACCTGAAAGATAACTCTCCTTTGAAGTTAACTATAGCTGATATACGTCTTTACATTACACTACACGTGTTGTGAGTCTTGGAAATTAGATGACAGGTCTTTTATGTTTAAAAAAAAAAACTTTTAAATAGATAAATGATTTTCTGAGGATCAAATAGGTTTGTTCTGAAATAAGTAATATATCAAGAATAGTTTATGAAGTAAGTGAATATGAAGGAATATTATTGATGTCGTAATTGGAGCTAAGTCTGAAAAATAACCCATCTGAAACTTGATTGGAAGGATTACACACCAAAACCGCTAGACACGTCTTTTATCCAAAAAAAATATATATTTGAATTACCTGTTATATCTCCGTTCGTATTAAATCATCTGATTTTCATGACAAACTGTCTTTTGTTTTTGGACCTAGGTAACTTGAGTAATTAAGTCCGCTGGGGTATTTTTACACCTAATGCCCTAAAACCAACTGGTTTGGGTGCATTGGCCCAAAACTCGCTAAGAAGCCTAGAAAGTCCAAGATAAAAACAAAGTCAAGCAAGTGTTATCTCCGAGTTAAAATTCCTAACGGTTCTTTGTGTGAGAATAATCTTGACAAAAGACAGGCTTTTAAAAAATTTTCTTAACGGAGATATGAAGGTTTTACTCTATGATAAAAACTATTGCACGTTCACAGAGGTGTGTATGAAATGAAAACAAGAAAAAGGTGGAGTGAAGAATAAGACCTAGTTTCCTGTTAGGGAAGATAGAAACTCTGAAGTTGAAACTTTACTGGGAAACGAAACTTGAAAAATGCTTAACTCTTTATAAAACTTATGTGATCCTTTTAAAATTGTTATCTGGGCTTTATTGTATGACATAAAAACTTTATTCGACCTTTCGGGAACTTAACGACACTATTTTGCACTGCACGTAAAGACATATAAAATCTGTAGTTAAATAAGAAGAGAGGTGTGAAAAATAAAGGTTCGATGGTCTAGACTTAGGATTATAGAATTGTTATTTTCTAAAACAAAACGTCAGGATGTGCAGCTTAGTTATTTTACAAAACCAACTTGACCGAATTTTGTGGGTAGTATCCGCTGAAAACCCTCAGGAGACAACACTCCTCCTACTAGGGACACCTAGAGGTTTAACGGCTTGTTGCACATGCTCAATGCAATCGCGTCCCCTGCGAAAGTGCGGTTATCATTTTATTTTTTTGAATAATTGGTTTTGCTCGGGACGAGCAAAAGATAAGTTTGGGGGTATTTGTTCATCACATATTTTTGTATATTTGTACCGCCCATTCTTAATCACATTGCATACAGGTAGGTGCTTTTTATCCGTATTTGCTGCATGTTACAGATTACAGGTTTCCAGTCCAAGAGTGAGCAAATCTGACAAAATCACCACATTTACGGCAAAAATCCAGAACATCTGTCACAAACAGATAAAAGCCGGGTTCCAGCATCCGTCCCGTACCAGTTCAGAAGAAGGGACGAAAAGAGTCGTCATTTGGGACTAAAGGAAAAATTAAAGTCAAAAATGGTGAAAGTCAAAAGTAAAAGAAATGAAGAAGTCTTGGATCAGAAATCTGGAGATTTTCTGGTTGAATTATTGCAATGTAAACTTTTCAAAAGACAGGAAAAAAGAGCACCAGACCAGAGAAAAAACCAACACAGGTTTGGCCACCAACCCGCCGCGCTTGCGCGGCCAAACTCCTGCTTTGGCCGCGCTTGCGCGGCGGACACGTGTCCCCATGCTACGAAATTTTGGGATGTTTTCTGTTAGAATGTATAGGGTTGGGTTTTATTGCAAGCTTCTCAGAATCAGGCCTATAAATAGCCCAGAGCAGAACCAAGAGAGAAACTAAGTTTTATATGTAATTTTGAGAGAAGAAATTCTTGTATTTGTGATATATTCGTGCTCCTTTGTTAAAATTCTTGTTCTTGGAATTTAGTTGAGTTCTTTGCCTTTCTCTAGTCTTGCAACTTCTATTTTTGAGCTTGCAAGATTAGATTTTGGTAGTTGAACTCATTTCATGTATTTTCGACCCGTTGCAATATATATTCAAGTTTGATTCCTGTAACTTTTGCTATTTTGTCTATTCTTACGATTATGCAGTGTGATATTCATATAATGATGTGTGAGTAGTTGCTCTTGGGCTACGGGGAGGTAGGATGTGGAATGACTAAACCTCCAATTCTTTCCTTTTTGATTCTTGCATCTTTTCACTTCTCTTCTTAACATCGCAAATTTATTATGTTTTGATTGATAGGGTATATTGTTTTGAATGATTGCAAATCAATCTTTAACATATATCCTATCCTTTCGTCACATTTTATTGTTGCTATGTTATGACTTGAAGACGGCGTGAATACGGAATTAAGTTACTTGTTGAAATTAGCTAGATAGGGTATATAGCACTCTTGCATATAGTCTATACTTGCTACTTCACTTAACTAATTCCATATACATTCCATTATAAACCGCATTCTTGTTAGTTTCTGTTTTTCTACCCTTGATATCGTATTTCATCCGAGACACGTTTCGGATAAATACGGCATACTTTCGATACTCAAATGGAAACCAAAAGAATGAATCTTGAATCAAAATGAAGAGTTGGGGGTAAATGTCATATATCATTCCTACTGAACCTCAGCCCAAGTTTTCGTCTCATTACACCTTGTTCCTTTTTAGGCAGTACACTAAACGTGACAAAACACCATCTTCCAACCTTTGATCCATAGCTCAATTTGATGTCGTGATATCCACTCCTTGTGGTTCGACCCGTGCTTGCCGGCTTGCTTCAACGCACCGTGCACTTGCGGTATTTTTAAAACTCGATACTCACGCCGTGCACTATTTTCCGACAAAAACCGACATATCCGATATTGACCTTATTTTCCAAAAAGCACGTCACCGTGGGTTTCGAACAGCTACGGCTGGTTTTTTTGGCGAAAACCCCTTTAACGTAATGAACTTGATATCATTGAAGGAACCGAGTAGTTTTGAAAAGGAGTGGTTTAGGCTCCTCTTTTGAAAACTTCTGGTTTTGAAAAAAATCGAGTAATCTACAGTATAAACTTTTACTCAAGAGGTCACTCCCTGCGAAGGGATCTAGGCTCTTGCCTCCTAGAATGAGGTGCTGGATGTTCATGACTGAACACCATTATGCAAAGCAAAAGAATATGACTATAGTTTTTCGAAATTTGTTCCAACAACATCTTTTAGGTTTATTTTCTTGCATTAATCAAAAATAATGTGGTCCCATCAATCAATTCCTATCACACCAGAAAAGAACGAAAATGCAATGTACGTATATGCCATCCGCATTCGCCACGGGGCCCTGTCATGCATCGTTAGGTTACTTAACTAACGGTAGAGCGGGGGCTGGACTAGCGCGGGTGCAAAACATATACAACATCTACTAGTATATATAAATATATATATAACATTCGTCCCAGGCATGATATAAGCAACATCACAGATCAACAACAAGCAACACAAAATGGTGGATAATCTTGGAGCTTCGGGTTTCATTTGAGCCGCAAATAAAACCTGACGTTTCAGGTCATGTGGATAGCCCGTGCAATGAAAACCTGGACCCCTACGAGCACGAAAAGTTACCCGCTAATCCCAGAAGTGAAGCAACCCCAATCAACAAAGTAAATGGGCCATCCAGCACTTCACGGGATCCGGTAACTTGGGCGCCCCTCCGTGGATCATCCTATACCCCCTACAAGTGCGGCGAATAACCCGCCAATTTTAGAGTGAAGCCCCCTCCGTCTCAACGCCATGAGATGCAGGCTTGTTGCAATCTAGAACCCGACTATTCGAGCACTCCACCGTAGGGTAATCCTAGTACAGAAAAGAAAAAATATATGTACAATAGTGACATCTACCTCAACCTGGTCGTGCCCCAATCAAATAATATACAACCCGGCAAAACCGGCTGTCCACATGTTGGACGCTCGCCCCGCAATATAAATATACAAATAAATTTGAATTGTACTACTTCCATTGCAACATCGGATATCCACCATGACAATCCAACCACAATATCAGCACATTACAGAACATCAATGTGAATATCATGTTCGCAAACCCGTCTAATAGAACATATAGCAATTAGTCGGGTTATACCGCTCAATGATATTCACGGTCGCAGATACTAACACATGTACTGATAAAACACATATTTTAAAATTTCGATCGACTAAAACTTTCCCGTATAGGCCCCAAGTGCTAACCAGTACTCAAACAAATCTGGGCCAAAAATAAACATCCCAAAAAACACAATTCCATACAGTGGAGCACCTGAAGAAATTTTTAGCACAGAAACCCCACTCCGACCACGGAATCGCCGCAAACAAGCATGTTTCGCGGCGCTTCCGCGGTGAAATGAAGGGTTCATGTGCTCAAATTTCTTATGGATCTCTAAAATACCCTGCTTGTATTTTTAAGACACTCTAAATAATTTTTTGAACACTTTTAAAATTCGACAGAAAGTATGTAACATGAAATTGTGGTTTTGAAAATTTTGGTCGATCGATATTTTAAACACGTCTAAACTAGCTAATATGGGTTTATGGGCTGGCTCTGATACCATGTTGGGTTACACTAATTCCCTGGCCATCTACCGTTGCCGTTTGCGGAACAAAAATTTTTCTAGGGTTTGAAACCGGCACTAGAACAACCCATTAACCGGATCTACCATAAACCTAAACTAGCTAACAAGAGAGGAGCTAACTACTATGATTGGAATTCTCACCCAAGGATCCGTGTCCTTCGGTATTCTTTCCTTTTCGTTCGCTCCAAGTGATCTCCTTGAACGAGCTTGTTTTTCTTTGCTTGATCCTTCGGTTCTCCGGGATCGAGCTTGTTCGTCGGTCGTCCTCCGTCGAAGATGATTCACCCGAGAGATATAGTCCATGGCTCTAGCTCCACACTAAGTGTCAAGTAGAGCAACTAGAGGCTTTAGATTGCTAGTCTAAAGAGTCTAGGATATGGTGTGAGATTCTTTGTATGTTTCTATCTCACCTTCTCTCTTGATTCTCAACACATGAGAGTGTAGAGAGGAGGTAGGAGATGAAGGTGGAGGAGCTCAAGAAAAAGGGAAAGGAGTGAAGCAAAATAGTGAGCTCAAGAAAAATGAAGCATCCATGTGAGAGAAAATCCTCACCTTGGTTTTGTAAAATGATTTTTATAATATAAAAATCCAACCATGCTTCAATAGTAAGCACAAATGAATTGAAAATTCATTTGTCAAAACTATTGAAGTATGGTTCTCACCATACTCCCCTCACCTTGCTTTACACCTCATTTTCCATTTAAGATAAAAGGAAAAGTCTAATAATGAGGTGTCTACCTTCTAGAATGTTTTCCGTATAAAATACGGATTACAGTCTATTGTATATACATACCTGCATTCGTATAAAAATACGAATACCCGAAGAGATAGAATAACATAAAGAACATAATACTAGAATATACATATCGAAATACATATATGTAAATTATTAAATCAATACTTGATTTAATAATCAGGCTCAATCCCGAGCCAGCTAGTATTATCAACTGTCCGATCGAAAGTCCGGGTATATAGTACAATCGATCGATCGGAACCCTACACGTATCCAATACGGCTATTAAATCATCTCCCCTGAACCAAGGAAACCCTCTGTGTCAGACTCTAAAGACTCGACGGTACGCCGGCAGTGAGTTACTGGATAAATCCATAATCGCAAGCACGTCGGTGGCACTAGTTGTACGTAACGGCTACCCGGGTACCTGTCAAAATGGAAGGCTGACGAGCAAACTCATCCGGATCCCTACTAAGCCTATCTGTGACAATCTCCGTACAGTCCGGTCTCTTCGTCTAAGAGTATCGCATACCGGGTCTAGGGGTGGTAAAAGTCAGACCCTAATAACCCGATAATTCATGCCGATGCGGCTCAGGACCAATCAGGAAAACTACTGATCAACCTATCAGTAAATCCTAACTGCCTTGGCCAGGGTCTTATAGTCCTGACCAATCGAACACAGTGCGATATCGACTCCCTATACCGGGAGAGACGAATCCCCGACAATTACTCACTGCCTCCATGTAGCTCGGGACTGCACCCAACCATAACCTGTTTGCACAACTCAGTAGAGCCATGATAGGATAGTGATCAAAGTACAGTGGGAACTCACACGAGACAAATGACGATCTCAGGTCTGAAGACTAACCTGTACTCATGTCACCTGAGAACTGCTATCTGACGATAGGTATAGTACCATCTAGAAGTTATCGGCGAGTCCGTCCAATGTACTCACCCCCAGTGAGCACCTTTATACGATCTTAGATGCAAAAGACCAATAGCTGTGGGACCAACCATCGCCCCTCATCAGGGTCTAGAAAACGTATACACTAATCTACTCCGGAATATCGATGCACGGTCTCGATACTCCCACGACTAGGGACCTTTTAAGGATGTGCTTATCGACTACCCAGCTCCCACAAGTATGATCGTCATCATAATGCAGACAGTCAAGCAATGATCCTACGGGCTTTATCAACATGTATAGATGATACGTAATACAAGTAAAACATATGCACATGTTAAGATAAAGACAAACCATATAGCATACTATCATATCGAGCAAGATTGTCATGTACATACATATGTCCAAGCATCCACATGTATACATATACAATAATGGCCTCTAGGGCATACATATCCAACACACATGAGCTATGGGTATGCGATACCGTAATAATTGGCCTTAAGTGCAAGTGGGAGATTGTTGGATATAGTGACCTCAAGGCAATTATTATGATCGCAAGTAAGCGATTATGATAATTGAAGGAGGACCTATACAGGTATAACAGTCTTACTTGAGATGATAGTATGCTGGTTTATCTTCATCGTTGATGAAGCCCGTAGGATTGTTGCTTGACAACCAGCATTATGATGGCGATCATATATGTGGGAGTTGGGTTGTCTATAAGCACATCCTTAAATTTCCCTAGTCGTGGGAGTATCAAGACTAGGCATCGATATTCCGGAGTAGACTAGTGTATACGCTTCGAGACCGTGACGAGGGGCGGTGGCCGGTCTCGCAAGCCATTGGTGTTGTGACACCTAAGATAGTATACAGGTGCTCACTGGAGGTGAGTACACTGGACGGACTCGCCGAGAACTTCTATATGGTATTATACCTATCGTCAGATGGAAGTTCTTAGGTGGCATGAGTACAGGTTAGTCATTTGACCTGAAGTCATCATTTGTCTCATGTGAGTTGCCGCTGTACTTTGATTACTACCCTACCACGGCTCAAAAGAGTTGTGCAAACAGGTTTTAGTTGGATACAGTCTTGAGCCATATGGAGGCAGTGGTCATTAATTGCAATCTATCACAAAAATTATAAGAATCAGCAACTAAACATTCTTTATATTTCAAATTCCTTGAATCTATCCTAACATTTCTTTTTCTATCAAGGTCATGGATTCTCCCAACAGCACAAGCATGAACGTTAATGGCAACACCCCACCACCTACCTACCACCACCACCTACCGTTGCAACCCCATCAACGAGCAAACGGTACTGCTTGAAGCGATCAAGAGCCTCCTGGAGAGTCAGCAGTAGCAGATTGCTATCCTCATGCACCGCTCAGAGGTCGAGGCACCCAGATCCAAGCAATTCCAGGCACTGCACCCGAAACATTTCTCTAGAAAAGAGAGCCCACTGGAGGCAGCAGAATGGGCTCAGTCTATAGAATATGATCTGGCAGCAGCATAAGTGCCAGAGATTGCTTAGGTGAGAGTTGCGAAGCTACAACTAACAGACAACACCAGAGTCTGGTGGAAGGCTGAAGAAAGCCGTCTCTCCCAACCGATTGAATGGAAGATATTTCGCGATATGTTCAACGTGAAGTACTTCTCTGAGACTGCCCGTTTCAATATGGAACAGCAGTTCATCCACTTACAACAAGGCTCGATGTGGAGCAAATCGGTGGATGAATACGATACTGAGTTTACCATGCTTAGCAGGTAAGATATGTATCAATATTCAATTTCCTGATATCACTTATTTCACTGCTGACACAAGGTCGTAACAGATTCGTGGCACACCTTATTCCAATTGCTGAGATCCGGGAACGAAGATTTCGGCAAGGGTTAGACCCGGAAATCCAAGCTGCACTAGCTATAGGGGATTTCCCAACACATGATCTTGCTCTGAAGGCTGCCCGACGCTATAAGGCAGTGGTGAATAAGAAGGGCAGACCTCAGACTGCCGGTGTGAAATGCCATGCCACTAAAATGGCAGGAGGAGCCTCTTCCAGGCCAACTTTTGCACCCAGGAGACCGAGAGTAACCTTTAACCGGCCCAGTCCAGACTTTTGCTTCTACTGCAAGAGGAATGGACACCTAATTTGAAATATAAAGAATGTATAGTTGCCATTAACGAATGGACACCTAATTTGAAATGTAAAGAATTGAGGGATAATTTGAAATGTAAAGAATGTATAGTTGCCATTAACGACCATTGCCTCCATGTGGTTCGGGACTGTACCCAACTAAAACCTGTTTGCACGACTCCTTTGAGCCGTGGTAGGGTAGTAATCAAAGTACAGTGGGAACTCACACGAGACAAATGATGACTTCAAATCAAAGGACTAACCTGTACTAATGCCATCTAAAAACTTCCATCTGACGATAGGTAAAATACCATCTAGAAGTTCTCGGCGAGTCCGTCCAGTGTACTCACCTCCAGTAAGCACCTGTATACTATCTTAGGTGTTACAACACCAATGGCTTGTGAGACGGGCCACCGTCCCTCGTCGGAATCTCGAAGCGTATACACTAGTCTACTCTGGAATATTGATGCCCAGTCTCGATACTCCCACGACTTGGGACATTTAAGAATGTGCTTATGGACAACCCAGTTCCTACATATATGATCGCCATCATAATGCTGGTTGTCAAGCAACAATCCTACGAGCTTCATCAATGATGAAGAAAAACCAGATAGCATACTATCATCTCGAGTAAGACTGTTATACATGTATAAGTCCTCCCTCAATTATCATAATCGCTTACTTGCGATCATAATAATTGTCTTAAGGGCACTATATCCAACACATATAAACACCATATTAATATTATGCATATCAAGTATAGTGTGTTTATTAATGCTTACTTCTATAATTTATTTTACTACTCTTACATGATTAAAGATAAGATTTTTGAGTGGTTAATATTAACCTTTGGATTAGCCAAAGCGTTATGTAAATTTAAATTCTTTTCTTTTTCTTTTTCTTTTTCTTTTTCTTATTTTATTTATTTTTTATTTTAGGTTTTTTTTTAAATTAAAAAAACAATCATCATATTCCTTCCCACTTATTGAAACATTTTTGTTTGACTCCAAAAACCTAACATAAAAGCAAAAAATAAGTTGCTGGGCATACAGTTTAAAGCAGGAAGTAAAAATCTAATATCAGATCGCATATCAACGGCTGGCCACCACCAGTTAGTGGTTTGACGAGGGAAGAATCTTCTAAATTTTCTGGGCTCCGTAAGTTTGTTCGTGTTTAATTTTTTTTTATCAATTTTAATGGTTTATCATCTTCTAAATTAATTTCACTATATTATTTTAATTATTTGTATAGCAATGGAATATTGTAGTGACTGTTCTTCAATAAATTAAGAGTAGGACTAGAGAGATGAGTGAGGGGTCGACATTGAGGACAATGTCAGAAATAAGTGTGGGGCGGTTTGCACTGTATTTTTTTTAATTTTTCATTTTTTTAGGTTTTCTATTTCAATTTTTTTAAAGAAAAAAAGTTTTTTAATCAAACTAGCAATAAGTAATCTTGAATTTAAAATCCGAAAAGTTGAGTGATATGAAGGAAAATTAGTGAATCTGAGAAGAGATCTAAAATCTGAAAAATAATATCTCGACTTGAATTCAAATTGAGAAAATATGCACCCTACAAATTGCACAAACACGAATCTTGAAACTTGAGATAGTAGAGAATACCTAGAAATATCTTTGCCTATATACCCAAGTATAAATAAATAAAAACATATCTTTTTATTCATTAAGTATCTGGGAATTCATGCCTCAAGATGCATTGGATGCTCATGTCGAAAATTGATTTAAAAGTGATTAAAAAGTAAAAAGAGCAAAGCATAAATATAATAAGTTTAGTTTTGTGATTGCTAAGGGCGAATAGATCTTCAGTCGAAGGGGTGCTTCATCACCTAGTGCCTTAGACCAACTGGTTTGGGAGTCACTGTTGAAAACCCGAGGTAGTTGCAAAACTAGGCATCATTCACTCACATATTGAGCACATTGAGTAATCGGTTGGTTAGCACCTCATGAAGCATTAGCGGTCACATAGAAATATGTGTGAGCAAATCCATCTATATATTTATATAAAATAAAATACGAAGGTATAGGATATTGATACTATAGTTTGAATTGAATTCTCAAGTGTAAGGACATCTTATACTCACGTAGGGATATATAATCGATATTTGAAGGAAAAATAGGATTAAGTTCTATTGATGGAGGATAGAATTTCTGGAGTTGAAACGATACTATTAGGATGATAATTCTAGACAGTTGAAAAACTAGTGAGATTCAAATCTTTTCTTTTCTTTACTTTTCTTTTCTTTTCTTTGGTTGTAGTTTTTCACTTTCTTTCTTTTTAGTTTTTCTTTTATTTTCATTTTCATTTTTATTTTTCTTTTTGGGATTTTGTGGGTAGTATCCGCTGAAAACTCTCAGAAGACAACACTCCTCCTACTATGGACACCTAGATATTTAATGGCTTGTTATACGTGCTAAGTGCAATCACTACGCCTGTGAAAAGGAGCATAGTTTAGTTCGATGGTAGTTAGATTTTAATTTTTTAGGTTTTTAGTTTTTGAAACTCTCGATTTTGCACGATGACTAGCAAAAGATAAGTGTAAAGGTATTTGATTGGTGCATTTTAATACATATTTATACAGTAATATTTATCTTTATTTTGCCTATTTAATACTACTCCGGGTATGTTTTGTGAAATAATGCAGATTATAGGGCTAAAGGGCAAAAGTATATAAAAGGCATCTTAGTGCATTGGATGTAGACTACTTGAAGCTAAAACAGAGCCAAGGATGAAAATTACCAAAAAGAAAGCGTGGAACAATATTCAAAAAGTCGAGATAAATATACTGAAAAAAAAATTGGAGGCCAAATCTTACCAAAAGTTGGCCGAAAATCAATTTGGGCAGGTTTTTAGTGGAATTAGATCTCCAGATTTTGAGCGATTTTTGTATCTTCAAAAATATTCAGTAAACCATTCTTGGAAATTTCCTGTAACAACCCTGAAAGCCCTGTACAGTTGTAACTGGCTCAATATATAGAAAGGTGCATTTCAGCCTGATTATGAGTTATAAGTTAAATTTGTTCAATAAAATCAAGAAACAACTTGTAGCTCATTGGTTAAGTCTCTACACTGCTCTTTTTCTTACCTGCATGTTCGAATCCCATCAGCCTAATTATTTTTAATAATTATTCTTTTTAACTTTTCGGAATCCCAATAGTTGCATGTGCAATACACGGAGGAACGAAAAGTTTCAAAGAAATTAAACTGGAGAAATGAGGTGTTAAATACGATTAACACACTGGGCATGAACTTCAAGGCATGTGTCCACATCCTGACCGCTCATCAGTCGAAACCAACGGCCCCCTAGACCCAATCAGCTCCGTGCTTCGCCCGTGCACCCCTTCGACTCCCCTCAACTCTGCTTAATACTTTAAAACTCCGATTTTCACCCAGAGATTGGCAGACTCTTCATATAGCCAAATTAAACAAATTTTAATGCAAATTAATCTTTTTTTACACTAAAATACCCTAGACTATTCCTATAAATACCATCATATCTTTTAGCTCTCCCCTATTCAGAAATCTCTAGCAAAACTCTCTCAAAATACTCTCTCATCAACCAAATGGAGTTAGCTCAATTCAAGTCGTTCCTTCGAAGGCCAGAACCATTCTTCGATCCTTAACGCTACCACGGTTCCTCGACGGCCTCCTTTTTCTCTTCCTCTCTTTTCAAAGCTCAAAAATAGTAAGTCCTTTCTCTCTCTCCATCGTTTCATCTCAAACATCTTTTAAAACCAACATCGATAAAAGTGGGTTAACTTTAATAACTTTTTTTAAAATATTTTTATCACGTTTGCTATGCTAAATAAATCACAATAAACCTTTAACTGCAACTTTAAAATAGTGTTCATTTTAATTATATTTGTACATGTTTAGAAATTCTTGTTAAAGAGAACGTATATCGAATTTTACACAAAACTACCATGAACTTTGCGTCACGACCCGGAAATGGCACGTGACCGGCACTTGAATCACGTGAAGTCTATAGGACCCCACCATAACCCAAGTAAGCTAAAAACCAAGAATCTAAACCTTTTTAGGAAAATAGATGAGGTGAAGTTTGAAAAAAAAAGGGTATAAATGAAATCAAGTTCTTCTTTTAAAATATAAGTAAAGTTTATAGAAATACTAATGGAATGTATACTAAAGTTTGAAAAACATTTTCATCATTTGAAATTTGGGCAACACCTCCTTTTGTAAATTTTGATCAAAACCCGTACATAATCAACAATAATATTTGCATCCCCAAGAGGGAGCTAGCTCTTCGCCAATCGGCGGAAACACAATCACGCAACTAAGTATACAGCGCGTAAGGCGAAGATCAATCACAAAAAAGAATAAAGAAAACCAAAACATTACCAAACTCCAATATAAAGAATATATGCAAGCCGTGACTCTGAGTCCGAAAGAATATACAACTGGTCTCTAAGTCTACCAAATATACATAATCTGGTTGTTAGAGCTTTTAACTAGATATAAGGAATATAAAGGTATGCAATGGTGGTTACGTTCTGTACTGTAACCCACCTACCAATGCAAATCACCCAAAGAAGCAGTGTGCTAGCAAGCCGCTCCTGGTCCGAGCAGTCGATCCTGCAAGAAAACTATGGCACAACGGGAGTGAGCTGCCAACTCGTGAGTAGAAGACATCATCAGGTAGAAATCGAATGTATGATAATCTCCTAGGTCATACGGTAATATAATAATACCATACCGTGTGGTATCAAGGTGATTGTGTATACATAAGTATAATAATATAATACAGTGATTGTGTCAATATGTAATACTAAATCATCCATATCGTATGTGTATACATATCATCCAAGGAGTGTCCATCAACGACACTCGAAATCATCATAAAATCATGAGTGCCCACCATCGACACTATAAATCATCATAAATTCCGTATCCAACATCGACACGTAAATTCTTATATCTCAGACACCGTCTCATCAGATCGGTCCTCATATCCATCTGTCTCATATCACTCCGGTCAATATCTTTCAGATATCCGCCTAGTCCAGTACTGTCACCTGTAGGTAGTGTTCCTCTGCCAGGCTCAACGCTTTTTTATACAATCTTCTTGCCTCGGGGTACCGTACCGGGTCCACCATGTACCCACAGACGGTGACTCCTCACTTCTCGAATAGGGTAATCATTATAGCTCGGCACCAAAAAATCTCGTGGTGGACGTCAAAATATCATATCAAGAGAAACCGCGTTTTCAAAACAATCATAAGTTTTTAAATAATATCTGCGGTTTCTCAAATCCAGAAATCTCATAAAAGTATGGCAGTAATGAAATAATATGTACATGCATATAACAACACTGTAATGCATATCAAGTGTGTTCATATGAGCATGTCGTATAGTAGGGTAAAGAAAGTGCAATATCTACAATAATATGGGATACTTTGTACTAATCAGCAACTAAAATGCTAACAAGCTATAAGGTGATACGGTGACATAACGAGTACTAATGTGTGTGTGGCATGGCAATTACCGATGATGTGTGTGTGAGCCGGCAAGTAATATGCACGTGCAACATGTGCATCATCAGTAATGGTGTGTGTGTCCTAGCGAACGAAGTCACATAAAGATAAAGGAATGAAACGTAATATATATATCGTAAACGAAAATAATGCGAGCGTATACAGAAATAAAAATCATAGCATGGGCGTAAACAGAATAAAGAAATCATAAATGTGAACAGTATAAAAGTACGCAACTACGTATGAGCCATACAGTTATAGTTTAAAATAATACGAATCGTTATTTTTAGAAAATAGGGGGTTATGATGATTTTGAAAAAGTCCATTTGAAAAGTCATAGCGTCTCTTGAAGTTATCATTCAAAAGTGCGTAACGATTCGTTAGTTTTGAAAATAGGTATGGCTCTAAACATATCATAATATCTACTTAAGTGATTTTAAAATTTTAAAAAAATAATATTTCTTGAGTCGATATATAAGTCGGTGATCCATCCTCATCATATCACATACGGAATATCCATCGTACGATATCATCAATTAATAGTACGAATCTATAGTCGCGAATATCATCCCATCTCATATCATCATATATCATCTCATGGCCTCATATATCATATCATACCACATCGCCTCATATCATCATATCCAATCATATCGATTCATGTCATCATATCAGATCATATCCTCATCTCATCATATCATATCGTAAATATCCTCATGTGTGTGTATGTGTGTGTGTGTGTGTGTGTGTGTGTGTGTTTACATAAGTAGATATAGTTCAAAGGTTAAGGAATAGGGGGCTATCTTTCTACTAAGTTTACTACTATCGCATATAGTATTCTAATAATCCTATAAGCTAAGTATACATATCTAATATATCTATATATAACTATATATCTAGTATCCTAATACTACGGTCGCGGGGGTGCTATACGCCATCCACCCAACTTCCCCCGTAGATATACATCTACTCACCTAGCTTTGCCTCGCCCTAGCCGATTCCGACGGATGCCTTGCCCTTCTTCGTCATCCCGAAAGTCCACACGCTTTTAGCTATAAATCAAAGCATATCGTATCGCATAAAAATCCAAATCGAAAACCGATACGTCAAGCTAAGCGCACATAGGTTAGAATCTATGGTCAACGCGGGCTAAAACGACAAAATAACCCCTGACGTCGACGTACGAACGTAAAACGACCGAGTCAAAACTCAAATATCAAAAAATCAAGTTTTCAAATATCGCAGAACATTGACAGAAATTTAGTAAAACAACTCCAAATTTTTCTTAAGGTGAATTTAGACTTTTTAGCATATAGGATAGGCCTAGTTATCTAGTGAGTGAGCTACAGACCAAACCCCAGACCCTAACTCCCAGGTGGACCCGCAAATTGCGGTCAAATTGAATTAATTTACGGCCAAACTTAAGAATTGATGGCTCGGGCTTCTATGGTGGCTTCCTACTGATATATACATCTCACATTATTCTCTATTAAATTTTCAGAGAACCAGAATTGCTCCAGATTCCATTTGAACATCAACAGTCAATCAAAAACCGATATTGCAAAATTCTAAACTCGTCTTTGCAACTTCAAAGTTCATATAGGCCAAGAATTCTATCACTTAAAGAGATTGTAGTCACCGACTAAGCCTCTACTCACCACCACTACTCATATTATCCACTAAAGATCACCCTAGAATATTCCAAGTTCACTAAACATAAACATTTTAACTCTAAGGTAGTTTGTGAGGTTAGAAAACTTGAAAACTAATCTAAAGGTGGAAATTTTACCTCAAGAAGCAACCCAAGAAAATTCCTAAATGGGCAAAGCTCCCCAAAATGAAATCTTGAACAAGCCATGAGGTGTAGGATGAGGTGAGGAATATTTTTTTTTGAAAGTTTAGTGTGGTTTTGAGTTGATTTTGGCGGTGTTTGTGGGGGTGGTAGTAATGGTGGAGGTGGATAAAATGAAGAAGGAGGAGGTGAACAAAGGAGATTAGGAAGAATGAAGAAAATCTAATAGTTAAGGCTCTCCTTCTCTCTCAAGTGCCCATACCTTGGTGTTTTCTTGTCCCCTCCCCTATCATTTTTCTTTACTTACCTTTTCTTTTATTTTTCCCTTTTTCATATTTGATGACATAAAACTAAATACCACAAATAAAATGGCTGCATGTCACAATATACCATGCACACTAAATATAGTTAACAAATAAAATATGGTTTAGTGTGGTAGTTAGTAAAATACTAAGTAAGTTTAAAACTAAACTTGTAAGTAAATAATTATATATTAATTTATAAAAGCCCAAATCAATTAAATGCTTTCATAAATGATAAATTCATTTTAATTCCCAATTATTTTCCAAAATATAGGTATATAATTATGCCATTATACGAAAACTCAAATCTATATTCTTATAATATCCATGAAATTTATTATTTTATTATTTAAATCCAAAAATATTATTTTCTATTTTCTGAAAATGTTACACTTTGCATGCACCCTTTATCCCTACCTTGACATTTAACTCTAGAAAATTCTCGGGGTAATGACCTACCCCACTCACAAACACTAAGGTTTCATAGCACGGTGTTTTGGTTAAATATTTTATCTAAAAGAAACAATATCCAAGAAAATACCCTCACTTTTTAAAAATATGTTTTTAATCTCTATTTGAAAACCTTTGCAATTACGCCTTTACAACTCTCGTTAGGGGACCCATTTATGGATGGTGCGGGTTATCGCATGTTCTTGGGATAGTAGAGTGAGATGCAGAACTCCTCACGGAGAATACGGTTTCGAATGGAATAAAAATACGATTTTAAAAAAATACAACTTTTAAAACAAATTAAATCGTTTAAAATTATATTTAAATCCATATTTTTATGTAAACAAATGGTGAAAACTATTTTTATGAGAAGATTAATTTTTTAAGAAAATATCATAAAGTTTCCAAAAGTGGTAGTTTTCATTAAAATATTATAAACTTTAAAAGTTAGATTTTTTACACTAAAATACCAAAAAATAAAAAATAAGTTTTTATATAAAAATATTAACTTTTTAAATAACATATTTTTATTAAAACTTATTCGAAGCTATAGGACGAATTAAAATCCCTCGATAATTTTTAAATGACATTTCTAATAAAATACCCTAGAAATCAAAATACTAGTCTAGATTATCTATTTAGATTGCAGATTGGTTTGAGTGGTATCCTCTCTTGTCAGTTGTCTTGGGGTTGCCGGAGATAATAATGCACCACTTACCTATCCCTAAATATAAATCGTAACTTTTGAGTGGAAATTATCAAATGATAATCGTATTTGAAAAAGACACAAATCCTGTCGTCCATGTGCAGCGGTTGTCGATATTTTCCAAACTCAAGAAATTCACAAGATTAAATCTATTAACTGTTCCCCTCCGAACGGCAGCCAGGACATGGACGTCTTGCCTGAGATTCGGGGCAGATGCTATTTGGTTTTATCCGTCCACCTATCCGAAGATGCCAAGTTGATTTATAGCACCGTGTATCGAAGGTTTAGACGGATGCGGCCGATATAGCAGACTTCATCAGATTCCCCCTCGCTTGAGGGGTTTTTGATTGTGGGGACGCTCTTCCCTGCAAGCGCAAGCCCCTGCAGATAATTACGTTACCGCATCGCGGTAACAACTTTCTCTTTCTCCAGAAATTTTACTTCGTGTCGTGGGTGTTTGTTTTGTTTGTGGTTGCCCGTGGATTGTATACGGAGACTAAGTTATGCCGTCGCCCGTAGGACGTGGATTAGTCCAAATCCGTATTTACTTAGCTTTAAGTTTGGTGTTTTAGTTTAAGGATACGTTAGCCATGTTTGAGGCTAAGATCGACTTAAACTTTTGTTAAGGATACGTTAGCCTAATCTCCAGACTAAGATCAACTTAACGGGATCGTTTAGATCCAACAAAAGAGCAATTGGCTCTATTGTTTAGTTTAATGACGTTGCGGTCAATTTCCAGTTTAGGGACATGGTGGTCCATCATTCCCATCTGGGGACGAACATTAGTTTAAGGACATTTCGGTCCAACATTCCCATTTTGGGACGAATATTAGTTTAGGGACGTTTCGGTCCAACATTCCCATTTAGGGACGAATATTAGTTTAAGGACGTTTCGGTCCAACATTCCCATTTAGGGACGAATATTAGTTTAAGGACGTTTCGGTCCACAAGTTTAAGGAACTCGTAGTCCATATCGATGTGTGGTTGTCGGGACTCGTCACCTCTCTGATGTCGTTGAAGGATTACAACGATAGGGGTCAGAGGAGTTCAGAGATGTACCCTTGAACCGGATGTAAATTGATTTAAGAGAGCAATCTTGCTCAGTCAATTTAATTTGAGGACTTACGGCCATGATTGGGCTAAGTCCAGTTGAGAATATTCAACGTTTTTATCTTCGGCCTATTAGACATGTGCTAGGGCTTTGCCCCTGTTTGATAATGCATTGCATTTTATTTTGGCCTACTAGGCCTTTCTGATTTGGGCTCTGTCCCTTTATAAATGATGCAGAGCATCTGTTTGGGCTTTGCCCTTCTTTAAAATAATGCATTGCATTTAATTTGGCCTGTTAGGCCTTTTTTAATTGGGCTTGGACCTTCTGTGAATAATGCAGTGCATTATTACTTGACAGTGGCTTGTCAGGCACTTTGCGCCAATTACTGAGCGCAAGCGCTTGTCGTGGTGACACGTGTCACACTCTGGTGAGCGCAAGCGCAATAGCGCAGTGCGCTGCGCTGTTGCGCTACTGACACGTGGCGCGCTCTGGTGAGTTGCGCCAACCTTAAAGAGCAATGCTCTATCTTAAAAGCGCATAGCGCAAGTGGTCTTGGAGCTGACACGTGGCACTCTCTGGTGGCTTGCGCCAACCCAGGAGCACAACAGTGCAGTTTTGCAAGTGCAGGGCACTGTTTTAATAACTTAATCCAATTTTGGATTTAAGAGAAGAATCTTTAAGATTCCAGAACCAATGGTTCATAAAAAAGTGCAAGGCACTGTTATTATTATGTATTTTTTTTATTGAAGATCATTGATCTTGTTCTTAGATCAATGATCTATTCAGAAGAAATTCTTCCTTATTATAAAGGTTTTTACCTTCTTTCTTTTCTTGAGTTCTTCTCACAATTCTTCAAAGTTCTCTCTGTTTCTGAGTTTTTTTGTTTTCTCTCTTGATCTTGATGTTGATCATGATTGAATTGGGGTCTAGGGGCCTTTATATAGTGCCCATTAATTTGTTAAATTTGTTAAAGAGATCTTTCTCTGAGTGATTTGGGGAATTTTCCCCACCGTTAGATCTTTGATCCAAGAGCTTCTGTTTTACAGAAGACAATCTTCTTGTTTTAACAAGAACAGAAAGATCTTACTAGAATTTTAATTCTGTTTGGCGCAGATGCACCAGCGCTTGACACGTGTCACGCAGCGAACTGCGCTAGCGCAACTGCGCTTGACACATGTCGCGCAGCACACAGAGCAGCGCAGCTGCGCTAACACGTGTCGCGCAGCGCACAGCGCAGCGCAGCTGTGCTGACACATATCGCGCAGCGCCGCGCTTGTGCAACTGAAGCGTTGCTTCCTTTAATTTTTTGTTTTTTAATAGAGCCTTGCTCTGATTGGGCGCACTGCCTTGGGCGCTGCGCTCCCTGCGCTGGCGTGCCTGATTTTGACACGTGGCGCTCTGCGCGCAGTGCAGGAGATCTGAAGCATTGCTTCATTTATTAAAATTTAAATTTTCAGAGTAGAGCTTTGCTCTGATTGGGGGAATCAGAAGCGTTGCTTCATTTCCCGCCTTGGAATTTGAACAGAGCTTTGCTCTGATTGGGGTAAACATTAACAAGATATAACTATAACCTGAATACAAACTCGAACTTGAACTTGAACACTTGAACTTGAATTCGAATATCCAAACTTGAACTTGAACATTTAACTTGACTTGACCGAACAATGAATACAACTTGACTTGATATGAATACCTGAATACAACTTGAATCTGAACTTGCATTCTTATATTCATGGATTTGGCCAAGACCTGTAAACTTGAACTATATAATGAAATATACAGGGATAAAGGGATAGGTTGGTAAGAAACATTTGTCGTGGAACGAAAGATCACTTTAAAAGACACCTCTTGAATATCCCGTGCCGTTGTTCCGTGGGTTATGGCGGAACCTTATACTCTCTTGTACCTTTAGTCCTCAGGGTAAGCTGGACTACTCTCGTATACACGCTCATTTTTTTATCAAACTACAAACAATCACGTTAGAATAACTACCCTTATACACATGAATGACATGATTAAGATACTTTTACATAAAACCTTACATGTTCATTACTACTTGGTTTCTATTCATTTTACATACCTTCATTTGTCTTTACTTATTTCTTTTAGGGATTTACCGAGCGATAGTTCGCTAACGACATTCTTCTCTGTTTTTTTCCTTGGAATGTTCGTTAGGAGGACCGGATTTAGAGGAGATAGAGCCGAGCTGATTGATCATATGCGAAGAAGTGTTTGTAAAGTAACCGCAATCAAGACGGTCTCGCTAGTAGCTAGCCGCGATGAGTATGAGTCGTCCGCAGAAAAACGTGAACCTTTTTCTTGCTTTAGACGAGTTGATTGAAAGAACGGTGATTGTTTGTCATTACGGATATACTACGGATATAAGATTTATGAAGAAAAGGCTTGTATGATTCATAGGACTTAGTAGTAATGGATGAATAATTAAAAATGACTCATTTTATCTTTTAATAGTTTAAAACTAGATCGATAGTGATGAATGTAGATTAGGGTTCTTTTGGAAGAAACTAGGGTTTCCACACTACTAACCCTTGTCTTTGTATTGATCTTTATATATGTCTAGCCCTTAACAAAATAAGTGTTAAACAAATCTCAAATCGTGGTTGTGACTAGCAATAAATTGGTAGCGCGCCCAATAAGGATGTTAACATTTATTTTGCTAAAGTTTATAGACTTTAAAATGTATAAAAGATGTTAAAAAATTTTATCATCCATTGATCTACCCTATCCTACGAACCCTAGCAAGCTAGGAATTACTCACTCATGGTTTGAGATTTAGAAGAAAAGTTGAAGAATGAAAATATGATTAAGATGCAGAAAGTAAGTGCAGAAAGTAAGTGCGGAAAGTAATTGCATAAAGAATAATAAAAACACTACTTTTATTAATCAACTATTGCATACAACTTTTGAAAGTAGAGTACAAGAACCCTAATTGCTCTAGATCTCTATCTTATTGGAAGTAGATGACTAGTTGATGATCATTCGGATGCATGGATCGTTTTAGACCTCTTAATCTCTTCGATAATAATTTTTAATGTAAAGCTCTTGGTCCCTTATATAGTCACAGAAAATAAAAACCCTAGATACCATCTGTGAAAATATGCAGTTAAGATCAAATCACCAAAATCACAGATCCTACGGCCCTAGATCCGCCACGGAACTGCCGCACATTGGCTTGTTTGGCTGCGGTTCCGCCGCGGTTTAATGGTATGGGATTTTAGGATTTTTTGTGGTATCCTGTATTGATATTTGGAGATCCTCTTGATATCTAGATTTTGAAAATAATACTCTGAGTCTCTGCCGTTGCTAAATCTTACGATTTACTTCAGTATTTTAGCAGATTTGATTCTGACATCTTGATTTATCCCAGATCTCTTGGATTCCAGACCTGAGCTAATCTGCACAATATCTCAAATTAAAGTGTTAGTGGTATTTGGCATTTTTGAGATATTATCCTAACCATTTTATATGATATTATATGTTAAGAATATTGATTAAAAATATTTGATATGCATATGCATATTTTAATTACAATATTTCATATAAATATTATATGCATGTATTTTCCCTCATTATGTTAATTATAATGTAGAACATATGATAATAAACTTTTTACACATAAACCCTCATATGTTCTATAATTACAATAAACATATTTTAGTACTTAACAATAGTGGGGGAAATATGCATTCAAATGTGCAATATTTTAGACTAATCACAAGCCAGGAGGAATTAGACCAGCTCACTGCCCGGCCAGATTACTAGTTCTTTTTTTTGCATTTATCTTTTGTAAACCACTGTTTAGGCTTCCTAGTATTGTATCTTTTATTTCAGATATTGTACTTGAATTTGAATGTAAATAAAGTTGCTATTTATTTTAATTACTCTTGTTATTCTTGTATATTGTTATATTGCTTACATACGCGTAACATATTTATTAAGAGAAATAACCTTCTCATAGTAAATACGTTGCGGGCCTCGTCACATGTCGTTGCCGTCTTCTGGAAAGCGGATCGTGACATTGCCAATTGTCTATATATACTACTGTATAGTTTCTCTAGGGTTTCATCTCTCCATAAGTTAATTGTTTTAGTTTTGTGAAAGATCAAAGGTATTTTTAAGTTATTTTTAATATGAAGTTTGTTAATTTGATTATGCTTTCTTCTATTATGAGTAGCTAAATTCTTCTCTAGGGTTTTTGAATTATACTCGCTATGATTGGCGTTTGATTTTCTTGATCTATTCTTTTATTTATGTGCTTCATGATGGTTGTTTATAATAAAGTTAAGTTCTTTTCTATATTATGCTGACAGAACTAAATAAATCGATGAATGCTTGACAACCATAATATTTATTTAGGAAAAGGTAATATCACCTACAAACTAATTATTCTAATGAATGATTGGCGACCATGAGAATTGACTAGGTAAGCTAAGATCGTATCTTTGTTATACATGTTCAATCTAGTTAATATAGGATAGATTAGGCTATACCGACAAAATAAGATAAACCATTAATTGACAACCTATGAGTTTATTAAATGTAAGGGTAGATTGAATTATTGCTATATTAATTAAAACTTGTTATTTGAATTTATTGCTAGATGATTTTATTTGATTGATAGGGTCTTTCTACAATTGTTTGATTTATGCTTTCTTTAACCATTTATATTTCATTATGATAAAAGTTTACTCTATGATTTTATGTGATTAATAGTTAATAAATTTAAATATAGGAATTAGAAAAGAATAGATATCATATAAAACATCATGATTAGTAAAGGTAATTCAGAACGCTAGGCCTTTCTTTAATATTTGAATCTTTCTTTCAAAATTTGCAATTTATTTACTTTCCTTATTTGCTTTTTAATTAGTTTAATTAAAATTACATCTTTTATTTTAATTCGTTTTAAAATTAATTAAAGTTCACATGCTTCCCTGTGGATCGATCCGTAAGAATTACAACGAATTAACTATGCATTTGCGGTTAAAATTGAGACACTAATAAAATCTCCATCAACAACCTTGAAATTTATCTGGGGAAAGTAAAGTTTATATTTTTATTGTTTGTTTTCGATCTAGTTAATTAGAGTTAACTTTGATTAGCCAATAAAATAAGGTAGGTCTATGATTGACAACCATTAGATCTACCTAGTGGAAGGTTTAGATCAAATTAATTCCAAATTAATTAGCACATAATTCTTAAGGTATTTATTTTCCTCATTATGAATTGATAGGGCGTGCAATGTTCGAATAGATTATAGTTTCTAAAATTGTTTGATAATTTATTACGATGAACGTATGTTTTATGCTTCTAACAATTCATAGATAATTATTTTAAGAGTGGAAATTAAGAGAAGAAAACAAATTAATTTAAATCACCATGAATAGATTTAGTGGATTCGAAACCCTATGTTTTTCTTTATTCAAATCTTTATCAATCTTGAATTTAATTATTCTAAATTTCTACAATTTATTTAATTAGTATAATTTCCTAAAACTCAAAGATTTTCTTAATTCACTAGATTTAACTACGATTGCCCTTTTCCCTGTGGATCGACCCACAAGTGCTACAGTTGATAACCGTGAACTTACGGTATAAATTTAAGACTAAGAAAATATCCCAACAAGTTTCCGGCGCCGTTGCTGGGGAGGACGGTTTAAAATTTTAGTTAAATTTTTAGGATTATATTATTTTCTTTCTTTTCTTTTTTTAATAGTTTAATTTTTCTTTTTTTTTAAAAATAAAAATTAAATTTCAAATTTAAAGTAAATTAAATTTAAAAATATCTGTAAAAAATTTTGAATTTCAAATTTAAAGTAATTTAAATTTTTTAAAATAATTAAATTTCAAATTTCAAATAATTTAAATTGTAAAAAAATTATGAATATGGGTGACAAACATGCAAGTTTATATGATTTATGTTATCCGGTTAATTCATCACTTGAATCTTGCAGCAGAACAAATAAATATAGGCACGGTTTTAATTCACTCGATACATCTATATCCACCAATGATGCAATATTTGATGCTATCATGCAAAAGATAGAGACTTTAGAAGTTAACAATTGGGTTCCTAGTAATCCACATTTTCAATCTTTTTGCGCTAACTTTCAGGATCCCTGTCATGCTTATAAAAAATGTCCATTTATTGATCAGAGGAACCAATTAAATTATTGTTGGAATCAAGATATGCATTTTGAAGTTCCTAACTATAATTTAGGCCAACAATTCCAACGAAACTCTTAGTATGATGTAGGTCCTCCATCCAATTCAATTCAAACCGACACAACATTCACTTCTCCAAGTTTCATAGACCAACAATTACCATTTTACCCATATTATGATGTTGACCCTCCTTACGACCATATTCAATCCTACCTAATTTTCACACATTTTTTAGACGTTGATAATAATTATGAAATAAGGAGTTCAACGTTGCAAACCGAATTTGAATCTTAATTTGAAACTCCTTTACATACCATATCTAACTTCGAAAAAGGGTTGGCGGAATATACATCCACCATGGCTGCATGCATAAAAATGTCTGAACAATCGCTTAGAGTCCATGAGGAAACAATAAAATGGATTAGTGTGTTTAATGTTCAAATTGCTACTATTAATAGTGAGAAAGAACAAAAGATCATCCTAATGCAAACTTACACAAACCCGATTGTTCCCAACATCTTAGAACATCATAATCAACCTATTGAAGTAGTGTTAGAGAACGATTATGGTTTGGAACTTAAAACCGAGAAACATTTAAGTCATAAGTGTCCTATGTGCAGCTGCGAGCTTACGACAAGGGAGATTGTGAGATGTGAATGCCCAATTTGTGAATACACGTTTGAATCTTATGACTTAGCTGAGTTTAACTTTGTGGCGTGTGAGGAAAAAGAGCACGAGTTTATTTCGAGTCAGTTTCACACCCATCCTCGGAATTTTTCAATTCCAATTTAGCCTCAAACAACGAATTTGTATGAGAATGATTTTATTGATGAAATGTCCAAGGACAAAGAGCTTGACTTGACTAACTGTTGCTTGAAAATTTTTTAGGAGGTTGCTTATGATTCTAAGGGGTAGGGCTTGAATAAAATATTTAAGGAAGATATTTATGAAGAATTTACGGTGGCGGATAAAATTTTTTAGAAGGATTAGATATAGAAGTCGCATCTGTGGAGGAAAGGAACTCGCCACAAGTAAATTTGAGAAAGAGGATATAGATTTGAGAGCCGAGGGATGAGACAAAATTTTTGAAGAAGAGTCCACTGTCATAATAAAAGAAGTGTATAAGGAGGATGTGGTTAATTTTGATGAAAGTTATTTTGACTAAAGTTTTGAAAAAATTTTTAAGGATGTACTCAACCTTATGGATGAGTTAGATTCATCAAATTATCAAGCGCAAAACGTAAATTGGGAACATTCTCTTGAACCATTAACCGATATAAATCCTCAATTACTTCTTGACACCATTACCACTGATCTATCCATAAAGCAAAAAGAAGTTGTACCATTAACTCCTATAAGTGGATCTTTGATTTATATCCCGCATGTTCATCTTGAAAACTTGGATCCAATTAACCAATACATTACCAAGTTAGTGTTGTTGCATAATTCTTTTAGACATCAATCATTTATTACTACACTAGTTTTTTCAGCAAAGTTTGGGTCACAATTTTGTTCACCCACATATAAACACTATATTAACTCTATGCATATCAAGTTTATGGTGTAATAAATACTTATTGTTACAACTTGTTTTACTATTCCTGCATGATCATAGACAAATTTTTGAGTGGTTAATATTGACCTTTGAATTAGCTAAAACGTTATGTAAATTTAATTTCTTCTTTTTATTTGTTTTTCTTTTACTTGTTTCTTTTTTTAGGGTTTTAGTTTTTTTTTAAAATAAAAAAACAATAATATTATTCCTCCTCACTTATTTAAACACTTTTATTTGACTCTAAAACCTAACATAAAAACAAGAAATAAGTTGCATGGCATGCAGTACTAAACAGTGAGTAGAATTCCATTATCAGCATATCAGCGGTCGGGCACTGCCAGTTAGCGGCTTGATGAGGAAAGAATCTCATAAATTTTTAGGCTCTGTAAGTTTGATCTTGGTTAATTATGTTTATCAATTTTAATGGTTTATCTCTTTCTGAATTAATATTACTCATTATTTTATAGTTGTGTTTAGCATTGAATATTGTAGTGACTGTTTTTTACTGATTTGTGAAATGGTCTAGAAGATGAGTGAGGGGTCGACATTGAGGAAGTAATCGGAAATAAGTGTGAAGGGGCGGTTTGCACAGTTTTGTTTTTCTTTTCTTTTTTCTTTTTTAGGTTTATTTTTAGTTTCTCTTCTCTAACAATTTTTTTTAGAATTAAAAACAGGTTTTTAAATCAAGCTGGTAATAGGTTGACTTGAACTTTGAAATCCGAAAAGTTCAGTGATACAAAGGAAACTTATTGAATCAGAGGATAGGACAAAATTTGAAAAATAAATCCATATCTTGAATTCAGATTTAGTGAATATACATCCTAAAATATGCACGATCACGAATCATGAAAGCTTGAGATAGTAGAGCATACCTAGAAATATCATTACCGATATGTCTAAGTAAAATAAAAGATGCGCATAGTAGGTAGTCTAAACTACTAAAGGATGCCAAAGTAAAAAAAAAAGGGTATATCTTAAAATAAGTGGTTTTGTAGGTTACTTAGGACGTATGAGCACCATGCCCTTGGGGTGTTTCGTACATAGTGCTCTAAAACCAACTGATTTGGGTGTCACTGCTGAAACTCATAAAGAGATAACTTAACAAGACTAAACATCATAAAACACATACACTGAATAATCGGTTATCCGGGCCCCACGAAGCATGAGGTAGTAGCACTGAAAGGTGTTGTGGAATTAAAAATAAAATAAAATAAATGATGTGCAAAAAAATACGAGGATACAAGGCATTGATACTATAGCTTGAATTGAATTCTTGAGCCTAAAGATATTTTACACATACACGT
This sequence comes from Agapanthus africanus, assembly GCA_030015575.1. NCBI lineage: Eukaryota > Viridiplantae > Streptophyta > Magnoliopsida > Asparagales > Amaryllidaceae > Agapanthus > Agapanthus africanus. The sequence continues at coordinate 257,834,160 of JASDDO010000024.1, forward strand.
AGGGGTATAGGATCTATGTTTGAGGGAAAGAGCGGTGTGAAGTAAAGGATCAAGTTCTATTGAGGGAGAATAAAATTTCTGGAATCGAAACGATATTTTAAGATAATGGTTCTTGAAAACAGAAAAACTAGCGAGATTCTACCATTTATTGTTTTCACTTTTCTTTGGTTATAGTTTTTCATTTTCTTTATTTTTAGTTTTTCTTTTTCTTTTCCTTTTTGGGATTTTGTGGGTAGTATCCGCTAAAAACTCTCACGAGACAACACTTGTCCACTTGGATAACCTTGGGGTTTAACGGTCTGTTGTACATGCTAAGTGCAATCACAACACCTGCGAAAATGAGCACATTAGGTAGACCTTAGGTGGTTTTTATTTTTCTTAGTTTTTAGTTTTTGCTCGAGAACTAGCAAAAGGTAAGTGTGGGGGTATTTGATATGTGTAATTTATTGCACATTTTTATGTCCATATTTACCTTATCTATTTAATACTACTCGAGATATGTTTTATGAATAAATGCAGATTATAAGGTCCCAAGTACAAAAATACACAAAAAAATGAACTTACGTGCATTGAACGTAAACAATTTAATGAAGAAACCGATACAAGAGTCGAGCCAAAAAACCAAGCAGATAGCCAAACAAGTCAATTCAGAGAACCAAGGCACCAGACCAAAGATGAAGCCATTTGGGCTCAATAAGCCGGTTAATCGACGACTTAGGCCGACTAATCGCCGCCATCTGTTTGAGTTTTCTCCTGAATTTTTATGTGCTTCTCATGATTTTAAAAATATATGTTTCTATTTCTTGTTATCGGCCAGAGAGTTTATATATACTGCAATATTATTATATTAGGTTTATCGTCCTCTTTTGAGAGGATCATTTTCTCTTTTATTTTTGTGGAGGCTAAGGTTTGAGAGGATCAACGTTTGATAAGTTATTTTCTTAATTTTAACATAATGAACTTTCTTTTTATTATATGCTTTTATTTTTATGCTATGAGTATGTAATTTCTATTTAGGGTTTAGATGAATCTTGATCTATGATTGATGTTTGTTCTTAAAAGTTCTTATTTTTCTTTCATGATCTTAATGGCGAATATTTAAATAATAAAAATAGATTCTTTGTTTGCAATTCTGATAAACTAGATAGATCAATGAGTGATTGACAACCATAAGATTTATTTCGGGAAAGGAAATGCATTCCTGATAAACAAGGTAGATTGACGATCGATTGACAACCATGAAATTTCTAGGGAAAATAAAGTTTATATTTTTATTGTTTGTTTTCGATCTAGTTAATTAGGATTAACTTTGACTAGCCGATAAAATTAGGTAGATTTATGATTGAAAACCATTAGATCTATCTAGTGGAAGGTTTAGATCAAATTAATCCAAGCTAATTAGCATATAATTCTTAAGGTAATTATTTTCTTCATTGTGAACGATAGGGTATGTGATGTTCGTATAGGTTGTGCTTTCTAAATTTTTTTGATAATTTATTGTGATGAACGTATACTTTATGCTTCTAACAGTTGATAGGTAATTATTTTAAGGGTGGAAATCAAGAGAAAGAAAACAAATTAATTTAAATCACCATGTATGGATTTAGTGGATTCGAAACCCTATGTTTTTCTTTATTCAAATCTTTAACAATCTTGCATTTAATTATTCTAAATTTCTGCAATTTATTTAATTAGTATAATTTCCTAAAATTCAAAGATTTTCTTAATTCGCTAGATTTAACTAGGTTTGCCATCTTCCCTGTGAATCGACCCACAAGTGCTCCAATTGACAACCATACGCTTGCGGCATAAATTTAAGATTAAGAAAATATCCCAACACTAGACTTTTTTTGTAACAATATATTACCTGATGACAAATCTTATCAGTTTGCTCTAAGGAAACAAGCATTACGATGCATGTACTTTGATGGTACACTATATCATCGAACTTTTGATGAGCTTCTATTACGATGCCTATCTGCGGATGAGACGGAAAAAGTAATGGAAGAAATCCATTCACGGGTATGCGGGGCCCATCAAGCTGGTCCCAAAATGAAAATTAAAATCAAAAGAATGGGTTATTATTGGCCAAACATGACACAAGATCGTATACAACATGCAAAGATGTATCTGCCAAATACATGATATTTTCATTCGTATGCACCCAAATACACTACATCTCATTGTCTCCTCTTGGCTCTTTGAGATGTAGGGAACATATATTGTTAGTCCAATTGAACCTCCATCATCCAAAGGAAACAGGTTCATTTTGGCCGTCACTAATTATTTCTCTCAATGGTCCGAAGCCACGAGTTTCAAAGAAATCATGGCTGATACCGTCATCAAGTTCTTTAGGAACAATGTGCTTTATAGGTTTAGAATTCTGATACGTATACTATCGGATAACGGTCCGACCTATAAAAGCAGCAAAGTCGTAAAATTCGTCGCAAATAATCAAATCGATTGGCAGTACCCTTCTATATAAAATCTTAGAGCTAATAGTTTAGCAGAGTCTGTAACACCCTAGTACAGTTATACAACATTAATTGGTATTTTAACACGTGCTTTATATTTCTTCTATTTTTCTTTTGTGTTGCGAGTGATTCGAATAGTAGTAGTTATTTGACCCGACCCGCATGTGTAAAACCCAGTATGGTGCTAAATTATATCTGATATTTATCAGTAAACTGAATCTATATAAATCTAGTATAATATATATATAGAGAGAGAGAGAGAGAGAGATCATCATATATCTTTTAGTAGCCACAAGTTAAGGATAAATTATATTTTGTTAACTGTCATCATATGGTTGACATCATATATCTTATTTTGCTTTTATCTTTTACGTTTAAATCTTAAGATATCTAATATCAAATATTTACTAAATCTAGATATATTTTTATAATCCTTTTAAATCATAAATTAGGTGTATGAGTTATTTAAAATATATTTCTTGCATTATAGTTGAGAAGTTTACGTAAGTGAATTATTTTCCAAAATATATTTTTGATGAGATTTTGGTGGAGACTGGTTGTAATTTGATATTATTTATATACATTAAAACTAATATATATTTATAACCTAATTTAAACTATACTATATATATTTTTAATTAAACACAAAACCTCTCTTTCTCTATCTCTCTCTCTCTCCAAATAACATATCTCTCTCTCCTATAATTAAATCTCTCCCTCATCAATTTATATATTCTCCTTCTTCGTTCTTCAAGCCCACACCCATTCTCACCGACGCAACTCCAGCCGCATCCTAGAAGCTTAACCGAGCTATCAAAACATGGTATTGATTTGTATAGCGTCATGTTGCTTCCATTCATCGCGTTTTTTTAGGCAAGTTTACAACTTGCTACATGCTATACTTTACGTAATTTACTTATATGTTGTCGTCCTATTATTATTATTATTATCATACAACTATATCTATGTAATTTATGTACCGTAGTTATTTAACGTTAATCAGTTTTATAATATACACTGTATGCAAGTTTACAACTTGCGACATACTATAATTATATCTATAAATATATATATCGTCGTAATATTTCTTATTATTATCATTATACCGTTTATATCTATATAATCAATATATCATTAATTAATTTATAATCTGAATTTTATAACGTTATGCAAAATATAGTTTGAAAATATTATAGTTTACACATGAAACGTCGTCGCCATGCGGATACGACAAATCTAAAATTTACTATACACCTTACTTTATAAAATTCATTATAAATCATAAAAATCATTAGTACATGTTCTTTAGTTTGTTATGAAGTTAACTCAGAATACTATAACTCTGTGAAATATTCACTTGCAAAATAAATTGTTTAAATAACGTAAACTGTAAATGAAAGTACCTATGAACTGTTGTCCAGGGAAATTCGAGCAGCAAATTTTCAACTTCGAACATTCATAACGTTTTGTAGAAACAATCTGAGATACTTTAACTTATAAAAATGAAAATCTTATTGAATTATCTTTGTTTTGGTATATGACATGTCCCTTTTAGAGGACGTTTGCTATTTTTAAACTATTTTACAAATCATGATGACGCTGAATTTCTAAACGAAACTTTCTTGTGCATGGTTAATCAATACCACTTTTATAGTTATTAATCGGATTGAATATGTTATCCCTGTTAATGATATTATCTTAGTCTTGTACATGATATAATTATGTTATCCTTGACATGTTTGTAACCTGCCAAACTGTACTATTTGTGTTATCATGTTAATACCCGTTGCCTATAATACTTACCGATGTTAACAATCTTGACTTATTATCTTGATTGACCTGGCTTGTTGTCTTGATAGAGAAGACCAGTACACGATTGTTCCTGTGTTGGGATTAGGCAGACATTCTATTAATACGTAACTTGAATACAAAATCTAGAGGAAAGGGGAAATCAAGAATGTAACCGAAACGTAACTCAAAAGAATATTATTATTGTTTGTCGTGATTCCGGACGTGAACGGAATAACCATTGTTTATTGTGTTGTGGTCTTATGGGGGTATGAACGGGATATATTGTGTTGTGGTCCCGTGGGGGTATGAACGGGATATATACTGTTAAGTTACGATGAGAATTATATTAACTGATTTCAAAGGTTTGAAGAATAGATAAGCTAGAAGCACAGACTTTAGGATACACGTGACATACCTATAACTCACTGTTTTACACCTGTGATAATTATCTATACTCATGTTTCATCATAACTTTCTATTCTTATTATTATTATCGTTATTGATATTTATGACGCACTGACATCTGGATTTTGCATGGCCCAGTTCCTTTGACCTTATCGCAGGAAGATCAAGAGTATTTTAACAAGCAAACTGAGCAGTGAGGAGCTTGATGATTAGTTTTAGAGATACTTAGTAGTTTATTTTTGTAGTTTAAATTTATCGATGTGATCTCATAAGGGACATGATTAGGATATTATTTCGTTATTGGATCTTTATTCGTTTCCGCTATATACATTTCTTGACTTTTATCTATTATGGCAGATGGACATGTGTTAGTTAGATTTTATTTACTGTTCTTGATATCCGATTGACAGCCGTAATGTGATTATGGGGGATCTTTCCTAGCCATAGGTAGCATGGTTGGCTTTGTCACGTACCGTATTTATGTATTTTGGGAAACGGGGCGTGACAAGATTTTGTTGGTATCAAAGCATAGGTTTTAGGTTAGCTGGGCTTGGTTCAATTTATAGTTGGGTATAGTTTCCAATATATTGTCCTTAAGACCCAGAATTTTAAGAATATATCATGCCACATTATTTTCTTGTCATTCAAATTCTTGAATCTTATATTTCCCTTAAACTTTTTTATCTCGACGATTTGGAAATGACATTGTATCTCAACTTGGAATCCTTTTGATTCCTTATTGTTTCTCCCCTCTTATTCTCTCGATTTTGATAGTAGGATTTGGGCGGCTTGGATGGAGTTATGTGATTGTAACTATGCACTGCGGTATGGTTACAATGCGGTACTCTATTTTGGTAACCTGAAGTGCTATTTCGATTCATTTTCTTGACTTATGTTCATTGTACTACTTTGTTTCTCTCGGTTTCATTGCTTACGAATTTATTTCTTATCGCGAACTTGAATCCAACAACCGCGTTATATCTTTCCTCTTGTCCTGTAGTGACCAGTCCGTCTACGTTTCGAAGAATAAGGAGAAACACAGGAGAAGCTTTGAATGATTGCAGTAGTTCGAGATTAACTCCAGCAGGAGCTAATATAGACCGCTTCAAGGATGATCAGATGTAAGATATTTGATTGAAGAAGTTTTGACAGACCCGCCTCAAATTATCAGAGCAGCGCAGCGGAAGAGTGGTGGGCTGATAACCCGCAAGTCTTAGAACAAACCTGCAAATTCATGATGAAGAGAACTATTTGCTGAAGGGTGAAGTTCATAAAAAAGTTGCAGATGAAGCGCTGATAGCAATTCAGGATTTCATGGATGTGTTCAAGCACATCTCGAGTTTACCGTCTAAACGAGATGTGGAGTTCACGATTGATCTTATTCCTGTAGCAGCACCAATTCGAAAGCTTTTATCTGATGTCACCGGTGGAACTGGAAGAGGTAAAGAGATAAATTTCTGAGTTATTAGAGAAGGGTTGGATTCGCAGCAGTGGTTCGTCGTGGGGAGCTCCAGTTCTTCTAGTCAAACAGAAAGATGGCACGCGGAGGATATGCATCGACTATCAAGGGTTAAATCGGGTGACTATTAAAAACAAGTACCCAATCCCTCGCATAGGCGAATTATTCGACCAACTCAGTGGCGCGAGAGTATTCTCGAAGTTGGATTTACGATCAGGGTATCATCAAGTTCGGGTGAAAGAAGGAGACATTTGCAAGACGGCGTTCGAACTCGATATGGGCATTACGAGTATTTAATGATTCCATTTGGAGTTACTAATGCACCAGCAATATTTATAGACTTGATGAACCGAAACTTTTCACCATATTTGGATCAATTCGTAGTGGTATTTATTGATGATATTCTAGTCTATTCAAGGAGTTAAGAAGAGCATGCAGAACATTTGAGAATCACACTACAGACGTTGAGGCAAGAAAAGTTATATGCTAAGATGAGCAAGTACGAGTCTTGTCTCGAAGAAGTGAAGTTCTTGGAGCATGTGGTATCTGGAGATGGAATTGCAATTGACCCTGAAAAGTTTGCAGCTATTCACGATTGGCCGATTCCAAAGAAAGTGGGGGAGATCAGAAGTTTTCTTGGGCTTGCTGGATATTATAGAAGGCTTGTGGAGAACTTCGCTCGAATAGCAGAACCGTTGACCAAGCTAACACGAAAGGAGGTACAGTTCATGTGGACTTAGAAGTGTGCGTCAGCTTTTGAAGTGCTGAAGCAAAGATTGACAGCCATTCCTATTCTGACAGTACCAGATGGTTCCGGAGGACTAGTTATTCACAGCGACGCATCTGGAAAAGGCTTGGGATGTGTTCTAATGCAGTATAGGAAGGTTATAGCGTATGCGTCGAGGCAATTGAAGACCCATGAGAAGAACTACCTAACAAATCACTTGGAGCTAGCAGCAGTGATCTTCGCGCCAAAGATTTGGAGACACTACCTATTGGGCGAAAGAATTGAAGTGTTTACTGATCACAAGAGCCTAAAGTAGTGTTCACACAGAAAGAGCTCAACATGAGGCATCGTAGATGGTTAGAGTTGATGGCTGACTATGATCTTGATCTAAAGTATCATCCGGGAAGAGTTAATGTAGTGCCAGATGCTTTAATTCGGTTACTAGCAATACGGATGTTGACTGCACGGAAGGAGATTATAGATGATCTTCAGAGGTTCGAGTTAGAGATCGTACTACCAGATTCTTTGGGACAGTTGATGTAGTTGCAAATACAGTAATCCTTGATTGATAGCATTAAAGTAGCACAGTCGCACGACCCAAGATTGCAGAAATTTCGAGGACAGGTGGAAGCGAGACTTCGAACCGATTTGTTGATTCATGAAGATAGTTCGTTACGATATGAAAGCTGTTTATGTGTGCATAAAGGAGATGTTCATGAAGAAGTCATAAAGGAGGCTCATAGTTCCACATATTCAGTACATCTGGGAGGCACGAAAATATATAAAGATTTACAACAACATTTTTGATGGGAAGGCATGAAAAGAGAGATTGCTCGCTACGTATCGAGGTGCTTAGTGTGTCGGTAAGTCAAGGCTGAACATCAAAGGGTATCTGGTTTATTGCAACCACTTCCAATTCCTCAATGGAATTGAGAATATATAATCATGGATTTCGTGATAGCCTTACCACGGAGTCCAAAGGGAAATAACGCAGTTTGGATGATTATCGATCGATTGACTAAGGCAGCTCATTTTATACCATTCCGAGTTGGTCAGTCGACGGAGGTGTTGGTAGAGCGGTATATGCAGGAGATTGTGAGATTGCATAGATTACCAGTTAGTATTGTTTATGATCGTGATACTCGGTTCCTGTCACACTTTTGGAGGAGTCTGCAGGAGAGTTTTGGAACTCGTTTGAAGTTTAGTACGACTTATCATCCTCAGACAGACGGACAGTCCGAGAGGACGATCCAAACTCTTGAAAATATGTTGAGAGGGTGCATGTTAGACTTTAAGGGTTCGTGGGAGGATCATTTGCATTTAGTAGAGTTTTCTTACAATAACAGCTTTCAGGCGACTATACAGATGGCTCCATTTAAAGCATTATATGGTCGTAAGTGTCGCTCGCCTGTCTGTTGGGACGATACTAGAGAAAGAAAATTGTTGGGACCGGATCTCATTATGCAAACTGTGGAGAAAGTTAGCTTGATCCGCGATCATATGAAAGTGGCACAGGATCGACAGAAAAGTTGGGCTGATATTGGAAGAAGACCTTTAGAGTTTGCTGTTGGTGACCTTGTGTTCTTGAAGATATCACCGACTAGGAGAGTAATCCGATTTGGTAGTCAAGGCAATTTTAGTCCACGATTCGTGGGGCCTTTCAATATTATTGAGCGTGTCGGAGATGCAGCTTATCGATTGGCTCTACCACCATCTTTGGCAGATGTTCATGACGTGTTTCATGTATTTTAACTTCGCAAGTATGTTCGAAATGAGATGCACGTCCTTGATCACTCGGAATTGACAGTGAGAGAAAATTTGACTTATAAAGAGCAACCGATGGCGATTGTAGATCGACGAGAAAAGGTTCTCAAGAATAGGGTGATCTTTCTAGTGCTTGTTTCATGGGGAAATCGTTCGCATAGAGAATCTACTTGGGAATGTGAAGACGAGATTCGATAAAAGTTTCCTCATCTCTTTCTTTAGATCTGTATCTTCTTATCTTTTCCTATTTCGTGAATTTCGAGGACGAAATTCTTTTGTAGTTGGGTATAATATAACACCCCGGTACGGTTACATGACATTAATTGGTATTTTAACACTTAGTTTATATTTTTTCTATTTTATTCTTCTGGGTTGCGAGTGATTCGAATAGTGGTAGTAGTTATTTGATCCGACCTGCATGTGTGAAACCCAGTATGATGCTAGATTATATCTGATATATTATCAGTAAACTGAATCTATATGAATCTAGTATAATATATATATATATATATATATATATATATATATATATATATATATTAGTATCCACAAGTTCAGGATAAGTTATATTTTGTTAACTGTCATCATATGGTTGCCATCCCATATCTTATTTTGATTTTATCTTTTACGTTTAAATCTCAAAATATCTAATATCAAATATTTATTAAATCTAGATATATTTTTAGAATCCTTTTAAATCTTAAATTAAGGTATGGATTATTTAAAATATATTCTTGTATTATGGCTGAGAAGTTTACGTATGTGAATTATTTTCCAAAATATATTTTTGATGAGATTTTGGTAGAGATTGGTTGTAGTTTGATATTATCTATATACATTAAAACTAATATATATTTATAACCTAATTTAAACTATACTATATATGTCTTTGTCTCTCACTCTCCACATAATATATATCTCTCTCCTCTAACTAAATCTCTCCCTCATCAATTTATATATTCTCCTTCTTCGTTTTTCAAGCCCGCATCCATTCTTGTCGACGTAACTCCAGCCGCATCCTCGAACCTTAACCGAGCCATCAAAACTTGGTGTTGATTTGTACAGCGTCATGTTGCTTCCGTTCATCGCGTTTGTTTCGAAACAAATTTACAACTTGCTACATACTATACTTTACGTAATTTACTTATATGTTGTCGTACTATTATTATTATTAATAGTATTATTATTATTATTATTATCATACATATATATTTATATAATTTATATACCATAGTTATTTAACATTAATCGGTTTTATAATATACAGTGTATGCAAGTTTACAACTTGCGACATACTATAATTATATCTATAAATATATATATCGTCGTAATATTTCTTATTATTATCATTATATCGCTTATATCTATATAATTCCTATATTATTAATTAGTTTATAATCTGTATTTTATAACGTTATGCAAAATATAGTTTGAAAATATTATAGTTTACACATGAAATATCGTCGCCAAGCAGATACAACAAATCTAAAATTTACCATACACCTTACATTATAAAATTCATTATAAATCATAGAAAAATCATTAGCAAATATTCTTTAGTTTGTTACGAAGATAACTCGAAATACTATAACTTTGTGAAATATTCACTTGCAAAATAAATTGTTTAAATAACGTAAACTGTAAAATAAATTACCTCTGAACTGTTATCTAGGAAAATTCCAGCAGCAAACTTTCAATTTCGAACGTTCATAACTTTTTGTAGGAACAATCTGAGATACTTTAACTTATAAAAATGAAAACCTTATTGAATTGTCTTTGTTTTGGTATATGACACATCCCTTTTGGAAGACATTTGCTGTTTTTAAGTTATTTTACAAATAATGGTGACGTTGAATTTCTGAACGGAACATTCTTATGCATAGTTAATCAATACCACTTTTATAGTTATTAATCGGATTAAATATGTTATCCCTGTTAATGATATTATCTTGGTCTTTTATATGATATGATTATGCTATCCTTGACATGTTTGTAATCTGCCAAACTGTACTATTTTTGTTATCATGTTAATACCTATTGCCCGTAATACTTACCGATACCAACAATTTTGACTTATTATCCTGATTGATCTGACTTGTTGTTTTGATAGAGAAGACCGGTACACGATTATTCCTGTGTTGGCATTAGGTAGGCATTCTATTAATAGCTGACTTGAACACAAAATCTGGGGAAAAGGGAAAATCAAGAATGTAACCGAAACGTAACTCAATAGGATATTATTATTGTTTGTCGTGATTCCGGACGTGAACAGAATAACCATTGTTTATTGTGTTGTGGTCCCATAGGGGTATGAACGGGATATATTGTGTCGTGGTCCCATAGGGGTATGAACATGATATATACTGTTGAGTTACGATGAGAATTACATTAATTAATTTCAAAGGCTTGTACAATAGATAAGCTAGAAGCACAGACTTTAAGATACATGTGATATACCTATAGCTCACTGTTTTACACCTGCGATAATTATTTATACTCATGTTTCATCATAGCTTTCTATTCTGATTATTATTATCGTTATTGATATTTATGACGCACTGACGTCTGGGTTTTGCATGGTCCAATTTTTTTGACCTTGTCGCAGGAAGATCGAGAGTATTTTAACAAGCAAACTGAGCAGTGAGGAGCTTAATGATTAGGTTTAGAAATGCTTAGTTATTTTATTTTCGTACTTTAAATTTATCGATGTGATCCCATAAGGGACATGATTAGGATATTATTTCATTATTGGATCTTTATTCGTTTCCGCTATATACATTTCTTGACTTTTATCTATTGTGGCAGATGGACATGTGTTAGTTAGATTTTATTTACTGTTCTTGATATCCGATTGACAGCTGTAATGTGACTATGGGAGGGTCTTTCCTAACCATATGTAGAATGGTTGGCTTTGTCACGTACCGTATTTATGTATTTTGGGAAACGATGCGTGACAGAGTCTTTCAATAAGACCCTGACCAAATTGCTTTAAAAAATAACCCTTAAAAATAAAAGAGATTGACATAATAAACTCACATAAGTATTGTAGACGTATAGAACCATATATAAGACTCCCACAAAGTCTACCCCATACCAATTGGTAGTTGAAACAGAAGCATTACTTTCTCTTGAAATTCAAATACCATCTTTAAAAATTGCGATTCATGAAAGATTAACGACTGAAGAAAATGCATCATTAAGACTTGAAGAGATTGAAGCTTTAGATGATACACGGCTTAAAGCTCAACAGAATCTAGAACTCTGTCGAGCAAGAATGATACGTTCCTATAATAAACTGGTTAGAGAAAGGTCTTTTACTCAAGGCGAACTAATCTTAATACTACGACGTCAAAAGATTATGAATCCTAAGACCAGAGGAAAGTTTGAGCCGAATTGGGAATGCCTCTATATTATAAAAATTGTCTCTGGGGGTAGCTCCTATCAACTCATTGATATCTATGAAAATAGACCGATGCCTCCTACTAATGGTACACATCTAAAGAAATATTACGCCTAAAATCACGATTGATGATATTGTTGTGGTTTGAACAAAATGACAAGAGTATTTTCTATTACGCGCTAGATCGAGCGCCTCAGTATTATTGTTCTTCATCTTTTTCTTGGCATCCTGGTTTGCCAATGCTTGAGCCAAGAAAATCTCAGGTATAACCAGCGCCTTGGTATATAAAATCAAAACTCATATTTATACATACATACATACATACATATATATCGAAGGACGGACAAACAACGGCCTTTGGCTACTTTTGGATTTTGGATCTGACTTGTGATAAATTGAGCGCGTTCTAGAGAGATGACTCATTTCGATTTATCGACAGTCGCTGTGGTTACGCTTACAAAATGAGAAAGACCTAAGATAAAACTGAGATTGATCCCAAAAAGAAACTCGCAAAAAAGTCTTATCCTACATGTCCCACGGTAAAATATCTGTATTGAGTAATAGCCGACTAAAGGTAGCACCAAGATAAAGCTGAGATTGATTTCAAAAGGAAACTCACTAAAAACTTTATCTCAATGGTCTTGCAATATTATCCACCCTATAAGTACGCCCAAACAACAGTACCTGAATACATCTTAGATGGATACTGGAAAAGGTCTTGTAGCTGTATAAAATGTCACGGATAAACCCAAAAATGCAACACTTGAGGTAAACTCGGGTATACTCTAAAAAAGAAGACTTGTCCTAAAAAGAATTTATCTCATGGGTCTCGCGATAACATAAGATAAAAGGATTGGTCAGCCTTATTTTAGTATCTTTAAAAATATGGGTACTATAGATTCGGCCCCGTTTTATATACTTAGTCAGGCTAACACCAATATACAAATGGTTCGGCCCAACTTGCCATTTTTGAGAATAATGAATCGGACAATACTAAAGAGTATTCACTTAAAGTTTGTCTAATATCTACGTCTAGGATGACTGTAAACTAACATATTGAAAAGTGATAAACTGAGTATGCCTCGAAAGGATATTCATTCAAAACTTTATCTCATTAAGTCTGGGCCTCAGCATAAACTTTATCCTTTGAAATCTTGGGTCAGTAGGACTTTTGTTCATTAAGTCTAATTACTTAATATATGCTCTTAGCTTAAAATGCATGCACATATCCATACGCAGCAAAAGATAGGCACAAAATTGTGCATATCCCTTTATTGGGAGGCATTTGTTGGAGCAAAAAAATTGACTCCAAAAGAATAAATACTTATAAGGTATGTAATAAATACTTATATACATTATTTAATTAAAGAAATAAGTCTTTGATCAAGAATTTAATCAATTCAGATCACAATTGATGTAAATAACATCATGAACAAGTTCAAGACTTGTTCTATAGAGAAGAGGACCCATATGTAGAGTTCCCCCTTCAAAGCAATTCAATTGAATTGTTTTGAGGGGTCCTGGCCTATAGGGAAACACCCCCACCCCCCACCCCCCACCCCCCCCGATGTAGGGAGGTCCCTATTTGGGGTGTCCTGACTCGCATTAGCGAGGAGTATCAGGACCCTCTCAAAATAGGCACTGAGGCCTATTTTTGAGGAGGAGTGGGGGGTTATTTCACCCCCCCCCCCCACTCATTCTAAAAATATGGGGAGCAGTGTTTAACATTTCTAGAGAAGTATAAATACTTCTCAATTCAAAAAAAAAGGAAAAGGGATAGATATTTCGCTAAGGAAATTCCTGAAAGAATTCTAAAGTGCTCTCGGTTTGAAGAAGAAAAAGAAGAAGAAGGTGAGAAATTGAGAAATAGAATTCCATTCCTCTATCAATTTAATGCACTCTCTCTCTCTCTCTCTCTCTCTCTCTCTCTACATCCCTCTGTCAGATTATATCAAAGATCTGCATTTAATTCATAGAAACTTTTTAAATTTCTACCTCAACAGAGAAGATAGTCATGACCATGGCTTCTTCATGAAGAAGATGAAGATAAAGGACATTTTAGAACATGAATATATATGTTCTTGATAAATTTGGACAAAAGTTAGAACATGAGCCATCTCATGTCCTGCATAAAGAGAAATAGGTAATCCTATTTCTCCTGTATATTTATGAGAAATGAGAATAACTCATTTCTATTCATGAAAAACAGAAATCATGGATTGAAGTCTCCATGATTTTCTAATGAATATATAAATGAATAGAAAAATCCTATTATTTTCATGGAGATATAAAAATTATATTTCTTTAATGGAATCCAATGTACTTAAACACATTGTATTCTTTCTTAGAATATATTTTCTACATATTCTGTCTTAAACACAAAAATATGTGTTCATATTACACACCAAATTGTAAAAATGATGAAAATACATTATTTTTATGTTATACATGGAATTCAATATGTGAATTTCCATATTTGATGAATTTTCATAAAGAAACTTCATTCTTTTTAGCTAAAACAAGCCAAGAAAAGCCAAACCTGGCTATATGTGCACTATTAGGACCCCCTCCCGATGGTCAGACCCCTTCTTGAGCCGTCGGGACCCCCCTCCCAACGTCGGGAGGTCTCATTTCCATGCACAAACATGTATGAAGTATATTTATTTCACATGAATGGTGGCCCCCACCTAGGATGACTCCATTTTGATCACTTTCACTGTGATGTAGCCCCCACATAGGGCAATGCCCATTTATATGTGTCTAAATTGACTCTAAAATACCCCTAAGTGTCACTTTAAGCTTTAAAACAAAGCTTATACATGTATTTAAAAAATTTTGTGCAAAATTGATGTAATTTAAATTCAAACATGTATACAAATATGAATTTTATGAATAAAATACTATTCATTTTGTCTCTCTCCTATTTGCAAGTATCTGTATATCTATTAATTTGATATGATTTAACTTAGACTAATGCGGTAGCCAGTCTAAGCTTTGCTTAAAACTATAGGGTGTAATTAACGATATGTGCTTACGTTATCGGAAGTCTTGAATCCCAAGACCTTCTGGTTAATCTTTAATAAACAAACTTGTTTTGTTTAAACTTTACATGTTCTGAAAGTCAACTTCATAAGAGATCTTAAAAAGGGTAAATATTGTTCCGTGGTACTAACGGAATATTCCCGAGTACGCCGGTACCCTTATGTAACTAAGTTATAACAAGCTAACTGTATCTTGTAATTAGATTGACGATACCACACTTAAACCTGACACATATATGTGATGACATCCGTTTACATATACTTACACTGACATATGCGACGTGCACTACACCTACTATTGCTTCTTTTCGCTCGCCTTATCTTAAGAATCCTATCTGAGTTTATCTCACTACCAGATGTTTTCTCCTTCTTTCCTTTTTTTCCCGAAACGTCCGTTAGGCGAAGGAGAGGACCAGACGGTAGTCGAGGAGGTGGAACCAACGGCAGAGGACTATGTTAAGCTCTCTACATATTATTAGGATTAGCCGTCTTATTTCTTTTATCTTGCCGTCCATCTGTTTAGGATTTGCTTTCCTTTCAAGTGATAAAATAAACTTTTTGTATCTCGTGTCGATGTAATAAATGAAAGTTAATGGAAATAAAGATATCGCTTTTATTTATTTTTGCTTTGGTACATTGCCTTTCATTTCTTTTTACGCTAAATGCAATTATATTGAGCTGAGATCATCTCTCAGTATAGTTAGGCTGCGACCAAGTCGCGTCTCAGCTCCCGTTCCTTGGAAAGCGGGGAGTGACATGAAGTGATAATTAATTTCAACGTATTTTTTTCCTGCATGAAACACTGGAATAGCAATCATAATATAACACTAAGAGATTGTTGCAATATAGTTGCTTAGATTTTATGAAAAAGAATGCTAGTGTATCTCGGCACACAAAAAGATATACATGTGAGCTCAGCAATGGTAGATGCAAGGGCTGGATATTTGGCTTCACGGCTCAATGCAGAACAATCTTTTGATTTTGGCACTCTAAGCGATGTAGCTCTTATCTAGAACGGTGTAATAACCATCGGATGGCCGTCTAGTCTCGTAGTATTCGGCTCAGTTAGAATCAAAGAATCCAGACAAATTGAGTTTGGTGTTCGCAAGAAATATACGCTTTTGTGTACCCGAGCATATGTAAAGAAAATGACCTTTGTCGAAAGGATGTACCACAATACCCAAAAAATAATGAAGTTTGCCTTGATATTTCAAAGCAAATTTATGACCACATAGCGTTGGAATTTTATCAAAAGTAGTTTTGTTACTACCCAGCAAGGATTATATCATCTGCATAGCATTAAAAAAATTGTTCACTTATCAGGATAAATAATGAATATTGACCAATCGCAAAAGAATATTCTAAACTTGAATCAGGTAAATATTTTAAACCGATCAAACTAAACTTTTGGAGATTATCGTGATCCGTTTAAAACTTTATTAAATTTGTAAACACGGTTAGGATAAACGGTCATTTGAAAAACCAATTGGTTGCTCCATAAAACGGTTTTGTTGAAGTGTCTTGCAGAAAAGCACTTTTTACATTTGATTCAGTAAAGTTCCCAATATATGCAAGTTCAACAAAGTTAATTAATTATTCTTATGATAAAAGGTGACACTTTAAAAATTTTAGCATACCTACGAACACTAATAAATTTCTTTTGCATGGTGCAGAACAAGGCGAAAACTATGGACTCCTCGGACCTGCAAAACAGAGGACAATAATAATTCTTCGAGGACCTTGTCCGATATCTAAGTCAATAGTAGTAGATTGCGTACCGAAATTGAGTTTGAAGATGTGTCCTGGTAGGATTCGGAGCATTGATAGGATATTTGCCAATATCGGGCATTAACAAAACTAAGAAAATGTAGGATTTCGAATGGGTATCGGATTCGGATCCAACAACGGAAAGATCCAATAAGCAAACCGGCTTCCATCCAACCATGTCACGTGACACCAGAAGGCCTTTGGCCTTTATCAGATGTCTAAATATGGCAGGCATTTTAAGTGGCATAATGTAATTTGGTAAAAAACCAAGCCCAGTAATCCCCCCAATGATGCTTTAAAAAAACCAAGTAGACTCCACAAAGCGACGGCAGCTCATCACTGTTTGTTGCTCAGAACCCCTTGAATTATTATCATCATCAACAAAAGCGTGGGTCGAAAATAAATTTTATCGCTAAATTTATTTCCGAAAAAATAAACCCCACAAAAATTCGTCTCTTTTTCCTCTCGATTTCTCTCGCTGTTATCGGATCTGGGCTTTAGCGGGTCGGATCTTGGGCGATCAGAGTTGAATTCGAGCGACGGCGGCGTGATGGAGACCCGCGCGTTGACGGCGGAGGAGGAGGCGTTGAAGAGGAACACCGATTGCATCTACTTCTTGGCTTCGCCGTTGACTTGCAAAAAGGTTAGTTTTTGTTTGATCTTCTTGAATTTTCCTTTTACTTTTTTGGGTTATTTTTAGGTCAAGATATTTATGTTATTGGATCTTGAATCATTGGTTGTATGTTAGTTTGATCATATCTTGAATTCTTGATATTGTGACCTAGATGATGATGATGATGATTTGGTTTTGGATTAGGTAATATATTTGTTAAAAAAAGTGATCTTTAAACATGTTTAGCGATTTTCTTAATAATTTTTGAATTTTTTTCTAGGTCAGGAAATTTAACCTTGTTGGATCTTGAATTATCTGTTGTATTTAGCTTTATGTCATCTTGAATCCCGTAGTGTGATCTGGATCAAGTTTTTGTCTTGGATCACTTTACTGTTTGAGTTCTTCGAATCAGTTTACTGTAAATAAATTTGTAAAGGTGTGAACTTTAACGAGGAATATATGGGGGTCAAAGGTATAGGAGCCCCATTAGTCGGTTAAAAAGTAAAAATCTGTCATCTTTTTTAATAGTTGGCATTGTTGATCTTGATTCTTAGGCATGCACACACGAAGTTATGTGATTTCGATTCTTCTTGCACTTTCGCTGGAGGATCGCAAATTTAATGATTACCGATAATATAACACTTCGCATAACCAAATCAACGGTCAAACTGTCAAAGAGTATTAGAATCATGTGGTAATTGGTGTACATATGCTTAGGCCATGAAGACTAAGATGGATGATGCCGATCATAAAAAAAAGAGTATTAGAATCATGTGGTAATTGGTGTACATATGCTTAGGCCATGAAGACTAAGATGGATGATGCCGATCATCAAAAAAGTTGTGGAAAGTTGTCTTTCTAACATATTAGGAGAGACTCTCCTATGCCTTTGATAACCACATCTCTCTCAACATATTTAGGTTTTATTTTTCTTATCACTGTAGTATCTTGTGGATGGGCTGATAAGAGGTTTGAGGAAAAGAAATATAGGGTGTATTTCCTTCTAGTATTTGTAATATCTGTATAGATGTGACATAATTTGTATCAGTTTTTAAGGAAAATCATCATATTGTTGATATTCTTCTTTTTTTGGTTTGGTTTAATCTAGCTAAAGTGTTATCCCTAGTTTACTTTCTCCTTCATACACTTTCCATAATCAATGTCCAACTCCTCTAACAAATCAATCCACCCATCATATGATAGCACCATAAAGCATCACCTCCGAAATGAGAATCTTGATAATGACAACTAGCTAAAAAGAATGAAATAGGATATTTCTTTTGTTTGTACGAAGGAGACGTGTGTCTAGCATGTCGGCAAGATTTGTTTGCTTAGGTTTTATCTTCGAAGCGATGCCAGATATTGTAATTCTGATGATTTCACAGTTTAGTACAGATCGAAGATAGCGCTTGCTCTTCTAGTCATAATCTGGCCAAGCCTTCATTTATTTATCAATTGAAAAATTAATGGGCTGGTTGCTGCATTTCATGTTAAAGCTGATTTTTTGATGGCGCTGATTGAACCTAGGCAGTTGACCTGGAGCACAATGTACTCGATATCTTTACCTAGGGATGCACCTTGGCCTTTATGATTCAGGATTTTTGTGCTATACCCTTTATTGAATTGTCAAATTATAAAGTCATGTGTCAAACCAGATAGATATATTATGCATCCAAATCCATTGTAATGCCATTCCTGTGACTTGTGACTTATGACTTATTGAAAGATCTGGTCAAGCTTAGCTCGCCTAGATACAACTTACAAGACCCTGTGACTTAAGAACTCCATAAGCTTTCTTTCTTGTGAGATTAGTTTGTTTCCTGGATCTTCACATCCATGGCATAGTACTCTTAGAGAATTGTGATCCATTATTCTCACAAACATTATCGTCATTCTGTTTCATGTAAAACTCCAAAATTCCTCAGTATATATTATAATATTAGTATTATGGTTATATCTTTATATTATATTTAATTGTTTCCTTTCCTTTTTCCCTTTTCTTTTGGAGCATTAATCATTTTCCAATTTGTTTCTTCCGGCAAGATGTTCTAATTCATGTTTACCTGTTTTTGGTGTTCAATTGATTGAAAGATTAAAAAAAAGCTAATGAATTTATTCTTTTTATAGGGAAAAGAATGTGAGTATCGCCATAGTGAGGGTGCTAGGCTGAACCCTAGGGATTGCTATTACTGGTTGAATAGCACCTGCATGAATCCTAAATGTGCATTCCGGCATCCAGTAAGTATCTCATCTATTTTTTAAATAAGAAATGAATCAAAAGTTTTGTTACCCAAATAGAGTTCTAAATTGCAATTATCTATGTCTTTAAACCTTACATTTTAATCAGAAATGTTAATATCGCTTCATTTTTGTTTTTGCTCTTCAGCCGCTTGATGGCCTGCCTCAGAAAATGGCTGTAGAACCAAAACAAATTCCCATGGAACAGTCGTCTGCTCATAATATGAATAAGCAAAGTGTTGCATGCATTTATTTTCAAAAGGGTCACTGCTTAAAGGGCGAGAGGTGCCCTTTCTCTCATGGCCCACAGGTTATGTGCAATCCTGCTCCACCGAAATCTTCATCTCTCCCAGAACAGCCAAGGGCGATCAAGGTAGAACCTTGGGGCTTCAAGCAGTGTGCTAATCAGCAGTTAATCCCAGAAGGGAGTGCCATTTCATCAGTGAATGCTGTTATCAGAGCGGAGAATCCAACTTCTAATGGTTTATCACATGCAAAGAATTTGATACCTCATCCTTCAGGCAATAAGTTTGCCAAGCCTCAAGCAGCCCATGCTCCTCCTGTGATAAACAAAGCCCAGAACCATCTGATTCATCCATCAGATGAACACCTTCAAAATGGTTTGGAGCCTGGTGAGATTGTTGGTGAACATTCTTTGGTATTCAATGACAGTGCTATGAAATCAAGTAGTTATATGCGTTACGGATATGAATTTGGAAGAAAATCGGTCCAAGGTGATGATTATGGAAAACAGCACCCTTCTGATTATAATAAACCTGTCCCCATCTATGAAAGAAGTCAATTTGAGCAGAATGGAAGGGTTCAAGACAACTATGACACTAAATCAAGCAGGATTTCATTTGAAAGGAGTTCATTGTTGCCTGAAAGAAGAGAAGTACAGAGACACAGGAGGCCAGATGAAGTGGTGGATAAGTCTGATCTGAGACACCGGTTGAAACAAAGGAAGCTTGATGATTCAGATAAACATCGTGGCCATCATTCTCGAAGAGATCAGCTTCAGGCACCTCCTGAAAACTCTGTAAGCGCTCGACTTCGAGGTAGAATAAGCCTTCCTGAGACAGAAGTGTCTAGGAATCACGGCAGATTATCACCAACGAGATCATATGACAGAACAAGAAGGTCAAGTGAAGGCCCTAATTCAGGTGCTGCAGGCGGCAGAAACATGGGAGGTAGGCTGAGCAGAATTGAGGATGTTGATTCTCTTAACTTTAGCGGTCCAAAAAGTCTAGCAGAGCTAAAAGGGGTGAAACCCCGAGAGCAATCAACCAAAAGCACCAGCGGTAATCAGAAAAATGGAGCTCCAGAAGTTTCTCCGTCATTTGATAGTCCAAAACCTTTGAATGTTCTGCTCAAGAGAAAAAGAGAGGAGGCGCCCGCGGCGGGAACTGCATATTCCAACAATGTGGATGAAAATACCCAGAGAAATGAAAGTTTTGAAGTTCGTGATGAGGAAGTGCAGCCCGGTTTTGTCATGTCGAATAAAGAAGAAACGGTTGAAGAGGATGAGGTTCTGACCCCTTCGAGAAACGAGGAAGTAATTTATGAGGGTCAGCCCTTGGTAAAAGATGACAAGTTTGAAGCCGAAGACTACATGGAAGTCGATGGTGCGGATGATCAAGAATTGCAAAATTTTGAGGAGGGAGATGATGAATATGATTACGAGGAGGCAACTGAGACAGGAGAATTCAAAACCGAATACGTAGAAGATCAAGGAGAGGAAGAAGAGGATGATGATTTGGATGATGAGGAAGCCTTTGCTAAGAGGGTCGGCCTTATATTGTCATGAAAAGCCATTTTTTCATCGGTCGATATTTATAAGGATGCTTTAAGATTCAGAAACGTAGCTATAAGCAGAGTTTGGTGGTTAGCCCTGGTAGTTGTATCTTATTTCTTCTACAGATTTCCTAATTGGATTTGTTTTTAAAATGTAGAATTATTAACAGTTGAATAATCGATTGTTGATTATGTATTTGGTTTATCTATGCAGAATCCATAATGAAATCCCCTTCTTTGTTTCTCAGTATTTACTATTTCTGGGTATGAGGCAAATCGTTTTACTTGAAAGAAATTAAAATAGCTTGTGTAGTATTGTTTGAATGTTTCATACTGTGTAGTATTAATATGAGTACATATTATTTGTGTATTTGTTTTCTTTAGGTGGAAACAGGTTGCGAATGAAATTTCGAATTTGTCGTGCGTGTTGAAAGCAGATAAGAATGTGGTTTCAATTTCGAATTTGTCGTGCGTGTTGAAAGCAGATAAGAATGTGGTTTCAATTTCGAATTTGTCGTGCGTGTTGAAAGCAGATAAGAATGTGGTTTCAATTCGATATCCTGGAGAATTGGTTGTGGCTGGAGTGCATATCTTGCTCCAGATATTTCTACTGTGTCTTGAATCTGGAGAGAGATCAATAAGTTGGGACTTGAGTTTTTGCCCCTTGGAAAGTTTGCAAGTGATGAGATTTCTTGACTAAGCCATGGTCAAGTGTATGTACCATAGTTAAAATGTAGGGATTATAATTGTAATCTTATTCTCATTGATTAATGAAATACTACTTTAATTATATGTGTATTTTGAATGGATGGATATTGCTGTATTGGATATTCGTATTTTGAAAAATAGTCCTTCCAATGGGTAATTAGATACTTTGCCTGCGGTAATATGAGATTTAGATTATACATCACATAAATGCTAAGCCTGTTAGTATTGGCAATATTTGCATACCTTTAAGCCCAAGCTGGCAAGTGTTGGGTAAAGTTGCAAGTAATTTTGATTTTTTGACAAAAATAGACTAGGAAAAAGAACTTTTGTTAGCTTGAACTATCCATGACCAGATAATCAATTCGACAATGCTATTTCATACTCTTTCCTCAAAGACCTCAGCTCTTATAATGCAGACTCTAAGAAAGTAAATCACAATCATTAAATTGATAGCCTATCGTTTTATGTATAAAAATATGGATAAAAAAATTTAAGAAAATCCTTCCAGATGAATTCTTTTATTTTCATTTAAAATTTTAAATTGACTTCTTTTAATTTTAACCACTCTGTTCTCCATTCCATACAAATAATAATTCCGTTCTCATACATCACACATGCCGAAATAAACTAGTATGTGTATTCGTCTGAGAAGTTATATCTTGGTAAAGGAAGCAAAAATGATCATATAAAACCTTGTTCATATTGTCCACCCTTGTTCAACATTATCAAATGTATTTAGAAGGAATGAGTTTTTTTAACCATTTAATGAGAATGAGTGAGATCTCATCAACAACATGAGATAAAAGATAAAGATAAAAGATAAACTAAACACTTCGGTTGGCAACATTAATCGAATCCCAACAGCAACAGGTGCCAAAGAAAACTTAATTATTTTCTAGATAGAATATGTTACTGTGTTCAAAACTAACGTAGCATGCATGGGATAGCCAAACGTTACATTTTGCTCGGCATTGGATAATTTGAGGGAAACTGTGATTCCCTTCAATTCTTTTCAGCAAGGACCAAATGCATGCTTCTAGTACACAAATGGTAGAATCCTCCATGGCACGAGCTTGCAATATTCTGCCCAGATTTCTTTGTATTTCTCCCTGCACCGCGCTTCGTCTCTTCTCTCCCTCCAAATAAGAAGTATGAGAAGATAGATTGGATAAAAGTAAGGGATCACCGAACTGCAAAGAGAGGCGAGACTAAAGAGTGAATCCGCGAAATACCCGATATATTTGCTATTTACAATTTCGCATATTTTGCCCTCCACTTTTTGGAAAAGAAAATATATCAATTTTTTATCTTATATAAATCATTCAATATTTTTAAAATGCAAAAGTAATATTCCGTAGGAAACTACTTCTAATTAATTTTTTTCTTTTCGCATATAAGACATAAAATGTTAGAATTTCATTAGAATATTAAAATTGTTAGCTCCAAAAAAACAACACGGATAATAAATAGTCGATAATAACATCCAAAGGTTACCTTGCTCCACATGGCAAGCTGAATGAGAGTGCCAGAAGCAAATCTCCGAGGTAATTACAATGCCTCGCAACACCCCTGCCACATCAAACATGGTTTTTTTATTTTTTGTTAATTATTTTCAATGAAAGCTGCATAAAGTACAGGAAATATAGGAGAATCTTATGAACAGCCCATAGCATCATCACATTCTACGCCAGTATACACGAGGCATGCTACTGTAGGAAAGGAAAATATTGTTGTAACTATAGAGTAATTTTAATGGGCCATTAAAAAATATCATGAAAAAGGATGTAATTTTTCCTCAACTCGGAGAAAATACTGAACAAGGAAAGAAAATTATTATAAATACATCTGCTTAAACACCCGATTTGAGTAACATTTTGAAGTTGGCTGAATATACCTCAAAATATCGAGCAACAATAGAATCAACGATACCCTAGCTTATTAGAAACGAAAGCAAAATAACACTGAGAAACTTTACCAGTAACCAGAAACAAGCAGCTTTCCTCCAATGACTTTGGGAGGCTCACCCCAAATGTGAACTTGAGGGTTCTTTTTAAACATATGTTTTTGTTTGTTGGCCCCTCTGAATACTAGATAACTGCATGATCCATACAAAGTATGAATTATAAATTTTATTGAACTTAATTTCTTACAAAGACCAAAATGAAGGCTTGGGTGGGTGAAAGAAAATATTTATAATTATAAATAAGAAAAGATAAAATTCTCACCCAACGAGAAAAACTAAGCAACTAGCTATAGCAGCTACTTTTGATAGTTCCACTTTGTTTTTCAGAAGCCACCAGCCCTGGATTGAAAAAAAAAGTCAGTTGGCAAGGCCATTAACAAGGAATTATGAAAGAAAAAAGATTAATTAGCAGGCGTGAAATAACATTTTCCATACATATAAGAAATGTATGTGTGCTTGTGTGCCAACAACAGTGAAATAAGAACCTCATCAGGAAAGTTTTACAAAAGGATGGAGTAGAACTTTGCAGCAGGTCAATCCAAAGAAAAATTTAATAAAAATATGCCTGATACTTGGGATTAAGAAGAGGAAGAAAAATAAGGCCTAAGTTAATGTAATCAAAGTGATGGAGAAGGATATAGAGATTCGAGACACTACGACAGAAAATGACATACGTGAAAGATGCTTCATGATCTTCTAAATGCAGCATCAATGCAATTGATCTGGGTCTGACTTTTTGAAAAGACAGTCGAGAAATATCAAGGAAATGTAGAAGAAGTTAATGTGAAAACCTAGCTATTGGCAAATATATCTGATCATTTTGTTGGGTTCCTAAGCACTTGATAGGAAGTATCCAAGCATGTTTTGAATAAAGTCATGACATACATAGAACAGGTTTTATATTTTAAGAGTACTTGAACAAATAATGGGTATGTATCAAGTTGATCATATCATGCCTGAATGGTAAATGTGAAAGGAATAAAAACCAGGTCTCCAAAAACCAACATGTAGCCCAACCTCTCTGCGATAATGTCCCATCTGAATCAATATAGAGCCACATACAAATATATTATATTAGTAACTCCAATCATGATGATAATGCTATGGCTAGCTTGAAAAAAAAAAACATTGTTAATGAAATTTTAAAGATAAATCAATGAATAAAAATGCTCATGGAACGTAAATCTTTGGATGCAATGAATGCACAAGGTACTCCATCCTTTAACCTCTTTTGTTACTGCATGAATGCAGATAATAGGTTTTCGTATGGATACATAATGAATCATCACCAGATACATGTAAGAGTATTTGAGTAAGTTTTCAGATATACTTACGTGGAGGTCATAAACTCTTCATAGAAGAAGTAGTCTAGAACGTACAGCTACACAATATGTGAAACCAAGCATTAATTAGTAATTTTTAGGTATAAATATTTAAATAGAAATCTAATTAAGCATACCGCACAAAAAAGCTGGTAAAGAATGACTGAGAGGTTTGCATTGCCAGATTGATAGAGTTTTGCAAGTAGAGAGAGATTTATCAATAGCCATCCCATCATTCCAGCTCTCACAAAAAAGAATCTACAAAAAAAATAAAATTAGAAGAGTGGAGCATAATAGACTTTATAACCAAGTCAGTCACAGTAATTTTCCTGATAAAATGCACTGCACTAGAAATTATGACTAATAAATACACCAAGCATTTAACAGTGTTATGATGGAGTTTGAGTTTCATTGTTAGTTGGTAATGAATAAGGATAAGAAAAGAGTTCTATTTGGATAAGGAAAGAAATCTTATTAGATTAGGAGATGATACTTTTTTCTATAGAAGGACGGCTTCATCTATGGTGTTTGGAGGAAGAGATCATAAGAGCAAATCATGTTTTACAGAGAATTTTTTAGTAGAGTCGAAGGCTGTTTTCATGGATTAAATGATAAAACAAATGTTGAAATGTCAGCTCAAGGGCTCCAAAATCTAGAGAAGGCAATATGGTGAGGTCTACTAATATTAATTATTACCGTGTATTCCCTTTGGCTTTCTCCGTGGCGTAGGTATATCGCTGAACCATATATCGTTGTCTATTTGATATTTTGTTGTTATTCCTTCCTTGTCTCTCTTTGTTTTTTTAATAGTATTCCTTCCATAGTTGTTCACTTCTCTATTATTAGTTGCATCTGTGATTGATTGTCATAAAGAGATCACTGCGGGAGGATTCAAACTGCTGCTACATTATCATCAACAGTATCATATAAATGGCATGGGATCATAAAAAAGTAATTTTAGTCTCCTTTCTTTCAGGAATTTATATTTTTAAAGGAAAACATTAGCATTCGGTATCCAACTGTGACTTTTTTTCAAAATTTCTCGTGGAGCCTTCTTGATGTAAAATAGTGTGCATCCTAGCGACCACATGAGAGAAGTCTTAGATAATGATGGTTAGGATTGTTTAAAGATTCAACAGGGATAACACAAGTGAGTGAAGGAATCTGCAACTTGTGATTTAAAATGTTGGAACTAAAAGCTGGAGTTGGATCAAGAAGGTGAAGAATTACTGAATAATGAAAACGTACTTGAGGTCAACTCCCATAAAATGAGGATTAAGCTGCACCCCCAACCACCTGTATGAGACAAGAATGACCATAAACTTTACAAAATATATTTATCGTCGCAAGAAAGCAGCAAAATACATTTTAAGCATTAAATTATACAATACACAATCGTAATATATCTATATACTTTTCCGGACCAAAAATCAAATAGTTGTACATATAAAACCAGAATTGCCTCTCCTGATGCTTTCCAAGCAGATCAAATTGATAAAATAGGGACAAGTGGGTGAATCACATAGACACAAGGTGTTGCATTCAATTTCACGCTCCTTGTTGGATGGGATTAAATTATGTGGCAATTAAATGAGGTCTACCTACTCCAAGTCTCAGGTTCTATCACAATGCTCTTGCTCATAGATGCATTGACCATTGGCACCCGATCATAGAAGGTTGATGTCAGGTTTGACAGATATTCAGAATTTTTTGACAATTACATTTTTCTCTCTTTTTGGTTGAAGTGTCAATTTTGCATTCAATTTTCTTTTTTGGTGGATGTGTTTTTCAGGAGCTTGGGACGAGGCGGACGATTAGCACCGGGACTGAGGTTGATGAGTTGTACCACCTCGATGAGCATCCACCCCTGTAGCCTACCCAACAGCATCCACATCTGTCTTCGATACCCATTGTCGGTTTGGTCACCCTTCTCTACAGACCTTGAAAAGGACTATTCCCTCTCTTGGTACTTTGTCTAGTTTAGAGTGTGGGTCTTATGAGTTGGGTAAGTATCATCGTTCTAAATACCCATCTCGTATCAATAAGAGAGTTGAAAAACATTATAATTTAGTTCATTATGATGTCATGCCAAGTTGTTGCCCACGAAGACTTTCGCTACTTTGTGACCTTTATTGATGATTTCTCTCAAGTTTCGTGGTTATATTTAATGATATCTAGAAATTAAGTGTTTTCTCATTTTCAGATCTTTTGTTCTGAAATTAAGGCACAATTTGGAGTCATTGTTGGCATCTTGAGGAGTGATAGTGCCAAGGAGTATTTTAATACACCATTTAGGGCGTATATGGAGAAACTTGGTATTATTCATGAATCTTCAAGTCTTTATACCCCAACAAAATGGGATGGCAGAAGAAAGAATAGGCATTTGTTAGAGTTCACTCGTACCCTTTTGTTTCATATATGAGTGCCTAAATGCTTTTGGGGATGCAATTCTTACTGCTAATTACTTGATCAATCGTATGCCCTCCTCTGTCCCAAATGGACAGATTCATTATTCTATATTGTTCCCTTCGATAGTCTTTCCCTGTCCCTCCACGGGTCTTTGGATGTGTTTTTCCATGATCTACAACCAGAGATCAAAACTGGACCCCAAAGCTATTAAGTATGTTTTTCTTAGGTACTTTCGGACTCAAAAGGGATTATCGTTGTTATAGTTCTGGGTTACGTCGTCGATTTATATCGGCTGACATGACTTCTCATGAATCCACCTCATACTTTTCTACATCTCATACTCCTGTAGGTATGGACAACGATTTTCGTTTAAATATCTCATATCTTCTGTCACAAGAAAGCACCCCTTCTGAATTAGTTGATTCTCCACCCCCGTGTTGTTGGTCACCCATACCGTTTCAATTAACCTACATCCCGCCCCTGATTTCCTACTATTTGGCCCCACACCACCGGTTACTAGGATGTATATTCGTCAAGCTCATACAGCTCCTGAATCTCAACCTCCTGCTGCTGATCTTCTAGAGTCTCAAGTTCCGCCGGAGACTGACATTGATCTTCCTATTGTCTTATAGAAATGCATCCGAAGATGTACTTCTCACCCTATAGCTCAACATGTGGTGACTTTTTATTTATCTCCGGCATATCGGGTGTTTCTCTTCCCCCTCGATTCTCATGCTTTATCCAAATCCCTCTCTGATGCTTAATCTTATAAAGAGTAGACCGATACTATAATTGATGAGATGGCTGTCCTCGAACAGAATCATACTTAGGATTTGGTTCCTCTTCCGACAGGGAAGAAGGCG
The DNA here is from genome assembly GCA_030015575.1 of Agapanthus africanus. NCBI lineage: Eukaryota > Viridiplantae > Streptophyta > Magnoliopsida > Asparagales > Amaryllidaceae > Agapanthus > Agapanthus africanus. The sequence continues at coordinate 257,862,898 of JASDDO010000024.1, forward strand.
GTCGGGTGCCACTGGGTCTATACTATGAAGCTTCATCCTGATGGAACCCTTTCACGCTTGAAGGCACGCTTGGTTGGTAAAAAGTGTTCGTAGACTTATGAGATTAATTATGAGAAGACTTTTTCTTCCGTGGCCAAGATGACCTTATAATGAGACTTTTTCTCCCGTGGCTAAAGAGTGTTTGTCTACTTATATCTCTTACAGCTACTCATCATTGGCCGTTGCATTAGCTTGATGTGAAGAATGCATTTCTTTATTGTTCTTTAGTAGAGGAGGTCTACACCTGGTTTTGTTGCTCATGGAGAGTCTGGTCTAGTTTGTCGATTGAAGAGTCATTGTATGGCTTGAAACAGTCTCTTCGACCATGATTTGGGAAGTTTACTGAGGTGGTTACGGTGTGCTCATGACCATTCGATATTCTACCGTAACACAAATGGCCTTCGCATTCTATTGATAGTATATGTTGATGACATGGTGATTGCTGGCGATGATGTGCCTGGTATTGCACGGCTTAAGTAACAATTTTTTCACGAAGTTTCAAACTAAGGACCTTGAAAGTCTTAAATACTTTTTGGGTATCGAGATTGCTCGATCGGAGGATGGTATTTACATCTCACAGCAGAAGTATGTGCTTCATATGCTGACTAAAGCGGGGAGATTAGGGTGCAAACCCATAGAGGCTGTAACACCCTAGAAAACTTGTACGGCATAATAATAGTATTAGTTTTAATTGCTCAAATGAAACTATTTTATTTGGAGTTTAATATTTTATTTAAGATAAATAAATATGTTCATATTTTACTAATTAATTATCAATATATTTATATATATATTATAACTTATCTTTATCATATAATATCTTATTTAATATTCATATAATATATATACAAATATTAAATATGTAACAAATTTATATATTATTTTGATAGTTATTAAAAGATATATGGAAAAGTGATATGGTAAGATATTTGAAAATCCTTACAAATCTTTTAAACAAAATTTGTTTACGGGGGTTTATGTGCAAAAGGTGCATCTCCTATTTAAATAACCTATATCTCTCCTTTCTAACCCTACCCGATCCCTTTCCTCCTCTCTTTTCAAAAAATCCAACCCTAACCGAAACCCATCTCCTCTGCATCTCTCGTGGCCGAGCACCCGAACTCCAACCATCGTCGTCGTCGTTTTCTTCTTCTTGCCGCGGCATCAACTCGGCTGCGCATCCAACCCGAGCACCCAAAACCCGATCGTCGTCACCTCGTTTCCAGCGCCGTCGTCTTCGTCTTCTTCTCCAACAGCCGTTGATCCATAGGTTGAGCCCTACCCGAGCCAATCCCCTAACCGAAGTACACCAAGCCGAGATCTTGCATCGGTATCAAGCTTCGCGTCTTCGTCGCCATTTCCATTATCGCGCGATCATCAACTCGAGACAAGTATTATATATTTATTTACATACTAGTTACGGCAAGATTAGATCTTGTTGTAATATTATCGAGAACTTTTATGTGCTATTACAAACAATCTACACTTGTCACATAAACATAAAATATCTTCGGTTAGGATATTATGCAATGCTATATGACAATATAATAGTAATACTACAGATTAGGCAAGCAGAGATATAGTTAATTTTAAAGTACAAAAGGTATTGTATTTAATATAAACTAAAATATCTGTAATGAATCAATACACATTATAGCACATATATTTGGTAATTATATACATGTATTATTGACAGATAATTATACTTTGTTTCAACACTTGGAATAATTTATGTATAAAATGTATGATATGGTCTAATAGCATATATAGTTTAATAATGTTTATTTAATTTAGTTTGCATTATAGCAAAGTATGTAATTGTATCAATCATACGGTTTTGATATATTTTTATTACTATTTGATGATTGGCATTAAATCTATTAACGAGATATCGAGATTTGGATCACGATGTGTCGTTAAGCCTAAAAGTATCATTTTTATGTTAATCAATTTAATTGTATTGAATCCTTGTTTTGATCATTAGTTTATATTATGTCTAATCGAACATCCATAACTCTCTGTAGAAATAACATGAGATGCTCTAATCTATATCAACGTAAACCTTATCGAATTAGCTTTGTTTTGGCTTATGACGCGTCATTTTTAAAGATCGTTTGCTATTTTAAAAATATTTTACAAATCAGAATACTACTGAATTTTCAGAACTGAACTTTCATGTGCATGCCCCAATAAATACAGCTTATTCATTGTTATTGATGCGGTTATGTTATTTCTGATAATGCTAGTCATATTGATTACCTGTAAGTATCCATACTTGAACTTATTTACTCGTTACCATGTCAGGATATTGTTGCAATATAATTAGTACTTAATACCAACGGATTCATGATATTGCCTACTACTTGACTTGATATGACATGTTTGTTCTAGAGTTGGCATTAGATAAGAATTAGATTGACACTTAACATGAAACATAAAACATGGAAAAGGAAAAATCAAAGAATGAAACCCAAACCGTAACTCAAGATGGCTTTGATTTTAGAGACTAATCAGTTGAGAGGGAGCTCTGTTTTCTGAAATGATGATATTGATATCATTCGTCTATACTTGACATATAGGATTTAGTCTCTAGCGGCATGTTTCGGGATTCAGCCCGAGAATTTGTTGCCGTGGCCCCGGACACGCACGGGATACTGTTGAATCATTAGAAAAATTTAATTAACTGATTTCAAATATCATTAGAATAGATAATACTTAGCGACATTAACACCTAGGTTTCACATGATGTTAATTTACCATGTTCCAACTGTTATATCATATGATATTCTTGTTATTGTTCATTGTTTATTTACATGTCACCAGTTCATATTATAACTATCCATCACGTCACTTTTATGCCTTTATTATGATCATACTATTTCGACGCACTGACGTATGGGTTTTGCATGGTCCAGATCCATTGCCAGTAGAACCACATGTTAAGAAATATAGGTATTAAAGGAAAATAATGGAAAGACTACATTGTGGAAAATTGAAGAGAAACGCTGATTTATTGACAAAAGGGAAAACTATAATGATAAAAGAGGATGACAACTCTACCTCTCTATTTATAATACTCTCAGGGTTTAATACTTGACCATCAAGTAATCCTAAGTAAATCATAATCTAATCAATCTTGACTCCTAAGTAAATCATAATCTAATCAAATCTTAATCTTACCAATCTCTCAAACATATCAAATCATATCTCTCACAAATATATATCTTATTTTTAACACTCCCCTCAAGCTGAAGGGCACTTATGATGTGCTCTCGGCTTGTTACAAAGCTAATTTCTCGCTCTAAAAGTAAAACTTGCAATTTCAGCGAATCTTCTTGCATCTTTTGTGTTGTCTTGAAAATTTGACTTTCATACTGTTGTGAAATCTTCCTTCGATAATTCATCTTGGAAACTTGCAATTTGATTTGGTCTCGAAATCTTTCTTCAATAATTTATCTTAGAAACTTGCAATCTGATTTGAGCTAAGATAATCTTGGAAACTCATGAACTGTCGTCAATAGCTTCTTCAAACACTTTTATAAGTGTGTCATATCGCACAACACTTTCGTGAACAGTCGTTAATAACTCCTTCAGAACAACTAGTTTAATGACTTAGAACTCAATACCGCAAGTTTAATGACTTGAGGTCAATACCGCAAGTTCGACGACTTTGAGGTCAATCAACGAGTTTAACGACTTTGAAATCAATACCGCAAGTTTAACGACTTTGTGGTCAATCGGCAAGTTTAACGACTTTGTGGTCAATATACCAAGAAATTTCAAGTAACAGGTTTTTTAAACAATGTCAACATCTTCAAACAAATATCTTCAATATCAACTTCCAACAAATTTAACGAACCAACAAACTACATCAACTTCAAATCTTAACTTTATCTTCAACTTCAACATCAATGGATACTTTACCTATATACCATATATCTCCCCCGCACATGGATCTTTAAAAGAAGATCCACATGGGAAAAATCTCATTCTCACAACGAACAATCGGCACGAAAGAAAAATGGCAAACTTCAGCTTCAGACTTTTAACTTCACCAATTTTTTCCTTCAACTTCACCGTTTTTTTAGAATAGAAGTTTTACCTCAAGACGACTCAAGATCTAGGGTTTCAAGAAAAGATTCCGTGACGGATGGGACTCGGTCCATAATGCCACAGTATGCATCACTTTAACAGCTTTCAATGGATACTTCCCATTAGCAGTTTCACCAAATAACATGATAGCGTCGGTGCCTTCTAGCACGGCAATTGCTATGTCAGAAACTCCAGCTCTTGTTAGAGTTGGATAGTCAATCATACTCTCTAGTATGTTTGTAACCACAATGATTGGTTTATGCATACTCCGACATTTTCTAATGATCTCCTGCAGGATTGGAACATCCTCAATTGGAAGCTCAGCTCCAAGGTCACCACGAACCACCATTGCCCCATCAGAAGCAGTTATTCTGGAATGAAGATTTCGTACAGAATCTGTGCTTTCAATTTTAACGATCACACAAATATCCGCATTGCAACTTCTGAGATAGTCCTTCAATTCATGGACCACCTGAGCATCTTTTACAAAAGAAACTACATAGAAATCAATATTGTTGTCGACACCAAATTTGATATCTTCCCAATGCTTTTATGTTATAGATGGTAGTGAGTTAGAGTACCAAGAACCTTGATTATCTATGCAAGCTGATCGACTGCACTTTCATCAGGAAATAGCGGCTGGCCAAGTAGTAGCTCAGGCCTAATCTCTAAATCTATCACTTCCCTAATTCCTCTAACAACTAAATGATGCCTTTGTGCGTGTCACAATAAATTGATCTCATCCATTGTAGAATTCATCTCTGAATCCTTTTCAGATGCCAACATTTAATTCAAACAATAAATAAAGCATCTCCTTCTAAATTCCAGCACAAGAACCAAAAAGAAATGATCTTTTCTCACAAAATCAAAATCAAGTGTCAATTCAATAACAAGGGCACTTGATCAATTCAAGAAACCAACAACGATAAGCCCCCATCTTCGTATCAAAAACCCTGGAAACAAAGAGGATCGATGAAAATCGAGAGAGATCAAAGATTTTACCTCGAATTTAAAATTTAAGCGAGCAAAGCTTCGATCTTTTGCAATGAGGAAGCTAACAAGAGAATCGAGGCGAGGCATCGAGGGATGGAGGTTTGAGATCTGTGAGGGGTTGGAAACGAGGGTTGCAAGGGAGGCGATGGGAATTCGACGTTTTTTAAGAAGATTTGTATTTTGGAGTTTTACAGAGACGCAGAGGAAGGTGGTGCTTTGATACCATATTAAGAAACATAAATATTAGAGGAAGTGCAGAAAATAATGGAGAGACTATATTGTGGAAAATAGAAGAGAAACAATAATTTATTGATAAAAGAGAACTACAATGATATAAAAGAAGGACAACTCTACCTCTCTATTTATAATGAACTCTTAAGATTTAATACTTGACCACCAAGTAATCCTAACTTGACTCCTAAGTAAATCATAATCAAATCAAATCTAAATCTTACCAATCTTTCAAACATATCAAATCATATCTCTCACAAATATATATCTTATTCTTAACAGCAGGATCAAGAATATTTCGACGTAGCCAAGCTTTGAGGCGTATTTTCTTTTATCTAGGTAATTAGTCTCTTCAGTTATTCCAGTCCTGCACTTTATTCTTTAGATTTCTTCTGTGAGACCATAAGAGACTAGAACTTGTGTACCTTTGAATCTTTTATTATTTGGACCAGATTATTCCAGCATTTGCTTTCATTATCGTTATTTTGGTGTGGCAACAAACATGTATTATTTCTATGTCACTTGATTACTGCAAAAAGGTTTAATATGACTAAGAGAGGATGATTTATTACCATAGGTAGCATGGTTGGCTAAGTTACGTTCTCGTATTTCCGTATTTTAGAAAGCGAGGCGTGATTGAGCCTCCAATGAATCCTAATACCAAGCTGCTTCCGGGACAAGATGACTTGGTTGAAGATCCCGATGATTGGTCGATAAGCTGAATTACCTCACAGTCACTCAACATGATATCATATACCCGGTTAGCGTTGTGAGCCAATTCATGACCGATCCTCGAGTGGCTCATTGGGATGATGTGATTCGGATACTTCGCTATTTGAAGAATGCTCCAGGGAAGGGTCTACTGTACTCAAATCATGGAGATTCTCGGGTAGCAAGAGTTTCACTTATGCAGATTGGACCGAGTCTATATTCGATCGCAGATCTACTATAAGATATTGGGTGTTTGTAAGAGATAATTTAGTCTCCGGGAAGAGAAAGAAGTAGAGCGTAGTGTTTCGCTCCAGTATTGAGTCAGAGTACCGAGTCATGACAAATACCGCTTGTGAGCTTGTATAGATTCGCTTTTCGCTTGGAGAGATTAGTTTTGAACCCATTTCCTCTATGCGGCTATATTGTGATAATAAGGCTGCAATCTATATCATCTCTAATCTTGTATTCCATGAGCGAACGAAACACATTGAGGTGGATTGCCACTTCGTGAAGAAAAAGTTGAAGATGGGATCATCGATACTTACTATGTTCAATTTGCTCATCAGTTAGCAGATCTATTTACAAAACCTTTGGAAAGAAATATACTCCATTTTATTTGTAACAAGCTGAGCATGTATGATATATATGCTCCAGGTTGAGGGGAGTGTTAGAATACTCGTAGCGTACACGGATTTATTATATGTAATTAGATACTTAATAGGGGTATAATAGTAAAATGGCTTTGCCCATATAAAGATGAGGATTAGGATCAGTCATATCCATCCATTACATTACCCTAAATTCTTTCTCCTAATTCTATTAACACTGAAGGAATATTCCTCTGTAACAACATAGTTTATAGTAAAGGTCTTGATCAGATCATGCCAAAGCCATTCAATCATTTGATTAGCGACATCATATCACAACCAGTGTTCAGTATTTATCATGATTTTGTAGTAACAATATCTAGCAAGAACCACCATTATCTTCAATAAACTGAAGGCCATGGAAAGGGCGTGTTTGTGCAAAAGAAAATTAATGCATTGTTGGCTAGACACCCCTTGAAAGCAGTAGCATTGTGAATTTGGGATTTGAAATAACAAGGGTGAGTGAATGTTCGAAACTAGTATAGTAGTATAGTTTATGCAGATTGTCAGCTTGATGCAGTTCGAGTAAACTAATAAGGATATTTTATCAATGACCTATTGACTTCAGTAAACAAATTTCTGCTTGCAATGGTCCAAAATTGTTTAAGCACGCTCTTTCTGTGCAAAAGCTATTATTTTTCCTTATCCCCCTTTTTGTAAAGACAAAATATAATAATGCCAATATTTGAAAGATTACCACATGAAGTTTTTTTTTTAAATCCATACCAATCATCAAGCATATTTCCACTGACATGAGGTTTGAAGGAGGAACTGCGGTCACGTGACTTGCAGCCAATAACATAAAGCATCAAAGATACCTAGGAGTGAAATGCACCATTAGAAATTGGAAGGTAACAAACTACTGACAATTTAGTTCTCTCTTTTACCTCAAAGGCCCCCTTCACAAACCATCATAATGGCAGCATTGAAAAATCATGTTTAACAGCTTCTAAGGAAGATATATGCTTAGAAAACCTTTTTTTTTCTTTATACAGCTAGCAAATTAGTAATTTTAGACATCAATTCATATGGTTGCTAGGAAAATGCAGAATAGCTAAATGTTATTTTATTTTGATTGTTGAATTCATTGACAGGTCTGGCACCATACTCAAATCACACTTGAATATAAGCAAGATTCAAGGTTTCAGGCATCTTACAGGATATTGAAGCTACAAGAATGTTCTTTCATTTCCACTTCATAATAAGAAGTGTTAGCTGCTGAAGATATAAACTTATCCAACTGAATGACAAAAGAGATGTGTGGTCAATCCATAAAGTAGGAACGAGCCTTCTTGTACTCTTATTATACTTGACTACACTAGTGTAGAAAAGATACCTATAGCAAAGCATGAGCGACTGGGGAACCTATTCAGTCATAGTGCAACCAGTAACATATGTATTCCAGACTTGCAGGAACGTCACTGATAGGGTGAGAATAACCGCCCTAGTGATTGTAACAGCTTTTTCCCAAGCAGTGACATGTACACTTAGGATTTTTAGGACCAAATGCTCAAGAGAATCTAAAAAGTTCATGTTGTGATTGTTTCCGTTGATATCAGTAGTTGAAAAGCGTTACTCATGTTTTGCTGCTTCTTTTTTTTGGGTTGTTCGTTGTGTTCGGGATAGTTGTTTTTTGCGTTCGTTGTTCAAGCAAGTGCTCGAGTGAAATTTATTTGTAACAAGCTTGGAGCGCATGATATATGTGCTCTGGCTTGAGGGAGAGTGTTGAGATATTTAAGTTACTTCAAAGCCAAGTACGGCTTTCCCAGAGAGTAAGAATAAAGAGATAGTTTGGGGATTTTATGTATCCTTGTACACCCTAGTTATTTTAATATAAACAGGGAAAGAGGCCCTGTCTTCTCCCTTGAGTGTTTTCTCTAATCCTATTTTTCAGCCATCAAGCAACTAAACTTGGGTATAAAGAAAAGATTACAAGTCGCTCAAGACAATACTAACGTATCTAACAAAAATCCCAAAATATCCTAACAAAGAGCAAGGCAAAGCAGCGTACTCCAACGAATTATATTGATCTAAAGATATTCATAGGATCACAAAAGTAACATCAAAGATGGTAGTTGGCAGCAACTAAAATGACACAAAGGTGAAATGAGAACCATCATGATTTATTCTAAAATAATTATAAGATATAGTAGTAAAATGACATAGTGATGTCTTTTAATTGAAAGAAGTTACAAAAAGAAAATAATCATGATATTATTGATTTGGTAATTGTGTCATTTGGAAGGTTTGAATTCTAAAAGAACGCGTGACCCACACAGTGGTAGAGAGAGGTTGATTGCACTCAGAAGTCAGAAGTACAGGAGTTAATAGTCGGCCGTAATTAGCCCCGGAGAGAAGATGAAGCATGTGTAAGAGATGTGTAAGAGATGGGCGAGTTTCCTAAGAGGGACCCGAGATTTAGATGCAACACCGCCTATCTGTACTGTAAAACAGTATGTTAACCAAGGAACTGTGGAAGGTGGTTTACCCTAACCAGCAAGATCTAAGCCAACGGCACCTGCCAGCACTCCCTCCGAATCAGCTCCCAAACCTATTTCCCAAATCTCTCAAGGATGTTTTGATTTCTAAACGAAAAGGCCGTCATCTAAATAAAGCTTCCAATTTTACTAAAAAAAATATAGAAGTGGAAATGAGAATACACTACATCTGAAAGAGAAGAGCATAGTGTATGAGACCTTTGTGTTGGTGAAGTCATGACGTAACTCTAAACCTTTTTATTGCTGACATTTATATCATGTGGATGATTATGGTGCAACTTTTTTTTTTCCTTCTAATTTGATTCAATATATAACTTTCAATCTAGCCACATAGGTTTAACTTGAATCAACAAAACGGTGGATAGTTCAACTAGGGAGGTTCCAAAGATTATCCAGAATCCGGATAAAGGGGGAAAGCAAAGATAGCTTCTCAAAGTGTAATTTTGTCGTAGATGGCTTCTGCCAAGCAGGCGGCGCATCATTTTAGTATAATCGGAAACATGGTGTAGAAATATGTGTTGTGGTATAAGTTCATGATTTAATGCCATTACAACACATAATAGAACTAGTTTTGCTGAGACGACTGTAAGATGTAGTCTAGCCAAAGTGTAAGATGTGCAGGACATTGCCAATGCATGTAGCCGTTTTTAAACAGTAATTAATCAAATCAACGTAACAGAACTTACCACAAGGCTAAATATAAAAGTTACTGACAAAAGCTCAAGTCCTTTGTCTGCTACAACCTGCAATAACATGTAGATGATATCTTGATTTTTAAGCAAAGGACAAAAAATCGTGTTTTTGCGATGCTTCTTCGTAAAAAAAAGTTAGGGTGACGCAGCATATGCATCACACGGGCCGAAGGAAAGAAATGAATTAAATATAATAAGCAGTTAATCTTGTTGAAGATGACTAGAAAACTTGATGTTCAGAGGCTAAATTGATCTATTCTAAGCTCAGTGCATTGCATAACATAATTGGCATAATAACAAAACAACTCAGAACAACATTTAGTAACCATTTCTCTTGCCAATCCCAACATTAAGGAAATTTGTCCTGGCTGTAGACAGTCCATAGATGCACAATGACTACTTAGAAAATGACTGCCCAATCCCCTCACTTATCAATTAATTCAGATTCAGCAAGCATGTCAGCATATATTAGAAATACTATCCTCAAGCATACTCACTTAAACGAGATATTACACTTGCATATTTTTGTTACATATAGACTAATTAGTAAGTGAAAGGATTTATATCTAAAGTTGGAAAGGTGTTTGGCTAGGTACTTGAGAATCTTGAATTATGTATCAGAAAGACATTCCAAGACATATGAATGTTGTAGGTCAGTCCAGGAAATATTTTTTACACGTGCATTTTCTTATTAACAGTTTGTATGTATGGTTAGTGGTTTATTGGTACTTGTCACAAGAAAATGTTGAAGAATGGTAAAATGCACATGCTCTAATATGCGCTTTCTAATCAAAGCCAAGTACATCATGAATCATGATTATAGAATCTATTTTCCATGTGCAATGTGATTATGCCAGGATCGTTACCTAAGTCATGATGATCAGTATATAAGATGAGGGGAAAAAATAAACTTTCTTTGGCAGCTAGGGAACCGTATTAGTATAAGCATAAGTAGAGGAAAACAAAGGATAATCTTAGAGCATCTCTAAAATGCCAGATAATCACTTAACCCGAAAGCTTAAGCTGATGGGTTCATGGTCTTTGGTCAACCATGTTATGTGTATCAAAAAATCTTCACCCTCGGAATGATTGATTTACAATATAATGAATAGCCATATTGTTGGATGATATATGGACATGTCCACCACTCACATGCTTAAGCAATTGGGCAAGGCTTTTATTAACATGCCGTCATAGGAGCTATATGCGTAAAAGATTCTGTGTTCAACTTACTCCATCATTATTAAATAAAAATATTTATTTTCATATATATCGTCCTCCATATGTAAAACTGTGTGCTTTCTTCTATGTCGGTGCAACATTTGATAGTATAAACAATTCTTGGCTTTTGAGTAAACCTGTTACCAGTATACATATAATTCGTTTTGCAAACATTATTAAACCATATACAACATATTAAGGGTAAATTTCATAAAGCACCATCGAACTTTCAAGGTTTTTGAGATAGAACCATTGAACTTTAAGGGTATTTTTGTAAGGATATTTTCCCAACTGTAAGGGTAAAAATGTCATATTTTCATTTTGGGTTACTCAACCCACGTACAGGGTCATCTTGGGTTGGTTAATCCATTCACGCCTTAAACAAGTTAAAGAAACTGACATATTTATACAGCATTGCTAGTTCAAGGGGGTTCTGGCATTTTTTATTTTAAGTTCAATGGTGTTATCTCTAAAACCCTGAAAGTTCGATGGTGCATTATAGAATTTACCCGTATATATTAAACCTGTTGATATAAAATAGAATAAAAGGGTATTACCGTCGGAGAGATCAACTCCATCTTAACCCCAAGACCAAGAAGAGCCACCAACAGCAGAAGTGATAGTAAACCTGATCAACAAACAGAAAGCAGCAGAAAAGCCCTAAATTAATCCCATGACCAATTAGGGATTCAGTAAACAAGTTCCGATTTCTACGAATGATTACATAAAAATTCCCAAATGTAAAGAGAATCAGCTACCGTTGCAGCGGTAATGGAGGCGGGTGCCATCGGAGAGAACGGCACCGGGCACGATTTTGCCGGGGAGAACAGAGCCGGCAACGGCTAAGTATCCCAGATAGGAGAACAGAACGATCGCCTAACCATCAATGATCGATAAAAACATCAGCTTTATTGCGTAAGATCAGTAGATTACAGAAAACAAAGACGGCATTTTGAGAGAGAAAGAGGGAGATGGGTACGCACAGAGGTCCATGTAGGGATCAAGGAAGTGGCGATGGCTGCCAACTCCATTGCTGAGCTTAGAGTCGCAACACAAGAGAGCGAGATAAGGAGGGAGAGGAGGATCTAGGGAAGCTAAAGAAGAGGGCACAAAATGTTATTATTAATTATAGACACACGTGAGAAGCGCGACGAATATATAATTTGATTTTGTGGAAACCGTGGGAAGGGCTTTTGTAATTTGTGGCAAGGAAAGAGAAGTATAGGCCTCTTTGTCACCATAAATTGTTCAATGGGCCGGATGTAGTACAACCGGACATAAAATATAAAGGAATAGAGAATTTTTGGACATGCTTTGGACAGTATGGTGAGATTCATGTTCTTATTTCTTTCTCTGTTATACATATAGCTGGCACACCGTAGAATTTTCCTCTTAAGACATAATAGGTGAAGTGTCTCTCTTCGAATGAGTCAAAAATCAACAATCATTTAGTTGTTTTATTGATTGATATTTTTTGTCTTTATCGATATCGTACAATATGCATATACAAAAAATTATATGATTTTTTTATGCTTCTTGTATTTTCATCGAGCAGAAATTAAATGTTTTAGATAACCATATCAACAATCAGGATATCAAAATCTCTTGAAAATTAGTTACATATGTTGTAAACTATGAAAATCAAGATGGACGCGGTGTTGTTTAGTTTCGTACGAAACACGAAACATATCGCACAAAATTATACGAAACAGGGACGATTCGAGATGAATCGTAAGTCTATATCAAGTTACTAATTTATCAGTCGATATACATTTTGTATTGTACGAAACAATACGAAACATTAAACACACGACACGCTATTTAACCATTAAAATGCATATCCGGTCGGATATTCGGGTTTAAAACTCGCTTGGTTATATCAAATTATTAATCCAGACAGGCGATTTAACCTTAGAAATGCATATTGATGAGGAAGAGAAGTTCGTTGAGAATGAAAATGAACGAAGACAGGAAGAATGAAGTCATCTCTTGTTATTATAATGATGATGATTAATCAATGGGAGAAGATTGATTTTTTGCAGCATCAACTTTGTTTGGTAGTGATGTTTTGACAGTTTGGTTGTGATATTTTAGTTATGAATTATAAAACTATACATAATTACTTCATTATTGTAACGGAAAATTTTATTTCTTAGAATACGAATACGATACGATACGATAAATAAAAAACGAAATACGAAACCTATCTGGATTTTACAACTTTGGATGGCAGGTGTTGCTCATCAGAATAAATGTGAAAGGTTGAGTTTTTGGCTAATATATTTGAGACTTTCTCTTGCGTCAAAGATTCACACGTCTCATGAGGAATGGACAATTTTTTATAGGGTAAACTAATTCAAAATAATATTATTAAAAATAATCCACTTTCGAAAGATTTTACAAAAATATACCGTTTTTGGCCACTGGACACCAGCTCGGCGCCGGCGCCGGCGTTTTAAAAAAAAACTTATAGGAACACTGCACCCCATAAAAATGTAAGGAAAGTAGTTTGAAACTGTGCCCCTATAAAAAAATTTGCTAAACGAATGGGTAATGCAAGAAAAATCTGTTAAGGGACAATGAAAATGGTGTGTTGGGCGCACTTTCAATGAAAATCAATAGGCGCACTTTACGTCCATTGATAAAATTAATGGACGCAATTTGAAAGTGCACCAATTAATGATTCTTATTTTTGTGTCCCCTTGCATTTTTAAGGAGCGCACTTTCAAATCATGTCCCTAACATTTGTAAGGGATGCAGTTTTTTAAACTACGCTCCTACAAAAAAAATTAAAAACGTCAGCGCCAGCACTAAGCTGTCGTTTACGTGGCGTCCAGTGGCCAAAAATGACCTACTTTTATAAAATCTTTTGAAAGCGACTTCTTTTTAATAATATTATTTTAAATTGGTTTATTCCAAAAACTTGTTCTAAGGAAGGGTTTTTTTTTTGACATAGGGTATTATAAAATTAAAATTATTAAAATAAAATGATTTTTTTAAATTTATCAAAATAGGGTGGTTTGAATCCGACCCCACCCCTGTGGAGGGCGGGTTCTGGGAACCCGCCCCTAATTTTTTTTTTTAAAATTAAATTAAAAACAGAAAATCAAATAAATATCGAATAAAAAAATAAAACAATAATATTAGTGTTGTGTTGGTTCCGAACAATTGTTATTACAGTTCATGTAGAATTACTATAAATATGAATCTTGTATACACTCCAATAACAAAATGAATAAGTCAAATTTAAAATACAAAAAAATCATATCTGTTCGTAAAATGTAAATTGTACAAGTTTCTTTATAAGCGCTAACCGATTTTCTTCCGGTGCACTTGTCACGATCTCGAAGTTCCCGCCCTTGTTGACTGTCCTGGACATTTGGTCCTATAATGACCTGGTTGTTTGCATAGGCTGCAACTGGCTTGCCTTTACTGAGAATCAGCATCCATTGTCATTCGATCTCGACGCACCTTAGATCTTCCGGGCCCTATATTTTTTTCCGGCGGTAATACATTCGGTGTTTGTCTGTTCCTAGTATAATAGTGCCAATACCGACTGTCTGGTATAGGATGAAATTTTCGATCGTATGCGCCTTGGTAAATAGAAACTGTATAGTAACGGGAAGCAAAATTGTAATGTGGGTTATGCATGCTGCTTGCAGCAGCAATTGCGTGGGCACAAGGTAAATGTTGTTGCTGGAAAACACCGCATGTGCACGAAGAGAGCCCTTCATCTCTAAAATTTATGGTATATTGATTCCCATTACTCCCCGTAACTTGAAACTCTGCTGTGTCAAACCTTTCAGATCTGTAGTATTGTGCTCTGCGCTCTCTTTTCCGGAATATATCTTCGTAATACGCGGTGAGTGGAGTCTCCATCGCCAAGGACTTTTCCCTTCTTTGCACAAAATAAGTATTCACTCTGAAAAAGGTTCGAACAATCAACCTCTGTATCGGTAAGTCTCTAACACCTTTAAGGACCCCGTTGAAGCTTTCAGATATATCAGTGGTCATTAGTAGATATCCGCATCCATTATCATATGCTTGTGACCACATGTGTACTGCATACTCATCTAACCACGCTTTCGCGGTTTAACTCATCTCTCCAATTTTCGTCATATATATGTCATGAACATTAGGGTCAGACGCTTCACCAGCTTTGTACATAAACTTATGTAGATCTGGATTTTTAAATTTTCTATCAAAATTTTGCCTGAAGTGCCGCAGGCAAAACCTATGTGGGGTCGTCGGAAATACAGCTCTCATTGCAGCTAGTATTCCTAGATGTCTATCAGATCTGATGCATAAATCTGTTTTATCAACAACAGATGTGATACTTTTGAGTTGACGGAAAAACCATGACCAGGATGATATATTTTCACCCTCGATAATAGAAAATCCCAACGGAAATATACCGTTATTAACACCAACACCTGTAGCAATTAACATGCAACCTCTGTACTTACCATATAGATACGTCCCATCCACGCACAATACCGGCCGACGGTGTGTGAAACCAGCCGCACAAGGAGCAAAGCACCAGATAATTCTTTGAAACCTGACACAGCCATCGACATCTGTTTCTGTGGTTTTTAACCGGTATAGGACCCCGGATTTGATGCTTTCATGGCTTCCATAAAAGGGACTAGTGAGTTGTACGAGCTTTTCCAATCCCCAAATATCTTGCATAAAACCTTTCTACGAGCATCCCATGCCTTCACATACGAAATCTGAATTTTGTGCTCCCCGATAACGTAGAGTCGTATCTCTCGGGGAGTCATCGCCACATCTGTACGGATTAGTGGCATGATTAATGAGCAAATGTAAGATGAAGTGCAATTCCTATGATCTTTTAACATAATAGAATTGATGCAAGTATGTTCTTGGTTGTATTTCGTGACCTTCCAAGGTTTGGCTCTTTTGGAACAACATGCATGCAATCTACACTTACATTCAAGAACTTTCGTACATACCACGGTATAGTACGTCTTATTTGACTCTTCGGTTTTAAATGTAACGTTTTTTTTTTTAATAGCCCAAGACTTCAGCTTACAAATAAGATCTTTTTTTCCTGAAATATATCCCCAACAGTGACGTAATCTTCGCTTGCTACTGTCGCTTCCAAATAGGGTTCAGTATTTACTTCTGCCATGACTAAGTCTACCCAACTATCATCTTCCAGCGGATCGTGGTCGGGTTCTTCTAGTTCGACAAAATCATTATTCGCAGCCATATCATCAATCAATGCTACTTCATTCAATCCAACGGCATATTCCACGCTATTCTCCCCTTGATGACCTTCACCAGTTTCATCATCATCATCGCCACACATATCAATGTCACTCGTAGAAACATAAGGCTCGGGTACAATATATGATGATTAAGATCAGTGTAATGTGGATTGTTCTGGGTGAAAAGACCGGAAAGATGTGGACGGACATACTTGGAATGCGCTACTTGGATCGTGTTGGAATGATGCGTAGGTATGGGAAAATCTGCGTTTAGTATATAAATTGTTCTTATATAATTTTTCCTTAATATTTTCGTATTACGAAGAATATAAATATAATCACCACTTGTTTCAGATTTATTTACCTTTGGAAGGTTGCATATGGTAATTCTTGTTGTTCTTCAGGAGTGTATGTAACTGTAGCAGTCGATTGGGAAAACCTGTATTCAATATATAAAATATATTAGTATTTTGGTATTACAAAAGGTGGATTTATAAAATGATTACCCTTGAGTTTGAAGGTTTGAATAATGTTGTGTATGGTCATATCCACTGAGACTAACGGTACCATCGTTAACCATGTGACCGTACCCTCAGGAACTGCCTCCAGCATTACCATCAAAATTACCCGTTGGAGCGACATCTGATAGTTCCAATTGTTCCTTCTGAACTGAAAGTTCAAAAGAATGTTGGGTGTTTGCCAGACCGAAATCTATCATCGAAGATATTGATGTATCGTCTATAATTTCAACCAATGCATTTCCACTAAATATAGGCCATATACAACTTAACTTAAGCTTAATTTCACGGGGATCGTATTTCTTGATTTTAAACACTTTATTCTCGATTTCATTATAAGTCGTTGATGGTTTTAATCGCATAATTCTTGCGTACCCGCCCATATACTCGTGACCTTGTGCACTTGTGATAATCCGGCCATCGTATTTACATACAACAAATAAACTTGAACTTGCCATTATCTGCATCAAACAATATCAAGCCAATAATAAAAAAAGCGTTAACAACTTATATAATTTTGGTGTACGATTTATTTAGCATAAATTTTAAACAGTTCAAAAGTAAATGAGATGAATAATATTTTAAAGTGGTGTTAGATTATTTGTGTGAGATATTTGGCATTGTAAGTGATAAAATTCATTTTAAAAGAATATTCTAATGCTATCTCCATTTTAAATTGTTATCGTTTTAAGAAGCGGTTTGAGATGGAATAAAGGAGAGAAAGAAGGAACTCACAGGTTTTCGAGATTTGAAAAGAGAGGGAGAGGGGAGGAGATCTTCGTGAAATCGTGGTAGCGTCGAGAACGGCTTTGGTCTTTGAAAGAACTAACTTGAATCGAGCTAACTCCACCTAACTATTTTAACTCTTCTTGAACTTGGAAATTTGTAGAGAATTTTTGTTATAGATTTCAGAATAAAGGAAATTGAAGCGGAATGGAGAGCAGATGGAGAGGAGAGAGAGCTGTTTTTATAGGAACACGCCCGCATAAAAATATTGAAGCGGGCGTGTTCTAAATACCCGCCCTCTTCATTTCAAAATGATAATTATTAGTTGTGTTTGATTTGACAACACAATTTAAGAAAAAAACAAAAAGAACATAAAAGATGAGGGCGAGTTCTTGGAACACGCCCGCATTAAATTATTGAAGGGGGCGCGTTCTAAGAACCCGCCATTTTCGTTTCAAAATGATAATTATTAGTTCTGTTTGATTTGACAACACTAAGAAAAAAACAAAAGTGAAAAATAATAAAAAATGAGGGCGGATTCTTGGAACACGCCCACATTATTTTATTGAAGGGGGCGCGTTCTAAGAACCCGCCATCTTCGTTTGAAAATGATAATTATTAGTTCTGTTTGATTTGACAACATAAGAAAAAAAACAAAAGTGAAAAATAATAAAAGATGAGGGCGGGTTCTTGGAACACGCCCGCATTAATTATTGAAGGGGGGCGTTTTAAGAACCCGCCATCTTTGTTTGAAAATGATAATTATTAGTTCTGTTTGATTTGACAACACAATTTAAGAAAAAAACAAAAGGGAAAAATAATAAAAGATGAGGGCGGGTTCTTGAAACACGCCCGCATTAAATTATTGAAGGGGGCGCGTTCTAAGAACCCGCCCTCTTCGTTTGAAAATGATAATTATTAGTTCTGTTTGATTTGACAACATAAGAAAAAAACAAAAGTGAAAAATAATAAAAGATGAGGGCGGGTTCTTGGAACACGCCCGCATTAATTATTGAAGGGGGGCGTTCTAAGAACCCGCCCTCTTCGTTTGAAAATGATAATTATTAGTTCTGTTTGATTTGACAACACAATTTAAGAAAAAAACAAAAGGGAAAAATAATAAAAGATGAGGGCGGGTTCTTGAAACACGCCCGCATTAAATTATTGAAGGGGACACATTCTAAGAAACCGCCCTCTTCGTTTCTCTATCAAAATTATTAATTATGTTTGATTTGACAACACTAAGAAAAAAACATGATGTCACGCCCCGCTTCCCAGAGTACGCTAAGCTAGGCATGTGACATAGCTAACCATGCTGCCGTGGATAGGAAATATCTTTTCACAGTCAAATTACGGCTGTAGAGATATTAAGAACAATAATGAACTATCTAACACATGTCCATAAACCAGAATAAAACGAGTCAAGAATAAAATAATGCGGAAGAAAAAAATCTAATACAAGAATAAACTGGAATGTACGTCCCATAATGCGGGCTCACATCAGGAATGAAATACCGAAAGTAAAATAAACTAACTACCAAAAATCCTCACTGCTCAGCCTGCTGACTGAAATACTCCTGCTCGGCCTGTAGCGAAGGTAAGGAATCTGGGCTATGCAAAACCCAGACGTCAGTGCGTCATAACATCAAGCAATAATATAAACAGGGGTAGCAAGACATGCAGGTATGAGTATGAGCAAGAATATAACAGGAATATAAAACAGTGAGTATGTCAGTATAAGTGATGTGCAGTGATATCTAAACTGTTCTACGGGGTTATCTATTCTAAAGTCTTCGAAACCAAGTAATGTAATCCTCATCGTAACCCATCGGTGATTATTCCGTAACGCCCGGAAAAACGGCAAACAATAAGATGGCCCTTTAAGTTACGTTCGGTTACATTCCTGATTTCCCCATACCCCCAAGTTAATATGTCAAGTCAGGTATTAATAAATCTGGAGTTAATGCCAACACAGGATCAAGCAGATACAGGTTTGTCTGGCAGACAACAGGAAATGTCCGTAGGGACAACATGTCAAGGTTATTGGCATTAGTAACATGATCAGGTAACGGGTAAAGCCATGGTACCTTAGGTCAAGTCAGGTAATATATAGGTATCATGTCATGTCAAGAAGTGCACGGTATCACGTCGTGTCAAGTAGTAGGTGTGTCCAGTCATGTCAGGGGTGCACAACATGTCATGTGGGTGCTCATAATCAAACTAAATTAAGCATGTATATACAAAACAAGTATGGAGTACTAATGGAACAATAAAATGGAACATTGTAATGTGGTATGCAAATAGGTACAGATTAAAACATATGGATGCACGGTTATCGATTTGAGTTAGGGTTATGGTTCCAACACTAATTAAATACACTTTATCAAGTATGGAATGTTAAAATCTCATTAATATGTATTAAATGATCTAGGGATGCAATTGAACAGATATTAGGCTAGATGTATGCAAACGGGTGTCCGATAGGGTATAAACTATTAAAAGGGTACTATGGGCTATACAACTAAGCAATATGTGATTCAAATATGGATATGAGTTCCGTGTATCTTAAACTAATATGCAATATGAAATGTTTCAGGTTCTAAATCTAAAATGATATAAATGGAACATCGAAATGTTAAATTGGAACACGTGACATTAGATTTGATCTACAGGTGTAATATGAAATTAAATAAGTATAAAATAATATGAATAGCATGTAGCAAGTTTCACTTGCCTCGACAGATCAAGAAACGGGTTTACGGAACGTCACACGTCGGTGGGAAAAGTTGCGACACACGCACGGTACACGGAACAGATCTAAACAACGTACAAGGGGATCACACGGGTCAGATACGCTCGCTGGGTCGTCGAGATCGTCGTCGGCACGACCGGATTCCGGCAAGCAAGAAAAACAGTGAACATATAAAAGAAAAGAGAAGTATAGAAAGAAGGAATAAGAGAAGAATGGAAGGAGGAAGGAGAAGAATGAAAAGAGAAGCTCACTGTGGGTTAAAAGGAAGTCGTGAGGTGTCGACGGTGTCGACGGAGCTCCGGCGAGTCGATCTACAGAGGACAGCGGCACTTTAAAAAAAACGAAGAAGGAAAAGAAGAAAAAAAGGAAGAAGAAAGAAGGAGAGGAGAGGGAGTGCAAGGCTTACTGGGGTGCACAGAGTCGGGGGACGAGAGGAGATCACCGGCGGTGATGAACTCCGGCGTTGCGAGGCGTGCAGGGGGTGCTCGGCTGCTCTCGGGTTCGTGCACAGGGCTCGAGAAGGAGAGAGTGTAAGCGGAGATGATGTGGGTGAGGAGGTGACGAGGTCGGGGAGGCGTCGTCGGGTTGTGGGCGACGGCGAGAAGGAGGCGGCGGCTAGGGTTTTGGTTATGGGTTCGTTGTTTTAAAAGAGAAGGAGAAGGAAAATATATATAAAGAGGGAGAGAGAAAATATGCGAGAGGAGAGAGAGGGGGATTCTGAGAGAGGGAGAGAGAGAGAGAGAAGAGAGAGAGAGAGTTGCGAGATGAGAGAGAGAGGGAGAGAGATAGAGAGAAGAGAGAGAGAGGGGAGGAGAGATAAATTTGGATTTATTTGAGGAGAGAGAAAGAGATAGCGGTGAGGGAGAGAGAGGAAGAGAGAGAAAGAGAAGGGGAAAGAAGAGAGAGGGGAAAAGAGCGGGGCCCGGCGCCAGAAATGAGGTGTTTTCATAGGCTCGTGGTGTGGGGTCGAGAGAAAAGAGAGAGAGCTGAGGAAAGGTTAAAGAAAAGATTTCAAAGATAAAAGGATTTAAATTTGTTTTTAAAAATCTTCTAAGCTGTTATGAAAAATATTATAATTAAATTTAAAATTTAAATAATTGAATTTAGGCGGGATACTAAAGTATTTCAAAACACGCCCGGTTCAGGTCTAAAAATTTAGATTTGAAATACGAAAATTATATGCAGCTTCCAAATTTTAAAATGAATGATTAGGTAACTAAAATGCATACCCTCAAGAACGGACGCACGTACGTACGCGTAGCTATCCAAACACGTCCGTTTCATGAACGGGATGAGAACGCGATGCGCGGACGCTACCACGGGGTTAGGGGCATCATGCAGGCTATGAAATACAATTTTAATTTATTTTACGTGATCTAAAATGTTATATGTAAAAAAAATACGCGATGCTAGGTGAAAAGTCAATATGCAGTATCCATGAGATGCACGTGTCTATTTAACAAGTCATGGTAGTCTATAAATATGAATCAACAAGTTCAAGCAAGCGGGTCGGATCGAATGCAATATAAAATGTAAACTACCATTCGCACCCAAACATGATAAATAAATAAAATACCACAGATAAACAAATACGGAAACAGAAATTGGTATAACTGAACTCGGTTGTTACATTATACCCAACTATAAAAGAATTTCGTGCTCGAAATTCCAAGAACAAAAAAGGATAAACAATAAACACACTACAAGAATATATGTGGAAACTTCTACCGGATTTCATCTTCTCGTTCCCAAGTTGATTCTCCATGTAAGCGATTACCCCAAGAAACAAGTACAAGAGGGATAACTTTGTTCTTAAAAACATTTTCTCTTCGATCCACAATCGATATCGGTCGCTCCTCAAAAGTCAAACCTTCTCGGACAGTCAGCTCCGAATGATCCAACACATGTCTTTCATCTCGAACATATTTACGGAGTTGAGATACGTGGAACACGTCATGAACATTCGCCAAGGATTGCGGTAACGCCAATCGATACGCTACCTCCCCAACACGCTCCAGAATCTCAAAAGGTCCGACGAATCGAGGACCGAGCTCTTCTCGACTTCCGAAACGAATCACCCCTCTAGTCAGTGATATCTTCAAGAATAACAAATCACCAACGGCGAACTTTAGAGCTCTTCTCGATGTATCTGCCCAACTCTTCTATCGGTCTTGTGTTGCTTTCATATGATTCCGGATAGTATTAACCTTCTCGACTGTCTGCACGACGAAAACTGGTCCCAACAATCTTCGTTCACCAATATCGTCCCAACAAACAGGTGAACGATACTTGCGACCATATAAAGCTTCGAATGGAGCCATCTGAATAGTCGCCTGGAAACTGTTGTTGTAAGAAAACTCCACCAAGTGTAGATGATCCTCCCATGAACCCTTGAAGTCTAACATGCAAGCTCTCAACATGTCTTCAAGAGTTTGGATCGTTCTCTCCGACTGGCCATCTGTCTGAGGATGATAAGCTGTGCTAAATTTCAAACGAGTCCCCAAACTTTCTTGTAAGCTCCTCCAAAAGTGTGATAAGAAACGAGTGTCACGGTCGGACACGATGCTCACCGGTACTCCATGCAATCTTACAATCTCCTGCATGTACCTTTCTGCCAAAGCTTCCGTTGATTGACCAACTCGAAAAGGGATGAAATGAGCTACCTTGGTCAAACGATCAACAATCACCCAAACTGCATTGTTGCCCTTCGGACTCCGCGGTAAAACCGTCACGAAATCCATAGATATATGTTCCCACTTCCACTGAGGAATCGTAAGTGGTTGCAATAAACCAGCAACTCTTTGATGTTCAGCCTTAACTTGCTGACACACCAAGCACTTTGCCACAAAGCGGGCAATCTTCTGTTTCATGCCTTCCCACCAGAAATGCTGTCGTATATCTCGGTACATCTTCGTGCCTCCGGGATGTACAGAATATGCTGAACTGTACGCCTCCTTCATAAGCTCTTCGCGAATATCTCCTTTGGCACACACAAATGGCTACCATATCGCAACGAACCATCTTCATGGATCAGTAAGTCTGTTTGAAGTCCAGCTTCAACCTGTTCTCGAAACTTTTGCAATCTAGGGTCCTGCAATTGCGCTACTTTAATATTCTCGATCAACGACGATTGTACTTGTAGCTGCATCAACTGTCCCGAAGAATGCGGTAGCACAATCTCCAAATCAAATCTTCGAAAGTCTTCAATGAGTTCCTTCTGTGCGGTTAACATCTGAATTGCTGGCAACCGACTAAGCGCATCCGGCACGACATTAACTTTCCCCGGATGGTACTTAAGATCAAGATCGTAATCAGCCATCAGCTCCAACCATCTACGCTACCGCATATTAAGCTCTTTCTGCGTGAACACATACTTCAAGCTTTTATGATTGGTGAAAACCTCGACCCTTTCGCCCAATAGGTAGTGTCTCCAAATCTTCAAAGCGAAAATCAAAGCTGCGAGCTTTAAGTCATGAGTTGGGTAATTCTTCTCATGGGTCTTCAACTGTCTCGATGCGTACGCTATAACCTTCCCATGCTGCATCAAAACACATCCCAATCCTTTCCCAGATGCGTCGCTGTGAATCACCAATCCTCCGGAATTTTCTGGTACGGTCAGAATAGGAGCGATTATCAACCTCTGTTTCAACGCCTCAAAACCTGACGCACACTTATCCGTCCATACAAATGGTACTTCTTTGCGCGTAAGCTTGGTCAAAGGCTCCGCCAGACGAGCAAAGTTCTCCACGAACCTCCTGTAATACCCGGCAAGTCCAAGAAAGGTTCTGATCTCTGCAACGTTCTTCGGAATCGGCCAATCTCGAACTGCTGCAATCTTTTCGGGATCAACTGCGATTCCATCTCCGGACACGACATGCCCCAAAAACTTCACTTCTTCCAGCCAAAACTCGCACTTGCTCATCTTTGAATACAATTTTTCTTGCCTCAACGTCTGCAGTGCGATCTTTAAGTGTTCAGCATGCTCTTCAATACTCTTGGAGTAAACCAAAATATCATCAATAAACACCACTATAAACTGGTCCAAGAATGGTGAAAAGATTCGGTTCATCAAGTCCATAAATATCGCCGGTGCATTCGTTACTCCGAAGGGCATCACTAAATACTCGTAATGTCCATACCGAGTTCGGAACGCCGTCTTGCAAATATCTTCTGTTTTAACTCGGACCTGATGATATCCGGATCGCAAATCCAGCTTCGAGAATACCCTCGCACCACTAAGCCGCTCAAATAATTCGCCAATGCGAGGGATCGGGTACTTGTTCTTAATAGTCACCCGGTTTAATTCTCGATAATCGATGCATATCCTCCTTGTGCCATCTTACTTCTTAACTAGAAGAACTGGAACTCCCCAAGGCGAGTTACTGCTGCGAATCCAACCCTTCTCAAGTAATTCAGTAACCTGCTTCTTGACTTCTTCCAACTCCACTGGTGCCATTGGATAGTACGCTTTAGAAACTGGCGCTGCACCAGGAACAAGATCAATCGCGAACTCTACGTCTCGCTTCGGCGGTAAACCTGATATGTCCTCGAACACGTCCATGAAATCTCGAACAATAGCCGACGCTTCATCTTTAGCAACCTCTATCGACGAAAGAACATTAGTTGTCGGCCTAACCCTAAACTCGACTGGCCCGACAGAACTGCTTCCTCCAGTAAAGATAAACTCTGGATGTCCGGGAATCTGGAAAATTACTTTCCTTGCCCTACAATCCATGTGAGCGTGGAAAGTGCCGAGAAAATCCATTCCCAAGACGACTTCATAGCTGCATGTATCAATCACCAAGAAATCTGCAAATAGCTTCCGTCCGCAAACAACAACTGCACAATCCTTACATTTTCTATTAGATACGATCTTCTCATTCCCAGTGTGTATGTCCCAGAAACTATACAGGGTCGTGCAAGTAATCGAGTGTGTTGCAATAAACTTAGACGACATAAAACAATGGGATGCACCAGAATCGAATAACGCTAATGCGGGAAAACCATGAACAAGTAGAATACCTGAAACAACTTCTCCTGAAGCCTTAGCTTCCTCAGCCGTCAGGGTAAAAGCTCGAGCTTGATTGGGTCCCTGAGTTATCAGCTTCAGCTCCCGAAACTGTCTCTGCGGCGGCTTCTGAGTATCTTCCTTCAACCGTAGCTTCGACGGACAAGTATCAATGGTGTGATCAGCTGATCCGCAAATAAGACAAAGTCTAAGCCTCTTATGACAATCTCTTCGATAATGCCCCGGTCGTTGGCAGTAATCGCACAGCACCCTTCCTTTTTGCTCGGGCAAAACTGGCTTCTTCATTGGTACAATGCCACGTCTGTCCACCGGAATACCTCTGCGTCCATGTGCTCGGTTCGGTGCAAATGCCGGCTTCCGTACTGTAACTGCTGGCTGCTGTGTACTCCCAGTCTTCATAAATAGGCTCTACTGTTCTCGGGCCGCTGTAAGTACCTGTGAGAAAGTGGTCAAACCCAGGGAGACAATCTGCCTCTGGATGTCCACATCCAAACTGCGCATGAACCTCCTTGCCCTATCAGCATCGTTGGCAACCAAAGGTCCAGCGAATCTACTGAGCCGCGTCCACTCAGCTGCATGTACATCTACAGGTGCGCCGTTCTGCTTCAAACTGATGAACTTTTCTTCCATTTCCTCCCGTGCAGTCCGCGGAAAGAACTTCTCCAAGAAACTCTTCGAAAAATCCGCCCAACTGATCGGCTTGGGCAAGCGGGTCTCTTCCACAAGCCACCATTCACGGGCGTAGTCTACCAACTGGATGCGTACCACATCCACTCTCTTATCCTCTGGTATCTGTGCCGCAACGAGCAAAATTCTCCGTATCAACCAGCCACTGCTCCGCTGGCAACGGCTCCTCCAAGCCAGTAAAAACAGACGGACCCAGTCTCCTGAAATCCGCCATGGTACCCACACGTTCAACTGGTCTGGCCACAACATTGTTCACGGACTGCTGAACGGTCCACAAACCTTCCTGTAAAGCTTCAGCTTGCTTCTGGTTCAGCTCGGTCTGTCGCTTTTGGTTCTCCAATATCCCACGTATTACTCCAAGCATAGCGGCTTTGTCAACACGCCTTTGGTACGTTTTCAGATTCTTGTCTGCCATGTTCCTGAAATCAAAGCACCTAAAGAATTAGCATGATAACAGATTCAAAATATAGATCAAGGATATGAATCAAGGCTAGAACTCCAAGTTACTTAAATAGAGTACCGCATTGTAACCATACCGCTGTATCATAGCTACAATCACATAACTCCACCCAAGTCGCCTAAGTTCTAGATATAGCCAAAAGGAAACCAGGTTTCGAGTCGATATGCAAATGAGGTTTGCATATCATAAAAGTAGAATCAGGAGGAGGTTAAGATTCAAAAATGGTAAGACGGTAAGGTGGCAGGACATGTTTCCTAATCACGAGTATTCTGATTCGTGTATTGGGTCCAATACCCAACTACAAAAGAATCAAACCCGATTAACCTAGATCCTGGCTCTGATACCAAAAGAACCATGTCACACCCCGCTTCCCAGAGTACGCTAAGGTAGGCACGTGACATAGCCAACCATGCTACCTGTGGATAGAAAATATCCTTCTACAGTCACATTACGGCTGTAGAGATATCAAGAACAATAATAAACTATCTAACACATGTCCATAAGCCAGAATAAAACGAGTCAAGAATAAAATAATGCGGAAGCAAAAGATCCAATACAAGAATAAACTGGAATGTACGTCCCATAATGCGGGCTCACATCAGGAATGAAATACTGAAAGTAAAATAAACTAACTACCTAAAAATCCTCACTGCTCAGCTTGCTGATTAAAATACTCCTGCTCAGCCTGTAGCGAAGGTAAGGATCCGGGCCATGCAAAACCCAGACGTCAGTGCATCATAACATTAAGCAATAATATAAACAGGGATAGCAAGACATGCAGGTATGAGTATGAGCAAGAATATAACAAGAATATAAAACAGTGAGTATGTCAGTATAAGTGACGTGCAGTGATATCTAAACTGTGCTACGGGGTTATCTATTCTAAAGTCTTCGAAACCAAGTAATGTAATCCTCATCGTAACCCATCGGTGATTATTTCGTAACGCCCGGAAAAACGGCAAACAATAGGTATTCCGTAACGCCTGGAAAAACGGCAAACAATAGGATGACTCTTTGAGTTACGTTCGGTTACATTCCTGATTTCCCCATACCCCCAAGTTAATATGTCAAGTCAGGTATTAATAAATCTGGAGTTAATATCAACACAGTCAAGCAGGTACAGGTTTGTCTGGCAGACAACAGGAAATGTCCGTAGGGACAACATGTCAAGGTTGTTGGCATTAGTAACATGATCAGGTAATGGGTAAAGCCATGGTACCTCAGGTCAAGTCAGGTAATATATAGGTATTATGTCATGTCAAGAAGTGCACGGTATCACGTCGTGTCAAGTAGTAGGTGTGTCCAGTCATGTCAGGTGCACAACATGTCATGTGGGTGCTCATAATCAAACTAAATTAAGCATGTGTATACAAAACAAGTATGGAGTACTAATGGAACAATAAAATGGAACATTGTAATGTGGTATGCAAATAGGTACAGATTAAAACATATGGATGCACGGTTATCGATTTGAGTTAGGGTTATGGTTCCAACACTAATTAAATACACTTTATCAAGTGTGGAATATTAAAATCTCATTAATATGTATTAAATGATCTAGGAATGCAATTGAACAGATATTAGGCTAGATGTATGCAAACGGGTGTCCGATAGGGTATAAACTATTAAAAGGGTATTATGGGCTATACAACTAAGCAATATGTGATTCAAATATGGATATGGGTTCCGTGTATCTTAAACTAATATGCAATATGAAATGTTTCAGGTTCTAGATCTAAAATGATATAAACGGAACATCGAAATGTTAAATTGGAACACGTGACATTAGATTTGATCTACAGGTTTAATATGAAATTAAATAAGTATAAAATATTATAAATAGCATTTAACAAGTTTCACTTGCCTTGACAGATCAAGAAACGGGTTTAAGGAACGTCACACGTCGGCGGGAAAAGTTGCGACGCGCGCACGGTACACGGAACAGATCTAAACTACGTACAAGGGGATCACACAGGTCAGATACGCTCGCTGGGTCGTCGAGATCGTCTTCGGCACGACCGGATTCCGGCAAGCAAGAAAAACAGTGAACATATAAAAGAAAAGAGAAGTTTAGAAAGAAGGAATAAGAGAAGAATGGAAGGAGGAAGGAGAAGAATGAGAAGATAAGCTCACTGTGGTTTAGAGGGAAGTCGTGAGGTGTCGACGGTGTCGATGGAGCTCCGGCGGGTCGATCTGCAGAGGACAACGGCACTTTAAAAAAAACGAAGAAGCAAAAGAAGAAAAAAAAGGAAGAAGAAAGAAGGAGAGGAGAGGGAGTGCAAGGCTTACTGGGGTGCACGGAGTCGGGGGACGAGACGAGATCACCGGCGGCGATGAACTCCAGCGTTGCGAGGCTTGCAGGGGGTGCTCGGCTGCTTTCGGGTTCGTGCACAGGGCTCGGGAAGGAGAGAGTGTAGGCGGAGGTGATGAGGGTGAGGAGGTGACAAGGTCGGGGATGCGTCGTCGGGCTGTGGGCGACGGCGAGAAGGAGGCGGCGGCTAGGGTTTTGGTTATGGATTCGTTGTTTTAAAAGAGAAGGAGAAGGAAAAAATATATAAAGAGGGAGAGAGAAAATATGCGAGAGGAGAGAGAGAGGGATTCTGAGAGAGGGAGAGAGAGAGTTGCAAGATGAGAGAGAGAGGGAGAGAGATAGAGAGAAGAGAGAGATCGAGGAGAGAGAGAGGGGGGAAGAGAGATAAATTTGGATTTATTTGAGGAGAGAGAAAGAGATAGCGGTGAGAGAGAGAGGAAGAGAGAGAAAGAGAAGGGGAAAGAAGAAAGAGGGGAAAAGAGTGGGGCCCGGTGCCAGAAATAGGGTGTTTTCATTGGCTCGTGGTGTGGGGTCAAGAGAAAAGAGAGAGAGCTGAGGAAAGGTTAAAGAAAAGATTTTAAAGATAAAAAGATTTAAATTTGTTTTTAAAAATCTTCTAAGCTGTTACGAAAAATATTATAATTAAATTTAAAATTTAAATAATTGAATTTAGACGGGATACTAAA
Source organism: Agapanthus africanus (assembly GCA_030015575.1). Lineage (NCBI taxonomy): Eukaryota > Viridiplantae > Streptophyta > Magnoliopsida > Asparagales > Amaryllidaceae > Agapanthus > Agapanthus africanus. Next base: position 257,892,422 of record JASDDO010000024.1, read on the forward strand.
CTATTTCAAAACGCGTCCGGATCGGGTCTAAAAATTTAGATTTGAAATACAAAAATTATATGCAGCTTCCAAATTTTAAAATGAATGATTAGGTAACTAAAATGCATACCCCCAAGAACGGACGCACGTACGTGCGCGTAGCTATCCAAACACGTCTGTTTCATGAACGGGACGAGAACGCGATGCGCGGACGCTACCACGGGGTTAGGGGTATCATGCAGGCTATGAAATGCAATTTTAATTTATTTTACGTGATCTAAAATGTTATATGTAAAAAAAATACGCGATGCTAGGTGAAAAGTCAATATGCAGTATCCATGAGATGCACGTGTCTATTTAACAAGCCAGGGTAGTCTATAAATATGAATCAACAAGTTCAAGCAAGCGGGTCGGGTCGAATGCAATGTAAAATGTAAACTACCATTCGCACCCAAACATGATAAATAAATAAAATACCACAGATAAAAAAATACGGAAACAGAAATTGGTATAACTGAACTCGGTTGTTACACATGATTTGACAACACTCAGAAAAAAACAAAAGGGAAAAAAACATGATTTGACAACACTAAGAAAAAATCATGATTTGACAACACTAAGAATAACAAAAGGTATCATTCTGTTTGCAAAGATGAGGGCGGGTTTCGAGAACCCGCTCTCCTTTCCCTATAAAAACCCGCTCTCTTTACTATGATTTTCGCTATCTTCGCTATCTGTGTCCAAATTCCCTTCTAAAGCTCTGTCTCCTATCTAAATCTTTCAGGGATTAAAATATCAAAATAATTTCAATGGAGAATCAACCATTCGATAAATCACTGCTCGTAGATCAGAACGAATACAGATCTTTCAATATATTACACGGGGAGGAAAGATTCAAAACTTATTCAATTTTTTTAATTCCCCATTTCTTTTAATTCTAATAGTTGAAAATAATATGATTAAATTTTGCAGGGTGGAGATAATATTACAGTCGTCAGTCATAGTTCTGACAAGTGGTAAGTTACCGATTACCGTATAATCGAGCGGATTCGAAGATCCGGATTTTATGAAGCTTCCTTGCTTCATCATATCCACCTCGACCACAGTCTCGTTACCTCTCTTTTTGAGCGTTGGAGAAAAGAGACCCATACTTTTCATCTAAGATGGGGTGAGGCCACCATCACACTCCAGGATATTGGCCTCTTACTTGGTTTACGAGTGAATGGGCTCGGATTGGTCGGAAGTAAAATTGTTGGTTCAGATACCGAGCACCCATACTGGGATACATATACCGAGTATGCTCTCGGACAGGTATAATTCGCAATTTTTTAAATCAAAAGGTTAAGTATATTACAGTGATATTAATTAACAATTATTTGTAAAATTCAGGCACCAGGAGGCAATACTAAGGGGGTATAAGATCAGTTTAAACTGGCTCAAAGATACATTTACTAATATCTCTGATGAAGCTACCGATGATGTCTTGGATAGACATGCGCGTGCCTACATTCTGTACATGATTGGTTCTTGGTTGATACCGGACCAATCGGCAACGCATGTCCATCTTTTATACCTTGGGTTTCTTACGGACTTTGATGTGTGTGGAAAGTATGCTTGGGGAGCAACGGTCCTGGCCTATCTTTATAAGGAACTAGATAAGGCATGTGCTCCTACGAAGAATAAAATTTGTGGCCGCATTACATTACTTCAGGTACATTCCTTGTTTTTAACAGCTAGACATTCGCAAAATTATAATATTGGTTCTTTCTCTTATCATCTGACACTTTATTTATAGATTTGGTCATGGGAGCACATGTGTATGGGAAGAACGGATTGAATTAATATTTCTGCCGTGGATACCCCTAGAAAACCTCTCGGCTCTTGGTGGAATGGTAAGAAAGCTTATAAGGCTCCTCGTTGAGTACTTAGGTACTGTAGAGATGAGTTGGATCGCATAGAGACGACTCAGGTAACTATACCTTAGGTAATTAACTTTGTTTTAAAATTTTAAATTAGCTTCATTACAATTTTGTACTATGTTATTTGCGCAGTTCACGTGGACGCCTTATACGGCATATCGTCTGTAAGGATTACCCGGCATTTGTATCGAAGGAGAGCCGGTTTGGCGGGCTCGATGCCCATTCCTCTGCATTAATATCATGATCATGCACCTACCGAACCGGGTGTTGCGACAATTCAGTAAATTGCAACATATTCCTGTCCTGCCGCCTGAGCCTATGCAATAGAGGGAGACATGCGAGGAGGAAAGGCGGAGCGTGATTGGAGGGAGTATCATTATCAATATTTGCTGAGATGGGAGGATATGCAGCGTAATATTGCCTTACAGCAAATAGATGACCAAAAAACCACCGACGCTACCGAAACATATCTATAGTGGTATAAGCGTGTCACTATAAGATATCCATCTGCTCCCCCTAACGACTTTCCAAACATCCAGCGGTACGTGCCTAAAGGCCATGTGGAACGAGAAATAGTAAGTTAAATTCTTTAAATTATATTAGTTTTAAACATCCGGCGGTATGAGTCAATAATTATTTCTTATTTTTAATGTAACGACAAGCTCATGGGTTGCATCATATACAATCAATGATGCAGGATCCATATCCGACTGATGCTGGTCCGGATACTGTAAGTCCATATCACGCACCCCACGAACTTGCGGGGAGGCGGAATATATGAAAAACGAATATCAAAGCTTCGTAACACGGACTTGAGCGCATGAATCGTATCTAAACCGTTACTAACAAACTACAAGAGCTTTAACTATTCGGATTCGAAGTTATACCTCATGTTACATGTCCTTCGGGTCTTCATCGCTGTCCTCCACTCCTCGTAGGCTCCTTGGAACATCGGCACCTCAACGGCCTCCTCGAGTCAAAGACGATCCACCCGAAAGCTCCTTCTCCAAGCTTGATCTCTAACTTGAGATAACTAGGTTGCTCAAAGTGCTAATCTAAGCTACCTAGGGGATATAGAGTGAGGTTATGGATGTATTAGTCTAGCTAACCCTTGATCTCAATACATGAGAGGTTAGGGTTAGGGTTTCAAGAATGAGAGAGCTTGAGGAGAGAGAAGGTGATGATAAGTTATGAATGAAAAAGCTTCTCACTTCTAATATATTATGAAGCATAAGAAAATCAAAAAGAATAAATCAAAATGCATTATCATCATGTTTCATTAAATATATGCAATGAATCATCAAGTGAGTCATTAAGTAATAAATGCTTCATTAACTCACTTGAATGATTCATCTAAGTGAGTCACAAATACATTAAAAGCTAATGCCACCTTACCCTCCATGTCATCATCCATCTAGAAGCTTCCCGACAAATTACGAGAACGCCCCTCCTATCCGTGAAAACACGTAAAAACTTTAGACTGTATAAATCCAATAACCCGATACTAGAATCTGGCTTAAACCAAAGCCGGCTAGTAAAAACTGTCCGAACGTCGAACGTGCGTAAACACACGTACGCGTCCGAACCCTTGTCGTAAAACCATACGATCTCTATATCGTTTCGCCTGGAGCAGGGAAACTCTCTGTGTGGGACTCTAAAGACTCGACACTACGCTGGCAGTGGGTTTAACCACAGGCCGCAAGCGGCACTAGCTGTACGTAACGGTCCCCAGGTAGATGTTGATAAGAAGGCCGATGAGGAAACCCATCCGAACTCCTACTAAGCCTGATGTGACAATCTCCGTACAGTCCGGTCTGTTCGTCTAAGACTATCGCATATCGAGCCTAGGGGACGGCAAGCGTCAGTCCCCTAATAGTGGTATAAGTCGTGTCGGAGCGTAGCCCATACACCCTGAGAAACTACTGGAACCTACCAGTAAATCTCGCTTGTCCAGGCCAGGGACTTTGCGTAATGGCTCTCTGACACAGCGCGATATCAACTCCCAATACCGGGAGAGACGAATCCTGTCGAACCGCCACTGCCTCCAAGTGCTCGGTACTGCACCCAACTGCTACCTGTTTGCACGGCTCCTTTTAGCCGTGGTAGGGTAGCAATCTAAGAACAGTGGGACACACTGGAGACGAAGTAGCAGTGTCAAGTCTGCGAACTATGCTGTACTCCTGTCATCTGGAAACTGTTAACTGACGAAGGGTATAATACCAACCAACAGTTTCCCTGCGAGTCATGTCCGGTGTACCCGTAACCTAACGAGCACCTGTATACTATCTCCAGTACGACGTACTGATGGCTGTGGGACAGACCATCTCCCCAACTGGGATGAGAAGCGTACACACTAGTCTATTCTGGAGTATCGATGCCCTGTCTCGATAATCCTACGACTAGGGACAAGTATAGGATGTTGCTTATAGACTACCCGGCCCCCACTAGTGTGATTGCCATCACAACGCTGGTAATCAAGCAAAGAACCTATGGGCTCTACTAATATGTATAAGTGATACGTTATAAGAAACATATGCACATATTAAAGTAAACACAAACCGAGTAGCATACTACCATTTTTAGCAAGACTGTATATACAACTGTGAATATCCCAAGCTTCCATTAAGTAATATACATGCAAGTATGATACAATAATGGCCCCTAGGGCATATACACTAACAATTTCCCACTTGCACTAGGGCCATGAGCTGGCATATCGTAGACCTATCATCTCGAATAGGCTCTCGAACTGCGTCTGAGGAATGGCCTTTGTGAATGGATCAGCAATATTATTCTCCGTCTCTACTCTTTTCACCTCGATCTCCCGGCGATCAACGATCTCCCTGATCAGGTGATACCGCCTTAGGATGTGTCTGGACTTCTGATGGGACCTGGGTTCCTTCGCTAAAGCTATAGCGCCGTTGTTGTCACAATACAGAGGTATTGGATCAACATTGGTAGGAACCACCTGAAGTTCTGTAAGGAACTTCTTCATCCAGATAGTTTCTTTTGTGGCATCGCAAGCAGCTATGTACTCCGCTTCCATCGTTGAGTCAGCAACAGTCTCCTGTTTGGAGCTCTTCCGACAGACTGCCCCTCCATTGAGGGTAAAGACATAACCCGACATGGACTTGGAGTCATTTTTGTCACTCTGGAAGCCGGAGTCGGCAAAGGCCTCCATCTGGAGGTCTTTTCTGCCATATACTAAGAACATCTCCTTAGTCCTCCTCAGGTACTTGAGAATGTTCTTTACTGTTATCCAGTGATTTTCCCCTGGGTTTGCCTGATACCGGCTTACAACGCTCAATGCGTATGCTATATCTGGTTTGGTACATAACATCGCATACATTATAGAGCCTACCGCTGAAGCGTAGGGTATAATCGACATGCGATCCGTTTCCAAATCAGTCTTGGGAGACATCTCTTTGGAGAGGGTGATTCCGTGACAAGTCGGTAGGTTACCGTGTTAAGAATCTTCCATACTGAATCTTTTCAATATGGTGTCTAAGTACCTGGACTGCGAAAGTCCCAACATCCTTTTAGATCTATCACGATAGATCTGGATCCCCAGAATATAGGTGGCATTTCCCAGGTCTTTCATGGAGAACTTCTGTGACAAGAATCTTTTGACTGACTGTAACATAGGAATATCATTTCCTATTAGGAGAATATCATCTACGTACAAGACGAGGAATACTACAACTCTCCCTACAATCTTTCTGTATATGCATGGTTCATCTGGATTTTTGATAAAGTCAAATTCTTTGACAGCATCATCAAAACAGATGTTCCAACTCCGAGATGCCTGCTTTAGTCCATAAATGGACTTAAGCAACTTGCATAATTTACCGCTGCTCCCACTCTGAATGAATCCCTCTGGCTGATCCGTATAGACGCTCTCTTCCAAATTTCCATTTAGAAAGGCCGTCTTTACGTCCATCTGCCAGATCTCATAATCGTGGAAGGCAGCAATAGCAAGAAGGACTCTAATGGATTTTACCATAGCTACTGGAGAAAAGGTTTTATCATAGTCCAAACCAGGTCTTTGACGGAAACCCTTTGCAACAAGTCTAGTTTTATAGGTTTCAACCTGTCCATCTACACCAATCTTCTTTCTGAAGATCCATTTGCATCCTACGGGTTTTACCCCATCTGGAGCAAAGTCCAAAGTCCATACTTTGTTAGTGTACATGGACTCCATTTCGGTCCGCATTGCATCCAGCCATTTTACTGAGTCATCGCTCTTAATGGCTTGATGGAAGCTAGTAGGGTCATTATCATTAATGATGCAATCTTCTCGATCCCCGTCTATGAGAAAACCATAGTATCTTTCGGGCGGATGAGACTGCCTACTACTTCTGTGGATAGGTGCTGGTATGTCCCTTTCTTCTGAAACCTCTGGTTCTACCATACTTTCAGTTGTAGTTTATGGTTCTGGAATTTTTTCCAGTTCTATTTTGCTCCCACTTGTTTCCTTTTCTAAAAAATGATGTTCTAGAAAATGGGCATTACGAGAAACAAAAACTTTTTGTTCCTCTGCGTAATAGAAATAATATCCTTTGGAGTTCTTCGGATATCCCATAAACTTACATTGTACTGATCGTGCCTCGAGCTTGTCCACATGCTGCTTTTTAACAAAAGCTGGACATCCCCATATTTTCAGATGCTGAAGATAGGGTTTCTTCCCACTCCATATCTGATATGGCGTAGTAGGCACAGTCTTGGTAGGAGCCCGGTTCAAAAGATATGCAGCTGATTCTAGTGCATATCCCCAGAATGATCGCGGCAACTCAGCGTTACTCATCATGGAACATACCATATCCAATAGGGTTCGGTTCCGTCTCTTCGATACACCGTTACGTTGTGGGGTGTATGGAGGAGTAAGCTGAGAGAGAATTTCATTCTCTTTTAAGTAACCCAAGAACTCGGCACTTAAGTATTCACCACCTCGATCTCAGTGACTTGATACTTTTGCCTATTTGGTTTTCTACTTCATTCTCGTATTCTTGGAATTTCTCAAAAGCCTCGGATTTATGCTTCATTAAGAAGACATATCCATACCTAGAGAAATCATCCGTAAAAGTAATGAAGTAGGAATAACCACCTCTCGCATGTGTAGACATTGGACCGCACACGTCACCGTGTACGAGTCCCAAGAGCTCGCTTGCTCTTACTCCGTGTCCAGTAAACGGAGTCTTTGTCATCTTTCCTATGAGACAAGATTCACAAGTAGCATAAGATTGATATTCGAACGGATTCCAATACCCTTCTCTATGTAACTTAGTCAACCTTCTCTCATTGATGTGACCTAGTCGACAATGCCATAAGAAAGTCTGATTTATTTCTGGAGACTTTCTTTTGAGTGTGTTCTGGACATTGAAAACCTGAGCTTGACTCAATACGTATATACTGTTATCTAATGTACCGGACCTAATCAGAACTTGATTTAGGTGGATGTGAACTACATCACTTGCGAATGTAAAATCATATCCCTCTCTTGAAAGTGAGGACACTGATATGATATTACAAGTCATACTAGGTACATACAGACAGTTACGTAGAATCAATATCTGCCCACTTGTCAAACCTAGGCGATATTCTCCTATGGATTCAGTGTCCACGCTCATTCCGTTTGCAACTCTGAGAGACAAATCACCTACCTTCATAACTCTACGGTTTCTCAAAGCATGTAATGAATTATAGATATGAGATCCTGCTTCGGTATCTAGTACCCAGGATGTAGAGTTAATTGACAAACAGTTCTCAATTACAAATACACTTGAAGCTGAAGCCACAACATGCTTCGTATCCTGGCTACTGGCTTCAAAAGCCCTGCAATCTTTCTGAGAATGCCCAATCCCATAACAATAGGAACGTTCCTCTTTTACTACATTCAGTCCCGAAACTTTTGCCCTTCTCTTTCCTTCTACTTCCCTCCTTCAGGGTAGAAGGTAGAGACTGTAGAATTAAGTCAATATCTGACCCGTTTCCCAACGTGGTCTCCAGGCCCTGAAGCTCATCAATATAGCTAGTCATTGTAAGGACGTTGTCCCCTACAGATGACCCGAAAGCCAACCTCGCTTGAATTAATTCGTTCGAGGTCTCATATCTTGCGATATGAGATTGCTCTCCATATAAATCTTTGTTATGGAGAAAGATGGAAACTGAGTCCATCTTCTCGTGCTGCTTCTGGTATACACCATCAACTGAAGCCAACGCGAGGCACTTGGTTTTCGTTTTATCTTTTTTCCTTGTCTGACGGATATCCATATCCGTGACAGTGGAAACTGGACCTGGGACGACGGGATCTTGAGTAGTAATAGGGTGGTCCAGCTTGTCATAGGCAATGGACATCTGGACAGACCTTTGCCAGTCATATAAGTCAGATTCAGTCAATTTGTTATCTAGATGTAACCTAGTCGTGCTCACAAGGTCGCTGCAAATAAGAGAGAGAGAAGAAAACACTTTAGCATGATACTCTTGTAAGTTTAGAGTGGTTTTTAATTTATCTAAACAGGATGGCTCCCACTGTTTCTCGAATCCTTCCTCAAACCATAAAAGAAGAATTAGTTAGGACTATTCTCACCGTACAATACTTGCTTAACCGTTCAGCCAGGCTAGTGTCGATACTTCGAGGGAGGTTTTCCAACGCTTTTGCGAAGTTCCTTAATTAAAGAACCTCTTTTCTCTGGGGGTGTAGCCCCGCTGACACCTTTCTAGGCACCTACTTGGTTTATAGCATTGATCGTTAAGTGACGAATCTCCTGATAAGTAGTATATACTCACAGTAGGATCGGGATCCAAAATACCATCGTATGATAATGTTGAAGGAATCCTACCAACATTCATCAAACTCCAAAATGGTATGCACTCTCTGCAAATTTCAGTTTCTTTAGAAATTCCCGATATAAATTTTTGCCCCATGCTCTTATGACCTTGGGTTTGGTCAAAATGTCATAAGTCACATGTCAAGTTCTATCCGTCATTATCTAGGTTAATTTGAACCCATCCGTATATACCCCTGACTTTGGTCAAATGATAATACGGCCGTCCCAAACCAACTCATCTATCTATGCAACAAATGAATACCCAGCAGCTACCAAACACTATGCCTTGACTTTGGCCAAAATACATAGCTTGAATACTACTGAATACCCAAATGAAATGACGGAGGGCTACGAATGGTTTTGGCGAAACCGTGAACGTAGTGAACTTGATATAATCGAAGGAACCTGATAGCTTTTTAAAAGGAGTGGTTAAATCTCCGCAATTAAAAATTCTGCTCTTTTAAAATAACCGAGTGGTTTCTTTTAAATTTGTTCCAACGATTGAACTTTGGTTTATTTTCTTTGCATTATAATAATGCGTCCCATCATTTATCCTATCATTGCAGAAAACAACGAAAATACCACGTTCTCTTATGCCATCCGCATTCGCCACGGGGTCCCGTCATCACCCGTTAGGTTACTTAACTAACGACAGAGCGGGGGCTGGGCAAGCACGGGTGTAAAACATAAGTGACGTCTAATAGCTATCATATATAGATATTGTACATTCGTCAGACGCAATAATAGGCATTCCAGATCACAGATGAACTTTATTGGATATATTAACAATCCGCGTTTGCTTTGAGCCTGTAACAAAAGATGGATTACACAGTTGTGATGAATAGCCAATACCCCACCCCAGACCCCTACGTGTACGGCAAACTACCCGCCAAGTACCCGAAGTGAAGCGGTCTCCCTCAACGACGTGAATAGGCAACTAAACAGTTCAACGTACCCGGTAGTTTGTGTACCCCACCTTGGGTCTATCCTAGGAGCAAAAACAGTAAAAAGAAATAATACAACGGTGGCTACAACCGCAACCTGGATGTGCTCCGCAAAAGAATATTACATCATATTACAATTATATCGAATGAATGAATATTAAACACATCTCAAACCCCGGCTAATCATCACAACATTCCAATCAAGTCCATATACACAAACAGTAAACATTATAGAAATGTGCAACCCCCTGCCAACCGACATACGAGCAGTTAGGGGAGGTTTACGAACACATTAAACATTACAGATAATAACCCGATTAGCAATTAATTTAGAACATCGATCGACTACCTTTATCCGTGTCTACCCCAAAAGCAAACCTGTACTGAAGTAACATGGGTAGAAACATAATATACAGGAAAACAAAAAACCAAAAAATATGAATAACTGAGCAAATCCGAGTCAACTCGGAGTTGACTCCGCCGCGGATCCGCGGCCAAAAACACACTCTTGCCACGGATCCGCGGCCATCAAGCCGAGTTAGAACTTCGTATTTTCACAGAATTCTTATATTTCCCTGCTGTGAATTTTAAGGCATATAAAATATTTTTTTCGACACGTTTAAAATTTACAGAAACTGTTAGGGTTCCGGGGTTTCGTTTTCGTGTTTTTCCGTCGATCGAACTTCCAATTAGTTGCTAACAAGCTAGTAATGGTTTAGTTGGCTCTGATACCACTATAAATCTTTGTCACGCACCCCACGAACTTGCGGGGAGGCGGAATATATGAAAAACGATTATCAAAGCTTTGTAACACGGACTTGAGCGCATGAATCGTATCTAAACCGTTACTAACAAACCACGAGAGGTTTAACTACTCGGATTCGAAGTTATACCTAACGTTACATGTCCTTCGGGTCTTCATCGCTGTCCTCCACTCCTCGTAGGCTCCTTGGAATATCGGCACCTCAACGGCCTCCTCGAGTCAAAGACGATCCACCCGAAAGCTCCTTCTCCAACCTTGATCTCTAACTTGAGATAATTAGGTTGCTCAAAGTGCTAATCTAAGCTACCTAGAGAATATAGAGTGAGATTATGGATGTATTAGTCTAGCTAACCTTTGATCTCAACACATAAGAGGTTAGGGTTAGGGTTTCAAGAATGAGAGAGCTTGAGGAGAGAGAAGGTGATGGTAAGTTATGAATGAAAAAGCTTCTCACTTCTAATATATTATGAAGCATAAGAAAATCAAAAAGAATAAATCAAAATGCATTATTATCATGCTTCATTAAATATATGCAATGAATCATCAAGTGAGTCATTAAGCAATAAATGCTTCATTAACTCACTTAAATGATTCATCTAAGTGAGTCACAAATGCATTAAAAGCTAACGCCACCTTACCCTCCATGTCATCATCCATCTAGAAGCTTTTCGACAAATTACGAAAACGCCCCTCCTATCCGTGAAAACACGGAAAAACTTTAGACTGTAAAAATCCAATAACCCGATACTAGAATCTGGCTTAAACCAAAGCTGGCTAGTAAAAACTATCCGAACGTCGTACGTGCGTAAACACACGTACGCGTCCGACCCCTTGTCGTAAAACCATACGATCTCTATATCGTTTCATCTGGAGCAGGGAAACTCTCTGTGTGGGACTTTAAAGACTCGACACTACGCTGGCAGTGGGTTTAACCACAGACCGCAAGCGGCACTAGCTGTACGTAACGGTCCCCAGGTAGATGTCGATAAGAAGGCCGATGAGGAAACCCATCCGAACTCCTACTGAGCCTGATGTGACAATCTCCGTACAGTCCGGTCTGTTCATCTAAGACTATCGTATATCGAGCCTAGGGGACGGCAAGCATCAGTCCCCTAATAGCGGTATAAGTCGTGTCGGAGCGTAGCTCATTACACCCTGAGAAACTACTGGAACCTACCAGTAAATCTCGCTTGCCCTGGCCAGGGACTTTGCGTAATGGCTCTCTGACACAGCGCGATATCAACTCCCAATGCTGGGAGAGACGAATCCTGTCTAACAGCCACTGCCTCCAAGTGCTCGGGACTGCACCCAACTGCTACTTATTTGCACGCCTCCTTTGAGCCGTGGTACGGTAGCAATCTAAGAACAGTGGGACACACTCGAGGCGAAGTAGCAGTGTCAAGTCTGCGGACTATGCTGTACTCATGTCACCTAGGAACTGTTGACTGACGACGGGTATAATACCAACCAACAGTTCCCCTGCGAGTCCTGTCCGGTGTACCCGTAACCTAACGAGCACCTTATACTATCTCCAGAACGACGTACTGATGGCTGTAGGACAGACCATCTCCCCAACTGGGATGAGAAGCGTACACACTAGTCTATTCTGGAGTATCGATGCCCTGTCTCGATTATCCTACGACTAGGGACAAATATAGGATGTTGCTTATAGACTACCCGGCCCCCACTAGTGTGATTGCCATCACAACGCGGGTAATCAAGCAAAGAACCTATGGGCTCTACTAATATGTATAAGTGATACGTTATAAGAAACGTATGCACATATTAAAGTAGACACAAACCAAGTAGCATACTACCATTTTTAGCAAGACTGTATATACAACTGTGAATATCCCAAACTTCCATTAAGTAATATGCATACAAGTATGATACAATAATGGCCCCTAGGGCATATACACTAACAATCTCCGACTTGCACTAGGGCCATGAGCTGGCATATCGTAGACCTATCATCTCGAATAGCCTCTCGAACTGCGTCTGAGGAATGGCCTTTTTGAATGGATCAGCAATGTTATTCTCTGTCTCTACTCTTTTCACCTCGATCTCCTGGCGATCAACAATCTCCCTGATCAGGTGATACCGCCTTAGGATGTGTCTGGACTTCTGATGGACCTGGGTTCCTTCGCTAAAGCTATAGCGCCGTTGTTGTCACAATACAGAGGTATTGGATCAACACTGGTAGGAACCACCTGAAGTTCTGTGAGGAACTTCTTCATCCAGACAGCTTCTTTTGCGGCATCGCAAGTAGCTATGTACTCCGCTTCCATCGTTGAGTCAACAACGGTCTCCTGTTTGGAACTCTTCCAATAGACCGCCCCTCCATTGAGGGTAAAGACATAACCCGACATGGACTTGGAGTCATCTTTGTCACTCTGGAAGCCGGAGTCGGCATAGGCCTCCATCTGGAGGTCTTTTCCGCCATATACTAAGAACATCTCCTTAGTCCTCCTCAGGTACTTGAGAATGTTCTTTACTGCTATCCAGTGATTCTCTCCTGGGTTTGCCTGATACCGGCTTACAACGCTCAATGTGTATGCTACATCTGTTCTCGTACATAACATCGCATACATTATAGATCCTACCGCTGAAGCGTAGGGTATAATCGACATGCGATCCCTTTCCAAATCAGTCTTGGGAGACATCTCTTTGGAGAGGGTGATTCCGTGACAAGCCGGTAGGTTACCGCGTTTAGAATCTTCCATACTGAATCTTTTCAATATGGTGTCTAAGTACCTGGACTGCGAAAGTCCCAACATCCTTTTAGATCTATCACGATAGATCTGGATCTCCAGAATGTAGGTGGCATCTCCCAGGTCTTTCATGGAGAACTTCTGTGACAAGAACCTTTTGACTGACTGTAACATAGGAATATCATTTCCTATTAGGAGAATGTCATCCACGTACAAGACGAGGAATACTACAGCTCTCCCTACAATCTGTCTGTATATGCATGGTTCATCTGGATTTTTGATAAAGTCAAATTCTTTGACAGCATCATCAAAACAGATGTTCTAACTCCGAGATGCCTGCTTTAGTCCATAAATGGACTTAAGCAACTTGCATACTTTACCGCTGCTCCCACTCTGAATGAATCCCTCTGGCTGATCCATATAGACGCTCTCTTCCAAATTTCCATTTAGAAAGGCCGTCTTTACGTCCATCTGCCAGATCTCATAATCATGGAGGGCAGCAATAGCAAGAAGGACCCTAATGGATTTTAGCATAGCTACTGGAGAAAAGGTTTCATCATAGTCCAAACTAGGTCTTTGACGGAAACCCTTTGCAACAAGTCTTACTTTATAGGTTTCAACCTGTCCATCTACACCAATCTTCTTTCTGAAGATCCATTTGTATCCTACGGGTTTTACCCCATCTGGAGCAAAGTCCAAAGTCCATACTTTGTTAGTGTACATGGACTCCATTTCGGTCCGCATTGCATCCAGCCATTTTACTGAGTCACCGCTCTTAATGGCTTGCTGGAAGCTAGTAGGGTCATTATCATTAATGATGCAATCTTCTCGATCCCCGTCAATGAGAAAACTATAGTATCTCTCGGACGGATGAGACTGCCTACTACTTCTGCGGATATGTGCTGGTATGTCCCTTTCTTCTGAAACATCTGGTTCTACCATACTTTCAGTTGTAGTTTGTGGTTCTGGAATTTTTTCCAGTTCTATTTTGCTCCCACTTGTTTCCTTTTCTAAAAAATGATGTTCTAGAAAATGGGTATTACGAGAAACAAAAACCTTTTGTTCCTTTGCGTAATAGAAATAATATCCTTTGGAGTTCTTCGGATATCCCACAAACTTACATTGTACCGATCGTGCCTCGAGCTTGTCCACACGCTGCTTTTTAACAAAAGCTGGACATCCCCATATTTTCAGATGCTGAAGATGGGGTTTCTTCCCACTCCATATCTGATATGGCGTGGTAGGCACAGTCTTGGTAGGAGCCCGGTTCAAAAGGTATGCAGCTGATTCTAGTGCATATCCCCAGAATGATCACGGCAACTCAGCGTTACTCATCATGGAACGTACCATATCCAATAGGGTTCGGTTCCGTTTCTCCGATACACCGTTATGTTGTGGGGTGTATTGAGAAGTAAGCTGAGAGAGAATTCCATTCTCTTTTAAGTAACCCAAGAACTCGGCACTTAAGTATTCACCACCTCGATCAGATCTCAGTGTCTTGATACTTTTGCCTGTTTGGTTTTCTACTTCATTCTTGTATTCTTGGAATTTCTCAAAAGTCTCGGATTTATGCTTCATTAAGAAGACATATCCATACCTAGAGAAATCATCCGTAAAAGTAATGAAGTAGGAATAACCACCTCTCGCATGCGTAGACATTGGACCGAACACGTCACTGTGTACGAGTCCCAAGAGCTCGCTTGCTCTTACTCCGTGTCCAGTAAACGGAGTCTGTCATCTTTCCTATGAGACAAGATTCACAAGTAGCATAAGATTGATATTCAAACGGATTCAAATATCCTTCTCTATGTAACTTAGTCAACCTTCTCTCATTGATGTGACCTAGTCTACAATGCCATAAAAAAGCCTGATTTATTTCTGGAGACTTTCTTTTAAGTGTGTTCTGGACATTGAAAACATGAGCTTGACTCAATACGTATATACCGTTATCTAATGTATCGGACCCAATCAGAACTTGATTTAGGTGGATGTGAACTACATCACTTGCGAATGTAAAATCATATCCCTCTCTTGAAAGTGAGGACACTGATATGATATTACAAGTCATACTAGGTACATACAGACAGTTACGTAGAATCAATATCTGCCCACTTGTCAAACCTAGGCGATATTCTCCCACGGATTCAGCGTCCACGCTCATTCCGTTTGCAACTCTGAGAGACAAATCACATACTTTCATAACTCTACGGTTTCTCAAAGCATGTAATGAATTACAGATATGAGATCCTGCTCCGGTATCTAGTACCCAGGATGTAGAGTTAATTGACAAACAGTTCTCAATTACAAATACACTTGAGGCTGAAGCCATAACATGCTTCGTATTCTGGCTACTGGCTTCAAAAGCCCTGCAATCTTTCTGCCAATGCCCAATCCCATAACAATAGGAACGATTCTCTTTTACTACATTAGTCCCGAAACTTTTGCTCTTCTCTTTCCTTCTACTTCCCTGGTTTCCTTCAGGGTAGAAGGTAGAGACTATAGAATTAAGTCAATATCTGACCCGTTTCCCAACGTGGTCTCCAGGCCCTGGAGCTCATCAATATAGCTAGTCATTGTAAGGACGTTGTCCCCTACAGATGACCCGAAAACCAACCTCGCTTGAATTAATTCGTTCGAGGTCTCATATCTTGCCATATGAGATTGCTCTCCATATAAATCTTTGTTATGGAGAAAGATGGAAACTGAGTCCATCTTCTCGTGCTGCTTCTGGTATACACCATCAACTGAAGCCAACGCGAGACACTTGGTTTTCGTTTTATCTTTTTACCTTGTCTGACGGATATCCATATTCGTGACAGTGGAAACTGGACCTGGGACGGCGGGATCTTGAGTAGTAATAGGGTGGTCCAGGTTGTCATAGGCAATGGACATCTGGACAGACCTTTGCCAGTCATATAAGTCAGATTCAGTCAATTTGTTATCTAGATGTAATCTAGTCGTGGTCACAAGGTCACTGCAAAATAAGAGAGAGAGAGAAGAAAACACTTTATCATGATGCTCTTGTAAGTTTAGAGTGGTTTTTAATTTATCTAAACAGGATGGCTCCTACTGTTTCTCGAATCCTTCCTCAAACCATAAAAGAAGAATTAGCTAGGACTATTCTCACCGTACAATACTTGCTTAACCGTTCAGCCAGTCTAGTGTCGATACTTCAAGGGAGGTTTTCCAACGTTTTTGCGAAGTTCCTTAATTAAAGAACCTCTTTTCTCTGGGGGCGTAGCCCCGCTGACACCTTTTTAGGCACCTACTTGGTTTATAGCATTGATCGTTAAGTGACGAATCTCCTGATAAGTAGTATATACTCACAGTAGGATCGGGATCCAAAATATCATCGTATGATAATGTGAAGGAATCCTACCAATATTCATCAAACTCCAAAATGGTATGCACTCTCTGCAAATTTCAGTTTCTTTAGAAATTCCCGATATAAATTTTTGCCCCATGCTCTTATGACCTTGGCTTTGGTCAAAATGTCATAAGTCACATGTCAAGTTCTATCCGTCATTATCCAGGTTAATTTGAACCCATCCGTATATACCCCTGACTTTGGTCAAATGATAATACGACTGTTTCAAACCAACTCATCTTTCTATGCAACAAATGAATACCCAGCAGCTACCAAACACTATGCCTTGACTTTGGCCAAAATACATAGCTTGAATACTACTGAATACCCAAATGAAATGACGGAGGGCTACGAATGGTTTTGGCGAATCCGTGAACGTAGTGAACTTGATATAATCGAAGGAACCTGATAGCTTTTTAAAAGGAGTGGTTAAAGCTCCGCAATTAAAAATTCTGCTCTTTTAAAATAACCGAGTGGTTTCTTTTAAATTTGTTCCAACGATTGAACTTTGGTTTATTTTCTTTGCATTATAATAATGCGTCCTATCATTTATCCTATCATTGCAGAAAACAACGAAAATACCACGTCCTCTTATGCCATCCACATTCGCCACGGGGTCCCGTCATCACCCGTTAGGTTACTTAACTAACGACAGAGCGGGGGCTGGGCTAGCGCGGGTGTAAAACATAAGTGACGTCTAATAGCTATCATATATAGATATTGTACATTCGTCAGATGCAATAATAGGCATTCCAGATCACAGATGAACTTTATTAGATATATTAGCAATCCGCGTTTGCTTTGAGCCTGCAACAAAAGACGGATTACACAGTTGTGATGAATAGCCATTACCCCACCCCAGACCCCTACGCGTACGATAAACTACCCGCCAAGTACCCGAAGTGAAGCAGTCTCCCTCAACGACGTGAGTTGGCCACTAAACACTTCAACGTACCCGGTAGTTTTTGTACCCCACTTTGGGTCTATCCTAGGAGCAAAAACAGTAAAAAGAAATAATACAATGGTGGCTACAACCGCAACCTGGATGTGCTCCGCAAAAGAATATTACATCATATTACAATTATATCGAATGAATGAATATTAAACACATCTCAAACCCCGGCTAATCATCACAACATTCCAATCAAGTCCATATACACAAACAGTAAATATTACAGAAATGTGCAACCCCTTGCCAACTGACATACTAGCAGTTAGGGAAGGTTTACGAACACATTAAACATTACAGATAATAACCCGATTAGCAATTAATTTAGAACATCGATCGACTACCTTTATCCGTGTCTACCCCAAAAGCAAACCTGTACTGAAGTAACCTGGGTAGAAACAGAATATACAGGAAAACAAAAAACCAAAAAATATGAATTACTGAGCAAATCCGAGTCAACTCGGAGTTAACTCCGCCGCGGATCCGTGGCCAAAAGCACACTCTTGCTACGGATCCACGGCCATCAAGCCGAGTTAGAACTTCGTATTTTCACAGAATTCTTATATTTCCCTGCTGTGAATTTTAAGGCATATCAAATATTTTTTTCAACACGTTTAAAATTTACAGAAACTGTTTGGGTTCCGGGGTTTCGTTTTCGTGTTTTTCCGTCGATCGAACTTCCAATTAGTTTCTAACAAGCTAGTAATGGTTTAGTTGGCTCTGATACCACTGTAAGTCCATGTTACGCACCCCACGAACTTGCGGGAAGGCGGAATATATGAAAAACGATTATCAAAGCTTCGTAACACGGACTTGAGCGTATGAATCATATCTAAACCGTTACTAACAAACTACGAGAGGTTTAACTACTCGGATTCGAAGTTATACCTCACGTTACATGTCCTTCGGGTCTTCATCATTGTCCTCCACTCCTCATTGGCTCCTTGGAATATCGGCACCTCAACGGCCTCCTCGAGTCAAAGACGATCCACCCGAATGCTCCTTCTCCAAGCTTGATCTCTAACTTGAGATAACTAGGTTGCTCAAAGTGCTAATCTAAGCTACCTAGGGAATATAGAGTGAGGTTATGGATGTATTAGTCTAGCTAACCCTTGATCTCAACACATGAGAGGTTAGGGTTAGGGTTTCAAGAATGAGAGAGCTTGAGTAGAGAGAAGGTGATGATAAGTTATGAATGAAAAAGCTTCTCACTTCTAATATATTATGAAGCATAAGAAAATAAAAAAGAATAAATCAAAATGCATTATCATAATGCTTCATTAAATATATGCAATGAATCATCAAGTGAGTCATTAAGCAATAAATGCTTCATTAACACACTTGAATGATTCATCTAAGCGAGTCACAAATGCATTAAAAGCTAATGCCACCTTACCCTCCATGTCATCATCCATCTAGAAGCTTCCCGACAAATTACGAGAACGCCCCTCCTATCCGTGAAAACACGGAAAAACTTTAGACTGTATAAATCCAATAACCCGATACTAGAATCTGGCTTAAATCAAAGCCGGCTAGTAAAAACTGTTCGAACGTCGTACGTGCGTAAACACACGTACGCGTCCGAACCCTTGTCGTAAAACCATACGACCTCTATATCGTTTCTCCTGGAGTAGGGAAACTCTCTGTGTGGGACTCTAAAGACTCGACACTACGCTGGCAGTGGGTTTAACCACAGACCGCAAGCGGCACTAGCTGTACGTAATGGTCCCCAGGTAGATGTCGATAAGAAGGCCGATGAGGAAACCCATCCGAACTCCTACTGAGCCTGATATGACAATCTCTGTACAGTCCGGTCTGTTCGTCTAAGACTATCGCATATCGAGCCTAGGGGCGGCAAGCTTCAGTCCCCTAATAGCGGTATAAGTCGTGTCGGAGCGTAACCCATTACACCTTGAGAAGCTACTGGAACCTACCAGTAAATCTCGCTTGCCCTGGCCAGGGACTTTGCGTAATGGCTCTCTGACACAGCGCGATATCAACTCCCAATACCGGGAGAGACGAATCCTGTCTAACTGCCACTGCCTCCAAGTGCTCGGGACTGCACCCAACTGCTACCTGTTTGCACGACTCTTTTGAGCCGTGGTAGGGTAGCAATCTAAGAACAGTGGGACACATTCGAGGCGAAGTAGCAGTGTTAAGTCTGCGGACTATGCTGTTCTCATGTCACTTGGGAATTGTTAACTGACGACGGGTATAATACCAACCAACAGTTCCCCTGCGAGTCCTGTCCGGTGTACCCGTAACCTAACGAGCACCTTATACTATCTCCAGTACGACGTACTGATGGCTGTGGGACAGACCATCTCCCCAATTGGGATGAGAAGCGTACATACTAGTCTATTCTGGAGTATCGATGCCCTGTCTCGATAATCCTACGACTAGGGACAAGTATAGGATGTTGTGTTAGTTATATGTATGCCCTAGAGGCCATTACTATACATAGGATGTATATTGTAGTGGATGCTTAGACATATATAGGGAGGGCTTTCTTGCTCGACATGATAGTATGCTATCTGGTTGCTCTTTACCTTAACGTGTACACTGATTGTCTCTCTGTTACATGTTGGTAAAGCCCTTAGGATGAGTACTTGACTACCTGGACTATGATGCGGATCATACTAGTGGGGACATGGTAGTCCATAAGTACATCCTTCAAGGTCCCTAGTCGTGGGTGTATCGAGACGGGGCATTGATATACCAGAGTAGACTAGCATATACCTTCTCGACCCATACAGATGGGCAATGGATGATCCCATATCCATTGGTGTTTGACATCAGAGATGATATACGGGTGCTCAGTGGAGACTGGGTACACTGGACGGACTTGCCGAGAACTCCCAGATGGTATTATACCTTACGTCAGATGGCAGTTCTCTGGTGACACTGGTACCGAGTAGTCTGTTGATCCGAGATCGTCATAGAGTCTTGTGTGATTCCCACTGTGCTTTGATTTCCACCTTACCACGTCCAAGAGGGCGTGCAAAACGGTAGTTTTTGGGTACAGTCCCGAATCACATGGAGGCAATGAGCGATAGGAGGGGATTCGATCTCCCGGTATAAGGAGTTGATGTTGCGCTGTGTTCGATTGGCTATAACCGGAATGCCCTGGCCAGGGTTGCTGAGATTTACTGGTAAGTGTTACCTGTAGTTTCTCGAACTGTTATAGACCTCATATCGACACGACTTATCGAGCTATTGTGGTCTGACGTTTACCACCCCTAGGCGAGATATGCGACATATCAGACGACGAGACCGGACTGTACGGTGAGTGTTACTGGTTGGATTCACAGGAGTATGAGCGGGCTTGCTCGTCGATCTTCTGATCGCTCAATCCCCGGGTGGCCGTTACGTTTAGCAGACCGCTTGCGGCTTGTGGGTGTTTGATATGATCATCACCTGCTGCCGGCGTACTGACGAGTCTTTAGAGTCCTACACAGAGGTTTCCTGGCTCAAGCGAAACGAAATAGGAGCGCATATGAGATATGTGCGGGACCGAGAATAATACCAGTATGTGATACTGGATTCTATTCTCGCGATTTGTATCATCGGCAGGTTATATGTGATATAGCCGGGTTACCGAATCAAGTGTTGATTCGATACATTGATACACTTGATATTAGTCGGTTATATGCGATATGACCGGATCATTAAATCAAGTATTGATTTAATGATTTGATGTATAATTATATATTTGATATATTACTTTACATTAACTAGTATTTGTTCACTTAAGATGGATTTTCTCACTTGATGTGCACAAGTAGTATATGTGATATATTTTTGTGCACTAGATTGTATCATGTTTGATGATACATGCAAGCTTGGGTGTATGTTTACTTTAAACCATGGTTAAGTGAATGGTTAGGGTTTTGAATTATTCACTTATTCATTTTATTTATTTATTTGTTTATTTTGGCAAGAATAAAATGGTGGCTTAATTTGTTTCATTCTTGAAACTTCATGAAGCTTTGAAAGTTTTGACCATTTTGTTTTTTCCTTAACCCTAACCATTCAACTAAACCCTAGTTTATTCTATACACTTGTTAAACTAACCCAAGGTTGCATTATGATAAGAATCACATTATTTTCCATTTATTATTATTCTTATCATATTCTTCTTCTTCTTCTTCTTCTTCAACAAGAAGAAACCTTGCTACCATTAATGGCAACATGAGAAAAAGAGTGAGAAATCCAATTCTAAAGTGAACCCACTTCATATTTCTTCATCCTCTACCACTTGCTAAGTAGTATATGGTGTTTTCTTCACAATTTTCATGACTTGGTGAAGTTGGAGCTTGATCTTGAGTTGCCTCGACGTAGATCATCTTCGGTATCGAAGTCGACGACCTAGCCCGATCATTTCTCCGACGAAACCATCGCCTGAGTCCGGATTCCGATAGGTACAGCGGAGGGACGTCATCACGGAGCCTAGGAAGTGGAGGACCGGATCTACAAAGGTTGTAGCCGCTTTCACTATCTAGTTAAGTTGTTAACTTGTTGTTTCGCCTATACGTCTAGTTAACGATCGCATTAGGGTTTCTCGGCACCGGAAAAATTTGATATTGCCATGGTTGATCAGTTGTGGAACCTCATTAGCGTGCCTAGGAACCCTACATGTTGCTTATAGACTACCCGGCCCCCACTAGTGTGACTGCCATCACAACGCTGGTAATCAAGCAAAGAACCTATGAGCTCTACTAATATGTATAAGTGATACGTTATAAGAAACATATGCACATATTAAAGTAGACACAAACCAAGTAGCATACTACCATTTTAGCAAGACTGTATATACAACTGTGAATATCCCAAGCTTCCATTAAGTATTATACATGCAAGTATGATACAATAATGGCCCCTAGGGCATATACACTAACAGATACCCAGGCTTTATTTTCAAATGTAGGCTTATATATTGATAGTATACTCGGTTCATATAATATGCTTTCACATTTATCGCCATCGCGAGAGCAACAGCACGAGCCAGCACTAGAGCCGCAGCATCATGGAGATCCAGGGCAGCGGGATCAGTGGTTTGGAACACCATACTGTCAGCAGCAACCTTGGCATACTGAACAAGCGCAACAACCGGAGTAACAACAGTTTTGGGGGACCGGTGTTGCGCAACAACAGCAGTCTTGGGGGTCAGGTTTTGCGCAACAGCGGTCTTGGGGATCAGGTTTTACGCAACAACAATAGTCTTGGGGGTCAGGATTTGCCCAGCCATGGGGGCCAGGTTTTGTGCAACAACCGCAACATGAAACCGGGACAGGTTCTTCGCAAGAACAACCCAGTTGGAGACGGATTTTTCGTCCTACATACAGTTGTTGGGAGGCAGCACATATCCGACACCTGTCCCACATTCAGAATTTGCGGAACAACAGCCTGTCCAAGACGATACTGAAGACGAAGCAGAAGCCGAAGCAGAAGAGCAGCCGCCGCCGCCACCGCCATATACCCAAGAAACGGGAGGGTTCTCCAGTCATCCCAAGAGGTATAGCTTATGTCAAGCCTTCTCGGATTGGGAATGGAAAAGGGAAAGGGAAAATTCTATACTTTTACAAACAGATGATTTTTTTGTATTATAAATTTGACGGATTCATTTTGTTATTAGAGTGTATACAAGATTCATATTTAAACAACACTAATATTATTGTTTTATTTTTTAATTCGATATTTATTTGATTTTCTGTTTTTAATTAATTTTTTTTATAAAAAAAATACGGGCGGGTTCCCAGAACCCGCCCTCTCCTGGGAACCCGCCCTCTTCACAATATATAGAGTAGGGGGCGGGTTCCTAGAACCCGTCCTCTAAACCACAGGGGTGGGTCAGATTCAAACCATCCTATTTTGATAAATTTAAAAAAAATTCATTTTATTTTAATAATTTTAATTTTATAATACCCTATTTCAAAACAAAACCCATGAAGGAAACTCTATGCTTTAAAACATTTTGAAATAATTGTTTGGGGCTTGAAAAACAATAAAATCCTGGCCATAAACTATTCAAAAACAAAATGATGGGAAAAAAATAATGGGATGCACATCATCTAGCCTATCTATATACCAAAAGCATGATGATACCCGTATTGTTTATTTCTTGAGTAGCATATGAGGTTAGAATCAAATAGCAAAAGTATATTTGCAAACAATAGGAATTGTAATTTGGAGAGGTATCTTAAAACACATAGTATTTTATTTAAATGACACAATAGGTGACTCAATAATCACACTATATATTTTGCACTTAAATCACCCTCTCAAATCACCTTGTTTCTACCAATGAGCAATAGCTAAGTTGGTATGTCACTTCCTCTCCTCGGAAAAGTGCAGGTTTGATTCCTAAGAGGGGAAGCGGCCACAAATCAATGCTTTCGTGGCAAATTCATGGATCCCCAAGTTGTGTGTGTGCTGTGTAAGTGGGTGCGTTGCATACTTAGGTTAGGTTTACATGTCTGTTCAAGAAAATAAAATACGACATGGTTTCTCTTGTGTTTCTCTAATCCCTCTTATGGCTTTTCCATCACATCTGTTTTTTCCTTTATTTTTTTTATTTGACCATGAGAAATAAAGTAGAAACTCAGCTAAAAAAAAATATTGAAATTTAATAAACAAAGTTTATAAACCCAAAAAAATCTGCAATATTCCCTATCTCCTTATAAAATCCCACTTATGCTAGATATGTAGCAGGTTGAGGGAGCTATTTGGTCTCGAAGTGCCAAACAAGATCCTCATACCTCCTCTGGGCTTCCTGGTATAAAGACCTGACCTTCTCGACTGGCTCATACAGTTTTCTACAGAATTCTTCCAGCTCTCGATCCTCCTGTAAAAGCCGTTCAAGGAGTGGAGACAAATCAACAAGCCATAGAAGCTATCCAACATTCACAAACCAAAATAAAGGAAAGGGATATTTTACGGAAAAAGAGTCCATGCTATTAGGAAAAAATAGCTGAAGTGCTTGCCTATTATCCAAGCCACAAATCCTACGTGTAAGATACACCAATACCAAAGACCTCATGTTTGACACAAATCTCGACTATTGGTTTCGATTTTATGAACCTGGACCGTTCCTTCCAATAGCATGAGTGCTATTTTGCTGCTCATAGCAGGCACTACCCATCTATATTTTACCCCCTCCAGCAAAAATATGCCAATGTTTACAAAAAGTCATATGAAAAGTAAAATAAAGGGCAATCAACGAAGAGGGAGGGCGGCGGGGGGGGGGGGGGGCGGGGGGACAGTGGCAGAGGGCAGGATCCCCTTGAACATAAAGACTGTAGGAGGAACCTCGGCAGAGGGGGCCCAACAAAGCTTGGATGAGGAGCAGTGGTCTCGGAGAGAGGATCCTTGCCTTTCGCCCTTCTCTTCATATCCTCCTTATAGTCGCCTCATTTTCCAAAGCCATAGACTCAGAGACCTATTCGGCATAGCGAGCTAGAAGCAGCGTCCTCATGCCATAAACTCTGCCGGAGTAGGCATCAATGAAGAGATTCTGAAACTTCTAAGCCTTGTGATACTCTCTAGCCACAGCTTCTGATCAGCAGACGTAATGGAAGGGAGAGCTTCAAACAACTCAAGCTTCTTATTCTTCCGCTTAATAATGATGATTGTACGTCAACCTCTTCTCCAGCTCTTCCCCCTTTGATGTGGCCATCTCAAGCTCCATCCTCAACTCATTGACATGGGCACTCAAAGAGCCCTTAACCTCCGTCAGTTTGGCGATCCGCTACTACCATTTCTGATGGAACTCTGGATCTCCTTCAGATGTTACCTTCCGTTGATCTGCAGCGGCGAGCGCTGATAGATGGCTGAGATTGAATTGGAGAGTTGCCCCACGAAGAGTGTGGATCTCAATGGGTTTTATGTGGTTGAGGCTGATTTACCTGCAAGGAAGCCCCGGGATGGTTGTGCCACTGAGGGCCCTCCGACGATCAAGTTAGACGAGATATTTTGGCAGAGTAACGGCTTATTGGGGTAAAATTGGCTTACCTGAGTCGTCTGAGAGAGGGGTTTATATAGTGGCAGCCATGGACAGGCGGGCACGAGTTTCACGCCGGCCGTCACGCCCCTGGCGTTACGCCCGCGTGATAGGCGGGATTCCCCATTAATGACGAGATATGCTCGTTAATGGGGGATCGTGATGGCGTGGAACGGGGGATCCTGAGCGACGGATATCTCGCGTCTGGCGAGATTCACGGAGCCGTGGCGGAGGCGCCTGTGATCGGTGTTGTGGGTCGGTCGGTGAGACTGAGGAAGCTAAGCTCAGCGGGAGGCTCGGTAACGAGCGGGAGGCCGAGGCATCTTGGATATGCGATAGCTCGGAGGCAAGCTGGAGGGCTGAGGGAACTCATCGTGCGGGAGGGCTCCGAGGCGAGCCGATGGTCGTTTAGAAGGTGATCGTAGGGGTGGTCTGGAAGGCCACAGCAGGTCGGGAACATCCTGGGGTCGAAGGCCCGGGGTATACTCCCAACGTACCGATCTTGATCCCTTCTTGTAAGCTCTGGGACACGTCACTTTCCACGTGTCATGATCTGGGGAAATACCATTTCTGAGCATCATCATTAGCCCACCACTCTCGTTCCGACCTATTTATGGGTCGGGTCGAGAGTGGACTATACGGAGAATCTTCTGCTCGGTTTGGCACCGAGAATCATGATGTCGATTGTCCAGGAACGAATGGAGACGTCGTTTCGTCTGTTAGGGCCAGCTATCGACCGAACTCGAGCTCTCCTAATTTTTTACTTGAGCCATGTTAGGAGCTTGCTTGTTCGGGTGCATGCGCCGGGCAAAGGCTTGCCAGCTGGTTCAATGTGAGGCTCAGGGATCCACCGTTGAGATTGAGAATGAAGATGTCTGGCGGCTTCATGACGAGGGCTTTGATCCATCTCTTTGTAGGGCAGGAAGCTGCCTGGAGTGGATGGACCGACCAGGAGAATGCCCGGTCGCCTCGTGATGAAGACTTTTGATCCGCATTGTTGTGGGGCAGGAAGCTGCCCTCCAGGATGAACCGAGCATGAGGATGCCCGGTCGCCTCTTGAGGAGGGCTTTCGATCCTTGGCGTCGAGGGGCAGGTAGCTGTCCGCCAGGATGAACCGAGCATGAGGGTTCCCGATGGCCTCTTGGCGAGGGCTTTGATCCTTGGCGTCGAGGGGTAGCAAGTTGCCCGCCAGGATGAACCAAGCATCGGATACCCGGTCGCCTCGTGATGAGGGCTTCGATCCTTGGTGTCGTGGGGCAGGAAGCTACCCGCCAGGATGAACCGAGCATGAGGGTGCTCGGTCACCTCTTTGAGGAGGGCTTTTGATCCTTGGCGTACGTGGGGTAAGAGATTACCAGCCAAGGATGGACCGAGCAGGGAAGCTGCTCGGAGGCCTCATGGCGAGGGCTTTGATCCTTGGCATCGGTGGGTAGTGAACTACCAGCCATGGAGGGACCGAGCAGGGTAGCTGCTTGGTGGCCTATTGGCGAGGGCTTTGATACTTCGCGTCGGTGGGTAGTGAACTACCAGCCATGGATGGACCGAGCAGGGTTGCTGCCCGGTGGCCTCTTGGTGAGGGCTTTGATCCTTGGCGTCGGTGGGTAGTAAACTACCAGCCATGGATGGACCGAGCAGGGTTGCTGTCCGGTGGCCTCTTGGTGAGGGCTTTGATCCCTAGCGTGGGAAGGCATTGAGAGGTATGCTAAGGATGGACCGAGCAGGGCTGCTGCTTGGTGGTCTCTTGGCGAGGGCTTTGATCCTTAGCGCGGGAGGACATTGAGAGGCCTGCTGAGGATAGACCGAGCAGGGTAGCTGCTCGGTGGCCTCTTGATGAGGGCTTTGATCCTTGGCGTCGTGGGGTAAGAGATTACCAGCCAAGGATGGACCGAGCAAGGCAGCTGCTCGGTGGCCTCTTGATGAGGGCTTTGATCCTTGGCGTCGTGGGGTAAGAGATTACCGGCCAAGGATGGACCGAGCAGGAGAGCTGCTCGGTGGCCTTTTGATGAGAGCTTTGCTCCTTGGCATCGTGGGGTAAGAGATTACCAGCCAAGGATGGACCGAGCAGGGTAGCTTCTCGGTGGCCACTTGATGAGGGTTTTGATCCTTGGCGTCGTGGGGTAAGAGATTACCAGCCAAGGATGGACCGAGCAGTGTAGCTGGTCGGTGGCCTCTTGATGATGGCTTTGATCCTTGACATCGTGGGGTAAGAGATTACCAGCCAAGGATGGACTGAGCATGGTAGCTGCTCGGTGGCCTCTTGATGAGGGCTTTGATCCTTGGAGTCGTGGGGTAAGAGATTGCCAGCCAAGGATGGACCGAGCAAGGTAGCTGCTTGACGGCCTCTTGATGAGGACTTTGATCCTTGGCGTCGTGGGGTAAGAGATTACCAGCAAAGGATGACCGAGCAGGGTAGCTGCTCGGTGGCCTCTTGATAAGGGCTTTAATCCTTGGCGTCAGTGGGTAATGAACTACCAGCCATGGATGGACCAAGCATGGTTGCTGCCCGGTGGCCTCTTGGTGAGGGCTTTGATCCTTGGCGTCGGTGGGTAGTAAACTACCAGCTATGGATGGACCGAGCAGGGTTGCTGCCCGGTGGCCTCTTGGTGAGGGCTTTGATCCTTAGCGCGGGAGGGCATTGAGAGGCCTGCTAAGGATGGACCGAGCATGGTTTTTGCTCGGTGGCCTCTTGTCGAGGGCTTTGATCCTTATCGCAGGATGGCATTGAGAGGCCTGCTAAGGATGGACCGAGCAGGGTAGCTGCTCGGTGGCCTCTTGATAGGGGCTTTGATCCTTGGCGTCGTGGGTAAGGGATTACCAGCCAAGGATG
Organism: Agapanthus africanus; assembly: GCA_030015575.1. Lineage (NCBI taxonomy): Eukaryota > Viridiplantae > Streptophyta > Magnoliopsida > Asparagales > Amaryllidaceae > Agapanthus > Agapanthus africanus. Next base: position 257,920,707 of record JASDDO010000024.1, read on the forward strand.
GACCGAGCAGGGTAGCTGCTCGGTGGCCTCTTAATGAGGGCTTTGATTCTTGGCGTCGTGGGGTAAGCGATTACCAGCCAAGGATGTGTAAGTCGATGTACAACACCCCAATACTTGTGGGGAGGCGGAATTTTCTAAAACGAACTTGTTTAGTTTACAAACATCGACTAACCGCTTGAATCGAAGCTAAACGATAACTAACTTAAAACATAGAGTTTCTATGCTACTATGTTTAGGGATTATACCTAACGAATCGTGTCCTTCGTCTTTGCGAACTCCACCTCCTCCTCGGCCTTCTCGAAGTAGTAGACGATCCACCCGAGAGCTTTACTCCAAGCTTAGCCTCTAAACTTGAGGCAACTAAACTTCTCTAAGTGCTAATAAAAGAAGCTAGGTGAAATATAGAGAGGGTTATGGATTAAGTAGTCTAACTAATCCTTGTACTCAATACATGAGAGGGGAGGATTAGGGTTTGAAGAGGGAGAGCTTGAGGAGAGAGAAGGTGAGGATAATAATGAAGTGAGAATAATGAGTTATCATAATATATATCAAGCATTTCATTTTAACAAGAAAAGAAAAGAAATCATTTTACAACCATGCTTGATAAATATCTTGTGGTGATTCATCTCCATGAGTCATTAAGCAATTATGAAGCATTAATGACATGGATGAATCATCCATATGACTCACTAATCTCATTCAATGTATATGCCACCTAAACCTCCTTAGTCACCATCTTCTAGAAGCTTCTCGCGCAATTACGAGAACGCCCCTCCTTTCCGCAAAAATACGGAAAAACTTTAGACTGTATAAATCCAATAACCGGATACCAGTAACTGGCTTAAACCAAAGCCGACTGGTAAAAACTGTCCGAAAGTCGTACGTGCGTAAACACACGTATGCGTCCGAACCCTTGTCGTAAAACCATACAACCTCTATATCGTTTCGCCTGGAGTAGGGAAACTCTCTGTGTGGGACTCTAGAGACTCGACTACTACGCTGGCAGTGGGTTTAACCACAGACCGCAAGCGGCACTAGCTGTACGTAACGGTCCCCAGGTAGATGTCGATAAGAAGGCCGATGAGGGAACCCATCCGAACTCCTACTGAGTCTGATGTGACAATCTCCGTACAGTCCGGTCCGTTCGTCTTAGGCTATCGCATATTGGGCCTAGGGGGCGGCAAGCGTCAGTCCCCTAATAGCGGTATAAGTCGTGTCGGAGCGAAGTCCATTACACCCTGAGAAACTACTGGAACCTACCAGCAAATCTCGCTTGCCCTGGCCAGGGACTTTGCGTAATGGCTCTCTGACACAGCACAATATCAACTCCCAATACCGGGAGAGACGAATCCTGTCTAACCGCCACTGCCTCCAAATGCTCGGGACTGCACCCAACTGCTACCTGTTTGCACGACTCCTTTGAGCCGTGGTAGGGTAGTAATCTAAGAACAGTGGGACACACTCGAGGCGAAGTAGCAGTGTCAAGTCTGCGGACTATGCTGTACTCATGTCACCTGGGAACTGTTCACTGACGACTGGTATAAAACCAACCAACAGTCCCCTGTGAGTCCTTCTGGTGTACCCGTAACCTAACGAGCACCTGCATACTATCTCTAGTACGACGTACTGACGGCTGTGGGACAGACCATCTCCCCAACTGGGATGAGAAGCATACACACTAGTCTACTCCGGAGTATCGATGCTCTGTCTCGATAATCCAACGACCAGGGACCTGAATAAGGATGTGCTTGTAGACTACCCAGCCCCCACTAGTGTAACTGCCATCACAACGCTGGTAGTCAAGCAAGATCCTAAGAGCTCTATCAATACGTATACTCACATATTAAGATAGAAAAACCAAGTAGCATACTACCATGTTTAGCAAGACTGTTATATATATGTGAATATCCCAAGCTTCCATTAAGTAATATACAAACCAGTATGATACAGTAATGGCCTTCTAGGGCATAAACACTAACAATCTCCCACTTGCACTAGGGCCATGTACTGGCATATCGAAGACCAATGATCTCGAGTAGCCTCTCGAACTGAATCTGAGGTAGGGCCTTCGTGAATGGATCAGCAATGTTCTCTTCAGAAGAAACTCTCCGAACCTCGATCTCCTGACGATCAATGATCTCCCTGATCAGGTGATACCGCCTCAAGATGTGTCTGGATTTCTGATGGGACCTTGGTTCCTTCGCTAAAGCTATAGCTCCGTTGTTGTCGCAATACAGAGGTATTGGATCAACTATGGTAGGAACCACCTGAAGTTCTGTTAGGAACTTCTTCATCCAGACTGCTTCTTTTGCGGCATCGCAAGCAGCTATATACTCCGCTTCCATCGTTGAGTCAGCAACGGTGTCCTGCTTGGAACTCTTCCAGCACACCGCCCCTCCATTGAGGGTAAAGACATAACCCAACATGGACTTGGAATCGTCCTTATCACTTTGGAAGCCGGAATCAGCAAAGGCCTCCAACCTGAGGTCTTTTCCACCGTAAACCAAGAACATCTCCTTAGTCCTTCTCAGGTACTTGAGAATGTTCTTTACTGCTATCCAGTGCTTCTCCCCTGGGTCTGACTGATACCGGCTTACTACGCTCAGTGCGTAAGCTACATCTGGTCTGGTGCACAACATCGCATACATTATAGAGCCTACCGCAGAAGCGTAGGGTATAATAGACATGCGTTCCCTTTCCAAATCAGTCTTGGGAGACATCTCTTTGGAGAGGGTGATTCCGTGACAAGCTGGTAGATTACCGCGCTTAGAATCTTCCATACTGAATCTTTTCAGTACAGTGTTGATATACCTGGACTGCGAAAGTCCCAACATCCTCTTGGATCTATCACGATAGATCCGGATCCCCAGAATGTAAGAGGCATCACCCAGGTCTTTCATGGAGAACCTGTGTGACAAGAATCCTTTGACAGATTGTAGCATAGGAATGTCATTTCCTATCAATAGAATGTCATCCACGTACAAGACGAGGAATACGACACTTCTGGCTACAACTTTACTATATATGCACGGTTCATCTGGATTTTTGATAAAGTCATATTCTTTGACTGTCTCATCAAAACAGATGTTCCAACTCCGCGATGCCTGCTTTAGTCCATAAATGGACTTAAGCAGCTTGCATACTTTCCCGCTGCTCCCACTCTGATTGAAACCCTCTGGCTGATCCATATAGACGCTCTCTTCTAAATTTCCATTCAGAAAAGCCGTCTTTACGTCCATCTGCCAGATTTCATAATCATGGAAGGCAGCAATAGCAAGAAGGACCCGAATGGATTTGAGCATAGCCACTGGAGAAAAAGTTTCGTCATAGTCCAAACCAGGTCTTTGACGAAAACCCTTTGCAACAAGTCTAGCCTTATAGGTTTCCACCTGTCCATCTACACCAATCTTTTTCTTGAAGATCCATTTGCATCCTATGGGTTTTACCCCATCTGGAGCAAAGTCCAAAGTCCATACTTTGTTGGTGTACATGGACTCCATTTCGGTCCGCATTGCATCTAGCCATCGTACAGAGTTGCCACTCTGGATGGCCTGCTGGAAGTCAGTAGGTTCATCATCATCTATGATGCAATCCTCTCTATCCCCATCTATGAGAAAACCGTAGTATCTCTCAGGCGGATGAGACGGCCTACTACTCATGCGGAGGGGTGCGGGAATGTCCTGTACTTCTTGAACTTCCGGTTCTACCAAACTTTCAGTAGCAGTTTGTGGTTCTGGAATTTCTTCCAGTTATACTACGCTCCCACTCTTCTGATTTTCTAAAAATTCAGTTTCTAAGAAGCGGGCATGACGAGAAACAAAAACCTTTTGTTCCTCTGCGTAATAGAAAAAATATCCCATAGAGTTCTTTGGATATCCCACAAACTTACACTCTACTGAGCGTGCCTCGAGCTTGTCCGGATGCTGCTTTTTTACAAAAGCTGGACATCCCCATGTCTTCAGGTACTGAAGATAGGGTTTCTTCCCACTCCATATCTGATATGGTGTGGTAGGCACAGTTTTGGTTGGAACTCTGTTCAAAAGATATGTCGCTGATTCTAGCGCATAACCCCAGAAAGATCGCGGTAACTCAGCATTACTCATCATGGATCGTACCATATCCAATAGGGTTCGATTCCGTCTCTCCGATACACCGTTGTGCTGTGGAGTGTATGGAGGAGTAAGCTGAGAGAGAATTCCTTTCTCTTTTAGGTAACCTAGGAACTCGGCACTTAAGTATTCTCCACCTCAATCAGATCTCAGTATCTTAATACTTTTGCCTGTTTGGTTTTCCGCTTCACTCTTGTATTCCTGGAATTTCTCAAAGGCCTCGGATTTATGCTTCATTAAGAAGACATGTCCAAACCTAGAGAAATCATCTGTAAAAGTAATGAAGTAGGAATAACCACCTCTCGCATGTGTAGACATTGGATCACATACATCGCTGTGTATGAGTCCTAAGAGCTCGCTCGCTCTTACTCCTTGTCCAGTAAATGGAGTCTTTGTCATCTTTCCTTTGAGACAAGATTGACAAGTGTCATAAGTTTGATATTCGAATGAGTCCAAATATCCTTCTCTATGCAACTTAGTCAACCTTCTCTCATTGATGTGACCCAGTCTACAATGCCATAAGAAAGCTTTATTTAAACCTGGAGACTTTCTTTTTAGTGTGTTATGGACATTGAAAATTTGGAGTTGGTTTAAAACATATATACCGTTATTTAGTGTACCGGACCCAATCAAACCATGATTAAGGTGGATGTTAACAACATCTCTTACAAACGTGAAATCATAACCTTTATTTGATAACAAGGAAACTGATATGATATTACACGTTAAGCTTGGTACAAAATAACAGTTATGTAAAACCAAAATGTGTCCACTCGTCAATCCTAGGTGATAATCCCCGACGGACGCAGCTCCCACGCTAGCTCCGTTAGCAACCTTTAGGGTCATATCACCTTCCTTCAGCACTCTACGGTTCCTCAGTGCCTGCAAAGAATTGTAAATATGAGATCCTGATCCGGTATCCAATACCCAGGAAGTAGAGTTGATTGACAGACAATTCTCAATTACAAACACACCTGAAGTCGAAGCCACAGCTTGCTTCGGTTCCTGGTTCTTGGCGTTCCACGCCTTGCAATCCTTCTTCCAGTGCCCTTTCCTGTGACAATGGAAGCACTCATCCTGGCCAACTACAGGTACCGCAAACTTTTTCTTTCCCTTCCCTTCCACCTTACTAACACCTCCTCTAGGTTTGTTGGCGGCCTTCTTCTTCCTTCCTTTGGCCCTAGCCTTGGACCCGGAAGAAGATGCACCGCTAACAAACATAGCGGGTGTTTCCCTTGCTTTCTGCAAGGTACCCTCTGCACTCCTTAACATGTTCAGGAGTTCCGGAAGTTCAACTTCTTTTCTTTGAAGGTTGAAGTTCAGGATAAACTGGGCGTAGGTGTGAGGAAGGGACTGGAGAATAAGGTCTGTATAGAGCTCATTATCCAAAGTCGTCCCAAGGTCTGCGAGCTCTTCAATATAGCCGATCATCTTTAGGACATGTTTTCCTACTGATGACCCGACAGCCAACCTCGCTCGAAACAAGTTCTTAGAGGTCTCGTATCTTGCTATACGAGATTGCTCTCCATAAAGTTCCTTTGTATGGAGAAATATGCCATCTAGGGTCATATCCTCGTGCCTCCTCTGATGTTCATTGTTCATTGAGGCAAGCACGATGCACTTGGCTTTCGTGCAATCTAAATCCCAGGTTTTGCGGATTTCCTTATCCGCATTGCTGGATTTGGGACCAGGGACAGCAGGTGCCGTAGCGGTGAGGACGTACCCCAATTTGTCATAGGTCAAAGCCATTTTAACATTCCGCAGCCAATCTTTATAGTTTGGCCCTGTCAGTATATTTTTCTCTAAAAGTAACTTATGTCCAGTCATTTTCAGGGTCGCTGCAATTAGGAGAGAGAGAAGAAAACTCTTTAGCATGATGCTCTTGCAAGTTTAGAGTGGTTTTTAGTTTATCTAAACTGGATGGCTCCCACTGTTTCTCGAATCCTTCCTCAAACCATAAAAGAAGAATTAGCCAGGACTATTTTCACCGTACAATTCTTGCTTAACCGTTCAGCCAGGCTAGTGTCGATACTTCGAGGGAGGTTTTCCAACGCTTTCGCGAAGTTCCTTAATTAAATAACCTCTTTTCTCTGGGGGCGTAACCCCACTGACACTTTTCTGGACACCTACTTGGTTTATAGCATTGATCGTTAAGTGACGAATATCCTGATAAGTAGCATATACTCACAGTAGGATCGGGATCCAAATATCATCGTATGATAATGTTGAAGGAATCCTACCAACATTCATCAAACTCCAAATGGTATGCATCTCTTTGCAAATTTCAGTTTCTTTAGAAATTCCCGATATAAGTTTTTGCCCCATGCTCTTATGACCTTGACGTATGCCAACAAATCATAAGTCACATGTCAAGTTCTGCCCATCATCATCTTGTTAATTTGAACCCACCCGTATATACCCTTGACGTAAGCCAACAAGGTAATACGACTGTCCCAAACCAACACATCTATCTATGCAACAAATGAATACCCCAGCAGCTACCAAACACTATGCTTTGACGTAAGCCAACAAGCATAGCTTGAATACTACTGACCATCCATAAGAAATGACGGAGGGCTACGACTGGTTTTGGCGAAACCATGAACGTAGTGAACTTGATATAACCGAAGGAACCTGATAGCTTTTAAAAGGAGTGGTTAAGTCTCCGCATTTAAAAAATATCTGTTTTAAAATTAACCGAGTGGTTTCTTTTAAATTGTTCCAACGATTTAAACTTTGGTTTGTTTTTCTTTGCATTATAGATAATGCGTCCCATCATTAACCTATCATTGCAGAAAACAACGAAAATACAACGTCCTCTTATGCCATCCGCATTCGCCACGGGGTCCCGTCATCACCCGTTAGGTTACTTAACTAACGACAGAGCGGGGGCTGGGCTAGCGCGGGTGTAAAACATAAGTGACGTCTAAATAGCTATCATATATAGATATTTTACATTCGTCAGACGCAATAATAGGCATTCCAGATCACAGATGAACTTTATTGGATTTGCAAGCAATCCGTGTTTGTTTTGAGCCTGCAACAAAAGACGGATTACACAGTTGTGATGAATAGCCATTACCCCACCCAAGACCCCAACGGGTACGGCAAACTACCCGCCCGGCAGTTTGTGCACCCCACCTTGGGTCTGTCCTAGGAGCAAAAACAGTAAAATGAAATAATACAACGGTGGGTACAACCGCAACCTGGATGTGCCCCGCAAAATAATATTACAACAAATTACATTTACATCAAATGAATTAAATAATAACCAATCACATAACCCCGGCTAATCATCACAACAGTCCAACACAGTTCATATCCACAAACAGTAAAAACCATTACAGAAATGTGTAACCCCCTGCCAACCGACATACTAGCAGTTAGGGGAGGTTTACGAACACATTATACAAACACAGATATAATCCAACAAGCAAATACTGTATAATTTCGATCGATTAAACACTTTTAATTTTGCTCCAATACTTCTCTGTAAACCTGAAACCTGAGCAAAAATAAAATATTCCAGAAAATACCAAATATCACAGAGAAGCAACACAGGAAATTTGGGTTCCTGAATCGCCAACTCGGCGGCGGAAGCGCGGCGGATCGGTGCGATCCGCCGCGGTTCCGCGGCGCTTTAGGCGATTCAGGGGCCCAAATTTCTTGGGTGTTCTTCTACTGTCTTTTTAAGCTTTCTGAACCTCCCTGAAAAATTTTAGGACTTCATTTAAAATTCGACAGAAACTAGTGATTTCGAGGTTTTCCGGTTTCGTTTTTTCCGTTCGAAATTCATACAAATTTGCAAGTAAGTTATTTATTATTTAGCGAGGCTCTGATACCACTGTAAGTCGATGTACAACACCCCAATACTTGTGGGGAGGCGGAATTTTCTAAAACGAACTTATTTAGTGAACAAACATCGACTAACCGCTTGAATCGAAGCTAAACGATAACTAACATAAAACATAGAGTTTCTATGCTACTATGTTTAGGAATTATACCTAACGAATCGTGTCCTTCGTCTTTGCGAACTCCACCTCCTCCTCGGCCTTCTCGAAGTAGTAGACGATCCACCCGAGAGCTTTACTCCAAGCTTAGCCTCTAAACTTGAGGCAACTAAACTTCTCTAAGTGCTAATCAAAGAAGCTAGGTGAAATATAGAGAGGGTTATGGATTAAGTAGTCTAACTAATCCTTGTACTCAACACATGAGAGGGGAGGATTAGGGTTTGAAGAGGGAGAGCTTGAGGAGAGAGAAGGTGAGGATAATAATGAAGTGAGAATAATGAGTTATCATAATATATATCAAGCATTTCATTTTAACAAGAAAAGAAAAGAAATCATTTTACAACCATGCTTGATAAATATCTTGTGGTGATTCATCGCCATGAGTCATTAAGCAATTATGAAGCATTAATGACATGGATGAATCATCCATATGACTCACTAATCTCATTCAATGTATATGCCACCTAAACCTCCTTAGTCACCATCTTCTAGAAGCTTCTCGCGCAATTACGAGAACGCCCTCCTTTCCGCAAAAATACGAAAAAACTTTAGACTGTATAAATCCAATAACCGGATACCAGTAACTGGCTTAAACCAAAGCCGACTGGTAAAAACTGTCCGAAAGTCGTACGTGCGTAAACACACGTATGCGTCCGAACCCTTGTCGTAAAACCATACGACCTCTATATCGTTTCGCCTGGAGTAGGGAAACTCTCTGTGTGGGACTCTAGAGACTCGACTACTACGCTGGCAGTGGGTTTAACCACAGACCGTAAGCGGCACTAGCTGTACGTAACGGTCCCCAGGTAGATGTCGATAAGAAGGCCGATGAGGGAACCCATCCGAACTCCTACTGAGTCTGATGTGACAATCTCCGTACAGTCCGGTCCATTCGTCTTAGACTATCGCATATCGGGCCTAGGGGGCGGTAAGTGTCAGTCCCCTAATAGCGGTATAAGTCGTGTCGGAGCGAAGTCCATTACACCCTGAGAAACTACTGGAACCTACCAGCAAATCTCGCTTGCCCTGGCCAGGGACTTTGCGTAATGGCTCTCTGACACAGCGCGATATCAACTCCCAATACCGGGAGAGACGAATCTTGTCTAACCGCCACTGCCTCCAAGTGCTCAGGACTGCACCCAACTGCTACCTGTTTGCACGACTCCTTTGAGCCGTGGTAGGGTAGCAATCTAAGAACAGTGGGACACACTCGAGGCGAAGTAGCAGTGTCAAGTCTGCGGACTATGCTGTACTCATGTCACCTGGGAACTGTTCACTGACGACTGGTATAAAACCAACCAACAGTCCCCTGTGAGTCCTATCCGGTGTACCCGTAACCTAACGAGCACCTGCATACTATCTCCAGTACGACGTACTGACGGCTGTGGGATAGACCATCTCCCCAACTGGGATGAGAAGCGTACACACTAGTCTACTCCGGAGTATCGATGCTTTGTCTCGATAATCCAACGACCAGGGACCTGAATAAGGATGTGCTTGTAGACTACCCAGCCCCCACTAGTGTGACTGCCATCACAACGCTGGTAGTCAAGCAAGATCCTAAGAGCTCTATCAATACGTATACTCACATATTAAGATAGAAAAACCAAGTAGCATACTACCATGTTTAGCAAGACTGTTATATATATGTGAATATACCAAGCTTCCATTAAGTAATATACAAACTAGTATGATACGGTAATGGCCTTCTAGGGCATAAACACTAACAGGATGGACCGAGCAGGGTAGCTGCTCGATGGCTTCTTGATGAGGGCTTTGATCCTTGGCGTCGTGGGGTAAGAGATTACCAGCCAAGGATGGATCGAGCAGGGTAGCTGCTCGGTGTCCTCTTGATGAGGGCTTTGATCCTTGGCGTCGTGGGGTAAGAGATTACCAGCCAAGGATGGATCGAGCAGGGTAGCTGCTCGGTGTCTTCTTGATGAGGGCTTTGATCCTTGGCATCATGGGGTAAGAGATTACCAGCCAAGGATGGACCGAGCTGGGTAGCTGCTCGGTGTCCTCTTGATGAGGGCTTTGATCCTTGGCGTCGTGGGTTAAGAGATTACCAGCTAAGGATAGACCGAGCAGGGTAGCTGCTCAGCGGCCTCTTGATAAGGGCTTTGATCCTTGGCGTCGTGGGTTAAGAGATTACCAGCCAAGGATGTACCGAGCAGGGTAGCTGCTCGGTGGCCTCTTGATGAGGGCTTTGATCCTTAGCGTCATAGGGTAAGAGATTACCAGCTAAGGATGGGCCGAGTAGGGTAGCTGCTCGGTGGCCACTTGATGAGGGCTTTGATCCTTGGCGTCGTGGGGTAAGTGATTACCAGCCAAGGATGGACCGAGCAGGGTAGTTGCTCGGTGGCCTCTTGATGAGGTCTTTGATCCTTGGCGTCGTGGGGTAAGAGATTGCCAGCCAAGGATGGACCGAGCAGGGTAGCTGCTCGGTGGCCTCTTGATGAGGGCGTTGATCCTTGGCGTCGCAGGGTAAGAGATTACCAGCCAAGGATGGACCGAGCAGGGTAACTGCTCGGTGGCCTCTTGATGAGGGCTTTGATCCTTGGCGTTGTGGAGTAAGAGATTACCAGCTAAGGATGGACCGAGCAGGGTAGCTGCTCGGTGGCCTCTTGATGAGGGATTTGATCCTTGGCATCGTGAGGTAAGAGATAACCAGCCAAGAATGGATCAAGCAGGGTAGCTGCTCGGTGGCCTCGTGATGAGGGCTTTAATCCTTAGCGTCGTGGGGTAAGAGACTACCAGCCAAGGATGGACCAAGAAGGGTAGCTGCTCGGTGGCCTCTTGATAAAGTCTTTGATCCTTGGCGTCGTGGGGTAAGAGATTACCATCCAAGGATGGGCCGAGCAGGATAGCTTCTCGGTGGCCTCTTGATGAGGGCTTTTATCCTTGGCGTCGTGGGGTAAGATATTACCAGCCAAGGATGGACCGGGCAGGGTAGCTGCTCGGTGGCCTCTTGATGAGGGCTTTGATCCTTGGCGTCGTGGGGTAAGAGATTACCAGCCAAGGATGGACCGAGCAGGGTAGCTGCTCGGTGGCCTCTTGATGAGGGCTTTGATCTTTGGCGTCGTAGGGTAAGAGATTACCAGCCAAGGATGGCCCGAGCAGGGTAGCTGCTCGGTGGCCTCTTGATGAGGGCTTTGATCCTTGGTGTCGTGGGGTAAGAGATTACCAGCCAAGGATGGACCGAGCAGGGTAGCTGCTCGGTGCTTCTTGGCGAGGGCTTCGATCCTCGGCGTCCTTGGGTAAGAGATTACCAGCCAAGGATGGACCGGGCAGGGTAGCTGCCCTATGGCCTCTTGGCGAGGGCTTTGATCCTTGGCGTCGGCAGGTAGTGAACTACCAGCCATGGATGGACCGAGCAGGGTAGCTGCACGGCGGTCTCTTGGCAAGGGCTTTGATCCTTGGCGTCGGTAGGTAGTGCACTACCAGCCATGGATGGACCGAGCAGGGTTGCTTCCCGGTGGCCTCTTGGTGAGGGCTTTGATCCTTGGCGTCGGTGGGTAGTGAATTACCAGCCATGGATGGACCGAGCAGGGTTGCTGCCCGATGGCCTCTTGATGAGGGTTTTGATCCTTGGCGTCGGTGGGTAGTGAACTACCAGCCATGGATGGACCGAGCAAGGTTGTTGTCTGGTGGCCTTTTGGCGAGGGCTTTGATCCTTAGCGCGGGAGGGCATTGAGAGGCCTGCTAAGTATTGGGGTCAAAATTTGCACCACGGTTGACCAAGTCAAAGTCAAGGTCAACCCCAAGCCAGGTGGGCCCAAGCACAGGTCAAGCGGGCCCATGCCTAAGTAGATCCCCCGGCCGGATTCCCCATGCCAACATAAAAATCATGTAACAAATAATTTTGATGTAATTTTTTGTGTATGAATGTAAGCAAAATGAGCATAAAGACAAATTTTTGTAAAAGCCCATGGCTCATGTGCAAAAGATGTCACGCCCCGCTTCCCAGAGTACGCTGAGATGGGCACGTGACATAGCCAACCATGCTACCCGTGGTAGAAAGTATCCATCCACAGTCACATTACGGCTGCAGAGATATCAAGAACAAAATATAACTATCTAATACATGTCCATAAGCCAAGATAACATGAGTAAAGAATAATAAAAGTGCGGAAGCAAAAGATCCAATACAAAATAACTGGAATGTATGTCCCATAATGCGGGCTCACATCAGGAAATAAATGCAGAAAATAAAAGAACAAACTACTACCGAATCCTCACTGCTCAGCCTGCTGGCTGAAGTACTCCTGCTCGGACTGTAGCAGAGGTACGGGATCTGGGCCATGCAAAACCCAGACGTCAGCGCGTCATGTCATCAAGTAATAAAATATAAACAGGGTAACAAGCAATGCAAATATAATCATGAATGGTAAAGCAGGTGTGACAGCAATATACGTCAGGGCAGTGAAAGGGTAGTGTGCAGTGAGTAAACTAAACTGGTCTATTGGGTTATCTACTCTCAAGTCTTTGAAATCAATTTGATGAATCATCGATATAACTCAATAGTATCCCGTGCATGCCCGGGACCACGGTCTAAGACTCTCGGGATGAAACCGAGACGTGCCGCAAGGCACTAAAAGGAAAAGGGTAAAGACCAACGATGTCAGCAGCATCGTTACGAGGCGGGCCTAGCCTCTAAAAACTGATCAGTAAAAGCAAGCAACTGTCGAGTTACAAGTTAGGATTTCAACATTGATTTCCCATACCCCCAAGTTATGTGTGTCAAGTCAGGTATTCAGTAATCAAGAACTAATGCCAACACAGGATCAGGTAGGAGCAGGTTTGTCTGGATAGACAACAGGAACGGTCCGTAAGGACTACATATCAGGTTTGTTGGCATTAGACACAAGATCAGGTAACAGGTAAAGCCATGGTACATCAGGTCAAGTCGAGTGGTGTATTTAGATGTCATGTCATGTCAAAAGTGTACGGTACCATGTCAGGTCAAGTAATATGTGTAGCAAGTCACGTCAGGGTGTACAAGATAACGTGTGGATGCTCATAATCGACTAGCATAATCATGGTTATGAATAAACAAGCATGGTACTATCAGAAACAATAAACATGCACAGTAACATGATAGCAATAGGTGCAGATTAAACTACTTAGTTGCACGGTTATCAGTTTGGTTTGAGGAATAGTTTTAACATTTCAGGAATGCAGTATTACACATGTGGATGATAAAATCATATTAATATGTATTAAAACAATCTAGAGATGCAATTGAATGTGAATAAGGCTAAATGTATGCAATCGGTCGTCCGATGGGGTAAAACTACAAAAGGGTAATATGGCTATAAAACAATTGTGGTTATGTGATCTAACATATAATTGTGATTACTAGGTATAGTCAACTAAATGCAACAATCAGGTTTCAAGTTTTAGATCCGAAATATATAAACGGAACATTGTACTGTTAATCTGGAATTCAAAACTTTAGATTTTATCTATAGATTTAATAGGAAAATAGATAGATTGATATATGAATAGTATGACTAGCATGTAGTAAGATTAACTTGCCTCGACGGATCGCAATACGGAAAACGAAACGTTTCGCGTCGGCGGGAACAGTCGCGATGCGCGCACGGTACACGGAATGAGTCCGAACGACGAACAGTGGAATCACACGGGTCAGAGGTCTTCGCTGGGTCGTCGGGGATCGTCGACGGCACGGTCGGATTCTGGCCACCAAGAAAAACAGTAAACAACAGTGAACTTCTTTGATGGTAAAAGAATACATGGACTGAAAACAAGAATAATGACAGAGAACAAGGAGATTGAGGAACAAACCTACTCCCCGGATTGCAGAGGGATCGCAGCGTCGTCGGTGAGGGTCGGCGGCGCTCCGGCGAGGGTGTAGGTGCTCGGGTAAGAGGTTAGGGTTGTGCTAGGGTTTGGTTTGGTTTGATGTTTGGTGGGGTTTTGTTGCAGGGTTAGGTGCTCGGGAAAGAGCAGAGGGAAAGAGCAGTGGGAGAGGGAGGTGGTGACGATGAGAAGAGGGAGTCGGCGGCAACGAGATGGCAGTGCCTGGTTAAGGCCACAGTGGGTGTTTCCGGGTTCAGTGGGTTTCTTTTGAGGGAGGAAGAAGGAGAAGGGATGATGGAGATGATGGGCTGCAGAGGTGACGACGAGGAACATGGTTAAGGTGACGGAGGCGATGAGGAGTTGGGTTCGCTTGGGGTAGCGCTCGGTGCAAGGGTTTAAAGGAATAGAAGAAGACGAAAGGTATGAAGAAGGGAGGTGAGGATATCGTGGGAGCGGTGACGGGATTCTCGCGCACCGCGAGAGGAGAGAGAAGCGGGCGCGAGAGGAGAGAAAGAGGGAGAAACGAGAGGAGAGAGAAAGAGGAGGAGAGAGGGAATTGTCTGGTAGCGGGGTGAGCGAGAACGAGGAGGAGAGAGGAGGGAAAAAGAGAGAGAGAAGAAGGTGGGGCCCGGGGTCGAAGGAAAGAAAGATTCTGATTGGGTGAGGGGAGTTAAAATTTGTTTTGGGGAAAAATATGAAAAGATTTGTTAAGGAAATTTTATTAAAGATTTTTCTTACGAAATCATCATTCTGTATGCAGGGAAAAAGAGAATAGGTTTGGAACAATAAAAGATTTCTGGAGTTATAAAATATTATTGGCTAAAATTATAATAGGCTGAAGAATTATTTTGACTGATTAAAAGATTTAGAAAAATAGGATTTGGCGGAAATACAAAATATTTCAGAATTGCGCCCGGGTCGGGTCCAAAAATTTGAATTTGAAATATAAAAATTATTAGCAAGTTCCAAAATTTGAAATGAAGGATTTTGTACTGAAAAAGCATACCCTCAAGAACGGACGCACATGTGCGCGTAGTCGTCCAAACACGTCCGTTTCACTGAACGGGACGAGAACATGATGCAAGGATGCTACCACATGGTTAGGGATAATAAGCAGGCCATGACAAGTATTTTTAAACTATTTTAAGTAACTTAATTGTTATATGCAAACATATGTAATGTCGGGGTAAATTATAACTAGTAACTGCCAAACATGATAAATGAAATAAATACCACAACAACACATACGGTAACTGAAATTGGTATAACTGGACTCGGTTGTTACAAAAGAAAAGGGCACATAAGGCATGGGATGGGCAAAATGCAATTTTGTAAAGCCCAAGGGGCTATATGTAGATGTGTAAGTCTATAAAAGGCAACATGATGATGAATAAAATATACACTTTTCATTTCCCCCAAAAAAAACTTGGGTTCCTGTGCCTCCTTCTCCTTCCTCAAGATTCTAAATCTTCTTCTTTCTTTTGAATTAAATCAAGAGTTTTACTCTTCCTCTTCCAACTAAATAGTTTTTCACCACAAAACCCACAAAGGGGAATTCAGAACTCCCATCAGATCTCAAAAGGGGAGATTTTTAAAATCTCACCCCCTTTCTCCAAGATCCGGCCAGCTAAGAGAAAGAAGAAGGAGACCCATCTCCAGAAATCCCATCTTGGGAATATCCAGGGCCAAACGGGAGAAACAAAGTAGCCCCCATTTGATCATTTCTAAATATTTTTAGGAGTCTAACTCCATTCAAGATCCATTGGAGTTTAACTCTCTAAATTAATCTCTGTCAGGACTTTAACTCCTTAAGTCAAATCGGGAGCACAGCTCCCAGTGCAGGGACTAAGTCCCTTTTGCTGCTGACGCACAGCGCCCGCGTGCCCGGTACGTGGGGCGCTGGCGCCTTCTCCCATGCATCCTTTGGATGCCCTTTCCTTATATATATATGTATGTATATATACACACACACACACTCCACACTAAATATTCCTCCCCTGTTAGAAAAAATTTCTAACGGGGCGCTGCCCCGCACCCTGCTATCTGGGTAGCGGGACCCCCATGAAAACTCTGCGGGGCCCCCGATATATCCAAAACCCCTTCAAAACACAACACTGTACATTGAGTTCGCATGACCAGTTTAACCCATCAATCGGAGGTTCTCTCGCTCCAAATGCGACGGGTAATTAACGGCAGTTTAGTCCGCGGCTGCCGGAGATTCGGATCCCCACAATCAATAAACCTCCACCTATCCTAGGCAGGGGGAATCTGTAATGCACCTAATAAGCACGCGCGCATTCCCATCTCAATGGTGTAACGAAAAACACTCTACACTAAGGATGGACCGAGCAGGGTTGCTGCTCGGTGGCCTCTTGGCGAGGGATTTGATCCTTAGCGCGGAAGAGCATTGAGAGGCCTGCTAAGGATGGACCGAGCAGGGTAGCTGCTCGGTTTTACGAGGTTCTGACCGACCTTCCCTGGTGTGTGAACATCGGGAAGAGTGACCGTCGCGGGCGACACATGTTATGAACGCATGGAGGGAGGCGAAGCGTTTAGAAGAACCGCATCGCTCCGACTTCGGTTCGCCGAGAAAGACGGGATATCCGCAGCGTGGCGGTAAAATATTAGAAGAAACGAATGAGTATTGGACTTTTGGGGGCGCTGTGGGGCTATAAAACAGAGAGGGCGTGTTGATCATTCCTTTCTCCATCCCCAAAACGTATGAATGGATGAATTCCCTTTCTCCATCCCCAAGATCATTTCTTTTGAGGACGTATACTTGTACGATTAGCTGTGCTCCGAGGAGACGCTGCAGGCGGTGATCCGGCGCGTTGAGGATCATATCGGCCGCCTGCTTCCTCGGCGATCACCCCTACTCCAGCTGATGATGTACTCGATCTGGAGGGCATCACCGGGGCTGCACAACCCCTTGTCCGAACAACTGAAGGACGAGGCGGTTGGCAAGCTGAGATCGTTATGTCGTCTCGGCCTAATCTCGAAGAGTTGGCGGGATCGATCGGTGGCACTCATCCTCAAGTGTTACCAACTGAGGCATCTCGCCGATGGGTGCCCGCCCGCAGAGCTTTCTGGCCCGTCCATGGCTACGACGGTTCGCGGACAGCATCAGAGGCAGAGGTCCGAGGCGGCAAGGGCTCGGCTGGCGGATATCTCTTCGGAGTACCACGAGCAATGTTTCTTACACCCCCTTCCCCCGCTGTTGTAAGAGTTTTTCTTTTTCTTTTCGATGTAAGGCTAAGGAGCCCACAATACTCTTTGAATGAATAAAATTCTCCTTTTTGCGATACTCTATTGTTTTCTTCTTATTATTTGAATAAAAAGAACTTTGAAGAATTTACGTTGCTTTTGTGAAAGAAGGAATTTACATTTAGATATTCTTTTCAGAGGTACAGCTTGAGCTCTTCGGCGTTGTAAGGCCGAAGGGCTTCACCTTATAGCAGCATACCCCCCGGTCCGTTGTGAATTCGGTGAGATCCTCATTCGCCGGATTCATACGGATCTGGCTATAGCCGGGGAAAGCATCCATGAAGCTAAGTAGCTCGTGGCCTATCGAACTATGGACGAGCCGGTCTATCCGAGGGAGGGGATAGTTGTCTTTCAGGCAGGCCTTATTGAGGTCAGTGAAGTCGACGCACATGCGTCACTTCCTGCTAAGGGGTGCCGCGTTTCATCAGTACCCGTCATACCCCCTGCTGACACGACCATGATTTGGCCGATTGTCAACTCGCCTGGAGGGGGTTGGTGCTGTTGTCCATGGTCGGCTTGCCGCTTGTCTCGCAGGTACGTCGCCAGGTGCCCTGAGCGGATTAACTTTTCGATGTAGTCTCGGAGCTACTGGCAGTTCTCGGTGGAGTGGCCCTATGACCTGTGGAAAGCGCAGTATGGGCCCCGGGTACGGTTTGCCGCCCTATTTGAGACTGGGGGGAGGTTGAAGAACTTATCTCCCTTAGCCTCCTCCAACAATACTGTCTGGGAGGCATTAAGCGGGGTGTACTCTTGAAACTTCGGGGAGTAGGGCTTTGGCCGCTCAATCTTCTTTTTCTCTTCCCTGGCCCTTTTCTTCTGATCGGTTTGCTTTGTCCGGGGCAGATTGGTGTTCACCTCGGACTCGAGCTGGATCTCACGTTCAGTCCAGGCCTTTACCTCGGCCATGATCTTAGGTTGCGCTAATGCAAAGGAGCGTAGCCACTCCTTGTGCCTAAGACCCGACCTAAGCACCGTAATGACCGTCTCGTCCCGGTGTTCTAGGACCTCAAGGAGGGTGTTGTAGAAACGGGTGACGTATCCTTTGAAGGATTCTTTGTCCCCACTCTTTATGGTGAAGAGATGATCAACGGTCCGCTTCTGCCGTCTGTTCCCGACGAAGTGGCCGAGGAATTGGGTGGCCAGCTCATCGAAGGTAGAGATTGAGCGCGGCGCGATTCCTCGGAACCAGTCTCGTCCGAAGCGGATGAGAGTGGCGGGGAAAACGCGGCATTGTGCGGCGTCAGAACAGTCCTGGAAACTCATCCCGGCTGTGAACGCGTCCAAATGGTCTTTCGGGTCGGACATCCCGTCGAAGAGTGAGACCTTCGGGGGCTTGTTCCGGGAGGAGACGTGGACGAAGAGTATCTCTTTGGTGAAGGGCTTCATGAGCGAGTCGGCGGCATATTTTTCCCCGTCCTTGAAGGACGATTTTCCCGATGTATGCCTTCGATCTTCTTTTCGAGGGCGTTGAATCGGCCGTGGTATCCCGACGATTCGGCATACTCTGATTTTTGGCCTCTGCTGCCGGAGAACTGTGCCTGGCCCTGGCCCCGGTTCCGTTCGATGAGGTTCCTTAGGTCCCCTGGCGAGGTTGTTTTCGAGCTACCATGGTGTGTCCCGTCCGCGCGACCCTGTCGAGGGAGGGGGTGCCGGTAATGCCTGGGTGCAGGCGAGCTGACCGACACCTCCTCGGGAAGGACAGAGGCGTGATAGGCCTCGAGAAGAGGTGCTTTGGCGTGAGACCTCGGTGTTGAGCTGTGCGGCGTCCAGCGGGTCATTGAATATGTTGGCCCGGTGGATCTGTGGCCACCGGAGACAGCGAGACGGTGTTCAGTCGTGCCAACGTGGGCAGAGTCTTCTCCCCCTCTGTAGGGGTCCCGAGGTGGGGGAGCGGCAACCTGGGGAACTTGCCCGGCCGTTTGGACACGGACGAGTGCATCCACGACGGACGCGAGCCGATCTATCCAAGCGGATAGGGTGTGAATGGCGTTCGGGGGAGGAGATGCACCTCCATTGTGGGAAAGGCAGCGGCTAGCGCTTGGATCGTCGCGGTGATCGCTCGCCATGAAGTTGAGATAGGAAGGTGAACTTTCGTTGAGTGGAACTAAATTCTCACAGACGGCGCCAACTGATGGATCTCTAGATCTCCTTTAGATGTTGCCTTCCGTTGATCTGCAGTGTAACAACCCTAAACATTCTGTACAAATTTTAAAAAAATACAGAAATGGGTATTTTTACCCGAGCACAAGTTATAAATTTGTTTTGCTTTTTAATAGTAAGAATGCACTTGTAGCTCATTGGTAAAGCCTTACACTGCTGTGACATAGCACCCGAGTTCAAATCCCATCACCCACATTATTTTTAATATTGTTTTATTTTAAAGTTTTAGAAGTCCAAGGGTCTACACGTGCATAACTCGTAAAAAACCCCACGTCACACTAAAAACAAACTGACCCAGGAGAATAACTAAACGACAAGAGGACACGTCGACACCTGACTCGGCCTGACTCGGCCTGACTCGGGCCGGCGGCACGCGCGAATCGGCCGCCGCCGCCGGCCGATTCAGCTCCAAACCCGATTCACCCTTCTTGACTCTTGTACCTCTTTGTCTTCTGGTAACCCCTGCAAAGTTTATTTCACCTGCACAGTAACAGAGAAATTAAAAACTCCATTAAACCATTTTTAATACAATTTTTAATACAATTTTCAATATATCTTTTCATCCACCTTACCCCTAGTTTTACCCTATAAATACCACCCCTAAACACACTCTCCTCACTCACAAATTCTGTCCAAACTCTCAAGAAAACTCTCTAGAAATTTTGAGTGCAAATGGAGTTAGCGAAGGGCAAAAATCCGGCGAAATTCCAACGACGACCCTACGAGCTCCCGACGACGAAACGACGCACCGGCAACTCCTACTTACTCCTTTTCCTCTTCTCTACGCTATAAGCCAGTAAGTCCCACGTCCCTCTTCCCTTTGCTATTCTAAAAAGTTCTTTTTCTAAAACCCGATGGAAGCAGAGTTAATCCGACTTCCGATTCGGTTTTCTTTAAAAAGTTCACTTTTTCTTAAAGATAACACTACCAAACCCTCATATCATGACTATTAAACATTAACAAGACATATTGAACAAGTTCTATAGCAAAATATTTCATATTGCAATTTTTATAGTACCTTTTCAGTAAAATACCATGAAGTTTAGTTTCGACTTTAAAACATCATTAATCTTGTTATACCTTTAGATAGATCACGAGATAATGACCCAGCTCTTCACAACACTCATATGCAATATAGCACAATACCTTTTGGGAAATATAGATTCGGGAAAATACCGTTTTACACAAAACTACTTTTAACTTATAAAAACCATTTTCACAAGATTATGTATTTTAAACAAGTCTTTGCAAAGCGTCGCTACAACCCATTTTGGGGAACCCGTTTAGGATGGTGCGGATTATTGCACATCCTCGGGCTTAGTAGTGCGAGATGCAGACCTCCGCAAGGAGTATTCGGTCTCGAAAGATTTTAAAATACAAATATCTTAAGAAAATGAGATTTCTAGAAAATAATAAATTAAAATTATTATATATATATATATGTATCATTAAATATCTATTTTTGTGATAATTTAAATATTCCAACTTTTCTAAATCAAAAGAATCACTTTACATGAAAATACCATGAAATTCCATACATGTCCAATACTTTACAATTAAATACCCTATATTATGAAATTAGGTTTTATTCACTAGAAATGTCACATATATAAAATCTACATTTATGACAACTCTAAAGACGATAATTAAACACTTGGGGTGTATTTTGAAAATTATACAAAAGTATTTTTACATATAACCCCCTCAAGTTCTATAAATTACCCTAAGGACCCTAGTAAATATAGGTTTAAGCGGGACCAATCTCTTGAGCCTCAGAGAGCCGGAGAAATAGGTGCTTGCCTATTTAAGGAAGACAACTTAACAAACGGTGTTATCAACACGGTAATCGTCTTTAAAAAAGACACAAATCCTGCCGCCCATGTGCAGCGGTTACCGATAACATCAAAACCTAATTCAGGACTTCAATTTTCTTTTCTAATTGTTCTGACTCAGACTGAGTCTCATTATAAATAATCTTACTTGAATATGATTCAAGTACAAACTACAATTCAATATGAATCCATGAATATATATATATATATTCAATATATTCAATTTATATTGATTGAACCGAACCATGGATATACTTCCATTTACATGATTCTCCTGTTACATCCATTTACTGATATCATGGTTTCGGTAAGTCATCTATACAATTCAATTTACAAGACAAGATAATACAATACGATACAATACCATTAGTACAATCATTACTATCAATACAATAAATACACGGGGTATTGGGGTAGTTCATTCGTGAATCCAACAGAATCTCAAGAGTCCCCCTAGACCATGAATCCATGTCTACTAACACAAGCAAGCTATCATGAAGGTTCGTGTTTCCATGCTCCTGGATTACAGCCTGTTGAGTTTGGAATACTTCGACGACGGTCGATGTCCCGTTACTAACAATTGATTCAGGCCCATGGTTCCCTACCCCTGGATTACAGCCTGTTGGGTTTGAGAACACTCTTGAGATTGGTTGGCATTCACCCTTGAATTTACGTTAACAACAGTATAACAAAATAATACAACTTTAAAAACTATACTCTCTCTCTGTCTATTCTACTTCTCCCTTATCTTTGGGACTTACCGAGCGATTTGTTCGCTGACAACATTCTCTTTCTTCTTCTTTGAATGTCGTCAGGTGATTCGGACCTTCCAGAGATCGAGCCTAGCACTGAAGGCTTGGACCGGTTTATTGAAGATCCCAAGCTATAGTTACACTTGTACACATTTCATTTCAGTACTTTCCATTTCTGTTATGCCATTGTTTAGGCATTGCTTTCATTCAGATGTATTTACTTTTCCATGCATTGTAAAAAAGAATGTTAATAAATAAAGTTGTTGTTCTGTTATACCTACTATCTTTGTCTCTTATGCATTTTTCTTTATATTGCTTAGATACGCTTAGCGTATTTACTTCAAAGTAAGTACGTAGCTGCCAGTCGCTGTTAGTTATATGTATGCCCTAGAGGCCATTGCTATACATAGGATGTATATTGCAGTGGATGCTGGGACATATATAGGGAGGACTTTCTTGCTCGACATGATAGTATGCTATCTGGTTGCTCTTTACCTTAACGTGTACACTAATTGTCTCTCTGTTACATGTTGGTAAAGCCCTTAGGATGTGTATTAGACTACCTGGACTATGATGCAGATCATACTAGTGAGGACATGGTAGTCCATAAGTACATCCTTCAAAGTCCCTAGTCATGGGTGTATCGAGACGGGGCATCGATATACCAGAGTAGACTAGCATATATCTTCTCGACCCATACAGATGGGCGATGGATGATCCCATATCCATTGGTGTTTGACATCAGAGATGATATACGGGTGCTCAGTGGAGACTGGGTACACTGGACGGACTCGCCGAGAACTCCCAGATGGTATTATACCTTACGTCAGATGGCAGTTCTCTGGTGACACTGGTACAGAGTAGTCTGTTGACCCGAGATCGTCATAGAGTCTTGTGTGGTTCCCACTGTGCTTTGATTTCCATCTTACCACGTCCAAGAGGGCGTGCAAAACGGTGGTTTTTGGGTACAGTCCCGAGTCACATGGAGGCAATGAGCGATAGGAGGGGATTCGTCTCTCCCGGTATAGGGAGTTGATGTTGCGCTGTGTTCGATTGGCTATAACCGGAAATCCCTGGCCAGGGTTGCTGAGATTTACTGGTAAGTGTTACCAGTAGTTTCTCGAACTGTTATAGACCTCATATCGACACGACTTATCGAGCTATTGGGGTCTGACGTTTACCACCCCTAGGCGAGATATGCGACATATCAGACGATCAGACCGGACTGTACGGTAGTGTTACTGGTTGGATTCACTGGAGTGTGAGCGGGCTTGCTCGTCGATCTTCTGATCGCTCAATACCCGGGTGGCCGTTACGTTTAACAGACCGCTTGCGACTTGTGGGTGCTTGATATGATCATCACCTGCTGCCGGCGTATTGACGAGTCTTTAGAGTCCTACACAGAGGTTTCCTGGCTCAAGCGAAACGAAATAGGAGCGCATATGAGATATGTGCGGGACCGAGAATAATGCGTGTATGTGATACCGTATTCTATTCTCGCGATAAATGTATCGATATGGTTGTATGCGATATAACCTAGTTATCGAATCAAGGATTGATTCGGTAAGCCGATACATAGGATACTAGTCGGTTATATGCGATATGACCGGATCGTTAAATCAAGTGTTGATTTAATGATTTAATGTATAATTATATATTTGATATATTACTTTGCATTAACTAGTATTGGTTCACTTTAAATGGATTTTCTCACTTGGATGTACAAGTTGTATATGTGATATACTTTTTGTGCAAATGTTTGTATCATGTTTGATGATACATGTTTGCTTGGTTAAGTGTAAAGAATTAAACCATGGTTAAACTTATGATTGGGGTTTTGTTTTATTTTTCATTTATTTCTCTATTTATTCTTTTTGGAAAAATAATAAGCATAAAGGAAAATGGTGGCTTATTTTGTTTTCTAGTTAAAGCTTCATGAAGCTTTGACCAAGTGACCATTTTGTCTCCATGCTTAACCCTAACCATTCCCACTAACCATGATTTATTCTCTACACTTGACCATGGTTGAGAGATGATAAGTATTCTTATTATTTTCATTTTACAAAAATACTTATCATAATATCATCTTCTTCTTCTTCATCTTCTTCAAAGAAGAAAACCTTGGACCATCAATGGTGATTGATGAAAAAGAGTGAGAAATCCAATTCTAAAGTCTACCCACTTCCTATTTCTTCATCCTCTACCTCTTGCCAAGTAGTAGAGTGTGTTTTCTTCACAAGTTTCATGACTTGGTGAAGTTGGAGCTTGATCTAGCCTCGACGTAGATCATCTTCGGCATCGTCGTCGATGACCTAGCCCGCTTTTTCTCCGATGAAGCCGACGCTAGAGCCCAAGATCCGATTTGTACAGCGAGGAGACATCATCGCGGAGCCATGGAGGTGGAGAACCGGATCTACAAAGGTTGTATTTCCGTTTACCATTTAGTTAAGTTGTTAACTAGTCATTGTTTCGCCTATACATCTAGTTAACGATCCGTAGTCTAGGGTTTCTCGGCACCGTGAAGTTTGAAATTGGCATGGTTGATGCCTTGTGAGACCTCTTGTTTGTGCTTAGGAACCCTACAGTGGTATCAGAGCCTTGCTAGAGCCTTAGGCGAAGTGTAGACGAAGTTTGAAGTCCGTACGAACCCGAAACCCTAATGCAATAGCCTTCTCTGTACTTTTTTCAAAAACTGGGAATTTTCCAGATTAAAAATGCTTAAAAAATTCAGCAGGGAATTCTAAGAATTACGGCGCAAAATTTATTTCATGATCCCTCCAATGCGCGGCGGAACCGCGGCATAAGCCTAGCTTATGCGGCGGTTCCGCGGCAAAAGTGTGACGTCAGCCCTACCAATTTGCACAGTAATTCCTATTTAACAGTGCTGAGTTCTCTGGGTATTTTTAAATTTTATTCAAGAGTTGAATTTTCTGGGGTTGTTTTGGGGATTCGGTGTTTCGATCGGAGTATCAAATTTTGTCTGTGTGGCTTTCCGGATATTTTAGAGTATGTTAAAAAGTTCGACCGGATATAAATACCCAATTTTTCCCCTGTCGGGAAATTTCCAAGTGTTGGATTTTTCCGTAGTTTAACGACGTTCTAAGTAGTGTAAGTAACGCGATGGTCCCTCTAGAAGACAACAAACCTTAACTCGATTATGTGACCGTCTTGAACTGCCCTTTGAACCTTCGGGTTTGGGGCAGTACGGCGTGCCACATGTGAGGCGTTGGCTTGACCCTTCTACGGCTGGACCGTTGGTACTGAGGCACGAACTGAATGTTGTTAGACTTATTTCATGTGTTGAGCTGTTTCGGGAAAACTTGGGTGTTTGACTGTTCGATCGAAAAGTTTAACATTTTCTATTTATCCGGAATGTGATACAATAATTGGAATTCACAAGTAGTTATGAGATAACTGAATGAATGTTATAAACATAGCAGTTTAGTCTCACTTGATCGATTGCCACGGAATTTTGATGTGATCAAAAGTCCGTCGCAATCACGTAGCGTACGCGGATACTCGCCGGGTAAACTTAATAGACAGCCTCACTCCATAGCTCCGACCAAGTGACTGTAGGAGAACCCCGTCGCCGAAAGCATCCGTTCGGGTGCTCGCGGTAGCGGTGTTCCGCCTTGGTGCACTTCGTCGACGGTATCGGGGGTGCGGCCGTCTACTAAAGTTTGCGACGAGCATTCGATCAGGGTGTCGGGAATCTTGTTGAATTGCCCGACTTAATATTGAAAAGTGTTTTCGATAATGGGACTAAAATGCGGGGTTTATAATTGTTAGGCATGTGATGTCTAAGTAATTCATTTGGTCAGGCATGCGATGTCTGAGGTGGTTGCGGATTCCAACTGTTGTAGTTTTACACTTTCTTTTCTGTGACCGTAAGTGTAATATGTGACATCGCCGGTTTCGTTGCTATATGTCAACGACAATTGGGATGGACATATTTACTTACGTTGATGACATGTGATGTTATGTGTTGCTGGATATGTTATATTGGATCGTCGTGTTTGAATAGCCGGGGGTTTTTATGTGAGATGAGTGTTTTTCATTTTCATTCATGTAAAAACTTGTTTGTAATATTCTTTTATTGGGGCACTTCCAGGTTGCGGAAGATGTCACCCGTTTGTATATTATTTACTTTTCTGCACTAGGATAGACCCAAGGAGGGGAGCACAAGTAACCGGGTTCTGGGGTCCAGTGGGAGACCAACTCGAGGAGTCGAGTCCGGGTCTCCTAACTCTAGAATTGGTAGGGTTGCTTGCCGCTCTCGTAGGGGTCTAGGGGTGTGGGTTTGGCTATTCATCACGACCGTGGAATCCGTGTTTTATACTGGCTCGTATTGAAAACACGGACGTTCTAGTATATCCAATATTTCATATGATTCTTCTGCTGCGATATCTGTGATGTGATCATGTGATATGTTCTGTGATGGATACCGTATATAGTATATATGATATATTATATAGATGTTACTTATGTTTTACACCCGCGCTAGCCCTGCCCTGCTCTGCCGTTAGTTACCTAACCTAACGGTGCACGAGGGGACATCGAGGCGAATGCGGATGGCATAAGTGTACGTCGTATTTATCTGTGATGTTTAGGTACTTAAATGATGGGACTTCATTAATGTGATTAATGAAATAAAAGAAACCTTAAGATGTTGTAGAATCGAATTTCAAAATAAAACAGGTAGCTACAGTTCTTGCTTTGCACAGCGGTATATGTGATATATCCTGCACCTTATTCGATAAGGAAAGGACCGAGATCCCTTCACCGGGAGTGACTCCTTTAGCAATAACTGGCAGATGCTACACACTCGGTTTGTCTTTTGATTGCTTTTAAGTGTTTTTGCTTTGCACAGTGATATATGTGATATATCTCGCACCTCATTCGACGAGGAAAGGACCGACGATCCCTTCACCGGGAGTGACTCCTTTAGCAAAACTAGAAAAGCCGCAAAAACACTCCATTTTTAAAATCATTTGATTCTACAACGATATCAAGTTCATTACGCAATAGGTTTTCAGAAAAACCTGTCGTAGCCCTCCGTCATTTCAGATATGTACTAGTTAGTATTCGTGCTGCGGTAGTTTGGCATTCGTCAAGGCGTAGTGTACGGTAGCTAACTAGTATTTATCTGCTTGAGCATATGATGCGATTGGATTAGGGTATTCGTACGGCGTTGTTTGGCATTCGTCAAGGGTCGTGTGGGTGGGTTTAATTCGATCAAGAAATGTACGGGTTGAACTTGACTAGTGGACTATGGGTTGTTTGGCATTCGTCAAGGTCATAGAACACTAGGGGCAAAATATTATCGGGAATTTCAAGTGTTGAAATTTGCAATGAGATTGCATACCTTCTATGAGATAGTTGGATCCCGATACCCGCTGCGAGTAAGAGTTACTCCTTGGAGAGTTTTACACATTACAATTAGCCGATCAAGTAGGTGTCTAGAAAGGTGTCAACGGGGTTACGCCTCTGGGAAAACGAGGTTTACATTAATTAGGTTCGTGCGAAAGCACGGGGGACCTCCCTCAAAGTACCGACACTGGCCTGGCTGAAAGATTGGCGAACTTGTAGTGTGTAATTAATCCCGGCTAGTCTTTCCTTTTAGGGTTTGAAGGAAGATTTGATAAAAAGCAGTGGGAGCCATCCTGATTAGATAAAATAAAAACCAATCTATTCTTGCAAGAGCGCACGCTGAGTGTTTTCTTCTCTCTCTCTCCAGGTAGCGACCATATCACGCCTTAATCAAGATAATAATACGGAATATTGACCGAACCCGCTTGTTATACTGAGCTAGGGAACGTTGGTCCCGCTCTAACTTATAATTGTTATAAGACAGAGCAGGAAATTGGGGAATACCAGATTTCCCATGCCGCCCAAACGAAGAGAGTGCATGCTGATGCATCATCTTCGGGTGTGTTCATTATACAGAACTGTTTCTCAGTATCCTCCGCATCCTTGGTATATGATACCGGATCAGGATCCCAGATATGTAATCTGTTACATAGGGCTATAAATGGGTAGAAAATCTGAGAACGGGTGATAAGTTTCATGAGGCAGAAAACGGGACAAGAGTTGCAGCCAAGTCTGTCGGTCACTGTCACCCTGTATTATCAATACATTGATTCTGAACAAATGTTATTAGATACCGACCTGATATACAAAATCATATCAGTCTCTTTATTAGTAAAGAAATGACAAAATTTTGTATTGTTGGATAATGTTTTGAACATTTTCTATATCAAAAGTTGATCGGTTCAGGCACGTTATCTAAAAGCATTGATGTTCTAAATCAAACTACAGTTCTTTAGTATACAGAACACAAACAAGAGGAAGAGTTCAGAAATGAACGAATCCTTCTTGAGGCAATGTAGACTAGGTCATATCAATGCGACCCGACTAGCTTAAGTTACATAAAGATGCATATTTAAATGAGTTTGAATTTACATCTTGTGAAACTTGCCAGTCATGTCACAGAGATAAGATGACCACAGCTCTGTTTATTGGAAACAGAGAAAGAGTTAGTGAACTCTTGGGATGATACATATTGATGTATGTAGGTCCCCTGTCTACATATGCCAGGACTGGTTCTTTGTACTTCGTTACATTCTCTGATGATCTTTCGAGATTCAGACCTATGTTCCTGTTGAAACACAAATCCGAACCTTTTGAGATATTCACAGAATATAAGTTAGAAGTAGAGAACCAATACGGGTATAAGTATTATGTCCTTTGATGAGATCAAGGAGGAGAATACTTGAGCACGGAAATCCTGGACTATTCTAAAGGAGAATGAGATTCTCTCTCAACATTACTCCTCCGAATACACCAAAGCACGATGGTATATCGGGGTGGAGCAATCACACCCTATTTGATAAGGTGTGCTCTATGATGAGTACTACTGAGTTACCTATTTTATTTAGGGAGTTATGCACTTGAGAAGCTGCATACCTATTGAATAGGGTTCGAATCAAATCAGTTGCCAACCACTTCATATGTGATATGGAAAGGGAAGAGCCCATATCTTAAGTTGCTTAAGATTTGGGGTTGTCCGGGCTATGTCTGAAAAGCAAAATCCGGACAAGCTCGAGGCAAGGTCTGTTATGTAGAACTGGAAAGGTTCCAGCTATACAAAACTGCAGCTGATGATTTGACAGAACCAAAGGATTCAATAGATACCAACGAACTTCAGCCTCTCCGCCGATCTAGTAGGGTTTCTCACCCACCTGAGAGATACTTCGGTTTCTCTATGATAGTGAGAGCGAGGATTGCATCATGAGATGATGACCCAACTAGTTTCGAACTGGCCATCAGGAGTAGGACTCTGTAAGAATGGCTGGATGCTTAGCGATCTGAGATGGAATCCATGTACACCAACAAAGTATGGACTTTGGTTGCAATATCTGAAGGGTTAAATCCCATCAGGAGCAAGTATATCTTGAGAAGATTACTTGGTGTAGATGGAAAAGTTGAGACTTTCAAAGCTAGACTTGTTAAAGCTTTTCGTCATCGACCAGGCGTGGATTATGATGAAACCTTTTCAAGTGACTATGCTTAAGTCCATCCAGATCCTACTTGCCACGGCTACATACCATGACTACGATATCTGGCGGTTGGGTGCCATGACTGCTTTTCTAAATGATGTTTTAGAAGAGGACGTCTATAAGTACACAGCTAGAGGGCTTCGTAAACAGTGGGAGCAGCGGAAACGTGTACAAGATGTTTTATAGGATAAAGCAGGCATCGCGGAGTTGGAACATCTGTTTTGATGGATAAGTCAAAGAGTTTGACATCATTAAAATGGTAGATGAACCTTGTATAAACAAAAAGGTAGTAGGGAGTATGGTGGCGATTCTTGTAGAGTACGTGGATGACATACTCTTGATAGGGAAAGAGTTTCCTATGCTACGCTCGATCAATCTCCGTTTATCACAATAATTCTCCAAATAGGATCAAATTGATACCTACTAAATCCTGGGTTTTGGATCTATGAGATAGATCTAAATGGATGTTAGGATACTCACTAGTTGTAGTGAGATGGTATCAGTTGATCCTGGAGAGAATCACTGGAAGTGTTCCAGGGTGATAAGGACGACTGAATGTCAGTCACAGGCATTGTCTTTACCCTTGGTAAAGGGACGGTATATTGGAAGAGTTCCAAGCTAGATACCGTGGCATACTAGACGATAAAGGCAGGATTCATCGCTACTTAAGATGCTACCAAAGAGGCTGTTTGGGTGTATATTGGTTCATGAGATGAACTACGTTCCCACCATTATGAGACAATGGAGTTGTGGCTTATGCCAAGGAACGCAGGTCCCATCAGTGATCCAGACATATTCTAAGGCAGTATCACCTGATCATGGAGATGGTTGATCTCCAGGGGATCGAGGACAGGAGAGTAGACTCAGAGGACAACACAGCGGATCCACTCATAAAGGCCTGTTCCTAGAGAGAGATTTTTATGGGATGGTTGAGTATGAGATACTGCAACCACTGCTATCAGATGGCCCTAGTGCAAGTGGGAGATTGTTAGTTATATGTATGCCCTAGAGGCCATTGCTATACATAGGATGTATATTGCAGTGGATGCTGGGACATATATAGGGAGGACTTTCTTGCTCGATATGATAGTATGCTATCTGGTTGCTCTTTACCTTAACGTATACACTGATTGTCTCTCTGTTACATGTTGGTAAAGCCCTTAGGATGTGTACTAGACTACCTGGACTATGATGTGGATCATACTAGTGGGGATATGGTAGTCCATAAGTACATCCTTCAAAGTCCCTAGTAGTGGGTGTATCGAGACGGGGCATCGATATACCAGAGTAGACTAGCATATACCTTCTCGACCCATACAGATGGGCGATGGATGATCCCATATCCATTGGTGTTTGACATCAGAGATGATATACGGGTGCTCAGTGGAGACTGGGTACACTGGACGGACTCGCCGAGAACTCCCAGATGGTATTATACCTTACGTCAGATGGCAGTTCTCTGGTGACACTGGTACAGAGTAGTCTGTTGACCCGAGATCGTCATAGAGTCTTGTGTGGTTCCCACTGTGCTTTGATTTCCATCTTACCACATCCAAGAGGGCGTGCAAAACGGTGGTTTTTGGGTACAGTCCCGAGTCACATGGAGGCAATGAGCGATAGGAGGGGATTCGTCTCTCCCGGTATAGGGAGTTGATGTTGCACTGTGTTCGATTGGCTATAACCGGAAATCCCTGGCCAGGGTTGCTGAGATTTACTGGTAAGTGTTACCAGTAGTTTCTCGAACTGTTATAGACCTCATATCGATACGACTTATCGAGCTATTGGGGTCTGACGTTTACCACCCCTAGGCGAGATATGCGACATATCAGACGATCAGACCGGACTGTACGGTAGTGTTACTGGTTGGATTCACTGGAGTGTGAGCGGGCTTGCTCATCGATCTTCTGATCGCTCAATACCCGGGTGGCCGTTACGTTTAGCAGACCGCTTGCGGCTTGTGGGTGCTTGATATGATCATCACCTACTGCCGGCGTATTGACGAGTCTTTAGAGTCCTACACAGAGGTTTCCTGGCTCAAGCGAAACGAAATAGGAGCGCATATGAGATATGTGCGGGACCGAGAATAATGCGTGTATGTGATACCGTATTCTATTCTCGCGATAAATGTATCGATATGGTTGTATGCGATATAACCTAGTTATCGAATCAAGGATTGATTCGGTAAGCCGATACATAGGATACTAGTCGGTTATATGCGATATGACCGGATCGTTAAATCAAGTGTTGATTTAATGATTTAATGTATAATTATATATTTGATATATTACTTTGCATTAACTAGTATTGGTTCACTTTAAATGGATTTTCTCACTTGAATGTACAAGTTGTATATGTGATATACTTTTTGTGCAAATGTTTGTATCATGTTTGATGATACATGTTTGCTTGGTTAAGTGTAAAGAATTAAACCATGGTTAAACTTATGATTGGGGTTTTGTTTTATTTTTCATTTATTTCTCTATTTATTCTTTTTGGAAAAATAATAAGCATAAAGGAAAATGGTGGCTTATTTTGTTTTCTAGTTAAAGCTTCATGGAGCTTTGACCAAATGACCATTTTGTCTCCATGCTTAACCCTAACCATTCCCACTAACCATGATTTATTCTCTACACTTGACCATGGTTGAGAGATGATAAGTATTCTTATTATTTTCATTTTACAAAAATACTTATCATAATATCATCTTCTTCTTCTTCATCTTCTTCAAAGAAGAAAACCTTGGACCATCAATGGTGATTGATGAAAAAGAGTGAGAAATCCAATTCTAAAGTCTACCCACTTCCTATTTCTTCATCCTCTACCTCTTGCCAAGTAGTAGAGTGTGTTTTCTTCACAAGTTTCATGACTTGGTGAAGTTGGAGCTTGATCTAGCGATGCCTCGACGTAGATCATCTTCGGCATCGTCGTCGATGACCTAGCCCGCTGTTTCTCCGATGAAGCCGACGCTAGAGCCCAAGATCCGATTTGTACAGCGAGGAGACATCATCGTGGAGCCATGGAGGTGGAGAACCGGATCTATTAAGGTTGTATTTCCGTTTACCGTTTAGTTAAGTTGTTAACTAGTCATTGTTTCGCCTATACATCTAGTTAACGATCCGTAGTCTAGGGTTTCTCGGCACCGTGAAGTTTGAAATTGGCATGGTTGATGCCTTGTGAGACCACTTGTTTGTGCCTAGGAACCCTACAGTCACGCCCCCTTCGTCGTACACCGGGAAGCGGGGCGTGACATGCAGCGAGCGCTGATGGATGGTTGAGATTGAGTTGGAGAGTTGCCTCACGAAGCGTGTGGATCTCAATGGTTTATGTGGTTGAGGCCGAGGTAGCTGCAAGGAAGTCCCGAGGTAGCTGTGCCACCGAGGACGCTCCGACGATCAAGTTAGACGATGTATTTTGGCAGAGTAACGGCCTATTGGGGTAAAATCGGCTTACCTGAGTCGTCTGAGAGAGGGGTTTATATAGTGGCAGCGATGGGCAGGCGGGCACGAGATTCACGCCGGCCGTCATGCCTCTGGCGTTACGCCCGCGTGATAGGCGGGATTCCCCATTAATGACGAGATATGCTCGTTAATGGGGGATCGTGATGGCGTGGAACATGGGATCATGAGCGGCGGATATCTCGCGTTTGGCGAGATTCGCGGAGCCGTGGCGGAGGCGCTTATGATCGGTGCTGTGGGTCGGTCGGTGAGACCGAGGAAGCTAAGCTCGGCAGGAGGCTCAGGAACGAGTGGGAGGCCGAGGCATCTTGGATATGCGATAGCTCGGAGGTGAGCTGGAGGGCCGAGGGAACTCAGTGTGCGGGAGGGCTCCGAGGTGAGCTGATGGTCGTTTGGAAGGTGATCGTTGGGGTGGTCTAGAAGGCCACCGCAGGTCGGGAACATCCTGGGGTCGAAGGCCCGGGGTATGCTCCCAACGTACCGATCTTGATCCCTTCTTGTAAGCTCTTGGACACGTTACTTGCCACGTGTCATGATCTGGGGAAATACCACTTCTGAGCATCATCAATTTCTTCTTCCACTCTTTCCTCTCCCGCTCTAAAGTCGTTAGGCAAGCCCGATCCTGAAGACTTAGCTTAGAAATTAATCAAGCCGCTTATCCAAGGATCCAAAAATTTCAGTCAATTACTTAAAAGAGAACAAGAAAACATGGAGTACATGATGGCATTAAATACCTTCACCTTTAGTGGAGACTAGGGGGAACGAGGCGGCCTTCTCTATGTAGTTGTCAATCAACTCAGTAAAACATTCCCTCTTGAGCCAGGACCTAGGAGATTCGTCGCTAGGGTGCTTGGCCCTCGGTACCCGAGCTCCTTGTGGCTACAGTCTTTCCTTCAGCTCGGAGGGGATAGCTATTAGGAAAGATTTCCTTAATTGATGAAAAATTTTGTGATCACAAATATTTCAATAATTTTTCTGATTTTATTTGTTAGCAAAGATTTTATTCTTGTTAGGAAAGATTTTATTTTATTTCTTCATCATATAAAGTGTATATATACACTTTTGAGATTCAATACAAATCAATTAAGTTCAAACCCTAAATTGTATCTTCTTCAAGATCTTTTATGGTATCAGAGCCTTATGATTAAAAGCTGAAGTTTTTTTTATCCATGGTCTCTTCTTAAAATTCAACCTCCATCATCTCCAAATTCCCTTTCCCAGTAAAACTTTCCCACACAAATTTCACTGTGTGGAGATCTCAAATTCAATCAGCCTTAATCAGCCACGATCTCCTTAGCCACATCGACGGCTCCAAGTCTCCTTCTCCGAGCACCATCACATCCATGACATCACCGACGTCCATGACATCACCAAGCGTGTCGAAAATCCCGACTACCATCAATGGTACCGTCAGTATCAACTTATTCTCAACGCTATTCTCGATAGCTGCGTTTAGACTATCCAGCCCCATGTCTCCTCTGTTTCCTCCTCCAAGGAAGTATGCGATCGACTTGTTATTCTCCTTACGAACAAATCTCGCTCACGAGTTATATTGCTCAAGAAACGCTTCATCAACAATTAACGCGGTTCGCGATATGTAACAACTCTGAAACTCCTGTACAGAATTATTTGTTTAAATATATAGAAAATGGTATTTCAATCTGTATAGGAGTTATAAGTTATTTTTGTTCAATAAAAGCAACAAGCAACTTGTAGCACACTAGTAAAACCCCTACACTGCTGCGACATAGCATGTGTGTTCGAATTCCATCAGACCCAATTATTTTTAAGATTTTTCTTTTTAATTTTTCGGAAGCCCAAGAGTTGCACGTGCAATTCATGGAGAAACGAAAAGGTTCAGAAAAATCAAACATGTACAAAAAGGAGTAAACACCGATTAAAACTGGTGGCACGAATCTCGAGGCGATTGGGCTAAATCCGACCGCCTATTTCTCCCCATTGGCCGCCGCCGCCGGTCCGATTAGCTCCTAATGACTCCTTGCTTTGCACACTCATCCCTTCAGCTCCCCTCAACTCTCCTGCACTGTCTGATTTTTCTGCAATCAAATAGAGACTATTCAATTCACCATTTAACATCCATTTTAATTCTTTTTCACTATAAATACCACCTCATGCCCTAACTCCTCTCTAATCTGAAAATTTCTATCAAAATTCCACTAAAAGTTTCTAAGTGCAAGTGGAGTTAAGTGGAATTAGCAACTAAGCTCTCTTCATTGATGATCGAAGTCGTTTCCGGAGCTTCCGCGACGCCATGGAACCCGCTCTATCTTCTTTAAGCTCTTCTCAACGCTACACAATGAGTAAGTCCCTCTTCTTTATTTTTCTTTCATCTCAAATCATCTTCTAAAAACATATCGGTAAAGTGGAGTTAACTCCGATATATGTAATTTTAACCTTGATACTTCCCTCATTAGCAAGATAGGTCAAACTAACTTTCTCACATCATTCGTTACCTTATTTGCAATCATTTAGATTTTAGTTTAATAAAGTTTTCATGAGAAATAATCAAATAACGAACTTTTTCATTAAAATACCGTGAACTTTAGTATAACTTTTCTCAATAACTAGTTTATCTACCTTTAGGAAAACTTCACGGGGTAACAACCTACCTCACACGCACACTACGGTTTCATAGCATAGATTCTAAATATATGGTTTATTTAAAGAATAGTTTTTACATTAAAATACCAGATTTTTCAAAGCGGGTTTCTTTTAATCAATGTTTTTAAATCCTTTGCAATTGCGTCTCTACAACTAGGGGACCCGCTAATAGAAGGTGCGGATTATCGCACATTTTTAAGACAGTAGAGCGAGATGCAGAACTCCTCATGGAGT
Source organism: Agapanthus africanus (assembly GCA_030015575.1). Classification (NCBI taxonomy): domain Eukaryota; kingdom Viridiplantae; phylum Streptophyta; class Magnoliopsida; order Asparagales; family Amaryllidaceae; genus Agapanthus; species Agapanthus africanus. The sequence goes on from JASDDO010000024.1 coordinate 257,956,527, forward strand.
ATTCAGTCTCGAAAGGAAATAAAAAATACGGTTTTAAGAAATACGACTTTTCTAAACAAAACTAAAATTTGGAAAATTATATAAAACTATGAATTTGTATTTTCAATAAAAACATATTATGAAACTATATTTTTAAAATAAAATATTAGAATTTTTAATAAAATACCACTAAGTTTCCAAAAGTAGTCGTTTTCATAAAAATACCATAAATTTTTAAAAGCTAGGTTTTATCACCAAAATAGCACAACAATTAAAATACATGTTCATAAAAACCTTAAATATTATAAATCACCCTCGAAATTTATTTTTATACAATATTAACATATTTTTCATAAAACCCCTTCGAGATATGCAAACAATATTTAAGTACTCTATATTAATATAGGTTTAAGCTATATCATTTCTCTTGAGCCCCTGAGAGCCGGAGAAAGTGAGTGCTTGCCTATTCAGGTTAGATAACTTAACGGGGTTATCAATGGCAATTATCTTGGAAAAAACACAAATCCTGCCGTTCATGTGCAGCAGTTGCCGATTTCTCCAGAAATAAGATTTTTAACAGTTTAAATCAATTCATATGAAAAAGACCTGAACTCGAATCTAAACTTGAAACTCGAACTCGAACACAAACTCGAACTCTAACCCAACTCGAATCTAAATATGAACTCAAATCCAGTCTCCTCGAACTAACTTGACTCGAACCAAGATTGCAATTAACATGACTCGCATTTTACTCGACTCACTCGACTTCATTATTTCACCTTTTGCAATCTATGGTTTCGATCAAGTCATGTTATAATCAATCAATCAAATCAACTAAGGCCATCTTACAATTATAATATATTTTATACTCGGGGTGTTTGGGATAGTTTCTTATGTGAATCCAACGGAGCTTCAGGAGTCCCATATTAATCTCTTTTTTTATTTTACTCGAATATCAGTCAGTTTGACCCATCCACAGTCTAGAGCCCCAATACTAACACATGAAATAGGCCCGTGTTTCCTTGCTCCGGGGGTCCCACTCTTAAGCTCGTGACTACTTCTACGGCTGCGTTGATATTCACACTTGGAATTTAACGTTAACATAGTGACCATATAGAGACCCATAGTACATATTCACCCATGAACATATACTCTTACTCGTCATATATATATTCTACACTTGTCCCTTTTTTACTCTTAATTTATCCTTGAGATTTACCGAGCGCTAGTTCGCTGACGGGCATTCCACCCACTTTTCTTCTCTTAGAATATTCGTCAGATACAGTCGAGATGGAGGAAGTGGAGGCCACAGATGAGGACTACAACTGGATCTCTATTCAGGACTAGTTCAGTTTCACTTTTCTTCAGTTTATGTATGCCACATGTTTAGGCATTTTATTTTATTATATTTACTTTCCAGCTGAATCTCATATACTTGTAAATATTTGAAGTTGAATGTAAATAAAGATGTATGTTGAAAAATTTTACAGTCTTCATTTATTCTTGCATCGTGTATTATTGTTTCAATATGCTTAGTATATTTATTTAGGGAATGACTTCTCTGGATAAATATGTAGCAGGCTTGCCACGTCATCGTTTCCTTCTACTGGGAAGCGGGGCGTGACATGATCTATAAGCGAGTACCTACAAGAGATATGATCTATCTCCGACGATTTCGCTCTCACCAACCATCCTCTTTCCAAATATGACCTTGTTCTTCACATCCTTGCTGGCCTTGGACCTGAATTCAAAGAAGTCATCGCTGCTATCCGAGTTCGTGATAACGCCATCACCTTTGACGAGCTCTTCGACAAACTCATAGAATTTGAACGCCATCTTAAGAAGGAAGACATGAGTGTGTTTCTGTCACGCTTCGCTTCCCAGTAGACGGAAACGGTGACGTGGTATTTACTATGAAATAAATACGTTAAGCGTAATTAAGCAATATATAAAAATGAACAAGAATGACAAGAGAATAAAATGAAACAGTAACTTTATTTACATACAACCGTTTGAAATAAAAGATACAATAATCAAAAGAAAATGCCTAAACAATGGCATACTGAAAGTAAGTGCAGATGAACTAGTAGTCAGGCTGAGCGGTAATCTGGTCCAAGTCCTTCTGGCTTGGCTCTATCTCCTCAGAGTCCGGTTCTCCTGACGAACATTCTAAGAAATAAACAGAAAGGAATATCGTAAGCGAACTAACGCTCGGTAAGTCCCAAAAGAAGAAAGAGAAGATAATATATAAAGTGAAATGGACAGGTAAAGATGTATATGACCGATTACTGGTATATGATAGTTATTATAACGTGGTTGTTTGTAGTTTGGTAAAGAAGGTATTCATTTATACGAGAGGAGTCTATCTTACTCCGTGGACTATGGTAACATGTAGTACAAGGCTCCGTCATAACCCACGGGACAACGACACGTGAATTCATGTAGGTGTCTTTTAAGTGATATCTCGTACCATGATATACGTTCCGTACCAATCTACCCCTTTATCCCTGCGTAATGTATTGTATAGATTATGTTTACAAGTCTTGGCTGAAACCATGATACAAAATGTTCAGGTTCATATTCAGGATGTATTCATGTATTGAACTAGTTATGTCAAGTTATAACCATGTTTCGGTCAAGTCAAGTCAAGTATACATGTTTGAATTCGAGTATTCATGTTCATGATCAAGTATTCGTGTTTGATTTGGATTCAAGTTAGAGGTTGGACTTAGACTGAGTCAGACACTTGTAAACTGATTTAACTCTTGAATTCTTAGGTCCGGGAGTCATCGGCAACTGGTGCACATGGACGGCAAGATTTGTGTATTTTTCCAAGACAACTGCCATTGATAACTCCTGTTAAGTTTTCTAATCTGAATAGGCAAGCAGTCACTTTCTCTAACTCCCTGGTGCTTGATTAGTCTAAAATATTGCACATTTGAATGATTATTTTCCCCACTATTGTTAAGTTCTAAAAGGTGTTTATTGTAATTATAGAACATATGAGGGTTTATGTGTAAAAAGTTTATTATCATATGTTTATACATTATATTTAACATAATGAGGGAAAATACATGCATACAATATTTATATAAAATATTAGTAATTAAAATATGCATATCATATCAAATATTTCTAATCAATATTCGTAACATTTAATATCATATAAAATGGTTAGGATAATATCTCAAAATAATACAAAATACTACTAACACTATGACTTGAGACATTGTGCAGATATTAGCTCAGGTCTGAGATGTCGGAATCAAATCTGCCGAAATATTGAAGCAAATCATAAGATCTAGCAATGACAGAGATTCAGAGTAAGATTTGCAGATTATAGACATCGAAGAGATCTCCACATGTCAACACCAGAGACCAGAAGAATTTTCAAAACGTGATTCCACTATTCTGCCGCGGTTGGGCGGCTAAAAGCATGGATTTGCGGCGAATCTGCGGCTCCTTGATGACCGTAGGATTTGAGATTTTTTGGCTTGGATTACAACAGAATATATTCTCATATGGCATATAGGGTTTCTGGGTTAGTGACTGTTCCCCTCCGAAAGACGGCTCGTAGACTGGGACGTCTAGGCCTGAGATTCGGGACAGATGCTATTTGGTTTTATCCGTCCGCCTCTCCGAAGATGCCAAGTTGATTTATGGCACCGTGTATCAGAGGTTTAGACGGATGCGGCCGATGTAGCAGATCTCGTCAGATTCCCCCTCGCTTGAAGGGTTTTTGATTGTGGGGACGCTCTTCCCTGCAGGCGCAAACCCTTGCAGTTAATTACTCTACCGCATCGCGGTAACAACTTTCTCCTTCTCCAGAATTTCACTTCGTGTCGTGTTTGTTTTGTTTGTGGTTGCCCGTGGATTGTATACGGAGACTAATTTATGTCGTCGCCAGTAGGATGTGGATTAGTCCAAATTCGTATTTTCTTAGATTTGGGTTTGGGGTTTTGGTTTAAGAATACGTTAGCCATATTTGAGGCTAAGATTAACTTAAACGTTTGTTAAGGATACGTTAGCCTAATTTCCAGACTAAGATCAACTTAACAGGATCGTTTAGATCCAACAAGAGAGCATTTGGGGACTCTATTGTTTAGTTTAATTATATTGCGGTCGATTTCCAGTTTAGGGACATGGTGGTCCAACATTCCCATTTGGGAACGAACATTAGTTTAATGACATTTGTCAAGATTAACTTAAACGTTTGTTAAGGATACGTTAGCCTAATTTCCAGACTAAGATCAACTTAACAGGATCGTTTAGATCCAACAAGAGAGCATTTGGGGACTCTATTGTTTAGTTTAATTATATTGCGGTCGATTTCCAGTTTAGGGACATGGTGGTCCAACATTCCCATTTGGGAACGAACATTAGTTTAAGGACATTTCGGTCTAACATTCCCATTTCGGGACGAATATTAGCTTAAGAACGTTTCGGTCCATGAGTTTAAGGACCCCACAGTCCGTATTCATGTGTGGTTGTCGGGACCCGTCACCTCTCTGACGCCGTTGAAGGATTACAACGACAAATATCAGAGGAGTTCAGAGATGTACCCTTGAACCGGTTGTAAATTGATTTGAGAGAGCAGTTGTGCTCAGTTCAATTTAATTTGAGGACTTATAGCAAGAATTAGGTTAAGTCCATTTAAAAATGTTTAACATTTTATTTGGCCTGTTAGGCCTTTGCTTGGGCTCTGCCCCTTTTCTTTAATAATGTAGAGCATTTGTTTTAGTCCATTAGACCTCTTAATTGGGCTTTGCCCTTTAATAATGCGTCGTATTAAATGTTCTGACAGTGCTCCACGTGGCTTGTCAGGCGCTTTGCGCCAATTGAGGAGCGCAAGGCGCAAATTCATATAGAGGTGACACGTGTCACGCGCTGGTGAGCGCAAGCGCAGTGCGCTGCGCCAGTGCGCTGCTGACACGTGGCGCGCTCTGGTGACTTGCGCCAAACCAAGAGAGCAATGCTCTGTTTTCTAAAAGCGTAAGGCGTAGATTATTCTGGGGTTGACACGTGGCGTGTTCTGATGACTTGCACCAACCCAAGAGCGCAGAGGCTCAAATTAGTAGTGCAGGGCACTGTTCAAAAGCGCAGAGCGCATCTTGATCTATTTTAGATCAAAGAACAGAATCTTTTTTGATTCTAAAGAGGTTCTACCTCAAGTTTTAAGAACCAGTGGTTCATCAAAAGGCAATGCCTTTGTATAGATCAAGAGATCTAGTCACGAAGTAGATTACTTCTTTATTATTATTTTTATTAAAGATCTTGATCTTGTTCTTAGATCATTGATCTTTTTAGAAGAAATTCTTCTTTTTTCTTTAAAGGTTTTACCTTTTTCTTTTTCTCTGAGTTCTTCTCAAAGTTTTTGAGGAGTTCTGTATCTTTCTCTCTTTTTTCAATTTGTGTGTGTGTTTTAGACTTGGAGTCTAAGGGCCTTTATATAGTGCCAATTGATTTGTTAAATCAGTTAAAGAGATCTTTCTCTGAGCGATTTAGGGATGTTTCCCCACCGTTGGATCTTTGATCCTAGGGCTTCTGTTTTACAGAAGGCAATCTTCTTGTTTTTAATAAGATTGAGAAAGATCTTTCCAGAATTTTTCTGTTTAAATGCCGGCACAGCTGGCGCAAGCGTACTTGCGCTTGACACGTGTCGCGCAGCGCAGAGCGCAGTGCAACTGCGCTTGACACGTGTCGCGCAGCGTAACTGCGCTGATACGTGTCGCGCAGCGCAGAGCGCAAGTTGCCTGAAGCGTTGCTTCCTTTATTATTATTTAAAATTTGAATTTTATTATCTTTTTAAAACAGAGCCTTACTCTGATTGAGGGAAACAGAAGCGTTGCTTCATTTCCCGCCTTGGGATTTGAACAGAGTTTTGCTCTAAAAGGGAGATTTTCTCCTTTATTATTATTATTATTTATTTATTTATTTATTTATTTTTATTGTTATTATTTTTAAGGAGCGGGTTTTGAGCCAAAATTTTGGCGGGAACAAATGCCCCCCACTACTTTGCCCACGTAAGTATGTACGTGGGTGAAGTAGTGCAAAATTATGAGTAGCCATGGAATCGAGAGCTTAGGAGACAAGTTTAGGGTCCTTGTAGCCTAAGACTTTTCAACTTTATGAGCCGTGAGGGTCTCACAAAGACTTTTCTCCCTACGGATCGAGAGGATCTCATAAGTGTATTTTCTCCTTAGGGGTCGTGAGGACTCCTAAGTGTGTTTTCTCTTATGAGTCGTAAGGATATTATAAGAGAATTTTCCCTCTTACGAGTCGAGAGGACCCGTAAGCGGTTGTTTCCCTCCTTGTCGAGATTTGACTTTGGAGAGTGTGACCCGTGGATAGTATGCAAGAGACCGTTTTGGACGACTTGCAGGGTCCCAGTGCTTAGGAAACAGGTTTTTTAATCCCTGCTGCCTAAGGCTTTATCTCGGAAGTCGAGACGAATCGAGAAGTTCTCGCGAACACACTAATTTCCTCACGAGTCGAGACGAATCGAGATGTTCTCGCCAAGGACGATGATTTCTCTGGGGTTGAAACGAATCGAGGTATTCCTGCACAGACACTGGTTTCTCTGCAGGTCGACGCGGATCAAGATGCTCTCATCAAGGACGCTAGTTTCCCTGAATCGAAGTATTTTGCCGAGGACACTGGTTTCCTCGGGGTTGAAACGAATCGAGGTATTCCTGCAAAGATGCTAGTTTCTCTGCGGGTCGACGCAAATCAAGAAGCTCTCATCAAGGACGCTAGTTTCCCTGAGTCGAGGTATTTGCCAAGGACACTGATTTCCCTGGGGTTGAAACGAATCGATGTATTCCTGCAAAGACACTGGTTTCTCTGCGGGTCGACGCAAATCAAGAAGCTCTCATCAAGGACGCTAGTTTCCCTGAGTCTAAGTATTTTGCCGAGGACACTGGTTTCCTCGGGGTTGAAACGAATCGAGGTATTCCTGCAAAGACGCTAGTTTCTCTGCGGGTCGACACGAATCAAGAAGCTCTCATCTAGGACGCTAGTTTCCTTGAGTCGAAGTATTTGGCCGAGGACACTGGTTTCCTCAGGGTTGAAACAAATCGAAGTATTCCTGTAAAGACGCTAGTTTCTCTGCGGGTCGACGGGAATCAAGAAGCTCTCATCAAGGACGCTAGTTTCCCTGAGTCGAAGTATTTGGTAGAGGACATTGGTTTCCTCGAGGTTGAAACGAATCGAGGTATTCCTGCAAAGACGCTAGTTTCTCTGCGGGTCGACGCGAATCAAGAAGATCTCATCAAGGATGCTAGTTTCCCTGAGTCGAAGTATTTGCTAAGGACACTGATTTCCCTGGGGTTGAAACGAATCGAGGTATTCCTGCAAAGACACTGGTTTCTCTGCGGGTCGACGCGAATCAAGTTGCTATCGTAAGGATGTCCTAACGTCACAGTTAACCTCTGCTCTTTATGACAAAGGTCCGTTAGGGTCTGTGGTACTATGATTTTGTCCGTCGTACCGTCGCGTTGGCTGATATGTTCCTCGATAGAAAATCTTGCTGTTCGAGCAGCCTTGCGACTGTCGTGTCTCCGATCCCTTCTGGGGCTGGACAAGACGTCTTCAAGCAATCCTCCTAGGCAGTTTGACCGTCGGAAGAGCAAGCGTTAGGAATTTTGCCATGCCGCTTTTTACTTGAGGTTAGGCTCATTTTAGAGAGCCCCGATGAGTCATAACCACTCCGCGCTGGTGTGAGATGATCTCTGATAGTCTTTCAGGCTTTATATAACTTGCCGTTAAGACCCTGAAGCTAGGAATTTGGCCTTTGCTTCGTTTGCTTGCATTACGTCCGCTGTATTGAGACGAACGTTGAGGTGGTGATCACTCCATATTGGTGTGAGATGATCTCTGATTGTCTTTCCGGTTTTATATGACTTACCGTCAAGACGTTGAAGCTAGGAATTTGGCCTTCGCTTCGTTTGCTTGCATTGCGTCCGCTGTATTGAGACGAACGTCGAGGTGGTGATCACTCCATGTTGGTGTGAGATGATCTCTGATTGTCTTTCCGGTTTTATATGACTTGCCGCCAAGACGTTGAAGCTAGGAATTTGGCCTTCGCTTCGCTTACTGTGGTGTGTCCGAATCCTGTTGGAGGAGGGACGCTGTAGTGACATTTCGTCTGTTGTGTAGAGACGAACGTCGAAGTGGTGGTCACTCCACGCTGGGGTGAGATGATCTCCGGTGGTCTTTTAGGTTTTATATGAGTTACCGTCAAGACTTGGCTCCGTTTTCTGATGGAGAATGGGGAGGGAAGATATGTTTCCTTTCGTGTTTGCGCCCCTGGATTGTATACAGGGATTGCTGTGATATCGCCTGTAGGGCATAAATTTCATTATATATTTATTTTTATTTTATTTCTTTCCGCGATGCTCTATCATTTCAGCTTTTATATCGCGAAGGTCGCGATTGCCTAATCATTTCGGCTATTTTCGCGGTGCCCAATCATTTTGGCTATTTATTTTATTTTTACTCGCTGCTTTTTATTGCGAGTTGCCCAATCATTTCGGCTATTTATTTTATTTTTACTCGCTGCTTTTTATTGCGAGTTGCCCAATCATTTCGGCTATTTATTTTATTTTTACTCGCTGCTTTTTATTGCGAGTTGCCCAATCATTTCGGCTATTTTGTATGCATATATTTTTACTTGCTGATTTTGTTGCAAGTTGCCCCATCATTTCGGCTATTTCATATGCATGTGTGGCTTGCTTCCTTTTCGCCGCAAGCTTGGGATTAGATACCGATTTCGGCATCAGCACCGCTACAACTGGGATATTGCCAGGAGCGAATCATCATTGGCCCCTGTCGATGTCGAACAAAGGTGGCTTAGTAAACAGGGTTAGGATCCTGTTGACTAAGGCTTTTGACTTCATGAGCCGTAAGGGTCTCACAAAGGTATTCTTCCCTACAAGTCGTGAGGATCTCGTAAGTGTGTTTTCTCCTTAGGGATCGTGAGGATTCCTAAGTGTATGTTCCCCTATAAGTCGTAAGGATCTTACAAAAGGGTCTTCTCCTTATAAGTCGAGAGGACTTATAAGGGTTGTTTTCCATATGGATATATCCCTAGTCATGGGTGGGACTTTGTTAGGGAAATGTTTACTCGCGCCCGTGGATTGTATACAAAGGTCAGTATGAGCCGCTTGTAGGGCAGTATCGGAGGTTGTGGGGGTTGCTTAAGAACAGGTTCAGGTCTCTGTAACTTAAGACTTTCAAATCTTATGAGCCGTGTGGGTCATATAAGAGAATTCTCCTTACGAGTCGTGAGGATCACGCAAGTGTAATTTCTCCTTAGAAATCGTGAGGATCCCTAAGTGTGTTGCTTCCCTGTGAGTCGTAAGGATCTCACACGGGTGGTTTCTCCTTACAAGCTCGAGAGGACCCTGTAAGTGTCTTTTAACGAGGTTGCGCCCTTTCGGGTTTTCACAAACACTCGCCGGTAGTCCTGCTGTTTTTACTCACGGAGCCCTTTCGGGTTTTCATCCGTGCCCATTTTGCTTATGGACATACCATTTTTTTTATTTTATTTTTTTTATTCTTCTTTTTTTTCCTAACGAGGTTGCGCTCTTTCAGGTTTTCACAAACACTCGCCAGTAGCCCTGCTGTTTTTACTCACGGAGCCCTTTCGGGTTTTCATCCGTGCCCATTTTGCTTATGGACATACCGTTTTTATTTTTATTTTTTTATTATATTTTTTTATTCTTTTTTTTTGTATCGGCTTTGGGATGTTGCAATCCACCGTAGTTTATCGACATCTCGGTCAACGGCTAGTTTTAGGACGTAGTGGCCCGTCATTAGTTTAAGGACGTTTCGGTCCGTTAACCAGCTACTACTTATAAAGTTTGGGCTTAGGAAGATAGCGAGCGGACATAGTCGTCGTCATCTATCAATGACCTAGGCCGTAACTCATTAGGTGTAGTATTTCTTCAGGAAGCAGCCATTTATTGGCCTGAAAGGCCTTTCTCCATGCATGTCCATGAGTATATAGGCTCCACCCTGGTAGACCTTGTCTATGATGTACGGGGCTTCATAATTCGGCTCGAATTTTTCCCGCTGGGCGCGATTGGGGATCATAGGTCTTTCGACCACCAGCACGAGTTCGCCTTGGCGGAATGTCCTCGGCCTGGTCAATCTTTCGTATGAGCGCGTCATCTTTGCTTTATAAGCCTCCAGATTTTGTTTCGCTATGAGCCGGGTTTCATCAAGGGTATCGAGCTCCTCGAGGCGAAGGTGAGCATTCTTTTCGTCTGTTAGCTCATAATGGACTGCCACTCGTAGAGAGGGTAATTCTATTTCGGGGGGAGTACTGCTTCTGTACCGAATACCAACGCGTACGACGTTGTGTTCGTGGCCGTCTTGAACGTGGTTCGATATGCCCAGAGAGCTTCTTGCAGTCTCTCGTGCTAGTCCTTCTTATTTCGGGACACCGTCTTCTTCACGATCTTCGTCAAAGTCTTGTTAAAGGCCTCAGCTAGACCTTTAGCTCGGGGGTTATAAACTGAGGAATATCTCCAGTCTATGTTGCGTTGTTGCGCGAAGCGGCTGATCTTGTGGCTTCTGTAGGCTGGCCCGTTATCGGAGATGATCCGTCGCGGAGTTCCAAACCGATAGATGACGTGCGTCTTGAAGAAATGGAGGATATTCTCCATCTTCACTTCCCTCAGCGGTACTGCTTCTGCCCATTTGGAGAAGTAATCAGTCGTCGCCAAGATGAATCGATGTCCCCTGGACGATGCTGGTTCGATGGGGCCGATTATGTCAGTTCCCCACATCTCGAACGGCCAGCTAGCCACCGTTGGATGTAGTGGGTTTGGATGCTTGTGGATGAAGTCCCCATGGATCTGGCATGAGTGGCATTGCTTCGTATACTCGAGGCAGTCCTGGATCATCGTGGGCCAATAGTAACCCATCCTTTTAATCTTTAACTTCATCTTCGGGCCTGCTTGGTGAGAACCGCAGAGTCCGTCGTGGACTTCTTGGATGACTCTTTTCGCCTCTTCGGGTCCCAGGCATCTCAATCATAGAGAATCGAACGATCTCTTGTACAGAGTATCATTGACGAAGGCGAAAGACAGAGCTCGTTTCATAAGCTGATGTCTTGAGGACGCATCTTCAGGTGTTCGACGGGATTTGAAGTAGTCTATAAAGACTTCTCTCCAATCCTCCGCCTTTTCCTGGTCTTTTATCTGCATAGCCATTTGCTCAGTCGCTCCCTTTTCCTCGGATGATTCCGGAGATATTTCCGCTGGGGCAAGCACCCGACGGCTTTGTACCACGATCCTTACGTCGTCGAGGTTCTCGTCAGCCAGTTCTTTAGCGAGCTTAGCTAGTGCATCTGCTTTGCTATTTTCCACGCGCGGTATGCTTTCCAAAGTGTAGGAGGGAATTTGGGTTAACAGTTGTTGCACATTTTCGCCGTACTTCACCAATTCTAGCTTGCACGTTTGGTAGTCGACGTTTACTTGACTAACGACCAGTTGGGAGTCTCCGTATATGAGGAGGTTTTCGATTCCCATGTCGATGGCGATCTCAAGGCTTGCTATCAAAGCTTCGTATTCGGCTTCATTGTTCGTCCTCGGCTCTGTTAAGGAGAAAGCAAAGCGCATTATCTCTCCTTGTGGAGTTACGAAGATGAGGCCCATCCCCGATTTAATTATAGGGGTGCTTTGTTTGCGCTTCTTCGTGGAAGACGCTCCATCAAAATAAACCTCCTATCGAGTAGCACTACCATCGATCGGGTCAAACGCATGTTCGTCTGGCAGCTCGCAATTCAGAGGAGAATCGGCCGGTATCGGATGCTCAGCGAAAAATCGGCGATGGCCTGGCCTTTCACCGCCTTAAGAGGCTGATAAGTTATTGAAAACTCCATCAAGAGCAGGGCCCATTTAGCGAGTCTCCTTGTCAATATGGCCTTTGACATTAAATATTTAAGGGGGTCCACCTTTGAAATGAGACGGACATCATGCGCCAACGCATAGTGCCTGAGTTTCGTTATTGCAAAGATCAACGCCAGGCAATGTTTTTCAATGGGGGGAGTAGTTGCTTTCTGCCCCCAGGAGAACTCGACTTAAGTAATAGAGAGCTCTTTCTTTCCCTTGGCCATTCTCTTGTGCCCACAATGCACCTAAAGAACCTTCAAGGGCTGTTGTATAAAGAATAATAGGCCTTCCCTTGACCGGAGCGGCCAACACTGGCGGATTCTGCAGGTATTGCTTGATTTCGTCCAGCGCGCTCTGGCATTTGTGATCCCAAACGAAAGGGGTTCCTTTCTTCATCAAGTGACTATACAGACGGCACTTGCCAGAGAGATTGGCTATAAAACGCCGGATGTACGCGAGCTTTCCTTGGAGAGACCGCAATTGTTTGGGAGTCTTTGGCGGAGGCATTTCCATGATCGCCTTGATCTTTGATGGATCTATCTCGATACCTAGGTGTCAGACGATGAATCCCAGGAATTTGCAAGAGGAGACCCCGAATGCGCATTTGAGAGGGTTCATCTTCAAGTTGTATTGCCGAAAACGTTGAAATACGATCTTCAGATGCTCGAGATGTTCCTCGTATGATTTTCTTTTCACCACGAGGTCGTCGATATAGCGTTCGACGATTTCATGTATTAGGTCATCGAAGATCTTCGTCATGACCCTTTGATAGGTGGCATCGGCGTTCTTCAGACCGAAGGGCATCACCCTGTAGCAGAATATTCCCAAAGGGGTCCGGAAAGTGGTGTGCTTCTGGTCTTCGGGATACATCTTTATCTGAATATATCCTGATGAGCCGTCCATAAGTATGAAAACCTCGTGAGTGGACGTGTTATCTATCATCAGCTCGGTGACTGGGACTGGGAAATTGTCCTTCGGGCAGGCTTTATTGAGATCCCGAAAGTCTACACAGATGCGCACCGTCCCATTTTTATTCATCACCGGGACGATGTTGGTGATCCAATCGGGATATTGAACTTCTTGGATAAACCCAGAGTCGATCAGCTTCTTGACTTCGGCGTTAATGCTCATCTCAAGCTCGAGCCGCATTCTTCTCGGTGCTTGTTTGATTGGTTTAACGTCCGGGGATGTCGCCAATTTATGCACGGCAATTTCTGGATCTAATCCTGGCATCTCGGAATAATTCCATGCGAAGCAATGTTTATAGTGCATAAGCACGTCTTTTAATGAAGCCACCCTTTCTTCAGATAGCAGCTCACTAATGAATGTCGGTCGCAGGTCGTTCGCCGTCCCAAACTCAATTTTCTTGAGGTTATCCGCAGTGGTGTGTATTCCATCTTCCAGCTCTTTCGGCGCTGGTGGGAATTCTGAGATTACCTCGTCATTGCTGTTTTCGAAGCACCCGGGAAGATCATCCATATTCTCGGGCTCTTCTTTTGATATTGTTATCATATGACAAGTACGAGCTCGCTTCCAAGACCGATGTGGATCCGGTTCTGCTTTTGTGGCTTTGGGTTCATGCTTCTGTGGCGGCGTTACCCTCCAGCTGTCAGATAGAGCGAACTTGCCGAGCTGATACTGATTTCGACCCAATTCTTGAAGGTGAAGCAATCTTCGAGAGGGTGTCCTATTACCCTATGATAAGAGCAATAGTTCGGGTGTGAGACTTCGCCTGCTTGCTCAGGGTGTTTAGACTCCGGCAGCGTAAGCATTTGGTGTTTTATAGCGAGGTCAAGTATCTTCTTTGTCTTATCTTGAGGAAAAGAGTATACTCGACTCATCTTCTTCATAAGGGACAAATCCGGACCGCTCAATTCCCGATCCCGTGACTTCTTGGTCCCGCTTTGTCGTTGCTGAACGCCTTTTCCGCTCTTCAACTTGTTTCTGCCTCCACGTCGGGCCTTTTTTACAGCAGGTTGACAGGGAGGGCATTTTCATTTTCCACAGCCTGTTGAAGAAGGTGCTGCGTCCTGGCTTTCTCGTAAAGGGCCATTTCGCGATTATGGCCGTCTCTAACCTTTCGACCAGCTTGCCTTAAAAGCTTGTCCATTTGTTCTTCGAACGACGGACCGGGCAATTTTATGTCGGGGACTTTTTCCGGCTTAGGGTCAGCATCCTCCCATTGAGCATTCCCTTCTTCATTGAAGTCATGCACGACGTAACACTCGTGGAGCAGCTCCCGTTTCTTAGACCGAACATATCCAAGCCCGATAGCTTCCATTCTCCCGTTAGGCAATTTGTGCTGAGTTCCAGGAACGTTCAAGATCTTATCATAGAACTTAGCTTTTCGAGCGGTCTATTTAAGGGGTACACCTTGGCGCCTCAAAAGTCTATTTAGTCCGTCCGTATAATATCTGGGTAAACGTATGGGCTGAAACCTGTCAAGTGTAGAATCTGCACCATGCCAGATTTCTTTCTCCACTTTGGTTTCCCTGAAACGATAGAATAGGATCACCTTTTCGCCTTTTCGCCTAAGAGGGACGTAGAACGTCTGTAGTTCTTTGACACTGTAGCTAGCGAGTGCGTCCAGTTCTTTATGATGTTTAAGCGGAACCATGGCGACTTGCAGACTTTGCTTTTCGTCAGCGTATGTTCGCATTGGAGGCCGAGTAGAGAATATGGCATGGACTTCGTCTTCTGAGTCACTGCCGAAGATCAACATGGGAGCGGACGGTCCTGGCTTGTTGTGCTGGGGTGGACCCGAATAAACCATCTCTTCCTCTTCCTCAGTATCACTCCCGAAGACAGGGATGGTGGCGATAGCTTTGTTCTCCGGCTTGTGACACCTCTCCGTGTCTTCGAAATCTGGCAAGAAGTATTTTGCATCTTCGTACTTGCGAACTTCGTTCACGGAGAATGGATTTAGCTCTCCTGTCACGGTGTACTCGAGACCATCCTTGAAATATTTCATACACTGATGTTGTGTAGAGGGAATGATGTTATACTCATGTAACCAAGGCCGGCCGAGCAAAGCATTATAGCATGTCTTGGCGTCTATGACGTGGAATTTAATGTCCGTGACGAGTAGCCCAAAGCGTAGCGTCAATATCACTGACCCGAGAGTCCGTGATGATTGAGTGTCGAACCCGGAGATGGTAATCTTATCCCGAGCGAGGTGCTGGACGCTCATGCAGATTTCTTTCAATACCCGTACATTGAGGAGATTGACGGAAGACCCATTGTCAACCAAGATCTTGCCTATCTTTATATCGTGGCAGTACCCTGAGACATAGAGGGGACGGTTGTGTTCGCACGTCCCAAGGAGCAAGTCTTCATCACCGAAAGTGACATCGGCTGTGTGCACTTCTTCCAACTCGTCCTTTATCTTTTTTTTGGCGAGAAAAGCTTGGAATTGTTCTGGCACTTGTAGCGCTTTGATCAATGAATCCCTCGCTTCTTTAGATAGCAGAAGGGCGTCAAGAATGCTGAGTTGTGAGGGTATCTTCCTCAAGTGTGCCAGGATGTTGTAGTCTACCTTATTTTTCTTTGGCGGGTCCTTGGCAGTCAGCTCTTTCATGACTTGGTTATCTAGGGCGATATTCTCAGAGACCTTTTCTTTTCCATTATCCTTTCTGCTCGTGGATCCGAGATTCTTTTCGGGTAGCGTGCGGTTACGCAACTGGATATTATCGCAGGCCTTTGGCTCTTCTTCTTTTCCCGAGGTGGACTCTTTAAAGAGAGGGCTAAGAGCCATTTCCTCGTCAGAGTCGCTCCCGAATGTGAGAATTTGCGCTCCCTCGGCGTTAACCATGCGACAATTGCGGGTAGTTCTTCTAAGCTCCTCAGTCATATTTTGCCGCTCTCGACGAGTTTTGCGCTTCTCCCGCTTAAAATGTTGTCGGTGAGCGACATACCCTTGCCACCATTTATTGAAAGCTTTGCACTCTTCGGTGGGGTGCGAAATCTTTCAATGATATAAGCAGTAGGAAGGGTGCATCTCTGCTTCACTGGAAGTGTTTCCTTCAGAGGGTGGTAGCTTCATCCCCATTGAAATAGCTTTGGCGAATCGTTTCCTCGTCTTAAATTTATTTTTATCCGCAACGGGTGTCTTTTGATTTGACGGTAGTGTCTCAACTCTTTCGTCTAGTCACCGTCGCTTGGCCCTTTCAAATATGATGGTCTCGCATTCCCGATCAGTTTTACTTTTCAACAGAGCTTTGTTGAGGAATGCATCAATTGCTTCATCCGATGGCCCCAGAAGTTCCGGTTTAAGATCTTCCCCCAGCGTCTCAGTGCAAGGAGTTTTCTCATCATCTGTAAATGAGTGGGAGATCATATGACAACTTGCTATGTAACCCTCAGATTCATCCGACGAGCTTTCTCCATCATCTTCCTTCTGAAAGACGTGGTCGAGGAACTCTTGGAGCGTGATGGGAGTTCGTGCTTTCTGATTATACTCCTCCAGCGCGTCGATATATTTTTACAAGTCCGTGCGCTTGTCACCAGGCTTCACGGGCTTCTTGGATTTCTTCTTCTTCTTCTTCTTCAAAGACTTTGACAGCTGGGTGTGCGCGCTTTGACTATCACCACCAATTTTTGGAGTCGGGCGAGGCTTCAGCATTCCCTCGATAATCTCGGGTTCCAGTGGATTCTTTCACCTGATTGCCGGGCATATTTTGAGATCACTCAGCATTCTTTTGGTTTTGGCCGATAGTACAACCTCCCATGGAGCTTCTTCAACAAGGGAGCACGTTGCCCCCAGCATATTCACCTTTTTAGAGGTATGAGGTTGTGGCGGGTTCACCTTCCATTTTTCGGATAACGCGAACTTGCCTTGTTGGTATTGATCTTCAATCCAGTTTTTGAAGACGTAACAATCTTCGATCGGATGACCCAATACTCAGTGATAGGGACAGTAATTGGGATCATTGACGTCGTTTGGCTGTGACGGACGTCTTGACTCCGGCAGATTAATGAGTCTGTTACGCAATGCTAGCTCAAACAGTCTTCTCGTTTTATTTTGAGGGAACGAGTAAGGACGTCCGAGCCTCTCTTCGAGGGATAGATGTGGACACATATTGTTTTGACGGACAACCGGCTTCAAGTTGCTCGGCTGTTGTTGAGCATTGGTGACGACGATTGCATTCCCTTTCCCCTTCTTATTTCGAGAGTCCGGCTTTGGAGGAGACGGTCTATGACCCATCTGATCCATCTGGGCTAACTTATCGATCAAAGCCTAGAACGTGATTGGTTTAAAGAACATCATGAACTGTGAGATAGTTGCATGAGGATCTAGGGTGCCCACGAACATGCCCACCGCTGGCGCTTCCTCGATGCGTTGTTCGCACTTCGACCACAGATTCCGCCATCGGATTGCATATTGAACCCAAGTTTCGCCTGGCTTTACTCTTGCGTTGATCAAAGCTGTTATTAGAGTACGTTCGCTGGCGCTTGCGAATCGCTGAGTAAACAACAACTCCATTTCAGCGAAAGTTTTGATGGAGTCGTTCGGAAGCTCGGAGTACCATTCAAACGCCGTCTCCGACAAGCTGCCGACGAACTGGCGGAGCAACAATTTATCATCACCGCCGGTATTGCCACAAAGAGCCCTGAACTGGGCAACATGTTGATGGGGATTGCCAATCCCCTTATAGACATGAAATTTCGGTATTGTATAGCTCGGCAGGTACTTGATCTGATCATACCAGCTCGGATATGGTCGTCCCGTCTTAACAACTTGACCGGCCGCTTCAGTTTCCTGGTGAACCCTTATCTGCTGAGCTATATATTCATCTAGGGCAGCTTTAGAAATTGTCTCCTCTTTGGCTGTTGACAGAGCCGGTGGAGGATTCGACGTTTCTCCTCTGTCATCTTCAAGGACGATCGGAGGATCTTCAGCAGGAGGATCTTGCTGGATCATCATACTCACCATGTCCTGGAACAGAAGGGCCATTCGCTTTATATTGGCTGCTTGTTCTGCAGCCTCTTTGTCCTTCTTTTCCAGTATTCTCCGAAGGAACTCGGCGTCGGTTTCTTGCTCCTGGCGTTGGTCCGAGGATGCTTCTGGGTTTTCTTTTGGCCCAGTGAGCGCAGCCATCGCAGTCATCATTTCTTGGAGCTTCTGCTGCTGCTCTTGAGCTTTAGTCACCGATCGCGTAAGCGGTCTATGATCTGTGGATATACGACTGTCCTCTTTTCCGGACGCCATGTAGACGGTGTGTACCACAATGCCCCCAGACTTAGGGCGTTTGGGCTCACTGCCTTTGATATTTGCCGCAGGCGTGGAGATTTTCTCTGGCCTTCTTCTCTTGTAGGCCGTCGAAGTTGAGGGGGCCGTTGCTTTGGGTACCCAGGTGGTCGTCGTCTTCCATTGCTTGATAGGGGGATTTTCTTCCTGCCGAATTTCGACTTCTTATGCTGATGGGAGAAGTTCGGATCGATCACCGATTTTCGGACTCGTCATCAAGTCTTGTAGATCCTGGAGGACAGCCGTTGAGGAGACTTCTCCGACTCTTCTGGTTTTGCTTCCACGACGGTATCTACTGGTGGAGGAGATCTTTTGAGCACCGCAGTTGGTGAATTTCTACGTAACCTGTTCAGCAGCTCAAAGCTGTTCCCAGTTGGAACAGCAACATTAACTTCCACCGTTAGAGCTGGTGGAGTTAGCCCAGAGGGGGAGTTGCCCCCAGTCTTCCTTATCCGGCGCAAGTGGCGACGTCGGGCATGACGAGTTGTCGGTATTGGTTCAGCGACGGCTGTGTCTTGCCCCCTATTCAGGTGAGGGGCTGTCGCGGGTGTCAGCCTCTTGAAGACTGACGTCCGTTGAGGAGCCGTGTCCAATCGATCGAAGACAGATTTCCGAACGGGAGCGGGACTGGGAGCAGTCAGCCTTGCAAAGACCGACCCTCTGGGAGGAGAAGCCGCCTTGACGACTTCAGGAGCAGCTATCTTCTTTGGGTTGGCCACTTCAGGTATTAGGGCTTCTGGGTAGGCCCCTTGGAGTCCGAGTTCAGCCTGGTGAAGACCGAGGAATTGGACGACCCGTTGAGAGGGGCCGTGGGAGTAGCAAGTCGGTCGAAGACCGACTTCTTCGAAGCTTCCGGTACGGGTACTGGGATGGTGAAGCTCGCTGGCGGGAGCATGGTCCCGAAAAATAGACCGGTAGTAGCTTGGGTAATTTGTTCCACTGGCATCGTGAACAGCGATGCCGCCTGAGGTCCATAAGCTACGCCTCCAGGCGAGGCAGAGCGTCGGTTGCATTTGCATTTGGAGCAGTTCGAGCAGTTGGACGACATTGCTGTTTGATTTCTGCGCCAAGCAAAAGACTAAATCTCAGTAACTTGAAACCCGAGGGCAACCATTAACAAACCGCGATTCGTTCGCGAATACGACGCACGAAGTGTGGAGTGGAAAGAGGAAAAGGTCCCACCGGGCGTGCCAGAATCTATTCCCCTCCGAAAGACGGCTCGTAGACTGGGACGTCTAGGCCTGAGATTCAGGGCAGATACTATTTGGTTTTATCCGTCCGCCTCTCCAAAGATGCCAAGTTGATTTATGGTACCGTGTATCGGAGGTTTAAACGGATGCGGTCGATGTAGCAGACTTCGTCAGATTCCCCCTCGCTTGAGGGGTTTTTGATTGTGGGGACGCTCTTCCCTGTAGGCGCAAGCCCCTGCAGTTAATTACGCTACCGCATCGCGGTAACAACTTTCTCCTTCTCCAGAATTTCACTTCGTATCGTGTTTGTTTTGTTTGTGGTTGCCCATAGATTGTATACGGAGACTAATTTATGTCGTCGCCCGTAGGACGTGGATCAGTCCAAATCCGTATTTTTTTAGATTTGGGTTTGGGGTTTTGGTTTAAGGATACGTTTGCCATATTTGAGGCTAAGATTAACTTAAACGTTTGTTAAGGATACATTAGCCTAATTTCCAGACTAAGATCAACTTAACAGGATCGTTTAGATCCAACAAGAGAGCATTTGGGCGCTCTATTGTTTAGTTTAATGATATTGTGGTCGATTTCCAGTTTAGGGACATGGTGGTCCAACATTCCCATTTGGGGACGAACATTAGTTTAAGAACATTTCGGTCCAACATTCCCATTTTAGGACGAATATTAGTTTAAGGACGTTTCGGTCCATGAGTTTAAGGACCCCACAGTCCATATTCATGTGTGGTTGTCGGGACCCGTCACATCTCTAACGCCGTTGAAGGATTACAACGACAAATATTAGAGGAGTTCAGAGATGTACCCTTGAACCGGTTGTAAATTGATTTGAGAGAGCAGTTGTGCTCAGTTCAATTTAATTTGAGGACTTATGGCCAGAATTGGGTTAAGTCCATTTAAAAATGTTTAACATTTTATTTGGCCTGTTAGGCCTTTGCTTGGGCTCTGCCCCTTTTCTTTAATAATGCAGAGCATTTGTTTTGGTCCATTGGACCTCTTAATTGGGCTTTGCCCTTTAATAATGCGCTGCATTAAATGTTCTGACAGTGCCCCACGTGGCTTGTCAGGCGCTTTGCGCCAATTGAGGAGCGCAAGGCGCAAATTCATGTGGAGGTGACACGTGTCACGCGCTGGTGAGCGCAAGCGCAGTGCGCTGCACCAGTGCGCTGCTGACACGTGGCATGCTCTGGTGACTTACGCCAAACCAAGAGAGCAGTGCTCTGTTTTCTAAAAGCGCAAGGCGCAGATTATTCTGGGGTTGACACGTGGCGTGTTCTGATGACTTGCGCCAACCCAAGAGCGCAGAGGCTCAAATTAGTAGTGCAGGGCACTGTTCAAAAGCCCAGAGCGCATCTTGATCTATTTTAGATCAAAGAACAGAATCTTTTTTGATTCTAAAGAGGTTCTACCTCAAGTTTTAAGAATCAGTGGTTCATCAAAAGGCAATGCCTTTGTATAGATCAAGAGATCTAGTCACGAAGTAGATTACTTCTTTATTATTATTTTTATTAAAGATCTTAATCTTGTTCTTAGATCATTGATCTTTTTAGAAGAAATTCTTCTTTTTTCTTTAAAGGTTTTACCTTTTTTTTCCTCTGAGTTCTTCTCAAAGTTTTTGAGGAGTTCTGTATCTTTCTCTTTTTTTCAATCTGTGTGTGTGTTTTAGACTTGGAGTCTAGGGGCCTTTATATAGTACCAATTGATTTGTTAAATCAGTTAAAGAGATCTTTCTCTGAGTGATTTAGGGATGTTTCTCCACCGTTGGATCTTTGATCCTAGGGCTTCTGTTTTACAGAAGGCAATATTTTTGTTTTTAACAAGATTGAGAAAGATCTTTCCAGAATTTTTCTGTTTAAATGCTGGCACAGCTGGCGCAAGCGCACTTGTGCTTGACACGTGTCGCGCAGCGCAGAGCGCAGCGTAACTGCGCTAGCGCAACTGCGCTGACACGTGTCGCGCAGCGCAGAGCGCAGCGCAACTGCGCTTGACACGTGTCGCGCAGCGCAGAGCGCAGCGCAACTGCGCTGCCACGTGTCGCGCAGTGCAGAGCGCAAGTTGCCTGAAGTGTTGCTTCCTTTATTATTATTTAAAATTTGAATTTTATTATCTTTTTAAAACAGAGCCTTGCTCTGATTGGGGGAAACAGAAGCGTTGCTTCATTTCCCGCCTTGTGATTTGAACAGAGCTTTGCTCTGAAAGGGAGATTTTCTCCTTTATTATTATTATTATTTATTTATTTATTTATTTATTTTTTCTTTTTATTGTTATTATTTTATAAGGTGCGGGTTTTGAGCCAAAATTTTGGCGGGAACAGTGACTATTTAAGGGACCGAGAGCTTCACATCAAAAAGGATCAATCCGAAGTGATCAAGAGGTCCAAAGCGATCCACGCATCCAGGTGATCATCAGCTAGTCATCTACCTCCAACAAGAGAGAGAGAGCGAGAGAAAAAATTAGGGTTCTTTGTAATCTACTTTCAAAAAAGAGAGCTCCGCTGTGAGATGATATGGATCCGGTGGTTAGGGAGTCAAAAAGTGAATTGGAAGCGAGTTGTATGGAATAGTTGATTAATAAAGGTAGTGTTTTTATTATTATTCTTTTTGCAATCACTTTCTACACTTACTTTCTGCACTACTTTCTGCATCTTAATCATGTTTTCATTCTTCAATCTTTCTTCTAAATCTCAAACCATGAGCGAGTAATTCCTACCTTGCTAGGGTTCGTAGGCTAGGGTAGATCAATGGATGATAAAATTATTTAACTTCTTTTATATATTTTAAAGTCTATAAATTTTAGCAAAATAAATGTTAACATCCTTATCGGGCGCGCTGCCAACTGCCAATTTATTGCTAGTCATGATCACGATTCGAGATCTGTTTAACACTTGTATTGGTAAAAGCTAGATATGAATAGAGATCAATGCAAGGATAATGGTTAATAGTAGGGAAACCCTAGTTTCTTCCAAAAGAACCCTAATCTACATTCATCACTATCAATCTAGTTTTAAATTATTAAAAGATAAAATGAGATATTTTTAATTAGTCATCCATTACTACTAAGTCATATGAACCCTACAAGGCTCTTCTTCATAAATCTTACATCCATAGTATATCCGTAACGACAAGCAATCATCCTTATTCCATCAACTCGTCTAAAACAAGAAAAAGGATCACGTTTCCCTGCAGACGACCCGTACTCATCATGGCTAGCTACTAGCAACACCGTCTTGATTGCGGTTACTTTTACAAAAACACTTTTTCAAACGACCAACCAAATAGCGCTGTTGCCGGGGAAACAGCTGTAATTTTCCCTCTCTTGCTATTCGAGTTGATTTCTTATAAAATCCAGTAAACATATTATAAAGGAGAACCAAAACCGTATCTCCATATTTCCTTGCAAAACTCGCACAATAATCGTTATTGTGCATTTTTGTAAGTCTAGGAGCGGTCTAGTGACTTGACCTAGGTGACCCTAGTTCTAGGGATTGATTATGCATTTTTGTGATTTGTTGAGTCAAGCTTCACGTCCGACACTTTTTCAAAACAAACCTTTTAAAAAAATCGTTCTCACACATGCTGCCACGTGCACTAAACCCGCTTAGTGCATGATCGGCTGGACACGGGATTCTACTGGCCGTCTTTTCCACGTTTTTTCTATTGACTCCGAAGTCAGTACTTCTTCATCTTCTATTTCCCCTCCACCCACCACATCTCTCGAAATGGACGGATCTTCATCAGGATTTCACGATACCATCCTACCACTGTTGGCTATAGTGCCCTCAAGGCAATTATCGTAGTCGCAGGCAGGTGATTATGATAATTGAGTGAGGACCTATACCGGTAGAACAGTCTTACTCGAGATGATAGTATGCTATCTGATTTGTCTTTATCATCACTATTACATCTTGATAGAGCCTATAGGATTCTTGCTTGACTACCAGCATTATGATGGCGATCATATATGTGGGAGCTGGGGGTCTATAAGCAAATCCTTAAATGACCCTAGTCGTGGGAGTTTCGAGACTGGGCATCGATACTCCAGTGTAGACTAGTGTATACTGATTGAGACCCCGACGAGGGGCGGTGGACAGGTCTCACAAGCCATTGGTGTCAGTTAGTCACCTAAGATAGTATACAGGTGCTCATTGGGTTATAAGAACACTGGACGGACTCGCCGGGAACCTGCTAGTTGGTATTATACCTATTGTCAGATAGCAGTTCCCAGGTGACATGTGTACAGGTTATTTTGTTGACCTGAGATCGTCATTTGTCCCATATGAGTTCCCACCGTACTTTGATTACTCCCCTACCACGGCTTAAAGGAGTCACGCAAACAGGTTTTAGTTGGGTACAGTCCCGAGCCATATGGAGGCAGTGAGCGGATCGTCGGGGATTCGCCTCTCCCGGTATTGGGGGTTGATCGCCACGCCTTCGGCGTGCTGTGTTTTAAAGTTCTAAAGTTTAACCGCGATCAAGGACAGCATCGTGTGTAGCTATCCGCGGTGAGCACAGGTCGTCCGCAGGGAGACGGAGCATTTTAGGTTCTTGTTTTCATGAGTTAATGTGCGTGGTGGAATGGTGCGATTCTATCTTAAGTGTTTATATGCAAGTATAAGTTGTTAGGATTAGATAGGTTAATGTAAGTTAGTGAATTCCGCACTCAATCCTTTGTGCCAAACTTGACTATTGAAGCTAGAGCAATCGGCAACAACGTGGATTACGGTACCTAAGCACGATATTAGTGAAATCCGGCTTATTGACCCTTGTTCGTCCGTTCTTGTCTCTTGCTTTCGCCTCCGGCCAAACCGAACGCAACCGGTCGCGGTTAGAGATCACTGATGCCTTGGTAGGGTAGGGTGCCTAACGGAGCGCTTGCGTAAGGTTTGGACGGAGTTCAATTGAAAATATCGGGCAAAATAAATGAGAAACGAAACCTTAACTTACAACACCATTCTTTTTCCTAACAACACCATATCCACAACCATCCAAACAACAAAGAAAAAGAGCAAAGGGAAAGATACAAAGAAAAGAAAAGACAACATTACAAATAAGAAAAGGGCATGAACTAAAATACAAGTAAAGCAAGAATGGAAATGCAAGTAAGTAAAACAAGATAGAAATAATACTAAGAACCCAAAGTGCAAAAAAAGATCTTTATTATGTCCAAGTGATACAACCTTGAGTTCAATAACCAAAACTTAAACTTGCAAGCTCAATGAAGAGGTTGCAAAATCAAGAAGAGGCAAGGAACACAAGGGAAGCTAAGCTATATACAAGAATAAAAAGAAAACAAAAACAAAAAGTCTAAAGAATATGAGAAAACTTGGACAAAAGTGAGACTAATGTAACACTCCCTCTCCCTTGCTCACTGATCTGTATTTATAGGCTCAAAATAAAATTAAACAAACAATAAAAATAAGTTGATATGACTTCAAGGGAGGGACAGAAAATATATGGGGACCATTAGGGCTAGGGAGGCTGGCGAGCTTGGTTTTCGTGGGTATGTGGCTGGCCAAAATCCGAGCATCTTAGCTCGTGTTGATGTGGTGGTTTTGTGTTCTCTCGACAAGTCCACTGGTGCTACTTGATTTCTCTATAGAGGCCTGGGTTGTACTCAGTATCTTGGAGGGAACTTAATGCTTTTTAAACCACATCATATCTTTTTGCATTAAACACACATCACTTCTCAGCTGCCCACTTGCACCAAGTCATCATTTGTGTGTGCCATGGGCAGCCCCCCTCTAGGTCCATGAACCAATAAGCTAGTGTACACACTTGTATGTGTTGGACCATTTAGATAAAAAGTGTGTACACATGCATGTTGCAAAAAGAAACTCTTTGAATATCGTTCGGTTTCCAGTTCCGGTTGCAGTGTCGGCTCACAAACGTTATATCCGTGATTTTGAGTGTATTTCCAGTATTTTGTCATGGATACCTGTAATCTGTAATTACTGAGCAGACACTGTTAATAGTACCGATATATACAAAAAATAGATAATGAATGAGTGGTATTAAAATGCAGTTTTCTGAGATGAACAAATATCCCCAAACTTATCTTTTGCTCGTACCGAGCAAAGCAAAAAAAATCCTAGCCTCACTTTCGTAGGGAACGCGATTGCACTGAGCTCGTGCAAAAAGCTGTTAAACCTCTAGCTGTCCCTACTAGGAGTGTTGTCTCGTGAGGGTTTTCAGCGGATACTACCCACAAAATCCCGTCAAGCTAGTTTCACAAGTTAACGTCGATTCTACTCCTATAGTTTATTATCTAAATTAGAAATTTTATCATCCTAAATTAGAAATATCCAACCTTTATATTTCACACCTCCTATCTCTTTAAGCTCATATCTTATATATTTTTACAGTTTAGAAAGGTCTCGGTATCTCTTGAGTTTTCCTTCTAAAGTGCGTCTCCAATCAGGGATTTTTATCAACTTTACGGAAAACATAAGTCTTATTCTTTATTCCTATCTTTTCGCAAAATACCCCTACATGTGTGTAAAATTTTCACCCCTACACTTAAGAATTCAATTCAAGTTATAGTACCCTTGCCCTAATACCTAATACTACTTCTTTTCATTTAATGATGGACGGTGTTGCTCACACACCTTTCATGCGACTATTAATGCTTCTTGAGGCACTAACAGCCGATTACTGAATGTGTGGGCTTAAAACGTAAATAACAGTTTCCAGGTCTTGACTTTATTTATTTATTTTTCTTTTTCAAGACCGGATATATTTTTTTCAATGATGCTCTTTTGGTGTTAGCTTTAAATACCGTTTTTTCTTTCATACTAGGTTTTCAGGCAAGAGTATTACTAGGTATCCTCTACTATCCCTAGTTTCAAGGTGCGTGTATGTGTAGCTTGTAGGATATATACTTTCTAAATTTGTACTCAAGAATAGAAACTATTTTTCAGACTTATCCTTCAGTAAAGCTTTCAATACTTTCCCTTCGTCTCGACTTAACTCAAGAACTGAACTCAAAATTACCTACTTCTATAAAAAACTGTAAGGACATATAATTACCAAGGTTAAACAGAATGAAGGTTATTTTTAGGGTTTTCAATTGCTAAGCCTAGGATTTAGTTATTTCTAACGTATCAACTAAACTTTCGGAATAAAAATCTAAGTTACCCTATTAGCTAACTTGACGACAAAGTTTTTATATTTTTGTAAATTTTTTTGATTTTTATGGGTTTTTAAAATAAAAATGCAAATGCAGAATATACAAATGAATGCGAAGGTAGAAACCTTACTGAGCACACCCCCAAACTTAAACTTGACAGTGCCCTCATTGTCAGGCTACACCAAGAGGGTCAAAATTGTCGGCGCTCCCCTTTTTTTTTGTTTTTATATACAAAACAAAAGGCAAACCAAAAACATATATACATAAAAAGCCCCCCTCCCCAAAATTTAAGTGAAACAGTGTTTCCACTGTTAAGCGTTGAAGTTCAGGATTAGGGGGAGAGAACAGTATCAATCTATATAAGGCCTTACATAGGCCAAAAGTGAGCACCAACCATTCAAAAATTTTATCGCGATAAAGCAGCGGTTGGTGAAAGAATGCGGCAAGGAAGGAAATGGAGAATACGCGAGACCGTATGGGGATAGAAGTGGTATACGGTCTCGGTGGAGGAGAAGAATGGCGGAGGGGAAAAAGAAGTGGAATACGAACTTGAGGGTGGAAATAAAGTGAATAAATTAGCACAATATGTAATGACCGATGTATAGCAAGCGATTGTACTAATCTATCAACCCATCGAGAAATGGGGTCAAATCCCTCAAGATTCGTGAGAAAACATGGATAGACCGAACTTGGTAAACCAGACATAGGAAATGAAAGTGATACGGTGTCTTACAAGGTCGGAACGATGGAAAGGATAGAGAGGAGTGATCTGTAAGTCCATGCTACCTCTCCCGGTACTTACGGGCTAGCGGAATTTGATGAAAAATAATTTTCTAGAGGCGGTAACATGGACTCAAAACGGATCTTTGTTAAACTATCTACCTAACAACCTAACTACGAGTTGTTAACCACTCGGTTAGGGGGTATACCTTTCTTTCTTGAACTCCTTCGTCTTCATCTCTTGATGGTGTACGGATCGGCTTCACCCCGTCGTCTCCTTGCGCCGAAGATCGATCCACCCGAAAGCATCCACCTTTGGCTTCTTCTTCGAACTTTGAAGAAACTAGTTCACTTGGTTTGCTAAACCTTGTGAACTAGAGTGAGTAGAGAAGAGTGTGATGGGATTTTCTCTATGGTTCTTGCTTCTCAACACATGAGACAAGTGAACCATAGACAAGAGAGAGAGCAAGAGGAAGAGGGTGAGAGCAAGAGAATGAGAGAGCTCAAAACCAAGAGAGAGAAAGGCAAAGAAAGAATGAGCCTCTCTTTTCTCTTTCACCCTCTCATAATCCAAAAGCATCATGAGCCATAATGTTAATCAAGTATTATGTGATGGTTCATATCATGTCAAAGGCATTATCATTTCCATGCACTCATTTTGCAAACTACAACAAGCAAGCAAAAGTCTTTGCATGAAAATGACAACCATTGTGATGATGATGGTCAACTAGTCCAACCTAGTCAACCGGTCAACAAGTCAACAAGTCAACAAAGTCAACCCCTCAACAACCATGTCACTATAATACTTAATTAATATTATTGCTAATTATGTTTCATATTCTCATTAGGATTTAGTAAAAAGTCAATAGTCAACGGTCAACAGTCAACAACCCTAATGAGAATCCTCTGCCTATGTCTCTCTGCCAACTGTGCATACACATCCGCATCCGCGTTCCGAGGAACACGAATACAAACGAGATAAAACCAATCCCAAAACGTACACTAGGATCTGGCTTAAACCAAAGCCCGCTAGTGTTAACTGTCCGGAAACTAAACGTGCACAAGTGCACGGATGTGACCGAACCCTGTCGCAAAAACATGCGACATGTCGCAAAACCATGCGACTTCTACTCTTTTGCCTAAAGGCGAATAGCATTTTGTGTGGGACTCTAAAAACTCGACACTACGCTGGCAGTGGGTTTAACCACAGACCGCAAGCGGCACTAGCTGTGTGTAACGGTCCCCAACTAGATGCCGACAAGAAGACTGACGAGGTGAAACCCATCTGAACTCCTACTGAGCCTGAATGTGACAGTCTCCGTACAGTCCGGTCTGTTCGTCTGATACATCGCATGGTGGGCCTACGGGGCGGTAAACGTCAGTCCCCAATAGCGGTACAAGTCGTGTCGGAGTGAAGCCCAGAACACCCTGAGATAACACTGGAAACCTACCAGTATATCTCGCTTGCCCTGGCCAGGGACTACTCGTGTAATGGCTCTCCTAAACACAGCGCGATGTCAACCCCCAATACCGGGAGAGACGAATCCTGTCTAACCGTCACTGCCTCCAAGTGCTTCGGGACTGCACCCAAAAACTACCTGTTTGCATGCCTCCTTTGAGCCGTGGTAGGGTAGTAATCAAAGTACAGTGGGAACACACTCGAGGCGAAGTGACAGTGTCAAGTCAGCGGACTAAGCTGTACTCATGTCACCTGGGAACTGATAACTGATGATAGGTATAATACCAACCAACAGTTCCCGACGAGTCCTGTCCAGTGTACTCATAACCTAACGAGCACCCGCATACTATCTCAAGTACGACGTACTGACGGCTGTGGGACAGACCGTCTCCCGAACTGGGATAAGAAGCGCATACGCTAGTCTACTCCGGAGTATCGATGCCCTGTCTCGATAGTCCTGCGACTAGGGACCTGCATAAGGATGTGCTTATAGATTACCCAGCCCCCACGAGTGTGACTGCCATCACAACGCTGGTAATCAAGCAAAGATTCTAAGGGCTCTACTAATATGTATAAGCGATATACTAAAAGAAACGCATGCACATATTAAAGTAGAAACAAACCAAATAGCATACTACCATTTTGAGCAAGATTGTCAATACAAGGTGAATATCCCAAGCTTCCATTAAGTAATATACATACTAGTATGATACAGTAATGGCCTCTAGGGCATATACATTAACAATCTCCCACTTGCACTAAGGCCATGTACTGGTGTATCGAAGACCTATCATCTCGATCAGCCGCTCGAACTGAGTCTGGGGTAAGGCCTTCGTGAGTGGATCAGCAGTGTTATCTTCCGTATTTACTCTCTTCACCTCGATCTCCCGGCGATCAATGATCTCCCTGATCAGGTGGTACCGCCTCAAAATATGCCTGGACTTCTGATGGGACCTGGGTTCCTTCGCTAAAGCTATAGCGCCTTGTTGTCACAATACAGCGGTATTGGATCAACACTGGTAGGAACCACCTGAAGTTCCGTGGGGAACTTCTTCATCCAGACAGCTTCCTTTGCGGCATCGCAAGCAGCTATGTACTCCGCTTCCATAGTTGAGTCAGCAACGGTTTCCTGCTTGGAACTCTTCTAGCAAACCGCCCCTCCATTGAGGGTAAAGACATAACCCGACATGGACTTGGAGTCATCCTTGTCACTCTGGAAGCCGAAGTCAGCAAAGGCCTCAATCTGGAGGTCTTTTCCGCCAGACACCAAGAACATCTCCTTAGTCCTTCTCAGGTACTTGAGAATGTTCTTTACTGCTATCCAGTGTTTCTCCCCTGGGATCGACTGATACCGGCTTACAACGCTCAGTGCGTATGCTACATCTGGTCTGGTACACAACATTGCATACATAATAGAGCCTACCGCAGATGCGTAGGGTATTGATGACATGCGAGCCCTTTCCAAATCAGTCTTGGGAGACATCTCTTTGGAGAGGGTGATTCCGTGACAAGCCGGTAGATTACCGCGCTTGGAATCTTCCATACTGAATCGTTTCAGTATGGTATCTATGTACCTTGACTGTGAAAGTCCCAACATCCTCTTAGATCTATCACGATAGATCTGGATCCCCAGAATGTAGTTGGCATCGCCCAGGTACTTCATGGAGAACCTCTGTGACAAGAATCCTTTGACTGACTGTAGCATAGGAATATAATTTCCTATTAGGAGAATGTCATCGACGTACAAGACGAGGAATACCACATTTCTCCCTACAATCTTACTGTAAATGCATGGTTCATCTGGGTTTTTGACAAAGTCGAATTCTTTGACAGTATCATCAAAGTAGATGTTCCAACTCCGCGATGCCTGCTTGAGTCCATAGATGGACTTGAGCAACTTGCACACTTTACCGCTGCTCCCACTCTGAATGAATCCCTCTGGCTAATCCATATAGACGCACTCTTCCAAATAACCATTTAGGAAAGCCGTCTTTACGTCCATCTGCCAGATTTCATAATCGTGGAAGGCAGCAATGGCAAGAAGGACTCGAATGGATTTCAGCATAGCCACTGGAGAAAAGGTTTCATCATAGTCCAAACCAGGTCTTTGACAAAAACCCTTTGCAACAAGTCTAGCTTTATAGGTCTCAACCTGTCCATCTACACCAATCTTCCTTTTGAAGATCCACTTGCATCCTACGGGTTTTACCCCGTCTGGAGCAACGTCCAACGTCCATACTTTGTTGGTGTACATGGACTCCATTTCGGTCCGCATTGCATCTAGCCATTTTACCGAGTCACCACTATGAATGGCTTGCTGGAAGCTAGTAGGCTCATCATAATCAATAGTGCAATCCTCTCTATCCCCGTCTACGAGAAAACCGTAGTATCTCTCGGGCGGATGAGACTGCCTACTACTCCTGCGGAGCGGCGTAGGAATGTCCGGTTCTCCTGAAACGTCTGGTTCATCCAAGCTTTCAGTAACAGCTTGTGGTTCTGGAATTTCTTCCTGTTCTATTGCGCCCCCACTTATCTGATTTTCCAAAAATTCAGTTTCCAAGAAGTGGGCATGCGGAGAAACAAAAACTTTTTGTTCTTCTGCGGAATAGAAAAGATACCCCCTGGAGTTCTTTGGGTATCCCACAAACTTACACAGTACTGAGCGTGCATCGAGCTTGTCCGCATGCTGCTTTTTTACAAAAGCTGGACATCCCCATACCTTAAGATACTTAAGACAGGGGTTCTTCCCACTCTACATCTGATATGGGGTGGTAGGCACAGTCTTGGTTGGAGCCTTGTTCAAGAGATATGCAGCTGCTTCTAGTGCATAACCCCAGAAAGATCGCGGTAACTCAGCCTTACTCATCATGGAACGAACCATATCCAATAGGGTCCGATTCCGCCTTTCCGATACACCGTTGTGTTGTGGTGTGTATGGAGGAGTAAGTTGAGAGAGAATTCCATTCTCTTTTAAGTAGTCCAGAAACTCGGCACTCAAGTATTCTCCACCTCGATCCGATCTTAGAATCTTGATACTTTTTCCGGTTTGTTTTTCAACTTTATTCTTGTA
This sequence comes from Agapanthus africanus, assembly GCA_030015575.1. Classification (NCBI taxonomy): domain Eukaryota; kingdom Viridiplantae; phylum Streptophyta; class Magnoliopsida; order Asparagales; family Amaryllidaceae; genus Agapanthus; species Agapanthus africanus. The sequence continues at coordinate 257,988,229 of JASDDO010000024.1, forward strand.
TTCCCGAAATTTCCCAAAGGCCTCGGATTTGTGCTTCATTAAGAAGACATGTCCATACCTAGAGAAATCATCTGTGAAAGTAATGAAGTATGAATAACCATTTCGCGCATGTGTAGACATTGGATCGCACACATCACTGTGTATGAGTCCCAAGAGCTCGCTCGCTCTTACCCCGTGTCCAGTGAACGGAGTCTTTGTCATCTTTCCCATGAGACAAGATTCACAAGTGGCATAAGACTGATACTCGAACGGATTCAAGTACCCTTCTTTATGTAACTTAGTTAATCGTGTCTCATTAATGTGACCCAGTCTACAATGCCATAAGAAAGCCTGATTTGTATCCGGAGACTTTCTTTTAAGTGTGTTCTGGACACTGAATATCTGAGCTTGATTTAATACGTATATCCCGTTATTTAATGTACCTGACCCAATCAGAACTTGATTTAGGTGGATGTTTACTACATCGCTTACAAAAGTAAATTCATATCCTTCCTTAGAAAGTAAGGATACAGATATGATATTACAAGTCGCACCTGGTACATACAAATAGTTACGCAAAATCAATATCTGCCCAGTTGTCAGTCCAAGATGATATTCCCCTATGGATTCAGCATCCATGCTCATTCCGTTAGCAACCCTGAGAGTCATATCACCTTTCCTGATAACCCTACGGTTTCTCAGAGCCTGTAACGAATTACAGATATGAGATCCTGATCCGGTATCCAATACCTAGGAAGTAGGGTTAACTGACATACAGTTCTCAATTACAAACACACCCGAAGCCGAAGCCACAACATGCTTCGAATTCTGGCTACTGGCTTTGCAAGCCCTGCAATCCTTCTGCCAATGTTCATTCCCGTTACAATAGGAACGTCCCTCTTTTACTACATCCAGTCCTGAAACTTTTGCCCTTCCCTTTCTTTCTACTTTCCTAGTTTCCTTCAGGGTAGTAGGTAGGGATTGTTGAACTAAGTCAGCATCTGACCCGTTCTTCAACGTGGTCTTCAGGTCCGTGAGCTCAAAAGAGCTGGTCTCTGTAAGGACGTTGCCCCTACAGATGACCCGATAGCCAACCTCGCTGGAAGCAATTCGTTCGAGGTCTCACATCTTGCGATACGAGATTGCTCTCCATATAAATCTTTGTTATGGAGGAAGATAGAAACTAAGTCCATCTTCTCGTGCTGCCCCTGGTATGCACCATCAACTGAGGCTAACACGAGGCACTTGGCTTTCGCACAGTCCTTTCCCGATGTCCTATGGATATCAACATCCATGATAGGGGAAACTGGACCTGAGACGGCAGGGGTTGGATTAGTTAAGAGGTGTCCCAGCTTGTTATGGGCAATGGACATCTGGACAGACCTTTGCCAGTCATAACAGTCAGATTCAGTCATTTTATTATCTAGATGTAACCTAGGTGCGGTCACTTGGTCGCTGCAATTAAGAGAGAGAGAGAAGAAAAGACTCAGTATGATGCTCTTGCAAGTTTAGATTGGTTTTTAATTTGTCTAAACAGGATGGCTTCCACTGTCTCTCGAATCCCTCCTCAAACCAAAAAGGAAGAATTAGTCAGGATCAATCTCACCGTATAATTCTTGCTTAACCGTTCAGCCAGGCTAGTGTCGGTACTTCGAGGGAGGTTTTCCAACGCTTTCGCGAAGTTCCTTAATTAAATAACCTCTTTTCCCTGTGGGTGTAGCCCCGCTAACACCTTTCTAGACACCTACTTGGTTTATAGCATTGATCGTTAAGTGAGAAATTTCCCGAGCAGTAGTATATACTCACAGTAGGATCGGGATCCAAATATCATTGCGTGACAAAACTGAAGGAATCCTACCAGAATCATCACACTCCAAATGGTATGCAACGCTAGCAAGTTTCAGTTCTTTTGAAACTCCCGATATAGATTTTTGCCCCATGCTCTTATGACCTTGACGAAGGTCAACAAATCATAAGTCACATGTCAAGTTCTACCTGTCATTGTCCAGCTTAATTTGAACCCACCCGTATATACCCTTGACGAAGGTCAACAAGGTAATACGACTGTCCCAAACCAACGCATCTATCTATGCTACATATGAACACCCAACAGCTATCAATCACTATGCCTTGACGAAGGTCAACAAACATAGCTTGAATACTATTGACTATTCATACGAAACGACGGAGGGCTACAAATGGTTTTGGCGAAACCATGAACGTAGTGAACTTGATATAATCGATGGAACGAGATAGCTTTTAAAAGGAGTGGCTCAAGTTCCGCATTTAAAAGTTGGTTTTGAAAAGAACCGAGTGGTTTTTCGAAAGTGTTCCAACGACTTTTACTTGGTTTATTTTCTTGCATTAGTTCTTTTAATGCGTGTTATTCTCGTATTAGTTCTTTTAATGCGTCCCATCATTTAATCCTACCATTGCATAAAACAACCAAAATATGACGTACGCTTATGTCATTCGCATTCGCCACGGGGCCCCGTCATTACCCGTTAGGTTACTTAACTAACGACAGAGCGGGGGCTGGGTTAGCGCCGCTGTAAAATATAAGTAACGCCTAAATAATATCATATATAGATATACATTGCAATGATAGCCATTTCAGATCACAGATGAACACATTGGATATACTAGGAACCCGCAATTCGTACGAGCCTGTAACGAAAAGCAGATTACACGGTCGCGGTGAATAGCCAATACCCCACCCAAGACCCCTACGGGTGCGGCAAACTACCCGCCAAGTACCCGAAGCGAAGCAACCTCCCTCAACTCCGAGAGTAGGCCACTCGGCACTTCGGGATACCCGGTAGTTTGTGCACCCCCTCCATGGGTCTATCCTAGGAGCAAAAATAGTAAAAAGAAATTATACAATGACGGCTACAACCCCGACCCGGTTGTGCGGCCATATAAATAATTATTACATCAATTTACAAATTTACATGAATTGAAAGAAAAGAAAACTCTCGTCTCACAACCCTCGGCTATTCACCCGCGACAATCCAATGAATTCATATACACATTCCAGCAACATTACAGATCACAGATTTGTATAACCCCCACTAATCGACATATAGCGATTAGCAGACGTTCAATACAAATATCACATCACAGAAATACCCGTCAGCTTAAGTCTTTAGAAACTCGATCAAAATACGGTTTTTAGAGCCCCAAAAATAAAATTTTCTTTCTGGAAAATCTGGGCTGAAAAAACATATACCAAAATTCCCAAAATACCCCACTAATTATACTACAGTGAAGAAAATCTACAGAGGAGTTCAATCGGCCGCGGAACCGCGGCAAGAGCAAGCTCTTGCCGCGTTTCTGCGGCGCTTTGATGAGATCTCTTGATCGTTTTTCTTCAGTGCACAATAAAAACCCTGAGTCGATTTTTGAAGCATGATTTATTATTTTTACAGAACTTTAAAAATCGACAGCAAACATGAAATCCGGGTGTATTTTGCGACTTTTTCTCCGATCGAATTTCTAGTAACTATGCTAACATGTTAAGTAGTGTTTAACTAGGCTCTGTTACCACTGTAAGTCCATGCTACCTCTCCCGGTACTTACGGGCTAGCGGAATTTGATGAAAAACAATTTTCTAGATGCGGTAACATGGACTCAAAACGGATCTTTGTTAAACTATCTACCTAACAACCTAACTACGAGTTGTTAACTACTCGGTTAGGGGGTTATACCTTTCTTTCTTGAACTCCTTCATCTTCATCTCTTGATGGTGTACGGATCGGCTTCACCCCGTCGTTTCCTTGCGCCGAAGATCGATCCACCCGAAAGCTTCTATCTTTGGCTTCTTCTTCGAACTTTGAAGAAACTAGTTCACTTGGTTTGCTAAACCTTGTGAACTAGAGTGAGTAGAGGAGAGTGTGATGGGATTTTCTCTATGGTTCTTGCTTCTCAACACATGAGACAAGTGAACCATAGACAAGAGAGAGAGAGCAAGAGGAAGAGGGTGAGAGCAAGAGAATGAGAGAGCTCAAAACCAAGAGAGAGAAAGGCAAAGAAAGAATGAGCCTCTCTTTTCTCTTTCACCCTCTCATAATCCAAAAGCATCATGAGCCATAATGTTAATCAAGTATTATGTGATGGTTCATATCATGTCAAAGGCATTATCATTTTCATGCACTCATTTTGCAAACTACAACAAGCAAGCAAAAGTCTTTGCATGAAAATGACAACCATTGTGATGATAATGGTCAACTAGTCCAACCTAGTCAACCGGTCAACAAGTCAACAAAGTCAACCCCTCAACAACCATGTCACTATAATAATTAATTAATATTATTGCTAATTATGTTTCATATTCTCATTAGGGTTTAGCAAAAAGTCAATAGTCAACGGTCAACAGTCAACAACCCTAATGAGAATCCTCTGCCTCTGTCTCTCTGCCAACTGTGCATACACACCCGCATCCGCGTTCCGAGGAACACGAATACAAACGAGATAAAACCAATCCCAAAACGTACACTAGGATCTGGCTTAAACCAAAGCCCGCTAGTGTTAACTGTCCGGAAACTAAACGTGCACAAGTGCACGGATGTGACCGAACCCTGTCGCAAAAACATGCGACCTGTCGCAAAACCATGCGACCTCTACTCTTTTGCCTAAAGGCGAATAGCTTTCTGTGTAGGACTCTAAAGACTCGACACTATGCTGGCAGTGGGTTTAACCACAGACCGCAAGCGGCACTAGCTGTGCGTAACGGTCCCCAGGTAGATGCCGACAAGAAGACTGACGAGGTGAAACCCATCTGAACTCCTACTGTGCCTGAATGTGACGGTCTCCGTACAGTCCGGTCTGTTCGTCTGATACATCGCATGGCGGGCCTAGGGGGTGATAAACGTCAGTCCCCTAATAGCAGTACAAGTCGTGTCGGAGTGAAGCCCAGAACACCCTGAGATAACACTGGAAACCTACCAGTATATCTCGCTTGCCCTGGCCAGGGACTACTCGTGTAATGGCTCTCCTAGACACAGCGCGATGTCAACCCCCAATACCGGGAGAGACGAATCCTGTCTAACCGTCACTGCCTCCAAGTGCTTCGGGACTGCACCTAAAAACTACTTGTTTGCGCGACTCCTTTGAGCCGTGGTAGGGTAGCAATCAAAGTACAGTGGGAACACACTCGAGGTGAAGTGACAGTGTCAAGTCAGTGGACTAAGCTGTACTCATGTCATCTGGGAACTGATAACCGACGATAGGTATAATCCAACCAACAGTTCCCGACGAGTCCTGTCCAGTGTACTCGTAACCTAACGAGCACCCGCATACTATCTCAAGTACGACGTACTGACGGCTGTGGGACAGACCGTCTCCCGAACTGGGATAAGAAGCGCATACGCTAGTCTACTCCGGAGTATCGATGCCCTGTCTCGATAGTCCTGCGACTAGGGACCTACATAAGAATGTGCTTATAGATTACCCAGCCCCCACGAGTGTGACTGCCATCACAACGCTGGTAATCAAGCAAAGATCCTAAGGGCTCTACTAATATGTATAAGCGATATGCTAAAAGAAACACATGCACATATTAAAGTAGAAACAAACCAAGTAGCATACTACCATTTTGAGCAAGATTGTCAATACAAGGTGAATATCCCAAGCTTCCATTAAGTAATATACATACTAGTATGATACAGTAATGGCCTCTAGGGCATATACACTAACATGATCGAGGAATGAGATCGGTTAAACATTCAGGTGGGTGTACACAGGCAATGAAAGGTACATGATGAATTGGAAAATCCGACTCATCAAGTAAAACTGGTTCATCTTCAATACTATTCTCAAAATTCTCCTAAAAAATTAGCTCATCCATGCATTTATCATCATCAATATCAAGACGCATATGAAGTTCGGAAAAAACAGCTAATGACTCGGGACGATGTCCACACGGAAGTGAAAGGACATGATAAATTGGTAAGAAAAACTCATCCAAAACCGCGGGTTCATCATCCAAAATATTCCCAGCGTCGATATTCTCAATCAAGTGAAAATCAATATTCTCAGACACCTCATCAAACGCATGGATTTCAATCAATTCAGGTTCTAGGATGGAGGTGCAGAGGTCAAAGAGATTGGGTGTGGTTTCATTTGACAGGGTCCTTTCACGATCTGGTAAATTAAACACTACAAAGTTGCACAACTCATCAAACATTCTATCTTCAATTGGTGAATCATTTGGGACTCTCGATACACTTTCGAAACCGGAGTTGTGGGATTCAATTTGCAACGGGTAGGTTTGATCTGGAAGGGTGTACTACTCACGCTCACTACTCAAATTCTCAATCTGTCCTACCGCCTCATCATACATTGGAAAATTTGGAGCTAGTTGGAAACTAGCTACCGGGTCACTAGGTTGTATGAGGGCGGCCATGGACGCATTCAAATCCATCATCTGTTGGCATGACGCTACCCGAAAGTCTTCCAACGACTGTTCCAGACTAGACATGGGTTGTGAAGGGGTTTCAGTAAAAGATTCAAAGTTGTTTGGATACTGGAAACTCCCAAATGGCTGTGCAGAAGCAATGTCTAGGGATGGTGTAAAAGTTGGGCATGACTAGTAGGAATTGAATGGTTGGACAGGAGTAGGATCAACATTCGGATAAGAAGGTGATTGGAATTGTTGATCAAAAGAATTGGCAGTGGTGAAAGGAGGGAAAGATCGGCTACGGGATTGTTTTATGCGTTCAGCAATAGACATAGGTCTTTGAGTTACAACAGGACTCTCAAAAGGGGTATCAACGTAAGAAGGTGGAGATTGAAACGATTGATACAAAGTGGATTGCGGAGTCCAGTTGTTCGTCCTAGACGCGTCTATTCGATCTTTCAAAGAAATTTTGGGCATTAATGGATCGTTCGAGGTACGACCAAAGAAAGAACTGTAAGAAGTGATGTCTGGTTGTGGGTACCAAAGTTCGGCAAGAGTTTTTCTAGGTGGGGTACCCATGTTATGAAGAAAAAGGAAGAAAATGAGTGGAAAAAGAATGTGCATTTTTTTATTTAAGTTAGTTATCAATAAAAGAATGAAATATACTCACAAAAAGAATCCAGACAAAAACTAATCACGACATAAATACCACACACCTAATCGGTCTAGGGTTCACCTAGGTCAACTAGACCTGCTCAAAAACTTGATTGTCGAAGTAAAACTGTGTCGAGAAACGGGCTCAAGATATACTAATCACGAGGCTAGGTAAGTGCAGAGATAAGGGGAGGTTTTCCAACGCTTTCGCGAAGGTCCTTAATTAGATAACCCTTTCTCTTTTGGCGGTTTCACCGTGAACACTTTCCTAGACACCCCGTAAACGATATACCGTTAAGCGGTGTTCTAAACACAGTTAACTTCTCCTAATGAGCGCGAAGTCCTTAAAGACTTAAAGTCTAGTTTCTTTAAAAAAATTTGTGCTGGTAAACGTTATGCTCAATTTCATGATTTGTGGGCCACGGAAAAGGTGATGAAATCCTTTACCGTATGCGTTTACCGCCGAAAACCGGGAAGACAGACGTCTTGCCTGAATTTGGAGGCAGATGCTATTTGGTTTTATCCGTCCACCTCTCCGATGATGCCAAGTTGATTTATGGCACCATGTATCGGAGGTTTAGACGGATGCGGCCGTTGTAGCAGACTTCGTCAGATTCCCCCTCATTGTGACGGGTTTTTTATTATGGGGACGCTCTTCCCTGCAGGCGCAAGCCCCTGCAGTTAATTATGCTACCGTATCACGGTAACCACTTTCTCCTTCTCCAGATGGTCACTTTGTGTCATGGGTGTTTGTTTTTTTTTTTGGTTGCCCGTGGATTTTATACGGAGACTAATTTATGTTGTCGCCCGTAGGGCGTGGATTAGTCCAAATCCGTATTTTCTTAGATTTGGGTTTGGTTTGGGTTTAAGGATCGTTAATCTCATTTGAGACTAATATCAACTTAAACGTTTGTTAAGGATACATTAGTCCAAATTTAGACTAAGATCTACTTAACAGGATCCTTTAGATCCAACAAAAGAGCATTTGGGCTATATTGTTTTAGTTTAGGGACATTGCGGTCCATAAGTTTAAGGACGTCATAGTCCGTGACAGTTTAAAGACGTCATAGTCTGTAAGGTTTAGTTTAAGGACGTTGCGGTCCATTGAGTTTATTGATTGTCAGGATCCGCCACCTCTCTGAAGACGTTGAAGAGTTACAACGATATATATCAGAGGTGTGAGGAGATGCACCCTTGAACCAATGTCAGTTGAGGGATCTGTAGTTGGATTGATTTAATGATCGTTAATCTCGTTTGAGATTAAGATCAACTTAAATGGTTGTTAAGGATATGTTAATCTAATTTTAGACTAAGATCTACTTAACAGGGTTTTAGGATCATTTAGATCCAGCGAAAGAGCATTTAGGCTCTATCGTTTTAGTTCAAGGACATTACGGTCCGTAGTTAGTTTAAGGACATTACGGTCCATGAGTTTAGGGACCTCATAGTCCGTAAAGTTTAAGGACATCATAGTCCATGAGTTTAAGGACCCCACAGTCCGTAAAGTTTAAGGACATCATAGTCTATGAGTTTAAGGACCTCATAGTCCAGTTTAAAGACATCATAGTCTAGTTTAAAGACATCATAGTCTATAAAGTTTAAGGACATCATAGTCCATGAGTTTAAGGACCTCATAGTCCAGTTTAAATACATCATAGTCTATAAAGTTTAAAGACATCATATTCTATGAGTTTAAGGACCCCACAGTCCATGGTAGTTTAGAGACATCATAGTCTGTAAAGTTTAAGGACATTACGGTCCATGAGTTTAATGACCTCATAGTCCGTAAAGTTTAAGGACATCATAGTCCATGAGTTTAAGGAACCCACAGTCCGTAAAGTTTAAGGACATCATAGTCCATGAGTTGAAGGACCTCATAGTCCAGTTTAAAGACATCATAGTCTAGTTTAAAGACCTCATAGTCTGTAAAGTTTAAGGACATCATAGTCCATGAGTTTAAAGACCTCATAGTCCAGTTTAAAGACATCATAGTCTAGTTTAAAGATCTCATAGTCTGTAAAGTTTAAGGACATCATAGTCCATGAGTTTAAAAACCTCATAGTCCAGTTTAAAGACATCATAGTCTAGTTTAAAGACCCCATAGTCTGTAAAGTTTAAGGACATCATAGTCCATGAGTTTAAGGACCTCATAGTCCAGTTTAAAGACGTCATAGTCTGTGAGGTTCTGGTTAAACCAGTTTGGGAATGTGCCAAAAGTTATTGGTTATTGGGACCCTCCACCTCTCTGAAGACGTTGAAGGATTATAACGACAAATATCAGAGGAGTGAAGAGATGTACCCTTGAACCAAATGCCAGATTGAGAAGGTATGGGATGAACATTACTTTGAATGCCATCTGAGATCAATTTGGAATGACCTGAACATAATTAGGGCTCGGTTAAAAACGAGGTTTTGGCTTTGGGAGACTTAGCTAACTTGGGCTAAGATTGGCCTATCATAGTGTTAAACACTAGCATATGTTCGGCGCTCACGTGCTCCCACGTGAGGTCTTAAAGTATTGTTTAAGCACTGAAGATTTGAAGCGCTCACGTGGGGTCACGTGAGGCGTTTGAAGTAATGTTAAACACTGAAGATTTGAAGCGCTCACGTGGGGTCACGTGAGGCGTTTGAAGTAGCGTTAAATACTAAAGATATGAATCGCTCACGTGGGGTCACGTGAGGCGTTTGAAGTAGTGTTAAACACTGAGATTTGAAGCGCTCATGTGGGGTCACGTGAGGCGTTTGAAGTAGTGTTAAACACTGAGATTTGAAGCGCTCACGTGGGGTCACGTGAGGCGTTTGAAGTAGTGTTAAACATTGAGATTTGAAGCACTCACGTAGGGTCACGTGAGGTGTTTCAAGTAGTGTTAAACACTGAGATTTGAAGCGCTCACGTGGGGTCACGTGAGGTATTTGAAGTAGGGTTTAACACTGAGATTTGAAGCGCTCACGTGGGGTTACGTGAGGCGCCCCTAAAGACTGAAAGCTGCCTCTGTTTTATTCTTTATTCTTGGAAAGTGCTAAGCACTATTAAAGGGTCACGTGATATCACGTGAGACGCCCTAAAATAGACACTGCCTTGGGTTTATTCCCCCTTTTTCTTTTGAAGGGCTTGTTCAGGGGTCACGTGGGAGCACGTGACCTGATCTCATTTGTTTTCTCTCGTTCAACACGGGTGCTCACGTGGGGACACGTGATCATGTTTGGGTGCTAATATTCTCTTTTTTACGTGCATGGAGATCTTGAGTCAAGTCCCCTGTTTGATAAGAATTAAATTCTTATATAGGGTTGAACCCTAATTTTATTTAGAGGAATTAAATTCCTATATGTTGTAAGAATTAAATTCTTTGAACTCGATTCTCCCCTAGGTTTTGAATCTGCATAACAAATCTCCCCGATGAGAATTAAATTCTCAACTTGTGGGGAGATATGCTTCTGCAGATGTTCAACCAGAGGAAGAACTAAGTTCTTTTAGAGGAGTTAAACTCTTGGGAATATGAAGAAGAGATAAGAGGTTCTGTCTTTGTTCCTTTTCTTACCTAGGGTTTCTTTTTGGAGATCTTCTTCTCTTTGGAGAATTAAATTTTCTTTTCTTTTGGCTTACGAAGGGTTTTTTTCTCTCCTTTCTCTGTTTCCTCCTTTTTTCTGTCCCTTTGCTCTTATTTATAGGAGAAAGAAAAGAATCAATTTGTTCAGAAAATCTCTCATTGAGAGATGTTGATTGATTTTATAATCAACCAAAATGATCTTTTAGATCAATCGGTGAATTTTATTCACCGTTGGATTTTTAATCCAAAAGCTCTCTATTTAACAGAGAAGATTTCTTGTTTGTTTAGCAAGATTATGAATATCTTGTTAGTTTTAACAAGATTAGAATTTTATTCTATCAAATCTTTTTAGTTTAGCAAGATCAGAAATATATTTTCTTAATATGGATATCTTGTTAACAGAGAATTTTATTCTTGTTATAAAATTAGGAAAATATTTTCCTATGATAGATTTTTATTCTATCAAATGATCACCGCAGGATCTTTGATCCAAGGGTCCTCTGTTTAACAGAGAAGATCTTTCTAGTTTAAGGAAGATCAAGAAAATATTTCCCAAATAGAATTTAATTCTAGAATTTGATATGAACATTTTAAATTAGGGTGCTCACATGCTTTGCATGTGATTGGAAAAAGCACTAACATGTTTAACACGTGACCCCTATTGTGGGTTTTAGCCTGTTTATGTTCAGAGCGCTCACGAGAGGCATGTTTGGCCATTGGTGATTTATATTCAGCGTTTATATGCTTTGCATATGAGCGCTCATGTGTTTTACATGTGAGGCCTGTTTGGCCCTTTAAGTTTATTTTATTCAGCGCTCATACGCTTTGCATATGAGCGCACACGTGTTTTACACGTGAGGCCTGTTTGGCCATTAATTGTTTTATTCTCAGCATCCATAGGCTTTGCATATGAGCGCCCACGTGTTTAACACGTGAGGCCAAATTTTGAGGACTCACCCCCTTTTTATAAGGGAACAAGTAACTCTTGGCCGAAAATTTTGGTGGGAACAAATGCCCCCACTACTTTGCCCACGTATGTATGTACGTGGGTGAAGTAGTGAAAAGTAATGTGTGACCGTAGAATTGAGGGCTTGGGAGACAAGTTTAGGTTCCTTGTAGCCTAAGACTTTTTCCATCTTCATGAGCCATAAGGGTCCCAAGAAGGTTTTTCTCCCTACAAGTTGAGAGGATTGCGTAGGTGCAAATTCTCCCAAGAAATCATAAGTGTTCATCACCTCCGTGAGTCGTAAGGATCTCACTCGGGTATTTTCCTTACGAATCATGAGGACCCGTAAGTAGCTTCTTTATTTCATTGGCGAATGTGGTTTTGGCAAATGTGGCCCGTAGATAGTCCATCCTGACCTCCTTGTAGGGCAGTGATGGCTTAGGAGACAGGGTTAGGATCTTCCACCTAAGACTTTTTAACTTTATGAGCCATGAGGGTCTCATAAAGACTTTTCTCCCTACAGGTCGAAAGGATCCTGCAGGTGTATTTTCTTCTTAGGGGTCGTGAGGACTCCTAAGTGCGTTTTCTCTTGAGAGTCGTAAGGATCTCACAAGAGAATTTTCTCTTCATGCGCGGGGACACTAATTTCCCTGCGGGTCGGTACAAATCGAGAGGTTCTCGTCAAGGACGCTAATTTCCCTGAATCGAGATAGTTTGGTCAAAGACATTGATTTCCCTGGAGTTGAGACGAATCGAGAGATTCCTGCAAAGACATTGATTTCCTTGCGGGTCGAAACGAATCGAGAGGTTCTCGTCAAGGACGCTGATTTCCCTGAGTCGAGAAGTTTAGCCAAGGACACTGATTTCCCTGTGGTTGAGACGAATCGAGTGATTCTTGCAAAAACACTGATTTTCCTGCGGGTCGACGCGAATCGAGGTTCTCGCCAAGGACGCTGATTTCCCTGAATCGAGATATTTCGCCAAGGACACTGATTTCCCTGGGGTTGAGACGAATTGAGAGATTCCTGCAAAGAAACTGATTTCCTCGCGGGTCGACGCGAATCGAGGTTCTCACTAAGGATGCTGATTTCCCTGAGGTCGAGAGGTTTAGCCAACGACACTGATTTCCCTGGGGTTGAGACGAATCGAGAGATTCCTGCAAAGGCACTGATTTTCCTGCGGGTCGACACGAATCAAGGTTCTCGTCAAGGACATTGATTTCCCTAAACCGAGAAATTTGTCAAGAAAACTGATTTCCCTGGCGGTTGAGACGAATCGAGGTATTCCTGTAAAGACACTGATTTCCTTGCGGGTCGACGCGAATCGAGAAGTTCTCATCAAGGACGCTGATTTCCCTGAATCGAGATATTTCGCCAAGGACACCGATTTCCCTAGGGTTGAGACGAATCAAGAGATTCCTGCAAAGACGCTGATTTCCTTGTGGGTTGACGCAAATCGAAAGGTTCTCGTCAAGGACACTGATTTCCCTGAATCGAGATATGTTGCCAAGGACACTGATTTCCTTGGGGTTGAAACGAATCGAGAGATTCCTGCAAAGACGATGATTTCCTTGCGGGTCGACGCGAATCGAAAGGTTTTTGTCAAGGACGCTGATTTCCCTGAATCGAGGTATATTGCCAAAGACACTGATTTCCCTGGGGTTGAGACGAATCGAGAGATTCCTGCAAAGACACTGATTTCCCTGCGGGTCGACGCGAATCGAGGTTCTCATCAAGGACACTGATTTCACTGAACCGAGAAATTTGTCAAGGACACTGATTTCCCTGGCGGTTGAGACGAATCGAGGTGTTCCTGCAAAGACACTGATTTCCTTGCGGATTGACGCGGATCGAGAGGTTCTCGTCAAGGACGCTGATTTCCCTGAATCGAGATATTTCGCCAAGGACACTGATTTCCCTGGGGTTGAGACGAATCGAGAGATTTCTGCAAAGACACCGATTTCCTTGCGGGTCAACGCGAATCGAAAGGTTCTCGTCAAGGATGCTGATTTCCCTAAATCGAGATATGTTGCCAAGGACACTGATTTCCCTGGGGGTTGGTTGACTTGTTCTGCTTTTCGCGGTGTCTGGGTTGATGTGCTCCGCTTTCTGCGGTGTACTCTACTTTCTGCGGTGTTCGGGTTGACTTGATCCGCTTTCTGCGGTGTCAGGGTTGACTTGCTCCACTTTCTACGGTGTCAGGGTTGACTTGCTCTGCTTGCGACGGTGTCATGGTTGACTCTAAGTTGTCTGTGGACCGTAGAGTCTTGGAACCGGAGACTTTGCCAAGGCTCCGATTGGTGATGCCGCGTCCGTATCCGGCTGGAATGAGGAGAAACGTCGTTGTTGGTCTTCTGGGATGCAGATGTTGCTGTCGAGATCTGACTTTCCCTTTGACAGAGTCTGATGGGTAAATGTGGTTCCCTTTTTGTTTATGCCCATGGATTGTATACAGGGGTCAGTATGGACTCGCCTGTGGGGCAATGATGGCTTAGGAGACAAGGTTATGACCTGCCACCTAAGACTTTTCAACTTTACAAGCCGTGAGGGTCTCATAAAGACTTTTCTCCCTACGAGTCGTGAGGATCCCGTAGGTGTATTTTCTCCTTAGGAGTCGTGAGGATTCCTAAGTGCGTTTTCTCTTGAGAGTCGAAAGGATTTCACAAGAGAATTTTCTCCCTTACAAGTCGAGAGGACTCGTAAGTGATTGTTTCCCTCCTTGTCGATATTCGACTTTGGAGAGTGTGGCCATGAATAGTATGCAATAGTCCATCTTAGACTGATTTGCAGGGCCCCAGTGCTTAGGAAACAGGTCCTTATCCCCATCGCCTAAGGCTTTTCCCTACGAGTCGAGATGAGTCGAGAAGTTCTCGCAGGAACATTATTTTCCCCACGAGTCGAGACGAATCGAGAAGTTCTCGCAAGGATGTCCTAACGTCACAGTTAACTCCTACTAATAGAAGTCCGTTAGGGTCTGTGGTACTAGGGTTTTCTACCCGTCGCACCGTCGCGCTGGCTGGTGTATTCCTCGATACGCAATCTTGCTGTTTGAGTAGCCCCGCGACTGTCGTGTCTCTAATCCCTTCGGGGGATGGACAAGACGTCTTCAAGTAATCTTCCAGGTGATATTAACGTTGAAATAGCAAGCGTTAGGGATATTCAATGCCGCTTTTTACTTGAGATTAGGCTCAGTTTGGGAGCCCCGATGAGTCATGACCACTCCGCGCTTGTGTGGGATAATCTCCGATAGTCTTTTCAGGTCTCATTTGAGTTGCCGTCAAGACCCTGAAGCAAGGGATTTTCCTTGGCTTCATTTGTTGACATTGTGTCTGCAATATTGCAACGGATGTCGAGGTTGTCTCTCGGTTATCTGTGAACCGTTGAGGTTTGGAACTAGGGGACTTTGCCATGGTTCCGGGGTAGTCTCTAGGCTGTCTGTGAACCGTCGAGATTTGGAACTAGGGACTTTGCCATGGCTCCGTTTGTTGATGTCGTGTCTGCTTCCTGCTGGGGGAGAGGAAGAACGCTGTTGTTGATTTCTAGGCTTGTGGATGTAGCCACTGAGATCTGGCTTCCCTTCGACGGAGCCTGGTGGGACAATATGGTTCCCTTTTTGTTTATGCCCATGGATTGTATACAGGGGTCAGTGTGGACTTTCCTATAGGGCAAAAGTTTCATCATTATTTTTTTTTTATTTTTTTCCTCAATGCTCTATCATTTCAGGTTTTATATCACGAAGTTCGCGATTGCCCAATCATTTTGGCTATTTTTCGCGGTGCCCAATCATTTCGGCTATTTTTTCTTTTACTCGCTGCTTTTTATTGCGAGTTGCCTAATCATTTCGGCTGTTTTTGTATGCATATATTATACTTTCTGATTTTGTTGTAAGTTACCTTATCATTTCGGCTATTTCATATGCATTTTTGGCTCACTGATTTTAACCGCGAGTTTAGACTTGGAATCTGATACCGATTTAGGCATCAGCATCGCTACAACTGGGATATTGTCAGGAGCGAATCATCATTTGCCTTTGTCGATGTCGAACAAAGGTGGCTTAGAAAACAGGGTTAAGATCCTCCCAACTAAGGCTTTTGACTTCATGAGCCGTAAGGGTCTCATAAAGGTATTTCTCCCTACGAGTCGTGAGGATCTTGTAGGTGCGTTTTCTCCTTAGGGGTTGTGAGGACTCCCAAGTGCGTTTTCTCTTGTAAGTCGTAAGGATCTTATAAGAGTGTTTTCTCTTTATAAGTCGAGAGGACTTATAAGTGTTTGTTCACCGAATTGGGAAATTTCACGCTATTGGTGGGACTTGGTGGGGGAGACGTTTATTTGTGCCCGTGGATTGTATACAAGGGTCAATATTGAACCGCTTGTAGGGCAATTTGTGTAATGTGATGGCTTAAGAACAGGTTCAGATCCCTGTAACTTAAGGCTTTTGAATCCTATGAGCCGTGAGGGTCTCATAGGGGAATTCTCCTTACGAGTCGTGAGGATCTCGTAAGTGTAACTTCTCCTTAGGAATCGTGGGGATCCCTAAGCATGTTGCTCCTTTGTGAGTTGTAAGGATCTCATACAGGTATTTTCTTCTTACAAGGTCGAGAGGACCTTGCAAGTGTCTTTTAACGAGATTGCGCCCTTTCGGGTTTTCACAAACTCGCCGGCAGCCCTGCTATTTTTACTCACGGAGCCCTTTCGGGTTTTCATCCGTGCCTATTCTGCTTGTGGACGTACCATTTTTTTTGCACGTCAGCCTAAGAATGCTGCGGCTCGTAGTAGTTTAAGGACGTTACGGTCCGTGGTTAGTTTTAGGACGTTTTGGTCCGTTGTTAGTTTAAAGACGTTTCGGTCCGTCGTTGCCGTATTTGAGGCGGATTTCTAGTTTACGGACTTTTCAGTCCATAGGGCTTTCTTTATGAATGAGCACGAAGTCCCCGGCATGTCCATCTTTTTCGGAGCATGTGGTTGTGGCGGGTTCACCTTCCAGTTTTCAGATAGCGCAAACTTGCCTTGTTGGTATTGGTCTTCAACCCAGTTTTTGAAGACGTAGCAATTTTCGATTGGGTGACCCACTACTCTATGGTAGGGACAATAGTTCGGATGGTTGACGTCACCAAATTGCGGTGGGTGTCTCGGATCCGGCAGAGTGATAAGCCCGTTGCGCATTGCCAGTTCGAACACTCTCCTTGTTTTATCCCGAGGGAATGAGTAAGGACGTCTCAACTTCTCATCGAGGGATCGCGGCTTATTGCTTTGGCGAACAACCGGTCTCGGGTTACTTGGTTTTTGTTGAGCGTTGGCGACGAAGGTCGCTTTCCCTTTACCCTTTTTATTTCGAAGTTCCGTTTTTGAGGAGGACGGCCTATGGCCCATCTGATCCATTTGGGCCAGTTTGTCAATTAAGGCCCGGAAGGTATTCGGCTTGAAAAACATCATGAACTGGGATATGGTCGCCTGCGGATCAAGGGTACCCACGAACATGCCTACCGCAGTAGCCTCTTCTATGCGTTGTTCGCACTTCGACCATAGATTCCGCCACCGTATCCCGTACTGAACCCATGTTTCGCCCGGCTTCACCCTGGCATTGATCAATGCCATGATTGGAGTGCGTTCGCTAGCGCTTGCGAACCTTTGTGTAAACAGTAACTCCATTTCTGCAAATGTCTTAATGGAGTTGTTAGGGAGCTCAGAGTACCATTCAAACGCTGTCTCCGATAAGCTGCCAACAAACTGGCGAACCAGCAGTTTGTCGTCATCTCCGGTGTTGCCGCATAAAGCCCTGAATTGAGCAACGTGCTGGTGTGGGTTCCCCGTCCCCTTATATACATGGAATTTAGGGATCGTATACCCCGGCGAGTACTTTATTTGGTCGTACCAACCCAGATAGGGTCTTCCAGTCTTAACACTTTGGTCGTCCGCTTCGCTCGCCTGATGAGCTCGTATCTGTTGAGCGATATAGTCATCCAGAGAGGCTTTGGAGATCGTTTCCTCTTTGGCCACTGATAGAGCCGGAAGAGGATTCGATGTCTCCCCTCTGTCGTCTTCAAGGATAATCAGAGGGTCTTCAACAAGAGAATCCGGCTGTATCATCATCCCGACCATATCTTGGAATAAAAGCGCCATTTGTTTTATGTTGGCCGCTTGTTCCGCGGCCTCTTTGTCTTTCCTCTCGAGCATTCCTCGAAGGAATTCGGCATCAGTCTCCTGTTCTTGACGCTGTTCCGACGATGTTTAACCGACTGAGGATAGAGCGGCCCTAAGACTCAAAAGCAAATCTGAGCCAGCTGTCACTTTCAAAAGCAAAAACGCTCAAGTGCGTCCGCGTTTCGGTAGTGACACTGATGAGTCTGACGCTGGAAGTCCGTCCTTCCGTAAAACTCGCCCTCATTTCGGTAGCGATACGGACGAATCTTATACTGAAGGCCCATTTAGCAGCAAAGTTCGCCCTCATCTTGGCAGCGACACTGAAGAGTCGGTGGAGGAGGACCTGCCTTGCAACAGCTGTACAGATTGGACCCCTATGCAACAAGCGAAACTATAAGAGACCTTCGAAATTGCAGAAGGGTCCCTAGCCATCACAAGGGTGCTGGAATGGATGTGCAAAGAGCTTGATGCATTGTCAGTCTCTACCGTGGACCAGCTGAAAACTTTCTACATTTTCGGGCGGAAAAGTGGACAGAAGGGCATCCTGTTTTATGGGTCAAACCCCGTTGTGCACCCAGAAGATTTGTCTGTCGCGTGACTTCCCTATGAGAGAGGCATAAGAGCCGTCCTCAATCCCAGATACTATGCACCCGAGATGCGGGGATATTTCAAAAGGTGCGGATGCCGGTTATATCAAACGGGGTCCAAAGCAAAGTTTTATGAAGGGCTATGGCATCCGCCCCAGGTCCGAGCACTCGTTGATGGACGAATTCCAGATAGACGGGGCATAGGTTTCATCTAGCCTGATTCTAAGGCATGCTACATGATCCATATTGGTGAAGCCAGCGAAGAGTCAAATGATGAAGACGAGCTAGCCGAGCCAGAAGAAGCTCCTCAAGAGCTCGAAGATGGCGGACAAGCAACCTTCGACGAGCTAACCGAGATCGATTTGGGAACGCCTAATAATCCAAGGCCGACCTACATTAGCTCACTCCTGTCAGAGGAAATGAAGGAGCAGATAATTACCCTGCTGCATGAGTTCGCCGACTGCTTCGCGTGGACGTACAAAAAAATGCCTGGCCTCTCCCTTGAAGTGGTCGTGCATAAGCTGGCTATATCTCCTGATTCTAAGCCAGTCAAACAAGCTCCTCGAAGAATAAGAAGGGAACCGGAAGAAAAGGTCATCGAGGAAACCAAGAAACTCATCGATGCCGGCTTCATCAGGGAAGAGAAATATGCGGACTGGATCGCATGCATTGTCTCAGTAAAGTAGAAAAATGGGCAAATCCGAGTTTGTGTCGATTTCAGGGACTTTAACAAGGCATGCCCTAAAGATAATTTCACGCTTCCGGTCATGGAAATGATGGTCGATGACACCTCAAATTACGAGCTGTTCACCTTCATGGATGACTCTTCTGGATATAATCAGATCAAGATGTCACTTGAGGATGAGAAACACACAGCATTTCGAACCCCGATCGGAATATACTGCTACAAGGTGATACCGTTCGGACAGAAGAACGCAGGTGCTACATATCAAAGGGCAATGACCAATATCATTGATGACCTAATCCATAAAATCGTTGAATGCTATGTTGATGATCTGGTCGTCAAGACTAAAGCCAAGGCCGATCACATCCAAGATCTTAGGACCGTGCTCACTGGACTGAAGGAATACAATCTGAAGATGAATCCTCTGAAGTGTGCTTTTGGCGTGTCATCAGGAAAATTCCTGGGCTTTATAGTCCGATATCGAGGGATCGAAGTTGACCCATCAAAGATAAAGGCCATCATGGAGATGCCCTCTCCGAAGAATCTGATGCAGCTAAGATCCTTCTAGGGCAAACTTGCGTACATACGAAGGTTTATCTCAAATTTATCGGGGAGATGTAGGCCCTTTTCAAAACTCATGAAGAAAGGAGCTCCTTTTGTCTGGGATGCTGAATGTCAAGAAGCGTTCGAAAGCATCAAACAGTACCTGTTGCACCCTCCAGTTCTTGCTGCCCCTATTCTAAATAAACCGTTGATTCTCTATACTGCCGTGCAAGATGAATCACTCGGTGCACTCCTCGGCCAGAACAACGAGGAGGGAAAAGAAAATGCCCTCTACTACCTCAGTCGAACTTTAGTTAGGGCGGAACACAACTATTCCCCGATCGAAAAGCAATGCCTGGCTTTGATGTTCGCTGTGAAGAAGCTGAGGCACTATCTGCTCGCTCATCGGGTTATGCTGATATCTAGGGTCGACCCACTCAAACACTTAATGACCAAAGTAAGCCTGGCTGGTTGAGGTGTGAACACTGGTAGAATGTCAAGATGAGCTATCATGCTGCTTGAGTTTGACATAGTTTATATTCCTCAGAAAGAAGTAAAAGGGCAAGCTCTTGCAAATTTCCTCGCTGCTCATCCTATACCAGAAGGGTCGCCGCTAAATTATGAATTATCCGATGAACAAATTGTTGGATATAGTGCCCTCAGAGTCAATTATTGGATCGCAGGCATGCGATTGCAATGATTGAGGGAGGACCTATGCCAGAAGGACAGTCTTACTCAAGATGATAGTATGCTATCTGGTTTATCTTTATCATCGTGTACAGCTTTAGGTGACCTTACAGGTCGCTATTACACGTTGATAGAGCCCTTAGGATTCTTGCTTGACTGCCAGCAGTATGATGGCGATCATAAACGTGGGAGCTGGGGTCCATAAGCACATCCTTAAAAGGTCCCTAGTTGTGGGAGTTTCGAGACAGGGCGTCGATACTCCGGAGTAGACTAGTGTATACAGTCGAGACCCCGACGAGGGGCGGTGGCCGGTCTCACAAGCCAATGGTGTCAGTTGGATCACCTAAGATATATACAGGTGCTCATTGGGTTATGAGTACACCGGACAGGACTCGCCGGGAACATGCTAGTTGGTATTATACCTGACGTCAGATAGCAGTTCCCTGTTAACATGTGTACAGGTTAGTTCATCGACCTGAGATCGTCATTTGTCTTGTGTGAGTTCCCACTGTGCTTTGATTACTACCCTACCACGGCTCAAAGGAGTCATGCAAACAGGTTTTAGTTGGGTACAGTCCCGAGCCATATGGAGGCAGTGAGCGGATCGGCATGGGTTTCGTCTCTCCCGGTATTGGGGGTGAGATCGCACTGTGTCTAGGAGAGCCATTACACGAAGTCCTTGGCCAAGGCAGGAGATTTACTGGAAGGTATTCCAGTAGTATCTCAGGGTGTTCTGGGCTACACTCCGACATGACTTGTACCGCTTTTGGGTGTCTGACTTTTACCAACCTCTTAGGCCCGATATGCGATGCTCATAGATGAACGGACCGGACTGTACGGATATTGTCACTGACAGGCTCAGTAGGGTGTCAGGATGAGTTCGCTCATCGACCTCCCTTTTGGTCAATACCTGGTAGCCCGTTACGTACGGCTAGTACCACTGACGTGCTAGTGGTTAAATCCACAGCCAAAATATTGACGAGTCTTTAGAGTCCCCCACAGACAGTTTATCAAGTTTCGGGCGAAACGTTGTAGAGGCCGTATGGTATTATGGCAGGGTTCGAACATACGCGTGCATTTGTACACGTGTCATGATTCGGACGGATCATACTAGTGGGCTTTGGTTTAAGCCGGATCCTAGTATTAGATTTGTTGGATTATTTTAGTCTCATCACATTCGCATTCAGTCGGAATGCGGGTGCAGGTATGTATATACAGGTGAGGGGTATTCTTGTGATACGTCACGAGTTTACTTTAGATGTTGCCATATCTTTTTATTGTTGTAAACATTTGGGTTAATGTTTACAAATGGAAATAATGAGCTCAAAGTCAAGATTAGGAGCATTAATTATGACACATGCACAAGTGATGACTCATGGTCTCTTTCTTTGTGCATGTGTCACATTATTTGATGGATTTGTGAGTTGAAATGATAAGAGGAGAGAGAAGGGCAGCCATATAGTTGTGGTTAGCTCTTGTATTATGATTCTAACTCTCATTTTATCATTGCAACAACACACAAAAGAAAGCTCTTCTTCTTCCTCCATCTTTCTTGAGCTCACTATCTCCATTAATGGCATTATCTTCAACCTCCATCCATACACTCTCATGTGTTGAGAATCAATGGATGCTTGAGACAAAGTGATCACACACATTCTCTACTTCACCTTGGACACGTCGGCTAGCGAACTTCGTGTCCGAGTTGCTTCGGATGAAGCGGGAGCCCGTAAAAGGATTCAAAGATGTGGTGCCCTTTCTGACGAAGAGATTGAGATCGGAGATGCCGCGAGAAGCTTAGGATGGTAGCCAAAGACCGAAGGACATGGATCGATCGGTATAGCCTTTCCAACCCTTCTCTAGTTTGCTAGTTATAGGTTAATGGTTCGATCCGGGTGAAAGTATACGATAGCGCCGGTTTCAAGTTTATGAAAAAGTTTTGTTTCCGCATTTGGCCTAGGATTGACGGCCGCTACGCTACCATAGACTTACATACCAATGTAAGTCTACGGTAGCGCCCCGACCGTCGATCCGAGGCCAAAATGCGAAAACAAAAACTTTTCTTAAACTTGAAATCGGCGCTAACGTATACTTTCTCCTGGATCGAACCATTAACCTATAACTAGCTAACAAGAGAAGGGTTAGAAAGCTATACAAATCGATCCGTGTCCTTCGGTCTTTAGCCACCATCTCTTGCTTCTTACGGCATCTCCGATCTCCTCGTCGGAAAGGGCACCACATCAAGAAGTCTTTTTACGGGCTCCCGCCTCTGAACCGAGGCAACTCGGACATGAAGTTTGCTAGCCGACGTGTCCAAGATTGCTGTAGTGTAGGATTCCTAGGCACCCTAATGAGTTCTCACAAGGCATCGAACATGCCAATATAAAATTTTACGGGTGCCGAGAGACTCGACTACGGACCGTTGGCTAGAAATCTAGGCGAACAAAGTAACTAGTTAACACTTAACTAATGGGATATCGGAAATACAACCTTTGTAGATCCGGTGCTCCACCTCTATAGCTCCGCAACGAAGTCGTCTCCGCTGTCCAAAAGGAATCCGGGCTCTAGAGTCTGCTTCGTCGGAGAAAAAGCGAGCTAGGTCGTCGATGTCCATGCCGAAGATGATCTACGTCGAGGTATCGCTAAATCAAGCTCCACCTTCACCAAGCCCTAAAAACTTGTGAAGGAAACACACTCTACTACTTGGCAAGAGGTAGAGGATGAAGAAATTAGAAGTGGGTTCACTTTAGAATTGGATTTCTCACTCATATGCTCAATTTGCCATTGATGAAGACAAGCTTCTTCATGAAGAAGAAGAAGAGCAAGAAGAAGATAATTATTATGATAAGAATAAAGAATAAAATAAAAATCCATTCTTATCATAATTCTCACCATGGTTAGGTGTAGAGAATTAACTTGAGTTAATTGAATTGGTTAGGGTTAAGCATGAGACAAAATGGTGACTAAGTCAAAAGTTCATGAAGCTTCATGAAAGAAGACAAAAGAAAGCCACCATTCTATTTTATACAATTTATTTTCCAAAAATAAAAACAAATGAATAAATGAATAATCAAATAAAAACCCTAACCATTTCTTTAACCAAGGCTTAATTCTTTACACAAACCCTAATTTGCATGTATCATCAAATATGATACAAACAAGTGCACAAAATCATATCGCATATGCAATGCGCACAACCGAGTGAGAAAATCCATTTAAAGTGAACCGATACTAGTTAATGCAAAGTAATATATCAAATATATAATTATGCATTAAATCATTAAATCAACACTTGATTTAACGATCCGGTCATGACGCACATAACCGACTGGTATCATTAGTAATATCTTATCGAATCAACACTTGATCCGATAACCCGGCTATATCGCATATAACCGATCAATGTCACATCGCGAGAATCGAATACAGTATCACATACTCGTAATATTCTCGGTCCCGCACATATCTCATATGCGCTCCTATTTCGTTTCGCTTGAGCCAGGAAACCTCTGTGTAGGACTCTAAAGACTCGTCAATACGCCGGCAGCAGGTGACGATCATATCAAACACCCACAAGCCGCAAGCGGTCTGCTAAACGTAACGGCCACCCGGGTATTGAGCGATCTGAAGATCGACGAGCAAGCCCGCTCACACTCCAGTGAATCCGACCAGTAACACTACCGTACAGTCCGGTCTGTCCGTCTGATATGTCGCATATCTCGCCTAGGGGTGGTAACGTCAGACCCCAATAGCTCAATAAGTCGTGTCGATATGAGGTCTATAACACTTCGAGAAACTACTGGTAACACTTACCAATAAATCTCAGCAACCCTGGCCAGGGATTTCCTGTTATAGCCAATCGAACACAGCGCAACATCAACTCCCTATACCGGGAGAGACGAATCCCCTCCTATCGCTCATTGCCTCCATGTGACTCGGGACTGTACCCAAAAACCATCGTTTTGCACGCCCTCAGTAGAGCCGTGGTAGGGTGGAAATCAAAGCACAGTGGGAGACACACAAGACTCTATGACGATCTCGGGTCAACAGACTAAGCTGTACCAGTGTCACCAGAGAACTGCCATCTGACGTGAGGTATAATACCATCTGGGAGTTCTCGGCGAGTCCGTTCAGTGTACCCAGTCTCCACTGAGCACCCGCATACCATCTTCGATGTCAAACACCAATGGATATGGGATCATCCATCGCCCATCGCATGGGTCGAGAAGATATGCGCTAGTCTACTCTGGAATATCGATGCCCCGTCTCGATATTCCCACGACTAGGAACAATGAAGGATGTACTCATTGACTACCCAGGCCCCACTAGTATGATCTGCATCATAGTCCTGGAAGTCGAGTACACATCCTAAGGGCTTTATCAACATGTAATCAGAGAGACAGAAAGTATACATGTTAAGATAAAGAGCAACCAGATAGCGTACTATCATGTCGAGCAAGAAATTCCTTCCTATATATGTCCCAGCATCCACTACAATATGCATCCAATGTACAGTAATGGCCTCTAGGGCATACATATAACTAACAATCTCCCACTTGCACTAGGGCCATCTGTAGCAGTGGCTGCAGTATCACATACTCAACCACCCCCTAAAAGTCTCTCTTTGGGAAAAAGGCCTTCGTGAGTGGATCCGCCGTGTTGTCCTCTGAGTCTACTCTCCTAACCTCGATCACCCCGGAGATCAACTATCTCCATGATCAGGTGATGCTTCCTCAGAATTTGTCTGGGTCACTGATGGGACCAGGGTTCCAGGGCCAAAGCCACACTTCCATTGTCATACAATGGCAGGAACCTAGTTCATCTTATGAACCAATATATACCCAAACATTCTCTTTGGTAGTATCTTCAATAGCGATGTTACCAGCCTTTATCGTCTAGTTTGCCATGGTATCTAGCTTGGAACTCTTCCAACATACCGTCCCTTTACTGAGGGTAAAGACAGTGCCTGTGACTGACATTCAGTCATATTTATCACCCTGGAACACTTCCAGTGATTCTCCCCAGGATCGATTGATACAATCTCACTATACCTAGTGAGAACCCTAATATCCCTTTAGATCTATCTCATAGGTCCAAATCTCAAGATTTAGGAGGTATCATCTTTATCCTATTTGGAGAATCCTTGTGATAATAGGAGATTGACCGATCGTAGTATAGGAAACTCTTTTCCTATCAAGAGTATGTTGTCTACGTACAATACGAAGATGACCATCTTACTCTCTACTAACCTTTTGTATATACAAGGTTCGTCTACAATTTTGATGAAGTCAAACACTTTGACTATCACATCAAAACAGACGTTCCAACTCCGCGATGCCTGCTTCATTATGTAAGGCAACTTGCACACGTTTCCGCTGCTCCCACTGTTTTACGAAGACCTCTGGCTGTGTTCTTATAGACGTTCTCTTCTAAATCAGTATTAGAAAAGCAGTCATGGCACCCAACCGCCAGATATCGTAGTCATGGAATGTAGCCGTGGTAAGTAGGATCTGGATAGACTTAAGCATAGCTACTGGAAAAAGGTTTCATCATTATCCACGCCTGGTCGATGACGAAAACCTTTAACAAGTCTAGCTTTGAAAGTCTCAACTTTTCCATCTACACCAAGTAATCTTCTCAAGATATACTTGCTCCTGATGGGGATTTAACCCTTCAGATATAGCAGCTAAAGTCCATACTTTGCTGGTGTACATGGATTCCATCTCAGATCGCTAAGCATCCAGCCATTCTTACAGAGTCCCTACTCTCGATGGCCTGCTCGAATCTAGTTGGGTCATCATCTCATGATGCAATCCTCGCTCCCACTGTCATCGAGAAACCGAGGTATCTCTCAGGTGGGTGAGGAACCCTACCAGATCGGCGGAGAGGCTGAGGTTCGTCGGGGACTATAGGATCCTTTGGTTCTGTCAAATCATTTGCAGTTTTGTACAGCTGGAACCTTTCCAGTTCTACAGAACTGATCTTGCCTCGATCTTGTCCGGATTTTGTTTTTGACATAGGCCGGACAATCCCAAATCTTAACTAACTTAAGAGATAGGCTCTTCCCATACCATATCTCATATGGAATGGTAGGCACTGATTTGATTCGAACCTAATTCAATAGGTATGCAGCTTCTCAAGTGCATAACTCCCAGAAGGAAATAGGTAACTCAGTAATACTCATCATAGAGCACACGATATCTGATATTGTGTGATTGCTCCGCCCCGATACACCGTTGTGCTATGGTGTATTCAGAGGAGTAATACTGAGAGAGAATCTCATTTTCCTTTAGAATAGTCCAAGGATTTCATGCACAAGTATTCTCCTCCCTGATCTCATCATAGGACATAATACTTATACTCGTATTTTGGTTCTCTACTTCTAACTTATATTCTGTGAATACCTCAAAAGGTTCGGACTTATGTTTCAACAGGAACATATGACTGAATCTTGAGAGATTATCAGAGAATATAATGAAGTATAAAGAACCAGTCCTGGCATGTGTAGACAGGAGACGTTACATACATCATCATGCATCAGTCCCAAGAGTTCATCAACTCTTTCTCTGTTTCCAATAAACAGAGCTATGGTCATATTATCTTTGTGACATGACTGGCAAGTTTCACAAGATGTAAATTCAAACTGATTTAAATATACATCTAAATGTAACTTCAGCCAATCGGGTTGCATAGATATGACCTAGTCTACAATGCCTCAAGAAGAATTCGTTCATTTCTGAACTCTTCTTCTTGTGTGTGTTCAGTATACTAGGAACTGTAGTTTGATTTAGAACGTTAATGCTTTTAGATAGCGTGCCTGAACCGATCAACTTTTGATATAGGAAATGTTCAAAACATTATCCATCAATACAAAATTATATCCTTTCTTTTCTAACAAAGAGAGTGATATGATTTTGTATATCAGGTTCGGTATCTAATAGCATTTGTTCAGAATCAATGTATTCGTAATATAGGGTGACAGTGACCAACAGACCTGGCTGCAACATTTGCCCCGTTTTCTGTCTCATGAAACTTATCACCCGTTCTCAGTTTTTCTACCCTTTTGTAGCCCTATGTAACAGATTACATATCTGGGATCCTGATCCGGTATCATATACCCAGGATGCAGAGGATACTGAGAAACAGTTCTTTGTAATGAACACACCCGAAGGAGATGCATCATATGCACTTTCTTCGTTTGGGGGGCATAGGAATTCTGGTATTCCCCAATTTCCTGCTCTGTCTTATAACAATTATAAGTTGGAGCGGGACCAACGTTCCCCAGCTCAGTATAACAAGCGGGTTCGGTCAATACATCCATATTATTATCTTGATTAAGGCGTGATATGGTCGCTACCAGGAGAGAGAGAGAAGAAAACACTCAGCGTGCGCTCTTGCAAGATTAGATTGGTTATATTTTATTTAATCAAGATGGCTCCCACTGTTTTTATCAAATCTTCCTTCAAACCCTAAAAGGAAAGACTAGCCGGGATTAATTACACTCTATAAGTTCGCCAATCTTTCAGCCAGGCCAGTGTCGGTACTTTGAGGGAGGTTCCCCGTGCTTTCGCACGGACCTAATTACAGTAAACCTCGTTTTCCCAGAGGCGTAACCCCGTTGACACCTTTCTAGACACCTACTTGATCGGCTAATTGCAAAGTGTAAAACTCTCCCAGGAGTAACAATTACTCGCAGTGGGTATCGGGATCCAACTATCACATAGAAGGTATGCAATCTCATTGCAAATTTCAACACTTGAAACTCCCGATAATGGTTTTTACCCCTAGCACCTATGACCTTGGCTAAGGTCAACAAATCATAGGTACTAGTCAAGTTCTACCCGTCATTTCGTGATTAATTAGACCCACCCACATGACCCTTGGCTAAGGTCAACAAAGCCACATGACTGTCCTAACTAATCGCATCATATGCTGTGTAGGAAGACATCACTTAGCTACCGTACACTGTGCCTTGACTATGGTCAACAAACACAGCACGAATACTAAGTACTCTACTTCCTAAAATGACGGAGGGTTGCGAATGGTTTTTGTGAAAACCTTTAACGCTTTGAACTTGATCTCGTTGCGGAATCAAATGGTTTTTAAATGGAATGTTTTTGAGGCTTTTCTAGTTTTGCTAAAGGGGTCACTCCCGGTGAAGGGATCGTCGGCCCTTTCCTCGTCGAATGAGGTGCGGGATATATCATATATATCACTGTGCAAAGCAGAAACTATAGAAGCGATCAAATACAAACCGAGTGTGTAGCATCTGCCAGTTATTGCTAAAGGAGTCACTCCCGGTGAAGGGATCTCGGTCCTTTCCTCATCGAATAAGGTGCTGGATGTTCTATAATGAACACCACAATGCAAAGCAAGAACTGTAGCTACCTGTTTTTATTTTGAAATTCGATTCCACAACATCAATTAGGTTTATTTTCTTTCATTAATCTCATTAATGAATATCCCATCATTTAAGTCCACCTAATCATCACAGATAAATCACAGCAGAAGAAACATATGAAATATTGGATATACTAGGACGTCCGTGTTTTCAATACGAGCCAGTATAAAACACGGATTCCACGGTCGTGATGAATAGCCAATCCCACACCCCAAGACCCCTACGAGAGCGGCAAGCAACCCTGCCAATTCTAGGGTTAGGAAACCAGGACTCGACTCCTCGAGTTGGTCTCCCACTGGACCCCAGAACCCGGTTACTTGTGCTCCCCTCCTTGGGTCTATCCTAGTGCAGAAAAGTAAATAATATACAACGGGTGACTACTTCCGCAACCTGGAAGTGCCCCAATAAAAGAATATTACATACAAGTTTTTACATGAATGAAAATGAAAAACACTCATCTCACATAAAAACCCCCCGGCTATTCAAACATGACGATCCAATATAACATATCCAGCAACACATAATATCACATGTCATCAACGTAAGTAAATATGTCCATCCCAATTGTCGTTGACATATAGCAACGAAACCGGCGATATTACATATTACACTTACGGTCACAGAAAAGAAAGTGTAAAACTACAACAGTTGGAATCCGCAACCACCTCAGACATCGCATGCCTGACCAAATGAATTACTTAGACATCGCATGCCTAACAATTATAAACCCCGCATTTTAGTCTCAAAATCGAAAACTCTTTTCAATATCAAGTCGGGCAATTCAACAGGATTCCCGACATCCTGATCGAATGCTCGTCGCAAACTTCAGTAGATGGTCGCACCCCCGATACCGTCGACGAAGTGCACCAAGGCGGAACACCGCTACCGCGAGCACCCGAACGGATGCTTTCGGCGACGGGGTTCTCCTACAGTCACTTGGTCGGGGCTATGGAGTGAGGCTGTCTATTAAGTTTACCCGGCGAGTATCCACGTACGCTGCGTGATTGCGACGGACTTTTGATCACATCAAAATTCCGTGGCAACCGATCAAGTGAGACTAAAGTGCTATGTTTATAACATTCATTTAGTTATCTCATAACTTTTGTGAATTCCAATTATTGTATCCCATTCCAGATAATTAGAAAATGTTAAACTTTCCGATTGAACATTCGAACACCCAAGTTTTTCCGATACAGATCAACACATGAAATAAGTCTAACAACATTCTGTTCGTGCCTCAGTACCAACGGTCCAGCCGTAGAAGGGTCAAGCCAACGCCTCACATGTGGCATGCCGTACTGCCCCAAACCCGAAGGTTCAAAGGGCAGTTCAAGACGGTCACATAATCGAGTTAAGGTTTGTTGTCTTCTAGAGGGTCCATTGCGTTACTTGCACTACTTAGAACGTCGTTAAACTGCGGAAAAATCCAACACTTGGAAATTTCCCGACATGGGAAAAGGTGGGTATTTATATCCGGTCGAACTTTTTAACATATTTCAAAAATTATCCGGAAAGCCACACAGACAAAATTTGATACTCCGATCGAAACACCGAATCCCCAAATCAACTCCAGAAAATTCAACTCTTGAATAAAATTTAAAAATACCCAGAGAACTCAGCACTGAAAACAATGAATTACTGTACAACTTTTAAAGGCTGACGTCATCAATATGCCGCGGAACCGCCGCCTAATGCAGGCTTCTGCCGCGGTTCCGCGCCATCTTGCACTGTTCATGACCCCAATTTTGCGCCGTAATTCTTATATTTTCCTGCTGGGTTTTCTGCATATTTTTAATACTGAAAAATCCCTGTTTTTAGAAAAAGTACAGAGAGCACATTTGAGTTGGGGTTTCGGGTTCGTTCGGGTTTCAAACTTCGTCTGGACTTCGCCTAAGGCTCTAGCTAGGCTCTGATACCACTGTAGGGTTCCTAGGCACTCTAGTGAAGTCTCACAAGTGATCAAACATGCACAAATCAAATTTTACGGGTGCCTACAAACCCGACTACGGATCGTTTACTAGATATTTAGGCGAAACAAGCAAACTAGTTAACACTTAACTAATGGGATATCGGAAATACAACCTTTGTAGATCCGGTGCTCCACCTCCATAGCTCCGCAACGAAGTCGTCTCCGCTGTCCAAAAGGAATCCGGGCTCTAGAGTCGGCTTCGTCGGAGAAAAAGCGAGCTAGGTCGTCGATGTCCATGCCGAAGATGATCTACGTCGAAGCATCGCTAAATCAAGCTCCACCTTCACCAAGCCCTAAAAACTTGTGAAGGAAACACACTCTACTACTTGGCAAGAGGTAGAGGATGAAGAAATAGGAAGTGGGTTCACTTTAGAATTGGATTTCTCACTCATATGCTCAATTTGCCATTGATGAAGACAAGCTTCTTCATGAAGAAGAAGAAGAGCAAGAAGAAGATAATTATTATAATAAGAATAAAGAATAAAATAAAAATCCATTCTTATCATAATTATCACCATGATTAGGTGTAGAGAATTAACTTGAGTTAATTGAATTGGTTAGGGTTAAGCATGAGACAAAATGGTGACTAAGTCAAAAGTTCATGAAGCTTCATGAAAGAAGACAAAAGAAAGCCACCATTCTATTTTATGCAATTTATTTTCCAAAAATAAAAACAAATGAATAAATGAATAATCAAATAAAAACCCTAACCATTTCTTTAACCAAGGCTTAATTCTTTACACAAACCCTAATTTGCATGTATCATCAAATATGATACAAACAAGTGCACAAAATCATATCGCATATGCAATGCGCACAACCGAGCGAGAAAATCCATTTAAAGTGAACCGATACTAGTTAATGCAAAGTAATATATCAAATATATAATTATGCATTAAATCATTAAATCAACACTTGATTTAACGATCCGGTCATGACGCACATAACCGACTGGTATCATTAGTAACATCTTATCGAATCAACACTTGATCCGATAACCCGGCTATATCGCATATAACCGATCAATGTCACATCGCGAGAATCGAATACAGTATCACATACTCGTAATATTCTCGGTCCCGCACATATCTCATATGCGCTCCTATTTCGTTTCGCTTGAGCCAGGAAACCTCTGTGTAGGACTCTAAAGACTCGTCAATACGCCGGCAGCAGGTGACGATCATATCAAACACCCACAAGCCGCAAGCGGTCTGCTAAACGTAACGGCCACCCGGGTATTGAGCGATCTGAAGATCGACGAGCAAGCCCGCTCACACTCCAGTGAATCCGACCAGTAACACTACCGTACAGTCCGGTCTGTCCGTCTGATATGTCGCATATCTCGCCTAGGGGTGGTAACGTCAGACCCCAATAGCTCAATAAGTCGTGTCGATATGAGGTCTATAACACTTCGAGAAACTACTGGTAACACTTACCAATAAATCTCAGCAACCCTGGCCAGGGATTTCCTGTTATAGCCAATCGAACACAGCGCAACATCAACTCCCTATACCGGGAGAGACGAATCCCCTCCTATCGCTCATTGCCTCCATGTGACTCGGGACTGTACCCAAAAACCACCGTTTTGCACGCCCTCAGTAGAGCCGTGGTAGGGTGGAAATCAAAGCACAGTGGGAGACACACAAGACTCTATGATGATCACGGGTCAACAGACTAAGCTGTACCAGTGTCACCAGAGAACTGCCATCTGACGTGAGGTATAATACCATCTGGGAGTTCTCGGCGAGTCCGTTCAGTGTACCCAGTCTCCACTGAGCACCCGCATACCATCTTCGATGTCAAACACCAATGGATATGGGATCATCCATCGCCCATCGCATGGGTCGAAAAGATATGCGCTAGTCTACTCTGGAATATCGATGCCCCGTCTCGATATTCCCACGACTAGGAACAATGAAGGATGTACTCATTGACTACCCAGGCCCCACTAGTATGATCTGCATCATAGTCCTGGAAGTCGAGTACACATCCTAAGGGCTTTATCAACATGTAATCAGAGAGACAGAAAGTATACATGTTAAGATAAAGAGCAACCAGATAGCGTACTATCATGTCGAGCAAGAAATTCCTTCCTATATATGTCCCAGCATCCACTACAATATGCATCCAATGTACAGTAATGGCCTCTAGGGCATACATATAACTAACATGTAGAATATGTGTAGAATGTTTTGTCTCGAGGGTTAATCGAAATTGCCACAATGGAGGGAAGATCAAATGAGCTTTGGAATTGAGCTAATGATTTTCTTGTGTTGCAAAATGAATCATTCTCATTCACAAAATGATGGGGGCAGCCCCTTGCAGTGCTCGTCCAGGGAATCAAGAGGAGGGGGTGAGCACAAGCCAAAGAGACATGGGTGTGATCACGTTTTGGCCGCGGTTCCGCCGCAGTACTGTAGCTTCACTTCACCAAATTTTCTACAGTGGTCTCTGACTTGGAATTGGGGTTTCTGGTATTTTTAGTTTTGGCCCAGATTATTTTGAGTGCTGGACTTGTGCTTGGGGCCCACTTTGGGAAATTTTGTCGATCGAAAATTTTAAATATGTTAGTTCACAGTGCTTACTTTATATCTGCGACCGTGAATGCCATTCGAGCGGTAAATCTTGTCTAATTGCTATAGCTCTTTTAGACGGATTTGCGAACGTGACATTCACGTTGATGTTTTGTGTTGTGCTGTGATGCTGCGGATTGTCGAGGTGGATAGCTTGGTGCAATGATAGTACAGTTTGGTTATATTTGTACATTTGATATTGCGGGGCAAGCGTCCGACATGTGGACTGCCGTCACTTCCTGTTTGTATATTATTCTTTTGGGGAACGACTGGGCTGAGGTCGATGTACCCATTGTATATATTTTTACTTTCTGTACTAGGATTACCCCACGGTGGGGTGCACGGATAGCCGGGTTCTAGAGGGCAACGGGCCCGCATCTCATGGCTTTGAAACGGAGGGGCTTCACTCTAGAATTGACGGGCTATTTGCCGCACTCGTAGGGGGTACAGGTTGACCCAAGGAGGGGTGCTCAAGTTACCGGATTCCGTGAACTGCTCGGTGGTCCATTCACTTTGTTGAAGGAGGCTGCCTCGCTTCAGGTTTTGGCGGGTAACTTGCCGCGCCCGTAGGGGTCTAGGATTTCATTGCACAGGCTATCCACACGACCAGGGGAACGTCGTGTTTCAGTTGCAGCTCTGTGAAACCCGGGGCTTCCAGATTATCTGTATTGTTCTGTGATGCTTATTACATTTCTGTGATGTTGCATTTTATCACGCCTTGAGCGATTATTATATATTGATATATATACTAGTAGATGTTGTATATGTTTTACATCCACGCTAGTCCAGTCCCCCCTCTGTCGTTAGTTAAGTAACCTAACGGGTGATGACGGGACCCAGTGGCGAATGCGGATGGCATATACGTACATCATATTTTCGTTCTTTTGTGGTGTGATTAATTGATGGGACTGCATTGATTCGGATCAATGCATGCTAAACAAACCTATTCTGATGTTGTTGGAACATTTTTCAAAAAGCTGTTATTGCAAGGACGTTTTCTTTTGTTTTGCACAGTGGTATTCGGTTATGAATATCCAGCACCTCAGTCGACGAGGCAAGGGCCGAGATCCCTTCACCGGGAGTGACCCCTTGGACAGAAGTTTGCGTCAGGATAATAACTTCACTATAGTCGATTAGTTTTTGCTTTGCATCGTGGTATTCGGTTGGAATATCCTGCACCTCATTCTACGGGAAGAGCCGAGATCCCTTCACCGGGAGTGACCTCTTTAGCAAAGGTTTTCGCCACTATATTTTTATAAAAAGCTATCCGGTTCCTTCAACGATATCAAGTTCATTACGTTAAAGGTTTTTCGCCAAAAACCATTCGTAGCCCTCCGTCATTTCAGACGGGTATCACTTAGTATTCATGCTATGTTTGTTGGCCAAAGTCAAGACATAGTGTATGGTAGCTATTTGTTACCTTTCTGTTGCATAGATAGATGCGTTGGTTTGGGACAGTCGTACTGCTTTGTTGGCCAAAATCAAGGGTAGGTACGGGTGGGTTCAAATTAACCTGGATAATGACGGGTAGAACTTGACATGTGACTTATGATTTGTTGGCCAAAGTCAAGGTCATAAGAGCATGGGGTAAAAATCACATCGGGAGTTTCTAAAGAAACTGAAACTTGCCAGGTATGCGCATACCTTCTGGAGTGTGATAACGTGAGTGGATTCCATCACGTTATCATGCGATGATAGTTGGATCCCGATTCCCACTGATGAGTTGGTTTACTCCTCGGGTGATTCCGACTAATTCTTCTTTCAGGTTTGGAGGAGACTTTGAGGTTACAGTGGGAGGTTTCCTGATTAGATAAATTGGTAACCATTCGGATCTAGGTTAGAGTGCACGCAGAGTGTTTCTTTTCTCTCTCTCTTTGGCAGCGACCAAGGCCCGACCCTAGACTATGACTCAGTGACCAAGTTAACCGAACCTTCTTAAAACACTGGCTTTTAGATTGTCAGAGTTGCATACATCATTGCCACTCCTACATTTACCCTTTTCTCCAGAACACCCCGTATTACTACGAACATCCACTTCCATTGGATAAAACCATCGTATGGTTATATACGAATTCGAAGGAACTTGTTCCAGATTCGAGGATGGTTTCCGGTTCTGGAGAAAATGAATAGGACTATTCAGTTATCTTTTCCTTTTACCTTCTCTCAGGTTGCGAGTGCTCCTTGGATTAGGACGGTACACCTATTACGCTAATTGGATAGTCTTCTTCCAAACCATAGGCAGGTGCCGAACGGTGGGGAATGAAGAAAACCAATTAGCCTAACGATGGTGTACAGAAGGTAATAAGTAAAGACAAAATAAAGGGATTAGAAAGAGGGCAAAGTAAATTGCGACTGCTATTCACGACCAAACCAAGTATTTCATTGCCACTCCTATTTCACCTTTATGTTTCTCCAGAACACCCCATATCACTACGAACATCCAATTCCATTGGATAAATCCATCGTATGGTTATATACAAACTCGAAGGAACTTGTTCCAGATTCGAGGATGGATTCTGGTTCAGGAGAAATAGGAATAAGATTTATTCAGTTGTCTTTTATCTTTACCTTTTCTCGCGTTGCGAGTGCTCCTAGGATTAAGACAGTACACCTATTACGCTTATTGGACAGTCTTCTTCCAGACCATAGGCTGGTGCCGAACGGTAGGGAAGGAAGAAAACCATTTAACCTAACGATGGTGTGCAGAAGGTAGCGACTAAAGGCAAATAAAGGGATTTGGAGAGATGGCAATGAAATGTACGGTTACAGTCATGAATCTGGATAATGGAATAGGCATTACTAGGAATACCCGGATACCCCTTCGAAACATTTACATGTTTCAGTTTCACTGTGTATTGTTAAAAGAAAACTGATTTCCCAATTTGACCCTTGCTCCAGGGTATGTATTTACCAGGTTTGATTCTCACATCTGTATGGCTTTACAGATGATGAGTCGGAGTAAGTTATTGGGAATTAGGTGATCATCCTCATTATATCGGGATTCGTTGTAATTGGTGATATTTGAGGAAATCGCCTGGGTTGTTTGCCGGACGGCAAATATTTGGTTTTGAATATCCGTTGTTATGCACCAATTTCAAATTGATATATCTGTACGTTTATTTTTATAAAGTGAGATATAACCTTTTGAAATTATGTCCATGACATTTACCTATATCAGTTGATGGTTAGGTAAGGAGTATTAAATAGCGGTGTAATTCTTCTTAACCATAAGTACAGTTTTCAACCTACGACGCATAGGGTTTGAGTTATTCAACTCAAGAGACTTATACAAAGCATTGTATATTGTCCAGTGTCCATTAGGACAGAGGGGTTGGTCCTCGTACTATATTATGTTTACTTGTGACTTCTCTAGTATTTAGACAAGTGTTTCGTAGAAACACAAGGTCCAAATTTTGAGAAGTTATAGGTATAAGAATAAAGTAGAGAACCACGTGATGCAAGTATCGGGATTCTTCAAGGTGATCGAAGATGTAGATACTTGTATCCGGTATTCAGTTGAAAGTAATGGTTTTGAGAAACTTGTTTCTCTTTCAGATTACTCATGTTTTGGATGCGCTCCTAAGTTGAGTAACGCTGATCGGCCTCCTTCCATTTAGTTGACATGAACTGGAGACAGCTGCATGATTTGAATCTGTTTCCAATTAAATCAATGCCTCTGTTTCTATATTAGATATAGAATAGTTCATATCTTAACAATGTTAAGGTACGGGGAGTTGTCCGGCTTATACTTAAAACCAGACTCTGGATAACTCAAGACACGTTTCTGTAATGGCTGTTTGTGGGTTGACCCGGGCTATGACGAGGGTTAACTTTCTACCATCTGGAAGATCAATAGTGATATTGTTCTTGACTTGCTACAGTTTTGATAAAAATGGTTTTTTTCAGAAAACAGTAGTGGGAGTATGGTAGAACTGGAAGTGATTCCAGAACCGCAAACGATTACTGAAAATTTAATAGGACCTAAAGATTCAATATGGATTGTCATTCCATTAGCCACTCCGCAGATGTGGTGGGTAACCTCTGGCACCCGAGAGGTACTCCGGCACCCGAGAGGTACTCCGGTAACCTCAAGGACGGTGACAAGGAGGTTCTTGATTACCCAGACTTGCCACTACTGTTGTTCCAGGCTATGAGACCCGGCGGGAGGATGAGTATAGCGTCGTTCTGAACTGGCTTTAGAAGTGCACGTGTATATTATTCTTCCAGAGGGTTGTCTTAGTCAGTGGGAGCAGCAGAAGCATAGTGGTCAAGAAGCTTACGTCTATTTATAGACTAAAGCAGATATAGCGGAGATAGATCGTCTATTTTTTATATGACAGTCATAGGTTATGACTTCATCAGAATAGGGGATAGATCTGTTAAGAAGGTAGTAGGATGTGATGTCCTGGTATTTGGATGACATACACAAAGTAGGAAGTGAAATTCCTATACTACGATCGGTTACACTGTGGTTGTCACACAGTAGTTTCTCCACAAAGGTTATGGATAAAATATCAGGCATTCTGGTTACTAGATCTATGGTTTTAGATCTAGATTTGGGTAGTTTCCCAATCTGGGTACTTAGACAGCATTCTACAAGTATTTTAGAATGGACGACTCCTGGCATGGTAGTATACTTGCAGGTGATGGAGTCACCCTCTCTAAAGGTATCTTACAGACTAAAGGGGAGAGGGGTGTGCATGATTGACATATCACTTGCTTAGGCAATTGAGTCAATCACGAGATGTCAAGTACCACACCAGATGTTGTTTTTGCATTAGATGCAACAAGTTGATATTGATCCTATCCTGGAGAAATATTCGGAAGCAGTTTTAGAACATAAGTGAATGTTCTAGAGATATGATAATGGCATCCTCCTTCGGGAGACAGTTATCATTCCAGGCTTCCAAGGTGACTTGGATGACAGAATGACTGTCAGAGTTATAGTTTTCCCTCTGACAAGGGACAGTAGTTTGGACAGGAGGTCCAAGCGGAAACTGAGGGAGGCATGGTGCACGATACTGATTAAGTTCAGTTGACGATACAGTCTAAGAAGTTTGGATTTGGAGTTCATTTATGAACTAGGTCCCATCAGATATCCAGACATATTCTAAGACAGGTATTGCTCATTTCGGAAGATGGCTTTTTCCGCGAACTTGAGATAAAGAGAGACATAGAAAGAAACATCAGGGCGGATCTACTCACTGAAGCTATTCCTCGAACGCAGTAGTTTCACAACCGGGCTTTGTGAGACTGATTAGTAGAGGAGTTGGGTGTTCGGTATCACATGGGCTGTGAGTATGTGACATCGCAATAATTAGCCTTGAGTGCAAGTGGGAGATTGTTGGATATAGTGCCCTCAGAGTCAATTATTGGATCGCAGGCACGCGATTGCAATGATTGAGGGAGGACCTATGCCGGAAGGACATTCTTACTCAAGATGATAGTATGCTATCTGGTTTATCTTTATCATCATGTACAGTTTTAGGTGACCTTACAGGTCGCTATTACACGTTGATAGAGCCCTTAGGATTCTTGCTTGACTGCCAGCAGTATGATGGCGATCATATACGTGGGAGCTGGGGTCCATAAGCACATCCTTAAAAGGTCTCTAGTCGTGGGAGTTTTGAGACAGGGTGTCGATACTCCGGAGTAGACTAGTGTATACAGTCGAGACCCCGACGAGGGGCGGTGGCCGGTCTCATAAGCCATTGGTGTCAGTTGGATCACCTAAGATGTATACAGATGCTCATTGGGTTATAAGTACACCGGACAGGACTCGCCGGGAACATGCTAGTTGGTATTATACCTGACGTCAGATAGCAGTTCCCTGGTGAAATGTGTACAGGTTAGTTCATCGACCTGAGATCGTCATTTGTTTCGTGTGAGTTCCCACTGTGCTTTGATTACTACCCTACCACGGCTCAAAAGAGTCGTGCAAACATGTTTTAGTTGGGTACAGTCCCGAGCCACATGGAGGCAGTGAGCGGATCGGCAGGGATTTCGTCTCTCCTGGTATTGGGGATGAGATCGCACTGTGTCTAGGAGAGCCATTACACGAAGTCCTTGGCCAAGGCAGGAGATTTACTGGTAGGTATTCCAGTAGTATCTCAGGGTGTTCTGGGCTACACTCCGACACGACTTGTACCGCTTTTGGGGGTCTGACTTTTACCAACCCCCTAGGCCCGACATGCGATGCTCATAGACGAACGGACCGGACTGTACGGATATTGTCACTGACAGGCTCAGTAGGGTGTCAGGATGAGTTCGCTCATCGACCTCCCTTTTGGTCAATACATGATAGCCCGTTACGTACGGCTAGTACCACTGACGTGCTAGTGGTTAAATCTACAGCCAAAATATTGACGAGTCTTTAGAGTCCCCCACAGACAGTTTATCAAGTTTCGGGCGAAACGTTGTAGAGGCCGTATGGTATTATGGCAGGGTTCGAACATACGCGTGCACTTGTGCACGTGTCATGGTTCGGACGGATCATAGTAGTGGGCTTTAGTTTAAGCCGAATCCTAGTATTAAATTTGTTGGATTACTTTAGTCTCATCGCATTCGCATTCAGTCGGAATGCGGGTGCAGATATGTATATACAGGTGAGGGGTATCCTTGTGATCCGTCACTAGTTTACTTTAGATGTTGCCATATCTTTTTATTGTTGTAAACATTTGGGTTAATGTTTACAAATGGAAATAATGAGCTCAAAGTCATGATTAGGAGCATTAATTATGACACATGCATAAGTAATGACTCATGGTCTCTTTCTTTGTGCATGTGTCACATTATTTGATGGATTTGTGAGTTGAAATGATAAGAGGAGAGAGAAGGGCAGCCATATGGTTGTGGTTAACTCTTGTATTATGATTCTAACTCTCATTTTATCATTGCAACAACACACAAAAGAAAGCTCTTCTTCTTCCTCCTTCTTTCTTGAGCTCACTATCTCCATTAATGGAATCATCTTCAACCTCCATCCATACACTCTCATGTGTTGAGAATCAATGGATGCTTGAGACAAAGTGATCGCATACATTCTCTACTTCACCTTGGACACGTCGGCTAGCGAACTTCGTGTCCGAGTTGCTTCAGATGAAGCGGGAGCCCGTAAAAGGATTCAAAGATGTGGTGCCCTTTTTGATGAGGAGATCGAGATCGGAGATGCTACGAGGAGCTTGGGATGGTGGCCAAAGACCGAAGGACACGGATCGATCGGTATAGCCTTTCCAACCCTTCTCTAGTTTGCTAGTTATAGGTTAATGGTTCGATCCGGGTGAAAGTATACGATAGCGCCAGTTTCAAGTTTACGAAAAAGTTTTATTTCCGCATTTTGGCCTCGGATCGACGGCCGCGGCGCTATCGTAGACTTACACAAATATTGCACCTCGAGGATAGCGAGCCATGTTGGGAGCTCTACTTCGATGGAGCCTCATCAATAAGGACCTCCAGTAAATCAAGCGTCCCGGAGATAAAAGAAGGGATAAGATTGGTGTTCTTCACGCCATCGATGGGAACCCTAAGGCGTTCTTTTGCTCTCACCGAGCCTCGCACAAACAACGAGGCTGAGTATGAAGCTCTGATAGCTGGTCTGGAGCTCGCTATAGAAATGGAAATCCTTCAGCTACGAGTCTACGGTGATTCCCAGCTTGTCGTCAACCAAGTAAGCAGCGACTATAAGATATACAAACCCGAGTTAGCTCGGTACAGAAGTAGAGTGGTGAAACTTATGAAACGGTTCACTCACATTGAACTAATGAGAGTCCCTAGAGCGTTGAATGGAAAGGCTGACGTACTCGCTCGCTTAGCCAAAGAGCTGGCTGATCCTGACATGGATGAAATTCTGATCACAGTCAGGAGCCGGAAAATTCTACCCCCAGTCTCTCTACGAGAAGAGGAAAGCGCGGAACAGAAGAGCAGTCCTGCCGAAGAAGTTTCGATCATCCAAGACGAGCCTGATTGGAGAGAACCCTTCATAGAGTACCTCCGATACGACAAGCTGCCCGAAGGAAAATCTGTGAGGATTCAGCTGAAGAAAAGAGCTCTCCGATACGTATTTGTAAATGACACGCTATACCGCATGTCGTATGACCAACTCTAGCTCAGGTGTATGTCATTGGCCGAAGCCTAAAAGGTCATGAAAGAAGTTCACTCGGGCGTTTGCGGTGCTACCAATCTGGCCCCAAGATGCGACTTCAAATTAAACGGCTTGGGTATCACTGGCCCATCATGGTATTACTGGCCCATCATGATACAGGGTTGCGGAGAGCATGCAAAGAAATGTCATATCTGCTAAATTCACGATGATTTCATTCACAAGCATCCTAATCTGTTGCATCCTACGGTGGCGTCGTGGCCCTTCGAAGTTTGGGGCACCGACATAGTTGACCCAATTGATCCTCCGTCATCCAGAGGCCACCGGTTCATATTGGCCACAACTGACTATTTCTCCAGATGGGCTGAAGCTGTCCCGCTAAAAGAAGTCAAGACAGAAAATATTCTGACGTTCTTCCAGCATAATATTTTATACCGCTTCGGTACACCAAGAAGAATCATTTCTGACAACGGGCCTTCTTTCAAGAGCTTCAAAGTCTCAAGATTCGCTACTCAACACAAGATAGACTGGAGATATTCCTCCATCTATAATCCAAGAGCCAATGGGCTAGCCGAAACCTTCAATAAGACTCTATGCAAGCTCCTGAGGAAAAATGCTTCAGCCAACAAGAGAGACTGGAATCTCAAGCGTCACGAGGCGTTATGGGCATATCGTACCACGCACCGTACTCCAACTCGGTCCACTCCGTACTCATTGCTCTTCGGAGTGGAGGCGGTCCTCCCCCTCGAAGTCGAAGTTCCAAGCTTAAGAATGGCCATTCAGCACGAATTGGCGGAGGAGAAAAACATGCTCCTTCGGCTGGAAAAGCTTGACGCCCTCGAAGAAAAGAGGCTCGCGGTGCAGCAAAATTTGGAGCTATACCGGCTATACCGAGCCCAAATGTCACGGGCCTATAACAAGATGACCCATCTCCGCGCTTTCAAGAAAGGTGAATTGGTGTTGGTCCTCAAAAGACCGATCATCCCCAATCGACATGCCAAGGGAAAATTCGAGCCAAACTGGGAAGGACCATACGTCATCGAAAAAGTGTTTGATGGAGGATCCTACCAGCTGATAAATGCCGAGGGAGAAAGGCCAATGCCACCAATCAATGGCGGATATCTCAAGAAATATTACGCGTGAATGCTCCAAGTCGCAGGCGAATTGAGCACACAAGCCCTACGGTCTGGATCATACATCCTGCAAAACCGTATGCAATCCACGGGCGTAAACGACCCCTATCTCTCCCAAGTCCTGCCGGTGAGACTACCTTTAAAGTCCTACCAGCGACAGAAAAAACAAAACAAAACAAAACGGTATGTCCACAAGCAAAACGGGCACGGATGAAAAACCGAAAGGGCTCCATGAGTAAAAAAAAGCAGGACTGCAAGTCGAGTTTGTGAAAACCTGAAAGGGCGCAAACTCGTGAAAAGAGATGAAATACACTCGCAAAGTCCTCTCGACCTTGTGAGGAGAAAATCCCCACGTGAGATCCTTATGACTCACAAAGGAACAACACACTTAGGAATCCCCACGATTCCTAGGGAGAAATACACCTGCGAGATCCTCTCGACTCGTAGGGAGAAAGTGCCTTTATGAGACCCTTACGGCTCATAAAATTGAAAAGCCTTAGGTGATAGGGATCTAAACCTGTCTCCTGAGCCATCGCTCCCCAACGGGCAATGACAAATGATGAGTCGCTCCTTGCATTTCTCTTCAGTGTTAGCGGTGCTGATGCCGACCAAAAACCCAAATCCTAAGTTTTCCCAACGGCAAATGATGAGTCTCTCCTGGCATTGCTTCAGTGTTAGCGGTTCTGATGCCGACCCAAAAACCAAA
This sequence comes from Agapanthus africanus, assembly GCA_030015575.1. Lineage (NCBI taxonomy): Eukaryota > Viridiplantae > Streptophyta > Magnoliopsida > Asparagales > Amaryllidaceae > Agapanthus > Agapanthus africanus. The sequence continues at coordinate 258,031,272 of JASDDO010000024.1, forward strand.
TCCCAAGTCCTCCCGGGGAAAATGATGAGTTGCTCCTGGCATTATTCCAGTGCAGCAATGCTGATGCCAAACAAGATCTAAATTCCAAATCCCCAACGGCGAATGATGAGTCGCTCCATGTACCATATTCCAGTGCAGCGATGCAGACGCTAACCAAACTCTGAATGTCCCAACGGCAAATGATGAGTCGCTCCTGGTACCATATCCCAGTGCAGCGATGCAGACGCCAACCAAAATCCAATTTCTCAAAAATCTCCCGGCCCTACGGTTAGTCCCTAAATTGACTACCGTATACAATCCACGGGCTCAAATAATCATACCTATACCCCACCGCAATCACCAGTCCAACGGCCGGTCTCCGCCCTTGGAATTATGCTCCATTGGAAAGACCCACTCATGTGTCCTCATGATACATGAGGAGAACAAACCTTCGTGGGATCCTTACAACTCATAAAGAAAAAACACACTTAGGAGTCCTCACGACTCCTAAGGAGAAAATACACCTGCGGGATCCTTTTGACTCATAGGGAGAAAATGTTTTTATGAGACCCATACGGCTCATAAAATTGAAAAGCCTTAGGTGATAGGGACCTAAACCTGTCGCCTAAGCCATCGCTTCCCAACAGCCAAAGGCAAATGATGAATTGCTCCTGGCATATGTGCTCCAGTGTCAGCAACGCTGATGCCTACCCTAACTCCAAAATTCCAAACTCCAATCCATAGACCCCTAAGTCTTTAAACTGGGAACAAATGACCTCTAAGTCGTTAAACTGGGCACAGATGACCTCTAAGTCGTTAAACTGGAAACAGAAGACCCCTAAGTATTTAAACTGGGAACAGATGATCTCTAAGTCGTTAAACTGGGCACAGATGACCTCTAAGTCGTTAAACTGGAAACAGAAGACCCCTAAGTCTTTAAACTGGGCACAGATGACCCCAAGTCGTTAAACTGGGAACAGATGACCCCTAAATCGTTAAACTAGGAATGAGGGAAATCCCCTCTCGGCAGATGATGATTCGCTCCTGGTACCATATTCCAGTGTAGCGGTGTTGATGCAACCCAAATCACATCAAATCGGCAAAACAACCAATGACCTCCCTGGAAGAATCAAGCTCCACCTCGGAAACAAGTCAACTTCATCCCTGACACCGCAAGAAGAAGAGCAAGTCAAATCAAGCACCGACCTTCCAAGTCGGAAAAAAGGCAGGACCGACCGTCCACGTCGCTAAAATGACAGCATCGACCGTCCAATTCGCAAAAAGGGCAGAGCCGGCCGTCCAAGTCGCAAAAAGGGTAGAACCGACCGTCCAAGTCGCTAAAAGGGCAGCACCGACCGTCCACGTCGCTAAAATGCCAGCATCGACCGTCCAAGTCGCAAAAAGGGCAGAGCCGACTGTCCAAGTCATAAAAAGAGCAGAGCCGACCGTCCAAGTCACAAAAAGGGCAGAACCGACCGTCCAAGTCGCTAAAAGGGCAGAACCGACAGTCCAAGTCGTTAAAAGGACAGCACCGACCTTCTAAGTCGGAAAAAGGGCAGAACCAACCGTCCAAGTCGGAAAAAGGGCAGCACCGACCGTCCAAGTCCCAAAAAGGGCAGTACCAACCATCCAAGTCGCAAAAAGAGCAGAACCGACCGTCCAAGTCGCAAAAAGGGCAGAACCGACCGTCCAAGACGCAAAAAGGGCAGAATCGACCGTCCAAGTCGCTAAAAGGGCAGCATCGACCATCCAAGTCGTTAAAAGGGTAGCACCGACCGTCCACGTCGAAAAAAGGGCAACACCGACCGTCCACGTCGCTAAAAGGGTAGCATCAACCGTCCACGTCGCTAAAAGGGCGGCACCGACCGTCCACGTCGCTAAAAGGGCAGCAACGACCTCCTCGTCGGAATTATGCTCCATCTTGGAATCAAGTCAACCAGACACTCCATCTCGGAGACACGTCAAGCATCGACCGTCCATGTCGTAAAAAGGGCAGTGCCAGCTTCCCAAAAAGCGGGAACCAAATCAAGTCGCCTCCACGTGAAAGAAGATCCATCAATTTCATGCACACGGCCCACATATGCGGTGTGTATGTATTGATGGGGGGGCAATTTGTTGGGGTCAAAACTTACACCCCGGTTGACCAAGTCAAAATCAAAGTCAACCCCAAACCAAGTGGGCCCAAGCCCGGGTCAAGTGGGCCAATGCCCGGGTCGAGCCCGAACATGAAGCGGCCGGCCTCCCTTCATGCCAAAATAAAACTTTTGTAATAAATAATTTTTGGTGTATTTCTTTTTTTATTTCTATGAATAAATATAAGAAAAATGGGCATAAAGCCAAATTTTTGTAAAGTCCTTGGCTTATGTGCAAAAAGAAATAGCACATGAGGCATGGGATGAGAAAATGCCATTTTTGTAAAGCCCAAGGGGCTATGTGTAAAGTGTATAGCCTATAAAGGCAAAGATAATGAAAATATCTCAAGATATTTTTCTCTCTCTAAAAAAAATCAAGGTCTGTGCCTCTTTATCCTTCCTCAAGATTCTAAACCTTCTTCATTTTTTTGAATTAAATCAAGAGTTTTACTCTTCTTTTTTCAAAACTAAATAGTTTTTCACCACAAAACCCACAAAGGGGAGCTCAGATCTTCCATTAGATCTAAAAGAGGGGAGTTTTTTAAAATCTCACCCCTCTTGTTCTTCAAGATCCGGCCTACAAAGAGGAGGAAGAAGGAAACCCATCTCCGAAAATCCCACTTTGGAAAAGATCCAAGGCTCAAGAGAAGATCCCAGGCTTAAGAGAGAAGAACCTCTGAAGATTTTTAGGGAGTTCAACTCCACTCAAAACCCTCTTTTGGAGTTTAACTCCTATTTCTTGGGGTAAAAAACCCTTCCTTTCGCTAGCGCCCAGCGCTCAAGCGTCCATATGCCGGGCACGTGAGGCGCTGGCATCCAAAGCGCTAGCGTTGGCACCCGAGCGCCCACGTGCCGGGCACGTGAGGCGCTCGCGCTGGCGCCCAAAGCGCCAGCGTCAGCGCCCAAAAGCGATAGCGCCCGAGCGCATACGTGCCGGGCACGTGAGGCGCTAGCGCCCGAGCGCCCACGTGCCGGGCACGTGAGGCGCTAGCGCCCGACCGCCCAAGGCGCTAGCATCCGAGCGCCCACGTGCCGGGCACGTGAGGCGCCAGCGCCCAAAGCGCTCGCGCCAGCGCCAAGAGCCTAGCGCTAACCCAAGCGCCCAAGCGCCAGCGCTCACCCATCCTTTGGACGCCTTTTTACCCTCATTGTACATGTACTCCACACTAAAAATACCCTCCCCCCCGTTAGAATTTTTTTTCTAACGAAGCGCTGCCCCGCATTCCGCAAGAGGGCTGCTAGCCCTCTTGACCCCCAGCCCGCTATCCGGGTAGCAGGACCTCCGTTAAAACTCTGCGGGGCCCCCGATATACCCAAAATCCCTTCAAAACACAACACTGCATATTGAGTTCGCATGACCAGTTTAACCCATCAATCGGAGGTTCTCTCGCTCCAAATACGAGGGGTAAGTAACGGCAGCTTAGTTCGCTTCTACCAGAGATTCGGATCCCCACAATCAATAGACCCCAGCCTACCATAGACAGGGGGAATCTGTAATGCGCCTAACAAGCACGCGCGTATTCCCATCTCAATAGGGTGACGTAAAACACCCTACAGGGAACACGTGAGGCGCTGAGCAGTTTGTATAGGGCGCTCATTTGGGGAACACGTGAGGCGCTGAGCAGTTTGTATAGGGCGCTCATGTAGGAAGCATGTGAGGCGCTAAGTTCTTCTCTTTTAGAGATTTAATCTCCGTTAATGGCATTTTGGTCCTTAATGATCACCAAGATCTCTGTTTTGAAGATCTAAAATCGATTTTATTGGAGAACTAAGTTCTTCTGTTCTTTTAATAAGAACTAAGTTTTTTTGTGTAGGGTTAAACCCTGTATTTAGAGAAATTAAATTCCTAGAACATATGTTCTTTTACTCTCTTTTTCTTTTAATCTAATTCTTTCCCCTAGATTCTGAGTCTGAGGAACAGAATCTTCCCGATAAGAATTAAATTCTCAACTTGTGGGAAGATCTGCTTTATGGATCTTAGATCAGAGGATGAACTAAGTTCTTTTTGTGAAGAGTTAAACCCTTTTTTTTATTTTATACTAGGAAAAGGAGATATGTTAATCTCTGCTTTTCTTTTCCTAGGGTTTGGAACGAGCGAGGATCTTCTTCTTTGAGAGGAGAATTGAATTCTCAGTTTTGTGGCTTCTTTTTTTTCCAAAAGCTTGGGGGGTCAATCTTCGATCTAAGACTTGAAGTCCCGAATCCTTTATATAGGGGAGGCATGTTTGTTAATTAGTTTGAGGAAATCTCTCATTTGAGAGATACCAATTGATTTAATTGGTCTCAAAAATTATTTGGAGTATTTTATCTACCGTTGGATTTTTGATCCAGTGAATTTCTATTTTACATAATATATATTCTTATTTTTAACAAGATTAGGAAAATATTTTCCCGCATACAGAATTTAATTCTGTCAAATGGTGATTTTTAATCACCACCGAATTTTTAATCCAAGGGTGCTCTGTTTAACAGAGAATATTTTTCTTTGTTCAGAAAGATGCAGGGAAATATTTTCCATATTAGAATTTAATTCCATCATTGTATTTTTTATCCAACCGAGAATATCTTTCTCATTTAGAAGGATTAGGAAGATATTTTTCCCTAATAGAATTTAATTTTATCTTTTGATGATTTTTTACTCACTATTGGATCTTTGATCCAACGGCTCTCTATTTAACAGAGAATCTTTCTCTTTTTAGAAAGATCACGGGAAGTAGTTTCCCAAAATAGAATTTAATTCTATATAGAATTTAATTCTATCTGAAACTGGTGTTTCTAAAGGTGTGTTCTCACGTGTTTAACATGTGACCCCAATATGTGTTTTAACCTATTTTTATTTAGCGCTCATATGTTTTGCATCACATGTTTAACACGTGATGCTAGTTTGGCCCTTTTAGTTATTTGTTTTCAGCGCTTATATGCTGTGCATATAAGCATTCACGTGTTTAACATGTGAGGCCAGTTTAGCCCTTTTGTTATTTGTTTTCAGCGCTTATATGCTTTGCATATAACCGCGCACGTGTTTAACACGTGAGGTGATTAGTCTAAAATATTGCACATTTGTATGAACATTTTCCCTATTATTATTAACCGCTAAAATGTGTTAATTATAAGTACAGAACATATGTGGGTTTATTTGTACAAAGATTATTATCATATGTTTCTACATTTATCATTAATATAATTAGGGAAAATATATGCATATAATATTTAAATGAAATATCAGTAATTAAAATATACATATCATATCAAATATTCCTAATCAATATTCTTAAAATTTAATATCAGATAAATGGTTGGAATAATATCTCAAAAATATAAAATGCTACTAACAATTTGATTTGAGATATTGTGCAGGTATTAGCTCAGGTCTGGAATCCAAGTCAAATCGAGATATCGGAACCGAATCTGCCAAATTTTAGAAGCAAATCGAGGAATCTAGCAACGGCAGAGACTCATAGAAATATTTTCAGAATCTATACATCAAAAAGATCTCTAAACATCAACATAAAATGCCAGAAAAAATCTCAAAACCAGATTCCACCAGGAAGCGGCGGATCTGCGACCAAAAGTGGCAAAATGCGGTGGTTCCACGGTCAAATCAGGGCCGTTGGATGTGGGATTTTGGGATCATGATCTTAACTGTATCGACTCACATATGGCATATAGGGTTTCTGGTTTCAGGGACTATATAAAGGACCGAAAGCTGTGCATTCAAAATTATCCAAGTGATCACATAATCATCTATTCATCTACCTCCATAGAAAGAGAGATCTAGAGCAACTAGGGTTCTTGTAATCTACTTTCTAAGAAGAGAATTGTAATGCAATAGTTGATTAATAAATGTAGTTTTTTGTTTTAATTCTTTTCGCATTTACTTTACGCATTAATTTTACGCATTACTTTTCTGCAACTTAATTATGGTTTCATTTATCTTCAACCTTTCTTCTAAATCACCACTAATCATGAACGAGTAATTCCTTACTTGTTAGGATTTGTAGGATAGGGTAGAATAATGGATGAAAAATCTTTTAATTTCTTTTTAACATTTTAAAGTTTATAAAATTTAGCAAAATAAATGTTAACCTCCTTATCGGGCGCGCTATCAATTTATTGATAGTCACGACCACGATTTGAGACTGGTTAAATACTTGTTTTGTTAAGGGCTTGACATGAATAGAGACCAATAGACTGACAAGGGTCGGTAGTGGGAAACCCTAATTCTCTCCAAGAACCCTAATCCACATTCATCGCTATCTCTTTAGTTTTAAACTATTAAAAGATAAAACCAATCATTTTTAAAACATTCATCCATTAACTACCAAGTCCTATGAACCCTACAAGCCTTTTTATTATAAATTTTATATCCATCTAAAAATAGAACGACAACAAACCATCTTATCTTTTATCAACTCATCTAAAGCAAGAAAAAAGTTCACGTTTTCCTGCGGACGACCCGTACTCATCGTGGCAAGCTACTAGCGACACCGTTTTGATTGCGGTTATTTACAAAACACTTTTTGCATGATCAATTAAATGGCGCCTTTGCGGGGGAGACAATCATAATTTAGCTTTTTATTCGGGTTGATTTCTTATAAAAACCAGCAAACATAAAATAAACGAGAACCAAAACCGCATCTTGTGTTTTTAACGATTATTGTGCGAGTTTTGCAAGGACATCTGGCATAATTGGAGCAAGCCAACAGAGATTCAGAGACTTTAAACTTGGACCAGAAAAGTATAGAGGTGTTCTAAAGAAATTGTAGCAGAAGATCCTTCAAAACGGCGGCGGAACCGCGGCATTTGGTGCATTTGGCAGCGGAACCGCGGCTTGTTTGACGATTTGAGCCCCCAAACTTCTGTGGTATTTTCCTATATTCTTTCTCTTTCCTCTAAAACTCCAATAATCTGATTTTACCTGCAGGATTATTTGCAAACAGTGCCGCTAAAAAAATCTTTTTGTGTGTTTTGATTTCGGTTTGTTTTGCATACTTAAACCGGATATTAAGGGGCAATAAACCCAAATTCAGATTAGGTGGTAATTTATACAACTCCAAATAAACTGATTGATAACCAATAATCATAACAACCTAACTAATAATCTATCGTAATCCCAACACATTGAATAGAAACTAAGCATGTTTTTTATAACAACAATATCCAGCAGTTACATGAAAGTATTTCCTAATCTAACACTCGGTTTTATTTCTGCACAGTTTGATCTTCCTCTGGACTTGAATCAAGGGCTGACTAGCACCCTTAAGGTCATAGAAACGAAGAAAAGCATGAAGAAACTCCGGCGCATATGAGCTGCTGACCACTACTAAAGTGATAATAAGAGAAATGATCAGATACCAGCCATTAGCACTAATTTGAAAAAGGTCGAGATTGATCTCGGAGGACACGCTGAATAATGAATGGGATTGGGAAACGAAGATCAACAATAATCGACTCCCTATACAAAGAAACAAAGGGATCAGGAAACGAAGCGGAACATAACCGGCCTACGCCCACCAAAGCTCAGAAGAAGTCAAGGCCTACTGGATCTGCATCCTTGCCACCGCCGTTGTAACGACTGCTTTTTGTATAATACTTTAATAAATGTCTTGTAAATATTTTTCTTTGTGTCATTAAATTTTTTTAAGAAATTCTTTTGAATGGAAAAGGCTGTAAATATGTTGTTTTACATTAAAAACTATTTAATACAATTCTAAGGATTTTTTAATAATTTAATTTGAATTTTTAGAAAGGGAAAAAAGGATTTTATGAAATATTATTATGGAAAAGGAAATTATTTTTAGTGAAAATTATTACAAATGAAGAAAATAATTAAATAGATTTTCTTTGAATTTCTCCACATTTTTGTGAATTTAAAAAGTATTTTTAAAGAATTTTTTTGAAAAGAAAATAGATTTTTTTGGGATAATAAAACGGTTAGGATTTTGGCAGATTTTTAGGGATTTTCTTAGTGTTTATGGATGGATAAGATTTGGTTTGGGGCCCAAATCCTTTATAGGGCCCCAAACCAAATCTTATCCATCCTTGATGATCTCATACTTCCGGCGTCCAAATAATTCCGAAAAAAATTCATGTACGATCGTCTCTCGATGATCTACACATAGATACTCGTGAAGGGTGCTAGAAAAATCCGAGACGGGAGTTGTTGGGGTAAAAATTTACACCCTGCTTGACCAAGTCAAAATCCAAGTCAACCCCAAGCTAAGTGGGCCCAAGCCCAGATCCAGTGGGCCCATGCCCTGGTCGAGCTCGAACATGAAGCGGCCGGCCTCCCCCCACGCCAAGATAAAAAATTTGTAATAAACAATTTTGTTGTATTTCTTTTATTTTATTTTATGGATAAATGTAAGAAAAATAGGCATAAAACCAAAATTTTGTAAAGCCCATGGCTTATGTGCAAAAAGAAATGGCACATGAGCCATGGGATGGGCAAAATGCCATTTTGTGAAGCCCAAGGGGCTATGTGTAAAGTGTACAGCCTATAAAGGCAAAGATAATGAAATATTTCAACAACTTTTTCTATCTCCAAAAAAAGTTTTAGATCTGAGATCTTTCCTCCTTCTTCAAGGTTCCAAAACCTTCTTCTTTCTTTTGAATTAAATCAAGAGTTTTACTCTTCCTTTTTCAAAACTAAATAGTTTTCCACCACAAAACCCACTAAGGGTAACTCAGATCTGCTATCAGATCTCAAAAAGAAAAGATTTTTAAATCTCACATCTCTTTATCTCCAAGATCCGACCAGCAAAGGAAGAAGAAGAACCCATTTCCTTAACCCAAAGCATCTTAGGAGTTTAACACCACCCTATTTTCTCTTTAGAGAATTTCCGGGGCTAAAAGCCCCCTTTTCCTCGCCGGTGCACTAGCGCTCGAGCGCAAAGCGCCCATGTGCCGACACGTGGCGCGCTTGCGCTCCAGCGCCCTGCGCTCGAACGCAAAACGCCCACGTGCCGATACGTGGCGCGCTTGCTCTCTAGTGCCTCACGCTCGAGCGCAAAGCGCCCACATGCCGACACGTGGCGCCCTTGCGCTCCAGCGCTCGAGCGCAAAGCGCCCACGTGCCGACACGTGGCGTGTTTGCGCTCAAGCGCCCCGGTGCTGGCCCCACGCATCCTTTGGATGTCTTTTCCCCCTTTATTTATATATACATGTATATACATACATATGTATACATATGTACATATACACATACTCCACGACACTGTCCCTGTTAGAAAAAAATTTCTAATGGGGCGCTGCCCCGCACCCCGCAAGGGGGCTGCTAGCCCCCTTGTCCCCCAGCCCGCTATCCGGATAGCGGGACCCCCGTAAAAACTCTGCGTGGCTCCCGATATATCCAAACCCCCCTAAAACAAAACACACGTACACTGCACATCGAGTTCGCATGACCAGTTTAACCCGTCAATCGGAGGTTCCCTCGCTCCAAAGGCGAGGGGTAATTAACGGCAGTTTAGTCCGCGGCTGCCGGAGATTCGGATCCCCACAATCATTAAACCCCGGCCTACCCTAGGCAGGGGGAATCTGTAGTACGCCTGACAAGCGTGCGCGCATTCCCATCTCAATGGGGTGACGAAAAACACCCTACAGATTCTGGCACGCCCGGTGGGACCAATCTCTCCTCCCATATTTCGAGTTAAACGTTCATGCGAACTCAATCAATATACATATCGATTGCCTATACTGAAATGATGTTCTTTTTTCCGTGCAGCAATCAACCTTCGACGACAATGTCTCCCCAGACGAATTCAGCTTCCAACGTGACCCCGATTCCGTACATGGTCAAGATCAACGCTCGTGTGGTTCTCCCCGCGAGCCTCAGTCGACAGTGGGAGGAACCGCCCCGCCAGTTTGGCTTCGTCATCATCTACCCTGCCGGAAGCGCTCATCTGGCGGAGATCCCGGTGGAACAGGTGGCCAAGCCGGTCTCAAGGGGTAAGAGACCGAATGTCGTGATCGCCAAGGCACCACAACCGAAACTTAAAACGGTATCTGAACGATTCTCTGGTGCTCCAGCGGGGGGAAAGAACTTCGGTACAAAGGGCAAAATCAAATGTTGCGGACGAGCTCAGGCGATGACTCCAACAAATGCACAATCGAGCGTATCTCCAAGGCCCTCCATCGCCCGGTCTGCGGCGTCTTCCCAAAGAGCCGAAGTCTGCTAGGTGCTTAGAACAGAGAAGTTAAGGCAGAAGCGGCTCAGGTATCGATCCAACAAGAGGGCCAAGGCTTCGGCCAAATAGAATCATGTGAAGTTCCAAGTGCAAGGTTGCCCCGCGACGACGGCTGAGTCGGACGTAAGAATCAGCAATTCCTTCGAGCCTCTGAAGTGGGTTCAGAAAAATGCCATGACCGGTAGAATCAAGAAGATAGCGGTCCGAACAGTGCCACAAAAAGACGTGTCCCGGCCCCAACAGAAAAAGTATGACACTGTCTCTTCAAGAGTCTATCAAGCACTCTGTGAAGCACGAAAGCAGCGGGGTAAACCCAGAAAAGAAGCGCCAGCACCATTCAAGAACCTGGTTAGGCCAACCGCCTTCAATCGACTACCAGCTACCGAAACAAGGGGGTCATGACAGCGATCCGTGAAATCAGCTGCCAATGATAGAAAGACGGCCGGATATATCATCCATACGGTCTATATGGCGGGCGGGCGCCCCAGCGACAACCTTCGCAGCAAAAGCAAGGATGGGGCCACCACATCCCAAGCCCAATCTAGCCTGAATGTGGTTGCCGCTGCCCAAGAACAGCCGCCCCCGCTGGATGAAGAAAACCCTCTCGATAAGGATGATAGGCAGAAGGACCCCTCGGTCCATGCAGAGTCAAGCTCGGACAGCGGGGAAGAGCCGACTTTCCGCCCCAGGACTGCGGAGCAAAAGCTGCTTCAAGAGCTTCGAAAACAGCTCAGGAGCAAAGATAAAGAGATGGCCAAGCTCTATTCGAAGATTGATGACTTAACGAACGTGGTGATGCAGCTTACGGCTCGAATTGCTCAAGCGCCTCCCAATCAAGCATAAGCCGCTACTAATCAGCTGGGTGATGACAATCCGAGGCAGCCATTGCCTGTTCCTTCGGGTCCAAGACTGGTCGAGCCACATGAAAGCCGGCCACACTCCGCTTCTGGGGACGCCTTGGCCCCAGATAGCACTATCCCGCTAACACAGGATCGGATAATGGATTTGGTCACCAGCAAGGTTAAAACATTGGTGGCTGAAGCTGAAGCTCAGAAAGAAATAGGCAGTAGTGGACGGCCATATCCCGCGCAGTACGATCTGATTTAGTTCCCAAGCGGCCACGTCATTCCTAAGTTCGGAAGATTTGATGGAACGGGGAATTCAAATCAGCACGTCGCCCACTTCAAAGCATCGTGCGGAAATACAGGGGGCAATGACGCGCTCCTTCTTCGTCAGTTTGTCAACAGCCTGACCGGTGTCGCTTTCGACTGGTACGCGAGCATACCAGATGGGTCCGTCATTACCTTTGCCCAAATGGAGTCTCTGTTCTGGCAAAGGTTCATGAGCGTCAGTGATAAAATCTCTGTAGCCGACCTTGTGAGGACCAAGCCGGGGAAGAATGAAAGCAACACTAACTTTATTGCCCGATGGCGTAATCTCACGGTCAAGTGCGAACCGTCGCTGGAGCAGGACCAGTCCGTCAGCCTTTTCATTGGGAACCTCAGCAATTGGATGGTCCCATTCTTGTGTACAGCGGGCCTCAAGACATTTCAGGAGCTAACCAAGAAAGTCCAAATGCTGGAACGCTCGAAGCAAGAGTTCCCGCCGGATTCTCAGAGAGAGAAGACTTGGAAAAGCAAGCGGGACGACAACCGTAGAAGCGGGAGTTCCAGCAGTACCAATGTCTTCAATGCGTCCGACAATGAAGAAAAGCGAAGGGCGGCCGAATCCAAAACTAACCGGTCTCGAAAGCCATTGCTGGGAGGAGATAGGCCTTCCCTAGAGGAGAAAAAGAACAAGGTTTACTCTTTCAGAAGGGACAAGGTCCGCAAGATATTTAAAGATGCCTTGAACATCGGCCTACAATTGCCGGAGTCGAAAAGACCCCAAGAAGCAAAAATGACCGACAATCCCCTGTATTGCCCGTACCACCGAGTAGTGAGCCATGCGATCGAGGATTGCTATATCTTCAAGGACTGGGTCGAGAAGCAGTACAAGGCTGGAGAGATCGAGCTGTCCAAAAGCGTGTTGGTGAACAATCAAGTTGCAACCGCCAACTTTATACAGACAGAAACTAAAGCCTTCTGGGAGCAGACAGCCGAACCCGCTGTCCTGAGAAATGAAACGAACTCATCGCGGCCTCCGTGGAGTACGCACATATCTAATAAGACGAAGAAGATGATAAAGCTACGTCGGAAAGAACCCAGGACGGAATGGGAAGGGCAGAAGAAGCCTACCAGCCCAGCTACCAATGCGGCTCCATCAGGCTCAAAATCCAAGAAGCTCAAGAAGAAGAAAAGTGCAGCTCGGCGTGAAAAGGAGTCTGCAGGGAGATCGACCATTCAAAAATATATCGATTCCCTCGAAGGATATGAACAAAAGGAAAGAACTCTGATTCAGTTGAAAGAGTTCCTCCCTATACGAGCGGCTGAAATTCTGGAGGAGTTAGAAGAAGACTCCAATGAAGAGATCCCTATAGTTTCCTGCTATGCCATCCATCTGGGTAGCGACTCTGAGGAGGATCTCTGTTTTCTCGAAGAGGATAAGGAGCTCGCCATAAAGGCCAATCAAATCCAGCTCAGAAGCGGCAGGGCTCTACCGCCAAATAAGGGCAACGCCCCAAAAGAGAAGGAAAAACAGGTGGCTAATGAGGAAGATGGCAGAGAACTGGCTGATGAAAACATAAGTCCATCCTCGGTGGACTATAATGTCTTGGCACATCTCCGGAAGCTTCCGTCTCTCCTGAGCATCTACGACACCTTGGTCCTATCTAAGGAGCTTAGAGATGTTCTCATTCACGCCCTACAAAACCCCGAGCGGTATCAGGCTCACTTTGCGGAAATTAATATGAAAGAAGCCCAGTATGCTTTGCATGCCGCCGCAGTCACATTTAAGGATGAAGACTTGCTACTGGGAACGGCTGAGCATAATCGGCCGCTTTACGTGACCGGGTACAGCGACGGAGATCGAATTAATCGCATATTGATTGATCCGGGGTCCTCAGTGAACATCATGAACTTGCGGACGCTGAAGAGTTTGTCAATGGACGTCCGACACCTATCAAGGGAAAGGATTGTCATTCAAGGCTTCAACAAAAATTGCCAGCAAGTTCTGGGGTCCATAGCTCTGCCAATCAAATTCGGGGATCTGCAAACTGAAGCTAAGATATACGTGATCGACGCCGACACATCTTATAAGATTCTCTTGGGGCGGCCGTGTCTCCACGATTACGGCATCATTCCGTCAACTCTCCATCAATGCATGAAGTATACTAAAAATGGCGAAGAAAGACGCATTGACGGAGACATCCAGCCGTTCGGTGTGCATGAAGTCCGATATGAAGATTCTCGGTACTTTATGAACCACCAAAATGCTAAGCCACAACTGACTGAGGATAGACCGGCCCCAAGACTGAAAAGCAAATCTGCGCCGGCTGTCACTTTCAAAAGCAAAAATACCTAAGTGCGCCCGCATTTCGGCAGCGACACTGATGAGTCCGATGCTGGAAGCCCGTCCTTCCGTAAAACTCGCCCTCATTTCGGCAGCGATACGGACGAATCTGTTACTGAAGGCCCATCTAGCAACAAAGTCCACCCTCATCTTGGCAGTGACACTGAAGAGTCAGAAGAAGAGGACCTGCCGTGCAACAGCTGTGCAGATTGGCCCCCCATGCAAAAAGCGAAACTATGAGAGACCCTCAAAATTGCAGAAGGGTCCCTAGCCATCACAAGGGTGCCGGAACGGATGTACAAAGAGCTCGACGCATTGTCAATCTTTACCGTGAACCAGCTGAAAACTTTCTACATGCCCGGGAGGAAAAATGGACATAAGGGCATCCTGTTTTACAGGTCAAACCCCGTTGTGCACCCGGATGATCTTTCTGTCGTGTGCCTTCCCTATGAGAGAGGCATAAAAGCCGTCCTCAATCCCAGATACTATGCACCCAAGATGCGGGAATACTTTAAGAAGTGCGGATGCCGGTTATATCAAACGGAGTTCGAAGCAAAGTTTTACGAAGGGCTATGGTATCCGCCCCAGGTCCGAGCACTCATCGATGGACGAATTCCAGATAGACGGGGCAAAGGCTATATTCAACCTGATCCCAAAGCGTGCTACATGATCTATGTTGGTAAGGCCAGCGAAAGATTAAATGATGATGACGAGATAGCCGAGCCAGAAGAAGCTCCTCAAGAGCTCGAAGATGGCGGACAAGCAACCTTTGACGAGCTAACTGAGATTGACTTAAGAACGCTCGATAATCCAAGGCCGATCTACATCAGCTCACTCTTGTCAGAGGAAATGAAAGCGCAGATAATTGCCCTGCTACATGAGTTCGTCGACTGCTTCGCGTGGACATACAAAGAAATGCCAGGTCTTTCCCCTGAAGTAGTCGTGCATAAGCTGGCTATATCTCCTGATGCTAAGCCAGCAATCAAGCTCCTCGAAGAATGAGAAAGGAACTAGAAGAAAAGGTCATCGAGGAAACTAAGAAGCTCATCAATGCCGGCTTCATCAGGGAAGAGAAATATGCGGACTGGATCGCATGCATAGTCCCAGTGAAGAAGAAAAATGGGCAGATCTGAGTTTGTGTCGATTTCAGGGACCTCAACAAGGCATGTCCTAAAGACGACTTCCCGCTACCGCTCATGGAAATGATGGTCGATGACACCTCAAATTACGAGCTGTTCACCTTTATGGACGGCTCGTCTGGATACAATCAGATCAAGATGTCGCCTGAGGATGAGAAACACACCTCATTTCGAACCCCGATCGGAATATATTGCTACAAGGTCATGCCGTTCGGACTGAAGAACGCAGGTGCTATATATCAAAGGGCAATGACCAATATCTTTGATGACCTAATTCATAAAGTCGTCGAATGTTATGTTGATGATCTGGTCGTCAAGACTAAAACCAAGGCTGATCATATCCAAGATCTTAGGAACGTTCTTACCAGACTGAGGGAATACGATCTGAAGATGAATCCTCTGAAATGCGCTTTTGGCGTGTCATCAGGAAAATTCCTGGGCTTCATAGTCCGACATCGAGGGATCGAAGTTGACCCATCAAAGATAAAGGCCATCATGGAGATGCCCCCTCCGAAAAGTCTGACGCAGCTAAGATCTTTTCAAGGCAAGCTTGCTTATATACGGAGGTTCATCTCAAATTTATCAGGGAGATGTAGGCCCTTCTCAAAGCTCATGAAGAAAGGAGCTCCTTTTATCTGGGATGCCGAATGTCAAGCAGCGTTCGAAAGCATCAAATAGTACTTGTTGCACCCTCCAGTGCTGGCCGCTCCCATTCCAAATAAACCTCTGATTCTCTACACTGCCGCGCTGGACGAGTCACTCGGTGCGCTCCTTGCCCAGAATAACGAGGAGGGAAAAGAAAATGCTCTCTACTACCTCAGTTGAACTCTAGCCGGGGCGGAACACAACTATTCCCCAATCAAGAAGCAATGCCTGGCTCTAATATTTGCTGTGAAGAAGCTGAGGCACTATCTGCTTGCTCATCGGGTCATGCTGATCTCCAAGGTCGACCAGCTCAAACACTTGATGACCAGAGCGAGCCTAGCCGGCAGAATGGCAAGATGGGCTGTTATGCTACTCGAGTTTGACATAGTTTATACTCCTCAGAAAGCAGTAAAAGGGCAAGCTCTTGCAGACTTTCTCGCTGCTCATCCCATACCAGAAGGATCGCCACTAAATTGTGAGTTACCCGACGAGCAAGTGCTGCACCTCGAGGAAGACAAGCCATATTGGGAGCTCTACTTCGATGGGGCCTCATCAATAAGGAGCTCCGGCAGATCAAGTATCCCGGAGGTAAAAGCAGGGATAGGATTGGTGTTCACCACGCCATCAATGGGAACCCTATGGCGTTCTTTCGCTCTCACCGAGCCTCGGACAAACAATGAAGCTGGGTATGAAGCTCTGATAGCTGGTTTGGAGCTCACCATAGAAATGGAAATCCGTCGGCTACGAGTTTACGGTGACTCCCAGCTCGTCGTCAACCAAGTAAGCGGTGATTATAAAATATACAAACCCGAGTTAGCTCGGTACAGAGGCCGAGTGGTGGAACTCATGAAACGGTTCACTCACATTGAACTAATGAGAGTCCCTAGAGCGTTGAATGGAAAGGCTGACGTACTTGCTCGCTTAGCCAAGGAGCTGGCTGATCCTGACATGGACGAAATTCTGATCACAGTCAGGAGCCGACAAATTCTACCCCCAGTCTCTCTAAGAGAAGAGGAAAGCGCGGAACAGAAGAGCAGTCCTGCCGAGGAAGTTTCGATCATCCAAAACGAGCCCGATTGGAGAGAACCCTTCATAGAGTACCTCCGATACGATAGGCTGCCCGAAGAAAAATCTACGAGGATTCAGCTGAAGAAGAGAGCTCTCCGATACGTGTTTGTAAATGACACATTATACCGCAGGTCATATGACCAACTCTGGCTCAGGTGCCTGTCATCGGCCGAAGCCCAAAAAGTCATGAAAGAAATTCACTCAGGTGTTTGCGGTGCTCACCAATCTGGCCCCAAGATGCGACCGCAAATTAAACGGCTTGGGTATTACTGGCCCACCATGATACGGGATTGCGGAGAGCATGCAAAGAAATGTTATATCTGCCAAATTCACGGTGATTTTATTCACAGGCATCCCAATCCATTGCATCCTACGGTGGCGTCGTGGCCCTTCGAAGTCTGGGGCACCGACATTGTTGGCCCAATTGATCCTCCGTCATCCAAAGGCCATCGGTTCATACTGGCCGCGACAGACTACTTCTCCAGATGGGCTGAAGCTGTCCCGCTAAAAGAAGTCAAGACAAAAGATATTCTGACATTCTTCCAGCATAATATTCTATACCGCTTCGGTACACCAAGAAGAATCATTTCTGACAACGGGCCTTCTTTCAAGAGCTCCAATGTCTCAAGGTTCGCTACTCAGCACAAGATAGACTGGAGGTATTCCTCCATCTATAATCCAAGAGCCAACGGGCTAGCCGAAGCCTTCAATAAGACTCTATGCAAGCTCCTGAGGAAAAATGCTTCAGCCAACAAGAGAGACTGGAATCTCAAACTTTACGAGGCGTTATGGGCATATCGTACCACGCACCGTACTCCAACTCGGTCCACTCCATACTTATTGCTCTTCAGAGTGGAAGCGGTCCTCCCCCTCGAAGTCGAAGTTCCAAGCTTAAGAATGGCCGTTCAGCACGAGTTGACGGAGGAGGAAAACGTGCTCCTTCGGCTTGAAGAGCTCGATGCCCTCGAAGAAAAGAGGCTCGCGGTGCAGCAAAATCTGGAGCTATACCGAGCCCAAATGTCACGGGCCTATGACAAGATAACCCGTCTCCGTGTTTTCAAGAAAGGTGAATTGGTGTTGGTCCTCAAAAGACCGATCATTCCCAATCGACATGCCAAGGGAAAATTCGAGCCAAACTGGAAAGGACCATACGTCATTGAGAAAGTGTTCGACGGAGGATACTACCAACTGATAAGTGCCGAGGGAGAAAGGCCCATGCCACCCATCAATGGACGATATCTCAAGAAATACTACACGTGAATGCTCCAAGTCGCAGGCGAATTGAGCACATTAGCCCTACGGTCTGGATCATACATCCTGCAAAACCGTATACAATCCACGGGCGTAAATGACCCCTATCTCTCCCAAATCCTGCCGGTGAGACTACTTTTAAAGTCCCACCAGCGGCAAAAAAAAGAAGAAAATAAAAAAAAGGAAAGAAATAAAAATAATAATAAACGGTATGTCCACAAGCAAAACGGGCACGGATGAAAACCCGAAAGGGCTCCGTGAGTAAAAACAGCAGGACTACCGGCGAGTCTGTGAAAACCCGAAAGGGCGCAAACTCGTGAAAAGAGATAAAATACACTCGCAAAGTCCTCTCGACCTTATGAGGAGAAAACCCCTGCGTGAGATCCTTACGACTCACAAAGGAGCAACACACTTAGGAATCCTCACGATTCCTAAGGAGAAAATACACCTGCGGGATCCTTACGACTCGTAGGGAGAAAATGCTTTTATGGGACCCTCACGGCCCATAAAATTGAAAAGCCTTAGGTGATAGGGACCCAAACCTGTCTCCTAAGCCATCGTTCCCCAACGGGCAACGGCAAATGATGAGTCGCTCCGGGCATTTCGCTTCAGTGTTAGCGGTGCTGATACCGACCAAAAACCCAAATCCCAAGTCCTCCCAAGGCAAATGATGAGTTGCTCCTGGCATTATTCCAGTGCAGCAATGCTGATGCTAAACAAGATCCAAATTCCAAGTCCCCAAATGGCGAATGATGAGTCTCTCCTGGTACCATATTCCAGTGTAGCGATGCAGACGACAACCAAAATCCAATTTCTCAAAATTCTCCAGTCCTATGGCCAGTCCCCAAATTGACTGCCGTATACAATCCACGGGCTCAAATAATCCTCGTCATACCCA
This sequence comes from Agapanthus africanus, assembly GCA_030015575.1. Lineage (NCBI taxonomy): Eukaryota > Viridiplantae > Streptophyta > Magnoliopsida > Asparagales > Amaryllidaceae > Agapanthus > Agapanthus africanus. Next base: position 258,050,020 of record JASDDO010000024.1, read on the forward strand.
TGCTCCACCACAATCACCAGTTAAGCGGCTGGTCTCCACCTTTGGAATTATGCTCTATTGAGAAGACCCACTCATGTGTCCTCACGATACATGAGGAGAACAAACCTTTGTGGGATCTTTACGACTCATAAAGGAAAAACACACTTAAGAGTCCTTACGACTCCTAAGGAGAAAATACACCTGCGGGATCCTTATGACTCGTAAGGAGAAAAATACTTTTATGGGACCCTCACGGCCCATAAAATTGAAAAGCCTTAGGTGATAAGGACCTAAACCTGTCTCCTAAGCCATCGCTCCCCCAACAGGAATAGGCAAATGATGAATTGCTCCTGGCACGTGTGCTTCAGTGTTAGCAACGCTGATGTCTACCCTAACCCCAAAATCCCAAACTCCAATCCAGATGACCCTTAAGTCGTTAAACTGGGAACAGATGACCCCTAAGTCGTTAAACTGGGAACAAGGGAAATCTCCTCATGGCAGATGATGATTGGCTCCTGGTACCATATTCCAGTGCAGCGATGCTGATGCCAAACCAAAACCAAAATCCCCAAATCCTGTCATGACAAATGATGATTCGCTCCTGGTACCATATTCCAGCGTAGCGATGCTAATGTCAACCCAAATCACATCAAGTCAAACAACCAATGACCTCCCTGGCAGAATCAAATTCCACCTCGGAAACAAGTCAACTTCATCCCTGACGCCGCAAAAAGCGGGGCAAGTCAAATCCAGAATCGACAGTCCACGTCGCTAAAAGGGCAGCATCGACCGTCCATGTCGCAAAAAGGGCAGCACCGACCATCCACGTCGCCAAAAAGGGTAGAACCGACCGTCCAAGTCGCAAAAAGGGCAGAACCGACCGTCCAAGTCGCAAAAAGGGCAGCATCGACCGTCCACGTCGCTAAAATGGCAGCACCGACCGTCCACGTCGCAAAAAGGGCAGAACCGACCGTCCAAGTCGTAAAAAGGGCAGTACCGACCGTCCAAGTCGCTAAAATGGCAGCACCGACCATCCAAGTCGCAAAAAGGGCAGCACCGACCGTCCACATCGCTAAAATGGCAGCACCGACCGTCCACGTCGCTAAAATGGCAGAACCGACCGTCCAAGTCGCAAAAAGGGCAGTATCGACCGTCCAAGTCGCAAAAAGGGCAGCATCGACCGTCCAAGTCGCAAAAAGGGCAGCGCAGGATTCCTACAAAGCGGGAACCAGATCACTCCGGGCTAGGGAAAACGTCTATCACGGACACTCCGTCTCGGAGACATGTCAAGCAACGACCGTCCATGTCGTAAAACGGGCAGTGCCAGCTTCCCAAAAAGCGGGAACCAAATCAGGTCGCCTCCACGTGAAAGAAGATCCATCAATTTCATGCACACGACCCACATATGTGGTGTGCATTTATTGATGGGGGGCAATTTGTTGGGATAAAAATTTACACCCCGGTTGACCAAGTCAAAATCCAAGTCAACCCCAAGCTAAGTGGGCCCAAGCCCAGATTCAGTGGGCCCATGCCCGGGTCGAGCCCGAACATGAAGCAGCCGGCCTCCCCCACGCCAAGATAAAAAATTTGTAATAAACAATTTTATTGTATTTCTTTTATTTTATTTTATGGATAAATATAAGAAAAATAGGCATAAAGCCAAAATTTTGCAAAGCCCATGGCTTATGTGCAAAAAGAAATGGCACATGAGCCATGGTATGGGCAAAATGCCATTTTGTGAAGCCCAAGGGACTATGTGTAAAGTGTACAGCCTATAAAGGCAAAGATAATGAAATATCTCAACAACTTTTTCTCTCTCCAAAAAAAGTTTTAGATCTGAGATCTTTCCTCCTTCTTCAAGGTTCCAAAACCTTCTTCTTTCTTTTGAATTAAATCAAGAGTTTTACTCTTCCTTTTTCAAAACTAAATAGGTTTCCACCATAAAATCCACTAAGGGTAACTCAGATCTACCATCAGATCTCAAAAAGAAAAGATTTTTAAATCTCACATCTCTTTATCTCCAAGATCCGACCAGCAAAGGAAGAAGAAGAACCCATTTCCTTAACCCAAAGCATCTTAGGAGTTTAACTCCACCCTATTTTCTCTTTAGAGAATTTCCGGGGCTAAAAGCCCCCTTTTCCTCGCCGGTGCGCTAGCGCCCGAGCGCAAAGCGCCCACGTGCCGACACGTGGCGCGCTTGAGCTCCAGCGCCTCGTGCTCGAGCGCAAAGCGCCCACGTGCCGACACGTGGCGCGCTTGCGCTCCAGCGCGCTTACGCTCCAGTACTCTGCGTTCGAGCGCAAAGCGCCCACGTGTCAACGCGTGGCGTGCTTGCGCTCAAGCGCCCAGCGTCCAAGCGCAAAGCGCCCACGTGCCGACACATGGCGCGTTGCGCTCCAGCACTCTGCGCTCGAGCGCAAAGCGCCCACGTGCCGACACGTGGCGCGCTTGCGCTCAAGCGCCCAGGCGCTGGCCCTACGCATCCTTTGGATGTCTTTTCCCCCTTTATTTATATATATATGTATATACATACATATGTATACATATGTACATATACACATACTCCACGACACTGTCCCTGTTAGAAAAAAATTTCTAATGGGGAGCTGCCCCGCACCCCGCAAGGAAGCTGCTAGCCCCCTTGACCCCCAGCCCGCTATCCGGGTAGCGGGACCCCGTAAAAACTCTGCGTAGCTCTCGATATATCCAAACCCCCCTAAAACAAAACACGCGTACACTGCACATCGAGTTCGCATGACCAGTTTAACCTGTCAATCGGAGGTTCCCTCGCTCCAAAGGCGAGGGGTAATTAACGGCAGTTTAGTCCGCGGCTGCCGGAGATTCAGATCCCCACAATCAATAAACCCCGGCCTACCCCAGGCAGGGGGAATCTGTAGTACGCCTGACAAGCGCGCGCGTATTCCCATCTCAATGGGGTAACGAAAAACACCCTAAAGGAGTGAGATTCTTTACGAGTCGTTGGTTCAGGTCGGCAAAAATCTTCTTCAAGAGGTAGGATCTCTCATCCCTCTTGATCTCTTTCTTCAAAATTGTTCTTTTTATGTTAATTAGATAAATAGGTATTAGGAGTAGTTTAGTTTTGCAGAAAACCTTTGTTTAATTATTATTACTTTGTTTAATTATTATTAATTTAGTTAGTAGTTGTTTTTAAATATTAATAAATTGCATGTTCTAGAGAACTAATTAGATAATAGTTTTAACATGGGGTCTTAGATGCCAAGGTAATGACTTACCGACTAAATAAATCTTTTTCGAGTTTTAGTTAACTTTTAATTACGCTAAAATACCCGTATGCTTCTGGAATTCTAAATTTTATTAAAATACCTTTATGTTTCTAGAATTCAAAATTTTATTAAAATACCCTATTCTTTTCCATAAACTAGTTTTCACGTAAATACCCTATAAATCTCCGTAAACTAGTTTTCACATAAATTGTAACGACCGTGTCCGTTTTGAAATAAATAAAATTTTGTTTGAATTTAATCTTGTTATTTTTGTTTCTTAAATAATAAAAGAGAATTTTTAATTTTTGAAAAGATAAAATTTATTTGCTAGTATTTTAAAACAGAAGAGAAGGAATATATTTAAAAAAATCAAAATTTTAAATCTCATTTGATTTTGATAAAGGGAATTTTTGAAAAGAGAATCTTTAGAAAAGGATTTTCAATATAAAAAAAATATTTATTAGTATTTTAAAGGAAAAGATTTTGTTTATCTTTAATTTAAAATATCTTTTGTCAGAGAAAATAATTACTAAAATTATTTTTGGTATTTTTAAAAGACAAGAAAAGATTAGGAGATTTATTAAAAAGTTTTTGAAAAAATAATATTATGTATTAAGTATTTTTAAGAGTTTAATTAGATTTCATCTTAATTAAAAATATTTTTTGAAACAACCTATTTTTATGAAAAGCTATCTTTAAATCGTTAGATCTAATCTTATTTAATCCCAGTCCTTCATCTCAAAACCCTAATCCTCAACCATATAAATAAATCTTTTCCTCTCTCCCTCTCTTATGATTTTTTGTCATTGTAGGGTGTTTTTCGTCACCCCATTAAGATGTGAATACGCGTCGCTTGTCAGGCGTATACAGATTCTCTTTGTTTAGGGTAGGCCAGGGTTTATTGATTGTGGGGATCCAAATCTCCGGCAGCCACGGACCAAACTGCCTTTAATTACCTCTCGTCTTTGAAGCGAAGGAACCTCCGATTGACGGGTCAACTAGTCATGTGAACTCAATGTGCAGTGTGCATGTGTGTGTCTTGAGAGGTTTTGGGTATATCGGGGGCCTCGCAGAGTTTATGGGGGTCCCACTGTCCAGATAGTGGGCTGGGAGTCAAGAGGGCTAGCACCCCCTTACGGGGTACGGGGCAGCGCTCCGTTAGAAATTTTTTCTAACGGGGGAGGTATTTTACGTGGGGAACGTGAGAAAAAAGAGGGGTGAGAAGCGTCCTAATGACGCGTGCGTGGGTCACATACGAAGCACGTGATTTAGAGTTAGCGCCCGCTGGGCGCTAGCATCTCACGCGTTCGGCACGTGGGCACTGGGTGCCAGCGCCTCACGTGCAGGGCACACGACCGCTGGAAACACCAGCGGAAGAAGGGGCTAAGCCCTTGGGTCTGGAGTTGAACTCCTGAACAGGAATTGGGCGTGGATTTGGAGTTAAACTCCAAAAGATCTGGATTTGGAGTTAAACTCCTAAAATATCTAAATTAGGAGTTAAACTATTTTGAGGATTTGGGTCTTGGAGTTGAACTCCTTAAAGATCTTCAGAGATGATCAAAGGGGACCCCTTTCTTCTCCCTTGAGCCCTGGATCTTCTCTTGAGCCTTGGATCTTCCAAAAGTAGGATTTTTGGAGATGGGTCTTCTTCTTCTTCCTCTCTGTTGGCTGGAGCTTGGAGAAAAGGGGGTGAGACTTAAAAATCTCCCCTTTTAGAGATTTGATGGAAGATTCGGGCTCCCTTTCAAAGGTTTTATGGTGAAAAACTATTTCTTTTTGGAAAAAGAAAAGTTAAACTCTTGATTTAATTCAAAAAAAAGAAGAAGGTTTAGAACGTTGAGAAAGGAGAAGGAGGCACAGAACCCTAATTTTTGAGGGGAATCAAAATGTTGCTTGATTTTTTTATCATGTTTGCCTTTATAGGCCACACACTTTACATATAGCTTCTTAGATTTTTCTAAATGGCACTTGTACCTCCCGATGCCTCATGTGCTTTTTTTTTTTGCACATAAGACATGGGGTTTACAAAATTTTGGCTTTTTGCCCATATTCCATACATTTATTTAAAAAAAACATTAAACTAATTTATAGCTTCATTTTTTTTGTCATGGGGCCGGTCCCTTCCATGCTCAGTCTTGACCTGGGTTTGGTCCCACTTGGTTTGGGGTTGACTTTGATTTTGACTTGGTCAACCAGGGTGTAATTTTTAACCCCAACAAAGTGCCCCCCATCAATAAATGCACACCGCGTATGTAGGTTGTGTGCATGAAATTGATGGATCTTGTTCTATATGGAGCTTGATTTGGTTGGGTTCCTTTTTGACGACGTGGACGATCTGCTGTTGTTTTACCGACGTGGACAGTCGATGCTTCCATTTTAGCGACTTGGACGGTCGGTGCTGCCATTTTTTATGACTTGGACGGTCGATACTGCCATTTTTGCGACGTGGACGGTCGGTGCTGTCATTTTAGCGACTTGGTCGGTCGGTGCTGCCATTTTTGCGACTTGGACGGTCCGTGCTCTCATTTTTGTGATGTGGACGGTCGGTGCTGCCATTTTAGCGACTTGGTCGGTCGGTGCTGCCATTTTTGCGACTTGGACGGTCGGTACTGCCATTTTTGCAACATGGACGGTCGGTGCTTCCAATTTTGCGACGTGGACGGTCGGTGCTGCCATTTTTGCAACTTGGATGGTCGGTGCTGCCATTTTTGTGACTTGGACGGTCGGTGCTGCCATTTTTGCGATATGGACGATCGGTGCTGCCATTTTTGCGACGTGGACGGTCGGTGCTGCCATTTTTGCGACTTGGACGGTCGATACTTGATTTGACTTGCTCCGTTTCTTACGGTGTCGGGATTAAAGTTGACTTGCTCCGCTTTTTGCAGTGTCAGGATTGATTTGTTTCTGAGGTGGAGCTTGATTCCACCTATGAGGTGATTGGTTGACTTGTTTGATTTGATTTATTTTGGGAGTTCTCTACCCGTCTAGTAGGACTTTTGAGCTTAGAAGTACTGCCGGGTTGGACATTGATTTGATCTGTTTGATTTCTGCTTTGTTCGGCGACTTTTGAATTTGAGAGGAATTTGGAATTTGGATTTTTTTAGCATTAGTATTGCTGCACTGGAATAATACCAGGAGTAACTCATCATTTGCCCTGGGAGGACTTAGGATTTGGTTTTGGGTCAGCATCAGCACCGCTAACACTGAAGCATAGTACCAGGAGCGACTCATCATTTGCCGTTGGGAAAACTTAGGATTTGGGTTTTGGGTCGGTATTAGCACCGCTAACACTGAAGCGTAATGCCAGGAGCGACTCATCATTTGCTGTTACCCGCTGGAGAACGATGGCTTAGGAGACATTCCTATCAACTAAGGCTTTTCAATTTTGTGAGTCGTAAGGGTCTCATAAAAGCATTTTCTCCCCACAAGTCGAGAAGATCTTGTAAGTGTATTTTCTCCCTAAGAATCGTGGGGATTCCTGAGTGTGTTGCTCCTTTGTGAGTCGTAAGGATCTCACGCGGGGATTTTCTCCTCATAAGGTTTAGAGGACTTTGCGAGTGTATTTCATCTCTTTTCATGAGTTTGCGTCCTTTCGGGTTTTCACAAACTCGCTGGCAGTCCTACTATTTTTACTCATGGAGCCCTTTCAGGTTTTCATCCGTACCCGTTTTGCTTGTGTACATACCCTTTTTTTCTTTTTCTTTTTCTTTTATTTTCTTCGTTTTTTTTATGCTTCATCGGCGGTAGGACTTTAGATGTAGTCTCACCGGTAGGACTTGGGAGAGATAGGGGTCATTTGCGCCCATGGATTGTATACGGTTTTACAGGATGTATGATCCAGACTGTAGGGCCGGTATGCTCAATTCGCCTGCGACTAGGAGCATTCACGCGTGGTATTTCTTGAGATACCGGCCATTGATGGGTGGCATGGGCCTTTCTCCCTCGGCGTTTATTAGCTGGTAGGATTCTCCATCAAACACTTTCTCGATGGCGTATGGTCCTTCCCTGTTACGCCCCACTTCCCAGAGTACAGTAAGAAGACGTGACGGGTCACACGACGTATTTACTCAGAAGTAAACACGTTAAGCATATATAAACAATATAATGTAAATGTACACAAGAAAGACATGAGATGTAAACGAACAACAACTTTTTATTTATTAAACATTCTTTACAATACAATGCTGGAAAGTAAATATAAGACTAGAAAGCAATGCCTAAACAATGGCATGAAACTGAAAATAAAAGTATATACAAGTGTCTAGAGCTCTGGGTCGTCGACGAACTGCTCCAAGCCTTCTGAGCTGGGCTCGATCTCCAGAGAGTTGGGTCCTCCTGACAAAATTCCAAAGAAAGAATAGAAAAGGAATGTCGTCAGCGAACAATCGCTCGGTAAGTCCCAAAGAGAGATGGAAATAGACTGAACAGGTAATAAGAATATAACTGGTATAATGTTGATAGTTATGTTAACATGATTGTTTGTAGTTTAGTACAGAATATGCCAGTGTATACGAGAGGAGTCCAGCTTACCCCGTGGACTATGGTATAAGGAGTACAATACCTCGTCAAAACCCACAGGACAGCGGCAACGGATATTCAGGTTAGATGTATTAAAGTGACCGCCCTGTGCCACTTTAAACACACTCCGTACCAATCTACCCCTTTAAACCCCGTAATGTATTATTGTATTGTTTTGTAGTGATTTGTAAATATAAGACTTGCCAAAACCATGATATCAATTGTTCATGTAAACGGATAAGGATATAAACGGATAGTCATGTAGACAAGACAATGTATATTCATGGTTCGGTCAAATCAAGTCATGTTGATATAGATGGATTCATGTTGTAATGGAATTATATCAAGTATGGATTGTATTCGGATTAAATTGAGACTCTATCTGAGTCAGACACTTAAACAGAATTGAAGTCCTGAATTAGTTTTAGAGTTATTGGTAACTGCTGCACACATGGACGGCAGATTTTGTGACTTTTTCCAAACCAATTACCATTGATAACCCCATTTTAATTGTCTACCTTAAATAGGTAAGCACCCACTTTCTCCGGCTCCCTGAGGCTCAAGAGAATTGGTCCCGCTTAAACCTATGTTTACTAGAGTTCTTATTGTAAATTAATAAACTTGAGGGGGTTTTATGAAAAATAGTTTTGACATATTTTCAAAATAAAGCTCAAGTATTTAATTATCGTCTTTAGGACTTTCATAGATGTAATTTTAAAATTGATGAGATATTCTAATGGATATAAACCTAAATTGAATAGTAAATGGTATTTTCATGTAATTTGACTTGTATTGATTTCGAGGGTATTTTCATGAACTTCTGTGATTCTTTTCTTTTGATTTAGAAAACATGGAATTATTAAATATATTTAAAATAGATATTTTGGTAATATTTATATCTATATATTAAAAATAGAATTTATTTATTAAATAGAAATCACGTTTTCTTAAAAATTGTAATAAAAATTCCATCGAGATCGTATGCTCCGTGAGGAGGTCTGCATCTCGCTCTACTAGTCCGATGGATGTGCGATAACCCATACCAGCCAAATTGGATTCCCTAAAATGGGTTGTAAGGACATAATTGTATGGAATTTAATTAAAACAATCTTAAAGAATACGGTTTTTAATAGTTTAGGGTATTTTATCGTGTATTAGTCCCAAAAATATTGTAAAGAGGCAATCGTGCTATGTCATGATGAGTGTTGTGATGAGGTAGGTCATTACCTCATGAGTTTTCTAAAGATAATATGAGCTATATGATGAAGTAATGTCGAATGGAAAGTTTGTGGTATTTAACCGTAAAAGTGCAATAAAAGTGTTTTTTATATGGAGTTTTGAATTGAAATTTGTTTCTAATTATTGCTTAATATTTAACAAACTAAGTACAATGATTTAGATAAATAGTTCTTAAGAAAAATTGTTAGTTTAAGAATTTTAGAGATGGATGTCGGTATAACTCCACTTACCGACATCATTGAAAAGAAGAACTTTTGATAGGTGAAAAGAAGAGAGTAAAGAAGACTTACAAGTTTGGAGAAAGAGGTGAGGTTGAGGGAACGTTTGATGGCTTCGTGGAGTCGTGGTGTCACCGGATTTGTCCCGAATCGTTGTCGGAACTTGATCTTGGGTTAACTCCACTTGTACAACTTTTTGGACTAAGAAAATTTTGAGAGTTTTGATAACAAATTTCAGAATGGAAAGGGCTAGAGTGTAGGGTGGTATTTATAGGATAGAATTAGGGTTTAGGGTATTAAACATGAGAATTAAAGTGCATTAAAATTTGATTTTAAAGCTCATTTTAATTCTCTGTTAATATGCAGGAAAAACAAACAGACTAGGATTAGTGGGGTAGGCCAAAGGGTGTCGGGGTAAAAAATTGAAGGCATTAGGGACGGCGGGCCCGGCGGCGCTGGCCTGAGGATGATCTTCGCCGGCCATCTTGGTGAGGTGGGGTGTGGGATTGCTGCCACGTGTTCTCTTCTGTTTATATAACATATTCCACATGTTTATTTAATATGACTTTTCATTTTTACGTGTATTGCACGTGTAAACTTTTGGGCTTCCAAAAAGTTTTAAAAAATTCAATAAAAATAATATGTGGCTGGGGGGATTTGAACACAGGGGCTATGTCACAGCAGTGCAAGGCTTTACCAATGAGCTACAAGTTGTTTCTTGCTGTTCTAAAATAATTCAAATACTTATAGCATACACAGGGTTGCAAATATTCCATTTAGTATATTAACTTTAAACAAATTTTGTACATTATAAAGAGAGTCGTTACATTCTACCCTCCTTACAAAAATTTCGTCCTCGAAATTTACAATTATTTAAGGACTAAACAAATAAGAAAGGGTATCTTGCATGCATGTCGTCTTCTCTTTCCCACATTGATTCTCCTGGTGAGTCTTTCCTCCACATCACTCGAACCAAGTTTACTTTCTTGTTCCGAAGTGACTTTACCTTTCTGTCCAGGATTTCAACGGGTTGTTGCTCACAAGATAGGTCTGTTTGTACCGTGAGCTCGGAGTGATCAAGAATGTGACTGGGGTCACTCACATACCTTCTGAGTTAGGATATATGGAACACATTGTGCACTCCTTCTAATGAGAGTGGAAGTGCAAAGCGGTATGCCACTTCTCCGAATCTTTCGAGTATGTCGAACGGTCTAATGTATCTCAGACTTAACTTACCCCGCTTTCCAATGCGAATCACTCCACGATTTGGAGAAATCTTCAGAAAGACATGATCTCCTGGTTGGAACTCTAAGTGTCGGCGCTTTGCATCAGTCCAGTGCTTCTGTCGGTCTTGGGCTATACGCATTCTTTCCCAGATAGTGCGAACTACATCAACAGTTGCTACTATCATCTCGAATCCAAGGAGTTCTCTATCTCCAATGTCGTCCCAACTTAATGGTGAACGACACTTCTTTCCATATAGAGCTACAAAGGTTGCCATTCCAATACTCGCTTGGTAGCTGTTGTTGTATGAAAACTCCACAAGATGTAGGTGATCTTCCCATGATCCTCCGAAGTCTAGCATACACGCTCTTAGCATATCTTCAAGAATATGAATTTTTCTCTCAGACTGACCATCTGTTTGTGGATGATAAGCTGTGCTAAAGTTCATACTTGTTTCCAAGCTAGCTTGTAGACTCTGCCAAAATTACGATCGGAATATGGTGTCACGATCAGAGACAATACAAACCGGTACTCCATATAATCTTACGATCTCCTGCATGAGTTCATGGGTATCAGAAGTAGTACACACTGAAGAGTTAAATCTTACATAGAATCAAACTTACCTCCATGTACTTCTTTGCTAGAGTCTCGGTAGATTGGCCAACTCGAAAGGGAATAAAGTGAGCCAACGTTGTAAGTCGATCCACACTAACCCATACCGTATTGTTACTTTTCGTGCTGCGAGGAAGTGAAGTCACGAAGTCCATGATAATGTGTTGCCACTTACATTCTGGAATACCTAACGGTAGAAGTAAACCAGCAGTCCTGTGATGTTCAGCTTTTACTTGCTGACACACCAAGTGTAACATTTTAGAAAATAAAATATTATTTTGGGAATTTAAATAATTAAAATAATAAATATTATGAATATTTTAAAGTATAGAGATTGGTTGTAAATGAAAAGGGTATAATTATATACCAATAAATTGGAAAATTAATTTGAATTATTGATTTTGTAAAGAAATTATGTGAATTGAGCATTTGTAGACTTTTAAATAATTATTGTATTCTATGTTAATGCTAAACTCGTTTAATATTTACTAATTATGCATTAATCTTGATATGTGTTATGATATGCAACATGGCATGTTGCAAAACACTTGTTACATTTTTGTTTGTTTTGGAACTATGCTACATTCCATTAAACTTGATTTTGTTTTTGATTTTAAATAAAAAGATAAATGAAAAGAATAAAGAGAGAGAGGGGGGGTGATGTGACTTGTTTCATGGCTAATGTGAGGAGAGAGAGAGAGAAAGAGAGTTCTAGACTTCTCTTGCCTTTTCTTTCAAATTCATTTCCTCATTCTTCACCTTCCATTCGCTTTCTTCTTCTTCACCTTCCCATTCTCCACCTCCTCTATCACTATGCTTCAACCCCAAAACTCAAACAAAACCTTATACTTCATTTACTAAAATTGATCACAAGACCATCACAAACCCTATGGAGGCATCAAGACAAAACTTTGAAGACTGTGGGCAATCCTAGAATTTTCCTTAATTGCCAAATGAGGTAATCTCTACACCCATAGTTATAATTTGAGTTTCTTTAACCTCTATAGTAGTTTAGAGCTTAGTAATTGAGTTTTAGTGATCTTGGAAAATTCCAAGATGCGGGTTAGGGGATTTTTTTTGAGTTGTGAAGTATAAATTGAACTTAGTAGAGGCCATAAAACCACTTTAGTGTTAGAATTCTGGACAAAACCTGAGACCAAACCCCAAAATGTGAACTTGAACTTGGCCGATATCGGATTTTGTGGTATTTGTGATGTGTTATGGAGATCTGCTATGACCCGGGGGACCTGAAAAATATTTAGCGATTATTGAGAGGTGTGCAGGCAACCTAGAAGCTATCCCTAAGACCCGAGACCATAACTCTTTATCCTGGCCGCAAATAATCTTTTTTTGGCCGCAAATTGCGGCCTTGGTATGAGGGGATTGCCTCGTGCTTGGTCCATTGCTCCATTTTCAGTAAATTAGACTAACCCCATATGCAAAATTTACTAATTTGACCTAAGGCAAAATCTGGAGGCGTTTTCTTGAGTTGCTGATTTCGTTTCAAGACATTTTAATGACTTTAATTTTGGTATTGTGTTTTATCTCGGTCACTTGACATTTGTACGTCGATATCGGGGGTTGTTTGGTTATTCTTGCATGCGTAGACCATAGGTTCTAACTTATCTATGTTTTGTGTGCCATTTTGGTTTTCGTACGCGATTCCTGTTTACAATACTATGTGTTTATATATGTAGGCACCTTCACGTGGACTTCGGAAAACAAGGGAAAGCATGGCGTCATCGACTTCGGTAAGCGAGGATCGAGATGAGTATATGCATATCTACGGGGGAAGTCGGGTGGATGGCATATAGCACCCCCGCAAACGTAGAATAGGGTTATTACCGTATTATTATTATGATTTTGGATGTGATATTGGATACTTAGTGAGTAGGGTATTTAGAAGACCTTAGGTTAGATTAGTTTGATCTAGGAAGACCTATCCAAAGGATGATTACCTTGGAGGCGAATCATAGGTTACATGTAGTCACACACACACGCACACTTGATTTTGTGTGTGTGTGTGTGTATGAGTGTAGGTTTATATATATATATATAAACCTATATATACATATACACATGAGATGAGGATGGTATATGATACTTGGAGATGAGTCGTTATGGTCGGGCATGATGCCGTGAGATTTTGATATGTGTTTGAGTCGTGGTATGATATATGATATGATATTATAATGAATCGATGGGCGATGTGTATTCATATATACGATAATATGTGTTAATAATATTGGAATGTACGAGACTTTAGAACAGTGCCCCTCATCATGATATTGTTCGATGATGATACCATATGAATGATGATGTATATATGATAGTTGACTCGTACTCTCGATTTTGGGGATGCCGTACGATGGATTTTACCGTACAAGGTATAGATATGATGATTGATCCGCACTCTTGACTCGAGAATGTCGTACTATGTATTATACAGTACGTGGCGCTATGAGGCTGGATCACCGACTACTAGGTATATCGACTCGGAATATATGTAGATTTTCTTATCCTTCCGACGAGTTCCTTAGTTTGGTCTCTTAGTTGTTAAATAGATGCTAGACTAGGCTCGAGTCATACCTATTTTTAAAACCAACGAATCGTGAGTATTTTCAAAGGACAACCCGAGGGATGCTACGGATTTTCAAAGGACATATTTTCTCAAAAATACCGTAGCCCCTACTTTTCTAAAATCCACAATTTGTGCTATTTCAAAAACACTAAAACCGTATGACTCGTACACCGAAATGTAAATTGATTTATGTTACGTTTACTATTCACCTTCCTGTTATATTATGTTGTTCTCATTGCATTGCATGTTTATTACATGTGTTTCTTTAGCTATTATGAATCCCGCCTGTTAGGACACCAGCACCATTACCGATGATGCGTATATTCCACGTATACTTGCTTGCCGGTTCACACACATCATCATCGGTAATTGCCATGTCACGTACACTTTAGAAAACATTAATTCATTGGTATAACCTGCTAGCTGGTAGTTTCAACATATTATTATTATGCTTGCTCTCATGTGCTAGTTTAGATATTGCATTCCTTGCTTAGATACCCCATGCATATATATGTTCATTCTGTTATGCAATATTGTGGGCTTATGCCGATATTAACTGCTTATTGACTCTTGATTTTGGGATTTCGGATTTTCTATGAGATTTCTGGATTTGGGGGGAAACCGCAAGACTTTTATAAACTCATTATCATTTTTGAAATACAAGTTGCGGTTTTCTCGTGATATGATGTATGTGTCGTCCACCATGAGTTTTCCTAATTTCTGTTGGTTTTCGAGACCCGATTCGAGGAGTAGGATGAACCGTCTCGGGTACATGGTGGGCCCGGTATGGTACCCTGGGGTAAGAAGCTCGAGTTGTAGACGATGAGCCTGGCAGGAGCGGACTACCTACCGGTGATGTCGGGCGCGACGGATATCCGGAGGATACCAACCGTAATCGTGAGATTTGATGATATGGGCCGATCCGGACTGACAGAGCCCATGGGCCGATCCGGACTGACGGAGCCCGAGATTTGAGGATTTATGTGCCGCTGTTGGACACGGACTTCATGATGTTTTGAGTGTCGGTGCTGGGCACTCCGGTTTTATCATGATGTGTGTGTCGTTGCTGGACACACGTTGGATGATGCATTCTTACATGTTGCACATGATATATAATTACTCATGACACAGACACAAGTACTTTGATATCACACTTATGTTATACTGTTACCCTTGTTGTAGTATTAGTATATTATTGTATGACCTAGGAGATCGTCATACATTCGGTTTCTACCCGGTGATGTCTTCTACTCACGAGTTGGCAACTCACTTCCGTTGTACCACAGTTTCTTGCAGGTTTGGCCGTACAGATTCCGTAGCGGCTTGCTGGCACTTCACTTCCTTCGGGTGATTGCTCGATAGGTGGGATACATTTGCTTCGTGACCACCAGTATATGTTTGTATATTATTTCAGTTGTATTTAGTTAAAAGCTCCATCAACCAGACATTGTATATTTAGTAGACTTAGAAAACCATAGTTGTTTATTCTTTCGGCCTTAGAGTCGCGCTTATGTATTTATTGTTGCTTCTGGTTTTCCTGATGTTTAGTTTTCTTGCTTTCTTTCTGAGTTTTGATCCTTGCCTTCGGCATTGTATATTTGCTTTACTTGCGTGGTTGTTTCCGCCAATTGGCGAAGAGCTAGCTCCCGCTTGGGGATGCCTTATATTATATTGTTTGTACCGTTTTCGGGTTAAGTTATACAAAGGAGGTACTGCTCAAATTTTCAATGACGAAAATGTTTTCAAGTTAAATATAAATATTGTGTTTTCGTATACTATTATCTATGTTTGTAGAAGGAACTTGTTTTCATTATACCATTATTTCAAAACTTCACCTCCACTATTTTCCCTTAAAAAGGTTTAGATTTCTGGGCTTTTGGCTTACTTGTATTAGATGTAGTCCTATAGACTTCACCTGATGCAAGTGCCAGTCGCGTTCCTTTCTCGGGTCGTGACAAATTCGGTATCAAAACGCTAGGTTTAACCTTGGTTCGAGTCTACGTTTGACTATGCGGAGTCTAGGGCGTATTCATATTCGGAACCTAGGCTTGATCTTACGGAACTTAGACTTGGCCGAGGGGGTATTAGACCCGAACTTTCGTCGCGTAGGTTAACCTTGGTTGATGGAGTAGGTGACTTAAGTAGAGTGACGTACAGTGTATATGTTCCGCGGCATACTTACGATACGCTGCTCTGCTTAAGAAGCCTTAGGATGCACATTTCTTAGGCACTGTATTTCTATTCGTTCCTATGATTTATCTTCATTGATGTCGGATTGAGGTTTTTGTTACCACGTTTACACGAGCAGAGAGAGCTGTGGCTAGAGTTGCGGTCAGCACGAGCTCGTCATGGACGAGGACTGACCAGGGTATATTTCGGTGATACGAGCGTTTCGATATATCATTTTACTATGTTTTCTTGTCGATGCGAGCGTTCGAGATCTATACCAGATGACCGGGCCATTGCTAGAGGCCAGCCGGAATGTGAAGACCGTTGATGTACCGTCTATTCCAGATGATTGAGGCGTTTTCTATCGTGCAGACAAATAGGACAGCTGTAGCTGAGATTGACAAGATATCGTTCCTGGACCCTTGAAATTGATGCAGCATGAGGCTATATTTAGGGATGCGAAAGAAGATCACTAGTCACCTTGGATAAGATTAAGACCTTTTATTCGTTGGATGTTCCGATGTAGGATCAGTTAGATGACCAGCTCCGGATAGAAGGATCTTACCCAGATTGTCAAGTCCCGCTTCCCAATATACGGGCGGAGGACGCGACGAGGCCGCTACGTATTTACTCTGAACTAAACACGCTAAGCGTATCTAAGCAATATAAGTAAAATGCACAAGAGACAATGACAATGGATATAATTGAACAGCAACTTTATTTATTAAACATTCTTTTTACAATACAACTGAAAAGTAAATACATGAAATGGGAAGCAATGCCTAAACAGTGGTATAACAGAAATGGAAAATACAAAATGTAAATGTGTACAAGGAATCTAAAGCTCTGGGTCAAAAGCTAGCTGGTCCAAATCCTCGCTGGTGGGCTCGATCTCCAGTGAGTCCGAATCACCTGACGACATTCCAAAGAAAAAGAAAGAGAATGTCATCAGCGAATAAATCGCTCGGTAATTCCCGTAAATAGACAAGGATGGAATAGACAGAATAGAGAGTATATTGTTATAATGTTGTATTTAGTGTTAACGTTGTTGTTTGTAGCTTGGTACAGAAGAATACCAGTGTATACGAGAGGAGTCCCACTATTCCGGAGACTAAGGTATACGGAGCACAAGGAACCGTTCAGCCACGGTACAACGGCAATTGAATTCAGGTTAGGTGTATTATGGTTACAGTCTCGTGCCACTTTTAACACCTTCCGTACCAGTCTATCCCTTATAAACCCCGTGATGTCTTGATTGAATTATTTGTATTGTATTGTCTTGATTTATATAGATGGATGACTTGCCGGAACCATGATATCAGTAAATGGATGTAACTGGAGAATCATGTAGATGAATGTATATCTATGGTTCGGTTCAGTCAAGTTGTATAGATTGAATAGATTGAAAAGATTGAATATATGGATTCATATTGAATTATAGTTTTGTAATTTCATACTTGAATCATATTCAATTCAGATTGATTATGTTGAGACTCAGTCTGAGTCAGACAATTAGAAAAGAAATTGAATCCTGAATTAGATTTTGGTGTTATCGGTAACTGCTGCACATGGACGGCAGAATTTGTATCTTTTTCAAAGACAATTACCGTGTTGATAACACCGTTTGTTAAGTTGTCTACCTTAAATAGGCAAGTACCCATATCTCTGGTTACCTGAGGCTCAAGAGACTAGTCCCGCTTAAATCTATGTTTACTAAGGTCCTTATTGTAATTTAGTATAACTCGAGGGGTTTTATGTAAAATAGTTTTGTTATATTTTCAAAATACACCTCAAGTATTTTATTATCGTCTTTAGAGTTTTCATGGATGTATATTTTATCAATGTGACATTTCTAGTGAATAAAACCTAATTTCATAATATATGGTATTTATTTGTAATATTGGATTTGTATGGTATTTTCTTGTAAATGAGATATTTTTCTTGAATTTTGGAAATGTGGAATATTATAAATATTAAAAATAGATATTTTGATATTAATTACATATATATTTATCTATTAAAAATATAGGTTTTATTTATAATAGAAATCATATTTTTCTAAAGGAAAATGTTTTAAAATCTTTCGAGATCATATGCTCCTTGCGAATGTCTGCATCTCACTCTACTAAACCCGAGGATGTGCGATAATCCGCACCATCCCGAACAGGTTTTCCAAAATGGGTTGTAGAGGCGCAATTGCAAAGATTTGTTAAAATACACTTCTTTTAGAAAAAGGTTTTTATAAGTTGAAGGTAGTTATATGTAAAGTCGTGTTTTCCCAAATCTATGTTCTCAAATTCCATCGTGCTATATTAGATATGTATGTTGTGAGGAGGTAGGTCATTACCTCGTGAGTTTTCTAAAGGTATAAGGGTATTATAGAGTTTATGTCGAGAACTAAAGTTTATGGTATTTTAATGTAAAATTGCGATAAAAGATGCATATAAAAATCTTTTATGATGAAACTTGTTAAAGATGTTTATTAATGTTTAATGAACAATATATGATGATATGAAGGTATCTTGATTAAGAAAAATTATAGTTTTTAAAGAAAATCGAATCGGAAGTCGGACTAACTCCGCTTCCGTCGGGTTTTAGTTTTGAATGTTTTTTAGAATATATAAGAGAAGAAGAAGTAGGGACTTACTGGATGATTAGCTAGAAGAGAGAAAGGGTAAGAGGTAGGAGTTGTCGGTGTGTCGTTTCGTCGTCGGAAACTCCTTGAGTTATCGCCGGAAGTTCGTCGGAGCATCGCCATTTGCTAACTCCACTTGCACACAAAAGGATCTTAGAATTTTCTTGAGAGTTTTTGTAGGAAATTTCAGTGTGAATGTGTGTAAAAATAGAGTGGGTATTTATAGGGAAAATTAGGGTTAAGGTGTGATAAAAAAATGCATTTAAATTTGCATAAAAAAGGATTAAAAGGGGGTATTTTAATTCTCTGGTTAATTGCAGAGAATTTAAACAGTGGGGGGGGAGTGGGGTAGGTCAAAAGGTGCAGGGGGTTAAGGAAAATTAAGGTTCGGACCGAGTTGGACCGGCGGCGCCGATCGGTCAAGGCTTTCACCGGCCCGAGTCGGGCGAGTCGGGGCTCGGCTTGATGCCACGTGTCCCTGACGCTTGGTCTAACCTCATGGACACGTTTGTTTATTCTGTAACATACCCTATTATGTGTAGTGCACTGTAGACTCTTGGTCTTCTAAAAGATTAAAAGAATTTTAAATAAAAAGAATGTGTGGCTGATGGGATTTGAACTATGGTGCTTTGGTTCAGCAGTGCAAGGTTTTACAAATTATCTACAAGCTCCTTCTTGCTGTTCAAAAGTAAATCAAATTCTTATAGTACTCACAGAAATTGTAAATACCCCAAGTATACATTAACTTTAAATGAATTTTATGTACACTAAAATTGGAGCGTTACAGTCTACCCTCCTCACAAAAATTTCGTCCTCGAAATTTACAATGTATTTTAAGGACTAGTTTACAAATAGGTGAGGATATCTTGCACGCATCTCATCTTTCCTTTCCCATGTCAATTCTCCTGGAGTGTCTTTTCTCCGCATCACTCGAATTAAGTTGACTTGCTTGTTTCGAAGTGACTTCACTTTTCTGTCCAGGATCTCAACAGGTTGTTGCTCACAAGATAAGTCGGGCTGTACAGTGAGCTCGGAATGATCGAGAATATAGCTGGGGTCATTTACATACCTTCTGGGTTGGGATATGTGGAACACATTGTGCACTCCTTCCAATGAAGATGGAAGTGCCAAGCGATAAGCCACTTCACTGACTCGTTCGAGTATGTCGAACGGTCCAATATATCTCGGACTTAGTTTTCCCCGTCTTCCAAATTGAATCACTCCGCGGTTTGGAGATATCTTCAAAAATACATGATCTCCCGGTTGGAACTCCAAATGACGGCACTTTGCATCAGCCCAGTGCTTCTGTCGATCTTGGGCTATGCGCATTCTTTCCCTGATAGTCGAACTACGTCAACCATTGCTACTATCATCTCAGGTCCAAGGAGTTCCCTATTACCGATGTCGTCCCAACTTAATGGCGATCGACACTTCCTTCCATAAAATGCTGCAAAAGGTGTCATTCCTATGCTTTCTCGGTAGCTATTGTTGTATGAAAACTCCGTAAGATGTAGGTGATCTTCACACGATCCTCCGAAGTCTAACATACACGCTCTGAGCATATCTTCCAAGATCTGAATAGTTCGCTTAGACTGACCATCTGTTTGGGGATGATAAGCCGTGCTGAAGTTTAGACTTGTTCCCAAGCTCGCTTGCAGACTTTGCCAAAATTGTGATCGGAACCTGGTGTCACGATCGGAGACAATGCAGACCGGTACTCCATGAAGTCTCACGATTTCCTGTATGAGTTCATGAGTATCAGAGATAGTACCTATTTGAAGAGTTTAAATCTTAAGTAGATTCTTACCTCCATGTACTTCTTTGCTAATGTCTCAGTAGATTGGCCAACTCGAAATGGGATGAAGTGAGCCGACTTCGTGAGTCGATCCACAATAACCCATACCGCATCGTTACCCTTTGTGCTGCGAGGAAGATGTTGGGTTGTCTAGCACGGCAGCAAGGTTTCGAGAGGCATCATCCATGCCATATTTAAATTTTTGCCGTTCTAGCTAACCCTAACCCTAGAATCGAAACTAGAAAATCCGACGAAACTAAATGTAAACCATTTACATCTAAGTGAATGAGGGAATACAACCTTTATAAACCGGTCCTTCACTTCTAAAGCTCCATGTCGTTGTCCCTTCGCTGCATGTTGTGAAGACCCGGACTCTAGTAAGGGTTCACATGAAGAAACGAACAAGCTTGCTCAATGTCTTCGAGGCCGAAGATGATCTACGTCGAGGAGACCCGAGCTCATGCTACCTCTTCACTAATGGTTAAATTAGTGAAGCAAACACCCTAAACTAAAGGGCTAATAGTAGAGGATGGTGAAGTAGGAAGTGGGCTCTCTTTAGATTTCTTTTTCTCACAATTTATCATCACTTAGAAAAAGCTAGCAAGCTTTTTCTCTTGAGGAGGAAGAAGAAGTGATGAAGCGATGAATGAATTCATGAGGTTAGAAATGCAACCATGGTTGGTATATGCCATGCCAAACCTTTATAGAGAATAAACCATAGTCTAAGGTTAAGGGTTGGGTTAACAAATATCTTAAGCTAGACAAACAAGTTGAATAAGTCAATGTTCTACTAGCTTCTCCAAGCTCAACCTTGACTAAATCTAAATGTTTGAATTGCTTAAAACAAATAAAACCCTAGCTTTAACCCTAGCATGGTATAAGTCTCATACATACATGTTGCATGTGTAACCTAGCATGATACAACAATATATATCACATATATATTTTGTGTAAAAAGAAAACAATACATATATCACATATATGTAAAGTGTATCAAATGTGAGAAAAAGAATTACTTAAGTGAGCTAATATTAGTTAATGTAATTTAATATATCAAATATATAATTCTACATTAAATTATTAGATCAACTCTTGATTTAATAATCCGGCTATATCACATATAACCGACCAATATCAAATGCAACAACTTATCGAATCAACACTTGATCCGATGACCCGGCTATATCATATATAACCGACCAATGTCACAAGTCGCGAGAATAGAATGCGGTATCACATACTCGCATTAATCTCGGTCCCGCACATATCACATATGTGTTCCTACTCCGTTTCGCATGAACCAGGAAACTTTTGTGTAGGACTCTAAAGACTCGTCAATACACCAGCAGTAGGTGATGATCATATCAAACACCCACAAGCCGCAAGCGGTCTGCCAAACGTAACGGCCATCCGGGTATTGAGCGATCAGAAGATCAACAAGCAAGCATACTCGTACTCCTGTGAATCCGATCAGTAACACTACCGTACAGTCCGGTTTCGTCTGATATGTCGCACATCACAGCCTGGGGGTGGTATAACATCAGACCCCAATAGCCTGATATGTCATACCGATGCAAGGTCCATAACGGTTCGAGAAACTACTGGTAACACTTACCAGTAAATCTCAGCAATCCTGACCAGGGATTTCCTGTTATGGCCAATCGAGTATAGCGCAACATCAACTCCCAATACCGGGAGAGACGAAACCCCTCCTATCGCTCATTGCCTCCAAGTGACTCGGGACTGTACCCAAAAACCACCTTTTTGCACGATCTCTTGACCGTGGTATGGTGGAAATCAAAGCACAGTGGGAATCACACAAGACTCTATGACGATCTCGGGTCTACAGACTAACATGTACCAGTGTCACCAGAGAACTGCTATCCGACGATGGGTATAATACCATCTAGGAGTTCTCGGCGAGTCCGTCCAGTGTAACCAGTCTCCACTGAGTACCCGTATACCTTCTTTGATGTCAAACACTAATGGATGTGGGATCATCCATCGCCCATCATATGGGTCGAGAAGCGTATACGCTAGTCTACTCTGGAGTATCGATGCCCTGTCTCGATACTCCCACGACTAGGAACAATCTAAGGATGTACTTACCGATTACCTCTGCCCCACTAGTATGATCTGCATCATAATCCTGGTAGTCAAGTACTCATCTTAAGGGCTTTATCAACATGTAATAGAGAGACAATAAGTGTATATGTTAAGATAAAGTGCAACCAGATAGCATACTATCATGTCGAGCAAGAAAGTCCTCCCTATATATGTCCAAGCATCCACTACAATATACATCGCATGTACAATAATGGCTTCTGGGGCATACATATAACTAACAGAAGAGCGGTCACAAAATCCATCATGATGTGTTGCCACTTCCATTCTGGGATAGATAACGGTTGAAGTAATCCAGCTATCCTGTGATGTTCAACCTTTACTTGCTGACACACCAAGCATTTAGCGACGCTTCTGTCTACTTCACGCTTCATTCCATGCGACCAGTAATTTTGATGTAGATCTTTGTACATCTTTGTACCTCCAGGGTGTACTGAATAGGGAGAGCTGTGAGCTTCCTTCATTAACTCGTCCTGAACAAAACCTTTTGGTACACATAATCTGCTGCCGTATCTTAAATATCCGTCTTCATGGATGATGAAGTCTGTTCTGAGTCCATTCTCCACTTGTTCTCTGATCTTTTACAACTTAGCATCATTTGCTTAAGTTGCTTTGATCTGATTGACAATGGTAGATTGAACTTGTAAGTTCATCAAACTTGAAACGTTAACTGGCATGACCACTTCAATCTCCATCTGATGTAAGTCTTGTTGAAGCTTCCACTGAGCGGTGAGATTCATTGATAATGGTTGGCGACTAAGGGCATCTTGTACTACATTCACCTTCCCTGGGTGATATTGCAGGTTGATATCGAAGTCCGCCATCAATTCTAACCATCTTCTCTGCCGCATATTAAGCTCCTTCTGAGTAAACACATATTTCAGACTCTTGTAATCTGTGTATATGTTCACTCGTTCACCAAGAAGATAATGGCGCCAAATCTTAAGAGCAAAGATAACGGCTGCCAACTCCAAATCATGTGTCGGATAATTGCGCTTATGAATCTTTAGCTGTCTTGAAGCATAAGCCACAACCTTTCCGTACTGATGTAGCACACATCCTAATCCCTTACCGGATGCATCGCAATGCACTTCGAAACCTCCAGATTGGTCCGATATAACTAGAATAGGCGCTGATGTCAACCTTGACTTGAGTTCTTCGAAAGCTTGTTCGCATGCTTCTGACCACACGAATTCTTCATCTTTACGTGTGAGTTTGGTCAGGGGTGTTGCTATCTTAGAAAAGCCTTCAATGAACCTTCTGTAATATCCTGCTAGACCCAAGAAATTTCGAATGTTCTTCACTGACTTTGGTGTCGGCCATTCGCTTACTGCTGAAACTTTCGCTGGATCCACAGAGATTCCTTCACCTGATACAATATGTCCGAGGAAACCAACTTGATTTAGCCAGAATTCGCATTTGCTATACTTGGCATAGAGTTGATGTTGTCATAGAGTTTCCAGGACAATTCGTAGGTGCTCGGCATGCTCATTCCGACTCTTAGAATACACCAGAATGTCGTCGATGAAGATGACAACGAACTTGTCTAAGTACTCCCGGAAAACTTGATTCATCAGGTTCATGAATATTGCTGGTGCGTTGGTCACTCCAAATGGCATTACAAGAAATTCGTAATGACCATAGCAAGTTCTGAATGTTGTTTTATGAATATCAGCTTCCTTGACCTTCACCTGATGATAACATGAACGAAGATCTAATTTGGAGAAAACACAAGATCCACATAGCTGATCGAATAAGTCGTCGATACGCGGTTGCGGATACTTGTTCTTTATCTTTACTTCGTTCAAGGTTCTATAATCGATGCACATTCTGTATGAACCTTCCTTCTTCTTTACAAGCAGTACTGGTGATCCCCAACTTGAAGTGCTGGGACGAATCCATCCTTTCGCCAATAATTCGTCCAACCGAGTTCGGACTTCCTTCAAACCTTCCGGACTTAGTCGATACGGTGCTTTGATTACCGGTTGTGCTCCTGGTACTAAATCAATGATGAATTCAAGAGCTCGATCGGGAGGCAAACCTGATATATCGTCAGGAAACACATCGTCGAACTCTCGAACCACTTCTGGCTTTGATCCTTCCTCCGCTTGAATTGCTGCAATCACTGCCTTCTTTGGTTTTGCCTTGTAAGTACTTAGCTCCAGGGTACGGTCTCCACTTTTGAAATAGAAGACCGGATGGTCTGGAATCTTGAATACTACCCTCCTTTGACGACAGTCAATGGTAGCATAAAATGTTCCGAGCCAATCCATACCTAGAACCACATCGAAATTCGGTATGTCTAGCACCTTGAAGTCAGCATAGAATTCTCTGCTGCAGACAACTACTGAACACAAGTTGTATCCCATTGTTGCCTTTAGAACGCCGTTCCCTGAACTGACATTCCAACTGGATATGAGCAGTATGACTGGAATCGCATGTGTTCGGACGAACCGTTGCGACATAAAGCAATGAGATGCTCCAGTATCGAATAGTGCTAGTGCAGGAAGTGATGCTACTAAGATTGTACCTAAGTTATGTGGGATAAATTTTAGGTATAGAGAAAAATATGTAGGTGGGTGTTAAGACTGAAAGAAAAGCTTGATAAGAAAGGGTTGCCAGTGATGACTTGGGATAGATTTTAGGTATAGAGAAAAATATGTAGGTGGGTGTTAAGACTGAAAGAAAAATCCGATCCAATTTACCGTAATCGATTAGGGTCATCGTGAAAGCCTATCGCCGTGGTACATCCCTCTTGGCCGGAGGAGCATTCCTTTGAACGTTCCTTTGAGCTTGATGGAACTGACGAGGAGAAGGTGCAGTCGGTGGCCCTCTAGGTGGTGGAGCAGGGAGTGCGAGTCTTGGACCAGGTGCCTGAAGGGCTGGTCTCTACTGGTAAGTGACTGCTGGCCTGGGTGCAGTAATTGGGTTGTGTCTTCAGGGACAAGACCCAATGTCATGGGTAGCTGAGCCACAGATTAAGCAAAGATGGTTGGCTCGTTGGTAGTCTTTCACCAAATGTCCATCTCTCCTGCAATAGGTACAAAAGGCTGGGCTGGGCCGGTTGATTGGTACTCCCGATCTCCTGGGCACAAATGGTGGCCTTGAATAGGCTCCTCCTGCCATCTGATTGGCAGGACGCTTCATTCCGGCAGACTGAGATCTGCCCTTCATCTTTACCACTGCCTTATAACGGCGGACAGCTTTCAGAGCCGATTCATGAGTCGGAAAATCTCCTGTGGCTAATGCAGCCTGGATCTCCGAATTTAACCCTTGTTGAAATCGACGGGCTCTGATCTCATCCGTCGGTATCAAGTGTGCCGCAAATCTGTTAAAGTATTGTGTTAGCTGTGTAGTATGTGATTTATTGAAAAATCGATTTATTGAGACATATCTTACTGACTGAGCATGGTGAACTCAGCATTGTATTCATCCACTGATTTGGTCCACATCGAACCCTGTTGTAAGTGGATGAACTATTGTTCCATGTCGAACCTGGCAGTCTCAGGGAAGTACTTCGCGTCAAACATATCGCGAAAGGTCCTCCATTCGATGGGTTGATCTAGACGGTTTTCTTCTGTCTTCCACCAAATCCGTGCATTGTCTGTGAGCTGCAGCTTCGCAACACGAACCCAAGCTATCTCTTGCACTTGTGCCATGCCAGATCATCTTCAATGCTTTGAGCCCATCCCTCAGATTCTAAAGGGCTCTCTTTTCGTGCGAACTGCTTGGGGTGCAAGGCTCTGAATTGCTTCACCCCAGATGCTTCTGCCTCTGGTCGGTTCATTAGGATAGCAGTCTGCTGCTGCTTTCCTTTCAGGAGGCTGCGGATTACCTCAAGCAGAACCATCTGCTCGTTGATCGGAGCAGCTACGTCAAGTGTAATCGGTAGTGGAGGTAGAGTATTGTTGAATTTGGTACTGGTATTGTTTGGGAAATCCATAACCTTGAAAGAAAAATTTGGGTTAGGACAGATTCAAAGTATATGAAATGATAAGATTCAAGAAGTATGAATTGTAAAGAATTTTTTTAGTTGCTGGTTCTTGTGTTATATTGCTTAGGTTGTCCATGCAAAGCTGAACTGCATGGTAGGGTTCCATACAGCTCTGACCTGCATGGGCCACCAACAAAACCTGTCACGCCCCGCTTCCCAATATACGAGCGGAGGACGCGATGAGGCCGCTACGTATTTACTCTGAAGTAAACACGCTAAGCGTATCTAAGCAATATAAGTAAAATACACAAGAGACAACGACAATGGATAAAATTGAACAGCAACTTTATTTATTAAACATTCTTTTTATATACAACTGAAAAGCAAATACATGGAATGGAAAGCAATGCCTAAACAATGGCATAACAGAAATGGAAAATACAGAATGTAAATGTGTATAAGGAATCTAAAGCTCTGGGTCGAAAGCTAGCTGGTTCAAATCCTCGCTGGTGGGCTCGATCTCCAGTGAGTCCGAATCACCTGACGATATTCCAAAGAAGAAGAAAGAGAATATCATCAGCGAACAAATCGCTCGATTAGTCCCGTAAATAGACAAGAATGGAATAAACAGAATAGAGAGTATATTGTTATAATGTTGTATTTAGTGTTAACGCTGTTGTTTGTAACTTGGTACAGAAGAATGCCAGTGTATACGAGTGGAGTCCCACTATTCCGGAGACTAAGATATATGGGGCATAAGGAACCGTTTAGCCATGGTACAACGGCAATTGAATTCAGGTTAGGTGTATTATGGTTACGGTCTCGTGCCACTTTTAACACCTTCCGTACCAGTCTACCCCTTATAAACCCCGCGATGTCTTGATTGAATTATTTGTATTGTATTGTCTTGATTTATATAGATGGATGACTTGCCGGAACTATGATATCAGTAAATGGATATAACTGGAGTATCATGTAGATGAATGTATATCCATGGTTCGGTTCAGTCAAGTTGTATAGATTGAACAGATTGAATATATGGATTCATATTGAATTGTAGTTTTGTAATTTCATACTTGAATCATATTCAAGTCAGATTGATTATGTTGAGACTCAGTCTGAGTCAGACAATTAGAAAAGAAATTGAATCCTGAATTAGGTTTTGGTGTTATCGGTAACTGCTACACATGTACGGCAGGATTTGTGTCTTTTTTAAAGACAATTACCGTGTTGATAATACCGTTTGTTAAGTTGTCTACCTTAAATATGCAAGTACCCATATCTCCGGCTCTCTGAGGCTCAAGAGACTGGTCCCGCTTAAGCCTATGTTTACTAGGGTCCTTATTGTAATTTAGTATAACTCGAGGGATCTTTATGTAAAATAATTTTGTTATATTTTCAAAATACACCTCAAGTATTTTATTATCGTCTTTAGAGTTTTCATGGATGTATATTTTATCAAAGTGACATTTCTAGTGAATAAAAGCTAATTTCATAATATATGGTATTTATTTGTAATATTGGATCTGTATGGTATTTTCTTGTAAATAAGATGTTTTTCTTGAATTTTGGAAATGTGGAATATTATAAATATTAAAAATAGATATTTTGATATTAATTACATATATATTTATTTATTAAAAATATAAGTTTTATTTATAATAGAAATCACATTTTTCTAAAGGAAAATGTATTAAAATCTTTCGAGATCGTATGCTCCTTGCGAAGGTCTGCATCTCACTCTACTAAGCCCGAGAATATGCGATAATCCGCACCATCCAGAATGGGTTCCCCAAAATGGGTTGTAGAGGCGCAATTGCAAAGATTTGTTAAAATACACTTCTTATAGAAAAAGGTTTTTATAAGTTGAAGGTAGTTATATGTAAAGTCGTGTTTTCCCAAATTTATGTTCTCAAATTCCATCGTGCTATATTAGATATGTGTGTTGTGAGGAGGTAGGTCATTACCTTATGAGTTTTCTAAAGGTATAAGGGTATTATAGAGTTTATGTCGGGAACTAAAGTTTGTGGTATTTTAATGTAAAATTACGATAAAAGATGCATATAACAATCTTTTGTGATGAAACTTGTTAAAGATATTTATTAATATTTAATGAAAAATATATGATGATATGAAGGTATCTTGATTAAGAAAAATTATAGTTTTTAAAGAAAACCGAATCAGAAGTCGGACTAACTCCGCTTCCGTCGGGTTTTAGTTTTGAATGTTTTTTAGAATAGAGAAGAGAAGAAGAAGTAGGGACTTACTGGATGATTAGCTAGAAGAGAGAAAGAGTAAGAGGTAGGATTTGCCGGTGTGTCGTTTCGTCTTCGGAAACTCCTTGAGTTGTCGCCGGAAGTTTGTCGGAGTTTCGCCCTTTGCTAACTCCACTTGCACACAAAAGGATCTTGGAATTTTCTTGAGAGTTTTTTAAGGAAATTTCAGTATGAAGGAGTGTAAAAATAGAGTGGGTATTTATAGGGAAAATTAGGGTTAGGGTGTGATAAAAAAATGCATTTAAATTTGCATTAAAAAGGATTAAAATGGGGTATTTTAATTCTCTGGTTAATTGAAGAGAATTTAAACAGTGTAGGGGAGTAGGGTAGGCCAAAGGGTGCAGGGGGTTAAGGAAAATTAAGGTCCGGACCGAGTTGGACCGGCGCCGCCGGCCGAGTCAAGGCTTTCGCCGGCCCGAGTCGGGCGAGTCGGGGCTCGTTTTGATGCCACGTGTCCCTGACGCTTGGTCTAGCCTCGTGGACACGTTTGTTTATTCTGTAACTTACCCTATTACGTATAGTGCACGTGTAAACTCTTGGGCTTCTAAAAAATTAAAAGAATTTTAAATAAAAAGAATGTGTGGCTTATGGGATTTGAACTCTGGTGCTTTGGTTCAGCAGTGCAAGGTCTTACCAATGAGCTACAAGCTCTTTCTTGCTGTTCAAAAATAAATCAAATTCTTATAGTACTCACAGGATTTGTAAATACCCCAAGTATACATTAACTTTAAATGAATTTTATGTGCACTAAAATTGGAGTGTTACACAGATGCATTGAGAGTCGATCGAAAATAGACGAATGAAGAGTATTCCTCCGACGATTTGGAAGAGTTCTCGAGAACGTAATTAGCCAGATACCTACCACAAGATATTGAGCTGTCGAGTTTGTAGTTTCGGAAGGGAGACTCTATATATGAGTGCAACCGTTTGTAGCGTGGTCTATACAGCTATGAAGAGACGATTCCGAATTGGTCCACATTAAAGAAAAGTGGAGTAAGAGGTTCGTACGATATTTTGACGAGATGGCGCTCCACTCCGTTGACACCAGGGATGTGATATGTTCACAGAGGCGTTGGATACGGATATATCTTCCAGAAGGAATTCATGAAGAGGATTGGAGCTGTTCCGGAACAAGAAATGGATTAAGTAAAGGATGATAACTTCCGGGCAGTCCTACAAAGATGGTATTGGAAGGAGAACCTGACAGGATCCTTCTGGAACACTACGTGGTAAGACTTAAACCCAGGATCGGTTGTGTCACACCTACTCATTTGGGCTATAGGCTGCCATCGCTGACATGATACGTTACGAGTGACCATGTTAATTGGTCAGGAGATCTTTAGAGAAGCGCCAGAATGGGACTGTTTCCGTCAGTACCCCGAATTGGACTGTCAAGCCAAGAGGGAATACAACTGGTAATCCACAGAGAGAGATGAGAACCTAAGGGCAGAAGGCGCCAGACCGTGAATAGGAGTCAAGTAAATATCTATCTCTGCTAGTTTTGGATGCACCGACACCTTTTCGACCTTGAAGGAAGGACACATCGACGACGGTCGTTTATAACTTGTGATTTGGTGATTCGGATTTGACGTTTCCTTTGTTTTGGATTTTGGTATTGTGAGGATTTCGTTTTATGATTGATAATTCCTATGTGCACCACAGTTGCACATGATTCATATTTCCGTGTATCAGTTATGCTGATTTTGTTTTGTGCACATTCATTGCACTCGATTTCGATTTTATGCCATCCGAGACATTTGATTTGGATTTCATACGTATTGGCATACATATAATTTGACTTATACTTTCGGTATAGTTTTCATGTACTTTTAATACCTTGATTTCGTTTTGTGCATGCTTATGCACATGTTTATGAGTTATGCACTGCGGTATACTTGAATTTGGATTGATGTATGTTGTATACCGTCGATTTCGATTGAGATGTTCGATATTTGTTTTCGTGCACCCCAGTGCACTGGAATTATGTTTTCATGCACCATGTGCACTTGATTGAGATTTTTGCGCACACTTGGCACACTTGATGCGATTTTATGCACACCAGATGCACTAAATCGGGATTCTTCGTGCATATCAGATACACCTGATTTTGTCGTCGTGCGCACCGGTTGCACTTGACAGATGTTCTTGTGCACACCCGTTGCACTCAGTTTTGTTGCTGTCATATTCGTGGCACCTGTATTTGATTTCAATTTCAGTGCGCACTAGACGCACGTGGCATTGTAAACACTATTTCGAGATTGATTTCTTTTCGAGCACTATGTTTTTCATGGTATATACTATCCGGTTTAGTAATCGAGCAGGACTGGTCTGAGGACAGTACTTGAGTATTTTCGCATGCATCGATAATTGCCGAGGGGATTTCCAAAAGTAAGCTATAGTCTCAATATTTTCCTACGTGTCCACGATGACACGAAATATTTTACAAGGAAACCCTTCTAAATTATTTTCGAAGGCGGGACGTGTATGTTAAACAAAAGATATATCTATATAGTTATTTCTTGTAAATGAACGTCCGCTACTTGTGCCGTGATACGCGCATCGCACGGCGATTTGAAAAAGGTTTTGCATGCATTTCTATTTGGATGTTTTCGCGATTTCACCACGATGCGTACTATATACATGTTATAGTTTTGATTATATCATGATGGTTTTCGTATTGGATTTTCGTCATAACTCCGATGATTGCATGATACTTGACGGAGTTTTGATTTTGAGTTCTACACTCGTTTTTCATGCGCATGCATTGCGCTAAGATGTGTTTTAAGTATTTATGATTTCGGAGACCCGACGACATGATTGTTTTGCTGAAATGTTTTAGTATTTGGGGGAGTTTTAAATTTAAATTCGGAGACCGAATTTATTTAAGGGGGGAAGATTGTAACATTTTAGAAAATAAAATATTATTTTGGGAATTTAAATAATTAAAATAATAAATATTATGAATATTTTAAAGTATAGAGATTGGTTGTAAATGAAAAGGGTATAATTATATACCGATAAATTGGAAAATATTTGGAAAATTAATTTGAATTATTGATTTTGTAAAGAAATTATATGAATTGAGCATTTGTAGACTTTTAAATAATTATTGTATTCTATGTTAATGCTAAACTCGTTTAATATTTACTAATTATGCATTAATCTTGATATGTGTTATGACATGCAACATGGCATGTTGCAAAACACTTGTTACATTTTTGTTTGTTTTGGAACTATGCTACATTCCATTAAACTTGGTTTTGTTTTTTATTTTAAATAAAAAGATAAATGAAAAGAATAAAGAGAGAAGGTGAGGTGACTTGTATCATGGCTAATGTGAGGAGAGAGAGAGAGAAAGAGAGTTCTAGACTTCTCTTGTCTTTTCTTTCAAATTCATTTCCTCATTCTTCACCTCCCATTCTCTTTCTTCTTCTTCATCTTCCCATTCTCCACCTCCTCTACCATCATGCTTCAACCCCAAAACTCAAACAAAACTTTATACTTCCTTTACTAAAATTGATCACAAGACCATCACAAACCCTATGGAGGCATCAAGACAAGACTTTGAAGACTTTGGGCAACCCTAGAATTTTCCTTAGTTGCCAAATGAGTTAATCTCTACACACATAGTTATAATTTGAGTTTCTTTAGCCTTTATAGTAGTTTAGAGCTTAGTAATTGAGGTTTAGTGATCTTGGAAAATTCCAAGATGAGGGTTAGGGAATTTTTTTTGAGTTGTGAAGTGTAAATTGAGGCTAGTAGAGACCATAAAACCCCTCTAGTGTTAGAATTTTGGACAAAACCTAAGACCAAACCCTAAAATGTGAACTTGAACTTGGCCGATATCGGATTTTGTGGTATTTGTGATGTGTTATGGAGGTCTGCTATGACCCGGGGGACCTGAAAAATATTTAGCGATTACTGAAAGGTGTGCAGGCAACCTAGAAGCTATCCCTAAGACCCGAGACCACAACTCATTATCCTGGACGCAAATAATCTTATTTTGGCCGCAAATTGCAGCCTTGGTACGAAGGGATTGCCTCGTGCTTGGTCCATGGCTCCTTTTTCAGTAAATTAGACCTACCCCATATGCAAAATTTGCTAATTTGACCTGAGGCAAAATCTGGAGGCGTTTTCTTGAGTTGCTGATTTCGTTTCAAGACTTTTTAATGACTTTAGTTTTGGTATTGTGTTTTATCTCGGTCACTTGACGTTTGTACATCGATATCGGGAGTTGTTTGGTTATTCTTGTATTCGTAGACCATGGGTTCTAACCTATGTGTGTTTTGTGTACCGTTTTGGTTTTCGTACGCGATTCCTGTTTACGATACTATGTGTTTATATATATGTAGGCACCTTTACGTGGACTTCGCACAACAAGGGAAAGCATGGCGTCATCGACTTCGACAAGCGAGGATCGAGGTGAGTAGATGTATATCTATGTGGGAAGTCGGGTGGATGGCATATAGCACCCTCGCAAACGCAGAATAGGGTTATTACCATATTATTATTATGAGTTTGGATGTGATATTGGATACTTAGCGAGTAGGTTATTTGGAAGACCTTAGCTTAGATTAGGTTGATCTAGGAAGACCTATCCAAAGGATGATTACCTTGGAGGCGAATCATAGGTTACATGTAGTCACACACATACGCACACTTGATTTTTTTTTTTTTGTGTGTGTGTGTGTGTATAAACCTACATATACATATACACGTGAGATGGGGATGGTATATGATACTTGGAGATAAGTCGATATGGTCGGGCATGATGCCGTGAGATTTTGATATGTGTTTGAGTCGTGGTATGATATACGATATGATATTATAATGAATCGATGGACGATGTGTATTCATACATACGATAATATGTGTTGATAATATTGGAATGTACGAGACTTTAGAACAGTGTCCCTCATCATGATATTGTTCGATGATGATACCATATGAATGATGATGTATATATGATAGTTGACTCTACCCTCGATTTTGGGGATGCCGTACGATGGGTTTTACCGTACAAGGTATAGATATGATGATTGATCCGCACTCTTGACTCGAGGATGCCGTACTATGTATTATACAGTACGTGGCGCTATGAGGCTGGATCGCCGACTACTAGGTATATCGACTCGGAATATATGTAAATTTTCTTATCCTTCCGACGAGTTCCTTAGTTTGGTCTCTTAGTTGTTAAATAGATGCTAGACTAGGCTCGAGTCATACATATTTTTAAAACTAACGAATCGTGAGTATTTTCAAAGGACAACCCGAGAGATGCTACGGATTTTTCAAAGGACATATTTTCTCAAAAACACCGTAGCCCCTACGTTTCTAAAAACCACGATTCATGCTATTTCAAAAACACTAAAACCGTATGACTCGTACACCGAAATGTAAATTGATTTATGTTACGTTTACTATTCACCTTCCTGTTATATTATGTTGTTCTCGTTGCATTGCATGTTTATTACATGTGTTTCTTTAGCTATTATGAATCCATCCTGTTAGAACACCAGCATCATCACCGATTATGCGTATGTTCCACGTATACTTGCTTGCCGGCTCACACACATCATCATCGGTAATTGCCATGTCACGTACACTATAGAAAATATTAATTCATTGGTATAACCTGCTAGCTGGTAGTTTCAACATATTATTATTATGCTTGCTCTCATGTGCTAGTTTAGATAGTGCATTCCTTGCTTAGATACCCCATGCATATATATGTTCATTCTGTTATGCAATATTGTGGGCTTATGCCGATATTCACTGCTTATTGACTCTTGATTTTGGGATTTCGGATTTTCTATGAGATTTCTGGATTTGGGGGGGAAACCGTAAGACTTTTATAAACTCATTATCATTTTTGAAATACAAGTTGCGGTTTTCTCGTGATATGATGTATGTGTCGTCCACCATGAGTTTTCCTAATTTCTGTTGGTTTTCGAGACCCGATTCGAGGAGTAGGATGAACCGTCTCGGGTACATGGTGGGCCCGGTATGGTACTCTGGGGCAAGAAGCTCGAGTTGTAGACGATGAGCCTGGCAGGGGCGGACTACCTACCGGTGATGTCGGGCGCGGCGGATATCCGGAGGATACCGACCATAGTCGTGAGATTTGATGATATAGGTCGATCCGGACTGACGGAGCCCATGGGCCAATCCGGACTGACGGAGCCTGAGATTTGAGGATTTATGTGCCGCTGTTGGACACGGACTTCATGATGTTTTGAGTGTCGGTGCTGGGCACTCCAGTTTTATCATGATGTGTGTGTCGTTGCTGGACACACGTTGGATGATGCATTCTTACATGTTGCACATGATATATAATTACTCATGACATGGACACGAGTACTTTGATATCACACTTATGTTATACTGTTACCCTTGTTGTAGTATTAGTATATTATTGTATGACCTAGGAGATCGTCATACATTCGGTTTCTACCCGGTGATGTCTTCTACTCACGAGTTGGCAACTCACTTCCGTTGTGCCACAGTTTCTTGCAGGTTTGGTCCTACAGGTTCCGTAGCGGCTTGCTGGCACTTCACTTCCTTCGGGTGATTGCTGGATAGGTAGGATAAATTTGCATCGTGACCACCAGTATATGTTTGTATATTATTTCAGTTGTATCTAGATAAAAGCTCCATCAATCAAACTTTGTATATTTAGTAGACTTAGAAAACCATAGTTGTTTATTCTTTCGGCCTTAGAGTCGCGCTTATGTATTTATTGTTGCTTCTGGTTTTCCTGATGTTTAGTTTTCTTGCATTCTTTCTGAGTTTTGATACTCGCCTTCGGCGTTGTATATTTGCTTTACTTGCGTGGTTGTTTCCGCCAATTGGCGAAGAGCTAGTTCCCGCTTGGGGATGTCTTATATTATATTGTTTGTACCGTTTTCGGGTTAAGTTATACAAAGTAGGTGCTGCCCAAATTTTCAATGACGAAAATGTTTTCAAGTTAAATATAAATATTGCGTTTTTGTATATTATTATCTATGTTTGTAGAAGGAACTTGTTTTCATTATACCATTATTTCAAAACTTTACCTCCACTATTTTCCCTTAAAAAGGTTTAGATTTCTGGGCTTTTGGCTTACTTGTATTAGGTGTAGTCATATAGACTTCACCTAATGCAAGTGCCAGTCACGTGCCTTTCTCGGGTCGTGACACCAAGTATTTGGCTACGCTTCTGGCTACTTCACGCTCATTCCATGCCACCAGTAATGTTGCCGCAGATCTTTGTACCACCAGAGTGTACTAAATAGGGAGAGCTGTGAGCTTCTTTCATCAACTCTTTCCGAACAAGACCTTGTGGTACACTTAATCTACTGCCGTATTTCAAAGATCCGTCTTCGTGAATGATGAAGTCTATTCGAAGTCCACTTTCTACTTGTTCTTTGATCTTTTGAAACTTGGCATCAATTGCTTGAGCTGCTTTGATCCGATTGACAATTGTAGACTGAACTTGTAAGTTCATCAAACTTGAAGCGTTGCCTGGCATGACCACTTCTATCTCCATCTGATGCAAATTTTGGTGTAGCTTCCACTATGCGGTGAGATTCATTGATAGTGGTTGAAGACTAAATGCATCAGGCACTACATTCACCTTCCCTGGATGATATTGTAGATTGATGTCAAAGTCCGCCATGAGTTATAACCATCTTCTCTACCGCATATTCAACTCTTTCTGAGTAAACACATACTTCAAACTTTTATGGTCTGTGTAGATATCTACCCATTCTCCAAGAAGATAATGAAGCCAAATCTTGAGTGCAAAGATAACGGCTACCAACTCCAGATCATATGTCGGATAGTTGCGCTTATGAATCTTCCTTCTTATTCACAAGCAAAACTGGAGATCCCCAACTTGAAGTACTGGGATAAATCCATCCTTTCTGCAGAAGTTCATCCAGCTGAGTACGGACCTCCTTCAAACCTTCAGGGTTAATCGATACGATGCTTTGATCATCGGTTGTGCACCAGGTACTAAATCAATTCCAAATTCAAGAGCTCGATCAGGAGGCAAACCTGATATGTCTTCAGGAAATACATCGTCGAACTCTCGAACTACCTCTGGCATGTCTTCTCCCGCATGTAGAATTGCAATCACTGCCTTCTTCGGTTTTGCTTTGTATGTGCTAGGCTCTAGGGTACAGTCTCCACTTTTGAAATAAAAGACCGGATGCTCTGGAATTTCGAACACTATCCTCCTTTGACGATAGTCGATGGTAGCGTAGAAAGTTCCTAGCCAATCTATACCTAAAACTACATTGAAGTTCGGTATGTCCAGCACCTTGAAGTCAGCATAGAATTCTTTGCTACAGACGACTACTGGATACAGGTCGTATCCCATTGTTTCCTTTAGAACGTCGTTCCCTGAACTGACATTCCAGTTGGATACGAGCGGTTTGATTGGAATCGCATGAGTTCGGACGAACCGTTGCGACATAAAGCAATGAGATACTCCAATATCGAAGAGTGCTAGTGCAGAAAGTAAGGCTACTAAGATCGTACCTAAGTTTGTGGGATATGTTTTAGGTATAGGAAAAGATATATGGATGTAAACAAGTATTGAATAGATTTGAAAGATAGGAAGTTACCAGTGTGACTTGGCCAGTGGCTTCAATTTCTTCCACAGTCATTGTGAAAGCCTGTCGCCTCGGTACATTCCTCCTTACTGGAGGAGCATTCCTCTGTCTGTTCATCTGTCCTTAAGGTAGGTTCCTTTATGCTTGATGGAACTGACGAGGAGGAGGTGCAGTAGGTCCACGAGGAGGTGGAGCTGGGAGAGCAAGTCGAGGAGCAGATGCTTGGATAGTTGGCCGCTGCGGATAAGTGATTGCCGGTCTGGGTGCAGAATTCTGATTGAGTCTATGAGGACAAGACCTAATATCATGTGTGGATGAGCCACAGACTAAGCAGAGGCGATAAGCACGCCTACAATCCTTCGCCAAGTGTCCATTCCTTTTGCAATTAAAGCAGAAAACTGGACTGGGCCAGTTGAAAGGTACTCCCGGTCTCCTGGGTACAAAAGGTGGTCTGGAAGAGACTTGTCACGCCCCGCTTCCCAGAGTACGCAAGATTGGGCACGTAACATAGCCAACCATGCTACCTGTGGGTAGGAAGTATCCATCCACAGTTACATTACGGCTGTAAAGATATCAAGAACAAGATAAAACTATCTAAAAACATGTCCACAATCCAGAATAACAAGAGTCAATAATAAATAAATGCGGAAGCAAATGATCCAATACAAATAACTGAAAGGTATGTCCCATAATGCGGGCTCACATCAGGAAATAAATGCAGGAAATAAAACTAACCACTACTGGACTCACAACTCAGCCTGCTGGCTGAAGTACTCCTGCTCGAACTGCGACAGTGGTACGGAATCTGGGCCATGCAAAACCCAGACGTCAGCGCGTCATGTCAACAAGTAATATAATATGAACAATGTAACAGGCAATGCAAAATAAACATGAATAAAGCAATAATGTGAAACAAGCAGTACAAGGTAGTGTGCAGTGGGTAACTAAACTGTTCTATCAGGTTTTCTAGTCTAAAATCTTTGAAATCAATTGATGAATCGTCGATATAACTCAATAGTATCCCGTACATACCCGGGACCACGGCCACAATATTCTCGGCTGCAGCCGAGACATGCCGCTAGGCACAAAACAGGAATGTGTACACTCAATAGTATCCCGTACATACCCGGGACCACGGCCACAATATTCTCGGCCGAAACCGAGACATGCCGCTAGGCACAAAACAAGAATGTGTACACCAGAACAGGTAGTGAACTATCGAGTTACAAGTCAGGTTTCGCCTTTGATTTCCCCATACCCCCAAGTTATATATGTCGGGTCAGGTATTCAGTAATCAAGAACTAATGCCAATACAGGATCAGGTAAAAGCAGGTTTGTCTGGATAGACAACAGGAACGGTCCATGAGGACTACATGTCAGGTTTGTTGGCATCAGGCACGGAATCAGTTAACAGGTCGGGTCATGGTACATCAGGTCAAGTCAACAGTAAACGGTACCATGTCAGGTGTATTATGTAGCAATGTCAGGTCAAGGTACGAACATATCGTGGGTGTGCTCACAAACAGATATATAATCGAACAGGGTATTAACAGCAGGAAATAAGCAATGAGTTAAAACAACAATAAGCAGTTCCATTCAATCACAAGAGTGCAGTAATATAGTGCAGCCATTTTATTATATTAACAGGTTTTGAGCACCCTTAGCGGTGCAATAGTTTAAATGATGATGCAATACAGTTATATCAAGCCTTTGAATATGAATGTCCGAATGTAATAGAACTACATGGGTAAAGGCTACCATCTATTAAACAGTAAAACTGTGGTTAACAGGTAAACTTAGTTATTAGTTTTAAATTGGCAAACTGTAAATTTTATGTTAACTGTAAAATGATATATGCCATATTGCAACCAAATGAGAAACGACTATACCAAGTTAAGTTTTGCAGGTTTAATGAGTCAAAACATATATAAATGTATAGTATAGCATGTAGCAAGTGATACTTGCCTCGACGGGCCGCGAACCGGGAAAAACGGAACGTAACGTCGGCGGGAAAACACGCGACGGACGCACGGTTCACGGATTGAACCCAAACGACGAACCAAGGGACCTCACGGGTCAGAGCACTCCGCTGGATCGTCGGGACACGTCACCGGCACGGCCGGATTCCGGCGAGCACAAAAACAGTAATTAGGGTTTCAAGCGGGTAAAGACTTTGGAAAGAATGAAAAGATCAGAGAAGAAGATAATGGGGGAAATACTCACTGGTCCAGAGGGTATTTGCGACGACGGCGGCGAGGACGGCGTCTCCGGCGATCTGCAAAACTCCAGCGACTGTTTTCAGTTCTGAAAAAAGGGAAGAGGAAAGGAAAGGTGGAGGGGCACTTACAAGGTGTTTAGAGGTGGTTGGGGCTCGTCGGCGACGGCCAGGGGCGGCGCAGGGGGTCGCCGGCGACGTTTCAGGCAGCACAGGGAAGTCGCGGGGGTAGCCGGGGTCGCTGTTCTGGTCAGGGGGTGCACCGGGAGAAGGAGGGTGATGGTGAGGGAACCACGGCGAGGTGTTGGTCGGCGGCGCGGAAGGCGACGACGAGGGCCGCCGGCGAGGAGGTTGCTGCAGGGAACTCCTGCAGGTGGCCGCAGCAATTGCGCGGGGGAGGAAACAAGGGTCGGTTGAGGCGAGGAGGCGTAGGCGAGGGCGACGGTGGCGTTGGCGCCGGCGTCGGGGCTGCGGCGGTGACGGTGAAGGCGGCTAGGGTTCTGGTTCGCGATGGGTTTCTCGCGTGGGGAGGGGTTCTGTGTTTTTGGTTTAAAAAAAATGAAGGAGGAGAAGAATATATAGGGAAGAGAGAGAGAGAGAGTTAGAGAGAGGGAGAGAGAGAAAGAGATACGAGATATAGAGAGAGAGAGAGAGAGAGTAAATGGAGGGGCCCACGGATTAAACTTTCCCTGATTGACCAGGGGAAAGATTCGTGGGTTTAAATGAATATTGAAAAGATTTTTAAATGTTAAATTAACAGTAAGATTATGAATATATTATGGTTTTGAATATTTTATTAATTTGGGATTTTGGCGTTAAATGAAACATTTCCAAATCGCGCCCGGGTTGGGTCCAAAAATTTGAAATTTAAATAATAGGATTTTAAGCGGGTTCCAAATTTTAAAATGAGGTGTTTTATGAATAAAAAGCATACCCCCAAGTCGGACACCTGTACGCACGCGTAGCCGTCCAAACTCGCCCGTTTCACCGAACGGGACGAGAACTCGATGCACGGACGCTACCACGAGACTAGGGGTGTCGAGTAGGCCAAGATGGATATTTTTAATTTCATTTTAGATACTAAAATTTGTTATGTGCAGAAATGACTTAGCCAGATTAAATTTCACGGTAAGTGTCAAACAGGCAAGCTAAATGAAATGAGTAATATTTAATGCTCAACCAGTAACAGAAAATAGTAGTATTGGGCTTGGGTGTTACATCATACCCAACTACAAAAAGAATTTCGTCCTCGAAATTCCAAGAATACAAAGATAGAAAACTACAGGAAAAGGTGAGGAAACTTTTGCCGGATCTCATCTTCTCGTTCCCAAGTGGACTCCCCATGCGATCGATTACCCCAAGAAACAAGCACAAGGAGGATAACCTTGTTCTTAAGAACCTTTTCCCTTCGATCCACGATTTCAACCGATCGCTCCTCAAAAGTCAAATCTTCCCGTACTGTCAACTCCGAATGATCCAAGACGTGTGTTTCATCTCGAACATACCTTCGTAGTTGAGATACGTGAAACACATTGTGCACACTTGCCAAGGACTGCGGTAACGCCAAGCGGTACGCTACCTCTCCAACACGCTCCAATACCTCAAAGGGCCCAACAAATCGAGGACTAAGCTTTCCTCGACTCCCAAAGCGAATCACCCCTCTAGTCGGTGATATCTTCAAGAATACCAAATCACCCACGCGAACTCTAGAGGTCTTCTTGACGTGTCAGCCCAACTCTTCTGTCTGTCTTGAGCTGCTTTCATATGCTTTCTGATTGTGTTAACCTTCTCAACTGTCTACACCACCAAATCTGGTCCCAATAATTTTCGTTCACCAACATCATCCCAACAAACAGGTGAACGGCACTTACGACCATACAAAGCTTCAAACGGAGCCATCTGGATAGTTGCTTGAAAACTGTTGTTGTAAGAAAACTCCACCAAGTGTAAATGATCCTCCCACGAACCCTTGAAGTCCAACATGCATGCTCTCAACATGTCTTCAAGAGTTTGGATCGTTCTCTCCAACTGACCATAAGTTTGAGGATGATAAGCTGTGCTAAACTTCAATCGAGTCCCCAGACTTTCCTGTAAACTCCTCCAGAAGTGTGATAAGAATCGAGTGTCCCGATCGGACACGATGCTCACCGGTACACCATGTAATCTTACAATCTCCTGCATGTACCGCTCTGCCAAAGTCTCCGTTGATTGACCAACCCGGAAAGGAATAAAATGAGCGGCCTTGGTCAACCGATCAACAATCACCCATACTGCATTGTTGCCCTTTGGACTCCGCGGTAAAGCCGTCACAAAATCCATGGTTATATGTTCCCACTTCCACTGAGGAATCGGAAGTGGTTGCAATAAACCAGCAACCCTTTGGTGTTCAGCCTTGACTTGCTGACACACCAAGCACTTAGCCACAAAGCGAGCAATCTCCCGTTTCATGCCTTCCCACCAGAAATGCTGTCGAATATCTCGGTACATCTTCGTGCCTCCTGGATGTACAGAGTAAGCTGAACTGTGTGCCTCCTTCATAAGCTCTTCACGAACATCACCCTTTGGCACACACAAACGGCTACCATACCTCAACGAACCATCTTCATGGACCAGTAAATCTATTCGTAGTCCGGCTTCAACTTGCCCTCGAAACTTTTGCAGTCTAGGATCCTGCGATTGTGCTGCTTTAATTTTCTCAATTAAAGACGACTGTACTTGCAACTGCATCAACTGTCCCGTAGAACGCGGTAGCACAACCTCCAAGTCAAATCTTCAAAAATCTGCAATGATCTCTCTCTGCGTAGTTAACACCTAAATTGCTGGTAACCGACTAAGCGCATCCGGCACGACGTTAACCTTCCCCGGATGGTACTTAAGATCAAGATCGTAGTCGGCCATCAGCTCCAACCATCTACGCTGCCTCATATTCAACTCCTTCTGAGTGAACACATACTTCAAACTCTTGTGATCTGTAAAAACTTCGACTCTCTCGCCCAAAAGGTAGTGTCTCCAAATCTTCAAAGCGAAGATCACAGCCGCTAGCTCCAAATCATGAGTTGGATAATTCTTCTCATGGGTCTTCAGTTGTCTGGATGCGTATGCTACAACCTTCCCATGCTGCATCAAAACACATCCCAATCCTTTCCCAGATGCGTCGCTGTGAATCACCAATCCTCCGGAATTGTCTGGTACGGTCAGAATAGTGGCGGTTATCAACTTCTGCTTCAACGTCTCAAAAGCTAACGCATACTTATCCGTCCATACAAAAGGTACCTCCTTGCGCCTAAGCTTGGTCAACGGCTCTGCCAAACAAGCGAAGTTCTCCACAAATCTCCTGTAGTATCCGGCCAATCCAAGGAAACTTCTTACCTCAGCAACATTCTTTGGAATCGGCCAATCTCGAACTGTTGCAATCTTTTCGGGATCGACGGTGATTCCATCGCCAGACACCACATGCCCCAGAAACTTCACTTCCTCCAGCCAAAATTCGCACTTACTCATCTTCGCAAACAATTTCTCCTGTCTCAATGTCTGCAGTGCCATCTTCAAATGCTCAGCATGCTCCTCAAAACTCTTCGAGTAAACCAGAATATCGTCAATGAATACCACGATAAACTGGTCCAAGAACGGTGAAAAGATTCGGTTCATCAAGTCCATGAATACTGCCGGCGCATTCGTTACTCCGAAGGGCATCACTAGGTACTCGTAATGTCCATACCGAGTTCGAAACGCCGTCTTGCAAATATCCTCTGCTTTCACTCGGACCTGATGATATCCGGACCGCAAATCCAGCTTCGAGAATACCCTCGCGCCACTAAGCTGCTCAAAAAGTTCACCAATGCGAGGGATCGGGTACTTGTTCTTAATAGTCACCCGGTTTAATTCTCGATAGTCGATGCACATCCTTCTCGTGCCATCCTTCTTCTTTACTAGAAGAACTGGAGCTCCCCAAGACGAGTTACTGCTTCGAATCCAACCCTTCTCAAGCAATTCAGCAACTTGTTTCTTAACTTCTTCCAATTCTACTGGTGCCATTGGATAATACCCTTTAGATACTGGCGCTGCACCAGGAATAAGGT
Organism: Agapanthus africanus; assembly: GCA_030015575.1. Classification (NCBI taxonomy): domain Eukaryota; kingdom Viridiplantae; phylum Streptophyta; class Magnoliopsida; order Asparagales; family Amaryllidaceae; genus Agapanthus; species Agapanthus africanus. The sequence continues at coordinate 258,093,459 of JASDDO010000024.1, forward strand.
CAATTGCGAACTCCATGTCTCGCTTCGGCGGTAAACCCGATATATCTTCAAATACGTCCATAAAATCGCGAACAACCGCCGGCTCTTCACTACTATCAACTTCCATCGCTGCAAGAACATTGTTTGTCGGCCAGCCCTAAACTCGACTGGCCCGACAGAACTGCTTCCTCCATTGAAGGTAAACTCAGGATGTCCGGGAATCTGGAAAATTACTTTCTTTGCCCTACAGTCAATGTGGGCGTGGAAAGTGCCAAGAAAATCCATTCCCAAGACAACTTCATAGCTGCCCGTATCAATCATCAAGAAATCTGCAAAGAGTTCCCGTCCGCACACAACAACTGTACAATTTCTACACTCCCTACTAGATATGATTTTCCCATTCCCAGTGTGTATGTCCCAGAAACTAGACAGGATCGTGCAGGTAATCGAGTGTGTAGTTATAAATTTGGATGACATAAAACAGTGGGATGCACCAGAATCAAATAATGCCAATGCGGGAAAACCATGAACGAGTAAAGTACCAGAAACAACTTCTCCTGATGCCTTGGCCTCCTCAGCTGTCAAGGTAAAAGCTCGAGCCTGATTAGGTCCTTGAGTCAGCTATTTCTGCCCTTGGAACGGTCTCTGCGGAGGCTTCTGTATATCATCTCTCGTGCGAAGCTTCGACGGACAGGCACCAACTGCGTGATCAGCCGCTCCACAAACCAAACAAAGTCCCAGCCTCCTTCGACAATCCTTTTGCATGTGGCCAGGTAAATTGCAGTAGTTACAATTCATGCTCTTTCTTCGATCAACAATCACAGGCTTCTTCATGGGTGCTACACCACGACGATCTACTGGAATACCCTTGCGCCCATGAGCTCGGTTAGGTACAAATGCGGGCTTCCTGGCCGCAACTGCTGTCTGCTGCAAGCTCCCTTTCATCCCAGATAGACTCTGTTGTTCCCGAGCTGCCATAAGAACCTGTGAGAAAGTGGTCAAACCCAGGGAGACGATCTGCCTCTGGATGTCCACATCCAAGCTGCGCATGAACCTTCGTGCCCTGTCTGCCTTATTGGCGACTAAAGGTCCAGCGAATCTGCTGAGTCTCGTCCACTCCGCTGCATGCACGTCCACGGGTGCTCCATTCTGCCTCAGCCCAATAAATTTCTCTTCCATTTCCTCCCGTGCAGTCCGCGGGAAGAAGTTCTCCAGGAAACTCTTAGAAAAAATCCGCCCACTTGATCGGCTTGGGCAAGCGGGTCTCTTCCACAAGCCACCACTCTCGGGCATAGTCCACTAACTGAATGCGTACCACGTCAACTCTTTTGTCTTCTGGAATCTGTGCCGCAATCAGTAAATTCTCCGTGTCGACTAGCCACTGCTCGGCTGGCAATGGCTCCTCCAAACCAGTGAATGTAGACGGACCCAAACGTCTGAAATCTGCCACGGTCCCTACTCGGTCAACAGGTTTAGCTCCAGCGTTGTTTACAGACTGCCGAACGATCTGCAAACCTTCTTGAAACGAGTCTGCTTGCTGCTGGATCAGCTCAGTCTGCCTCTTCTGATTTTCCAGCATTCCTCTTATTACTCCCAGCATGGCGGCTTCATCCACACGCCTCTGGTATGTCTTGAAATTCTTATCTGCCATATTCCTGAAATCAAAAATACCCAACATTAGCATGATGATAGATTCAATATATAGATCAAGGCTAGAACTCCAAGATACTTAAATAGAGTACCGCATTGTAACTATGCCGCGGTATCATAGCCACAATTACTTAACTCCACCCAAGTCGCCTAAGTCTTAGAGATAACAAGAAATCAGGTTTTTTGAGTCGACTTGCAAAGTAAGTTTGCACGTCGTAAAAGATATAATCAGGAAGGATGTGATTCAAGAATGGTAAACGGTAAAGTGGCAGGACATGTTTCCTAACACGGGTATTCTGATTCAGGTATTGGGTACAATACCCAACTACAAAAGAATCAACCCAACTAACCTATATCTCTGATACCAAAAGAACCATGTCACGCCCCGCTTCCCAGAGTACGCAAGATTGGGCACGTGATATAGCCAACCATGCTACCTGTGGGTAGGAAGTATCCATCCACAGTCACATTACGGCTGTAGAGATATCAAGAACAAGATAAAACTATCTAAAAACATGTCCACAATCCAGAATAACAAGAGTCAATAATAAATAAATGCGGAAGCAAATGATCCAATACAAATAACTGAAAGATATGTCCCATAATGCGGGCTCACATCAGGAAATAAATGCAGGAAATAAAACTAACCACTACTGGACTCACAACTCAGCCTGCTGGCTGAAATACTCCAGCTCGAACTGCGACAGTGGTACGGAATCTGGGCTATGCAAAACCCAAACGTCAGTGCGTCATGTCAACAAGTAATATAATATGAACAATGTAACAGGCAATGCAAAATAAACATGAATAAAGCAATAATGTGAAACAAGCAGTACAAGGTAGTGTGCAGTGGGTAACTAAACTGTTCTATCAGGTTTTCTAGTCTAAAGTCTTTGAAATCAATTGATGAATCGTCGATGTAACGCAATAGTATCCCGTACATACCCGGGACCACGGCCACAATATTCTCGGCTGTAGCCGAGACATGCCGCTAGGCACAAAACAGGAATGTGTACACTCGATAGTATCCCGTACATACCCGGGACCACGGCCACAATATTCTCGGCCGAAACCGAGACATGCCGTTAGGCACAAAACAAGAATGTGTACACCAGAACAGGTAGTGAACTGTCGAGTTACAAGTCAGGTTTCACCTTTGATTTCCCCATACCCCCAAGTTATATATGTCGGGTCAGGTATTCAGTAATCAAGAACTAATGCCAACACAGGATCAGGTAAAAGCAGGTTTGTCTGGATAGACAACAGGAATGGTCTATGAGAACTACATGTCAGGTTTGTTGGCATCAGGCACGGAATCAGGTAACAGGTCGGGTCATGGTACATCAGGTCAAGTCAACAGTAAACGGTACCATGTCAGGTGTATTATGTAGCAATGTCAGGTCAAGGTACGAACATATCATGGATGTGCTCACAAACAGATATATAATCGAACAGGGTATTAACAGCAGGAAATAAGCAATGAGTTAAAACAACAATAAGCAGTTCCATTCAATCACAAGAGTGCAGTAATATAGTGCAGCCGTTTTATTATATTAACAGGTTTTGAGCACCCTTAGCGGTGCAATAGCTTAAATGATGATGCAATACAGTTATATCAAGCCTTTGAATACGAATGTCCGAATGTAATAGAACTACATGGGTAAGGGCTACCATCTATTAAACAGTAAAACTGTGGTAAACAGGTAAACTTAGTTATTAGTTTTAAATTGGCAAACTGTAAATTTTATGTTAACTGTAAAATGATATATGTCATATTGGAACCAAATGAGAAACGACTATACCAAGTTAAGTTTTGCAGGTTTAATGAGTCAAAACATATATAAATGTATAGTATAGCATGTAGAAAGTGATACTTGCCTCGACGGGTCGCGAACCGGGAAAAACGAAACGTAACGACGGCGGGAAAACACGCGACGGACGCACGGTTCACGGATTGAACCCAAACGACGAACCAAAGGACCTCACGGGTCAGAGCACTCCGCTGGATCGTCGGGACACGTCACCGGCACGGCCGGATTCCGGCGAGCACAAAAACAGTAATTAGGGTTTCAAGCGGGTAAAGACTTTGGAAAGAATGAAAAGACCAGAGAAGAAGATGACGGGGGAAATACTCACTGGTCCAGAAGGTATTTGCGACGACGGCGAAATCGACGGCAGCGAGGACGGCGTCTCCGGCGATCTGCAAAACTCCAGCGACTGTTTTCAGTTCTGGAAAAAGGGAAGAGGAAAGGAAAGGTGGAGGGGCACTTACAAGGTGTTTAGAGGTGGTTGGGGCTCGTCGGCGACGGCCAGGGGCGGCGTAGGAGGTCGCCGGCGACGTTTCAGGCAGCACAGGGAAGTCGCGGGGGTAGCCGGGGTCGCTGTTCTGGTCAGGGGGTGCACCGGGAGAAGGAGGGTGATGGTGAGGGAACCACGGCGAGGTTTTGGTCGGCGGCACGGAAGGCGACGACGAGGGCCGCCGGCGAGGAGGTTGCTGCAGGGAACTTCTGCGGGTGGCCGCAGCAATTGCGCGGGGGAGGAAACAAGGGTCGGTTGAGGCGAGGATGCGTAGGCGAGGGCGACGGTGGCGTTGGCGTCGGCGTCGGGGCTGCGGCGGTGACGGTTAAGGCGGCTAGGGTTCTGGTTCGCGATGGGTTTCTCGCGTGGGGAGGGGTTCTGTGTTTTTGGTTTAAAAAAATGAAGGGGGAGAAGAATATATAGGGAAGAGAGAGAGAGAGTTAGAGAGAGAGAGAGAAAGATAGAGGGAGAGAGAGAAAGAGATACGAGATATAGAGAGAGAGAGTAAATGGAAGGGGCCCACGGATTAAACTTTCCCTGATTGGCCAGGGGAAAGATTCGTGGGTTTAAATGAATATTGAAAAGATTTTTAAATGTTAAATTAACAGTAAGATTATGAATATATTATGGTTTTGAATATTTTATTAATTTGGGATTTTGGCGCTAAATGAAACATTTCCAAATCGCGCCCGGGTTGGGTCCAAAAATTTGAAATTTAAATAGTAGGATTTTAAGCGGGTTCCAAATTTTAAAATGAGGTGTTTTATGATTAAAAAGTATACCCTCAAGTCGGACACCTGTACGCACGCGTAGCCGTCCAAACTCGCCCGTTTCACCGAACGGGACGAGAACTCGATGCACGGACGCTACCACGAGGCTAGGGGTGTCGAGTAGGACAAGATGGATATTTTTAATTTCATTTTAGATACTAAAATTTGTTATGTGCAGAAATGACTTAGCCAGATAAAATTTCACGGTAAGTGTCAAACAGGCAAGATAAATGAAATGAGTAATATTTAATGCTCAATCAGTAACAGAAAATAGTAGTATTAGGCTCGGGTGTTACAAGGCTCCTCCTGCTATCTGAATAGCAGGGCGTTTCATACCGGCAGATTGGGGCCTGCCTTCACTACTGCCTCGTATCGACGGGCGGCTTTCAGAGCCAAATCGTGGGTTGGAAAATCCTCTGTAGCTAGAGCTGCTTGGATCTCTGGGTCCAACCCCTGCTGAAATTGTCTGGTCCTGATCTCAGCAGTCGGTATGAGATGGGCCGTAAACCTGCTCAACAAGGTGAACTCGGCATCATACTCATCCACTGATTTGCTCCACATAGAGCCTTGTTGTAGGTGGATGAATTGCTGCTCCATATCGAATCGGGCAGTCTCTGGAAAATACTTCGCGTCGAACATGTCACGAAATGTCTTCCATTCGATCGGCTGGGCAAGACGGCTTTCTTCCGCCTTCCACCATACTCGGGCGTTATCAGTAAGTTGCAGCTTCGCAACCCTTACCCAAGCAATGTCTGGCACTTGTGCTGCTGCCAAATCGTCCTCAATTGATTGAGCCCATTCTTCTGCTTCCAAAAGGCTCTCTTTTCCAGAAAATTGCTTCGGATGCAGTGCCCGGAATTGCTTCACTCCAGGTGCTTCCGTTTCTGGGCAGCTCATTAGTATGGCAGTCTGTTGCTGCTGTCCTTCCAGGAAGCTCTTAATTGCCTCGAGCGGTACCGTCTGCTCGTTGATCGGAGCTACAACGGTATGCATAAGTAGAACAGGTGGTGGTGTGGTGTTGTCGATCACGTTAGTGCTAGTATTGTTCGGGGAATCCATAACCTTGAAAGAAAAATAGGGTTAGGATAGATTCAAGGAATATGAAATATAAAGAATGTTTAGTTGCTGAGTCTTATAATTCTTTTGTTATATTGCTTAGGTTTTCATGTAGAACTGACCTGCATGGGCCACCAACAAAAACCTGTCACGCCCCGCTTCCTAGAGTACGATAAGGAGACGTAACGAGTCACACGACGTATTTACTCGGAAGTAAACACACTAAGCGTATATAAGCAATATAATGTAAATGTACTCAAGGAAGACATGAGATTTAAATAAACAGAAACTTTTTATTTATTAAACATTCTTTACAATACAATGCTGGAAAGTAAATACAAGACTGGAAAGCAATACCTAAACAATGGCATGAAACTGAAAATAAAAGTATATACAAGTGTCTAGAGCTCTGGGTCGTCGACAAACTGCTCCAAGTCTTCTGATCTGGGCTCGATCTCCAGAGAGTCGGGTCCTCCTGACAACATTCCAAAGAAAAAATAGAAAATGAATGTCTTCAGCGAACAATCACTCGGTAAGTCCCAAAAAGAAAGGAAATATACTGAACAGGTAATGAGAATATAACTGGTATAATATTGATAGTTATGTTAACGCGGTTATTTGTAGCTTGGTATAGAATATGTCAGTGTATACGAGAGGAGTCCAGCTTACCCCGTGGACTATGGTATAAGGAGTACAAGGTCTCGTCAAAACCCACGGGACAACGGCAACGGATATTCAGGTTAGGTGTATTAAAGTGACCGTCTCATGCCACTTTAAACACATTCCGTACCAAACCCCATAATGTATTATTGTATTGTTTTGTAGTGATTTATAAATATAAGACTTGCCGAAACCATGATATCAATTGTTCATGTAAACGGATAAGAATATAAACGGATAGTCATGTAGACAAATCAATGTATATCCATGGTTCGGTCAAATCAAGTCATGTTGATATAGATAGATTCATATTGTAATGGAATTATATCAAGTATGGATTGTATTCGGATTAAACTGAGACTCTGTCTGAGTCAGACACTTAAACAGAATTGAAGTCTTGAATTAGTTTTGGAGTTATTGGTAACTGCTGCACATGGACGGCAGGATTTGTGACTTTTTCCAAGCCAATTACCATTGATAACCCCGTTTTAGTTGTCTACCTTAAATAGGCAAGCACCCACTTTCTCCGACTCCGTAAGGCTCAAGAGAATTGGTTCCGCTTAAACCTATGTTTACTAGATTCATTATTGTAAATTAATAAACTTGAGGGGGGTTTATGAAAAAAAGTTTTGATATATTTTCAAATTAAAGCTCAAGTATTTAATTGTCGTCTTTAGGGTTTTCATAGATGTAATTTTAAAAGTGATGAGATAATCTAGTGGATATAAACTTAAATTGAATAGTATATGGTATTTTCATGTAATTTGACTGGTATTGATTTCGAGAGTATTTTCATGAACTTTTGTGATTCTTTTCTTTTGATTTAGAAAACATGCAATTATTAAATATATTTAAAATAGATATTTTGATAATATTTATATATATATTAAAAATAGAATTTATTTATTAAATAGAAATCACGTTTTCTTAAAAACTGTAATAAAAATTACATCCAGATCGTATGCTCTTTGAGGAGGTCTGCATGTCGCCCTACTAGTCCGATGGATATGCGATAACCCGCACCAACCAAATCGGATTCCCCAAAATGGGTTGTAAGGACATAATTGTATGGAATTTAATTAAAACAATCTTAAAGAATACGGTTTTTAATAGTTTAGGGTATTTTATCGTAAAATTGTTTTGGTCCCAAAAATATTGTAAAGAGGCAATCGTTCTATGTCATGATAAGTGTTGTAATAAGGTAGGTCATTACCTCATGAGTTTTCTAAAGGTAATATGAGCTATATGATGAAGTAATGTCGAATAGATAGTTTGTGGTATTTAACCGTAAAAGTGCAATAAAAGTGTTTTTTATATGGAGTTTTGAATTTAAATTTGTTTCTAATTATAGTTTAATGTTTAACAAACTAAGTACAATGATTTAGATAAATAGTTCTTAAGAAAAATTGTTAGTTTAAGAAGTTTTGGAGATGAATGTCGGTATAACTTCACTTACCGACATTATTGAAAAGAAGAAGTTTTGAGAGGTGAAAAGAAGAGAGTAGAGGGGACTTACAAGTTTGGAGAAGAGAAGTGAGGTTGAGGGAACGTTTGATGGCTTCATGGAGTCGCGGTGTCGCAGGATTTGTCCCGAATCGTTGTCGGAACTTGACCTTGAGCTACTCCACTTGTACAACTTTTTAGACTTAGAAAATTTTGAGAGTTTTGATAAAAAAAAATTTCAGAATGGAGAGGGCTAGGGTGTTGGGTGGTATTTATAGGATAGAATTAGGGTTTAGGGTATTAAACATGAGAATTAAAATGTATTAAAATTTGATTTTAAAGCTCATTTTAATTCTCTATTAATATGCAGGAAAAACAAACAGACTAGGGTTAGTGGGGTAGGCCAAAGGGTGTCGGGATCAAAAATTGAAGGCATTAGGGACGGGGAGGCCCGGCGGCGCCGGTCTGGGGATGATCTTCGCCGGCCATCTTGGTGAGGTGGGGTGTGGGATTGCTGTCACATGTTCTCTTCTGTTTATATAACATATTCCACATGTTTATTTAATATGACTTTTCATTTTTACGTGTAAAATTTTGGGCTTCCACAAAATTTAAAAGAAAATCAATAAAAATAATATGTAGCGGGAGGATTTGAACACAGGGGCCATGTCACAGCAGTGCAAGGCTTTATCAATGAGCTACAAGTTGTTTCTTGCTGTTCTAAAACAATTCAAATACTTATAGCATACATAGGGTTGCAAATACTCCATTTAGTATATTAACTTTAAACAAATTTTGTACATTATAAACAGAGTCGTTACATTCCCAGTTTGGATTGAATTTTCCCTTGGCATGTCGATTGGGGATGATCGGTCTTCTGAGGACCAACACCAATTCGTCTTTCTTGAAAGCACGGAAACGGGTCATCTTGTCATAGGCCCATGATATTTGGGCTCGGTACAGCTCCGGATTTTGTTGTACCGCGAGCCTCTTTTCTTCGAGGGCATCGAGCTCTTCGAGCCGAAGGAGGGCGTTTTCCTCTTCTGTCAAAGCATGCTGGACAACCATTCTTAGGCTTGGAATTTCGATTTTGAGGGGGAGGATCGCCTCCTCTCCGAAGAGTAGTAAGTATAGAGTGAACTGAGTTGGAGTGCGGTGCGTGATACGATATGCCCACAACGCCTCGTGAAGCTTGAGATTCCAGTCTCTTTTGTTGGCTGAAGCATTTTTTCTCAGGAGCCTGCATAGAGTTTTATTGAAGCCTTTGGCTTGCCCATTGGCTCTTGGATTATAGATGGAGGAATATCTTCAGTCTATCTTGTGCTGAGTAGCGAACCTGGAGACTTTGAAGCTCTTGAAAGAAGGCCCGTTATCAGATATGATTCTTCTCAGTGTACCGAAGCGGTATAGAATATTAGGCCGGAAGAACGTCAGAATATCTTCTGCCTTGGCTTCTTTTAGCGGGACAGTTTCAGCCCACCTGAAGAAGTAGTCAGTTGCAGCCAATATGAACCGGTGGCGTTTAGATGACGGAGGATCGATTGGACCAACTATGTCGGTGCCCCAAACTTCGAAGGGCCATGACGCCACCGTAGGATGCAACGGATTGGGATTCTTGTGATTGAAGTCACCGTAAATTTGGCAAAGATGACATCTCTTTGCATACTCTTCGCAATCCCTTATCATGGTAAGTAAGTAATATACAAGCCGTTTGATTTGAATCCCCATTTTGGGGCCAGACTGGTGAGCTCCGCAGATGCCTGAGTAAACTTCTTTCATGACTTTTTGGGCTTCGGGCGATGACAGACACCTGAGCAAGAGTTGGTCATATGATCCGCGGTATAGCGTATTATTTACAAACACGTATCGGAGAGCTCTCTTCTTCAGCTGAATCCTCGCAGATTTTTTTCGGGCAGCTTGTCGTATCGGAGGTACTCAATGAAGGGTTCTCTCCAATTAGACTCGTCTTGAATGATCTGAGCTTCTTCGGCATGATTGTTCTCTTGTTCTATGCTTCCTTCTTCACGCAAAGATACTGGAGGTAGAATTTTCCGGCTTCTGACTGTTATCAGAATCTTATCTATATCGGGATCAGCCAGCTCCTTGGCTAAGCAAGCGAGTACGTCAGCTTTTCGATTCAACGCCGTAGGAACTCTCATTAATTCAATGTGGATGAACTGTTTCATGAGCTCCACCACCCGACTTCTATAGCAAGCTAACTCGAGTTTGTATAGCTTATAATCGCCGCTTACTTGGTTGACGACAAGCTGGGAATCACCGTAGACTCATAGCCGAAGGATTTCCATTTCTATGGCGAGCTGCAGACCAGCTATCTGAGCTTCGTACTCAGCCTTGTTGTTTGTGCGAGGCTCGGTGAGAGCAAAAGAACGTCGTAGGGTTCCCATCGATGGTGTGATGAACACCAATCATATCTCTGCTTTTATCTGCGGGATGCTTGATTTGCTGGAGCTCCTTATTGATGAGGCTCCATCAAAGTAGAGCTCCCAGTATGGTTCGTTATCTTCGAGATGCAGCACCTGTTCGTCGGGTAACTCGCAATTGAGTAGCAACCCTTATGATATGGGATGAGCAGTGAGAAAGTCGGCGAGAGCTTGCCCTTTTACTACTTTCTGAAGAGTATAGACAATGTCGAACTCAAGCAGTAATCTTGCCATTCTACCGGCTAGGCTTGCTTTGGTCATTAAGTGTTTGAGCGGGTCGACCTTAGAGATCAGCATTACCCGATGAGCGAGCAGATAGTGCATCAGCTTCTTCACAGTGAATATCAGAGCGAGGCATTGCTTTTCGATTGGGGAATAGTTGTGTTTCGCCCCGACTAAAGTTCGACTGAGGTAGTTGAAGGCATTTTCTTTTCCTTCCTCGTTGTTCTGGGTAAGGAGCGCACCGAGTGACTCATCTAGCGCGGTAGTATAGAAAATCAACGGTTTATTTGGAATAGGAGCAGAAAACACTGGAGGGTGCAACATGTACTGTTTGATACATTCGAACGCTTCTTGACATTCAACATCCCAGACAAAAGGAGCTTCCTTCTTCATGAGCTTTGAGAAAGGCCGACATCTCCCTGATAGGTTCGAGATGAACCTTCGTATGTAAGCGAGTTTTTCTTGAAAGGATCTTAGCTGCGTCAGATTTTTTTGGAGGAGGCATCTCCATGATGGCCTTTATCTTTGATGGATCAACTTCGATTCCCCGATATCGGACTATGAAGCCCAAGAATTTTCCCAACGACATACCAAAAGCGCACTTCAGAGGATTCATCTTCAGATTGTGTTCCCTAAGTCAGGTGAAAATGGTCCTGAGATCTCGGATATGATCGGCCTTGGCTTTTTTCTTGACGACAAAATCATCAACATAATATTCGACGACCTTATGGATTAAGTCATCAAAGATTTTGGTCATTGACATTTGATATGTGGCGCCCGCATTCTTCAGTCTGAACGGCATCACCTTATACCAGTATATTCCGATCAGGGTTCGAAATGTTGTGTGTTTCCCATCCTCGGGCGATATCTTGATCTGATTATATCCATACGAGCCATCCATGAAGGTGAACAGCTCGTAATTTGAGGTGTCGTCGACCATCATTTCCAAGACTAGTAGCGGAAAGTCGTCTTTAGGGCATGCCTTGTTAAGGTACCTGAAATCGACGCAAACTCGGATCTGCCCATTTTTCTTCTTCACCGGGACGATGCATGTGATCCAGTCCGTATATTTCTCTTCTCTGATGAAGCCAGTATCGATAAGTTTTGTAGTTTCCTCGATGACCTTTTCTTATAGCTCCCTTCTAATTCTTCGAGGGGCTTGTTTGACTGGCTTTTCATTGGGAGATATAGCCAGCTTATGCACAGCTATTTCAAGAGAGAGGTCAGACATTTCTTTGTACGTCCATACGAAGCAGTCAGCGAAGTCATGCAACAGGGCGACTATTTGCTCTTTCATTTCCTCTGACAAGAGTGAGCTGATGTAGGTTGGCCTTGGATTATCGGGCGTTCCTAAGTCAATCTCGGTTAGCTCGTCGAAGGTTTCTTGTCCGCCATCTTCGAGCTCTCGAGGGGCTTCTTCTGGCTCGGCTAGCTCTTCGTCATCATTTGACCTTTCGCAGGATTCACCAACATGAACCATGTAGCATACTTTGACGTCAGGGTGAATGAAACCTATGCCTCGTCTATCCGGGATTCGTTCATCGATGAGTGCTCAGACCTGAGGCAGATGCCACTGACCCTCATAAAACTTTGCTTCAGATTCCGTTTGATATAACCGACATCTGCACTTTTTAAAATATTCTCGCATCTCGAACGCATAATATCTGGGATTGAGGACGGCTCTTATGCATCTCTCATAGGGAAGGCACGTGATAGACAAATCGTCCGGGTGCACGACAGGATTTGACCCATAAAACAGGATGCCCTTCTGTCCACTTTTTCTTCCGGGAACGTAGAAAGTTTGTAGTTGGTTCATGGTAGAGACCGACAAAGCATCTAGCTCCTTGCACATCAGTTCCGGCACTCTTATGATAGCTAAGGACCCTTCTGTAATCTCGAAGGTTTCTCTTAGCTTCGCTTTTTGCATGATGGCCCAATCTGCATAACTGTTGCAAGGCGGGTCCTCTTCTTCCGACTCTTCAGTGTCGCTGCCGAAATGAGGGCAAACTTTGCTACCAGATGGGCCTTCAGTATCAGAATCGTCCGTATCGCTACCGAAATGAGGGCGAGTTTTATGGAATGATGGACTTCCAGCGTCGTATTCTTCAGTGTCACTGCCAAAACGCGGACGCACTTTAGGGGTTTTACTTTTGAAAGTGACAACCGGCTCAGATTTTCTTTTGAGTTTCGGAGCCGTTCTGTCTTTGGTCAGTCATGGCTTTGTATTTTGGGGGTCCGCGAAGTACCGAGAATCTTCATATCGAACTTCATGCATACCGAACGCTGGATGTCTCCGTCAATGCGTCTTTCTTCGCCATTTTTACCATACTTCATGCATTGATGGCGAGTTGACGGAATAATATTGTAATCGTGGAGCCACGGCTGTCCCAAGAGAATTTTACAATACGTGTCGGCGTCGATCACGTATATCTTGGTTTCTGTTTATAGGTCCCCGAACCTGATCTGCAGAACTATAGATCCCAGAACTTGCTGGCAATTTTGATTGAAGCCTTAAATGACAATCCTTTCCCTTGACAGGTGTTGGACGTCCATTGACAAACTCTTCAGAGTCTACAAGTTCATGATGTTCACTGAGGATCCCGGATCAATCAATATGCGATTAATCCGATCTCCATCGTTATACCCAGTCACGTAATGCGGCAGGTTATGCTCAGCCGTTTCCATTAGCAAGTTTTCGTCCTTAAGCGTGACCGGGCGGCATGCAGAGTGTACTGAGCCTCTTTCATATTAATTTCCGCAAAGCGAGCTTGGTACCGCTCGGGGTTTTGTAGAGTATGAATGAGAACATCTCTAAGCTCCTTAGATAAGACCAAGACATTATAGATGCTCAGGAGAGACGGAAGCTTCCAGAGATGGACCAAAACATTATAGTCTACTGAAGAAGTACTCGATTTTTCATGAGCCGGCTCTCCGCCATCTTCTTCATTAGCGACTTGTTTTTCCTTTCCTTTTGGGGCATTGCCCTGATTTGGCGGTAGAGCCCTGCCGCTTCTGAGCTAGATTTGGTTAGCCTTTGTGGCGAGATCCTTGTCCTCTTCGGAAAAACATAGCTCTTCCTCAGAGTCCCTACCAAGGTGGACGAAGTAGCAGATCACTATAGGGATCTCGTCATTGGAGTCTTCTTCTAGCTCCTCCAGAATCTTAGCCGCTTCTATGGGGAAGAACTCCTTTAATTGAATCAGAGTTCTTTCCTTTTGTTCATAGTCTTTGAGGGAATCGATGTACTTTTGAATGGTCGATCTCCCCGCAGACTCTTTTTCGCGTCGAGCCACACATTTCTTCTTCTTAAGCTTTTTGGATTTTGGGCCTGATTGAGCCGAATTGGCAGCTGGAATGGTGGGCTTATTCTGCCTTTCCCATTCTGTTCTGGGCTTTTTCTGAAGTAACTTTAGCATCTTCTTTGTCTTATTAGAGATGTGCATACTCTATGGAGGTTGCGGCTGTTGGATATATGTATGCCCTAGAGGCCATTATATGATAGTGGATGTATCGGTATGTGTGTGTGTGTGTGTGTGTGTGTGTGTATATTCAGAGGACATTCTTGCTCGACATGATAGTATGCTATCTGGTTGTACTTTATCTTGACATGTTCATTTGATCTTGCATCTTACTCATTTGGTACATGTTGATTATGCCCTTAGGATATTTGCTTGACTACTGGGATTATGATGTGGATCATACTAGTGGGACATCTGTAGTTTATAAGCATATCCTTGAAATGTTTCTAGTCGTGGGTGTATCGAGACAGGGCATAGATATTCCAGAGTAGACTAGCATATACGGTTCTTGTCCCATATGATGGGCGATGGATAATCCCATATCCATCTGGTGTGGTGACACCAAAGATTGTATACAGGTGCTCAGTGGAGACTGGGTACACTGAACGGACTCGTCGAGAACTCTTATGTGGTATTATATCTATCGTCGGATAACAGTTCTCAGATGACACTGGTACAGGTTAGTCTGTAGACCCGAGATCGTCATAGAGTTTTGTTTATCCTCCAACTGTATTTTGATCTCCACCCTACCACGGCTCTACTGAGTTATGCAAATAGGTGGATTTTGGGTACTGTCCCAAGGCGCATGGAGGCAATGAGTGATAGGAGGGGTTTCGTCTCTCCCGATATTGGGGGTTGATGTTGCGCTATGCTCAATTGGCTATAACAGGAAGTCCCTGACCAGGGCTGCTGAGATTCGTTGATAAGTGTTATCAGTTGTTTCTCGATCTGTTATGAGCCATACACCGACATGACTTATTGAGTTATTGGGGTCGACGATACCATCCCTAGACTCGATATGCAGCATATCTGATGAAGAGACCGGACTGTACGGTAAGTGTTGCCAGTTGGATCGATGGGAGTTTTGACAGGTTTGCTTGTTTTTCTTCTGATCGCTCAATACACAGGTGGCCGTTACGTTTAGCTAACCGTTTGCGGCTTGTGGGTGTTTGATGTGATCATCACCTACTGCCGGCGTATTGACGAGTCTCAGAGTCCCACACAGGAGTTTTCTAGCTCAGGCGAAACTATGTGGTGTGGATATGAGATATGCGCGGGAGCTCGATTAAATGCATGTATGTGATACCGTATTTTAATCGGGGGTTTTTCTATTGGTCGGGTCGTATGTGATATGACCGGTTTATTAAATCAAGTGTTGATTTGATATAGACTTTTAGCTCATTTTTAATAAACCTTTTCTTTTGGATGTATGCATGAATGGGTGTATGTGCATATGTTGA
Organism: Agapanthus africanus; assembly: GCA_030015575.1. Lineage (NCBI taxonomy): Eukaryota > Viridiplantae > Streptophyta > Magnoliopsida > Asparagales > Amaryllidaceae > Agapanthus > Agapanthus africanus. The sequence goes on from JASDDO010000024.1 coordinate 258,108,737, forward strand.
TGTGAATGCATACATACATGCATACATGGTGTCATGGTTGTTGATACATGAGAGATGGCAATGCAAGACTCACATGGTTCATTTATATATAGATATATATTTGTTTTGAGAAAAAGAAAATGGGATTAAATCATGGTTGAAAATATTCCACACTCTTCTACACTTGACCTAATTCAAACCATGGTTTAATTCTCATTTGGCTTTTGACTCAACACTAAAATAGCTAGATATTTATTAACCATAGTTTGGCATGAGATATATATCTTTGTTATTTATTTTCTATGCTTATTTTATTGATAATTATCAAAAGAGAGCTTAAGCTTTGCCATCTCTTTTCTTCTTCCTCCTTCATTCTCTCTTGAGATTTCTAGCGAGTGAGGTTTATAAAAAGAAAGGGTTTTTAAGTGAGCATACAGACCACATCACCATTCTACTTTAGTCTAGCCCGCTAGTTTAGAGTGTTTGCTTCATCTTCATCCTTGATCAAGTGAAGCAAGGAGTTTTGAGCAAAGGGACTTCGGGTGGATCGTCGTGGACTTAAGGAGCTTAAGCAAGCCGGTTCAAACTCTAGAAGATCCAAGGAGTCAAGGAGAGAAGTCTACAAAGGTTGTATAACTTAACTCTTAGTGTAGATTACCTCTAGTATGGGATACTAGTTTGCTGTTACCTTAAAATTCTAGTTTCGATTCATGGTTAGTTTGCTTAGCACCACCTAAATTTTTATTGTGGCACGTGTGATGCTTCCAAACCCTAGGTAAGGTGCTTAGGAAAACCAACAGTGGTATCAGAGCCAAGCTAGAAATTTAGCCACGATGTTATAACTATTACGAAAACGAAAACAACTCCGAAAAATACGATATTTAGAAACCCTAAAAATTGCTCTCTGTTGTTTTTAAAAAAAGACGTTTAAAAATTATTTAAGCAACTGCAGAAGGATGTATATGATACATATAGAACATAGGTGAAATATGAGGCCAATCCACCAGATTTCAACCGGTGACAATGCCCTAAAAACCGAGCAGGCCAGCCTGGGTTGCTCCGATTCTCCTCGTTTTTCACATGTGCTCTGTTCTGTAGGTTTTGGGGTTTCAGGTATTGTTTGTTTAGCCCAAAATTTCATGTGATGTTTATTTTGTTTAGGGGCTAATTCATAGTATTTCGTAGTCGTATATTTTAATATTGTAATGGTAACCTAGACGATATTTAACAGTTCGAACGAACTTCAAACCCTACATCAAGACCCCCGCTGAAATTTTCCAAGTGTTGGAATTTCCTAAGTTGAATATATTCGGAAGATCGTGCAAGTATCCCTATGGACCCTCTAGAAGAACGTAACCCTAACTCGATCCAATGACCATGGAACCGCGACCAAGCCTTAGGGTTTGCCGTAGTTCTGTGGCGCCATAGGTGAGGCAAGGGTTGACCCTTCTACGGCTAGTCTATAGACACTGTGGCACGTTTTTGGATATTTTAACTTTGCTCAAGTGTTGCGCAATCGGGGTAATTTGTGGGGGTTTGTTAATTCGATCGAAACGTTTAACATCGTCTGGATATATATGAAAGTGATGATTCCAAGTGTTGTTGTTTTTCACTTTCTTTTCTGCGACCGTAAGTGTAGTATATGGTGTATCGCCGATTTCGTTGCTATACAGCAACGACAATCGGGGTACGCATACTTACTTACGTTGATGACATGTGATGTTATGTGTTGCTGAGATATGATGTGCAGGATTGTCGTGATGGAATAGCCGGGGGTTTTATGTGAGATGAGAGTTTTTATTTTCATTCATGTAAAATTAATTGTATGAAATATTCTTTTATTTGGGGCACTTCCGGGTTGAGGATGATGTCACTATTGTTGTATATTATTTACTTTCCCGCATTAGGATAGACCCAAGGAGGGGAGCACAAGTGACCGGATTCTAGGGTTCAGTGGGAGGCCATCTCGAGGTGTCGAGACCGGGTCTCCTAAACTCTAGAATTGGTAGGGCCACTTACCGCTCTCGTAGGGGTCTAGGGGTGGGCTTGGCTATTCATCGCGACCATGAAATCCGTATTTTCTATTATTGGCTAAATATAAAATACGGACCTCCTAGATATCCTATATTTTTCATATGTGCTTCTGCTGTTGATATTCTGTGATGTGTTCACTTTATATGCTGAGACGAATGGTATTATATATATGATATATAATAAACGTTGCTTATGTTTTACATCCGTGCTAGTCCCGCCATGCTATGTCGTTGGTTAAGTAACCTAACGGTGCATAACGGGACATTATGGCGAATGCGAATGGCATAAGCGTACGTTCTATTTTTGTTTCTTTTCTGTGATGGCTTAAGGATTTAAAAGATGGGACTACATTAATGAGATTAATGTAAAGAAAAATGAACCTAAAAGATGTTGTAGAATCGGATTTAAAACCTACTCGGCTTTTTATGAAAAACTAAGTTTTCAAAGTGCGGAGCTTAAGCCACTCCTTTTAAACCCATTTGATTCTGCAACGATATCAAGTTTAAAGCGTTAAAAGTTTTCTTAAAAACTATTCGCAGCCCTCCGTCATTTTAGGAAGTAGAGTACTTAGTATTCGTGCTGCGTATTTTGACTATAGTTAAGGCGCAATGTACGGTAGCTAAGTGATGTCTTCCTACAGCGCATATGATGCGATTTGTTAGGACATTCATATGATTATGTTGACTATAGTTAAGGGTTATATGGGTGGGTCTAGTTAAATTACGAAATGACAGGAAGAACTTGATTAGTACTTATGATATGTTGACTATAGTTAAGGTCATGAGTGCTAGGGGTAAAAACCATATCGGGAGTTTCAAGAGTTAAAATTTGCAATGAGACTGCATACCTTCTATGTGATAGTAGGATCCCGATCCCGCTGTGAGTAAGAGTTGCTCCCGGAAGAGTTTTGCACTTTACAATTAGCTAACCCATTAGGTTTCTAGAAAGGTGTTAACGGGGCTACGCCTCTGGGAAAATGAGGTTTATTCTAATTAGGTCTGTGCGACAGCACGGGGAACCTCCCTCAAAGTACTGGCACTGGCCTGGCTGAATGGTTAGCGAAGTTGTAGAATGTAATTAATCCCGGCTAATTTTCTTTTTAAAGGTTTTAAGGAAAATTTGATAAAAAGCAGTGGGAGACATCGATTAAATAAGATAATAAACAATCTGATCTTTGCAAGAGCTTCCGCTGAGTGTATTCTTTTCTCTCTCTTAATGGCAGATACCAATGACAGGCCTTAAGCTTCTACTAGATAAAAACAAGCTGACCGGACCGAATTACAAAGACTGGCTGAGGAACATTAATATTGCTCTCACATATGATAAAGTATCATATGTCCTTACTGCCTCAGCCCCTCCTACCCCATGCCCTGAATCTTCTGTTGCGGATTGGGAAATCCGCAAAACATGGGATATTGATTGTGCCACTGCCAAATGCCCTGCGCTTGCATCGATGGACAATACACATCAAAAGCAGCACGAACAGATGGATGTCCAATCTATCTTTCTCCATACAAAAGAGTTGTATGGGGAGCAATCTCAGACCCTGAGATACGAAGCATCTCGAAAGTTGTTTCAGATGTAGATGGCTCCTGGCACACCAGTAGGCGATCACGTGTTGAAGATGATAGCTCTTATAGAAGAGCTTGAGGACCTCGGATGGATAATGGATAACGAATAGTATACTGATATTTTTCTACAGTCTCTTCCTTCCGCCTTTGCTCTATTCATAGTGAACTTCAACATGCATAACATGGAGAAGTCACTACCCGAACTTCTCAATATGTTGAGAAGTGCGGAGAGCACGCTTAAGGCGAAGTCTCCCTCTCTGCTTGTTGGACAATCTTCCTCTTCTGTCCCAAAAGCCAAGGCCAAGGGAAAGAATATGAAGAAATCCACCAAACCGAGAGGTGGAATCAAGAAGGTGAAGGGGAAAGACAAATCCAAAGCTGCGGAGTCGGGGAAGGGAGAATGTTTTTATTGCTAGAAGATGGGGCACTGGAAGCGAAATTGTACTGAGTACTTGGATCTCAAGAAAAAGAAACATGGTGATGCTTCCGCTTCAGGTGTGTTAGTAACTGAAAACTGTTTCTCTATTAACTCTGCTTCCTGGGTATTGGATACCAGTTCGGGTTCTCATATCTACAATTCTGTGCAGGTGTTAAGAAATAGCAGAGTTTTGAAGACCGGTGATCATACTCTCCGAGTTGGAAATGGTTCTAATGTACATGCAGTTTCAGTGGGAGAGTATCACCTAGGGTTGCCATCGGGTTGTATATTGGTTTTGAACCCATGTTATTTTGTACCAAGCATCCTTTGTAATATAATATCTGTTTCTTTGTTAGAAAATGAAGGATATCATTTTGTATTGCAGCATAATGTTATGAACATTAAACTGAATCAAGAGTTGATTGGTTATGGTACACTAAATAACAGGATATATATCCTAAATCAACACACAGTTCTCAACATACAACACACAAATAAAAGAAAATTTTCAGATATAAATGAAGCTTTACTTTGGCATTGTAGACTTGGTCATATTAATGAAACAAGACTAAAAAAGCTTCATAAAGATGAATATTTAAATTCTTTTGAGTATAAATCTTATGCGACTTGTCGGTCTTGTATCAAAAGGAAAATGACCAAAACTCCGTTTACTGGACACAGAGAAAGAGCTACAGAGCTCTTAGGCCTCATACATAGTGATTTATATGGGCCAATGTCTACACATCGAGAGGCAGTTTTTCTTACTTCAAAACTTTTACTGACGATTTCTCAAGATTCGGTCATGTGTTTTTGTTAAAACATAAGTCTGAAGCTTTCGAGAAATTCAAGGAGTACAAAATTGAAGTAGAAAAACAAACAGGAATGAGCATCAAAATACTTCGATCAGATCAAGGTGGAGAGTATCTTAGTACAGAGTTTTCGAACTTCCTAAAAGAGAATGAGATTCTCTCTCAGCTCACTCCCCCTTACACACCACAGCACAATGGTGTGTCAGAGCGACGGAATCGCACTCTATTAGATATGGTACGATCCATGATGAGTGATACTGAGTTACCTCTCTCCTTTTGGGGGCATGCATTGGAGACTGTAGCTTTTCTGTTGAACAAAGTTCCAACCAAGACCGTGTCTACCACTCCGTATGAGATATGGTATGGGAAGAGATCATCTCTTAAATGAATTAAGATTTGGGGTTGTCCGGCTTTTGTCAAAAAGCAGAATCTAGACAAACTCGAGACACGATCGATCAAGTGTATATTTGTGGGATATCCGAAACATTCGTTTGGGTAACTTTACTACCACAGGGAGGAACAAAAGGTGTTTGTTTCTCAGTATGCCATATTTTTAGAAAATGAGATTTTTCGAAATGATAATAATGGCAATGTGGTAGATCTAGAAGAGGTTCTAGAGACACAAGTTACAAATGACGACTTGGTTGTACCTGATGTTGCAATAGAATCTTATGAAGCTTAGCCACTCCATAGATCTGGTAGGACTTCTCGCCCACCGGAGAGATACTACAGTTTTCTCATTGATGGTGATAGAGAAGATTACATCATGCCTGATGATGACCCTGCCAGTTTTCAGCAGGCTATCATGAGTGGTGACTCTGTGAAGTGGCTGGATGCATGAAGTCCGAAATGGAGTCTATGTACACCAACAAAGTATGGACTTTGGAGGTTATACCTTCTTTGGGTAAAACCCGTAGGGTGCAAATGGATCTTTAAAAGAAAGATCGGTGTAGATGGGCAGGTGGAGACCTATAAGGCAAGGTTGATAGCGAAAGGCTTTCGTCAAAGACCAGGACTGGACTATGACGAGGCTTTCTCTCTGGTAGCTATGCTTAAATCCATTCGGATCCTACTTGCTATTGCTGCTCACTACGACTATGAAATCTGGCAGATGGACGTTAAAACTGCATTTCTAAATGGTGATTTAGAAGAATGCGTTTATATGGATCAGCCATAGGGCTTCATTGATAGTGGGAGCAGCGGGAGAGCATGTAGGTTGCTTAAATCCATTTATGGATTAAAGCAGGCATCACGGAGTTGGAACATCTGTTTTGATGATGTTATCAAAGAGTTTGATTTCGTCAAAAATCCAGATGAACCTTGTGTTTATAAGAAGATTGTAGGAAGAACTGTCGCATTCATCGTATTGTACGTGGATGACATTCTTCTGATAGGAAATGGCATTCCTATGCTACAGTCGGTCAAATCATTCTTATCACAAAGGTTCTCCATGAAAGACCTGGGTGATGCCATGTACATATTGGGCATACGGATCTATAGGGATAGATCCAAACGGTTATTGGGATTGTCCCAAACCAAGTACATCAACACCATCCTAAAGAGGTTTAGTATGGAAGACTCCAAGCGGGGTGCCTTACCCGTTTGCCATGGAGTCACTCTTTCCAAGGACTTTTGCCCAAAGTCTGATGAAGAGAGAGCTCGCATGAGCATTATTCCCTACGCTTCGGCCGTAGGATCAATAATGTATGCGATGTTGTGTATACGCCCTGATGTAGCTTATGCACTAAGTGTAGTAAGCAGGTATCAGTCAAACCCATGGGAGAATCACTGGACTGCTGTGAAGAACATTCTTAAGTACTTACGAATGACTAAAGAATTGTTCTTGGTGTATGGTAACGGGGATCTCCAAATGGAGGCCTTTACCGATTCAAGCTTCCAGAGTGATAAAGATGACAGCAAGTCTATCTCAGGGTTTGCATTTACCCTCAACGGAGGGGCAGTGAGTTGTAAGAGTTCCAAACAGGATACCGTTGCAGACTCTACGATGGAAGCTGAGTACATTGCTGCAAATGATGCTGCCAAGGAAGCCGTCTGAATGAGGAAGTTCATCTCGAAGCTAGGAGTAGTTCCAACCATTATTAATCCAATACCATTGCATTGTGATAATAATGGGGCTGTGGCGTTGGCCAAAGAGCCCAGGTCCCATCAGAAGTCCAGACACATCCTGAGGCAATATCATTTGATCCGGGAGATAGTTGATCGCCACGAAATCAAGATTAGGAGAGTAGATACAAAGAATAACACCGTGGATCCACTTACCAAGGCCCTCCCTCAACCGCAACATGAGCGGCTTTTTGAGATGTTGGGTATGAGATACGCAATTAATTAGCCTTAGTGCAAGTGGGAGATTGTTGGATATATGTATGCCCTAGAGGCCATTATATGATAGTAGATGTATCGGTATGTGTATATATATATTCAGAGGACATTCTTGCTCAACATGATAGTATGCTATCTGGTTGTACTTTATCTTGACATGTTCATTTGATCTTGCATCTTACTCATTTGGTACATGTTGATAAAGCACTTAGGAATTTGCTTGACTACTGGGATTATGATGTGGATCATACTAGTGGGACATCTGTAGTTTATAAGTATATCCTTGAAATGTTCCTAGTCGTGGGTGTATCGAGACAGGGCATCGATATTTCAGAGTAGACTAGCGTATACGGTTCTTGTCCCATATGATGGGCGATGGATGATCCCATATCCATCTGGTGTGGTGACACCAAAGATTGTATACGGGTGCTCAGTGGAGACTGGGTACACTGAACGGACTCGCCGAGAACTCCTATGTGGTATTATATCTATCGTCGGATAGCAATTCTCAGGTGACACCGGTACATGTTAGTCTGTAGACCCGAGATCGTTATAGAGTCTTGAGTGTCCTCCCACTGTACTTTGATCTCCACCCTACCACGGCTCTACTGAGTCGTGCAAACAGGTGGATTTTGGGTACAGTCCCGAGGCGCATGGAGGCAATGAGCGATAGGAGGGGTTTCATCTCTCCCGGTATTGGGAGTTGATGTTGCTCTATGCTCGATTGGCTATAACAGGAAGTCCCTGGCCAGGGCTGCTGAGATTTGCTGATAAGTGTTATCAGTAGTTTCTCGATCTGTTATGAACCATACACCAACATGACTTATTGAGTTATTGGGGTCGACGATACCATCCCTTAGACTCGATATGCAGCATATCTGACGAAGAGACCGGACTGTACGGTAAGTGTTGCCAGTTGGCTCGATGGGAGTTTTGATAGGTTTGCTTGTTTTTCTTCTGATCGCTCAATACCCAGGTGGCCGCTACGTTTAGCTGACCGTTTGCGGCTTGTGGGTGTTTGATGTGATCATCACCTACTGCCGGCATATTGACGAGTCTTAGAGTCCCACACAAGAGTTTCCTAGCTCAGGAGAAATGATGTGGTGTGCATATGAGATATGCATGGGAGCTCGATTAAATGCATGTATGTGATACCGTATTTTAATCGGGGGGTTTCTATTGGTCGGGTCGTATGTGATATGACCGTTTTATTAAATCAAGTGTTGATTTGATATAGACTTTTAGCTCATTTTTAATAAACCTTTTCTTTTGGATGTATGCATGAATGGGTGTATGTGCATATGTTGATGTGAATGCACACATACATGCATACATGGTGTCATGGTTGTTGATACATGAGAGATGGCAATGTAAGACTCACATGGTTCATTTATATATAGATATATATTTGTTTTGAGAAAAAGAAAATGGGATTAAATCATGGTTGAAAATATTCCACACTCTTCTACACTTGACCTAATTCAAACCATGGTTTAATTCTCATTTGGCTTTTGACTCAACACTAAAATATCTAGATATTTATTAACCATAGTTTGGCATGAGATATATATCTTTGTTATTTATTTTCTATGCTCATTTTATTGATAATTATCAAAAGAGAGCTCAAGCTTTGCCATCTCTTTTCTTCTTCCTCCTTCATTCTCTCTTGAGATTTCTCGTGAGTGAGGTTTATAAAAAGAAAGGGTTTTTATGTGAGCATACAAACGACATCACCATTCTACTTTAGTCTAGCCCGCTAGTTTAGTGTGTTTGCTTCATCTTCATCCTTGATCAAGTGAAGCAAGGAGCTTTGAGCAAAGGGATTTCGGATGGATCGTCGTGGACTTGGAAGAAGCTTAAGCAAGCCGGTTCAAACTCTAGGAGATCCAAGAAGTCAAGGAGAGAAGTCTATAAAGGTTGTATTACTTAACTCTTAGTGTAGATTGCCTCTAGTATGGGATACTAGTTTGTTGTTACCCTAAAATTCTAGTTTCGATTCATGGTTAGTTTGCTTAGCGCCCCCTAAATTTTTAATGTGGCATGTGTGATGCTTCCAAACCCTAGGCAAGGTACTTAGGAAACCCAACAGCGTCGATTCGGATTCACTTCTCGGGGTAGCGGATTCAGCCATCTGCTCCCAGAAGGTTTCAGCTTCTGTCTGTATAAACTTGGTGGTTACAACTTGATTGTTCACCAACACACTCTTGGATAGCTCGATTACTCCGGTCTTACATTGCTTTTCGACCCAATCTTTAAAAATGTAGCAATCCTCGATCGCATGGCTCACTACTATGTGGTACGGGCAATACAGGGGATTGTCGGTCATTTTTTTTCGTGAGGTCTCTTCGACTCCAGCAATTGTAGATCGTTGTTCAAGGCATTTTTGAATATCTTGCGGACCTTGTCCCTTCTGAAAGAGCAAATCTTGTTCTTTTTCTCCTCTAGGAAAGGCCCTTCTCCTCCTAGCACTGGCTTTCGAGACCGATTGGTTTTGGATTCGCTTGCCTTTCGCTTGTTTTCATTGTCGGACGTATTGAAGATATTGGTATTGCTGGAATTCCTGCTTCTACGGTTGTTGTCCCTCTTTCTTTTCCAAGTCTTGTCTCTCTGAGAGTCCGGGATAGACTATTGCTTCGAGCGTTCCAACATTTGAACTCTCTTGGTCAGCTCCTGAAACATCTTGAGGCCTGCTGTACACAGGAATGGGACCATCCAATTGTTGAGGTTCCCAATAAGGAGGCTGACGAACTAGTCCTGCTCTAGCGGCGGTTCACACTTGACAGTGAGGTTGCGCCATCGGGCAATAAAGTCCTTGTTGCTTTCGTTGTTTCCTGGCTTGGTTCTCACAAGGTCAGCAATGGAGATTTTATCACGGACACTCATGAACTTTTGCTGAAACAGAGACTCCATTTGGACAAAAGTAGTGACGGACCCATCTGGTATGCTCGTGTTCCAGTCGAAAGCGACACCGGTCAGGCTGTTGATGAACTGACGAAGAAGGAGTGCATCATTGCTCCCTGTATTTCCACACGACGCTTTAAAGTGGGCAACGTGCTGATTTACGTTTCTCGTCCCGTCAAATCTTCCGAACTTAGGAATGATGTAGCCGCTGGGGAACTTGATCGGATCGTACTATGCGGGATATGGCCGTCCACTACTGACAATTTCTTTCTGAAGTTCAGCTTCGGCTACCAATGTTTTAACCTTGCTGGTGACCAAATCCATTATCCGATCTTATGTTAGCGGGATGGTGCCATCTTGGGCCAAGGCATCCCTAGAAGTGGAATTGGGTCGACTTTCGCGTGGCTCGCCTATACTCGGACCTAAAGGGACAGGCATTGGTTGCTTCGGGTCATTATCACCCGGCTCATGATTGGAAACTTGTGCTTGATTGGATGGCATCCAGGAAATTTGAGCCATGAGCTGCATCACGACATTCGTCAAATCGTCGATTTTGGAGTAAAACTTGGCCATCTCTTTATCTTTGCTCCTGAGCTGTTTTTGGAATTCTTGAAGCAGCTCTTGCTCTGCGGTCCTGGGGCGAAAAGTCGGTTCTTCCTCGTTGTCCAAGCTTGACTCCACATGGACTGAGGGGTCTTTCTGCCTATCGGCCTCATCGAAAGGGTTTTCATCATTCAGCGGAGGCGGCTGATCATGGGAAACGGCAACCACATTCAAGCCATATTTGGCGTGGGATGTGGTGGCCCCATCTTTACTTTTGCTGCGCAAGTTGTCGCTGGGCCGCCCGCCCGCCATATAGAATAACATATCCGGCCGTCCTTTCATTATTGACAGCTAATTTCACGGATCGCTGTCGTGGCCCTCCTGTTTTGGTAATGGGCAATCGACTGAAGGTGGCTGGCCTGACCGAGTTGTTGAATGGTGTTGGCGCTTCCTTTTTGGTTTTGCCCCACTGTTTTCGCGCGGCACAAAGCGCCTGATAGACTCTTGAAGAGACGGTGTCATGCTTTCTCTGTTAGGGCTGGGACACGTCTCTTTGTAGTATCGTTCGGACTGTTGTCTTATTAATTCTGGAGGTCATGGCGTTTTTCTGAACCCATTTCAGAGGTTCGAAGGAATTGCTGACTTTTACGGCCGACTCAGCCATCGTTGCTGGGTGACCTTGCTCTTGGAACCTCATAAGATTCCACTTAACCGGAGTCCTGGCCCTCTTGTTGGCTCGTTACCTGAGCCGCTTCTGTCTCAACCTTTCTGTTCTGAGCACTTGGCAGGCTACGGCTCTTTGGGAAGCCGCCGTAGACCTAGCAATGGAGGGCTTTGGAGATACGCCTGATTTGTGCACTTGTTGGAGTTGTCGCCTGAGCTCGTCTGCGACGTTTGATGATGCCCTTCGTTCCGGCAGTCTTGCCCCCAGCTGGAGCACCAGAGAGTCGTTCGGACACCGTTTTAAGTTTGGGTTGTGGTGCCTTAGCGATCAGAACGTTCGGCCTCTTGCCCCTTGAGACCGGCTTGGCCACCTGGTTAGCCAGGATTTCTGCCAGATGAGCGCTTCCGGCAGGGTAGATGATGACGGAACCAAATTGGAGGGGCGGTTCCTCCCACTGCCGACTGAGGTTTGCGAGGAGAATCACGCGAGCATTGATCTTGACCACGTACGGGATCGGGGTCACGCCGAAAGCTGAATTCATCTTAGAAGACATCGTCGTTGAAAGTTGACTGCTGCACGGAAAAGCATTATTTTAGTACAAACATCGGTATGGGAGGAGGCAAAGATCCCACCGGGCGTACCAAAATCTGTAGGGTATTTTTCGTCACCCAGTTGAGATGGGAATACGCGTCGCTTGTCAAGCGATACAGATTCCCCCTGCCTAGGGTAGGCCGGGGTTTATGATTGCGGGGATCCTAATCTTTGGCGGCCGGGGACTAAACTGCCGTTAATTACCCCTCACCTTTGAAGTGAAGGAACCTTCGATTGACGGGTCAACTAGTCATGCGAACTCAATATGCAGTGTGTGTGTGTGTCTTGAGGGGTTTTGGGTATATCGGGGGCCTCGCAGAGTTTACGGGGGTCCCGCTATTTGGATAGCGGGCTGGGGGTCAAGAGGGCTAGCAGCCTCCCTGCGGGGTGCAGGGCAGCGCCCCGTTAGAAATTTTTTCTAACAGGGGAGGTATTTTTAGTGGGGAGTGTGAGAGAAAAAGAGGAGTGAGAAGCATCCTAAGGACGCGTGCATGGCGCTGGGGCGCTGAGCGCCAGCACCTTACGCGTCCGGCACGTGGGTGCCAGGCGCCCGCGGGTCGCGTGTGTGGTGCATGGGCGCTGGGCGCCCGCGGGTCACGTGCGGGGTGCGTTAGCGCTGGGCGCCAACCCCTCACGTGCCCGGCACATGGGCGCCAGGCGCCCGCGGGTCACGTGCAGGGCGCGTGGACGCTGGGCGGCAGCGCCTCATGCGTCCGGCACGTGGGTGCCGGGCGCCAGCACCTCACGTGCGAGGCACGCGACCGCTGGAAATACCATCGAAAGAAGGGGCTAAGCCCTTGGGTCTGGAGTTGAACTCCTGTACAGGAATTGGGCGTGAATTTAGAGTTAAACTCCAAAAGATTTGGATTTGGAGTTAAACACCTAAAAGATCTGGATTAGGGGTTAAACTCGTTTGAGGATTTGGATCTTAGAGTTGAACTCCTCAAAAAATTTCAAAGATGATCAAAAGGGACCCTTTTCTTTTCCCTTGAGCCCTGGATCTTCTCTTGAGCCTTAGATCTTCCCAAATTAGGATTTTTGGAGATTGGTCTCCTTCTTCTTCCCCTCTGTCGGCTGGATCTTGGGAAAAATGGGGTGAGACTTAAAAATCTCCCTTTTTAGAGATTTGATGAGAGATTCGGGCTCCCCTTCAAGGGTTTTATGGTGAAAAACTATTCCTTTTTGGGAAAAGAAGAGTTAAACTCTTGATTTAATTCAAAAAAAAAGAAAAATGTTTAGAACCTTGAGGAAGGAGAAGGGGGCACAGAACCCTAATTTTTGAGGGGTATCAAAATGTTGCTTGATTTTTTCATCATGTTTGCCTTTATAGGCTACACACTTTTCATATAGCTCCTTGGGTTTTTCTAAATGACACTTGTGCCTTCCCATGCCTCATGTGCTTATTTTTTTTTGTACATAAGCCATGGGGTTTACAAAATTTTGGCTTTTTCCCCATATTCCATACATTTATTTCAAAAAAATTACATTGAACTAATTTATAACTTCATTCTTTTTGTTATGGGACCAGTCCCTTCCATGCTCGGTCTTGACCTGGGCTTGGGCCTACTTAGTTTGGGGTTGACTTTGATTTTGACTTGGTCAACCGGGGTGTAATTTTTGACCCCAACAGTCACAACAAAAGGTCTTTCTTGAAGCATTGTAGGAATTTCAAGTCTATTGGGGTATCGATCTTATGTTAGGGCTTCGGCAGATTGATTGTTATATCGATTTGAACACTTCGGTGAGTTTTCCTTATCCGTATATTTATATTTTCTGGAAGCTCTTATCATATTTTCCTACTGAAATTATATGACTATTGTATGTTTTCATCATATAGTTTTCCTAAGTATTTATTCATGTTTTATGAGATTTTACAAGTTATGTCGGTTTATTTTTCGCACGAGATACTTGATACGTGATTACTACTTTATATGCGATTGATACTTGATTCATGTTACTGATTAAATCTTATTTATAGAAAATTCAAGCTTTATGTAGTAAGCCATTTTTGACATGGGGTAATAGGAAGTTGGAAAAGGAATATAGTCGAATATATCGAGAAGACAGTAAATGCTATTGTACGCAGAACTAAGTGTCACGTAGAACAAAGTGTCATGTGGAACAAAGTGCCACGTTATGAGGGCGGGGGCCACCTCTTGAAATCACGGGGGCCACCTCTAGAATCACCATATGATGTTCCGAAATGACGAACGGAATATTCACGATGTTGCATGTCCTGTTCTTGTTTCGATTCGTATAAAATAAAAAATGGTTTTAAAATACATACGTCAATATCTTTTTACACAAGCTTACATTATTTTTCCCTTCTATTTACTGAGGTGGTTTTATTTTATCAATATCACATTTTCATTACCTTTATTAGATTTTTGGTAAACTTACCGGGCGTTGTTCACTAACGGGTATTTCATATGTTTTCTCTTTTTCTTGAAATGTCCGTCAGATTCTATTTTAGAGGGGAACGAAGCAGTGCTCGATGAGGAGGACGTATCAACTTAAGACTTTTCACACTTCCAGCCATTTCCGAAGTATTAGTCTCTCCTTTTGTTATCACTTTACGATAAGTATCTTGTTGCTTCGTGTTTGAAGGCTTTTTTGTATCGTTTGAAACTTGTTACTTTGTTGTGAACTTTGATTATCTCGTTCAATAAATATTGTTATAAATTCTTGTAATACAATTACTGTATGTACAGATGCTTAACGTATCTATATCGGAAAGGTGTGCTTCTTTATATAGATACGTCGCGGGGCTCGTCACGTCCTCGCAACCCTATTATTTTAATATTTTTGTCAACCCTGTTATTTTTGGGATGCGGGACGTGACATAATTACGCTATACTTTCCGTACAACCTAATTACATTAAAATACCATAATTTTTTTCTAAAATACCCATTTCACTAAAATACCATGACTTTTATAAATCCCATTTATGCTAAAATACCATGACTTTCTTGAAACCCCTTTTACACTAAAATACCATGACTCTCCTAAAACTCTTTTTACACTTAAATACTATATATTTCCTTTAAAAGGCATCGTTCTTATTGTATGTCTATACTTTGTAACCTCGTTACATCTTGACACGATTTTCCATAATTAGACATGAGTCGAACGCTTATACTTATACTTATATTTGTATGGTTAGGGTTAAACACATGGATGCTAGACAATGGGTGAAATTGAGAGAATCTGAAATGGAAAGTGTCACGTCCAGCTTCCCAAAATACGTAAACACGGCGCGTGACAGAGCCAACCATGCTACCTGTGGCTAGGAATCATCTCTCCACAGTCACATTACGGCTGTCAATCGGATATCAAGAACAGTAAAAATATAATCTAGCTAACACATGTCCATCTGCCACAATAAATAAAATCAAGAAATGCATATAGCGAAAACGAATCAAGATCCAATAAACAATAGTTTCTGAATCACGTCCCATATGGGCTCACATCAATAGAAATAAAACTGCTGAAATAAATAAACTAAGAGTCTCTAAACTAGATAGCTAGCTCCTCATTGCTCGGCTTGATTGCTAAAGTACTCCTGATCTGCCTGCGATAAAGGTAGAGGAATTGGGCCATGCAAAAACCAGACATCGGTGCGTCATAAATACCATAATAATAGTAATGTTAGGAATATGTATGCCCTAGAGGCCATTATTGTATGATATAGTGGATGCTTGGACATATATATAGAGGACTTTCTTGCTCGACATGATAGTATGCTATCTGGTTGCTCTTTATCTTAACATGTACACTTGTATTTGTATACTGTCTCTCTGATATATGTTGATAAAGCCCTTAGGATGTTGGTTTGACTACCAGGACTATGATGCAGATCATACTAGTGGGGCTTGTGTAGTCCGCAAGCACATCCATTAACAGTTCCTAGTCGAGGGAGTATCGAGACTGGGCATCGATATTCCAGAGTAGACTAGTGTGTACGTTTTTTGATCCTGTATGGGGCGATGGTTGATCCCACAACCATTGGTGTTTGACATCAAAGATTGTACACAGGTGCTCATTAGAGAATGGGTACACCGAACAGGACTCGCCGAGAACTCCTAGATGGTACCATACCTATCGTCAGGTAGCAGTTCTCTGGTGATACTTGTACAGGTTAGTCTGTAGACCCGAGATCGTCATAGTGTCTTGTGTGGTTCCTACCGTGCTTTGATTTTCTTCCTACCACGGCTCAAAGGAGTCATGCAAACAGGTGGATTTTGGGTACAGTCCCGAGTCACATGGAGGCAGTGAGCGATATGAGGGGTTTCGTCTCTCCTGGTATTGGGGGTTGATGTTGCGCTATGCTCGATTGGCTATAATAGCAAGTCCCTAGTCAGGGCTAATGAGATTTACTGGTAAGTGTTATCAATAGTTTCTTGAAAGGTTATAGGCCATACATCGGTATAACTTATCAAGTTATTGGGCTCTGACGATTCCACCCCCAGACTCGATATGCGACATATCAGACGAAGAGACCGGATTGTACGGTAAGTGTTGCTTATAGGCTCTACGGGAATTTGGACAAGTTTGCTTGTTGATCTTCTATTCGTTCAATACCTGGGTAGCCGTTACGTCCAGCTAGTACCGCTGATGGCTTGTGGGTATTTGATGTGATCATTACCTACTGCTGGCGTATTGACGAGTCTTTAGAGTCTCACACTGAGGTTTCCTAGCTCAAGCGAAACGAAGTAGGGCACACATGGAGATATGTGCGGGAGCTTGATTAAATACGAGTATATGATACCGTATTCTAATCTAGTGATATATGATATTAGTCAGGTTATATATGATATAACCGGATTATTAAATCAAGTGTTGATTCAATGGTTTGATTTATGTATATATATTTGATATTGGCCGGTTATATATGATATGACCGGATTATTGAATCAAGTGTTGATTTAATATCTAATATTGAATATTAGTCGGTTATATGTAATATAACCGGATAATTGAATCAAGTGTTGATTTAATGTTTTGATATACATATACATATGATATTAGTCGGTTATATATGATATAACCGGATTATTGAATCAAGTGTTGATTTAATAATTTGATATATATTTGTATATTTGATATATATATATATATAAACTAATATTAGCTCACTAAAGATTTTATTCTCTTGATATATATTTATATATATATGTATATATATTTATTATTGTATCATGGTTAATGATACATAGAACTAGGATGTATGAGAATCATACATAAGAAAAAGAAAATAGAAATGATTTATATTTTTTAAGATGAGAAGAGAAAAGGAGCGAGTCATCGTTTTGGATGCTTGGAGAAGTATTGAGAAACCATGACTCATCTTTAGTTCTTGTTTTATTCTTAGATATTTTAATCATCTCTATATTATTCTTATCTCATGAGTGACATGGTTCGTTGAACCTCATAACTCATCCAAGTTCATATCATCTTCTTCTTCACTTCTTCTCTAGAATTTTCTTGAGTTGGAGAAAAGAAAAGAGAAATATATTTCTAGTGAGCAAATCTCCTACTTTATCAAGCTACACTAATCTAGCCCATTAGTTTAGGTTGTTTGCTTCACTAATACTTTGATTAGTGAAGAGTGGGCTTGAGTTAGAGAAACTTTAAGGTGGATCATTTTCGGCCTCGAAGACAACAAGCAAGCTCGTTCTTTTCATCAAGTGGAGTCAAGGAAGAGTTCTAGGGACTACTACTTGGAGCTTTAGAAGTGAAGGACCGGTCTACAAAGGTTGTAAACCCTCTTCACTTAGTGTAGAACTTGTTTGCTTTACTCAAAAACCCTAATTCTCTAGTTCGATTCTTGTTTAGTATCACTTAGCACTCTAGGTTTTTTAAAATTGCATACTGGATGCTTGTATAAACCTAGTAGAGGTGCTAAGACATACTTTCAAGTAATAACCAGGATATGATGCTATAATTAAACATGAATGTAAATAAATAACACAGGTATAAAATAATGAGTTGTATGCATGTGATGTGTATCCTAAAGTCTGTGCTTCTAGGTTATCTATTCTACAAGTTTTTGAAATCAATTAATGTAATCATCACCGTAACTCAACAATATATATCCCGTTCATTCCCCACGGGACCACGGTACAATATATCCCGTTCATTTCCCATGGGACCACTGTACAATGATTATTTCGTCATGCCCGGAATCACGACAAACAATAAACGATGATTATTCTGTCACGCCCGGAATCACAGCAAACAACAAATAATAAGAATTCCGTCACGCCCGGAATCACGGCAAACAATAATAATATTCTCTTGAGTTACGTTTCGGTTACATTCTTGATTTCCCCCTTTCCGCCAAGGTTCTGTGTTCAAGTCAGGTATTGACGATATAAATCTAATGCCAACACAGGGTCAAGCAGGTACAGGTCTTGTCTATGTAGACAGCAAGTTACGTCAATCGGGACAACAATCAGTATTGTTGGCATTAGCAATAAAATCCAAGTAACAAGTCCGGTAGTGTGTCGTGAACATGCCATGTACTGTATTTTAACCGAAATAGATACCAATGTAAAACTGTAATCAATATCGAACCACGGTTAACATAACTATTGCCAGGATGCATATGTATCTATCTGTATTATCTGTTGTACATCCATTACCATGTATATGATGCAATCTAGATAACATATTGAACTGATATAGTAGTATGATAATATCGTGATATTCTGGCATGCAACTAAATAAACTATTATCAGCACGGATACATACGGATGCAATTAAACTATAAATCGGTAATTTCTGCTGAATAGTAAAACGCATGCACTATAATTCATCAAATAAATATTGATATAATAAAATAGTATGTTGCAAGTTTAGAACTTGCCTGATAGAATCTCACGTCGAGATACGGATGTCACGTTTCAACGTCGAAATAAAGTCACGATGCAAAACTTACGCACGCAGGACTGGACCTGGCTGAGCAGCTACGTAACATGGTGATTGGGCTAGACGACGATGGCGGCTGGGTCGTCTGGATCGTCGGAGACGTATGCAACTCCGGCGAGACGGCGGAAAAAAGAAAAGAAAAGAAAGAAAGAAAAGAAAGAAGAAGAAGAAGAAGAGAAGGTTGTTAGGGTTCTGGGTAGGTGGTGGCAGAAGAGATGGCGGCAACGAGGTGACGGCGACGAGGCAAAGTCGTCAGCGGCGAAGTCGTCTAGACGAGGGTTTGACCGTGAGCTTTGAATGGTGATCAAGGAAGGAGTAGGGATCGGTGGTGGTGTATGGGTATTCTAGGGTTGCTGGAGAGACAAGGAGGTGATGGAGGTGGTCGGTGGTGATGGGTTTCCGGCGAAGAGGGGTTGCCGTCGATGGGAGATGGGTTCTTAGTGTGGTCGGGATTAGCAGAGGAGAGAAGCGGTGTGGTGGTGGTGCTCTGGGTTGATGGAGGTAAGGAAGAGGAGGTGAGGACGAGAGAGGGATGGTGATGGTGAGGGGCGGCGACTGGACGGTGACGGGAATGGGTAAGGGTTCGCCTTCGGGAAGAAAAGAAAGAAGAAGACGAAGGAGGAGAGAGAGGGTAGGGTTTATTATATATATATATATATTATATATATATAGTGTGTGTGTGTGTGTGTGTGTGTGTGTGTGTTAGAAAGAGAATGGGGTGGGGACGGGGATTAAGAGAGACAGAGAGAGAGACGAGAGAGAGTTATTATTATTTAAAATAATTAATATATTATATATAACAGTTTATATTATTAGTTTTAGAAAATATTATATATATATATATATATATTGTGGGAGTTTACAGATAATACCAGATTACTCCAAATATTACCCGTACCCCTAAAAAAACTAGTTTTTAAATATGAAGAATATGCGTAAGAGTTTAAACCATGATGCGATATCCTGTAAATAAAAACATATAGCCCTAAATACGGATCTACGTAAATATACGTAGCGATCAAATACTAGTCTGTGCAACACTTAGGATATGAACATGATATATGGGCGCAACCACAAGATATAGGGTACTATGACATGCAAGGCTAGATAAGAAAATATATTATTTGGTTTTATATTTTATTTTAAAAAAATATGTAGATTCTAAAATATATTATATATGTATATAAAATCTAGATTTGCATGGATACACTGTACTAGCAAATATTTGATGTAATCTCAAACCATGTTGGATTCAAACATGCGGGTCGGATCGGATAATAACAACAGCTACTCATTGCATTATCCGCCACCCAAAGCAACAATAATAAAGAATTTTACCATAGGATTTGAAATACTCCAAATAAATATAGTATAACAGTGTTAGGGTGTTACATTATACCCAACTATAAAAGAATTTCGTTCTCGAAATTCACGGAACAAGAAAAGATAAGAAAACACGGATCTAAGAAAAGAGGTGTGGAAACTTCTGTCGGATCTCGTCTTTACGTTCCTAAGTAGATTCTCCGTGTAAACGATTCTCCTATGAAACGAGTATTAGTGGGATAACTTTATTCTTGAGGACTTTTTCTCGTCGATCCACAATCGTCATTGGTCGCTCTTCATATGTTAAATCTTTCCTTACTATCAGTTCCGAGTGATCTAGGACATGCATCTCATCTCGAACATACTTGCGGGGTTGAGATACATGAAACACGTCATGAACACCCGCCAAGGATGGTGGTAAAGCCAATCGATAAGCTACCTCTCCAACACGCTCGATAATACCGAAAGGCCCCATGAATCGAGGATTAAGCTTGCCTCGACTACCAAATCAGATCACTCCTCTGGTCGATGATATCTTTAAGAATACAAGATTACCAACTGCGAACTCCAGATGTCTTCGTCCAGTATCAGCCCAACTTTTCTGCTGATCTTATGCCATCTTCATATGATTTCGGATCACGTTAACTTTCTCCACCATTTGCACAATAAGATCCGGTCCCAATAATTTTCTTTCTCCAATATCGTCCTAACAGACAGGCGAGTGACACTTACGGCCATATAATACTTTGAATAGAGCCATCTATATAGTCGCCTGAAAACTATTATTGTATGAAAACTCCACCAAGTGCAAATGATCCTCCCATGAACCCTTGAAGTCTAACATGCATGCTCTCAACATGTCTTCAAGAGTTTGGATCGTTCTTTCAGACTGGCCATCTGTCTGAGGATGATAGGCTGCGCTAAACTTCAAGCGAGTTCCCAAACTTTCCTGTAGATTCCTCCAAAAGTGTGATAGAAATCGAGTATCACGATTAGAAACGATACTCACGGTTACTCCAAGCAATCTCACAATCTCCTGCATGTATCGCTCTGCCAAAACCTCTGTCGACTGACCAACTCGAAATGGTATGAAATGAGCTGCCTTGTTCAATCGATCGACAATGACCCAAACTGCATTATTGCCCTTTGGACTCTGTGGTAAAGCTGTCACGAAATCCATGGTTATATGTTTCCACTTCCATTGAGGAATCGGAAGTGGTTGCAACAAACTAGCCACCCTTTGATGTTCAGCCTTGACTTGTTGACACACCAAGCATTTCGATACGTAGCGAGCAATCTCCCTTTTCATGCCTTCCCACTAGAAATGTTGTCGCAGATCTCTATACATCTTTGTGCCTTCCGGAAGTATGGAATATACAAAACTATGAGCCTCCTTCATGACTTCTTCATGAACATCTCCTTTAGGCACACATAAACGACCACCATATCGTAACGAACCATCTTCATGAATTAACAAGTCTGTTCGAAGTCCCGCTTCTACTTGTTCTCGAAACTTTTGCAATCTTGGATCGTGCGACTGTGCTACTTTAATGTTATCGATCAAGAATGACTGTACTTGCAACTGCATCAACTGTCCCGAAGAATTCGGTAGTACAATCTCCAACTTAAACCTTTGAAGATCAGTTATAATCTCCTTTTGTGTAGTCAACATCCGTATTGTTGGCAACCGACTTAGAGCATCTGGCACTACATTAACCTTCCTCGAATGGTATTTTAGATCAAGATTATAGTCAGCCATCATTTCTAACCATCTACGTTGCCTCATGTTGAGCTCTTTCTGTGTGAACACATACTTTAGGCTTTTGTGATCAGTACATGCTTCTACCCTTTCGCCCAATAAGTAGTGTCTCTAAATCTTCAGAGCGAGAATCATTGTTGCTAACTCCAGATCATGAGTTGGGTAGTTCTTCTCATGAGTCTTCAATTGTCTTGACGCATAAGCTATAACCTTCCCATGCTGCATTAGAACACATCCCAAGCCTTTCTCAGATGAGTCGTTGTGAATAACCAGCCCTCCGGAACCGTCTGGCACTGTCAAGATAGGAGCGGTAGTCAATCTTTGGTTCAACGCTTCAAAAGATGACACACATTTCTCGGTCCATACAAACGGTATATCCTTTCATGTTAGCTTGGTCAATGGTTCTGCTATTCGAGCGAAGTTCTCCACAAACTTTCTATAATATCCGACAAGATCAAGAAAACTTCTGATCTCCCCTACATTATTTGGAATTGGCCAATCATGAACAGCTGCAATCTTTTCTGGGTCAACGGCAATTCCATCTCCGGATACAACATGACCCAAGAACTTCACTTCTTCGAGCCAAAACTCGCACTTGCTCATCTTAGCATATAACTTTTCTCATCTTAACGTTTGCAGTGCGATCCTCAAGAGTTTTGCATGCTCTTCTTCGCTCTTTGAATAGACCAGAATATCATCAATGAACACCGCTACGAACTGGTCCAGATACAGTGAAAAGATTCGGTTCATCAAGTCCATAAATATTGCCGGTACGTTAGTAACTCCGAATGGCATCACTAAGTACTCGTAATGCCCATATCGAGTTCGGAATGCTGTCTTGCAAATATCTTCTGATTTCACCCGAACTTGATGATATCCGGATCGCAAATCTAACTTCGAGAATACCTCTGTGCCACTGAGTTGATTTAATAATTTGCCGATACGAGGGATTGGGTACTTGTTCTTAATAGTCACCCGGTTTAATTCTTGATAATCGATGCACATCCTCTGTGTGCCACCCTTCTTCCTGACTAGAAGAACTGGAGCTACCCATGGTGAACCGTTTCTGCGAATCCAACCCTTCTCTAGTAATTCGACAACTTGTTTCTTTACCTTTTCCAGTTCCACCAGCGCCATTGGGTAATAAGCCTTTCAAATTGGCGCTGCTTCAGGAATAAGATCAATCGCGAACTCCACATCTCGTTTTGGCGGTAAACCCGAGATGTCCTCGAATACATCCATAAACTCCCGAACTACTGCTGGTGCTTCCTCCCTGTTTACTTCCATCGACGAAAGAACGGCATTAGTCGGCCTAGCCCTAAATTCGACTGGTCTGACAGATCTGCTGCCTCCCAAAAATATAAACTCCGGATGTCCGGGAATCTGGAAAATCACTTTTTTGCCCTACAATCAATGCGAGCGTGGAAAATGCCAAGAAAGTCCATTTCCAAGGCAACATCATAGCTGCCCGTATCAATCACCAAGAAATCTGCGAATAACTCTCGTCCGCAATTAACAATCGAGCAACCCTTGCACTCACTACTAGATATAATTCTCCTATTCCCAGTGTGTATGTCTCAGCAACTAGACAGGGCCGTGTGTGGAATAGAGTGTGCACTAATAAACTTGGACGTCATGAAGCAATGGGATGCACCCGAATCGAATAATACCAAAGCGGGAAAATTATAAACAAGTAGGATACCTGAAACAACATTGTCTGAAGCTTTGGCCTTCTCGGCCGTCAAGGTGAAGGCCCGTGCTTGGTTAGGCCCCTGAGTAATCTGCTTCTGTTGTGCTCTTAGAGCATCACCCTTCAACCGAACTCTTGATGGACAAGTATTAATTCGATGACCAGTAGCTCTGCAAATCAGACACTGCCCAAGCCTTATCCGGCACTCCCTCCGGAAATGACCCGGTCGTTGGCAGCAATCACACATCACATCTTTCTTCTGCGTTGAAACAGATGTCCTTTTCATAGGTATTGTCCCATGTTTATTTATCGGAATGCCTCTACGTACATGAGCTTTATTTGGCGTAAACGCCGGCTTCCGCACTACAACAGCTTGCTGTTGAGTACCCTTTACTCACCGATAAACTATGTTGTTCTCTAGCTGCCTTGAGAACTTGGGAGAAGGCGGTCAATCCCAGAGATATGATGTGTCTTTGAATCTCCACATCCAAGCTACGCATAAACCGCCGTGCCCTATCTGCCTCATTAGCAACCAAGGGCCTCGCAAATCGATTGAGCCGGGTCTACTCAGTCGCGTGTGCATCAATGGATCTGCCATTCTGCTTCAAGCTAATGAACTTCTCTTCCATTTCCTCCCGAGCAGACTGTGGAAAGAACTTCTCCAAGAAACTTCGCGAAAAAGTTACCCAACTGATCGGTTTGGTCAAACGGGTCTCCTCTACGAGCCACCACTCGCGAGCGTAATCTACTAATTGGATGGGTGCTACATCCACCCTTTTCTCATCTGGAATGTGTGTGGCAACGAGCAGGTTCTCTGTATCAACTAGCCATTGCTCCGCTGGTAATGGTTTTTTCAATCCTATAAATGTGGACGGACCGAGCTTTCTAAAGTCCGCCACGGTGCCCTCACGCTGTGTTGGCCTGGGTGCTGTCGCAACTACGGACTGCTAGACCGTCCGCATACCCTCCTGGAAAGCCTCGGCCTGCCGCTGATTTAGCTCAGTTTACCACTTCTGGTTTTCAAGCATACCACGTACAACACCAAGTAATGCGGCGTTATCTACACGCCTCGGGTATGACCGCAAATCTCTATCCACCATGATTTTGAAATCAAGACACTGAAAGGAATTAGTAACGGTAAACATGATTCAATAAATAAGATAGCTATAGATTCAAGACTGGCAAGATAGTAATGTTGCAGGACATGTTCCTAATTCCGGGTATCCTGATTAGTGTACCCAACTACAAAAGAACCAAACCCGACTAACTCTAAATCCTATGGCTCTGATACTAAACAAACCCTGTCACGCCCCGCTTCCCAAAATACGTAAACACGGCACGTGACAGAGCTAACCATGCTACCCATGGTTAGAAATCATCCCTCCACGGTCATATTACGGCTGTTAATCGGATATCAAGAATAGTAAAAATATAATCTAGCTAACACATGTCCATCTGCCACAATAAATAAAATCAAGAAATGCATATAGCGGAAACGAATCAAGATCCAATAAACAATAGTATCTGAATCACGTCCCCATATGAGCTCACATCAATAGAAATAAAACTGCTGAAATAAATAAACTAAGAGTCTCTAAATTAGATAACTAGCTCCTCATTGCTCGGCTTGATTGCTAAAGTACTCCTGATCTGCCCGCGATAAAAGTAGAGAAACCAGGCCATGCAAAATCCAGACGTTAGTACGTCATAAATACCACAATAATAGTAATAACCGGGATATAATGCTATAATTAAATATGAATGTAAATAAATAATACAGGTATAAAATAGTGAGCTGTATATATGTGATGTGTATCCTAAAGTCCGTGCTTTTAGGTTATCTATTCCACAGGTCTTTGAAATCAATTAATGTAATTCTCATCATAACTCAACAGTATATATCATGTTCATTCCCCACGGGACCACGGTACAATATATCACGTTCATTCCCCACGGGACCACGGTACAATGATTATTCTGTCATGCCCGGAATCATGGCAAACAATAAGCGATGATTATTCCGTCACGCCCGGAATTACGACAAACAATAAACGATGATTATTCCGTCACGTCCGGAATCACGGCAAACAATAATAATATCCTCTTGAGTTTCGTTTCGGTTACATTCTTGATTTCCCCCTTTCTCCCAAGGTTCTGTGTTCAAGTCAGGTATTGACGATATAAATCTAATGCCAACACAGGGTCAAGCAGGTACAGGTCTTGTCTATGTAGACAATAAGTTACATCCATCAGGACAACAATTAGGATTGTTGGTATTAGAAATAAGATCCAAGTAACAAGTCCGGTAGTGTGTCGTGAATATGCCATGTACTGCATTTTAACCAAAATAGATACCAATGTAAAACTGTAATCAATATCGAACCACGATATACATAACTATTGCCAGGATGCATATGTACCTATCTGTAATAACCGTTGTACGTCCATTACCATATATATGATGCAATCTAGATAACATATTGAACCGATATAGTAGTATGATAATATTGTGATGTTCCGGCATGCAACTAGATAAACTATTATCAGTACGGATACATACGGATGCTATAAAACTGTAAATCGGTAATTTCTGCTGAATAGTAAAACACATGCACTATAATTCATCAAATAAATATTGATATAATAAAATAGCATGTTGCAAGTTTAGAACTTGCCTGATCGAATCTCACGTCAAGATACGGATGTCACGTTCCGACGTCGAAATAAAGTCACGACGCAAAATTTACACACGCAGGACTGGACTTGGCTGAGCAGCTGTGTGACGTGTTGACTGGGCTAGACGACGGCGGTGACTGGGTCGTCTGGATCGTCGGCTACGTGCGCAACTCCGGCGAGACGGCCAGAAAAAGAAAAGAAAAGAAAGAAAGAAAAAGAAGAAGAAGAAGAAGAAGAAGAAGAAGAAGAAGAGAAGGCTGTTGGGGTTCTGGGTAAGTTGTGGCAGAGGAGATGGTGGCGACGTGGTGACGGCGACGAGGCAAAGTCGTCGGCGGCGAGTTCATCTGGACGAGGGTGCGGCCGTGAGATTTGAATGGTGATCAGGGAAGGAGCAGGGGTCAGTGGTGGTATATGGGTAATCTGGGGTTGCTGGAGAGACAAGGAGGTGATGGAGGTGGTCGGTGTTGATGGGTTTCTGGCGATGAGGGGTTGCCGTCGATGGGGAATGGGTTCTTGGTGTGATTGGGATTAGTAGAGGAGAGAAGCAGTGTGGTGGTGGTGCTCTGGGTTGATGGAGGTGAGGAAGAGGAGGTGAGGACGAGAGGGGGACGGTGATGGTGAGGGGCGGCGACGGGACGGTGATGGGCGTGGGTTAGGGTTCGCGTTCGGGAAGAAGAGAAAGAAGAATATGAAGGAGGAGAAAGAGGGTGAGGTTTATATATATATAAATATATATATATATATATATATATTTGAGAGAGAGAATGAGGTGGGGACAGGGATTAAGAGAGAGTGAGTTATTATTATTTAAAATAATTAATATATTATAAGTATTATATATAACAGTTTATATTATTAGTTTTAGAAAATATATTATTTATATATATTGTGGGATTTTACAGATAATACCAGATTACTCCGAATATTACCCGTGCCCCTCAGAAAAACTAGTTTTTAAATATGGAGAATATGTGTAAGAATTTAAACCATGATGATATCCTATAAATAAAAATATATGCCCCAAATAAGGATCTACGTAAATATACGTAGCGACCAAATACTAGTCTGTGCAACACTTAGGATATGAACATGATATATGGGCGCAACCACAAGATATGGAACGTGCACAAGTGCGCGGATGTGAACGAACCCTGTCGCAAAACCATGCGACCTCTACTCATTTTGCCTAAAGGCGAATAGCTCTCTGTGTGGGACTCTAAAGACTCGACACTACGCTGGCAGTGGGTTTAACCACAAACCGCAAGCGGCACTAGCTGTACGTAACGGTCCCCAGGTAGATGCCGATAAGAAGACTGACGAGGTGAACTCATCTGAACTCCTACTGATCCTTGCAATTTGCATTTAATATGAAATGATAATGGTCAAGTCTTGATTAAACCATGACAATTATCTTGCTAATTATCTTTTTACAATAATTCACACATATATGTGAGAATGGCTCTTTATTCTCTTAATTCTATCATATTGATTCTCTCTCCTCCTCTTCCTCTCTCTCAAGCTCCCCCCTCTCATGTGTTGAGAAACACTTGAGCTTGAGTTAAACCTCTCCAAAGTAATCTCTACTCTCATCTAAGGTTCTAGGATTAGCACTTCTAGCACCTTAGTTACTTCTAGCTTGAAGTTGAAGCCAAAGGTTGAGGCTCTCGGGTGGATCCTTCTTCGACTAGAGAAGGCGACAAGGTGATCTCTTTCTTCCACTCCAAGGAGCAAGGAGAGAAGGACATAAAGCCCAAGGTATAACCTTTCTTCCATATAGCTAAATCTAGTTAGCTTTTGTTTAGCAAAGATCCTCCTTAAGCTAGTCCATGTTGCCTAGTTCGATAAAAATCCGATTTTATTCCGTTTTCCGCTAAGAAAATATATTATTTGGTTTTATATTGTATTTTAAAAAGATATGTAGATTCTAAAATATATTATATATGTATATAAAATCTAGATCTGCATGGATACACTGTAATAGCTAATATTTGATGTAATCTCGAACCATATTGGGTTCAAACATGCGGGTCGGATCGGATAATAACAATAGCTGCTCGTTGCATTATCCGCCACCCAAATCAACAATAATAAAGAATTTTACCACAGGATTTGAAATACCCCAAATAAATATAGTACAACAGTGCTACGGTGTTACAGAAAGTAATACCTGTTTCCATGTTTAGCTGGTTCTATGAGCTAACTTGTAACCAATCATAACCTAAAACTCATTTGACATGGGTTGGGTAGTTTAGATAGTAAAGTTGTACGATGCGTCTTGGGAGTCTCATTACACCCATCATATTTGTTATGATTCCAAACCGTAAACGGAATGCTAGCTCACATATTATATTTGCCGTGATTTTGAGCCGTAAATGGAATGCTAGCTTATACATTATATTTGGTGTGGTTCCGAGCCGTAAACGGAATGTTAACCCTCCTATATACTGTTGTTCCATAGGACTAACATAATACTACCGAGAAACGTGTAATACTTATGACCCAAACTAAAATAAATTAAAATACGGAAATTAGTTATTTGTTGACACATTACCCACATTTTGACTTATACGCTGTGACACTAATTCTACCCACCCTTGTACTTGCACACTGTAACACTATTTCACCTGCAACTTATTCCCCTTGTTGCACATAATCCCTCTAGAGAATCCTACTCGAGTGCAACCCGCTGATAGATATTTCTCTCTTTTTCCCTCGAAATATCTGTTAGGATTAGGAGAAGAGCAAGATAAGACGACAGAGGTTGAAGCTAAGATGAAAGATTATGCCCACCTTTCGACCCGCTATTAGGATTTTAGCCTTCTTCATTTTCTACTTCGCCTACCTGTTTATGGCTCGCTTTAATTCCCGCATTCGCTTGATGTAATAAAATTTTGATCTTCAACTTAGCTTGTAATAAATATTGATTAATGAATAAAAGTTCTTTTATGTTACTTACTCTTGTATATTTATGCATATTATACGCTTAGCGTAACCGTATCGGGTAGAGTATTTACTTGATATAGTTATGTTGTGGGTCTCGTCGTGCCATCACTCCTGTATTTTGGGAAGCGGGACACGACAGGAAGATATACGAATCCAATAGATTGCAAGAAATACAAGAAGGGTTATTAGCTGTAATCTTCGTAAAGCCCAAAGAGGCATAGGAGATATTCACATTTCATGGACCAATCAGGGACCCTAACCCTAACCGTTTGAGTCCTACCTTTATCGATCCAAAAGACATCCACAAAGGAACCCTTTCTAGGTTGTCAACAGAATTGTAAAAATGTTTACTTTCATTTAAAAACAAATCCCACAAATGATAGCGGTTGTTTGGCAGAAAAAGGGCAAAAAGAAGAAACACAAAGAATAGGTGACAAGTTCCACAAACTTCATATAAATCCAATCAAATTGCAGTTTCGAAAATTTTGGTTATCTAGAATCTTCAAAACCTAGGATCGATAATCTCGGCTGTACCGGTCAAGAGCCTCCGGCCCTCAAAATGGAGATTGGATCCTCTATCCTTTATTTTCTACTTTGGTAATACGAGGCTATGGATTTTCTTCTCCAGCTCTCCTAAATATGGCCCTTCTTATTTTCCACTAAATCGCAGCCGTTGGATCTGAGTCCCAAAAGTGTAAGTTTTCGATCACTTGAAACACTTGTCACGAAACGTGGCCTAACCCAGTGCCGTGCGAGCCCCCACCGTGTCTCCGGGCTCCAAAACCCTAAAACCTCTTCCCTTTGCTGTAACCCTAAAAACTCTCAACTCACCAAAAACCCAAGACAAGCCATGGCCGCTGCTCGTCGAAGCCTGACCACAGGCTTCACCTTCATCTCTCGCCGCTTCCACCCTTCCTTCTCTCACCTCATCCCCAACTCCCACGACCGCGATCAGCCCAAATCTCAACCCCCTCCTTCAAATCAACAATCTCCAATCCATAGCAGATCTCGAAATCTAGGGTTTCCTTTACCTCTAGGCCTCGATCCATTCCGGCGAGCATACTCATCGTCTTCGAGCCCCATCGATGGATCCAATGAAATTGGATTCATTAAGGATGTCGCTGATGTGTTAAGCGATCCATCTATTGGGGCTTCATCA
Organism: Agapanthus africanus; assembly: GCA_030015575.1. Taxonomy (NCBI): domain Eukaryota; kingdom Viridiplantae; phylum Streptophyta; class Magnoliopsida; order Asparagales; family Amaryllidaceae; genus Agapanthus; species Agapanthus africanus. Next base: position 258,139,068 of record JASDDO010000024.1, read on the forward strand.
TCTGCTGCTGCTGCTGCAATTCCGGCGCCGTTCCCGGGTGAAGTTGCAGCCGCAGCGGCCGATTCTTTTCCTCCGGTTGCAGCGCTGCAACACGTGATTGATGCTATTCACTCATTTAGTGGACTCAATTGGTTGGTTTTGTTACTTTTGGGTTTTAGTTAGTTAAAGCTACTAAATTTTTTGAGAAAGATGTATGGTGTGATAATATGGTGTGTGCGTGCGCTCAGGTGGGCGTCGATTGTATTGACGACGCTTTTGATTCGTGGGGCGACGCTTCCACTCCTGCTGAACCAAATGAAAGCCACTGTCAAGCTCAATGTGAGTTTTGTAATTATTATTAGTTAAAAGTTGCAAATTTTATATCTTGTGGAATAAGCGTGAATAAGAAGAAGAAATTGTGACATTATTGCTGTATAAAGTAGGAACCATCACCGGTGACCGGCATTAAAGTTGCTTTGCATGGTAAAAGATCGATTATGTGGATATAGAAATTTTTATCTTTTAAGCAGAATTGACCTTATCTTGCTATTGACGAACACCTCCTTGGTTACAGGTAATAGTGTAAGACATCCTCTCAGGTTGTTTATGGGAAAACATTTAACTATCTTCAACGGATGTTATGAATGTCTATTGTTCTGTATGGATTGATGTGGGGCAAATTATGTTGTGTATCACAGTAAATTGGTCATTACGCAGAGTCAGAAATTCTCTAGTTGGGGTGTGAAAACTTGCGTTAAAAATATTAAAGATGGTTGCTAAATTTCTAATTTAAATTAAACTAAAATACATATTGAAAAAGCAAATGAAATATCGTAGATTGATTAGAATATCCTAATATCTATGTCTGAGATAGTTTGATAAAAATTGCATAACCTAAGAAAAAGTTATAGGTTTTCACTTCTTAAGTTGCATTATTCGGTTTGTCATCGAGTAAAATTCATCCATAATCATATGTAATTGAAATTGTTTTGCAATTTCTTTCTCGATGCAAATAATTAAGAAATTAGTAAGAAAGATCATCCATCCAATTCTACAACCTTATTTAAAAAATACTCGAAATAATTTTTTCTTTCTATAAAAATCCGTTCAAATATCAATTCGAAGTTGGGAATGTGAAAATTATTATCCAATTTGAAAAAATTTAGGTAATAATAGAACCATTATGTATTTCCGTAAGATTATGCTTAATGTACTGAGGATTACTGTAAAAAAGATGAAAACGAAAAAAGCAATATGACCTAATGATATTTTATCGAAGTCTGGAGAAGGGATTACTGTAGTGAACTAAGTTAATTAAGAAAATTATAGATACGAAGATGTCTGATGAATAGAGGATAATCACCTTGATACATATTTATAAGAATAAATGAGCTACAAATTTTTTGAAACTGGAGTGGAATTAAGCTTACGAGTCATACAGTGAAATTATGGGTTAGAGTAGTCAAAGATAGATTAAAGAAAGAATCGACTATATCTGAAAATTAATTTGGTTTTATGCGAGGAATGTCTACAATAGAAACTGTTTAATTACCAAGGCGGTTGATGGATAATTGACTTAGAAAAAGCTTATGTAGGACTCACAAAGAGATAATGTGGTGGGCACTAGAAAAGAAATTCATGTCTTGTATGTATATTGATGTGATTAAAGATATGAATGATGGTGCAAGTAGTAGAGTGACGACGATCGGTCATGGAAGGAGAAGCAATCGTTTTCTATTACCATAAGTTTATTACAAGGATTGGCATCAGGTTCATATCTTTTTGTATTAGTTATGGATTATAAAGCACCACACGGACGTGGGTACGTACGTGGATATAGACAAAGGACAACAAATTTGTAAAAAAGGACACGGGGATACGGCTATACTATATTTTTAATTATATATACTAAACATAATATAAATAAATTAGGAGTAGCAACATTCCTATTATAACATTAGAAGCACAATGAAAAATAAAATCATGGTCGTACCTTTGATCCATAACTATAAGTTTTCTTGCGTACAAACAAATGCACGTATAAAATTATAAATAAAACATACAAGAATGCAATCGATAAGAGTAAAAACAAACAAAATATCAACCCTTTCTAATCCGAGACGTCTATCATAGATTACATCATTTGCATCAATTGGAATATATATTCCTAGCTCTAGTCTGACATGAGATGAAGTATTTAATGTTCACTTCGTATATCCTCAAGGTATCAAAGTTGTAACGCCTCAATTCTTGGAATACGAAAATGTGGACTGAAACCGTCAGTGCTTCTAGACAAGGAGAAATCGTCTAGCCATAGTCACACTTAAAGCTCTAGCTAAAGCTGTACGATAATATCCAAGATATAATACTAATATCATGCTGCAAGAATGACGAGTAATATCAAAAAATGGAATCACAGGATGATAGATCCAATAAAATATCCATGGAAGATAAAAGATCCGAATAAACGAAATATATGATCTAAAATAAAGATACATCACTCTTAACGTCTTGCGGGGGCGTACATTCTAATAACAACTGAAATAAAATAGAAATAAACCTATAAATACTACCGATTTTCGGCAAACTTCTGATAGTCGCTCTGATACTGCTCTGCCTGGGAATCGGTCTCTAACCCTGAGATGATAAGTCCAAAAAATGTCATAATATCCCAACAAATACTCAATCGTAGTAATGTGTGTATGTATGATAGCATGAATATGTGGGTATAGTGAAGCCCGCGCGCATATGTAGATATAGATATGACAGCAATATGAAGCAAGCATGCAAACAGGTCAAGTCGGTCAAGTCATATCCTAGTTGGTCACTAAAAGAGTAATTTATTCTATCATGAGTTCGAGTGTGCACGTCAACTTCCGCAGGAGCATTCCTAACCCAAGGATAGGGCCCCAAGGATAAGGAAACATGTGTGAACGTATAAAGCCCGATACCGGCAATAGTAACATTTGACCGTTTAAAGCCCGGTACCAGCTAATGAACAAGTGACCGATATAGCCCGATACGAGCTCCAATGATCGATATAGTCCAATACGAGCTGTATGAACAAGTGACTGATAAAACCCGGTACGAGCTGCTGGCAATAGGACTCCTGAGATCCTGTTGAACGAACGCACTCAAACTACCCGACACTCCGTGTATTTATAACTAACATGGCAGTAAACTGAATCACTAAGTAGGAATGCTGACTGAACGGGCACTTGTAATATCTTGTTAATTGTACAAAAACGGAACTTGTTACAGTATATATTGTTTTATGGCATGTAATTCAACATTCTAATTAGAGATCTCGTTTTAATATGAGTAGACTGAAACAACGAGTAGTCGTGGCATGTCAAATACAGTAGTTATAATATGATAGTATTCATAAACATGAATAGCATGTTAGGGTTGTTCAAGCATGTCGACAATAATAGTCTCACGTAAAATGTTAAATATAGGAGATATGATATTACAAAGTAAAAAATGTAAATAAGACTACATAAATATGCAAGCATCTGTATTTAACATCCGGGTTTATTTATTGTATCGGATATAATCTTGAACATGATTTAAAGGGTTAATCATAGTTAAATAGGAATGACAAATTACAGATGCATAAAGCGGCAGTGGTAATAGTATAATTACAAGATAGTAGTAAGTAAGATAAAATAAGTGACAGATTGACTAGTTATCATGTAAGTGCTAGTAATAAGTTTTATAATCATGTGATAATATAAAGTATCAATACAAATTATAGTGTCAATATAATTTATTTCACTAGGGCACATAAAGTGCAGTGATGTTATAAAGAGTGGTAGTGTAGAAAGTTTAATCTTTATATATTAAAAATTCAAGGCATGCTTGGTGGTTGGTGGTGAAGGATTCATTTAGAGTAGGTGGACTAGGAATATACATCTTTACATGGGGATGACTATCTTGTCCTAACCAGTTGTTGCAAACAAAATTCTTGAACTAGCCGTAGGGAGTTAGATTGTTTTCTTGGTGGAGATTTGGGTAATGAGATTTTCATACATGGTTAGAAGCCAAGGGACTTGAGTTGCTTACAAACTTTAATTAGAGCTTAAAACAATTATTGTATATTCGATTTCTAAGATATATACTATTATGGACCGACGAGGTATGGAAGTGACAACTATACGTTCCAATATATTTTTAAAATATTTTCTACCCCTTCAGGAATCAGGGACCTCACATTCGAGTGGAAATTAGTATTGCATGAGCTATGCCCAATTAGTAGTTCCGAATCTTGTGATTATATGTGAGCGATGTAAGAATTGCCAAACGTGACTTGGAGAATAGAAATGCCATTTGGAGTGGTTGTCCATTATTTGCGATAGACGACATGCAATATATTAGATTCACGTTTAGGAATTAGATCTATAAGGAACCATTCTAAGAGTATCATATATTTATTTTTCTGAGATCCACATTAAGTTTTTTTTAGAACAGTGCAACCCACACGAGCACTATCTGGTTGTACTCTAATAATCAATGATCCTGATTTTTGCTTTGATCTATGTTCAACAACTCTTGAAAAAGAGATAAATATTAAGATTTTCATTTTGCCTAGTTGGTAGTTTAATATAGGTAATGTGTACTTAGATTGGAGATATTCTTTGCCACTAGACTTGATATCCAAGGTTTGCTTGTTTGGGTGAAATGAAAGACGATTTTCGGGTAGTCATGTAGGACCCAAAAAATTTGGGATAAAGACTTGTTGTATGTGGTATCTTAATTGTTGAATTATGATAGTTATTGCATAATTGTTTTTCTTTTATATTTAATCGCATATCGTAATATTTTTTTTGTCTTGTACAATAACTATGCAATTAAATAAGCAACTATATATTTGATAAATATATATTCAAATTAGTAATGTAAAACACTATATACAAAGAATATAATAGTAAATAAAATGCTTGTCAAGTGACAACCATACAAATACAAGTACAATATACTTATATACATACATCATCAAAATTCAAGCGAACGATATTATATAGATAATGAACCAAAATGATACTAGTTATGTCAACGAAAATAATTTTAGGGCTCCTTAAGAATATTAATTTGGGCATAGCTTAACTGGCACCAAATTATCAAATTATCACATTGAACTAGACTAGTGGAATCACGTCCAACCATAATAAATGGAATATATTATTCACACAACTTTTGGGTCTTTATGAAAAGCAAATATCTTGTTTTGGATAGATGTAGAAGAAAAATTAAATGAGTATAAGCTACTGTTCAACACGAGATGCTTAAAATTTCTCACGAATTGCAATAAGCTTGTGGCAACTCTTCATTGGCGAATGAGTTCGTCGAGACTAGATGAAGCAGTAAAGTGGAGAAGTAGAGACGAGCAATATTTTAAAAATGGATAAAAAGCGGAACGGCTGATGTGCCTGTCCACTTAAGTGGCCGTTTCAGCTTCTCAAAAATCTGTAATGTCTTATTTTGCCTTAATTTTGTTATTTCTTATAAATTGGTTGTTAAAGATTATTCTAAAAGGGCTTTTAATTATTTTTCGAGTTGAGTTTCGAAGTGAATCAAAACTTAAAGTTGATGTTGATCAAGCTCGAATTCAAACTGCTTGAAAACCCTAGCTTTAAATATCAAAATCAAAACCTGAGAAGCCTAGCTTTTTGATTCCTTGCTTCAAAGCCAAAATCATATCACAAGAATGCTCAAAGTTGAAGTTTCCAAGTCAGATACCTTACATGCTTGAAGTCGAAGTCTCAAATCCTTTCGAAATATGGGAGGTGAAGTCAAAGTCTTGAAACCCTATTTTGAAATCTCGATCGGAAAGAAAAAGATAACGACATGGAAATAATTGGGGATTTGAGGCCAACTTAGATGTACTTATTGCACCAAATGCAATACATATTTACTTATTATAAGGATTTAACGGTGTGTACACACCATTATAAAATGTGATAATAAAAGTACTAAAACCACACGTATAAACCTGTATATGCACCCAAATATCCAATTAACACCACCCTGCTTAAGCGGTAAAAACCGAAGCGGTGGAGAGTGCTCTGTAGATCGCTTTTTAAAACATCGGTGACGAGATGATGCAGAGAAGCGGAGAAGTAGGGACAAGATGATGAAGAAAAGTGGAAAAGTGCTTATCAGAAGGTCATAGAGAGGGAGCCTGTGAAGAAGCTCATAGAGTGGGAGCTCGTGAAGAAGCGGTGAAAAGGCTTTTGCCAATAGAAGAAAATCTCATGGAAGAATAATGGTTTTGTGAAAGGAGTTGTGATTTTAGAACAATAACTTCTTTTTATTATACTTACAACCAAGCACGATATTTGTATCGCATGGTACCCTCAATCATATCGTTTTGTATCATATCAAGAAGTTATCGTATCGTATTATATGATTTGAATCATATATCGTAAGATTTTGACAATTATGCATGGTATGTTTCATTTTACTTTATTCTATGAGAGATCAGATCAGCAGTTACGTGGAAATACAGATGCCGATTAGGTCGACGATCTGAATAAGAGCATCCACATCAACATGCGCTTTTCTGCTTCATGGCAGGGACATCACTAGAGTAGAAAGAAGCCTAATTGCATATTTATTTCCATTATGGAGGCGGAAAGTGCTGCTGTTTTTAGGTGAGGGGATTACTCTAGAGCATGTGTGTGGTTTTGCGTGAAAGTCAAGGCTACTCCATATTCCGACGGTAGATCGGAATAGCATTTACTCGAACAATTCTAAATACCATAGCCTTCATTTGAAGTCGCAACGTTTTATAAAAAGCGGAGCGGCCGAAGTGCTTGATCGCTTAACGGCCGCTCAAAAGTCTATAATGTCTTATTTTAGTTTAATTTTGTTTTCTTTTTTAAGTTATGTATTAATAATTGTTTTAATATTGTATTTAGATACATGAACTCTTAAGTCGAGTTTTGAAGTGGACATCAATGCTAATCGTCAAAATCGAAAGCGCTAGTTGTTTGTTCTTTTCGAAACAAAAATTGAATCTTCTCAACTTCATAGTCTAAGTCTCTAAGTCGAAACCCTTAGCTACTCGAAGCCAAAGCCTCTAAAGCCGAAAACCATAGTCGCTTACAATCAGTAATTAAATAGCGGCAAAAAAGCGGTGCGTTCAAAGAGCCTTGGCCGCATAGAGACTTAGGCGGCCGCCCAAACCGTATTGACATCAATTTAGCAGCATTTTGAGTTAATTGTTATTTTCTATTTGTTGAACATTAGTTCTAATTTGATTGTTAACTACTTTTATTTCTTAATCACTTGTGTATGCGACTTAAATAAGCATTTTCCAAAGGTGGTAACAATTAAATTCAAGCTGGGAATGAAGAAAATTCTGCAATTTTTCAAAGATAAAAAATAATTAAATAGTAAATTAATTTTCTAACCCAAGTCTCCAAGTTCAAGTCTAAAAAAGAGAAGAAAAAGCATAAAAACCAGGGTCGTCGAAGACTCGAAGCTCGAAGGAGCAGTCGAAACTCGAAGGCGGCAGCACGGTTGAAGCTGAAGTCAAATGTGAGTTCGAAGTAGAAATCGAAGACGACAACAAAATCGAAGTTTGAAGTTGAGATCGAAGTGGAGATCTTGGATCGATATGAAGAATTTCAAAATCGATGGCTATCATTAGCCATCATAGCCCTCGAAATCAGCCGTGACTCTTGAAATCGGTGGTGGAAGGCCTTTATTGTGGCCCTCAGCATTTAATAGTGCTAAAACAACTCCAATTTATTATATATTACACTCTAATTAACAAATAAAGAGAGTATACCTATAAAAATACAAGGATAAGCATAATTCCGGCCTAAGCGGTCTTTTACGTGCCTAAGCAGCTCTTTTACGCGCCTAAGCGGCCACCTTTTAAAACACTACTTACCATCGAAGCCTCTGCTTAGAAGTCTGAGTGTTGGACTCGATGTCGAAACTTCTATATCATAATCGAATTCGGTAAAATCCTAGCTCAATCTTCAAAGTCTTGGCCAAAGAAAAAAATATGAAAAGAATTAGGGTTTTGGGGTTAATTAGATATTATTATCATACCAAATACAATACAGATTTACTTATAGGATTTTAGAAGGATGTAAACATCAACAAAGAGTGTGTTATTAAAAGTACTAAAACTACATTCATAATCCTTAAAATGAACCTTTATTCAATAAAAATAGAGTATACTTATTCAATTAAAGGCGAGGACAACATATCGTTTAAGCGGTAAAAAGCGGAGTGATAGCTGTCGCTCAACCGCTTAAGCGGCCGCTTTTTAAAACACGGGAAAGTTGAAGCAAATGAAAATTCTATACCACTTCATTAGAAAGTAAGAGCCATGAGAAAGTGGTCTAAATTATATTGTTTTCCTTAAGCCAAGTGACCAGGGATCGGCTAACGAAGGAAATAGTCAAGGATCGCTTTGTGCGTTTAGGCTTCGGTGCTGAGTTTCGTTTTATACCTTTTGTATTTGACATTGTTATTAGGGATGATAGATTTATAGACATGGATTGATGATTGATTTATTCACTTTCACTTCATGAATAATTAGGATATTCATATTCATTCCTTGTTTGACTATTTTGCAAAGAGTATATACACAAGTGTATACGATGCCCAAGGTGCACATCTGCCATAGTTACTTAGCATGTAGAAACTCTTACTCACATGAGAGCTCCCTCTTGATGCTGAGGCAACATGCGAGGGTGAGAGTGACTTCGTTTGTCATTTTGCTGGAACCTGAGCACATTATCGTATAATTGAGCACGGCGACAGTGAGAACGCTTAAACAAGTTGCCTTGCTTATACCGGGGTGATTTTGTAACTTTGTTGTGTATTTATATGTTGAGCAACCAAAGTGGAAGTTCATGAAGTACACTTTAGTTGTTTTTCTTAGCCTGATATAGGATGCCTTGCTTGTTGGGAGATCCTAGGCCTATCGCCGATTTGATATGGTTAGACAAGACCTTTTTTGGGTGGAGCTTGGGTCCGTACAACATACTATAATGACATATGCTCCTGTGAAGAGAAACTTATACCGTAATACTCTACCATACAACAAAGGCATAAGACTATATATAAGAAGGTTGAGGGATATCTCATCTCCCTCATTGTGTGAGCTTTTATAGATAACCACCAGACAGGTGGGCAGTCACAAGCACCTTAAGTGCACTCGGCTGTCCGGGAAGGCTTGTTATGAGCGTATGCTATTTTCTTGCAGCAATGAGATTATACTGCATATACATCACAATGTTAGGAAAGCGGATAAATAGTAGACCTCACTAGTCAGTGCCGGAGAAATATCTATTGGTATGTCTCTCAATTGCATATCACGACTAACTCTTATATACGCTAAAGGGCAAGAATTAAAAGCTCGATGAGTTGAGGGTTTACTGTGATGTTCAATTATGCTTCAGAGGAATTGAAGGTCTTGAGCAAATATGATTGATCGAATTCGGGGTACGAGATTCTGCTTTCCTAGCACCCTTTCTTCGTGTTATTTTATAGGTAGATCCTTGTATCGGTCCTAATGGATCTGGATGTAAGGCTACCCATTTGCAGGTTCTCAATAGTCTACGTCGTGCTAACATGTATGTGTGAAGATAAGTGAAGGAGATCCTCAAGGAGACGGTGATTCAGGGAGTCGACGACTTATGGAGTTTTGGACTGAGCTATGGACGGCACCCACACACTTGTATGGGTGGGAGAATGCTGGCATTGGCCTACATGGCCCATACCCGCACAAGTGAGTGGTTGGGTTGGGTTTACTCGGATTGGCATTGGCTTCAAGACCACCTTGCAAGGCTCAGCTTGGGTTAGGGTTTTGACCCCCTTATTTATATGCATATAAAGCTAGGGTTTTGAAAAATATGAGATAATAGCCTTTTTATGCTATAGCCATCTCTTCTCTCTTTTCTGTCATCTCTAGTCTAAGATTAGTAGTGAGGTAAATTTGTAGGGACTTCTCACCTTTGCTCTAAGGTGTGGTTGTCCACCAGCCATTGATCTTTGGAGGGGAAGCTCGTGGGAAATTATGTAGTGTGAGATTTGTGATCAGAATTCATAATCCGGATACAACTTGCTTTCACTATTCTTCATATGTTTGATCTCATCTAGAACATCTGGATGATTGATCCACTGATTTATTGTACTTGTATGTGCATGTGCGACAAATCTGATTTCCCTGATCTGTCTGGATTTCATCTTGTTCTTTAATGTGCCCCGTAATACTTTACCTTGATATCTATATACCATTTGGCTTCAGTCTTGTTCTTCTATGTTCTTTCCAGTTGACAAATTGGTAATCTAAAATTATATACTTTTTAACCATTTTTAGTTCTGTACAGGCAATGAGACCGGAGATGGAGGAGCTTAAAGAACGCATGCAAAATGTATGTTTTCTGAATTTATGCATGTATATGTGTGCTTAAAAGTTACCTCATATCTATCTCATTGTTAGAATGTGGCTTCCCACTTTACTATTTTTATTTTGCTCTCTCTCATTTTATCTATATACATTTGTCTTGCATTAATCTACCTGTTGCAGTCTATGGATCCAACCACTATGACGGAGAATCAAAAGAAGATGAAGGCATTATTCAAAAAGTATGCACCTCATAAAAAAATGCTCTTTTCTTTTGCAGATTTGTAGAGAACCAAGTTTCTACTAATAAGTAACTAGCTGAATTTTGTTTCTTCATGAATTGTGCCCTGATTGGTCCCAGAAGGTTGTTTACACCATGGTGTGATATAGATTTGTCTTGTATCACAGCAAATTTGAAGATACTCTTTCATTATGTATAGATAGTGCAACCGTACTACACTAGTTTGCATATTGTACCATCATCAAACATGCACATGCTCACAAATTAACCTAGGTCTTTGCATCTAATACTAACTACTACCCCAAAACTAAACTGAACACTAGTACACTGGAACTCTACTTTCTTATTGAGGCCAACGTCTTTTGCGCATCTGCTAGTTTATCCATAATTATTATTTGATGATATATGTTTGATTTTAAAGAAACTGACGAGTCTGCCTAATTAATCATGTTTGCGTTTTCAAGGTAGTCTCTACTGGCAGTTAACCTGCATAACTATTTTTATGATCAGAAGAAATGCTGGGTATCTTCAGTGGCACATTTTATTCTAACTACTTTATTTTTTCTTTTTTTAATTGGTTTTTGAAGGCATGGGGTTACTCCATTTACTCCACTGAAAGGTCTTTTCATCCAAGGCCCAGTCTTTATCAGCTTTTTCATGGCTGTAAGTTTGTTAAATGCATGATATCAGTTTCTTTTCCATTAGTTTACACACGCGCATGCACATGCACACACATAGAGGATGACTATTCTCCTCTCAAGAGGGGGAATGTAACAACGTAAAAAGGCTTCTTATAGACTAAATGGCAGTCCGATCACATACATAAGAACAATGGGATCCCAAACATCCTTAGACTTCATCCCTTCCTTGCTTTACACCTGAAATGGGCATTTCTTATTTCCCATCTATTTTTATTTCACTCATTAAGTTTGTAAATTTCTCATGGACATTTCTTATTTCTGATCTTTTTTTTTATTTCTCTCATCAAGTTTGTAAATATTCTTGCTGTTTCTCTTCTTTTCCAATGCTTGAATAATTTCAAGCCATAGCTCTCCAGTCCCATTAGAACCCTGATATGAATATACAGGAGTATTTCCATGGTCTTTTTCCCCTAAGAACCTTGGTTCTGTCTTTCTTGCTCTTGCATGATATATTATATTATATAAAATTGGATTATAGATCAAGAGCAATTGATAGACATCTGACTTCTGTCCTTTTGTCGGAAAGTATACAATAAGCCAAGTGTTGATAGAAGGAGCTAATGTAAAAGTCATGAAGTGCTTTATCTGATTCAGCAAGACTCATTCCATGCTTGCTATAGACTGGATCTTTCTACATTTTGTCTCAAATTGATCATCACCATCATCATCATCTTAGCCTTTTCACGTCCAAATGGGATAGGCTATGAAGCAAAGCTCTAGTAAAGATTCGACAAAGTGTTACGACCGGCTATCGATCTGAAATCAACCGTCTGCTAGTTGAGAAATTATTCAATGTGCCGGGTGTAATACATCCGGGCATGAGAGAGATGGAGAATTTCGGACACCTGTCAGGTAGCTTGGCGGGGTCTATGTTCTTATTTCCTTCGCTTTTATGACTGAGCACATATGGCCGACACACCGAATAATTTTCCCTTCCTGCAAGTGTTGAGTTCCTGGTTCAAAAATCTTTGACAAATGAGGGGCTTGTCATAGTCTTAAATGACCAGTTGGCATCCTTGAAATTCTCAGACTATGGAGAAGTCTAGAAAGAAAATAAGATGATATATTTGCTATATGGAATTATGTCCAACTATAAGGCAAAAATATAGCCAAGAGCAAAATGGAATTCCATAACTGTTTCAAATTGATGTGGATCAGAAAACTAAAAAATGGAAATGTGAGAATGTAATTGTGTTAAGTTATTGAAGACAATTGCTAATGTGGAGGAGGTGAAGGTTTTTTTTATATAAATTTTCCTAAACGGGTCCATGAAGAAAGAAAGAAGAGATGAGAGTATCACGTCAAACAAAAATTGTCATTCTCCCAAGTCTTATTTCTGTTATATTCTTTTTGCCATAATACATATCAGCTATCTAATTTTGCATCTTTGGTATACAATATGGAAGGAGGAGAATCACACATTCACACATGTATATCTCTGGTTAGGATTATTGGAGTTGGTAAAGCCATATCCTTGCATAATATTATCATCTAAATGTTCCCAATTTCTTGTAGATCTCAAACATGGTTGAGAAAGTTCCATCATTTAAAGGTGGTGGAGCATTTTGGTTTACTGATTTGACCACCCCAGATCCTTTCTACGCGCTTCCGATTTTGACTGGATTGTCATTTTTGGCAACAGTTGAGGTAAGCAATTTGTTTTTGGTAGTTTGTTTGTATGATTTAACATATAATTTGTTTTTATATAATTATTTGCTAAATATAAATATGATTTTTGTATATAATAATATGCTAAGATAACTAAATATAATTTGTTTTACCACAACAAAATTTGCTTTTATAACTTTGAATTCGATTCCATCTTCATTTTGTGCCTTGCCTGAGTTTGGAGTTCGATCTTTGTCAAAATTTTCTTTAAAATGTATACATGGATGTTTGTACTTTGAAATTATTTACGAACTACAAATGACAAACAAAATAATATATTACTCAGGAGTTAAATACTAGTGAAATGTTCTAAACTAAACTGATTGAATTGCTGCATATGGCATGTTATTTTAACTCAAGAGCAGATGGGAAATATGCTTCGTCTAGAAGAAGAATATTCAAGGGATCGTACACCTTAGCATATTTGTGACAGAATACTCAAATATATACTTGTATAAGTTGGAACTTTGGAAATATTCTGTTTTTGGGTATCCTTTCTAGTTATACTGCCCATGGCATACTTTTTGGTTATGCTGTTATTGATGCATACTTGCTTCTTGCTTGCACGAATTTAAACTATTGACTGGAAGAAACTGGGACTTTGGGTGTTTAGGATTTATAATGAGCCGCCCCCTCTTGTGTGTAGTTTCTTTTGTTAATTTCTAGGTTGAGTGGCTGATACCAGTTAGCCAGCAGTAAAATGCCAATAATTTCATGGAATCTTGTCTTCCAGCTGACCTCATTTTGATGGGAAAGTAGGGAGTTAACAGAGAAATTGCAATAAGATAAGTAGAAAAACCATAGACGGAGAAAAAATATAGTTGCATATAAGAAGAGCAAAAATGGTAAATAGTAATTACTAGACAAACACTTTTTATAAATGGTTTTTAAAATTTGGATAAAAAATTTACACTTTAATTTACAAAGAAACTCTATGCATGGACATATAGTTTGAATAGAGAATTATAAGCCTTTACTCTTCCATTCAATGGTGCTATAATGTAACTTTCCTGCAAAAAACTAATTAGCCAAAAACAAAATGAAGGAAACAAATCAGACTATCTCGCACCATTAATAATCAAATGATGGAGTTGTTATACTTGGCATATATAATGGACCTTGTATCAAGAAATTTTCCTTACAAAATGGGATTAGCAAATATGAAACAAATCAAGGAATTAAGAGAAATGAAATCGTAATATTTTGGGAAATGCCATGGGAATTAGATCTATGTCGATCTTCATGGCTTCATCAAGAAATCAACGCTTTGATATCATGACTCCCTATAAATCCATTAAAAACAAATTTGTTTTACTTCTTAAAAAAATTTTGATCTAAATTGGCAAGAATAAAGAGGAGAATAGCAGCAATAGAACAAACAAGAGCAAAAACTGATGTTTTAGAGAGGAAAAGCGCAAAAAATGGAGGGGGGGGGACCCTAGTGAGAATTCCATCAATAATAGTTTGATTGGAGCATGGAATAATAATAACTTTGATCTAATTCTCAAACACCTTGCTAGTTTCATTTTAACAAAAGAAGAAAAATAATGAAATCCTGTGTGAGTAACGAAGGTTTGATGCATTTTAAGTACCAAGGTTTGTGGAAAGAATGCAAAGCTTAAGTAAAGCAGGTGAGGGGAAATAGGTTAGTCAAAGCTCATGCTTTTGTCCTCATTCCAACGCTAATTCCTTCACTTCTAATGGGGCGAGGATTTGCAAGATTGCAGTGAGGATCATATGTTATGCCGGTTGGAATTACATGGCACGCTATTAAACATCCAAAGTGCCCATTGTAGTGAACAATCAATCCAGCCCAATGATTTTTTCTTTTAGCTAAGGGCAAATTTGTAAAGGCTGGCAAAGATAGTGTTTTTTAGTTGACCTAGCTTTGTGCTAATATAGATACGGCTTCAATCATGATGCTATTGCTGCATGCAACGGATATGGCATATAGAACCCTATGGTATAAGATTGTTATTGCATTTTAATATTTGGACTTGTTTCTACAGTTTTATGGTACTAGAAGGTGCTACCCATAACCATGATGATGGCTACTGACCATCATTCACATAGTAAAAATGCATTTTTTGCAATTGATTCCTAAAGGATGAATTTCTTTCAATACAAGTTCTCTACAAGACTATAATACCATCTGCCCATTGTTCCACATCCATAAGGGGAAAAAAAGCTTAGCTTACTAACAAGTCCTTGATCATTCTGAAAGTTTTAAACAATTTCAAGTAAACCCAGAAGTTCATAAACTTTTAGATGCGTGATGACTGAAGTCAGGTTATCATTGCATGCGGGCATGTATCTGCAGTTAGACTGCCTGTAGTGGAAACTCTTATAATATACGCATAATGTTTGCAAAAGTATAACCGATGTTTCCTGGAATGCGGAACGAAAAAAGGAGCGCGGAACACGACTTGTCATGGAACGTGGTACGATAGGATAATCTTCAGCAATAAGCTTATATGAAACTGTAAACGTAACTCTGAACCTTGAGTGTTTTTGGATCGGCTATGCTTGCATACGATATACATACATCCATATTTAATTTAATTTAATTTCCTTTCTATTTAAGTCTTTAAAAAAAGAAATAAATATATTTTAGGATAGTTATTTTTTTATTAAAGACCAAAATATAAAACTTTGAGCATATACTGTTGCCTAATTTGGAACAATTGTTCCAATCGCAAATCACTAATGGCTAAATGATTTTTGGTAACTTAAGAGTCAACCAATGGATCAAATGGCAGATACTTGTTTGCTCTTTCTTTTTCTAGGAGAACAAAATATTAAATTTTTAATAAATCTTTGAGAAACAGAAAGCTTTGTTTTGTTAGATGGAGATCATCGTAAACTTTTTTTAGTGTCCTTCACATATGTGGAGCAGATAAAGAATGCATTCATTACTAGGTGTATAAGTTGGTTCATCTTCTAGTTATTCACGTAGAACCCTTTTTGGTATGTCGTTCTGCCCAAGCTTTATAAGTTGAACATAATAATCTTTGTAGTTTGAAAAATGCGTTTGCTGTGACAATTTAACATGCTTGTGATTTAACAAAAAGGAGCATATGATTGATTTCTACCAGAGCTCTAGAAAACTAATCTACATGGAAATTTGTAGTGCTGCTACTCTTCATATTATGCTCTAGAAATGAGTTCTTTCTGATTTACCACCTAATTTCCTGTTATCTGATTTAATTTTTGGTATATCTTATGCTGACAAAGATCTATGCACTGGTTGCCTTTTTTAGTTAAATATGCAAGAGGGTATGGAAGGTAATCCGATGGCAAGCACCATGAAGAAGTTTTCTAGAGGACTTGCCGTTATGACAGTTCCTTTTACTGCCAGCTTTCCAAAGGTATCTTCTGACCAACTATGAACAGGAGCACCAAGATTAGTTTAGGCTACTTCTCTTATATTGTTTAAACGGACTCATAGCATGCTGTGTCTTCACTTTTTGGTTGCTCACCAAAATATTTGTGCAGTAGAGTGATTATTCAAATTATTATCATTTCAGCACCCTGATCCCCTTTAGCCTCTAACGTGTCTTTTAGATCTGATTATATATAAATGTTTCTTTTCCCTTTTAATTGCACCTGTCAAAATTTGCAGTTTTAGACTTTTAGCTTTTAACAACTTAGATTTATAGAAAACCGTCGTCATGTTTCTTTTAGTGCCCTCGTATCATGCATGATACTCCTAACTCCTGGTATATGTTGCTTGGCTGGTTGTAATTGAAGTTCTAACACAGTTCCAAGTTCCAACTACAATAATAATATGGAAGCAGCCATTTAGTTTCGATTAGGTGTTACCCAACCTTTAGGTGAAACTACAATTCGAGTCATAAAACATGAAACTGGAACTGCACAAAAATTTAAGGGTTGCCAACTACAATTGTCGGTATGCAGCAAAACACATTTTTTAAAAAACATGCATATGGAGCTATATTCCAACCTTATGCAGTTTAAACTGTTGTTGGATTTGCATGTAGTTGCAAATGCATTGTATCTCCAATTAGGGAACTACAAATAAACAAGCACACCCTTGTTCGTAAAACTCAGAGTATTCCAAATGTGCAGAAGACTCAGAATTTATCATGGCAAACATATCCCTTTTTTCCTCGATTATATGCCGCCCTGTTATTTCTTCAAGTCTCCTATTACTATCCATCTTTATGTTTGTCTCAATCAGGCATTAGAGACTATCCCTAAAACATCAACCAAACACATCAACTCATACGCTAGTGCTTTACAAATTTTTTTCCGGAAATTGCAATCACTTGATACCCATCTCATAAAAAAAAGGAACTTGGTCAAGCATAACCCAGTCCCATATGTTATCAAGGCTTTGATAGTAATTTCAAAGTGCTGAATGACAATCTAGAGTTGCAAAAGCATATATAATAGGATGATTCTTAGCAATTGAATGGGGTATACATAATAGGACCAAGCGATGTTCTTGTAGACAAGAGTGAAGAGCATTGTTTATCCTTTCCATTGTGAGAGCCAGCCTTATTTAGCCCTTGACTGTCTTCTTGTATATTCCGCGCATATGAAGGTAAACAGAAGAATGTTTGGTCGAGATTGTGTATTTGAACAGGGAAAGGAATGGTAGTTAACAGTCTTCAATCCAAACACGTGTCATTGCTGTATTTTCCTTATTAGGTAGACCAACCAATCTAAAGTGAACATTGATTTATAGCATGTAGCAAGGTCTAAGGACTCTTAAGTGACTAATTGAACGAGTTTCTCGTTAATACAAATAAAAGTAGGAAAAGTCGAGAAGAAATGTTGATGGTTGATGGTCGATATTTTCTGTAAATGAAGAAAAATTATTATGAGGTATATGCCATGATCCCAAGATTTAAAGGCATTTGATTATTCGCGTCATGCACTAGAATGACCGGCGAGTCGTAGAAAGCAGACATATGTGGAAGTTCTATACTTGCTTAGTTTTTTAATCCAGGCATTGGAGTTGAGACCATTGAGTGAGCAATGCCTATCCCATTTTGAATGGGATTGCCCCTCCTAGACAGACTATAGTGAGTTGGCCCCACATAATCTGGTCAATTTTTATTTGGATCTGTTTAGATTTGATTAAACATATCCTACGAACACACAACTCTCTTGTTTCGACCCTAACACCAACCCGCTATGCCAGAACTGTTACTAAATGCTGGCACCTCCGTGTCAATGTCGATAAGGACATGCCATGGAAGCACCGATGATGATCACCCTTCCTTCCTCTAACAAATATCCCGGCCTCCCTTTCTGCTGACATGATTTTCTTCAATACAAAAAATTCTTGCCTGCTGTATTGCTAGACTAAATTATTTAGCCTTTTTTTGGGAGGCGAAGAGCCAAGGCAAAAGCCCTTCTCATATAAATATATGTCGTCAATTAAATACAGAACAAGTGCTAGAGTTAAGAATTACAACCAAGATAAGAGAAAAACACATAAGCAGGTTACAGAAGAAGCCAGGGGGGCCATCCATACTGTATTATATCGCTCCCCAAACAATCTACTCATCATCCCAGCAAGAATCAGCAAAGACGCAGACCACAGGAGAAGCCGGGACCATCCAATTTATTTTCTCTTTATAGCACTCCCCAAACACATTTTCCATCACCTCATCCAGAGCAGCAAATGCACAGAGCACCTAGAAAATTGATCATGAGATAACTATGCAAGCACTATATTACAGAAGATGTAGGTCCAGCAAACAGAAATGAAGTTTACAGTAAAAGGGAAAAAAGAGACTGATAATCCAGATGAATTTTTTTGTTTAAAAAAAATGTCAACCTCAGCTAAATATGATCTAAAAAGATCAGAAAAATATCATTGCATGAGATACTGGCATGAACAAAACAAAAAGCACAAGTCAATCCAAGTCTCAACCTAGGACATAATCTCCCAATCAAGTGCTAGCAAACACTAATCAATGCTGCAAAAAGAAGATAAAAGTTTTGACAATAAGAAGCTGCATATATGCCCGACACATAGAAGAGAAGTACAATCACAGATGAATACTGTAAAGCATATATCCAGTGGTAAAGACAAGTAGAAAACTTTAATGGATGAAAGTGTAGCCAGGCAATCTGTCACAAGCCAAAACCAAGAAGCCCTTACAAAAAGAGAAACCAGTGACTTTTAGTGAGGCATCCTGAAGACTCATCTCACAACCCATAAGGACCCCCCAATACAGACCCTCCCAAGTGGGAAGTATCTAAAAAAGGGAGAGGATCAAAGCATTGATTTTTCCATGGTAAAATATGGTAAATTATTTAGCCTTTTCACATGTCTTTGTTAATTTTCTTAATTATTTTTGCATTGTTGCCTTATTTTCATTTATTTTGTGCACACATGTGCCGTGTGTACATCTTTAAAAAATATGTATGCACGGTGTACAAGTTCATAGCAAAATTATTTCTGTTGAATTGCTGCCTGAACATAAATAGGTGCTTACGATGTAAAATTATGAATTTGGGGCAGAATGATCTCAGGAATAAAAGAGAGAGAATCGTAAAGCACTGGAGAAAGAAGAAAAATAAAGCACTGAAGAAAGAAGAAAGATGAGCACAGAATAAACAGTAGAAAATTTTGGGGGGGGGGGGGGGACGAACAAAGAGAAGGTAATGAAGCGAAGAACGAAACAATCAAAAGGATGATGAATTTTCAGTTAATTCATCATTGCAGACCATCTGTATTCTACTTAAGATTTTCCGTGCCCCATGTCCATATCCGTGTCCGTGCCCATGCCTTTTTGCTTTAACGATATCTTAACATTAAAATCAATTGTTGCCAATCCCTTCTATTCATATATAAGTCTGCTCATAAATTCAAGATGGCAACATCACTTAATTTTGGTTATCCATTCTATACTAACAACTTTTTGTTGCTTACTAGTCTCATATTCGTTAATTTTTGTGCTGACAGGCAATCTTTTGCTATTGGATTACGTCAAATTTGTTCTCCCTTGTTTATGGGTTTGGTAAGTTTTGCTCTCAAGAATCTAGCCTATAATATATATCATCCCCCTCGTTTATTCCTTCACATGGTTTCTTTTTTTCTTTCAGTAATTGATTTTCTTTTCTTTTCTTTTCTTTTCCTTGTGATTAGTGCTCAAACACCCACCAGTGAGGAAATTCCTGAATCTTCCTGATATAGTACCAGCGTCCAATCCTCCACCTAGCCCAAATTTTTCCTTTTTCGGGGGACCGAAGCTTCAACTTCCTCCTACTCCAGTGACAATTAAAGAATCTGAGCCGATCAAATCGCCGGAGCGAAGAATTTCTTCATCTACTGTAATAAGCCAAAGGATTCGGAATCTTGAAAAGCAAGTGAAAGGCAGAAACAAGCCAAAGAAAAGGTGAAGGGGTTTGAGACTGATATACCAGGAACACATTTTTCTGAGGGGAGAACTTCATTTTTGCTAGAATAAATTATGCCATTGATAAAGAGCACAATGTATTTATGAGCGCTTATATGTTTTTTTTTATTGTATAATATAGGTTTCTCATATTGTTAGAAAAATATGACCAATTTTAATATTTATGTAATGTTATGTGCTATTACTGTTTGGTATACCCCCAGCTTTATAAAGGTTGCGGGGACTGGTTGTGATGTTTATTTAAACAGTATTTATTATTTATTTGCTAATGTGGGGAAAATTCTCGAGGATTTTGTTTAACTAGGCTAGGCAGTATAAACTTTGATTTCTTTCATTATAATATAAACTTTGAGCTTCACATATAGTGCATAATATTTCTTTTTCTCTACTGTTCAAGGGCAAGTGTGGTTCTGGATCTTATTTTTAATCTATGAATATTGTGACAAAGTATTCTGATATTCATTTTTTGTGGGCTAGCATTTGAGGTACTATGATTTGGGTATTACTTGCAGATTGAATGAGTGTTGGACTTTTGCATGCCAGAATGGGAACAAATGAGAACTGTGTGGAAAACTGGGTCCTAAACTCTAGCTTAATTTCTAAACTTTAAGGTGGAGTCATAAATGGGGTTGGGGTTGCCCGTAGTCCATGACTGGTTGACTGTGGTTGCTTGATCCAGTCCCTGCCGGAACAATGGTGGTTGACCCGCAGCCTCATATACCTTTTAATATGTGATTTTGAGTGAAGAAAAATGTGAATATAATGACAACGTACAAGCGGGTTTCACAGTATTCACACGGGTTTCAAGCAAGGCCTCATGCAATGCGCAATACAATACGCAAGTATTAAGTCCAAAGTCAAGAAAAATCTATTAATTTAAATGTTTATTGGTATATGGTTTGTAAGTTGTAATATCTTATATTTATAAATTTTATATGTAAAATATATAAAGGATAAACTTCTAAACACTTGGGCATTATTCTTTAGTTTTTCAATATTTTTCCTGCTATAGCATACGAAATTCGCGAAATTTTCTTTTTTATTTGTTTTTTCAATATTTTGCTTGTTATAGTACATAAAAAAATATGAAATATACAAAAATCCCAATTCTTTTTGTTTTCTTCATACTATCAACATTTCGCATACTCATACAAACATGGCGAAATTTTAAAAATCTCAAATTTTATGTTTCATTCGGTTTAAATATCACAAGAAAATCTTGAAATTTTAAAAATGAAATATTTTTTTCTTCGGGTTTTCAATATTTTCCATTATACAAGAAACAAAAACACAATTTTCAAATAATCTCGACATTATGTTTTATTCATTTTTCAATATTATGCATGATATAGCACACGATAATCATAAAATTAAACTTGCAATTTTTTATCTTTTTTTTTTAAATATTAGCTCATGACAAACGCGGAATTTATAAATATTCAAAAACTGTTTGTTTTCTTCAAATTTACAATAGTTTGCACTTCATCGATCCACAACAACAACAACAACAACAACTGAGCCTTTTATCCCAAGCATAAGGGGTAGGCTACATGAACCAACATGAGAATCACGCCGGGTCCAACACATGAATCCTCTGTCTCCACTCACTTCTATCGAACAATATACTTTCATTGAGTCCTTTGGCAACCATATCGTTTCGTATCACCTCCATCCATGTTTTCTTCGGTCTCCCTTTTGCCCTTTTGCCATTACCCATATCGAGAGTATCTATTCGTCGAACCGGTGCTTCCATAGGTCTGCGTCGCACATGACCAAACCATCTAAGCCGGTTTTCCCGCATCTTCTCCTCCACGGGTGCTACACCAACTTTTGCACGAATATCCTCATTTCGTACCTTATCTTTTCTAGTGTTACCGCACATCCAACGAAGCATACGCATCTCCGCTACGTGCATCTTCTGTGTATGATGCTTCTTAGGAGCCCAGCATTCTGTACCATATAATAAGGCAGGCCGAATAGCGCTCCGATAAAACTTCCCTTTCAATTTTAACGGAAAGTTACGATCACACAAAATCCCTGTTGCACTCCTCCATTTCAACCAACCAGCTTGGATCCTTTGATTAACATCACTATCGATCTCCCCATTCATCGATCCACCAGACGAAAATTACATAATTTCTAAAAGACTCAAACTTTTCAATTTTTTTTGGTCTTTCAATATTTTAATTACTATATAGCACATGAAAATGGTGAAGTTTTCAAAAATCTTAAAAAATTTCATTTTTCTTCTATTTTCAATATTCTATATACTCATGCATAGAAATCATGAAATTTTCAAAAATCTCAATTTTTTTTACTCGTTAGGTTATAGCATATGAAAATATCTTGCATTCTTACATGAAAATCACGAATTTTTTAAGTTCATAATTATTTTTGTTTTATTCAAATTTTTAATATTTTGAATGCTAAATACCACATGAAAATCGTAAATTTTTTTAAAATTCAATAATTTTCTGTTTTCTTCAAATTTACAACATTCTGCGTGTAGCACATTAAAAGATATTTTCGATTTTATTCAGGTTTTCAATATTTTTTGTTTTCTTTCCTTTTTAATATTTTACATGCTATATCACTAAATTTTATAAAATCTCAATTTTTTGTTTCCTTGGAAATTTTATATTCTACATGCTATATCACGTGACAATAGAGAATTTTAAGAAAGTGTCAAAAAAAATTCTTATCTTTTGTTTTTCTATATTTTTTGCGATACCAATGAAAATAGTCAAATTTTCAACTCTAATTTTTTTTCTTTCAAATTTTCAATATTTTGCATGCCGTAGCCTAAAAAATCGTGAAAGTGTTCAATAATTTGTCAGCATAACCTAAGTAGTGAGAGATAAGGGAGCTGATCAGAAATTTTCCATCATAAACCTAAGTGTATGGGATAAATAGGTGGTAAATATTGAGTAGTGAGACAATAAAAAAAAATCCCGTGACCCAAATGTAATAAGAAAACAGGACCAGATAATAATTGTTCCTCTAAAGGCCTACATTTAAAAAGAAATAACCCAAGAAGTGATAGATGTAGCCAACAATTTGTCATGGGTTAAAAAGAAAATTAAGGAGGGAGTGGATTAAATTTTCCCACTGTCCAACTCCTATGGAATGATTTCTCATGGACATGTTAATGGATTAAGTATTTTTCTTTCTTATAAACACGTAAACAAAAGACACCAAATGGAATTTTTAAAGTTTAGACTTCAAAACAATAAATTTTCTCATTGGCAAGGTGCAATTTGTAATTTACAAGTAAGACGAGGGACTGGAATTAATTATGCATCCGTATATGAAGAGGCAAGGTGAATCTGTAATTTGTAGGAAAGTTGAGGGGCTAGGATTAATTATGCACCCATATTTGTCAGCATAGAATATTCCAAGAATATTTTCGCATATGGCTTTACCATATAAAAAAATATAGATTTTTTGTGTTTCTCAGCTACTCCCCATCCAAAAGAGAATTACTTTTAATATCAGGATAAAGTCTACCATGTTTTTACCGGTTGAGAAGGAAATCCTACATGTCATTTGTCATAAATAATTGATAATTGAGAAAACGGAATCTCATTTACCATAGAAAGGAATTTTCTTTTATGACGTCAAAACATGTCAAAACTCTATCAAAATTTTCAACGATTGGCATCCACAGCCTTCATCTTCATCGTCCAAGATATAGATACACCAAATTTGATGTGAATCCAACATCTTTTCACCTTTCATTTAGTGAGTGCAAAATTAACGGTTTTTCGATAGTATAACATTTTTAGTATTTTTACATCATAAAATCAACGGTGAAAGCGTATTGGATTCACACCAAATTTGGTGTATCCACATCTTGGACGATGAAGATGAAAATGATGGATGCTTATCGTCGAAAAAATTGGTATGGATTTGATTTTTTTCGACGCCACAGAAGTAAATCCCCTCATGTGGCATCTAACATCTAAGATTTCATTTTCTATTGATAATTTTATGTTGTACTAAATGTTGTGAGGATCATGTGCTTTTAACAAACGGTAAAAAGTCTTGAAGCTGCACCCCTTAGTTCTCCTTTTATCTTAGAAAGCCCCTTCGACCTCTTTTAGTTTCCATAACATCATCGATCTGCAGCAATCCATCAGATGATTGGTGTATTTACATTCTCCTCATACACGTCCAAATGAGTGGACGGATGGGTCATTGTGACCCAACCCAAAGCCTTTACTTGGATATAGTGCTTTCCCCTATTATAATTACCTAGTTAATTCTAAGATGTGCTTGGTAGAAGGTAATCTATGTGGTAATCCTAAATCACCATAAAATATTACCACACTTGTTTATGTGTAAAAGATATTTTCAGGAATATAGAATTACCATGGTAATTAAATGATCCAATTTCATGGTTAGAACCTGACGAGCCTCAGCCACTCCGTAGATCTAGTAGGACTTCCCGTCCACCTGATAGATACTACGGTTTTCTAATTGATGGTGATAGAGAAGATTGCATCATGGATGATGATAACCCTACTAGTTTTCAGCAAGCTATCACGAGTGGTGACTCAGTGGAGTGGTTGGATGCCATGAGATCCGAAATGGAATCCATGCACACAAACAAAGTATGGACTTTGGAGGTTGCACCTTCTGGAGTAAAACCCATAGAGTGCAAATGGATCTTTAAGAGAAAGATCGGTGTGGATGGTCAGGTGGAGACCTACAAAGCTAGGCTGGTAGCAAAAGGATTTCGTCAAAGACCAGACTTGGACTATGATGAAACCTTTTCACCAGTCGCGATACTCAAATCTATTCGGATCCTGCTTACTATAGCTGCTCACTATGACTATGGCAGATAGATGTTAAAACGACATTTCTAAATAGTGATTTAGAAGAATGTATTTTTATGGATCAGCCAGAAGGCTTCATTGATAGTGAGAGCAGTGGAAAAGCATGCATGTTGTTTAAATCCATCTATGGATTAAAGCAGGCATCACGGAGTTAGAACATCTGCTTTGATGATACAATCAAAAAGTTTGGTTTAATCAAAAATGTAGATGAACCATATATTTATAAAAGAATTGTAGAGAGCACTGTTACATTCCTCGTATTGTACGTGGACGACATTTTTTTGATAGGAAATGATGTTCCTATACCACAATCGGTCAAACTATTCTTATCGCAGAGGTTCTCCATGAAAAACCTGGGTGATGCCTCGTGCATTCTGGAAATTAAGATCTATAGAGATAGATCTAAGGAATTATTGGGATTGTCCCAATCGAGACACATATACACAATACTAAAGAGATTTAGTATGGAAGATTCCAAGCGAGGTAATTTACCCGCTTGTCACGGGATCACCCTCTCCAAAGAGATGTCTCCAAAGACTGATGAGGAGAGAACTCACATGAGCATTATATCCTACGTTTCGGCGGTATGATCTATAATGTATGCGATGTTGTGTACTCGCCCAGATGTAACTTATACACTGAGTGCAGTAAGCAGGTATCAATCCAATCCAGGGAAGAAACACTGGACCGCTGTAAAGAAAATTCTGAAGTACTTGAGAAGAACTAAAGAAATGTTCTTGGTGTATGGTAACGGAGATTTCCAAATGGAGGGCTTTATCGACTCCATTTTCCAGAGCGACAAGAATGATAGTAAGTCCATCTCAGGGTTTGTATTTAATCTAAATGGAGGGGCGGTATGTTGGAAGAGTTCCAAGTAAGATACCGTCGCTAACTCCACGATGGAAGCTGAGTATATTACCGCTAATGATGCCGTAAAAAAGGCAGTCTGGATGAGGAAGTTCATTTCTGAACTTCAGGTGGTTCCATCCATTGCTAATACAATACCTCTGTATTGCGATAACAATGGAGCCATGGTTTTGGCAAAGGAACCGAGGTCTCATCAGAAATCCAGACATATCTTGAGGCGATATTACCTCATCAGGGAGATAGTGGATCGCTAGGACATCGAGGTGCGGAGAGTAAACACGAAAGACAACATAGAAGATCCATTCACCAAAACCATCCCACAAGTCCAGTTTGAGAAACTGTGTAACACCCTAGTTCATTTATACCAGTTCTAGTTCACGTATTTCTTTATTTATGCTATTTTCCTGATTTATTGTGTTTCAGGTGCGAATAGTGTATTTGACATCTGTACTTGCATCCGACCCAACCCGCATGCTTGAAACCTGTCTTGATTCATATTTATGATTTATCCTGACTTGATACGTGGACTCGTGCACTTTCATTTGCATACTAGCATTTTACCTGGTATTTGCATTTTTATATAACATTTAAGTCTCATAAAATAGTTTAAAAATAAATTGCATGGCCTGCATGATACCCCTGACCCTGTGGTAGCATCCGCGCATCTTGTTCTTGTCCCATTCAGTGAAACGGACTTGTTTGGATGGCTACGCGCACGTACGTGCATCCGTTCTTGGGGGTATGCATTTTCGTTATCCGGATATCCAACTTTAATTTTGGTCGACATGTATATTTTTCGTATTTTAAAACTGAATTTTAGATCCGATCCGGGCATGTTTTGGACTATATTTGTATTTACCAGAATATCAAATTTTATTTATATAATATTAATTTTATAAACTGATACAAATTAAAATTTAGTAACTAATAAAAGATTTTTTTAAATTTAAATCTAAATTAATTTCCTAACAAACTGACAACCCCTTTCTCTTTCTCTCTTGTGACTCTCTCTCTCCTCTGCATATATATATATATATATATATATATATATATATATATATAATTTATTTATTTTTCTTTCCTTATTTAATACACAGTCTCTTCTTCTTACTCTTTCTTTCTTTTTCTTACTCCTTCTTTCTTTTTCTTGGTCTTGTTTCTTGATTCCGGTGATCACCGCCGGAGCCGTGCTCGCCGCTGACAATCCGAGTGATCCAGTGAACGTATCTTGTTTGTGTGATCACCCTCTTACCTTACCTGGACCTGTCCCGCGTGTGCATTGCGGCGATTTACCGACGTAGGACGTGCCGTGCGTATCCGTCGCGTGATT
Organism: Agapanthus africanus; assembly: GCA_030015575.1. Classification (NCBI taxonomy): domain Eukaryota; kingdom Viridiplantae; phylum Streptophyta; class Magnoliopsida; order Asparagales; family Amaryllidaceae; genus Agapanthus; species Agapanthus africanus. The sequence goes on from JASDDO010000024.1 coordinate 258,166,464, forward strand.
CGATCAAGGCAAGTTTACAACTTGCTATATGCTATGCTTTATATAATTTATTTATATGTTTCCGTATCATCATCATCATCATCATCATCATCATACAGCTATATCTATATAATTTATACACCGTAGTTATTTAACATTAATCGGTTTTATAATATAAAATGTATGAAAGTTTACAACTTGCGACATGCTATAATTATATCTATAAAAATATATATCATCGTAATATTTCTTATTATTATCTTTAATTAGTTTATAATCTGCATTTTATAATATTATACAAAATATAGTTTGAAAATATTATAGTTTACACATGAAACGTCGTTGCAAAGCAGATACGACAAATCTGAAATTTATTGTACACCTTACCTTATAAAATTCATTATAAATTATAGAAAAATCATTAGTATACGTTTTTTAGTTCATTACGAAACTAACTCAGAATACTATAACTCTATGAATTATTTACTTGCAAAATAAATTATTTAAATAACGTAAAATGCAAATGAAAATATCTCTAAACTGCTGTCCAGGAAAATTCCAGCAGCAAACTTTCAATTTCGAATGTTCATAGATTTTTGTAGGAACAACCTGAGATACTTCAACTTATAAAAATAAAGACCTTATTGAATTATCTTTGTTTTAATATAATACGCGTTCCTTTTGGAGAACGTTTTTTATTTTTTAAGCTATTTTACAAATCAGGGTGACGCCGAATTTCCGAACGGAACTTTCTTGTGCATGGTTAATCAATACCACTTTTATAGTTATTAATCGGTTTGAATATGTTATCCATATTAATATTATTATATCAATATCTATTTAATAAATAACAGTGCTTGTGTTTTAATATTCAGCAAATTTTACCGATTTACAGTTTTATAGTATCCGTCTGTATCCGTACGGTTTATTACATATTTAGTTGCACGCCGAGACCATATTATTTCATTTTACTGTTACATTAGTATCCCATACATGATTTTGTGCATCCTACATAGTCATGATGTATCCCTGATAAATATTTGTGCATCCATGCTTTATTTGTGCACCCATACCTGTTACAGTTTTATTATGAGTATCCGTTTGATACCTGTACACTACTTGACGCGACCTGATACACCACTACTTAACATGACTTGATACATGTACGCAACATGACATGACCTGATATATCACTACTTGACATTTTAGCTGATCCTGTTTCTAATGCCGACAATCCTGACATGTTGTCCCGATGGACATATCATGTTGTTTGTATAGACAAACATGTTCCTGCTTGATCCTGTGTTGGCATTCGCTTCATATTTATCAATACCCGACTTGAACACATAATTTGGGGGTATGGGGAAATCAAGAATGTAACCGAACGTAACTCAAAGGGCTATCATATTGTTTGCCGTTTTTCCGGGTATTACGGAATACCTATTATTTGCCGTTTTTCCGGGTGTTACGGAATACCTATTGTTTGCAATTTTTCCGGGTGTTACGGAATAATCACTGATGGGTTACGATGAGGATTACATTAATTGATTTCGAAGACTTAGAATAGATAACCCAGTAGCACAGTTTAGATTGATCACTGCACGTCACTTATACGCTATACTTCACTGTTATATATTCCTGTTGACTTGTTACTGTTCTTACTCGTGCCTGCATATCCTGCTACCCCTTGATTATATTATTGTTGTTATTATGACATACTGACCTCTGGGTTTTGCATGGCCCAGATCCTCTACCCTTGTCGCAGGCTGATCAGGAGTATTTCCGCCGTCAGGCTGAGCAGTGAGGATCCTGTTAGTATCCAGTTAGTATCCAGTTTAGTTATGTTTACTTTCCAGATGTTATTGCTCATTGGATTTATTGCTTCCGCATATTATTTCTTGACTCGTTTATTCTAGCTCATGGACATGTACTAGATAGTTTATTTTATTTCTACTGTTCTTGATATCTTATAGACAGCCGTAATGTGACTGTGGAGGGATGTTTCCTAACCACAGGTAGCATGGTTGGCTCTGTCACGTGCCGATCTTAGTGCACTCTGGGAAGCGGGGCGTGACAAACTGTTTGAGATGTTGGGCATGCGGTACGCCGGCAACAGGTTCTAGTGTAGACAGTGGGTACTTATTGCACCAACTATAGGCCTTAGTGCAAGTGGGAGATTGTTAGATATGTATGCCCTAGAGGCCTGTATTGTATAAGATGCCAGGCATGTATATGTACAGAAACAATCTTTGCTCGAAATGATAGTATGCTATCTGGTTTATCTTCATCTTAACATGTGATGTGTTGTATTTCATATCTTTATATACATGTTGTGAAGCCCTTAGGATTATGCTTGACTGCCAGGATTATGATGTAGATCATACTAGTGGGGCTTGGGCAGTCTATAAGCGCATCCTTTAATAGTTCCTAGTCGAGGGTATATCGAGACAGGGTATCGATATTATCAGAGTAGACTAGTGTGTACGTTTCTTGACCCTGGGGGCGATGGTTGATCCCACAACCATTGGTGTTCGACATCAAAAATTGTACACAAGTGCTCATTGGAGAATGGGTACACCGAACAGAACTTGCCGAGAACTTCTAGATGGTATATATACCTATTGTCAGATAGCAGTTCTCTGGTGACATTTGTACAGGTTAGTCTGTAGACCGGAGACCGTCATAGTATCTTGTATGATTCCCATTGTGCTTTGATTTCCTCCCTACCACGGCTCTATTGAGACGTGCAAACAGGTGGATTTTGGGTATAGTCTCGAATCACATGGAGGCAGTGAGCGATAGGAGGGGTTTCGTCTTTCCCGGTATAGAGAGTTGATGTTGCGCTATACTTGATCGGCCATAACAGCGAATCCCTGGCCATAGTTGTCGAGATTTACTGATAAGAGTTATCGGTAGTTTCTCGAACCGTTATGGGCCGCAAATCAGCATGACTTATAAAGTTACTGGGGTTTGACATTTATCACCCATAGACTTCATATGCGACGTATCAGACGAAGAGACCGGACTGTACGGTAAGTGTTGCTTACAGGCTTGTTAGGGTTGGGATGAGTTCGCTCGTTGGTCACCTTTTCGTCACGTACCTGGGTAGCCGTTACGCACAGCTAGTGCCGCTGACGTGCTTGTGGTTAAATCCACTGCCAGCGTACTGTCGAGTCTTTAGAGTCCCACACAGAGGGTTCTCTGGTTCAGGCAAAAGATGTAGAGGCCGTAAGTTGTTACGACAGGGTTTTGATCATGTTCGTGTAATGGTTATAGGAATAATGATCGGAAGGAAGATACTGGTTGGTTTTGGTTTAAGTCGGATACCGGTATTATATTATTGGATTATTTGTATTTGTATTTTTTGGAATTCAGATACGGGTATACTTATACGGTATACGGTGAGGGGTATTCTTTTAATTGTACAAGAATACCTTCTAGAAGGGGACACCTCATAAATTGTTTTCATTTTGTGAAAATGGAAATTATGAGGAGGAATTTGGAGAGAGTCAAAGTATGGATGAAGGAATGGCTTATATCATTTTATATTCATTTGGAGTTACTATTGAAGCATGGTGCATTATTTTGAAGAAAAATATTGCATGCTTCAATTATTTTCATTTGAGCCATATCATTTTTTCCATGCTTGATTTTTTCATTCATCACTCTCATCTTCTCTCTCCTCATTTTCTCCTTCTTCCTCCTCTTAGCTTTATCCTTCACATGTGTTGTGAATCAAAAGCTCAAGAGACATATTAATCCACTACATGATCTCTACATAATCTAAGTGATCATTTCTAGCACACTTGATCTCTTAGTTAATTCTTGAGAAGAGTTTGAAGCTTGTTCCATAGCTCTCGGGTGGATCATCTACGTCTTGAGGTGACCGGAGATCGAGAACATTTCAAGCATCCGAAAGAGCCTAGGAGTTGCATCAAAGAGAAGACCCGAAAGACCGGTTCATTAGGTATAACCCTTACATAGTAGTTAAGAACTCTAGATAGGGTTTGCTAGTTAAGGTTTAAGCACACGATCTTGGTTTTATGTGGGTGTTGCATGCAAGAAATTTTTCGTTTGCCATGTCCGCCTCCTCACAAGTGTTGTGAGGGTGTGCAACATCCACTAACATAAGTTCTTAAGGCAGCCATGGAGCAACAGAGTTTATCAATGAAAGAGAAGGGTACTCAACAGTAAGCCGTCATAGTGCGGAAGCCGGCTTTTACGCCAAACAGAGCTCCTGTACGCAGAAGCATTCCGGTAAACAAGCGAGGCATTATACCCATAAAAAGTGCGTTGTATCCGATCAGAAAAGAAGTGTAATTTGTGAGTTTTGCCACCTACCCGGACACCTACAGAAGGAATGTCGAAGGAGGTTTGGACTCTGTCTGGTTTGCGGATCAGCTGACCATACCATCAATACTTACCCTTCAAAGCTACGATTGAGGGACGATATTCAGAAGCCACTGCCATGCCCCGCTTCCCAGTGTCGGAGATGGAGACATGGCAGGCCGCAACGTATTTACTAAGAAATAAATACGTTAAGCGTAAATAAGCAATATATAAAATGCACAAAAAATGACAAGAGATATAAAATAAACAGCAACTTTTATTAACATTCATCTTTACAATACAACTGCTTTGAAAAGGAAAGTACAATGATATAAAGCAATGCTTAAACGGTGGCATATGAAATGAAAATAAGTATAAGGAAGGCTAGAAGTCCTGCTGCTCGGTGAACTGGTCCGCGTCCTCCTGGCTAGGCTCGATCTCGAGAGAGTCCGGTCCTCCTGACGAACATTCCAAAGAAAGAAAAGACAGAAATGTTGTCAGCGAAATAGCACTCGGTAAGTCCCAAAAGAAAGAAAGGAACAAGTAATGTGGAAAAGGAACTGGTAAGTTATACAGGTATATACTTATTATCTTAACGTAGTTGTTTGTAGCTTGGTACAGAAGATATCAGTGTATACAAGAGAAGTCCATCTTACCCCATGGACTATGGTAACATGTAGTATAAGGCCCCGTCAAAACCTACGGGACAACGACACAAGAGTTCATGTAGGTGTCTTTTAGTGATCATTTCGTGCCACTTTTAATACATTCCGTACCAATTTAACCCGTTAATAATGTTTTGTATAGCTTATAATTATCAGGCTTGCCGAGACCATGGATACAAGTTGTTCAAGTAGTCAGGTTCAGGATGTAAACTTGTAGTCATGTCAAGTTATAGCCATAGTTCGGTCAGGTCAGGTTTTGTATTAAGGTTTGATATTCAGGTTCAGGTTCAAATATACATGTTAAAGTTTGGATTCATGTTTGAATTGGATTCTGATTTGAGTTTGAATTCAAGTTTTATTTAGACTCAAACTTGGGTCAGACGCTTATACTGATTTGGATCCTGAATTATGTTCGGGAGTTATCAGTAACTGCTGCACATTGACGGCAAGATTTGTGTCTTTTTCCAAGACAATTACCGTTGATAACACCGTTAAGTTTTCTACCTTAAATAGGCAAGCACTCACTTTCTCCGGCTCCCTGAAGCTCAACAGAATTGATCCCGCTTAAACCTATATTTATTAAAGTCCTTAAATATATTTTTATATAACTCGAGGGGTTTTATGAATAATATTTTTAATATATAGTTTCAAAATAAGCTCGAGAAATTATTTATATTATTTAGGGTTTCCATGAATGCGAATTTTTTGGATTTGAGGTATTTTAGTGATAATAGCTTAGCTTGGATAGTTCATGATATTTTACTGTAAAACTTGACTTTTGTTGGTATCTTGATGGTGTTTTGATAAAACTTGTAATTCTTTTCTTTGAAAAATATAAGTTTATTATATTTTGAAAATATATGGATTTGTAATATTTATATAATTATAAAAATTAAAGTTTTCTTTTAATTAAGTAGAAAATTGCATTTTCTTAAAAATCGTATTAAAAACCTTTCGAGACCGAATGCTCCGTGAGGAGGTCTGCATCTTGCTCTATTAGTCCAAGGATGTGCGATAATCCACACCATCCAATAGCGGGTCCCCTTAAAATGGCTGTAAAGGCTTATTTACAAAGGAATTTTAAAATACAATTCCAAAGAAAATCGTTTTTATAGTGGATGGTATTTTAATGTAATATATTGTATTCGCCACAAGAATACGTTCAAAGAGCACCGTGCTGTGGAACCATGTGTGTATGTGAGGGGTAGGTCATTACCCCATGAAGTTTTCTAAAGATATGTTTAAACAAAAGAATATAAGATGCCATATCTAAGGTTGACGGTATTTTAATGTAAAAGTTAAATTAAAATTATGTTTTATGATATTTTTGAGTGAAAATTGGTTCTAAACATTAATTTTATGTTAACAAGCAAGGTGTAGAAATATGAATGAGCAATACTTAAGAAAACGTGTAATTTCTAGGGTAGAATAAAATTTCGGTATTAACCCCACTTATCGAAATGTTTTGAAAAAGAACTTTTTAAGAAAGAAGAAGAGTAATTGAAAGGGACTTACTAACTGGTTATCCTATGAAAAGGTAGAAGAGCGAGTGTTGAAGTTCGTGGCGTCGTGGGGTCGCCGGAACTTGCTTCGATTCTCGCCGGAAGTTGATCTCTTGCTAACTCCACTTGTGCTCTTTTTGTACTTAGAAAACTTTGAGAATTTTGGCTATAATTTTCAGAATGAGGAAGTGCTAGAGCATGGGGTAGTATTTATAGTGTGGAATTAGGATTTTGGAATTAAAAAGATTAATTAAAATGCATTAAAAAGATGATAAATAGGGAATTGAGGGGTCTCTGTTTGATTTTAGAGTAATCAAACAGTGCATGGGAGTTAGGGGTAGGCCAAGAGACTTGTGTGCAAAGGCCGGGCATCTTTTGCCATAGGCCGACCGTCGGTACCGGCCCTAGGGGCTTTTCCGCCGGCCGATTGGTGAAGGCGAGCCGGTGGATTTTGGACACGTGTACTCGTTTGTATTTAAACCCTTTTTCACATGTTTATTTCTTCAGACTTTTTATTTTTATGTGCATTGCACGTGTATACTTTTAGGCTTCCAAAAATTTTAAAAGAAAAATCAGAAAAAATATAATGTGTTTGATGGGGTTCGAACATAGGGGCTACGTCACAGCAGTGTAAGGCTTTACCAATGAGCTACAAGTTGTTTCTTGCTGTTCTTAAACAAAATTAACTATAAATTGTGCTCAGGCTTGTAAACTCCTTTCTATATATTAAATTGAAAAAATTTTGTACAGTAAATTCAGAGTCTTTACAACCACCACAGAAGCAGATTTGTGGGTAGAAGCAGATTACTCTTAGGCCTAATCAAGTACGAGCTTTCACTTTGACGGCCGAGGAGGCCAAAACTTCAGACGAAGTTGTTTCAGGTATCCTACTCATTTATAATTTTCCCGCAATGGCATTATTCGATTCAGGTGCATCCCATTGCTTCATGTCGTCAAAGTTTATTAGTGCACACTCTATTCCACTCACAGCCCTGTTTAGTTGCTGGGATATACACACCGGGAATGAGAAAATTATATCTAGTAGTGAGTGCAAGGATTGTTCGATTGTTATATGCGGATGAGAGCTATTTGCGGATTTCTTGGTGATGGATACTGGCAGTTATGATGTTGTCTTGGGAATGGACTTTCTTGGCACTTTCCACACTCACATCACTTGTAGCGCAAAGAAAGTGATTTTCCAGATTCCTGGACATCCAGAGTTTATATTTTCAGGAGGTAGTAGATCTGTCCGGCCAGTCGAATTTAGGGCTAGGCCGACGAGTGCCGTTCTTTCGTCAATGGAAGTAAACAAGGAGAAAGTGCCAGTAGTAGTTCGGGAGTTTATGGATGTGTTCGAGGACATCTCGGGTTTACCTCCAAAACAAGATATAGAGTTCGCGATTGACCTTATTACTGGAGCAGCGCCGATTTCAAAGGCGTATTATCCAATGGCGTCGGCGGAACTAGAAGAGGTAAAGAAATAATTTGCCGCATTGCTAGAGAAGGGTTGGATTCGCGGCAACAATTCACCATGGGGAGCTCCAGGTCTTCTAGTGAAGAAGGATGGCACGTGGAAGATGTGCATTGATTATCGAGAATTAAACCGGGTGACTATTAAGAACAAGTACCCAATCACTCGCATCGGCGAATTATTCAATCAACTCAGTGGCGTGAGGGTATTCTCAAAATTGGATTTGCGATCCGGATATCATCAAGTTCGAGTAAAATCTGAAGATATTTGCGAGACAACGTTCCGAACTCGATATGGGCATTACGAGTACTTAGTGATGCCATTTAGAGTTACTAATGCACCGGCAATATTTATGGACTTGATGAACCGAACCTTTTCACCATACCTGGACCAATTCGTAGTGGTGTTTATTGATGACATTCTGGTCTATCTGAGAAGCAAAGAAGAGTATGCAGAACACTTGAGGATCGCACTGCAAACGTTGAGACAAGAAATGTAATATGCTAAGATGAGCAAGTGCGAGTTTTGGCTCGAAGAAGTGAAGTTCTTGGGTCATATAGTTGTCGTTGACCCTGAAAAGATTGCAGTTCATGATTGGCCAATTTCAAAGAATATAGGGGAGATCAGAAGTTTTCTTGGGTTTGCCGGATATTATAGAAGGTTCTTGGAAAATTTCGCTCGAGTAGCAGAACCATTGACCAAGCTAACACAAAAGGAAGTATCGTTCGTATGGGCAGAGAAATGTGTCACGCCCCACTTCGCAGAGTGCGCTAAGATCAGCACGTGACAGAGCCAACTATATATACTACCTGTGGTTAGGAAACATCCATCCACAGTCATATTACGGCTGTCTATAAGATATCAAGGACAGTAAAATAAAATAAACTATCTAGTACATGTCCATATGCCAGAATAAAAGAGTCAAGAAATAATATGCGGAAGCAATAAATCCAATAAACAATAGCATCAGGAAAGTACGTCCTAAATACGGGCTCACATCAAGAAATGAAAGTGCTGAAAGAAAACTAAACTGAACTAAACACTAACATAATCCTCACTGTTCGGCCTGTCGGCTGAAGTACTCCTGGTCGGCCTGTGAAAGAGATAAAGGATCTGGGCCATGCAAAACCCAGACGTCAATGCGTCATAATATCAAATAATAGAATATAACCAGTAGGTAACAAGATATGCAGGCATGAATTATAAACAGTAACCTGAATGTAATAAATAAACAGTAACCTGAATGTAATAAATAAACAGGGATATAGAATAGTGAAGTGTATCAATGTATGTGACGTGCGGTGATCAATCTAATCTGTGCTACCGGGTTATCTATTCTAAAGTTTGTTTGAAATCAATTAATGTACTCCTCCATGTAACTCAAAAGAATATGTCCCGTTATCCTCCGGGACCACGGATCAGGTAGTAAGAGTCATGAATGATTCTGTCTCGTTATCCCCCGGGACCACGGATCAGGTAGTAAGAGTCATGAATGAATCTGTCCCGTTATCCCCTGGGACCACGGATCAAGTAAGAATCACGAATGATTCTGTCCCGTTATCCTCCGAGACCATGGATCAAGTAATACCCTTTTAAGCTATACTTCAGTTACACTTTTGATTTTTCCATACCCCCAAGGTTATGTGTTCAAGTCAGGTATTGATAATCTGGAGCTAATGCCAACACAGGATCAAGCAGGTACAGGTTTGTGTATGTAGACAACAGGATACGTCCGTCAGGACAACAGGTCAGGATTGTCGACATTAGTAACAAGATCAGGTATCAAGTCAAGCAGTGGTATATCAGGTCATGTCAGGTAGTGTGCAATGTATCAAACGGATGCCCAAAAGTAACATGTAGCAAGTATCAGAGCACAGTAAAAGCATGGATGCACAATGTCTTTCAGGGATCACATCTATAACTCCATGACTACGTATGATGCATATTATCAAGCATGGTGCACTAATATAACAGTAACATGAAATAATATGATTCTGGCATGCAAATAGATATGCAATAAACAGCACGGATACAAACGGATATCGGAAAACGGTAACATGGATGCACAATATAATAAACATGTGATATTTTTATTCATAGGATGCACAATGCAGTAAACATGTGATATTTTTATTCATATGGATGCAAATATAATAATATAGCATGTAGCAAGATAAACTTGCATGCAACTATATATGTAATAAATGATACGGATACGAACGGTTATTGTAAAATTGTAAAACTGTAACATATGATGCACAATGCAGTAAATATGTGATATTTTTATTCATATGGATGCAAAATATGTATCATAGCATATAGCAAGGTAAACTTGCCTGATCGGACCTCATGACGGGGTGCGTACGCTGCATCCGACGTCGGGTAAATGTCGCAATGCATACGCGTGCGCACGGGACAGGACCAGGCAAAGCAAGAATGTGACCACGCTGGCTGGAAATGTCCACTGGGTTGCCCGGATCGTCGGCGGCGGGCACGGCTCCGGCGATCACCGGGAAAAATCCGGATCAAGAAAAGAAGAAGAATAAGAAGATGAAGAAGAAGAAAATGAAGGTTGTTCTCTGGGGTTTCGTGCTCTGGGGTCAGAGGAGGTGGCAAGGGGGTGACGTCGACGATGGGCCGTCGACGGCAAGGGTGCAGGCGAGGGTTTTCCGGACGAGGCAATAGAGTTTCTTGGTTTCTTGGGGTCAGTTTCTGTGCAGGGTTTGGTGCGAGGGAAAGCAGGGAGAGGAGGAGAGGAGAAGGAGGAAGAGGTGGCGGCGAGGGCGTAGAGACGATCGGCAGTGAGGTGGTAAAGGCACGACGAGGTCGGGGCTGTGGGCTTCTTGAAGTCGGGGTTGGGTTAAGTGCAAGGTTCTTGCTTAGGTTTGAGGGTGTAGGAGAGAGGAGAAAAAGGTGGTGGTGAGGGTTGAGTTGACGACGGCGAGACGAGAGCGTTGACGAGGACAGAGGCGACGAGGTTGGGTTCGTCGCGGGGATGTTCGAGTTCGGGGATAGGAGTCGTGACGGTGGTGGTGGTTGTGGGGATGAGGGTGAGGAGGTGGTGAGGGAGGTCGTCGGCGATGGTGGCAACAGCGATGAAGCAAGGCTAGGCTTAGGGTTCGTGAGCGGCGGGAGGCGGGAGCACGAGAGAGAAGAAGACGAAGCGGAGAAAGAGAGTGGACATAGGGGAGAGAGTATGGGTTGTTAAAATTATAAAAGAATTAATATAAATAATCCAACAGAAGAAAGAGAGTGTGAAAATCAGTTAAACTTGATTTTAAAAATATATTTTTATGTTAAAAAATTCGTAAACGTATATATATTTATATTTAACAGTTTGAAATATATTAGAATATAATATTAGTTAAATTTGAGTTTTCTGACTAATACAAAAATACTCCAAAACACGTCCAGGTCGGGTCTAAAATTATGGTTTGAAAATACGGATAAAATACATGTCAACCAAAACCAAAATGCGATATCCGGGCAACGAAAATGCATAACCCCAAGAACAGATGCACGTAGCTATCCAAATGGGTCCGTTTCACTGAACGGGACGAGAACACGATGTACGGATGCTACTACAGGGTTAGGGGTATGATGCAAGCCATGCTAGATATTTTTAAAATATTTTATTTGACTTTACTTGTTTTATTTAAAAAAATACAGATGCCAGATATAATGCAGATAAAGAGGATATACAATATGAAAGTGCACGGATCCTCATAACCACCAAGGATAAATCATAAACAAGAATCAAGATGGGTTTCCAGCAAGCGGGTCAGGTCGGATGCAAATACAGACACCAATTATACTATTCGCATCCAAAACATAATAAATCAAGAATAGCCATAAATAAAGAAATACCCAAACAGAATTGGTATAAATGAACTAGGGTGTTACAAAATATGCGTCATCTTTTGAAGCGTTGAAGCAAAATTTGACCACCGCTCCTATTTTGACAGTGCCAGACGGTTCCGGATGGTTAGTTATTTACAGCGACGCATCTGGGAAAGGCTTGAGATGTGTTCTAATGCAGCATGGGAAGCTTATAGTTTATGTGTCAAGATAATTGAAGACTCGTGAGAAAAACTACCCAACTCATGATCTAGAGTTAGCAGCAGTGATTTTCGCTCTAAAGATTTGGAGACACTACTTATTGGGTGAAAGAGTTGAAGTGTTTGCCGACCACAAAAGCCTAAAATATGTGTTCACACAGAAAGAGATCAACATGAGGCGGCGTAGATGGTTAGAGCTGATGGCTGACTATGATCTTGATCTAAAATACCATCCGAGGAAGTTAATGTAGTGCCGGAAGCTCTAAGTCAGTTGCCAGCAATACGGATGTTGACAGCACGGAAGGAAATTATAGCCGATCTTCAGAGGTTCGAGTTGGAGATTGTACTACCGCATTATTCGGGTCAGTTGATGCAATTGCAAGTACAGTCATCCTTGATCGATAACATTAAAGCAATGCAGACGCATGATCCAAGATTGCAGAAGTTTCGAGAACAAGTAGAAGCGGGACTTCGAATGGATCTGTTAATTCATGAAGATGGTTCGTTACGATATGTGAGCCGTTTATGTGTGCCGAAAGGAGATGTTCAAGAAGAAGTCATGAAGGAGGCTCATAGTTCCGCATATTCCGTACATCCGGGAGGCACAAAGATGTACAGAGATTTACGATAACATTTCTGGTGGGAAGGCATGAAAAGGGAGATTGCTCGCTACGTATCGAAGTGCTTGGTGTGTCAGCAAATCAAAACTAAATATCAAAGGGTAGTTGGTTTGTTGCAACCACTTCCGATTCCTCAATAGAAGTGGGAATATATAACTATGGATTTCGTGACAGCTTTACCACGAAGTCCAGATGGCAATAATGCAATTTGGGTGATAGTTGATCGATTGATCAAGGCAGCTCATTTTATACCGCTTCGAGTTGGTCAGTCGACGGAAGTTTTAGCAGAGCGGTACATACAGGAGATTATAAGATTGCAAGGAGTATTTGTGAGCATCGTTTCCGATCGTGATACCCGATATTTATCGCACTTTTGGAGGAGTCTAGAGGAAAGTTTAGGGACACATTTGAAGTTTAGCACCGCCTATCATCCTCAGACAGATGACTAGTCTGAAAGAACGATCCATACTCTTGAAAATATGTTGAGAGCATGCATGTTAGACTTCAAGGGTTCATAGGAAGATCATTTGCACTTTGTGGAGTTTTCTTATAATAACAGTTTTCAGACGACTATACAGATGGCTTCATTCGAAGTATTGTACGATCGCAAGTGTTGCTCGCCCGTCTTTTGGGACGATATTGGAGAAAGAAGATTATTGGGTCCGAATTTTATTATGCAAACGGTGGAGAAAGTTAGCGTGATCCAAAATCATATGAAGGCGGCATAAGATCGATAGAAAAGGTGGGCTGATACAGGACGAAGACCTCTGGAGTTCGCAGTTGGTGATCTTGTGTTCTTGAAGATATCACCAACAAGAGGAGTGATTCGATTTGGTAGTCGAGGAAATCTTAGTCCTCGATTCATGTGTCCTTTCGGTATCATCGAGCGGGGTGGAGAGATAGCTTATCGATTGGCTTTACCACCATCCTTGGCGGGTGTTTATGACGTGTTTCATGTATCTCAACTCCGCAAGTATGCTCGAGATGAGACGCATGCCCTAAATCACTCGGAGCTGACTATAAGGGAATATTTAACATATGAAGAAAGACCAATGGCGATTGTGGATCGACGAGATAAGTTCCTCAAGAAGAAAGTTATTCCTCTAGTACTTGTTTCATAGGGCAATCGTTCGCACGGAGAATCTACTTAGGAACGTGAAGACGTGATCCGACAGAAGTTTCCACACCTCTTTTCTTAGATCCGTGTTTTCTTGTCTTTTCTTGTTCCAGGAATTTCGAGAACGAAATTCTTTTGTAGTTGGGTATAATGAAATACCCCAGTGCATGTATACTATATTTTATTTGGGGTTTTTCAATCTTGCAACAGATGTCTTGATTATTATTGCTTTTGGGTGCGGATAGTACATTTGGTAATGGTGGTTACTATCCGACCCAACCCGCATGTTGAAACACATCATGGTTCAAGATTACATCATATATTTGCTAGTACAGAGGATCCATGCACATTTAGATTCTATACACGCACATATGATATATTTGGTATCTGCATATATTTTAATAATACAAATAATAACAAACTAATATTTTTAATATCTAGCATGGCATGTTATTGTACCCCATATCATATGGTTGCACGTAGCATGTTCATATCATAAGTATTAAAACAGACTCGTTTGAATCGCTACGTATATTTACGTAGATCCGTACTTGGGGTATGCATTTTTCCCTCATGGGAATTAAATAAAATGCAGAAAAGCATCAAGGGAAACCTCAAACGAGGCATCATGTGTCTATACGTGACCGGGCATCACGTGCCCACAAGTGACCAGGCCTCACGTGCAGACACGTGACCATTTACAGGCAAAGCCTGTAAACACTGAATAAAATAAACAAATTGGAAATGTTGTGTCAATCGGGTCACGTGTCAACACGTGACCATGACTCACGTACAGACACGTAACTATTTACAGGCAAGGCCTGTAGACACTGAATTAAATTCTAAATGAAATGCTTAATCAGTGGGGTCACGTGCCAACACGTGATGAGCTCTTAAACCCTCTGAATAATGGAATTAAATTCTACTGAAATGCCTAACTGGTGGGATCACGTGCCAACACGTGATGGACTCTTAAGTCCTCTGAGCGAATAGAATTAAATTCTAATTAATTGCTTAATCAATGGGATCACGTGCCAGCACGTGATGGGTTCCTGACCCCTTTGAACTAATAGAATTGAATTCTAATTAGATGGGCCACGTGCCAACACATGATGGGTTCCTGAGCCCTCTAAACGGACGTAACGTCGGCGGAAAAGCACGCGACGGACGCACGGTTCATGGATCGAGACCAAACAACGAACAGCTGGACCACACGGACTGGAGTACCTTGCTGGAATGTCGGGTCAAGTCGTCGGCACGGCCGGATTCCGGCGAAATGTCAAAACAGCGACAACGGTTAGCAAACTACGCACGGACAAAAAGCAACCAGCGAAGGGAAAAAGGAAGGGGAGAGGTCAGGAGAAACTTACTGGGATAGCAAGGATGGCAACCGCGACGGGGTCGACGGTGATGGGGCGCCGGCGAGGAGGCAGCGACGGCCGACTCGGCTGCAGGTGCTGGTTCAGGGGATACGGTGAGGAGGGAGAGGTAATGGCCGGGTTTTGGTTGCAGGGGAAGAGGAGGTGGTCGGCGGTGGTGCGGGTGACGACGACGAGGGTCGACGGCGGCGTTTTCCGACGAACTGAAGAGGTGATAGGGTTGCAGGTCGGGTTCTGTTGCGGCGCCGGCGCACGGGAGGGAGGAGGAAGGTGTCGAGGTCGGGAAGAGGGGCGAAGGGGGATTTCGCTGGCGTCGTCGGCGACGGGTTGCGGCGGCGACGGCGAGCAGCGACGGTGCAGGTGGCTACGGTGTTGGGTGCACGGGAGAAGGGAGAGGAGGAAGGAATGGGTAGCGGCTGCGACGAGGGTGATGGTGGTATCGGCGACGCGGTCGCGGCGGCGACGGGGGACAAGGCTGGCTCGGGTTGTGAAGGGGTTAGGGTTTCGCGATGGGTATTCTGGAGGAAGGAGGTTAGGGAAAATATATAGGGATAGAGAGAGAGAGAGATTAGAGGAAGATAGAGAGAGAGATTAGAGGAAGAGAGAGATAGAGATAAGGAAAGAGAGAGGAGAGATAGAGAGGCAGAGAGAGGGTTAAAGGCGGGGGCCCACGAGGGTTTGAGCCTCGTGATTGGCTGAGACGAGAACAGAAAGGATTAAAAAGGATTTTCTAAATATTTAACCGGTTAAAATATGTAACAGATTAGAGTATCGAATATATATTATAGTTTTAGTATATTTAATTAAATTGGGATTTTGGCGCCAAATGAAACATTTTCAAATCGCGCCCGGGTTGCGCCCAAATATTTGAAATTTAAATAATAGGATTTTAAGCGGGTTCCAAATTTTAAAATGAGATGTCTTAAGATTAAAAAGCATGCCCCCAAGTCGGACACTTGCACGCGCGCGTAGCCGTCCAAACTCGCCCGTTTCACCGAACGGGATGAAAACTCGATGCACGGATGCTACCACGCTGCTAGGGGTGACGAGTAGGCCAATATGGATATTTTTAACTTCATTTTAGGTGCTAAAATTTGTTACATGCAAAAATGACTTAGCCGGTTAAAATTTTGCAACAAGAACCAAACAAGAAAGATAAATGAAATGAGCAATGTCAAACACTCAACCAGTAACAGAAATAGTATTATTGGGCTCGGGTGTTACATCATACCCAACTACAAAAAGAATTTCGTCCTCGAAATTCCAAGAATACAAGATAGATAACTACAGGAAAAGGTGAGGAAATTTCTGCCGGATCTCGTCTTCTCGCTCCCAAGTGGATTCCCTATGCGATCGATTACCCCAAGAGACTAGCACAAGAGGGATAACCTTGTTCTTAAGAACCTTTTCCCTTCGATCCTTGATTTCAACCGGTCGCTCCTCAAAAGTTAGGTCCTCTCGTACAGTTAACTCCGAATGATCCAAGACGTGGGTTTCATCTCGAACATACCTCCGTAGTTGAGATACATGAAACACATCGTGCACACCTGCCAAGGACTGTGGTAACGCCAAACGGTACGCTACCTCTCCAACACGCTCCAATATTTCGAAGGGTCCAACGAATCGAGGACTAAGCTTTCCCCGACTCCCAAAACGAATCACTCCTCTGGTCGGTGATATCTTCAAGAATACCAAATCACCCACAGCGAACTCCAGAGGTCTTCTTGACGTGTCAGCCCAACTTTTCTGTTTGTCTTGAGCTGCCTTCATATGCTTCCTGATTGTATTCACCTTCTCGACTGTCTGTACCACCAAATCTGGTCCTAGTAACCTTCGTTCACCAACATCATCCCAACAAACAGGTGAACGGCACTTACGACCATACAACGCTTCAAACGGAGCCATCTGAATAGTCGCTTGGAAACTATTGTTGTAAGAAAACTCCACCAAGTGTAGGTGATCTTCCCAAGAACCTTTGAAGTCCAACATGCATGCCCTCAACATATCTTCAAGAGTTTAGATCGTTCTTTCCGATTGTCCATCAGTTTGAGGATGATAAGCTGTGCTAAACTTCAATCGAGTCCCCAAACTTTCCTGCAAACTCCTCCAGAAGTGTGACAGGAACCGAGTGTCCCGATCGGACACGATGCTCACCGGTACTCCATGCAATCTTACAATCTCCTGCATGTACCGCTCTGCCAAAGTCTCCGTTGATTGACCAACCCGAAAAGGAATAAAGTGAGCTGCCTTGGTCAACCGATCGACAATCACCCATACCGCATTGTTTCCCTTTGGACTTCGCGGTAAAGCTGTCACGAAATCCATGGTTATATGTTCCCACTTCCATTGAGGAATCAGAAGTGGTTGCAACAAACCAGCAACCCTTTGGTGTTCAGCCTTGACTTGCTGACATACCAAGCACTTAGCCACGAAGCGAGCAATCTCCCGTTTCATGCCTTCCCACCAGAAATGCTGTCGAATATCTCGGTACATCTTTGTACCTCCCGGATGTACAGAGTAAGCTGAACTGTGTGCCTCCTTCATAAGCTCTTCACGCACATCCCCCTTTGGCACACACACACGGCTACCATACCTCAACGAACCATCATCGTGGACCAGTAAATCTGTTCGTAGTCCGGCTTCAACCTGCTCTCGAAACTTTTGCAGTCTAGGATCCTGCGATTGTGCCGCTTTAATCTTCTCAACTAAGGACGACTGTACTTGCAACTGCATCAACTGTCCCGTAGAATGTGGTAGCACAACCTCCAAGTCAAACCTTCGAAAATCCGCAATGATCTCCCTCTGTGTAGTCAATACCTGAATCGCTGGTAACCGACTAAGCGCATCCGGCACGACGTTAACTTTTCCCGGATGGTACTTAAGATCAAGGTCGTAGTCGGCCATCAGCTCCAACCATCTGCGTTGCCTCATGTTCAACTCCTTCTGAGTGAACACATACTTCAAACTCTTGTGATCTGTAAAGAATTCGACTCTCTCGCCCAAAAGGTAGTGTCTCCAAATCTTCAAGGCGAAGATCACGGCCGCAAGCTCCAAGTCATGAGTCGGATAATTCTTCTCATGGGTCTTCAATTGTCTTGATGCGTAAGCTACGATCTTCCCATTCTGCATCAAAACACATCCCAATCCTTTTCCAGATGCGTCGCTGTGAATCACCAGTCCTCCGGAATTGTCTGGTACGGTCAGGATAGGGGCGGTTATCAACTTCTGCTTCAACGTCTCGAAGGCCAATGCAGATTTATCCGTCCAAATAAAAGGTACTTCCTTGCGCGTAAGCTTGGTCAACGGTTCTGCTAAACGAGCGAAGTTCTCCACAAATCTCCTGTAGTATCCGGCCAAACCAAGGAAACTTCTTATCTCAGCCACATTTCTTGGAATAGGCCAATCTCGAACTGCTGCAATCTTTTCGGGATCGACGGTGATTCCATCGCCCGACACAACATGCCCCAGAAATTTCACTTCTTCCAGCCAAAATTCGCACTTACTCATCTTCGCATATAATTTCTCCTGTCTCAGTATCTGCAGTGCGATCTTCAAATGCTCAGCATGCTCCTCCGGACTCTTCGAGTACACCAGAATATCGTCTATGAATACCACAATAAACTGGTCCAAGAATGGTGAAAAGATTCTGTTCATCAAATCCATGAATATTGCCGGCGCGTTCGTTACTCCGAAGGGCATCACCAGATACTCGAAATGTCCATATCGAGTTCGAAACGCCGTCTTGCAAATGTCTTCTGCTTTCACTCGGACCTGATGATATCCGGATCGCAAATCCAGTTTCGAGAATACTCTCGCGCCACTAAGCTGCTCAAAAAGTTCTCCAATGCGAGGGATCGGGTACTTGTTCTTAATAGTCACCCGGTTTAATTCTCGATAATCAATGCACATCCTTCTCGTGCTATCCTTCTTCTTTACTAAAAGAACTGGAGCTCCCCAAGGCGAGTTGCTGCTTCGAATCCAACCCTTCTCAAGTAATTCACCAACTTGCTTCTTAACTTCTTCCAATTCCACTGGTGCCATCGGATAATAAGCCTTAGATACTGGCGCTGCACCAGGAATAGGGTCAATCGCGAACTCCACGTCTCGCTTCGGCGGTAAGCCCGATATATCTTCAAATACGTCCATAAAGTCGCGAACAACTGCCGGCTCTTCATTACTATCAACTTCCATAGCTGCAAGAACACTGTTTGTCGGCCTAGCCCTAAACTCGACTGGCCCGACAGAACTGCTTCCCCCAGTGAAGGTAAACTCAGGATGTCCGGGAATCTGGAAAATTATCTTCCTTACCCTACAGTCAATGTGGGCGTGGAAAGTGCCAAGAAAATCCATTCCCAAGACAACTTCATACCTGCCCGTATCTATTACCAAGAAATCTGCAAAGAGCTCCCGTCCGCACACAACAACTGCACAATCTCTACATTCCCTACTAGCTATGATTTTCCCATTCCCAGTGTGTATGTCCCAAAAACTAGACAGGGTCGTGCAGGTAATCGAGTGTGTAGTTATAAATTTAGATGACATAAAACAGTGGGATGCTCCGGAATCAAATAATGCCAATGCGGGAAAACCATGAACGAGTAAAGTACCTGAAACCACTTCTCCTGATGCCTTAGCTTCCTCAGCTGTCAACGTGAAAGCTCGAGCCTGATTAGGTCCTTGAGTCAGCTGTTTCTGCCCTTGGAACGGTTTCTGCGGAGGCTTCTGCATATCATCCTTCGTACGAAGCTTCGACGGACAGGCACCAACTGCGTGATCAGCCGCTCCACAAACCAAACAAAGTCCCAGCCTCCTTCGACAATCCTTCTGCACGTGCCCAGGTAAACGGCAGTAGTCACAAATCACGCTCTTTCTTCGATCAATGATCACAGGCTTCTTCATGGGTGCTACACCTCGACGGTCCACTGGAATACCTCTGCGACCATGAGCTCTGTTAGGTACAAATGCGGGCTTCCTGGCCGCAACTGCTGTCTGCTGTAGGTTCCCTTTCATTCCCGATAAACTCTGCTGCTCCCTGGCTACCGTAAGAACCTGCGAGAAAGTGGTCAAACCCAGGGAGACAATCTGCCTCTGGATGTCCACATCCAAACTGCGCAAGAATCTTCGCGCCCTGTCTGCCTCGTTGGCGACTAAGGGTCCAGCGAAGCGGCTGAGTCTCGTCCATTCCGCTGCATGTACGTCCACAGGTGCTCCATTTTGCCTCAGCCCAATAAATTTCTCTTCCATTTCCTCCCGTGCAGTCCGCGGGAAGAATTTCTCCAGGAAACTCTTAGAGAAATCCACCCAACTGATTGGCTTGGGCAAGCGGTTCTCCTCCACAAGCCACCACTCTCGGGCGTAATCCACCAGCTGAATGCGCACCACATCAACTGTTTTGTCCTTTGGGATCTGTGCCACAATCAGCAAATTCTCCGTGTCAACTAGCCACTACTTGGCTGGCAACTGCTCCTCCAGACCAGTGAAAGTAGTAGGACCCAAACGTCTGAAATCTGCCACGGTCCCTACCCGGTCAACTGGTTTCGCTCCAGCGTTGGTTACAGACTGCCGAATAGCCTGCAAACCCTCCTGAAAT
This sequence comes from Agapanthus africanus, assembly GCA_030015575.1. Classification (NCBI taxonomy): domain Eukaryota; kingdom Viridiplantae; phylum Streptophyta; class Magnoliopsida; order Asparagales; family Amaryllidaceae; genus Agapanthus; species Agapanthus africanus. Next base: position 258,187,174 of record JASDDO010000024.1, read on the forward strand.
GAATCTGCTTGCTGCTGGATCAGCTCAGTATGCCTCTTCTGATTTTTCAACATTTCACGTATCACTCCCAACATGGCGGCTTCATCTACGCGCCTCTGATACGTCTTGAAATTCTTATCTGCCATATTCCTGAAATCAAAACACCCAACATTAGCATGATGATAGATTCAATATATAAATCAAGGCTAGAACTCCAAGATACTTAAATAGAGTACCGCATTGTAACTATGCCGCGGTATCATAGCCACAATTACTTAACTCCACCCAAGTCGCCTAAGTCCTAGAGATAACAAGAAATCAGGTTTTCGAGTTAACATGCAAAGTAAGTTTGCATGCCGACATAATCCGAAAGAATGTGATTCAAGAATGGTAAGACGGTCAAGGTGGTAGGACATGTTTTCCTAAGCACGGGTATTCTGATTCGTGCATCGGGTATAATACCCAACTACAAAAGAATCAACCCAATTAACCTGTGTCTCTGATACCAAAAGAACCATGTCACGCCCCGCTTCCCAGAGTACGCAAGATTGGGCACGTGACATAGCCAACCATGCTACCTGTGGGTAGGAAGTATCCATCCACAGTCACATTACGGCTGTAGAGATATCAAGAACAAGATAAATAAACTATCTAACACATGTCCAAATCCATAATAACAAGAGTCAATGATAAATAAGTGCGGAAGCAAATGATCCAATACAATAATAGAAAAGTACGTCCCATAATGCGGGCTCACATCTGGAAATAAAATGCAATAAATAAACTAATCACTACAGAACTCACAAATCAGCCTGCTGGCTGAAATACTCCTACTCGGTCGGCGACAGTGGTAAAGAATCTGGGCCATGCAAAACCCAGACGTCAGCGCGTCATGTCAACCAATAATATAATATGAACATGGTAATAAGCAATGCAGAAATAAACATGAATAAAGCAATAATATGAAACAACAGTGCAGGGTAGTGTGCAGTGGGTAACGAAACTGTTCTATCATGTTTTCTATTCTAAAGTCTTTGAAATCAATTGATGACTCGTCGATATAACTCAATAGTATCCCGTGCGTGCCCGGGACCACGGTCAAGATTCTCGGGGCTGAATCCGAGACGTGCCGCTAGGCAGTAACAAGTAGTAGGATGGGTGAGTGATGTCAGCATCATCACTCCGGAGCTGGCCTAGCCCGTAAGACTGATCAGAACAGGTATCGAACTGTTGAGTTGCAAGTCGGTTTCACCTTTGATTTCCCCATACCCCTAAGTTATGTATGTCGAGTCAGGTATTCAGTAATCAAGGACTAATGCCAACACAGGATCAGGTAAAAGCAGGTTTGTCTGTATAGACAACAGGAATGGTCCATGAGGACTCCATGTCAGGTTTGTTGGCATTAGGCATGAGATTAGGTAACAGGTCATGTCATGGTACATCAGGTTAAGTCGATAGTAAAGGGTACCATGTCCGGTGCATCGGTATGTATATATATGTCATGTGTAGTAAGGTCAGGTCAATATGTAACGCAATCGAGGGTGTGCTCACAACAGGTGTAAAATCGAATAAGGAAATAACAGCAGGAAATAAAGTAAACGACAATATCAGTTCATTTAATCACAATATAGTGCAGTCGTATTATCAGATTAACAAGTTTCGAGCACCCTTGCGGTGCAATAATCACCAGGTAGTGCAATATCAATAACATAAAGTAATAGAGCTACATGTGTACAGCTATCGTCCTTTTAACAGTAAAATGATTAACTGGTAGTTTCGTTATTAGGGTTAAAGTGGCAATTGTGATTTTAGGTTACAGTATCATGATATATGTCATAATGCGTCCAAATAATAAAATAGCTCTACTTAGTTAAGTTTTGCAAGTTTAATGAGTCAAACACATTTAATTTGTATAACATAGCATGCAGCAAGTAATACTTGCCTCGACGGTTCGCGAACCGGGAAAAACGGACGTAACGTAGGCGGAAAAGCACGCGACGGACGCACGGTTCACGGATCGAGACCAAACAACGAACAGCTGGACCATACGGACTGGAGTACCTTGCTGGAATGTCGGGTCAAGTCGTCGGCACGGCCGGATTCCGGCGAAATGTCAAAACAGCGACAACGGTTAGCAAACTACGCAAGGACAAAAAGCAACCAGCGAAGGGAAAAAGGAAGGGGAGAGGTCAGGAGAAACTTATTGGGATAGCAAGGATGGCAACCGCGACGGGGTCGACGGCGATGGGGCACCGGCGAGGAGGCAGCGACGGCCGACTCGGCTGCAGGTGCTGGTTCAGGGGATACGGTGAGGAGGGAGAGGTAATGGCCGGGTTTTGGTTGCAGGGGAAGAGGAGGTGGTCGGCGGTGGCGCGGGTGACGACGACGAGGGTCGACGGCGGCGTTTTCCGGCGAACTGAAGAGGTGATAGGGTTGCAGGTCGGGTTCTGTTGCGGCGCCGGCGCACGGGAGGGAGGAGGAAGGTGTCGAGGTCGGGAAGAGGGGCGAAGGGGGATTTCGCTGGCGTCGTCGGCGAAGGGTTGCGGCGGCGACGGCGAGCAGCGACGGTGCAGGTGGCTACGGTGTTGGGTGCACGGGAGAAGGGAGAGGAGGAAGGAATGGGTAGCGGCTGCGACGAGGGTGATGGTGGTGTCGTCGACGCGGTCGCGGCGGCGACGGGGGACAAGGCTGGCTCGGGTTGTGAAGGGGTTAGGGTTTCGCGATGGGTTTTCTGGAGGAAGGAGGTTAGGGAAAATATACAGGGATAGAGAGAGAGAGAGATTAGAGGAAGATAGAGAGAGAGATTAGAGGAAGAGAGAGATAGAGATAAGGAAAGAGAGAGGAGAGACAGAGAGGCAGAGAGAGGGTTAATGGCGGGGGCTCACGAGGGTTTGAGCCTCGTGATTGGCTGAGACGAGAACAGAAAGGATTAAAAAGGATTTTCTAAATATTTAACCGGTTAAAATATGTAACAGATTAGAGTATCGAATATATATTATAGTTTTAGTATATTTAATTAAATTGGGATTTTGGCGCTAAATGAAACATTTTCAAATCGCGCCCGGGTTGCGCCCAAATATTTGAAATTTAAATAATAGGATTTTAAGCGGGTTCCAAATTTTAAAATGAGATGTCTTAAGATTAAAAAGCATGCCCCCAAGTCGGACACTTGCACGCGCGCGTAGCCGTCCAAACTTGCCCGTTTCACCGAACGGGATGAAAACTCGACGTACGGATGCTACCACGCGGCTAGGGGTGACGAGTAGGCCAATATGGATATTTTTAACTTCATTTTAAGTGCTAAAATTTGTTACATGCAAAAATGACTTAGCCGGTTAAAATTTTGCAACAAGAACCAAACAAGCAAGATAAATGAAATGAGCAATGTCAAACACTCAACCAGTAACAGAAATAGTATTATTGGGCTCGGGTGTTACAGATTCAATACAAGAAAATATTTTCCTAAAATCTGCCAGGAATAACAAATAAAATATCTTTTGGATTAAAAATCCAATGGTAAATAAAATTCACCGAGTGATTTAAAAGATCATGTTGGTTACAAAATCAATCAAAAATTTTCAATGAAAGATTGACTAAACAAACCGATTCTTTTCTTTCTCCTATAAATAGGAACCAAGAAGAGAAGAAGAAGAAAAAGAGAGAGACAACAACAGAGAGAGAATACAAAAAAAAAGAATTTAATTCTCCAGAAAGAAAAGAAAATCTCTTCAGAAAAGAAAGAAACCCTCGGTAAGAGAGGGAAAGAGATCATTCTATAATCTCTCATAAAACAAAAGAGAATTTAATTCTCAAACTAAGAGTTTAACTCTTCTGAATAAGAACTTAGTTCATCCTTTTGTTGAAAATCTGCAGAAGTAGATCTCCCCATAAGTTGAGAATTTAATTCTCATTGGGGGGATTCTGCCATGCAGATCTAAACCTAAGGGAGGACCTAAGTTCAGAGAATTTTATTCTCCCACAAAGCGCATAGGAATTTAATTTCTCCAACAAAGATAGGGTTTAACCCTTAATATAAGAACTTAGTTCTTTTTCATGGTAATAGATCTGCAGAAACAGATCTCCCTATAAGTTGAGAATTTAATTCTCATTGGGAAGATTCTGCCATGCAGATCTAAAACTTAGAGGGAGAATTGAGTTTAAAGAATTTAATTCTTTCGAACATATAGGAATTTAATTCCTCTAAATAAAATTAGGGTTTAACCCTATAAGAGAATTTAATTCTTCAAGCGATTTATCTCTCCATGCACGTAAAAGGGTCAAGTACCCAATATGATCATGTGGCAACACGTGACCCTCCCCTCCAATGACCAAAAGAGAACGAACAAGATTAGGTCACGTGCTCCCACATGACCCTTGAACAAACTTCTTAAAATAAAAGGGCAAAATCGATTTTGGGTGCCTCACGTGTCCCCACGTGACCCCTGGCAAACACCTCTCTAAAACCGAGAAGATGGAAAACACTAAAGGATTAATACCCAATGCATGGGCGCCCTCACGTGTCCCTACGTGACCCCTAATAAATCCTTTTAATATCCAGTGCATGGGTACCCTGCATGTTAGTTATCGAGAATTGTTTCTCAGTTCACTCTACGTCCTGGGTATTAGATACCAGATCGGGATCCCACATATGTAATATGTTACATGGGCTACGTAAAGGTAGAGAACTGGGAGAGGGTGATCATTCCATAAGAGTAGGGAATGGTGTAAATGTTGCAGCCAAGACTGTTGGCGAATATCACCTTGTGCTTTCAAATGGTAATACAATGATTCTGAACGAATGCTATTACATTCTGACCCTGATATGCAATCTTATATCAGTTTCATTGTTGAGTAAAGAAGGATATAATTTTGTAGTACAGGATAATGTTATGAATATCTTCCTGAATCAAAAGTTGACTGGATCAGGCTCGTTAAATAATGGCTCGCTGGTATATTCGATCTCTTGAGTATCCAGATCACCCGACAACATTCCAAAGAAGAAAGAGAATGAATGTCGTCAGCGAACAATCGCTCGGTAAGTCCCAAAGATAAGGAAGAAATAAAATAGACAGAGGGAGAGAATAGCTTTTAAAGTTGTATTATATTGTTATAATGTTGTATTTAGTGTTAACGCTGTTGTCCCCAAGCAACATAATATAGACTTTCAACAAAGATTCTCAATGAAAGATTTAGGTGATGCCTCCTGCATTTTGGGGATTAAGATCTATATAGATAGATCTAAACAGATACTGGGATTGTCCCAATCCAGGTACATTGACACCATACTAAAGAGGTTTAGTATGGAATAATCCAAGCGTGGGAATTTACCCATGATCTCTGAACTCACTCTCTCCAAAGAGATGTCTCCTAAGACTGATTTGGAAAGAGCTCGCATACAAGGGATACCCTATGCTTCGGCAGTAGACTCTATCATGTACGCGATGCTATGTATCAGACCCGATGTAGCATACTCACTAAGTGTAGTAAGTAGGTATCAAGCAGATCCAGGAGAGAGTCACTGGATAGCTGTAAAGAACATTCTCAAGTACTTGAGAAGGACTAAAGAGATGTTCTTGGTGTATGGTAACGGAGATCTCCAGGAGGAGTCCTTTACCGATTCGAGCTTCCAAAGTGATAAGGACGACTCTAAGTCGCACTCGGGATTTGTCTTTACCCTAAATGAAGGGGTGGTGTGTTTGAAGAGTTCCAAATAGGAAACCGTTGCAGACTCGATGATGGAGGCTGAATACATTGCTGCCAACGATGCTGCCAAAGAGGCTGTCTGGATAAAAAAGTTCATTACCGAACTTTCCATCCATTGAGCATCCAATACCTTTGTATTGTGATAACAATGGAGCTGTGGCTTTGGCCAAGGAACCCAGATCCTATCAGAGATCCAGGCATATTTTGAGGTGGTATCACCTGATCCGGGAGATAGTTGATCGCCAGGAGATCGAGGTCAGGAGAGTAGACACAAAGGATAATACTGCGGATCCATTTATGAAGGCCATTCCCCAGATACAATTTGAGAGACTCTTCGGGATGTTGGTTATGAGATACTAAAACAGCCGGCCTTAGTGCAAGTGGGAGATTGTTAGTTATGTATATGTCCTAGAGGCCATTTTTGTACATATGATGTATATTATAGTGGATGCTTGGATATATATAGAGAGGGCTTTCTTACTCGATATGATAGTATGCTATCTGGTTGCTCTTTGTCTTAACATGTTAACTTGTATTGGGTTACTGTCTTGCTCTCACATATTGATAAAACCCTTAGGATATGTACTTGACTGCTAGGACTATGATGTAGATCATAATAGTTGGGCCAGGGTAGTCCACAAGTACATCCTATAACTGTTCTCAGTCGAGGGTGTATCGAGACAGGGCATCGATACTCCAGGGTAGGCTAACGTATACGCATCTTGACCTATATGATGGGTGATGGATGATCCCATATCCATCGGTGTTTGACATTAAAGATGGTGTACGGGTGCTCAGTGGAGACTGGGTACACTGAACGGACTCGCCGAGAACTCCTTGCTGGTATTATACCTATCGTCGGATAGCAGTTCTCTGGTGACACTGCTACAGGTTAGTCTGTAGACCCGAGATCGTCATAGAGTCTTGTGTGATTCCCACTGTGCTTTGATTTTCACCTTACCACGTTCATGAGAACGTGCAAAACGGTGGCTTTTGGGTACAGTCCCGAATCACATGGAGGCAATGAGCGATAGGAGGGGTTTCGTCTCTCCCGGTATTGGGGGTTGATGTTGCGCTGTGTTCGATTGGCTATAACTGGAAATCCCTGGCCAGGGCTGATATGGAGATATACTGGTAAGTGTTATCAGTAGTTTCTCGATCCGTTATGAGCCTCACATCTACATGACTTATCGGTTACTGGGGTCTGACGTTTACCACCCCTAGACTGGATATGCGACATATCAGACGAAGAGACCGGACTGTACAGTAGTGATACTGATTGGATTTACAGGAGTTAGAGCAGACTTGCTTGTTGATCTTCTGATCGCTCAATAACCGGGTGGCCGTTACGTTTAGGTGACCGCTTGCGGCTTGTTGGTGTTTGATGTGATCATCACCTACTGCCGGTGTATTGACGAGTCTTTAGAGTCCTATATAGAGGTCTCCAGGCTCAGGAAAAATGGAGTAGGAGCACATATGTGATATGTGCGGGATCGAGATTGATACGCATATGTGATACCGTATTCTATTCTTGCGATATGTGATATCGGCCGGTTATATGTGATATAGCCGGGTTATCGGATCAAGTGTTGATTCGATGAAATAATATATAATATGTGTGTGTGTGTATTATATGCTCACTTAAATATTTATTATTCTCACTTATGATGCATTTAACATATATGTGATATATGTTTATTGTATTGTTTTCTTTTGTTACATGAATATTATATATGTGATATATAATATCGTGACATGCTAGGTTACGCATGCAATATGTATGTATGAGACTCGTACCATGCTAGGGTTTATATTAGGGTTTCATTTATCATTAAGTAATTATAAATTAGTGGATTTAATCAAAGCTAGAAGCTTGTAGATAAGTTTTAACTTAGTCCACTCTTTTGTTTCTACTTAAGATATTTTGTGACCTAACCATTAACCATTACCATGGTTAATTCTCTACATGGATTAGTGTATAGATGATATACTCACCCAAAGGTTGCATTTGAACCATGATAGATATTTTCATCACTTGAGATATTTCCTTCTTCTTCTTCTTTCTCATCTCATTTTTGCTCTCTAGATTTTGAGATCAAGAAGAAAAATAGTGAGAAATTAAATACTAAAGTGAGCTAAATTCCTACTTCAGCATCCTCTTCTATACTAGCCATATAGATTAGTGTGTTAGCTTCACTAATTCCGTATTAGTGAAGAATGGGCTTGAGTCCATGTTTCCTAGACGTAGATCATCACAGACTTTGAAGACTTCAAGCAAGGATGCATCGTACATCTTGTGAAGCCTCTCAAGAGTTCAGGAGCTCATGGATCGCAGCGAAGGGACCACTACTCGGAGCTTTTGAAGTAAAGGAACGGACTACAAAGGTTGTAATCCCTATCACTTATATGTAAAGTTGTGTACATGCAAAGTTAACCCTAATTCTCTAGTTCGATTACTTGGTTGGTTTGTTTAGCATCCCAAAATTTTAATATAGCATGTTTAATGCTTTCCAAAACCTTGCTAAGGTACTAAGCTAACCCTACACGACAAAGACAAACTTCTCCTTCCATTCATGGATCGAAGAAGGGACGACCACTACCCCAGACCCGGCCGTCCTACCCTTATGTTTTTTGAAAGAAAAGTACACGCAGCTCCATTCGTCCTTGCTGGTACCAGGGTGATTTTTATAACAAAGAAAGGAGATGAGAAGAGTCAAGTCAAAAAGGATCCGATCAATCTTCAACCGGACCAGAAACCCGAGAAGGACTCTCCACAAGCTCGACGCTAGCTGGCCCGGAACGAGACGGAAGCAATGGAGTACGGCGCAAACTTCAAGCGAGAACGGTAGACGCAACCCTGTCCGAAACGCTTCCAAATACAGAGCAATCTCATTGCCCTGCACCTAGTCTGCCCGCTCACCCTCCTTGGCCAAACGAAGTGAATAGCTAGGGGAATATAGAAACGAGCCAGGATATCGGAATAGCTCGTCCAATCGATTCAACATCGAGGCCGCATCACGAGTATTTTCGATGCGCACCTTGGGGACCCTCTTCTCTGCCTGACGACAAAGTACAATGACGTCGCCTCCACCCCCCCAAGGGTGAGCTCGACATAGAAGACGAAGAGAAAGGAAGAAGAACTTCCTCGGCTATCGGAAGTCGAAGAAGAAGAAGAGCCACTGGACTCGGCTTCAGAAGCTGATGCCTCATCGTCCGATTCAACCCCAACTACATCAATGGATAATTCGAAAGAAGACATCTAACCGAAGAAAGGATTGGCCGAAGAAGGGTTTTTGGCTAAAGGTCCAACCTAAGCAAAGGCGTGCCGAGCAATCTTCGGATGGCAGAAAACGACTAGGGCAAAATGTCTGTCAGGGGATGGCCTCCCCTATTTATACGCTCGGCAAAAAACCATCTAACGGCCTAAATCTATTCCCGCTGAAATGAAACGTCGCACCCAATGGCCATGAAGACTCTACATGGCGATCGACTATTGGACACCTCCCCCCACTCGGATTCAACTGATGACCCCCCGCATCCCGCCACCCCACGGTGGACACGTGGCACGAAGGCCAACAGACCGAGCGAGCGATGCGGTGTCCTCTTTAAAGCGTAATCATTTTGCCGATCCGCTGACCTCACCAAAGATACAAGCAGGAATCAAGGGGCTTAGTGAGTCGCCATATGGATCCAGGAATCAGATAGGCGCAGCCGCCAAATGTCGCATCATCCTCAAACAACCCATTACGAAGAATTCTCGGCGCTGAGCTGAATTATTGAAGACCGGGATGATAGTCATTCTCGACCCGGCGAACAAATTGGTCGGAACAAGAGTGGAGGGCTAATAATGATACCCATAAATAGGAATTCCCCAGATCATGACACGTAGCAGATGACATGCCATCCACGCAAACCCACTAGATTCCTGGAGGCAATGGAGCTGGGATAAATATAACACATCGGGGACGTTCCTCGGCGCCATACCTCCGAGGTTGCACCAGATCCTCTAAGAAGACTTCCTCGGAGTACCTTCCCCTTCGGCTGACCGTCAGCCAATGGCTCGTCTTCGAGCTATCTTGTAGCTGGGACTCCTCAACGTCCCTGTTTGGCTGGAAGCACGGAGCCCGATCACCCCGGTAACGGCTCCGTGTATCTCGCCACAGCGAGATCTCCGCCGCTCCACGTCCCGTCTCCCACGCTAGCGTATCTCATCATTTATGGGCGTATCCCGCCATCAACGCAAACGTGACACAGGGACGTAACGGACGGCGAGAATCTCGCGTCGGCTCGCTCCTGGCGACCGCTATATAAACCCCTCTTTCAGACGACTCAGGTATGTCGAACTCATTTCCAATACGCCGCTACTCTTCCCAATTACTCCTCGGTACTTACTTGATCGTCGGAGGGTCCTACAGTGATTTTCCATCTCAGGACTTCCCTTGCAGGTGGCTCAGCGTCAATGAAAACCAACAACCCATTGAGACCCACACACTCAATCATCACATCAAATCTCAACTGTTCGATACGGTTATCCCCAAGATCGACGGAGGACACCATCTAAAGGAGAAACCGACCTCCATCAGGAAGCAAATTAGCTTTGGTTAGCTTCTTATGGTTTGTGTGTAGTGTAGTATTATATTCATGCAGGAATGGTTGCTGGTCACATGATTGCATGGTAATTCTATTCCCCAAACATACCTCTATCCTTTATATCCTGTATTACCACGAAATATTCTTATGAGCCATGACAGTCCGCCATCCGCCGCCGGCCTCTCTTGACACAAGCAGGCAGCCGGCCATCATGATAGAGTTTTGGCACTCTAATATGAATTTATAAGTATAGTAGAATGGTTTTCAAAAAACCTAGAGAGCAAAAACTCCACAAACCATAAAATCGAGACTAAAAACTTAAACTTGACAATAAAAAGAGAGCATTTTAATTACTATGAAAATATTATAACCTTTGTAGTCTAGTCCTTCACTTCTAAAGCTCCAAGTAGAAGATCCTTGAGCAGGCTTTCTTAATGTCTTCTTTGTCGAAGATAATCCACCTTGAGGCTACTCTAATTCAAGCTCACATTTCATTAATCAAACTATTAATAAAGAGGATAAGCTAAACTAATTTGCTAGTTTGGTTTAGGTTGATAAAGTAGGATTTTTGCTCACTAAAAATTCTTTTTTTTTCTTTTCTCTTGAATGAATAGTGTTTCAAAAGAAGAGATGAAGAAGATGAAGACGGTGATGAGAATGAACTTAGAATTGTGGATAAGTACAAATGATAAAACTTATATGAATTATAAATGAAAAGAGAAATGAGTCATGCTTTCTAGTTTGTTCCAAAGAAATGACTCATTCACAAATTCATTTAAGTAAATCATTATTCTCTTATCTTTAACTCCATGCAATTCCTATATACACAACTCTTGTGTATAGTCAACCATGTCACACATAAGTTTATATATATATATATAAAGAGAAGAAAATATAAAGTTAACATAATATTAGTTTATATATATATAGAGAGAGAGAGAATAATGGAGGAAAGATGCCATAGGAGGAAATTTCCTCCTATGGCGTCGAAAAAATACACCCTCGCTCATTTTTTCCGCCGATCGGCACCCACCATCTTCATCGTTATCATCTAAGATGTGGGTATACCAAATTTCATATGATTCTACAACCTTTTCACCGTTGATTTAGCAATGTAAAAAGTTCTATTGTCGGTAAACCGTTAATTTTGAACCCACTAAATCAACGGTGAAAAGGTTGTAGAATCACATGAAATTTGGTGTACCCACATCTTAGATAATAATGATGAAGATGGTAAGTGCCGATCGTCAGAAAAAATGAGAGAGGATGTATTTTTTTGATTCCATAGGAGGAAATTCCCTCATTTGGCCTCTTTCCTCCATTAATATATATATATATATATATATATATATATATATATATATATATATATATATATTAAATAAGCACTTATTTAATAATCGGTTATATCAAATATAATCTGGTTTATATCAAGAAACACTATATTAGAATACGGTATCATATACTCGTATTTAATTGAGCTGCCGCACATATCACTGTGTATACCTTACTTCGTTTTGCTTGAGTTAGAAAATCTCTATGTGAGACTCTAAAAACTCGTCAATAAGCTGGCAGTAGATAATGATCACATTAAATACCTACAAGCACGTCAGCAATACTAGCTGCACGTAACGGCTACCTAGGTATTGAACGAATAGAATATCAACAAGTAAAATTTTCCAAAACTCCCTGTAGATCTTATAAGCAATATTTACCGTACAGTCCGGTCTTTTCATCTGATATGTTGCATATCGGATCTAGGGGTGGTATCGTCAAACCCCAATAACTCGATAAGTCATGCTGATATGTGGCCTATAACCAATCGAGAAACTACTGATAACATTTATCAGTAAATCTCATCAGCCTTGACCAGGGACTTGCAATTATAGCAAATCGCGCATTGTACAACATCAACTTCCAATACTGAGAGAGATGAAACCCCTCCTATCGCTCACTGCCTCCATTTGACTCGAGACTGTACCCAACTACCACCTGTTTGCACGACTCAGTAAAGCCGTGATAGGGAGGTAATCAAAGCACAATGGGAACCATACAAGACACTATAACGATCTCGGATCTACAGACTAATATGTACAACCAGAGAACTGCTATCTGACGATATATATGTTATCATGTAGGAGTTCTCGACGAGTCCGTTTGGTATACTCATTCTCCAATGAGCACCTGTATACAATCTTTGGTGTCAAACATCCATGGTTATGGGATCAACCATCGCCTCATACAAGGTCAAAAAACGTACACACTAGTTTACACTGGAATATTGATGCCCTGTCTCGATACCCTCTTGACAAGGAACACTTCAAGGATGTGGTTGTAGACTACTCAGGCCCCGCTAATATGATCTATATCGTATTCCTAGTAGTCAAGCAAACATCCTAAGGACTTTATCAATATGTATCAAAGAAATAGTAAACTAGAACAAGTGTACATGTTAAGATAAAGGGTAACTAGATGGCATACCATTATATTGAGCAAGAATGTTCATTATATATATATGTCTAAGTATCCACTATAATTTACAATAATAACCTCTAGGGCATACATATCACTAACACATCGATCGACCGTTCACCGTCGGCCACCGATCGACCGTTCGCAGCCAACTGGCCCCGCCACCGATCGATCATTTGCCGTCGGCTGCTGCCGGCCAGCCCGCCGCCGATCGGCGGTTTGCCACCGGTCTCGCCATTATCCATCGGTCCTCAACCGGTTTCGCCTCCGGTAGGCAGTTGCATATACATATATTATTGGAAATAATTAAAGCCTACCAAGCATGTCAATGAAAGATTCATTGGAATTATATGCCGGACATTATATTTCTGAAAATATGAGGATTCCCGGCAATCATTCACTCCATATACCAAGCTTAACCTTAGTGAAACGGTGGTTGCAAACCAAAGTAAGAGGGTGGATTGGGAGTCAAAAATACAAGGGATATGAATAAGGTGCTGTTGGATAGATGGTGGAGGAAGTGGGTGACATGAAACGAAACATGCTGGGTAGCAAGCAAAAATGCAGTTTATTAGTTAAGTGACTTGAATGTTTTGTGATTCCAATAATCCTTCCTTTTTAACAATCTCGTTGGCAGATATCCATATCCTACTATTACACAGTGACGCACGTGTCATTTTCTCATTTGTTTAACGAAAATGTCAAAAAAATAAAATAAAATCCCACACTTTTTCCATATTTTTATAGGTGTCTGTGCCACCCTCTCTCTCTCGCGCGCGCACTTTATGATTCACAAAAGGAAAAAGACACGTGATATGCAAATGCAAATGCAAATGCAATTAATGGAGAATTTATACCTAAGCTTCCTACAATCTTTTTTCTTTACACCGAATAAATTTATTGGTGTGACATCCTTACAATAGGTTCCTCTCTTCTTTATCGTTTTCCTTTTAATTTGGTATTTCCCTCCTTTTTCCCTCCAATTATATAAACAATATCTAATCAAACAGGACTACGAAGATATCATCAGTCTTAATAGGATAAACAATCAGTCTCATTCAACCCAGTTTCACTGTTTAATGACAACAGAGTGACAAAATATCCTGCCATTTTAAGTTCCGCATAACATAATTTACAGATTATTTTGGATGATCAAATTCCAACGGATACAACTAGTTACCGTGAAATCAAGATTACTGCTTACATTGTATCGTACCAATTGTTCTCGTCCTAACTTTCTTGGCAATGTAAGAATTCACTCTATTAAAATACAATTCATCCTCTCCAACCAAGAAGAACAGTTGAGAAATGAGGGTTTTCCCCCCATAATTTATTTAAAGAATGGTATTAAAAATGACCAAACACGAGAAATTGCAAACATGCTGGCAGGTACATGAATCTAATTGTTGGGTTATGCAGCAGCGGATTGTTTGTGATCGTTGTCATCGAGATTCAATGCATGCAATAGCTTTGGCCAAGACTCTGGAATCCCCCCAGGAAGTTCAAACTCCAAAAGTTTTCCTCGCTTACGGTAAAACTCTTCCACCGGTTGACTCTACAGGAAGGGCAAAAAACATCAAAAATTGTCATGGAAAATTTAAATATATGTAAGTTTTTCGTTAATAAGGTGTGAAGAAATGGTGATAATGATATTTAAATAGCACACTAAGAGCAATATCATACCCACAGGACCACAATTTAAAAAAGTGGAAGAAGAAGAAAAACCGAAGCATTAATTAAAAAATATATATCCATATCAATAATTTTCTGCATCCTGAAATCTTGCATTCACAAATCAAGATCAACACTCGCACAATAAATCCAATCTTAGAACTGTTTTGCTTTGTCCAAGAATTTACAAATCTTCTATTTATTTATTTTTTTGGATACAATTAAACAGAATGAGAGTCCTCTTTATTGGGGGTCCTCTACACAAGAGCCCTTGTTTTTATTGGAACTGCTATCTGTTCACAAAACATCCACCATAGAGAAATAATTTCTAACAAGGTCCTTGAATAGTAACAACTCCTATGTTTCATCGGATACACATCTAGAACAATCATCCTAAGCTAAGTTATCCAATACACATCTATTATTGACCATCAGATTGTTGATATCGGTGGCCTAACAAAATTTTAAATTATTTGAAATCATAAATATAGTGTTAAATAATTAAACTGCTTAGTCATTTTTCTGAAAAGTTAATTGATGAGGATTAGATTAGGTCTTAATGATATCTAATCAATATTCTACAACTAGATAAGAAGCTAATTCTAGATAGTCAATAAAATTCACCAAAAATGTTAAATACTCGTGTGCGTGGGGGGGGGGGGGGCTGGGTGGGTGGGTTTCCCCAAAAATTCTATATTTCTATATTTCACCCCTGAAACTTTGAAAGTCCATATTTCACCCCGAATTCTCCTCCGTTATCTAAAAATACCCATTTCCGTCAATTATCAAACTAGGGTTGGTTATTAATATTTAAACCAATACATAGAGTTAAGAGTAAAAGCCCTCAAGGTTGTGTCCTCTTCCCCTCTCTCAATCAATCACTCCACAATTCCATCATTTTTTTCCTCTTCAAAGAATTTGGAATCCTTCACACTTGGTTCTCTTTTCCTCTCTCGACCACTTAACCATTAGCTCATTTGTCACCTCTTCAATGAATTTTGAAATATATATATATATATATATATATATATATATATATATATATATATATATGAGAATAATGGAGAAAAGAGGCCTTAGGAGGCTTTTTGCGTTAGGCAACGGCAAAAAGTATGTCCTCCACCATTTTATTCGACGATTGGCACCTTCCAACTTTATCTTCATCCTCGAATTTGTCGATACACCAAGTTTCATATGATTACAAATCCTCGAATTTGTCGATACACTAAATGTCATATGATTACAACACAATTTCACCATTGATTTAATAATATAAAAAGTTCTATTGTCTGTAAACCATTAATTTTGCACCGACTAAATAAATGGTGAAAGGTGTTGGAATCACATGAAATTTGGTGTATCGACATGTTAGACGATGGAGATCAAGATGGCCGGTGCCGACCATCGAATAAAATGGTAAAGGCCGTGCTTTTTGCCGCCACCTAACGTAAAAAGCTTCCTAGGGGCTCTTCCCTCCATATATATATATAATGAGAGGGGCGATTATATATATTATTTATGAGTGTACACGGGCTTTTGATATAAGTGGACTCCATCAATAAAATTCATGTTTTGTTGAAATTTGGCCCATTTTATATCTTATACATATGTATCTTTCATAGTTTTTCCAATGTGTGACTATTAATCCACATGTCTCAATACTCCCTCTCACATGCAACCATCACTTTTTTTTGGTGTGGTTGTCACGTGGATTGCACAACACTTGGAATTAGGTCTCTCAGAGGCACTTTATATATATATATATATATATATATATATATATATTGAAGAGAATGAGAGGGGCGATTATATATAACATTTATGAGTGTACATAGGCTTTTGATATAAGTGGATTCCATCAATAAAACTCAAGCCTCGTTGAGGTTTGGCCCATCTTATATCTTATACACATGTATCTCTCACATGTAACCATCGCTTTTTTGTGTGTGGTTGTCACGTAGATTGCACACAACTTGTAGAGTTAGATCTCTCAGAGACACTTTTCTGTGCTTGTAAACTGTTTCTCTCAGAGGTATTGTTGAGATTTTGGATCGAGCCATCGACTATGATACCATGTTAGATTTTTATATATATTTTTTCAAGAGAATGAGACGAACGATTATATATATTATTTATGAATGTACACGGGCTTTTAATATAAGTGGGCCCCATCAATAAGACTCAAGCCTCGCTGAGGTTTAGCCCGTCTTATATCTTATACCCATGTATCTCTCATAGTTTTTCTTATGTGGAACTATTTAATCCACACAACTCAACAAAATATAACCTTTGTAATTTTATTGTTAATGAAAATTGGAAAGCATGTCAACTGGAAAAACCTAATTAAAAAAGGCCTTAATTCCTAGGATTGAGTATAAGCCCCAAACTTTGGATTAGAGAAAGAGAACCCTAATTAATAGCTTACATGAAGAAAGTGGAGCAAAGGTTGAAGGTGATGATCTTTAAGGGTTATTTTTGTCTTCCTAGAGTTAAATGGTTAATTAACGTAATATTCCCTTGACATGCCTCCATAACTAATCAGGAATTAAGGGGGATATATTTGGATAGCTTAGAAGAATTGCGGGTGAAATATGGAATTAGTATATAAGTTTTTCTTTCTTTTTTCTTTTTTCTTTTGTGGTGGTGGGGGGGGGGGGGGTTGTGAAATATAGAAGTATATATGTTTTGGGTGATATATAAGAAAACTCATAAGAACTTAAAACATATTTAATTGAAACAGTCATCAACAGAGGGATTAATTAAAACAATCATCTAGACGCAAGAATGGCAGTTGAAAGTGGACAGTGCTGGTGATTTACTCAAAAGATAATGTGGAACATCACACTTATCCAAGATTTGATCCCAAGCAAACCAGATATTACTCTAGAAGTGGAAGAAGTCAAACATTTGCAAATACAATCTCTGCAAGGACTATAGTTCTGATATGCATGG